>OZ012740.1:48394807-49727307 GCA_963859935.3 Lathyrus sativus | reverse complement strand
GAATCTTGTTATGAATTACGATAAAATTCTATATTAATTTGTGAGACAAATAACAATAGCAACCAAAATAAATGATCTTCAACAATAATAATCTGTGCACAAATAATATAACAAAATAAGGCATGAGAAAACCGAAGGTTTGTTTACCTAGTTCGATCAAACGATCTACTCTAGAGGAGAGAGCAACTCTCCAATTCACTATACTCAGAAAGTTGTTACAAGAGATTACAAATGAGTTACAAAAAAATAGTATTTGCCTTCAGGTTCCCAAGAACAACCCTGAAGGCGCCTAAGGAACAACCCTATTTTCTACCCAAGTGTTTTCCTATCTCTCAAACTCTCAATATACAAATCACTCAAACACAAGGTGTAATCCAAAGTTTTCTTTGTGCATAGCTGAAACCCTATGTTATAGGTTTAAACCCTTGATCTCCCTTGTTGGTGAAAACTGTAAGATTGTCATACACCAAACATATAAGAGATACATATTTATAATAGCAAATACCCAACAAACAAAGCCCAAAATCACATGGATCCATGGACCGAATCAAAAAATCCCGAAAACTCGAAAACACTATTTATCGTACGGACACATTATTCATCCGTACGGATAGCACTACTCGCCGACCGATTTTTTTTCCCGACATTTCATCCAACTTTCTAAAACTTTCAATTTTTGCGGTAAATGCAATCTCCAAAATATATTTTCTTTCTCTTCATCAACAAAGGTTTTTGGGCACATTTTCAAAAATCTCCACCTTGACTTTAAACTCTGTTGATACCAATCAACAACATTGTTGCTCTCTAACAAGTTGAAACTTTAATCAATAACTTTGATCAAATTCAAGCAACCCTTGAATCTTGATCTCGCAACTTGCATCCACTTGTTCCCAATTATCCTTTTCTGCCTAGGTAATTTAACAAGCCTACAAGTGTGATTTTTCAACCACCTTTGACTCCACTTGTTTTCAAATTCCTCCCTGAAGGTTTTTCTTCTTTTATTTTGCAGTCCTTCAGCCACATTAAAATTATAATATCCAAGGGTAGCATAATCGTCCCTTTGAGATGCTACAATAACCCTCCTTACCTTATCGTGAGTCAAATCATAATCATAGATCTTTGTAACCTTTCTCTCACTAATACTAGCATCCATAGTAGGGAATTCCATCTCAAACTAAGTTTTCTCCGTTATAGTTTCTCCCAGGTTTCTCCCTTGATTTTCACTATTCTTCTTCTGAAGAAATTCTCTACCAACCAAGTAAGTTGTTTTAACCTTAGCTCTTCCCTAAAAAATCAATAACAACTCAGCGGTAACATGCATTTTTATCCCTTGATTTCTGCAAAATTCATTGTACTCCTCTAAAACTTTCTCAAAGCATTCATATTGCCTTAAAATCAAATCCCATAGCTATTCCTTGTCATGAAAGCCTCCACTAGTCAACGATAAATGAATAGTAACATTTGAACCTTATAAAATATATAGACCACATATTTTAGGTCCTTTAGCAATAATCAATTCATCACGCGAAATCTTCAACACTCCACGTTCAACTCTAGTACAATAACCTAGATCATCAAACATACTTATAGATAACAAATTTCGCTTGAGTTCTGGAACATACCTCACATTGTGAATAAGAAGTTCACGATCATTAAACATTTTAAATATGACCGTACCAATACCATGAACCTTGCATGCCTTATTATTACCAAGGCAAACTACTCCATCTTACACCATCTTCAAAGTTTCAGAGTATTCTATTCTTGGACACATGTGATAAGAGCAACCTGAGTCAATGACCCAACTATCTTTAATTTTGCAAACTCGATACTACTAGTACTTTGGCATCCTCATAACTTTCCTCACCGAATGCAACTACAGCTTGAACAGAATCTTCACTAATCTTTCTTTCAGGACAATCCCATTTTAAGTGACCGATTTTTTGAAAATTAAAATATTTTACCTTTGACTTATCGGACCTCTTTGATTTGGACATCGCTTTACGCTCACCTCCTCCTCTTGACACATTTAAGCCTTCCCCATTATCTTCAATCTTCAAATGTTTCGAATTTAAAAATTCTTTGGATTTCACCGCCATCTGGACTTCATCCAAAGTAATAGTACCTTCCTTACTATAAAGAAGAACATCCTTAAAGTGCTCAAAGGATCTGCGTAATGAACTCAACAGGAGCAAAGCCTTGTCCTCATCATTAATCTTCACTTCAATATTTTCAAGATCATCGATAATCTTGTGAAATTCTATGAGCTGCTCAACTATGCATTTGTTCTCCACCATTCAAAATGAATAGAGTTGTTGTTTCAGATACAACCTGTGAGCTAAAGACTTTTTCATATACAATGATTCAAGTTTTGCCCACATAGCAACCGCAGTTTGGTCCCTGGCGACTTCTCTTAGAACTTTATCCCCGAGGCACAAGATAATGACACTTCTAGCCTTATCCATCATCTCGGCCTTCTGTAGTTGTGTAAGCTCTACAAGCATCAATGATGCATGATCGCGACTTTCTATGTCTAACAGTTCTGACTGCAAGTGCACAGTCTATCGCGTAGTAATAATAGATATCGATCCCACAGGGACTCGTAATCAATCTAGTATTATCGGGTGTTACGGTGTTTAGCTAGGTTGGTTTGCTTTCAAGTTGAATAATAATACAGTAGATGCGTAAACTAAAGGGAACTAAGGTTTTTTTTACTTAAGATATGAATTTATGAATCGATATGCAATAATTTTATACTTCGGGGATTTGACAACTTATTGGCGTATTAAGTGTTTTCAAACTTAGTTTAAGAAGAAAATAGTGATCTAAAGACTTTTGTCTCATGATGGTTGTTGACGCTAGTCGCAACTCTAAGGAGGAACGTATGTTGTCGCTATCCCGTTCGGGGTTAGAGTTACCTTTTGAAAATCTCTAAGTTCTAATCCTTTTTAAAGTGTTTTCGCTGTTTTTAAATCGAATGCCTAGTTTTTACTATCTGGTCTTAGCCTCAGTTGTCGCTTGTTGGTTCGTACCTTAATATGGTTTCCCACTGTCGTGGCAAAACCACCGTAAATAGCTTCTCACTGTCGTGACAAAGGTTTATTTAGAATTTTGATTAAAAACTAAAACCATAACTGAGTTTTTGAAAAGAGAAAAACTACGCCAATTATTATCAAATTCCGTCTGAATTATTATTACATATCGATTACAGTAATTTAGCTAGACATGGAAATAGGAATGGTAATACATAAATAAAAACAGTAATTAATAACATGCATCATAATGAAAATTGCAATTATGATTAAAATTAAAAACCTGTAAATATTCCAATTGGCCTTTGGGCAGATCCTCCACAATGTTGGCAGGATTCTGGTCTTTGTGCCAATTGATCGTACAAGGGAAATGGGAATTACAAAATATCAAAGAATACAGAGAAGGAAAAGAGAAACAAATAAGAATATAATAACGGAAAGGTTGTTCTGAAGATGAATTGGCAGCACTTCGTTGTCTTGAATGCGGCTCCCTTTTCAGGTCCCAACCTCTTCCTTTTATAGAGGGAGAGTATCTAACGGTTATTCCTTCAGGAAGTGGGTTTGAGGCAGAAAAGTAGGAGTTAGTGGCCACACTTTTGGTCTTTGAGGGGGAAATTTTGCACGTGACTTCATTCTGCACGTTCTGGCTGCATGACGGTCGTCATGGAGGTGTGACGGTCGTCACACGCATGACGGTCGTAACGGCTGTGTGAGGGTCGTCACATCAGTAAAGCTCGTTTCTGCTGGTTTTCACTTGGTTTTTCATCCATTTTTCACTTGTTTTTGCTCCTTTTCTTCATATTGCTTTGCTTGGACATGTTCTTCGAATACCTGCATAATACTTAGACAAATAGCATGGAATGCCCCGAATTCGGGGTGAAACCGGTCAAACATTAGTTAAAACACATGTCATTTTATAGATATATTTTCGCGTTATCAATGCACTCTTCAAAGCATCGATACACTTCTCTTGAATTAAAGTTGCTTGCATCTTAATTTTCCACAACCCGAAGTCGTTGTTACCAGAAAATTTCTCGAGCTGCCATCTACTAACCATAGTGCTCACATGTCAACAATATATATTTGCTCCACGCTCACCGCACCACTTAATGTGAATCTTGTTGTGAATTACGACAAAATTCAATATCAATTTGTGAGGCAAAGAACAATAGCAACCAAAATAAATGGTCTTCAGCAATAATAATCCGTACACAGATAATATAACAGAATAAGGCAAGAAAGAATCGAAGGTTTGTTTGCCCAGTTCGATCAAACGATCTAATCTGGGGGAAAGAGAAGCTCTCTAGTTCACTATACTCAGAAAGTTGTTACAAGAGATTACATATGAGTTACAAGAAAATAGCATTCGCCTTCAGGTTCCCAAGAACAACCCTGAAGGCGCCCAAAAACAACCATATTTTCTACCCAAGTGTTTCCCTACCTCTCCAACTCTCAATATATAAATCACTCAAATCCAAGGTGTAATCCAAAATTTTCTTTGTGCATAGCTGAAACCCTATGCTATACCTTTAAACCCTTGGTCTCCCTTGTTGGTGAACACTCTAAGATTGTCACGCACCAAACATATAAGAGATACATATTTATAATAGCAAATACCCAACAAACAAAGCCCAAAATCACATGGATTCATGGACCGAATCGAAAAAGCCCGAAAACTCGAAAACACTATTTATCGTACGGACACACTATTTATTCGTATGGATGTCACTATTCATCCGTACGGATAAAATTATTCACCGACCGATTTTTAAAAAAAAATCGACTTTTCGTCTGACTTTCTAAAACTTCCGATTTTCACGGTAAATGCAATCTCCAAAATATATTTTATTTCTCTTCATCATCAAAGATTATAAGGAACATTTACAACAGAGATGTTAGGAATAACATCACCATTGTTGAACCTTCTAGTGAGACACCTAACACTAAGAATATAATGATCACCAATTTGAATCCTGAGAAGATAAGAAAGATAGAAGCAGTTGTTGAAGAGCTAATGTATTCAAGTGACTCAGAGTCATATGAATACTAGAATAACTTCTTGGGTTCAATATAGACATGAAGATTGAAGGCTTTAATGATAAAAGGGAGCTTTTGATCTTGAAGATTTAAGTTTTTCTTTCAGTTTGATGTTCCTTGTATCTGAGCATATTATATTTCTGTTTGTAAAGGCTTTATAGCCTCATTGAACTTATGTACAATAATAGATCTAATGCTTGTGCATTTATGGATGTTGTTCTACTTTTTTTTCTCATGTTTTGGTTGTGCATGTGCTAACATACTAAGGGCTTAACAACAACCGCCTAAATTTTTTATTATTTTATTGAAAGACATTTCATCACGGCCCTTAATAACAACAATTGTGATAGATGATTTTAGTATAATAAATATATTAATATTTAAATACTTATTATCACAATTATTACAATAAATCACTGGGAATAATACTTACATTTTATTACAGTTTTTATTACAGTCGTGATGATAAATTTTACACACATATATCTAAGCGAAGTTATCAAGATTTCACACAGAATATCGTTACTCTCAAAACAAAACCCTAATAACATCTCTATCTTCCACATGCAGCGAACTCGTCCTCATAAGATTCTTCTTACTAAAAGGTAGTCAAGTTCATATGCTTTATCATTCTTCTTCTTCTTCTTCATAAGCTTTCTTCCATGTTATTAATACGCTTTTTTTCCATTTTTTTTGTGTATAGGTTCTTCCATTTTTCTTTGTTTTCATAGGCTTCCATTTGGCATGAGTTTCATGTTTTCATTTGGCAGAAAGCTTAAGATTTAGGGTTTAGGATTTTCATTTGGATCTCAGTTACCATATTTGTTCCATGTATGATATTAGTTCTTCTTAAAAATCTAAAAGCCTTTGTTCAATAGAGACATCGGTGTATTAGACATTACTTGGGTTTCCGTTTATGTTTACATGTTGTTAATGTCATACTAGTTTATGTTTCCAAATCAGGTTAACATGTTGTTTGTAGGATTACAATGTCATACTAGTTTATGTTTCTAAATCAAGTTAACATGATGATATACATTTTGACTTATAGGCGTGGTTCATAAATTATTTATGTTGAAATGAAGAAAAAATACAAGGATGACGAAGCTAATGCAAAAGCTGCATACTTGTGTGAAAGACCCAGATCACGAGGCCTTCATCCTTCTTTCATTGTAGATTCTATTATGATACAAATAAATCATTTCTTTGTCTTCATTTTCCATGAATCTTTTCAATTAAAGATACGTTTGTGAAATATTTTATGAGTTGCTATGTTGTTGTTATTCAAAATGTTTGCCTTATTTTTTAACTCCAGTTAAGTTTATTATATCATATGTAGATTGCTTGTTTCACAAATCTCTCACTGTCGCTACTCGAAAAATGCATCGCGCAACGACGGGAAGGCGAAAAAGATAGACAGAAGATTCGCCATCAAACTTTATTTATCCCATGAGGGGAAAGGAAAATATCGAGAAAACCTTAAGAAAGAAATGGATAAGATGGTCTCGCAACCATGAACGGGTTCGGAAGCCGGTTATGCGAGGGGAAGGTATTAGCACCCCTCGCATCCATCGTACTCGATGGGAACCTTTTGTTTGTCGATGTGTGAATTTATTTGCTTAAATATTATGCTTTAAAAGTGTTTCAAAGGATAGAGGGAAAGGTTAGAAATTGGGAAAAGAGAGATAACAGGGGGAAGAAGAGAAAGAACAGACTCGGTAGGACTTCGCAGTCCTATGCCTACGTATTCTCAATAGATGTGAGAAAGTCAGAGTCGACGTAGTTCGAGGAAACTACGAATATTGGGGGATTGTGCTCGCCAAGGATTGTGGCCCTTGTGCCTACGTATTCTCATCTGGTATGAGAAATCAGAGCAGCCGTAGTTCGGCCTACGGTGTGTTGATGTTTTTTATGGATGATGCTATCGTGCACATTCTAGCAGTTAGGTGTATTGCTGCTCGCTCGTTGGAGACTTAGGCATTACCTGTTTGCGGTAGAACGGAAGTAACATATCCTTTTCGAAATGATTGATTAGTTTTCGCCACGCGAGGCAAGGAGTCACGTTTGATTGATTGGATCGTTTTTTAGGGGGCGAGACAGGTCTTCGGATAATAACCCCTACGGGTAGTACCCAATTCTTTGTCTCAAAGTTTTTTGTTATAAAAGGGTGTGGCGAACGAGGCGTCTTCGTATTGAAAGACGAGCGTCGAAACCACCCTCACTACAGTGGGCATCCCAACGCTCGGAGAAGAAGAGGTCTACACCCAATCCTCTCTCTTTAATTCAATGCAAAGAGAACTTCGTTCTCTTATTAAAGATGTTTTTGGGTTTTGAATGGAAAGTGCTTTGCGACAAAGAACCCTACGGTAAACGTCAGCACTCGGGATAGGAGAAGGCCTACGCCTAACCACTCCACGACCATTCAAGTTTTTGTATGAAAAGGAATTTGAAAATGCACTCGGTACGTGACCGAGGTTTTAGGAGGAAACGTTGGAAGCGTCTTTGTATTGACAGACGAGCATCGAGACCACCCTCACTACAGTGGGCATCCCTATGCTCGAAGAAGAAGAGGTCTACACCTAATCTTCTCTCTAGCTCAACACAAAGAAATGATTTTAAGGAGATGAGATTTGAAAATGGACGGGAAGCGTCTTTGTATTGAAAGACGAGTGTCGGAACCACCCTCACTACAGTGGGTATCCCAACACTCGGAGAGGAAGAAAGTCTACACTTAATCCCCTCTTTTTAATTCAATACAAAAATAATTTGATTTTGAAAATTATTTTGACAAGGTTTTTGAATCGAGTCGGGACAAGTAATGAAGAGAGAAAAGAGGTGGTCTCAGATCCAACATTACTTATCAATAATTTGACTGGTAATGAATTACGGAGGTCTCGTCATCGACCCTAAAGGCAAAGAAAAGCCTAATAACACATGAGCAATAAGATCCAACTTTAAAAATGAAATAAACTTCTAAAACTCTATAAAAAGGAAAAAGTTGATAAAAACTGCTAAAATAAAATATATTTAAATAGACTCTAAATATCTAGAACTATAATAATATTACATAAAATAATAATATACGTAATTTATTTATAAAATAGATATTAATATATTAACAAAAATAATAAAAAAAATAGACATTATAAAATAGGGAATAAAAACAGGAAAAAAAAAAGTTTGCTAATGAAACAAAGGGTGAGTGTAGTAAAACCAACAGACACATGCTGTAAAGCCCAGAACACAAGCACAAAAAATAAAAAAAAGAAAATCAAAATCAAAATAACAAGACGCAAACGTCTTCTCCACACGCTCAAACCACTCTCTCTGCTCTCATTCTTACTGTTCATGGCTCACACCAACTCAAATCGTCATTCTCTCTCTCAACTTTTGTTCTATTTCAAATCCAAATTCATCATCTTTATCTCTCTATTTTAGTTCTTCTGTTTTTGATTTGTGGGTAGATTTAGGATGTCGAAGGGAATCAAGAAGGTTTGAGATTGAAAATGTGTATACGATTATGTTGAAGATGAGCTTCAGAGATGGGGGTTCTAGAATGCGGTTCGTTTTGGGGTTTTCGGAAACGGAAAGGAAGGGTTCACGGCGGCGTTGGAATCGTAAGGGATGGGAATTTCGTGTGGGTTTGGACGGCGGAATCTGGGCAATGATAATTTCGAAGATGCTGTGATGGTGAGTGATACGAGTTTGTGTGGGTTTATGTGAGGCCGGAGAAGGTTAAGGAAGAAGTTCGTGTGTTGTGGAGGTAATTTCTGGGTTTATTTTGGATGTTGAAGTTGAACGGGTGTAGAAGGTGAAATGGTGGTGCTTCGAATACTTGCGAGAGAAATGGGCTGAGTGAGTGAGGTTCGATGGTTTGTTTCAGAGTTTTTAGGTTTGCTCTGTTGAAAGTTTGAAGGTTTTGTTTGCTGTCTTGCGTTGTATTGTGAGACTTGTCATGGGTGATGATGATAGGTGGTTCAGATGAAGTTCTGGGTTGGTTCAAGTGGTGATTTTTGAAGAGGGTTCGGATTTGTGGTGAGCTGAGTCTGGGTTGAGTTTGGAAACGGGTTTTTGTTCAAACGAGTTTGGGGTCTTGATAATGGTTATGAGTTGGTGTTCGTTTAGACTCAATGCCAGGAAACGAGATAAACAGAAACAACACAGATTAAGACTATGAAGGTAGAGAGAGTGACAGAATACTTACAGAATAATACCACCAGATTGTTGATGCAGAACACAGGTGAGTTTCTTCTTCAATCTCCCTTTTTTTCAGTTCTTTTTTAGTGAAAGCAGCTGTTTTTTTTTTGTAGTCACCTTTTTTCTCCAAACATTAAGCCTTTATAGTGAGGTCAATTAGGTTTAGCAGACCAACTCTTGAGGCTCTGAAACCCTCTGCACCTTAGGCTTTAGGTTTGGTCTGCTACTAACCTGTCCTATTACCATTTTTGTGCTAAGACTGTGGTGCTGTAATTGCCTACAACTGCTCTGTATTTGCCATTTTTGTGAATGTGTTTCTGCTGCCTTATTTTTCATGTCCCTGAATTTATTCATTTAAATTGAAAATATCTGATATTTTTTAACCTGCATTTTCACTGCTTCATTTGTGATTTTTTACTGCTTTGACTTATGCTGATGGGGCAACTTTTCAAACTGGAATTTTGTCAATATTCGTATGGGTGGAAGTTGATCATACTCATCCTCTTCTTCCTTGTCGTTTTCAGGAATACTACATGAATTAGTTGACAATAACTTTCAAGATATCAAGTCTGTTGTGGTTGGCCAAATATATTCTAATTAATTCGCTTAAGACTCCCTCCACTGTCCACCAGCTTCAGTCATTAATCATTGAATGATACAGTTATTTGGTGGAACTCGAACACTAATCGAAGGTACAAATCTTAAATAAGCCTTAATTCATACTCTCTGCCTGTTGTTATGTATCTCACCCGTGGAAGAACCTGATATCCACTTTTTCAATAATCTTCAAATATCTTACCTGTATTCCTGACACAGTAAAATATGGTATCTCAAACTTTACACGTATAGGAGCTTTTCTCTCTGGAGTTGCTTCCTCGTCTGTTATGCTGGGAAGACGAAACTCTGCCCTTAACATGTACTCCTTGCCTCCAGGAAAAGATCTTATTTTCCAAATTAATGCATCTTTCTCAGGTGCATATGCTGCAGATCCCATTGATGTCCGCATATTTGGAGTGGTCGCATCAGCAGGCACAGGTAATTCAATCTCAACATTTGTAGCAGTTGAAAATTCGTGCACTTTAGATAAGTGGGTTTCCAGACAAACAATAGAAGAGGAGTCCACTAAAGCATCTCTTAACTTGGCCCGGGTGAGTCTTTCCTGCTCTACATAAGTTTCTGTGCCTCCATCAGAATTGGAATACTTCTGAATTATGTTATGTTTAATATCACCAACCGCAACTCCCTTTGCAGAACCAGTATCGAAAAACATCCCGACTCGTTCATCACACGTCAATTCAAGTGTTTCCGGTGACAATGCATTCAGTATGAGCACTTCCATGTTTATTTATGTGGTTAATGGCAGCAAAGACGTCGTCTACAATTTCAATTGTGCAAGCAAGTGAGCTGTACTCATGATGTAAAGAACTCGCTTCAGAAATATTTAGCAAGGCACTAGCTTTCGGTCCACCATGCAATTCAACACCTTCACGTTGGAGTTCGAGGATAAGCTCATTAAGTCCACCATTAGATGACAGATCCTTGTGTACAAGAAGAGTCTCCAATGCATTGCAAGCTGCAGGGTAATCAGTCTTTGCATCCATGACTATATGCTTTGCCATATCCATATTAGCAGACTTGTCAACATATATATGGCAAATTCCATCGGCGTGACCAAGAACGGGGATTCTTGTTGACTCCTTGATTTGAGAAACCAGCTTATTACTGCCTCTAGGGACCACAAGATCTATCACATCATCAAGCTTGAGTAGATCTGGAATTTCATTTCTTGAAGTGACAAGCCCAATAAGTTTGCTGCCAACTGTATCTGGCATGACTGAAGTAATGATCTTGTGTAAGATCGCATTTGATCTTCGGGCTTCCTTTCCTCCTTTAAGTAATAAGCCATTCCCACTTCGGATTGTCAATGCGGCTATCTGAACAAGAGCATCGGGTCGTGACTCAAATATAATCAGGAGGACACCAAGAGGGCACGATGTTTTCTCCAATACAAGGTCATCAGCTAGCTCAGTTCTCTTCAAAATCTGGCCAATTGGTTCTTCCACATCATCCGCCAGAATATCTATATTTGAATTACTCGAGGAAGGCACAGTCTTGCACTTAGAGGTATCAGCTATTGATTTTTCAACTGATGCAACTTTTCTTCTGTGTTCATGGCCACTCAAATTTGACGCCAAATCATGAGATGTGCCAGATTTAGTTTTTTGGAACTTTTGATTTAAATCCAACCTCATCAGAAGTGTTACTAGACTTTTTCTTGCTTCTTTTACTTGAACTAGAATTCCTAAGTTCAATATTAACAGGACTCTTCGATTCCAAGCGAGATGAGGGGGGGCAACACGGTTTCATTTTCATCACTGTCAGTTGAAGCTATGCAAGTATCATCAGCGGTATTATTACAGACAGGTTTCGTAAATGTGGCGTGACAGTTATCACCAAACGATTTTCTTGCAGCAATGTAAGATTCAACATGTTTTCCTTTGATTTCATGAAGACCAAACTGTGTTTCTGCTACTGCCGCTCTGCAAGTAATATTTCCGCCGTCAACCTCCCTGGTGGTGGTAACCGAAGGACAACATTCGTCCTTGTGACCTTGCCTCCAGTGACTAATTTGACACTTACCCGAACTACAAGAAAGCATGCTTGTGTAAATGAATAACAACTAAAGAAGTCTTGGAGACATGTAACAGTATCTAACGGCTTTGCAGCGAGAACATCTCATAGTGGTAGGAGAATAACAAATAGCACATTGATACCCTTGAGAAGCTGAAACATGAAGTGAATCCAAATCAAAAGAAACTGAAGCTGAAGAAAAAGCAGCAGTAGTAGAAGGTTCCATTTCAGCCATGGCAGTATCTTGCACCAACCTCATAATCTCTTCTTTCTTGGCTTCAGCATTTCTTTTGATTTTTTTTGGCTGAATTAATTTTACGCATCTATCTCTTGTTTTGCAGGTGATGGCTGGCGGTACGGTTATGTAGAGCTTGCTTGGTTTGCTTTGGTGCATTGATGTGGTTTGGAAATTTTGTGATGTTTTCGTATATGTTGGACGTTGTGATATTGGTTTTCACTGTATGATTTGTGTACAGTTTGTTTGAATATGAAGGTTGAGACGTTGTATAACACGTTATGTGTTGTGGCTTATGGTGGATTATGCTGCAGGTTGGGATTTTGGCTTCTGCCTTTTAAATTGTGATGTGGATTTGGCTCAGGTTGTTATGAATTGAATCAAGGTGTTGCGTATTTACATTGTGACTATGTTTTATGTTGTAGTATATATTGTTTTGTGGTTTTGAAGATCGTGTGCGTGAATTTTGGGTAATGGCTTGGAGGTGAGGTCTTTTGTTCACGACTTGGTGGGGTCCTGGTGCGTTGTGGATGTGGGGGTGAATATGTTGCAGCATGCGTTGTTGTGCAGGGCTTAGATTGTGTGGATGGCTTGGTATAGTGTGGCTTGAGGGAGTTGAAGGCTTGCAGCAAAAGATGTCTTATTGTGTATGGCTGTGTGTGGTTTGGTTTTGCATTTTGGCCTATTTCAAGGTGTGCGTCGTGACTTAGTTTGCAGTGTGCTGTGAATCATGTTGTATTGATTTTATGCAAGTTTTGTGTTGCTGGTGGATCGTTACAGGTACTGGTTGGTTTTGGCAGTATGTGTAGTGAAAGGTTATGCGCATAAGGTGCTTCATGATGGTTTGTTTTTTTTTCTTTTTTTTCAAAGAGAACATGTTGAACAGGGCAAGCGGTGAGATTGGAGAAGGTTCTGGAACGTGCGAGGATACGGTGTTACGTGTGCCGCCAAACTCAATTCGTTGTTTTTTTGAGAAATCAACTGCAACTGCAAATGGTTTAGAATCTAAGAAGGTTGAGGAGAAAAAACAACTTTTCCGTTTTGGATGTGTTTGAAGAAGAAGATGATGGGCTTACTGTGTTGGAAGTTGCAAAGCGCTCTGGTATTATTTTTCCTCGTCCAATATGGTGGCCGGACCATATGAAATCTGAATTATTCAACTTTGATGATCAGGTTTAAGAGTAGTGGAAATGAAACTCTTTTTTTTGAGTAAATTTTGTTTGTTTGAGTAGATTGATAGTGCTTTCATGTAGGATTCTCAATGTTATATATGGTGCTTGTACTTGAAATTGTGTTTTTTGTGTTAAAGTGATGTGGTATTGTTTGTATATGATAGGATTCTGGTTCTAATTTCTCCAAGTTTGTAACTGTGGTTCTGAACTTGATTTTTTTCTTTCTTTATAATGAAATCTCATTCCAAGGGGTATAAAAGGGTAACCCAACCAAGAAAATTACAAAAAAAATCTTGGACCTATGTCTAATATTAGAACTGCTTTGAGCTTATCGACACCAATCCATAGCCAGCATGGTTCCCACCAATCCTACTTTAGCCATGAATGAAGTATGAAAATCATTTTGAAGTGCTTATTCTAAATTGATTCTCAAACACACATCAATTGGACCGATACTCTCTTTAACGTTGTGCTTGCACAAATCTCTGTCTTACTGACAAATTAACTCATAGCCATTAAAACTCAATCCAATACCCCATACGGGACTTCATGCCTTTGTCTATCAGACCCAATTCAAATTGGTCTTATGATATTCAAACGGCAACCACATATTTTCTGATTTTCTGGAAACCAATTGGTGGGTGAATATACAGATGAAAGTAATATGCAGGTGGGCAAATTTTAGGGTGCAACAGTTGCCCCTATTCAATCGACTTGGACCAGAAGGGATGAAAAATAGAACGCTTTCAAACATTCATGGTAAAAGGCGGTTGAATACTAAAGAACCCAGAGATTTGCCAACCGTAAAATGGGACTTCTGACATTGCCATCAGGCGTCTATATCAAGTAGAATATCTGACCTCGTTGTCAGTCATGAATCAAGCACAAATGTATGACCTCGCCGTCAACTTTTAATAGCGTCTAACCTCGCCGTCAGAACTCAATATCTCTTAAAACAATCTTCTGACTTCGCCGTCACCTCTTAAAATAATCTTCTGACTTCGCCGTCATGAACAAACATCTAGCATCGCCGCTAAAGAATCAAACCACTCGACCTTGCCGCTGAACAAACAAATCACACTGACATCGCCGCCAGAAACAGACATCCAGCCTTACCGCTGGGAAAACAAAGCATCTGACATCGCCGTCAAGAACAAATATCTCAACATCGACGTTGAAGAACTAAGCCATCTGACATTGCTGTCAGGAACAAACTTTCAACATCGCCGTTGAAGAACTAAATCACTTGTCATCGCCGCCAAGGCTAAATCATCTGACATCGCCGTCAGAACTAACTTCTTAACATCGCCGTTGAAGAATCAAATCACTTGACAACGCCGCCAAAGCTAAATCATCTGACATCGCTGTCAGAACTAACTTCTTAACATCGCCGTTGAAGAATTAAATCACTTGACATTGCCGCCAAGGCTAAATCATCTGACATCGCCGTCAGAACTAACTTCTTAACATCGCCGTTGAAGAATTAAATCACTTGACATCGCCGCCAAGGCTAAATCATCTGACATCGCCGTCAGAACTAACTTCTTAACATCGCCGTTGAAGAATCAAATCACTTGACATCGCCGTCAAGGCTAAATCATCTGACATCGCCGTCAGAACTAACTTCTTAACATCGCCGTTGAAGAATTAAATCACTTGACATCGCCGCCAAGGCTAAATCATCTGACATCGCCGTCAGAACTAACTTCTTAACATCGCCGTTGAAGAATCAAATCACTTGACATCGCCACCAAGGCTTCGCTGCATATATGAGTAACAAGATCCAAACGAATCTAGGACCATCCATTGGTGACGACCACAAAGGAATTCTGTCGGGGAAACAGCACGAGCTGGGGTCTAGCCAACACACGGGCGAGGATACCAGTCATCTGCGGGACTTCACTTGAAACAGAAGGGTAACGACTCAGCTTATGTTTCACATGCACATGTTTGAATATGACGAAATGCTCCATGTGCAATGGAAATGCTTTTGCGTTCGGGTGGATGCTATGCATGTATGTAGATGCAAATGAACTAATTTAGAAAAATAAATGCTAGAGAGAAAGAGCCAACTCTGTTGGGTCAGAGCTAGGTACGCTTAGCGCAAACAAACTCATGCTGAGGAATACAAGCCCTGGATGGCCTCCGAGAAAAACTTCTGGGTAAAACTGCTCTGCTGAGAATGAATCCACTTCGCTGGTGATCCAAATCAAACTCTGCTGCGGAAAACATCCCGGATGGCCTATCAGCCTACCACTCTTCTGGGGAACAAACAACTTTACTGGAGACAAACCACTCCACTCTGGAGGGGAAATCAACCGTGAATGTTTAGCCAGAATAACTCCACTGGGTAAACACAGCTGAGCGTTGTGAAATAACTCTCTTCTGCCGGAGATTGAATCCATTATCTGCTAGGGATGTTGTATAAGATTTACTGGGAGGACTATCCCACACTCTCTCTGCTAGGGATGGAGATGAACGATTTCTGAGTTAGTTCCATTCTGTGAGGAAGAAAAAAATTAACTCTGCTAACTTGGCTGTGGATTAGATAAGGAGGGAATCATCATCAACCTCTGCTTAGGGAAAGTAACAACAACTAGACAAGTGTGTTGTACAGCTGGCACCAAGTTATCAATTATGACTTTATTTAAAACAAATGTCCTGATTAACAGTTAGCAAAGCCCACAAGTTCATGTATGCAAAGTTTTTCCATCAATAAAAACCAAGCGTCTTTTGCAAACAAAATGGTAAAAATTTAAAACTAAAACAAAAGCTTTTTCTAAATAGTATATTTTATTGATAGAAGGCCTGAAAATAGGCAACTTTACATTGGATGCAACTCCTTAAAAGAGAAAGTCGCGCAAAAAGACAATCGCAAGGAAAATATACAAAGATGTCGGCAACGTGGTACAGACAAACACCATGTGACGACTCATCCATGACTCGCGCGGCTTTGACGCTTTCCGTCACTTTAACTTCTGAAGAGATTGATTTGAATGGTCGATCTTCGAGTTCTCCCTTGAATCCATTAGGCTTGTGATAACCAATGCGCAGGCCGCAGCCATTTGCTTTAAAATCCCTAATTTTTGCCTGAATCGCCCTTGCGGGTTTTCGATTCACCAGGATACCCATTTTTGCCAAAGCTGCCCTTTCAGGTTTTCAACTTTGCGGGTTTACATTTTTTCTTATATCCCTAATTTTTGCCCGAACCCATCCTTTTATGGTTTGCCGGGATGCCCCATTCTTGCCTGGATTCTCTTTTTCTTTCCAGCGAGCTTTCTTAAGCAAAATATTTTTTGACCGCGTCTGCGTTCACCGAGGATGTAAAATCTTCACCATCCATAGTTGAAAGTAGCAAGGCTCCTCCTGAGAAAACCTTTCGTACCACATAAGGACCTTCATAGTTAGGAGTCCATTTGCCTCTGTGATCATTCTGCGGTGGGAGAATTCGCTTTAACACCAAGTCGCCTGCCTGAAAGCTCCGAGGACGTATCTTTTTATCATAGGCGCTCTTCATCCTTTTCTGATACAAACGACCGTACGCGAGAGACGCCAATCTTTTCTCATCCATCAAACTGAGTTGATTCAACCTGTTCTTTACCCATTCTGCTTCATCTAGTTTGACATCTGCCAGTACTCTTAGAGAAGGGATCTCGACCTCTAATGGTAGAACAGCTTCCATGCCATACACCAACGAGAAGGGAGTTGCCCCAGTTGAAGTACGCACCGAAGTGCGATATCCATGTAAGGCAAAGGGCAACATCTCGTGCCAATCCTTATAAGTTATCACCATCTTCTGTACTATCTTCTTAATGTTCTTGTTGGATGCTTCCACGGCGCCATTCATTTTCGGGCGATAGGGAGAAGAATTGTGATGCTCAATTTTGAAACTCTGGCACAGTTCCTTCATCATCTTGTTATTCAAATTAGAACCATTGTCAGTAATGATCCTTTCGGGTATCCCATATCGACAGATGATATCTCTTTTGATGAATCGTACCACTACCTGCTTTGTGACATTGGCATAAGAGGCCGCTTCGACCCATTTGGTGAAATAATCAATAGCCACTAAGATAAAACAGTGTCCATTGGACGCGGTCGGCTCGATTTTTCCAATCATATCAATGCCCCACATGGAAAAAGTCCACGGCGACGACATGACGTTCAAAGGACACGGCGGTACATGAATCTTGTCGGCACAAATTTGACATTTGTGGCATTTCTTGGCGTACTTGAAGCAATCTGACTCCATAGTTAACCAATAATATCCTGCCCTCAATAATTTCCGGGACATGGCATGACCGCCTGCATGTGTCCCGAAAGCACCTTCGTGGACTTCTTCCATAAGCAAATTAGCCTCTTTTTCGTCCACGCATCTTAGTAGCACTAAGTCATGGTTTCTCCGATAGAGCGCACCGTCTGGATTCAGATAGAAATTGCCGGACAATCTCCTCAAAGTCTTCTTATCTTGGGTAGATGCCCCAGGCGGGTACTCTTGGTTTTTAAGAAAGTTCCGGATGTCATAAAACCATGGTTTACCGTCAGGAGCTTCATCTATTGCGAACACGAATGCTGGTCTATCGAGCCGCGAAATGACAATCATTGGAGCATCGTTCCAGAAGTTAACTTTGTACATCAAGGATAGAGTAGCCAAAGCATCGGCCATCTGATTCTCTTCCCTCGGCACATGGTGAAGCTCTACTCGATCGAAAAAAGGTAGTAACCTCCTTGCGTAGTTCATGTATGGGATCAGATTTGGCTGGCGCGTTTCCCACTCCCCCTTGATTTGGTTGACCACTAAGGCTGAATCTCCATAGATATCAAGGTTCTTGATTCTTAAGTCGATTGCTTCTTCAATACCCATGATACACGCTTCGTACTCGGCCTCGTTATTGGTGCATGGGAATGTTAACCTTGCGGTGAATGGTATATGGGACCCATGGGGAGTTGTAATGATTGCCCCAATCCCACTACCGTATGAGTTAACAGCGCCGTCAAAGATTAATTTCCACTGGGAACCCAATTCCGGTCCCTCGCCCGGCAACGGCTCGTCGCAATCTTTCATTTTCAAGTACATAATGTCTTCGTCAGGAAAATCGAACTTCATTGGCTGATAATCATCGACTGGCTGCTCTGCAAGGTATTCTGACAGAACACTGCCTTTAATAGCTTTTTGAGATACATATTGAATATCATATTCTGTCAGAATCATCTGCCACCTAGCGATCCTTCCTGATAGCGCCTGCTTTTCGAACACGTATTTAATTGGGTCCATCTTTGAAATCAACATGGTTGTGTGGTTTAGCATATACTGCCTTAGGCGCTTGGCGGCCCAAGCAAGTGCGCAACAAGTCTTTTCTAACATTGAATATCTGGATTCACAGTCTGTGAACTTTTTACTCAAGTAGTAAATTGCGTGCTCCTTTCTTCCAGTCTCGTCGTGCTGACCGAGAACACAACCCATAGAATTTTCAAGAACTGTTAAGTACATTATCAACGGTCTCCCAGCCACCGGGGGCATCAGTATTGGGGGTTCTTGTAGGTATTCCTTTATTTTCTCAAATGCCTTCTGACAATTATCGTTCCAAACGACCGCCTGATCCTTCTTTAGAAGTTTAAACAACGGCTCACAAGTGGCGGTGAGGTGAGATATGAACCTTGCAATATAGTTCAACCTACCTAAGAAGCCGCGAACCTGCTTCTCAGTCTTTGGCGCTGGCATTTCTTGAATTGCTTTGATCTTCGCGGGATCAACCTCAATACCTTTCTCACTAACGATGAACCCCAACAGCTTTCCTGACCGTACGCCGAAAGTACATTTACTTGGATTCAACCTCAATTTGAACTTCCTCAACCTCTCAAACAATTTTAGAAGATTCAACAAGTGCCCCTCCTCCGTTTGGGACTTTGCAATCATATCGTCGACATAAACTTCGATTTCGTGATGCATCATGTCGTGAAAGAGTGTGACCATTGCTCGTTGATAAGTTGCCCCTGCGTTCTTCAACCCGAAAGGCATTACTTTATAGCAAAAAGTCCCCCAAGGTGTGATAAAAGTCGTTTTCTCCATATCCTCCGGCGCCATCTTAATTTGATTGTATCCGGAAAAGCCGTCCATGAAGGAAAACACTGAGAATTGCGCGGTGTTATCAACAAGCACGTCAATATGGGGAAGCGGGAAATCATCCTTTGGGCTTGCTCTATTCAAGTCCCTGTAATCAACACACATCCTAACTTTGCCGTCCTTTTTAGGCACGGGCACGATGTTAGCGACCCAAGGAGGGTAGTTGGCCACAGCAAGAAATCCGGCATCTAACTGTTTCTGAACTTCTTCCTTGATCTTCACTGCCATATCTGGCCTTGTTCTTCTCAATTTCTGTTTGACAGGAGGACATTCTTCACGAAGAGGCAGACGATGAACCACGATATCTGTGTCAAGTCCCGGCATATCCTCATACGACCAGGCAAACACGTCTTTGTACTCCTGGAGTAACTCAATCAATCGTTGCTTGACCTCATCCTGCAACGTAGCCCCTATTCTGACCTCCTTCTTGTCTTCTTCTGTTCCCAGGTTGACAACTTCAACTTCCTCCTGATGAGGCAGGATGACCTTCTCCTCTTGCCTTAACAATCTGGCAAGCTCCTCAGGCAGGTCTTCGTCTTCTTCGATCTCTTCTTCGGCTTGAAAGATCGGATTGTCAAAGTCATACTGAGTCATAGACGAGTCTGAGTCGGTGGCATCCGAAATGTGTAACCTGCGATGATGATGATTTTATGCTTTTAAATGATATGCAAACAAAAACACAAACCTCATTGCCATTTTATTGTTAAAGATAAAAACAAGAACAACAAGGATCACAAAATTCTGAATGAAAAGACGCCTTTTTAATTGATGATAAAAGATTGTTCACACGCATAAAGATAGGGCCCTACAAATAAAGTCCATTATGCCTTGGGCAGAGCATATGGAAATACATTAATCAAGACAAATCAATTACTCTTCATAAGTCACTGTGATAACTTCCTCCATGCTCCAATTCTTCAAGCCCTGGCCGGGGATGCATGGCTGGATCCACGCATCCATATCACAGTCGCTGTCTCCTTCTTCGTCTGATATGGCATTAATTTGATCGAAAATGACTCCACCGCTAGTAAATTGGACAGGACCTTTGTAACGTGGAGTGCTTTGTGAAGATGATCCATGTGGGCTATATCCCAATCCGAACTTATCTTGTTTGTTTGGGACGCTCACCACTTGTCCCCATCTTTGTGTTGACCCGGATTCCACCACGGCCCGTGCTTCCTTGTATGACGACATGGCAACTTCTGGAGCTTTGACCTCGACCGGTGCCTTCTCCTTGATTTGGACGGTCTCAAAAGCCTGGCACAACGTTTCTTGAATTTCGCCGTCGACTTCCACATATTTGAATGAAGACAGATGGCTCACCATGATGTCTTCTTCCCCGCAAACGGTCACGATATTCCCATCCACCATATATTTCAATTTCTGGTGCAAAGTCGATGTTACAGCGCCTGCTAAGTGTATCCAAGGCCGACCCAAAAGGCAGCTATAAGCAGGCTGGATATCCATGATGTAGAAAACTGTTTCAAACACCTCTGGGCCTACTTGGATAGGCAAAGTTATCTCCCCAAAGACAGATCTTCGGGTTCCATCGAAAGCCCGCACAACCAAATCACTGGGCGTACAATATAGACCCTGATGATCGATCTTCATTAATGCCTTCTTTGGCAACACATTCAAAGACGACCCTGTATCAACAAGTACATGTGACATCACTGTTCCTCGGCATTCAAGCGAAATATGCAGAGCCAAGTTGTGATTCCTCCCTTTTGGTGTCAAATCGCGGTCAGTGAATCCCAACCCGTTACCTGCATTGACATGGGCCACCACGCCTTCCAACTGATTAACGGATATCTCTTGAGGTACATAAGCATTATTCAAAACTCTGAGCAAAGCATTCCTGTGAGCCTCAGAACATAACAGCAATGACAAGATAGAAATCTTTGAAGGGGTTTGTTGTAAATGATCCACAATTTTGTAGTCACTCCTTCTTATCAAGCGCATGAATTCTTCCGCATCCTTCAGCAAAGTTTCCTTTTCTCTAGCCTGAGAATTCTCTTCCGCTACAACCTTCCCCTTACCTTTATCAGCCCTTTCTGTACTTACTTCGGGAGGTGCAAATACTCTCCCGCTCCGAGTCATTCCTCCAGTTCCTACCAAATTATCAACAGAATCCAACGGTGAACCTCTCAGTTCCTGCTTTTGACCATTGCAGTAGACCTCGGCCCCATAGTTCCAAGGAATTGCTTTAGAACTTTCATAGGGTACGGGCCCTGCCTTTGTGAATATAATAGTGGGCCTCGCCGGAGGCGCAGAAATTGTAATTGTTTTGTATGGGATGGATATGGTGGCCACCTCATCCTTATCTTCGATGACTACCTCTTCAGCACTTTTCTCACAGATTCTATCAAATTGTAACAAACCGTCATCCATCATGTGCTGTATATGGTTCCTTAGGTTCCGACATCCTACCGGACAGATCATACAGTCTTCGCAATCCTTTCCGCAGCCTGGGAATACCCCTCCTTCTAACAACTTGCTCTTCACGAAACTTAACGGCGTCTTCAAATCCTCTACTCTGGACACCAAGTTCAGGCCTTCCTCACTGTCAATAGCATTCACACCGCCACCCTTACCATGGTTAGGCATGGGATTTCGATCCACGCTTGGCGCATCCTGATTGAAATTGATAGCTTTACTATCGATAAGGTCTTGTACCTTATGTTTGAAGGCTTTACAGTTGTCAATACTGTGGCCGGGGGCGCCAGAGTGGAATTCACACCTAGCGTTGGCGTCATATCCAGGAGGTGGTTGGCCAGTTAGAGGTGCCATTGTCCTTTTCTGGACCAACTGCAGTTGAATTAAGTGTTGTAGCAACTGAGCGTACGGCATTGGCGGTGTGTCAAAGCGTCTATCCGCCACCCTTCTCCTATCCTGGAATTGTCTCGGTGTATAATTATGTTGTTGAGGTTGTTGCTCCTGCTGTTGACGCGGTTGCTGCTGTGGAGGCTGTGTCGCCGGGATGGCAATACTCGCTACTTGTGACGGTTGCTGGTAATACGGTCGCTGCTGACGCTGATCCAAGTATCTCTTTCGGTTGTTAAAGCCGTACACTGCATTTGTTTCATTATCCTTTTTCTTCGCACCAAAAAACTTTCTCCCACCTCCAGATGAGGTCCCTTCCGCTGCTTGAATTTTCCCCAATTTTATACCGTTTTCAACTCTTTCGCCCGTGATAATTAAGTCCGAGAAGCTTCCTGACATGTTACTCACCAACTTCTCGTAGTAGATTCCGGGCAACGTGGCCACGAATAGATCGATTAGTTCTCTTTCCACCATGGGAGGTTGAACCCTAGCGGCAAGCTCTCGCCACCTTTGGGCGTATTCTTTAAAACACTCATTGCTTCTTTGGGATAGATTCTGCAACTGCACGCGATTTGGTGCCAAGTCACTATTATACTGGTAATGCTGGACAAAGGCCTCTGCTAAATTCTTCCAACTCCGAATATTGGCAGGTTCCAAACCCATGTACCACTCCAGAGAAGGCCCTGACAGACTATCTTGGAAGAAGTGCATAAGCAACTTCTCGTCATCAGAGTATGCCGACATCCTTCGAAAATAGGAGCGGATATGCACCTTTGGACATGTCGTTCCTTTGTATTTATCGAAATCTGGCACCTTGAACTTTGGAGGAATCCTAAGTCCCGGAATTAGTCCCAGATTGGACATGTCAAGTCCCATAGTGTTCTGATTTTCCAGAATGCTCTTCATCTTTTCTTCTATTTCATCAAACCTTCTATTAGTGTCGGATCGCAACCCTCCCCCAAGGTCTCTCATGGAGAAGATATCATCCTGTTCATCTTGGTCCCATTGAGGATTCACGCTAGTAGGTATGGCGCCTGCCACCACTGGGATGGGGATTCCAGTTTGTTCTCTTCCGCCTGGAAGGTTGACTACAGTTGGGCCACCGTTGACTTGCGAGGTTCCACCATTAACGGGAGGGGGAACAGCAGCAGCCCCACCGTGCAAAACGCCACTTCCATCCACTTGAGCTATTAAAGGTTGAACCAATGTCCTTAACTGGTCCTGTCCATTGGCCACCCCCTGCATCATCTCCATGAATTGTGCCATCTTCTCACGAAATTCCAAAAGCTCGGCTTGAACCTGATCCATAATTCTCTGCTGATTTCCTCGCGTGTTGTAGGAGTGTTGAGAAGTCAGCTTGCTCTTCCTCTATCCCTCTCTTTCTCTCTGAAATGGCAAGCGGTGTGAGGTCGAGTTTCAGGGAATGCAAAATGATGCGCAAGTTCATGCGAATGCTCAAGAGACTATCGAAACCTATGATTATAACCGGCATTATAGAATTGCGAATGAACAAATAATAAAGAAAACACAATTAGACCAAAAGCAAATTCTCATTAATTTGGGAAGATTCAATACAAACATTTGCTGACTATGCCGAATAACAATTCTCATTACAAGGAAAACACTAAATGACTAAAAATCAAGAGTACTAAAAACTAGAATTTCTCCTTTTGGAGACGCTCTTCAAGCTTCCTCGTCTCGAACATGAACCTCCTAACCATTTGGTCGCAGAGCTGGATAAAGTGGTGAACAGAAGGGGGGATATCATTTCCTTCCAAATCCTGAATGGCGCTCTCCAACCTCCATGGGATATCTCGGATCATGAGGTTGCAGTGCTCCACCAAATTGTTGTACCTAGCACGACACGTATCTAGAGTCGACTGGTAATAACAAATAGAATCCACATGGGTGTCCAGCAACTCATTGAGCTGAGCCTCTTTCTCGAGCCACTGCGCACCATCTCTTTGCAAAGCCTCAAAACGATTCCTCCACAGAAGGGCTGTCTCTTGGGCGGTCTCCAATTCTTGACACTTGTTACTCCACATGTCAGATGTGACATATGAACCCCTCAAGGCCTCCTCTTTGAGTCTTCGTTCATTTTCCACTAGGGTCAAGGCACTTCTTAGTTGTTCCTCAAGATTCCCAATATCAGCTTCAAGATTCTCTCGTATTTCCTTTTTCTCGGCAGAGGCAATCTCAAAGAAGTGCCATGCCCTATCACAAGAAGCTTTGGTGTCCTTCAGGCGCTGCCGGAGAGTTGTTAATGATGCGTCAGCCCCTTCGTAACCCTGTTGGTACCTGACTCTCAGATCCGTTTCTAATTTTAGCTTCTTGCCACTCTCAGCCGCTTGATCCTGTTCAAACTCCACCTTTCTTTTGTACTGACCGTTCTCCACATTTGCTTGGTGGACTTCATTCTGAAGGTCCTGATTCTCCTTAGTCAATCTCTCCACTATTAGCTTCAGTTTTTCATATTCTTCTATGGGTACATGAGTGGGAGCGGGAGGTGCTTCTCGCATAGAGGGCTCTAAGGGAAATGGCAACGACCTTTCAGCTACTCTGGCTAGTAACCACCGGTTGTATGGCTCCTTTGCCACACAATTCTTCGCTTTTAACTCCTTCCTTCCCTTTGTATGAATCTTGCCCCAAGCCTTAGCAATCTTCCTGACAAACGCAGGGTCCTCTGATGTGGCTAGAAAAAAGAAACTCTGAACCTTCTCTGCTTCGGGCTCGCCCTCCATAGCATAGCCCAACTGACGTAATGCCATGACTGGGTTATAGTTAATACAACCGGCCCTACCGATCAAAGGTACATTACTGAATTCTCCACAACTGAAGATGATTTCCACATCATAGTACTCATGAGAGTACCAAGCAATATCACTAGCTTCCAGAGACATGATACGCTGAGACCATTTCAATTCCTTCTTGTTTTCCACGAACGGTCCTTTCTTGGGCAAATGAAAAGCATACCATTTGTATAGTAGGTGAGAGCAGCATTGGATCGTTCCCGCCTTCTTTTCGCTCCTCCAATGAATAGAGTGATAGACATCGGCAAGGAGTGTAGGGATGGGATTCTTCTGCATGAAGAGAACGATGGCAGTGATGTCTATGAAATTGTCCACATTTGGAAAGAGGACAATCCCATAGATCATTAGAGCAACACTTATACCGAACTTTTCCCAATCTTCATCAACCTTGTATTGAGCGGCCTTTTCTAGCAAAAACTTCAATGGAAAACCCTGAACACCCCCTTTACCGGTTAGACCCTTCCTGACTTCTTCTTTGGTCATACGAAGAGCAAGAGCAATGGCAGCAGGCTTTGGTTCTTCTTCCAAACCTGTATAGACAGGTTGATCCTTAATCTTAATGTTCAAAATGTGAGAATATTCTTCCAAGGTGGGAGCCAACTGGTAGTCTTGAAAAGTGAAGCACCGGAGAGGCGCATCATAAAATTGAGCCATAGCATACAGGGCCCAGGTATCAACTCTGGAGTGGAGAAGATAAAGCAATTTCCCATATTCCCCTTGAAAGTTGATCTTGATAACTTTCGGCACGTCAATCAGAAGGTCTTGAATTGATTCCAATTTTGGTTCCCTAAACTTTATGGAATTTGTGCTTCTCTTTCTTATATCAGCCATTGAGTTCACCAATACCTGAGATAATCATAGCTTCTTAAGTCTCTTGATATGCAAAATGATATGTAATGCAATGTTTTATGAATGCATATGACAATGGAACAACAACAAGATTAACGTCACAAATCCTGCAAGACAAGAACACAAGGTATCTTTCCATCGGGTGAGCAATCTACTGGTTCGAGAGGGCGTTCCAAAAGGCTTTTCAAACAAAGTCCTATGCACTAACCCTCAAAAGTTTCCCATCATAACGACTACTCGTAATACGGTACTCCTTTCAAAAAGGATGAACACAGCGTCATGTTTTAGTAACCCTTGGAATAAGGTTCTACAAAGGTCCTCAGAATCGCGGACTCCCAAGTTGAAGATAAGAACGTCATTACGACTACACGTAAGACATAATTATTCCAACGGGGTCTCATCTGAGTGGTGGAATTCGATCCAACTCAACGAGTCCTAAGTCTCGCAAATCAGAAAGAAACCACCTCCTAACTTAGTGCATACTTGAAAGCTCGGGTAGAAAGCTTTATCCTCACAACCCAAACCAAATGAACCCATCAAGTTAGAAAGAAACAAAAACATAAAACAGATAGCAGAACAAATAAAGCACAAATGCGACAAACAAAATAGGCGTGGCTCACTAGAAGTCCCCAGCAGAGTCGCCAGCTGTCGCTACTCGAAAAATGCATCGCGCAACGACGGGAAGGCGAAAAAGATAGACAGAAGAGTCGCCATCGAACTTTATTTATCCCATGAGGGGAAAGGAAAATATCGAGAAAACCTTAAGAAAGAAATGGATAAGATGGTCTCGCAACCATGAACGGGTTCGGAAGCCGGTTATGCGAGGGGAAGGTATTAGCACCCCTCGCATCCATCGTACTCGATGGGAACCTTTTGTTTGTCGATGTGTGGATTTATTTGCTTAAATATTATGCTTTAAAAGTGTTTCAAAGGATAGAGGGAAAGGTTAGAAATTGGGAAAAGAGAGATAACAGGGGGAAGAAGAGAAAGAACAGACTCGGTAGGACTTCGCAGTCCTATGCCTACGTATTCTCAATAGATGTGAGAAAGTCAGAGTCGACGTAGTTCGAGGAAACTACGAATATTGGGGGATTGTGCTCGCCAAGGATTGTGGCCCTTGTGCCTACGTATTCTCATCTGGTATGAGAAATCAGAGCAGCCGTAGCTCGGCCTACGGTGTGTTGATGTTTTTTATGGATGATGCTATCGTGCACATTATAGCAGTTAGGTGTATTGCTGCTCGCTCGTTGGAGACTTAGGCATTACCTGTTTGCGGTAGAACGGACGTAACATATCCTTTTCGAAATGATTGATTAGTTTTCGCCACGCGAGGCAAGGAGTCATGTTTGATTGATTGGATCATTTTTTAGGGGGCGAGACAGGTCTTCGGATAATAACCCCTACGGGTAGTACCCAATTCTTTGTCTCAAAGTTTTTTGTTATAAAAGGGTGTGGCGAACGAGGCGTCTTCGTATTGAAAGACGAGCGTCGAAACCACCCTCACTACAGTGGGCATCCCAACGCTCGGAGAAGAAGAGGTCTACACCCAATCCTCTCTCTTTAATTCAATGCAAAGAGAACTTCGTTCTCTTATTAAAGATGTTTTTGGGTTTTGAATGGAAAGTGCTTTGCGACAAAGAACCCTACGGTAAACGTCAGCACTCGGGATAGGAGAAGGCCTACGCCTAACCACTCCACGACCATTCAAGTTTTTGTATGAAAAGGAATTTGAAAATGCACTCGGTACGTGACCGAGGTTTTAGGAGGAAACGTTGGAAGCGTCTTTGTATTGACAGACGAGCATCGAGACCACCCTCACTACAGTGGGCATCCCTATGCTCGAAGAAGAAGAGGTCTACACCTAATCTTCTCTCTAGCTCAACACAAAGAAATGATTTTAAGGAGATGAGATTTGAAAATGGACGGGAAGCGTCTTTGTATTGAAAGACGAGTGTCGGAACCACCCTCACTACAGTGGGTATCCCAACACTCGGAGAGGAAGAAAGTCTACACTTAATCCCCTCTTTTTAATTCAATAAAAAAATAATTTGATTTTGAAAATTATTTTGACAAGGTTTTTGAATCGAGTCGGGACAAGTAATGAAGAGAGAAAAGAGGTGGTCTCAGATCCAACATTACTTATCAATAATTTGACTGGTAATGAATTACGGAGGTCTCGTCATCGACCCTAAAGGCAAAGAAAAGCCTAATAACACATGAGCAATAAGATCCAACTTTAAAAATGAAATAAACTTCTAAAACTCTATAAAAAGGAAAAAGTTGATAAAAACTGCTAAAATAAAATATATTTAAATAGACTCTAAATATCTAGAACTATAATAATATTACATAAAATAATAATATACGTAATTTATTTATAAAATAGATATTAATATATTAACAAAAATAATAAAAAAAATAGACATTATAAAATAGGGAATAAAAACAGGAAAAAAAAAGTTTGCTAATGAAACAAAGGGTGAGTGTAGTAAAACCAACAGACACATGCTGTAAAGCCCAGAACACAAGCACAAAAAATAAAAAAAAGAAAATCAAAATCAAAATAACAAGACGCAAACGTCTTCTCCACACGCTCAAACCACTCTCTCTGCTCTCATTCTTACTGTTCATGGCTCACACCAACTCAAATCGTCATTCTCTCTCTCAACTTTTGTTCTATTTCAAATCCAAATTCATCATCTTTATCTCTCTATTTTAGTTCTTCTGTTTTTGATTTGTGGGTAGATTTAGGATGTCGAAGGGAATCAAGAAGGTTTGAGATTGAAAATGTGTATACGATTATGTTGAAGATGAGCTTCAGAGATGGGGGTTCTAAAATGCGGTTCGTTTTGGGGTTTTCGGAAACGGAAAGGAAGGGTTCACGGCGGCGTTGGAATCGTAAGGGATGGGAATTTCGTGTGGGTTTGGACGGCGGAATCTGGGCAATGATAATTTCGAAGATGCTGTGATGGTGAGTGATACGAGTTTGTGTGGGTTTATGTGAGGCCGGAGAAGGTTAAGGAAGAAGTTCGTGTGTTGTGGAGGTAATTTCTGGGTTTATTTTGGATGTTGAAGTTGAACGGGTGTAGAAGGTGAAATGGTGGTGCTTCGAATACTTGCGAGAGAAATGGGCTGAGTGAGTGAGGTTCGATGGTTTGTTTCAGAGTTTTTAGGTTTGCTCTGTTGAAAGTTTGAAGGTTTTGTTTGCTGTCTTGCGTTGTATTGTGAGACTTGTCATGGGTGATGATGATAGGTGGTTCAGATGAAGTTCTGGGTTGGTTCAAGTGGTGATTTTTGAAGAGGGTTCGGATTTGTGGTGAGCTGAGTCTGGGTTGAGTTTGGAAACGGGTTTTTGTTCAAACGAGTTTGGGGTCTTGATAATGGTTATGAGTTGGTGTTCGTTTAGACTCAATGCCAGGAAACGAGATAAACAGAAACAACACAGATTAAGACTATGAAGGTAGAGAGAGTGACAGAATACTTACAGAATAATACCACCAGATTGTTGATGCAGAACACAGGTGAGTTTCTTCTTCAATCTCCCTTTTTTTCAGTTCTTTTTGAGTGAAAGCAGCTGTTTTTTTTTTGTAGTCACCTTTTTTCTCCAAACATTAAGCCTTTATAGTGAGGTCAATTAGGTTTAGCAGACCAACTCTTGAGGCTCTGAAACCCTCTACACCTTAGGCTTTAGGTTTGGTCTGCTACTAACCTGTCCTATTACCATTTTTGTGCTAAGACTGTGGTGCTGTAATTGCCTACAACTGCTCTGTATTTGCCATTTTTGTGAATGTGTTTCTGCTGCCTTATTTTTCATGTCCCTGAATTTATTCATTTAAATTGAAAATATCTGATATTTTTTAACCTGCATTTTCACTGCTTCATTTGTGATTTTTTACTGCTTTGACTTATGCTGATGGGGCAACTTTTCAAACTGGAATTTTGTCAATATTCGTATGGGTGGAAGTTAATCATACTCATCCTCTTCTTCCTTTTCGTTTTCAGGAATACTACATGAATTAGTTGACAATAACTTTCAAGATATCAAGTCTGTTGTGGTTGGCCAAATATATTCTAATTAATTCGCTTAAGACTCCCTCCACTGTCCACCAGCTTCAGTCATTAATCATTGAATGATACAGTTATTTGGTGGAACTCGAACACCAATCGAAGGTACAAATCTTAAATAAGCCTTAATTCATACTCTCTGCCTGTTGTTATGTATCTCACCCGTGGAAGAACCTGATATCCACTTTTTCAATAATCTTCAAATATCTTACCTGTATTCCTGACACAGTAAAATATGGTATCTCAAACTTTACACGTATAGGAGCTTTTCTCTCTGGAGTTGCTTCCTCGTCTGTTATGCTGGGAAGACGAAACTCTGCCCTTAACATGTACTCATTGCCTCCAGGAAAAGATCTTATTTTCCAAATTAATGCATCTTTCTCAGGTGCATATGCTGCAGATCCCATTGATGTCCGCACATTTGGAGTGGTCGCATCAGCAGGCACAGGTAATTCAATCTCAACATTTGTAGCAGTTGAAAATTCGTGCACTTTAGATAAGTGGGTTTCCAGACAAACAATAGAAGAGGAGTCCACTAAAGCATCTCTTAACTTGGCCCGGGTGAGTCTTTCCTGCTCTACATAAGTTTCTGTGCCTCCATCAGAATTGGAATACTTCTGAATTATGTTATGTTTAATATCACCAACCGCAACTCCCTTTGCAGAACCAGTATCGAAAAACATCCCGACTCGTTCATCACACGTCAATTCAAGTGTTTCCGGTGACAATGCATTCAGTATGAGCACTTCCATGTTTATTTATGTGGTTAATGGCAGCAAAGACGTCGTCTACAATTTCAATTGTGCAAGCAAGTGAGCTGTACTCATGATGTAAAGAACTCGCTTCAGAAATATTTAGCAAGGCACTAGCTTTCGGTCCACCATGCAATTCAACACCTTCACGTTGGAGTTCGAGGATAAGCTCATTAAGTCCACCATTAGATGACAGATCCTTGTGTACAAGAAGAGTCTCCAATGCATTGCAAGCTGCAGGGTAATCAGTCTTTGCATCCATGACTATATGCTTTGCCATATCCATATTAGCAGACTTGTCAACATATATATGGCAAATTCCATCGGCGTGACCAAGAACGGGGATTCTTGTTGACTCCTTGATTTGAGAAACCAGCTTATTACTGCCTCTAGGGACCACAAGATCTATCACATCATCAAGCTTGAGTAGATCTGGAATTTCATTTCTTGAAGTGACAAGCCCAATAAGTTTGCTGCCAACTGTATCTGGCATGACTGAAGTAATGATCTTGTGTAAGATCGCATTTGATCTTCGGGCTTCCTTTCCTCCTTTAAGTAATAAGCCATTCCCACTTCGGATTGTCAATGCGGCTATCTGGACAAGAGCATCGGGTCGTGACTCAAATATAATCAGGAGGACACCAAGAGGGCACGATGTTTTCTCCAATACAAGGTCATCAGCTAGCTCAGTTCTCTTCAAAATCTGGCCAATTGGTTCTTCCACATCATCCTCCAGAATATCTATATTTGAATTACTCGAGGAAGGCACAGTCTTGCACTTAGAGGTATCAGCTATTGATTTTTCAACTGATGCAACTTTTCTTCTGTGTTCATGGCCACTCAAATTTGACGCCAAATCATGAGATGTGCCAGATTTAGTTTTTTGGAACTTTTGATTTAAATCCAACCTCATCAGAAGTGTTACTAGACTTTTTCTTGCTTCTTTTACTTGAACTAGAATTCCTAAGTTCAATATTAACAGGACTCTTCGATTCCAAGCGAGATGAGGGGGGGCAACACGGTTTCATTTTCATCACTGTCAGTTGAAGCTATGCAAGTATCATCAGCGGTATTATTACAGACAAGTTTCGTAAATGTGGCGTGACAGTTATCACCAAACGATTTTCTTGCAGCAATGTAAGATTCAACATGTTTTCCTTTGATTTCATGAAGACCAAACTGTGTTTCTGCTACTGCCGCTCTGCAAGTAATATTTCCGCCGTCAACCTCCCTGGTGGTGGTAACCGAAGGACAACATTCGTCCTTGTGACCTTGCCTCCAGTGACTAATTTGACACTTACCCGAACTACAAGAAAGCATGCTTGTGTAAATGAATAACAACTAAAGAAGTCTTGGAGACATGTAACAGTATCTAACGGCTTTGCAGCGAGAACATCTCATAGTGGTAGGAGAATAACAAACAGCACATTGATACCCTTGAGAAGCTGAAACATGAAGTGAATCCAAATCAAAAGAAACTGAAGCTGAAGAAAAAGCAGCAGTAGTAGAAGGTTCCATTTCAGCCATGGCAGTATCTTGCACCAACCTCATAATCTCTTCTTTCTTGGCTTCAGCATTTCTTTTGATTTTTTTTTGGCTGAATTAATTTTACGCATCTATCTCTTGTTTTGCAGGTGATGGCTGGCGGTACGGTTATGTAGAGCTTGCTTGGTTTGCTTTGGTGCATTGATGTGGTTTGGAAATTTTGTGATGTTTTCGTATATGTTGGACGTTGTGATATTGGTTTTCACTGTATGATTTGTGTACAGTTTGTTTGAATATGAAGGTTGAGACGTTGTATAACACGTTATGTGTTGTGGCTTATGGTGGATTATGCTGCAGGTTGGGATTTTGGCTTCTGCCTTTTAAATTGTGATGTGGATTTGGCTCAGGTTGTTATGAATTGAATCAAGGTGTTGCGTATTTACATTGTGACTATGTTTTATGTTGTAGTATATATTGTTTTGTGGTTTTGAAGATCGTGTGCGTGAATTTTGGGTAATGGCTTGGAGGTGAGGTCTTTTGTTCACGACTTGGTGGGGTCCTGGTGCGTTGTGGATGTGGGGGTGAATATGTTGCAGCATGCGTTGTTGTGCAGGGCTTAGATTGTGTGGATGGCTTGGTATAGTGTGGCTTGAGGGAGTTGAAGGCTTGCAGCAAAAGATGTCTTATTGTGTATGGCTGTGTGTGGTTTGGTTTTGCATTTTGGCCTATTTCAAGGTGTGCGTCGTGACTTAGTTTGCAGTGTGCTGTGAATCATGTTGTATTGATTTTATGCAAGTTTTGTGTTGCTGGTGGATCGTTACAGGTACTGGTTGGTTTTGGCAGTATGTGTAGTGAAAGGTTATGCGCATAAGGTGCTTCATGATGGTTTGTTTTTTTTTCTTTTTTTTCAAAGAGAACATGTTGAACAGGGCAAGCGGTGAGATTGGAGAAGGTTCTGGAACGTGCGAGGATACGGTGTTACGTGTGCCGCCAAACTCAATTCGTTGTTTTTTTGAGAAATCAACTGCAACTGGAAATGGTTTAGAATCTAAGAAGGTTGAGGAGAAAAAACAACTTTTCCGTTTTGGATGTGTTTGAAGAAGAAGATGATGGGCTTACTGTGTTGGAAGTTGCAAAGCGCTCTGGTATTATTTTTCCTCGTCCAATATGGTGGCCGGACCATATGAAATCTGAATTATTCAACTTTGATGATCAGGTTTAAGAGTAGTGGAAATGAAACTCTTTTTTTGAGTAAATTTTGTTTGTTTGAGTAGATTGATAGTGCTTTCATGTAGGATTCTCAATGTTATATATGGTGCTTGTACTTGAAATTGTGTTTTTTGTGTTAAAGTGATGTGGTATTGTTTGTATATGATAGGATTCTGGTTCTAATTTCTCCAAGTTTGTAACTGTGGTTCTGAACTTGATTTTTTTCTTTCTTTATAATGAAATCTCATTCCAAGGGGTATAAAAGGGTAACCCAACCAAGACAATTACAAAAAAAATCTTGGACCTATGTCTAATATTAGAACTGCTTTGAGCTTATCGACACCAATCCATAGCCAGCATGGTTCCCACCAATCCTACTTTAGCCATGAATGAAGTATGAAAATCATTTTGAAGTGCTTATTCTAAATTGATTCTCAAACACACATCAATTGGACCGATACTCTCTTTAACGTTGTGCTTGCACAAATCTCTGTCTTACTGACAAATTAACTCATAGCCATTAAAACTCAACCCAATACCCCATACGGGACTTCATGCCTTTGTCTATCAGACCCAATTCAAATTGGTCTTATGATATTCAAACGGCAACCACATATTTTCTGATTTTCTGGAAACCAATTGGTGGGTGAATATACAGATGAAAGTAATATGCAGGTGGGCAAATTTTAGGGTGCAACACTCACTAAACATGAATTTATTTAAATTGATTTAGAAAATGATAATCTGAAAATTCAATTATATTTGAAAACCAACTTAAAACAATCAATGTTTTCAAATTTCATGCATCTTGTAATTCGTCTCTCGTTCTTTAACATATAGAATTTGGTTAAATGCCCCAAGTTCTTCAAAGAAACAGTTCATTTTCTTCTATTTTATACTGCAAGACATCAAATTTGTTGAGAAATTTTGCATCACCTTCATCACTGTCATCATAATAATAATCATCATCGATTAAAATAATGATGATGACTCGGAATTAGTCAGCAAATTGATGCTTTGCAAAATAAACTACAAGAGAATGAACTGTTGCTTTGAAGAATATAAAAAATTAAACCAAATTCTATATGTTAGAGATAGAGAGAGATGAATTAAAAGATGCACGCAATTTGAAAAACAGTGTAACGTCTAAGTTTTTTGTCAAGAATAATTTAATTTGTTTAATTATTATCTTCAAAATCAATTTGAATGGTTGTATATGCTTATTGAGGGGTAAGGAAAAACAAGTAATCCACGTGTTTTATAACAAACTCATATGTACTACAACAGTTGAAATATATACCCGTGGTGAAATATTAGTTTAATTCTCCCTTTAATTAAACTGCTGATGTTCGGTTTCGAACTCTTGATATGCATACATATATATATATATATATATATATATATATATATATATATATATATATATATATATATATATATATATATATATATATATATATATATATATATATATATATATATATATATATATATATATATATATATATATATATATATATATATATATATATATATATATATATATATATATCACAATGATTACTTAATATAACTATTGTGATAGGTAGTGTGCTATCTAGTTTATAACAATAGTCAGACATCCGTGGTGAAAAAGAGCATACTTACAACCACACCCTACCTCACAACAGTTTGTCAACCATGAAAGTGTCTCTTTTCCAACCGTTGTGAGAAGGGTTTTTCGTAATAGTGCGAATGTCTTATTTTCTGAAACAAATTCTCTCATATGACATTATGTTTCAATGGAATCTAAACCACTCAATTTTATAATAAAATATTAAATAAAAATTTCAATGGATGAGATTGACAATGTAGTCTCTCTAGTGAAATGTTCACCAAATAAATATACACCTTTTATTTCCAATGTTGTGAATAAGGATGCCTTGAAACAAAATATACTCGGTTTCTTTATGATCAAGAAACACACTAGGGTTAGGGTTAAGGAAAAACAAGGAGAACAACAAGGATTAGTTATAACTGCTATTCTTTACTTTCATTATAAAATAGATTACAAGTACTCAAGAATAACAAATAACCCTCTCACCCTAACTAGGTTTTGTCACACCATACTTAAGATAAGAGACTAGTATGCTATTTATAATAAAACCTAACATACTAAACTAATGGGCTTTTAAACAATTACCCATTACAAGCTAACTTAGGGTACAAGCTAACTTAAACAATTGGATCTTTAACACAAGGCCCAATTTGATAACTACATACTAGAACACAATTCGACTACAACATGTAGGTCTTCAACAACAGCATGTGAGCAAACTTCGACGACATGATAACTAGAGTTCGGTCCAATATCTCACATATCTTTACCTTGGATCTAACTCTACCATCAAGAAATAAACTAGCTTTCTTCATGCAGCTTTATCAACTGCATACATTGGAAAAACTTGCAACTGGACAATATTTTGGTGATCATATTAGCAACATTATGATCTGTCGAAACCTTCAGCACTTGGACTTCTCCATGATCGATTACCCTTCTGATAAAATGCAGCCTCATATCAATGTGCTTGGTTCGCTCATGATAGGCTGAATTCTTCGATAGGTGTATTGCACTTTAACTATTACATTTAACAGTGACAATTCGGCCTTGAATTTTCATCTCCTTTGCAAAACCTTCAAGCCACAATGCTTCCTTCACAGCTTCAGTTAGAGTAATATATTCTGCTTCAGTGGTTGATAAGACAACAAATTTCTAAAGTGTTTCTTTCCAACTAATTGTTATGCCAAACATAGTGAACACATATCTAGAAATAGATTTTCTAGAATTCATATAACCTGCATAGTCATAGCCGACATATCCTTCGATTGCTGCTTTACTATCTTCACTCAAGGCTCCACAATAGATTAAGACCCTGTTCAGAGACCCATTTATGTACCTTAGAGTCCATGCTTTCCAGTGAGCCTTTCTAGGATTTGCCATGTACCTGCTTACAAGACTTACTGCATATGCTATGTCGAGTCTAGTAAAGACCATAACATATATCGAAGAACCCACTATATTAGCATATGGAATGCTATTCATATAAGCTCTTTTGACATCAGTACTAAGACACTGATCTATACTGAGCTTGAATTGAGGGTTTGTCAGAGTCACAATAGGCTTTGAATTCGACATACCAAACTTTTTGAGAATCTTACATAGGTATGCCTCTTGAGATAAGCATAATTTCAGCTGCTTTCTATCTCTTGGGATGTCAATCCCAAGGATTCTGGACGCAGCTCCCAGATCCTTCATGTCGAACTCCTTATTAAGTTCAACCTTCACCCTCATTACATCTTCGACTTTGTTGCTTGCTATTAGAATATCATGCATATAAAGAAAAAAAATAACAAATGAATTACCAGGTCGAAATCTGAAGTAAACACAGTGGTCAAGCTGACTTCTAATGAAACTTATGCGTGCAATGAACTTGTCGAATCTCCTATTCCACTGTCGAGGAGATTTTTTCAGTCCATATAAGGATCTCTTCAGCTTGCACACATAATCTTCCTTCCCCTTTTCGACATACCCTTCAGATTGCCTCATCATGATTGTTTCATCTAGACCACCATACAAGAACGTAATATTCACATCCATCTATTCTAGTTCAAGGTTAAACTGTGCCACTATGGCAAGCAACATTTGAATGGATCTATGCTTTACAACAGGAGAGAACACATCATTGAAGTCGACAACTTCTTTTCTAGTAAACCCTATAGCAACCAACCTTGCCTTGTATCTTTTCGACGCCACTCTTTCGATTCCTTCCTTAACTTTGAAAATCCATTTACAACTGACTAACTTGGACCCAATAGGTTTCTTGATCAGTTCTTAGGTGTTGTTATCAAGAAGAGATTTCATCTTATCATCCATGTCCTTCACCATTTCAGTCTTCTTTCGAAACCTCATAACTTCCTTATGGTCTCTAGGTTCTTCGTCGAAAACCTCACTTGCAGAGACTAAGGCATAAGCTATAAGATTTACATGCCGAAGTCTATGAGGTGGCTTGATGACTCTCCTCGACCTGTCTCTTGCTAGAAGGTAGTCTTATCAGTCTCATCATCTTCGACAACAACTTCTACTTCTTCTTCAACTTCATCTGGGCTACGCAATTCAACATCAATATGCTCCACCTCAATAGGAATCTCTCCCTGTTCCAGCTCTTTGTTAGCATCATCAGTTTTCTTGAAAGCCATCTCTGCTTCATTAAAAACTACGTCTCAACTGGTGATATAACTCCTGTGACCTGGCTCTAGGCACCATAGCCTATAAGCTTTGACTCCTTCAGGGTATCCCACAAACATGCATTTCAGGGCTCTAGATTCGACCTTGTCTTGCCTAATGTGAGCATAGGCCACGCAACCAAATAATCTCAATTTATTGAGACTAGGTGGATGTCCCGACCAAACTTCTTCAGGTGTCCTCATATCTAACATAGTCGAAGGACATATGTTTATCAGATATGTTGTTATCGAAACAGCCTCATCCCAAAACACCTTCTTTAACCCAGCACTAGTCAACATGCATCTAACTCTTTCCAAAATAGTTTGATTAAACCTTTCTGCCAAACCATTTTGTTGTGGAGTCTCTGCAGTAGTTTTGTATCTTGCAGTACCTGAGGCAACACAAAAGTTGTTGAACCCCTCATTGCAAAATTCTAGGCCATTGTTGGTTCTTAACCTCTTGACCTTTTTGTCAGTCTAATTTTCGACCAGAGTCTTCCAACCTTTGAAATTCTCAAAACTTTCATCCTTAGTCTTCTGGATGAATACCCATAAATTCCTGGAATAATTATCAACTATGGATAGAAAATACATTGCTTCTGAATGTGATGGACACCTTGCAGTCCCCCAAAGATCAGCATGGATGTAATCAAGGGATCCATGATTTCTTTGTTTTCCTTTATTGAACTTCACTCTGCAAGATTTTCTAAGTACATAGGGTTCACAAAATTTCAGCTTTTCGACTTTGTCTCCTCCAAGTAGATTTTGTTTCCATAATTTGGCCAGACCTTTTTCACTGACATGGCCCAATATCATGTGCCAAATTTCTGTTTTCGACAACGGTTTTGTGGATGCAACATTTTTCGAACCACTTACAACTTCAGCCTCAAGGGTATTCAAGCCTTGTTTTTCACGCCTCTTAAAACTTCCTTCGACCCCTTCATGACTCTTATGATACTTTTATCTCTTTGAAAAACATACCCCTTTTTGTCGAATTCACCAAGAGAAATCAAATTTCTCTTCAAATTAGGTACATACCTGACTTCAGTCAATAACCTTATTGACTCATCATGGAGCTTGAATCTCATAGATCTAATACCTGCAATTTTGCAAGCTTTGTTGTTTCCCAGCAGTACTGATCCACCATCTTGATCACATAGCTCCTCGAACAATTCTCTGTTTGGAGTCATGTGCCAAGTGCAACCTGAATCCATAATCCACTATTTTCTTGAGCCGTCACTTGAAACCACAAGAACATCAAATGATTCGAAGTCATCTTGAACAATGGTTGGATTGCCATTATCCTTACCTCCATGGTCTTTTAGGCGTTCAGGGTACACCTTTCTTGTGTGACCCTCCTTCTTACAGTGATAGCATCGAATATCAGATGCTTCGCCACTATAAGACTTCTGCTGACTTTTACCTTTCTTCTTGTCGAACTTACCATCCTTCGCGAGAATTTTTCCTTAACGGCCAAACTTTCGCCCACCGTCGAAGGTTTATGCTCCTTTCATTCATTCAGGTCCTTAGAATACAAGGCTAATTGAAATTCTTCAAAGCTCAGAGACTCTCTTCCATACATGAGACTTTCTTTGAAGTGAGCATGTGTTTTGGGCAAAGCACACAACAAAAACAGTGCTTGATCTTCATCATCGATCTTCACATCAATATTTTCAAGATCAAGAATTAGCTTGTTGAACATATCCAACTACTCAGCCAACACTTTTTCTTCACTCATCTTGAATGAATACAAAGCTTGCTTCAGGTAGAGTCGATTCACCAGAGATTTAGTTATGTACAAACTTTCAAGTTTCAACCATAACCCCGACGTTGTAGTCTCCTTTGGTACCTGTCGAAGAACCTTATCACCAAGGCTCAACAAAATTATGTTGTGGGCTCTCTCTATCATGGTCGTCTTTTCTTTTTCCGTTAATGCATCGTCCATGGCTGTCTCTCCCTTCAACGCTTACAAACAACCCTACTGAACCAGTAGGACTTTCATCTTCAAGCGCCATAGACCAAAGTCGTTCACTGTGATGAACTTTTCAATCTCATACTTTGTTGAAGGCATATTCTCTATGCTCACTGTACCAATTTGTTGTGAATAAGGGTGCCTTAAAACAAAATATACTCGGTTTCTTTATGATCAATAAACACACAAGGGTTAGGGTTAAGGAAAAACAAGGAGAACAACAATGATTGGTTATAACTGCTCTTCTTTACTTTCTTTATAAAAAAATTATAAGTACTCAAGAATAACAAATAACCTTCTCATCCTAATTAGGTTTTGCCACACCACACTTAAGATGAGAGACTAGTATGCTATTTATAATAAAACCTAACATACTAAACTAATGGGTTTTTTTTTTAACAATTACTCATTACAAGCTAACTTAAGGTAGAAGCTAACCTAAAAAATTGGATCCTTAACATAAGGCATAATTTGACAACTACATACTAGAATACAATTCGACTACAGCGTGTAGGTCTTCGACAACAGTATGTGAGCAAACTTCGACGACATGCTAACTAGAACTCAATCCAATATCTCACATCTAGCTTTCTCGAGAGTTTGCCATTTACTAAGCCCTAATTAGTGATTTAATGAATTAAGTTTTTTATTAGATAAATTGAAACTAGAATAAATTTAGAAATATTATTAAATTATTATGTGATTTATTGTCAAACTATGTGGATGTTGTGTATGTATGTGCCTAGAAATTAAGTAGTAATGGAAATATTATATAATTAAGATTACTTGATGAATTTTATGTGTTATAAGTTCTTGAATAAATTTCTAGCTACCATGTTAATGATTATATAATCTTAAGTCATAATTTAAAATGTAATTAATATATATATATATATATATATATATATATATATATATATGTGTGTGTGTGTGTGTGTGTGTGTGTGTGTGTGTGTGTGTGTGTGTGTGTGTGTGTGTGTGTGTGTGTGTGAATTAATTATGATTATGTGATTAGGTATCTATAAGTTTTGAGGATGTAACCATTAGAGATGTGTTGTGACTACGTGTTTATATGTTATGATCATGTGAATCTTGATTAAGTGACTATATCATTATAAGAATGTGAATGTATGAACCCTGTGATGTCTATATGTTATGATCATGTGAATCTTGATTAAGTGAATATATATGACTATATGAATGTGAATATATGAACCATGTGATATTTATATGTTGTGATCATGTGAATATTGATTAACCGACTATATGATTATATGAATGTGAATATATGAACCATGTGATGCATTTAAATGTGACTTGCGTGTATGTGAATAACTTGATCCTCTAATAATGATAGTCCTCCAACTGAGGGGTAGCTTGATTTACGAAGGTATAAAGCCATGTGCTAGGATATATTATCCAATGTTATATGGCATCATAATATATGTATGATTTAACGAGTCTAGTGTATGGGGAGACACAAACAAAATCTTTGTTCATCATAACTGAATTGATCACGAGCATTGGACGAACAACAATGCCTTCATTCAGTTCACATGAACAAAATATAAAGTCAGATAATCTTTTATCTATTATGCTAATTGGGATCAAACAGAAGTTTAAAGAGAACCCAAGTCAAGGTTTTGTCAATATGCAAATGAGTGACTATAACATCAAAATAAGAATTCTGTTTATAGGGCCACTTATGTGCATCGTACTTAACATTGTACTTTGTTTCTCTAATTTGTGTTGGTGCATCATATGAACACACCATTAAATTATAAACGAGTCTTATTTGTTTACCTAATTTTTTCTCTATGTGATTCTATAGACTCTTGTAACATTAGGGATAATATTAAATCACATATTAATCATTTGAGTTAAATAATATTAAATATGTGTAAAATTATATCTCAAGGATTTTAAATAATTGAATCATAAGTATGCTACAATGAATCAACATTATTAAAATAATATTACCAATTCAGAAGAATTTACGAAAAAAATATAGATCAAAGTTATTATGGAGAGTATTTTTTTAATATAGTTTGAAAAATGATTCCACCAAATAAATACCTCATTGTAAAAAAAAACACTATATAACTTATTTGCACAAGTGTTATCCTCTCTAAAAATATAGATACCACCACAAGCTAAAAGATCGAAGAAACCAAATCATGTTAAAGTTAATTTAATAATTCATTTATATGAAACATGTTTAATACATATATGAAAATTATGATTATACTTTAGTGTGAAAATTAAATAGAAATGAGCATGCATATAAAATTGTTTTAGACTCTAAAACATGTTGATCTATACAAAGTTATGAGAATATCTAAATAGATCATAAGCAAAATGTCCTTAGTAGTGATTGGGTCATCCTAATACACACACAGAAAATGACATGGATGGTGAGCAACTATTGGCTCGTGTTCCCTCTTTAATCTGGACTCCATATGAAGAAAAATTTCGAACAATACGCAACAAATAAACACAAACTTTATCATTGGTAAATTCTTACGAATGGTTATGATCAATGATTAAATGATTAACTCTTGTAAGAAAAAAAACTTGAAGACAAATTCAAAGAGTGATCATGAACACTGCATGAATGATAACACCTTTACTCAGTCCACACGAATATAATGTCTTTACTCATAGTGTTAGCTGATTAAAACAAAATTTGTGTGTGTGTGTGTGTGTGTCATTTATATGGGACATATCAAGTGAGAATGACTTTCTTATGTGAGAATGGTAAGAATGAATATAGACCATTTGATTAATATCTATGGTTGAGATTAAATGCATATTTAATTGAATCATGTGTCAATCACATGTCTTAATTTCATTCTTTAAACTATTTAAATTAATATTTATTTGTTGGCACATAATTCACTTAAATACTCATTTAATCTCAACCAAAAATATTAATCCTATGGTCTTTATTCATTCTTACCATTCTCACATAAGAAATTCATTCTCACTTAATATGTCATCTCTCTCTCTCTCTCCCTATCTCTTTATATATATATATATATATATATATATATATATATATATATATATATATATATATATATATATATATATATATATATATATATATATATATATATATATATATATATATATATATATATATATATATATATATATATATATATATATATATATATATATATATATATATATATATATATATATATATATATATATATATATATATATATATATATATATGTCCCATACATATATGTTTAAGAGAGAGAGAGAGAGAGAGAGAGAGATAAATAGAGAGAGAGAGAGAGAGAGAGAGAGAGAGAGAGAGACGCCAAATCTATAGCAACAAGAAATTACAAATCAAAGACTAAAGTTTTCTTATGAAATGTAAACGAACCCAAGTGCATTCAAATGCCTTGTGGAAAGTGTCATACCCTAAGCTGATAGCGTGAAGCCACAAGTCTAGAAAAAATGGTGAAACATTTTAATGATGGGAGAGCATTTAATGCACTTATACCCATTACTTTTATAACATACCCAAGAATTTTTAGATTCTCTTTGTGGTCAGACATCATCACTGAAGGCCAGCTATAACTTTGAAGACTTTTCAGCTAGTTAACGCCCATAAAGCCTTGAGGGAAACTGTTTTGGGCCAGCCAAAGGCCCGATATAAAGGTCTAATAATGCACAATCGCAATCAATATCATCCAACTTATAAACATAGCTCACATGAGATTCTAGGTATCTTATTCTCAGCCTTACTTTACTATACAGATCTTGGATTTTGAAATGACTTAGGCATTGAAGTGATAACTTTGTAGGTCCACCTAGAGCCTCCACACTGAATATCAACACCATAAATTCAGAGTCTTATCTCCTTGGTTAACACCAATTTTGGTTTTATAACTGAGCAAGTTTAATATTTTATCCTTAGAAATTTATCCTATTAGGTAAGGTGGACAAATTCCATCTAGGTTACTGATGTCTCTTTGTATGATTTATGAAGTACTCATCAACCATCTTTATGGTCATCCTTTTACATATGACATTTGAAAGATGATAAAATAATTCAATCCAAATATAGCATCTATAGTGGTTTCAGGTTGAAAGGGTGGTATGCCTCACAATCACCATGATAATAACTTATGACACTTGCATAATATTATATATATATATATATATATATATATATATATATATATATATATATATATATATATATATATATATATATATATATATATATATATATATATATATATATATATATATATATATATATATATATATATATATATATATATATATATATATATATATATATATATATATATATATATATATATCTATATATATTACTCCTAATGTTTATACCTATGTGAATCTTGAATAACTCTTTATCCATGATCCGTGAAATGTCATCACCGATCTATCCATATATTAGTCTTTATGCTTTGATGCTATCTCACTTCTGTTATACCCCAAATTTGTCCTACCTTTTTCAAAAATTTTCATTTTCTGACTTAATTTTTTATTTACCTCGCTTGTACAGCGTAACGTTTTTTTTCCAGCAAAAATAAACATTTTCACTTTTTTAGCCCAATAAAAGTGTGCCAAGTGGCATTTATTTTTGTATATATTTATCATTATTTTTGTTTCATAAGTTCATTTTTTATAATTTGTTAATATAATATAATTTTGTATTAGTTAATTAATTAGCTTAGATTTAGAATTGAATTAGAAATTATATTAGAATATTTAACTAATTAGAATAGAGTTAATTATAATTTAGAATAAAATTTATTAATTAATTAGAATTAGAGTTGTAATTTAAATTGTAATTAAGAGTTAGAATTAAATTAGAAACAAAAAGTAGATTTATTAATTTAGTTAATTAAACAAAAAATTAATAAAAAAGAAAGAAAAATAAAAAATTGAAAAAAGCAAGGACACGGTGGAAAGAGCTGAGGATTTTGAAAATTAGGGTTATGGTTGGATATAAAAGAGGGTCACTATTCATCTTCATCAATGGAAGAGAATCCCCAAATCAGCCGCCGAAAAAACCTAACTCATCTTCTCACTCACCATCAAAATCCGGCCAACTAACCCTTCTCCTTCCCCTCAATCAAATATCATTGCCGCCGACACCTTTCCTTTTTCTTCCTCCTTCGAAGTTTCTGCCACCTTGAAACACCTCAACGCACCGTTGAAACCTTCACCATATCTAACAACCTTTCTTTCTTTTTTCCAACCTTTCTACAACCTCCTCATTGAACACGAGTTTTCAATTTCTCTATCATTCCACAACCGTTACTATTAAGCTCAAAAAACAACTGCTGAAATCACGAGCTTCCATCTTCACCAAGCAAAAATCAAAGACTCTGAATCTGCCACTATGAGCAACAACATTTAAACCGGATATCATTACAGCCCCCGACATTGTCGTTCTCCCTTGTTCACGACAAAGATATACTTCCAGAAGTTGTTTCTCCATGTGAAACTCAACTCACACCATCAGCGACGGTTACCGTTTCCGTAGTGTTAGCTTGAGATGATATTGGAGTTTTTGATTTGATGTATTGCTGCACAAGGTGGATATTATTGTGTTATCAAACCAATAGTGTGTGATGATAAATACTGCATTAATAAATATTGTATTGATCATTTCTTTTATTTCTTCTTTTAATTTTTTTATTTTTATTTAATTTCATATTAAGATAATCATTATGAAAAAGTTAAAGATCAATTTTTATGTAAAGATAAGAAAGTTCTATTGTCCATTTATCCTTATATACTATAATATTTTTTATATTTATGAAAATGTTTATTTGAAGTTTGGTTAGAATTTTAGGATGAATCCTAAGCTCAATGTTAAATATATCCATTGTTCATGCACCTTAAATTTTTGGTTCGACATGCTGGATTTTGGAACTATTAAACATTGCAGCATTATGTAAGATGTGAAAATTTTGGTTGATGTTGATGTTTTACCTTTTTTTAAAATTTTTAATTGGACTATTTAGCTTTAGTATAGGAAAAGTTATAAAATATTTCTTAGCTTGTTTTCTAAAATCCATTGTTATTGATGTGCATCATGTTGTTTTGTGTTTTAAATATTTTTTAATTTTTATTATTTTCAATTCGGTTGCTTTGTGACTTGTTGGCTTGTTTCATATTTTGATTTTTGTAATGATTTTATAATATTTTAAATAGATTTGTGTTTACTTATTTGCGATAAATCAGTTTTTTATCGATGGTTTCGACAATTCTATGTCGTTATGCCGCCAAACTCTTACACATTAATAAATAATTTCACTGCATTATGATCATACGTACGACACTTCGATTACGTAGTGGTCATGTATAAATCGACCTTGAGTGATAAACTATGATTCAATTTATTTGATGTGCTCACTCTCGCGTTATTGCATCCCCATTCAATAAAAATGTACCCCAATTCCCAATATGTAATAATTTTATCACTTTTTATCTTGATCGCTTTAATGCTTCAAAACCATTTTTAAAAATAAAATCTCGATTAGTCGAGCCATTTTCTACCCTGTAAGTCGAGTGCTTTCAAAGCCTCGCCATCAACCTTTTGGTCACAGACACAACATTTTAAAGCTTAATCCTGGGCTTCCTTACAGTGATACCTATTTGATCAATTATTTCTAATTGGTCACTTAGAAGACTAGCCCACTTTACTAGTGTACACGTTAAAACTCTAATTTCAAACCCCGACTCGCATTGAGTATTTTTCTTTAAATCAAATTAAAATACTTAATAACTACTCAAATACAATTTCAACAGTTAGATGAAAAAGAGAGAGTTCCAAGTCTTTGGTTCACTCTCCCAATTGTTTGGGTCCGAGAAGTCTTTCTTAAGCTCGAACAATTGTCTTCTAAAAATGATAAACTTATTCGAGTCTATTTTTCTAAACACTTAGGATGAAAAAGAGAGTGTTCCAAGTCTTTGGCTTGCTTTCCCGATTACTTAAGGTCCAAGAAGTCTTTCTTGAGCTTCGAGTAATTGTCATCCGATTAATACACTTTAATCATATTAAATATCTTTTATAATACTAGATGAGAAAAGAAGAGAGCTCCAAGTCTTTGGTTCACTTTCCCGATTATTTGAGGTCCGAGAAGTCTTTCTTAAGCTTCGAGTAATCCTCATCTATTAAAATACTTTAACCACATCCTATCTTTCAAACGCCATTCAAACAATTCCTTTTTACGATGAAAAAGAGAGTGTTCCAAGTCTTTGGCTCGCTTTCCCGATTACTTGGGTCCGAGAAGTCTTTCTTAAGCTTCAAGTAATCGTCATCCGTTCAACTTATTCAAACCATACTCAATTCTATCCTTTCGCCTTTGAGGTTGAAAAAGAGAGAGCTCCAAGTCTTTGGTTCACTCTTCCGATTACTTGGGTCCGAGAAGTCTTTCTTAAGCTTCAGGTAATCGTCACCTCTAGCTAAACATCCAATACATCTAACCAATCTCTTCTTCGCCCCCGTGCGACCACAACCCTAAAACCTATTCAAATCTATCCTCTTTTCTAAACCAAAATACTTAATCAATCAAACACTAAATTCTTCGCCCTCGTGCGATCCACAACTCTTCTCCAAGGACATTGTTTAGTCCATTCTTCCGCGCATAACAAACTCGTGCTTCAGCCTCCCCTAGCGAGCAGACAAGCCAATGTTTAGCAGTTAGAATGCGACCTAAACACTCGTTCAACTCATACCCACCTTTTATCAAGAACATGTTTTAGTCCCTTCTTCCGCGCATAACAAACTCGTGCTCCAGCCTCCCCTAGCGAGCAGACAAGCCAACATTTAGCAGTTAGAATGCGACCTAAACTCTCGTTCATTCCAAACACAAACCTTTTAGCAAACCGTAGGCCGAACTACGACTGTTTTGATCTCTCATATCTATTGAGAGTACGTAGGCATAGGATTGTGATAATCCTAGCGAGCACATTCCCCCTTTTTTTACCCGTAGTCCCACGAACTACGAATGCTCTGATTTTCCACTTCTTACAAGTGAAGATACGTAGGCACAAGGGTCCCAATCCTTGGCGAGAACCATATCTTAATAATCACCCCTTTTCCTATTAGCAAGCAATCCCTTTAGAAGATACACAAACATAGTTAACTTTCTCTCGTGAATCGAATCAAGAGGTTCCCGTTGAGTACAACGGACGTAGAGGGTGCTAATACCTTCCCTCTATGTAATTGACTCCCGAACCTAGAATATTGGTTGCGATGACCATCTTCTTATCCCTTTAAAGGTTTTATCGATATTTTCCTATTTCTTCCTTGGAATGAATAAAATTCAGTGGCGACTTTGTTTCGAACGTATTTTCCGCGTCCATCGCGAGGATCGTATTTTTCGAGGTACGACAGATGGCGACTCTGCTGGGGAAATGCATAGCCTTATGCTAGAAAGAGTCAAGCCTAACTTGACTCGATTCGCGAGAGTTAGATCCGTTTGTGTATTTATATTCTTATTATTTAATTGCTTGTTTGCTTTTATATATCTTGTTATTGTTTCTTGTGACACTGTTGGGGTTCTCTGATTGTTGGAACTTTGTGAGATGGCTCTACACCAGAGTCCGAGAAAAACATAGGATTAGAATGGTGGTTGTGTAGTGGAATCCCTCGAGGAGTCTTTCTCGTTGGAAGGAAGCGAAAGCCCCACTTAGAGTTGATTCCCTTAAGGATGTTATTGTTGTGGTAAGTCTTTTCCATGGCAGTAGTGTTTTTGAGGTTGAATCTATAACTCTAATGACCTTTTACCCCTTTCCCATGGTGGTTGGTAGTGTTAAATCATGAGGATCATTCCTTTTTGGGTTGATACGAACGCCCCAATCAGATGAGATCCCTTGAACATATTGTTATTCTGACAATGATATTTTCAACCTCGATCTATGACTCTGAGGCCCCTTTAAGAAATCTTGGACTCGATGGTTGTGTAGTAGAGACTCACGAGGAGTCTTTCTCGTGGGACGACACGAAAACCTCACCTAGAAGAGATCCTTCGAAGGTATTATTATGAGATGAATCTTTGTCGTGGTAATAATATCTTTGAAAAGATCCATGACTCTGGGCACCTACCCGTTTAGAGCCTACCTATGGGGTTCATTTGATCAGAGATATCTGTTATTTACCCGTTATTTTATCTGACCTCAGAATGTGATAGAACTTGTGATCTTATTTGTGCTTGCATTGCATTTGTATGTCATTACATTTACATTTCATTTGCATTGCATATCATTTTCTCAGCTAGAAACTTATCCATCCTTTGTCCATAATCTGCAGTTGATTTCCCGACACTCGTATCAGACTTGAAGCAACTTTGGGAAGAATCACGAGCTCAGAAGAACAGAACCATTTTGCTTCAAGAGCAGATGTTGACTTGATGAAGAACTAGTTGGACCAACTTGGGGAAGCCATGTTAGTCTTGACAAGGAGAGAGGACAAATCTCAACGGCCTATAGTCACTGAGAACGTCATACCTCAACCTGTGCGGATTCCTGTTGAAGACCAGGTTATACAAGAATGTCACAATATTCGGGATGAACATACCTCGTCTATTGATGCTGTTGAGTACCATAGCTTCACATTCACTGCGCCGAATTCCTAAATGGCAAGCCTGGTGGGGAATAATGAACGACCTCAGGATGTTGAGTTCGCTGAAAGATGTCGTGTGTTGGAAGAGAAAATTGAAACCATGATGGGGTGTGATACTTCTGATCTAAATGCCTTAGACATGTGTTTGGTACCCGGACTTGCAATACCTCCAAAGTTCAAGATGCCGAATTTTGAGAAATACAAAGGAGATAGTTGTTCAAAGCAACATTTGGTGATGTTTTGCAGAAAGATGACCTACTATGCTCACAATGACAAACTTATGATTCACTGTTTTCAAGACAGTTTGAGTGGAGCATCTTTGAGTTGGTACATGTAGCTAGAGAGTAACCACATCCATTCGTGGTTGGACTTAGCCAACGCCTTTGTGAAGTAATACCAATACAATCTTGATATGGCTCCCAATCACATACAGTTGCAAGGCTTATCTCAAGAGGAAAACGAGTCCTTCAGAGGGTATGCTCAGAGATGGAGAGAGGTAGCTGCTCGCGTTTAACCACTGCTCTTAGACAGAGAATTGGTTGACATGTTCATAGATTCCTTGCAAGACCCTTACCTGGAAAAGATGATGGGTAATGGGACATTGAATTTTGTTGACTTGGTTCTAGTAGGAGAACGCATTGAGAGTCATCTCAAGAAGGGAAAGGTCCAAGACGCCTCGAACATCCCAGCTAGTGAAAGTGAATCAGTTGTTAGCTCCCAAGAGGAAGAAGAGGATGAGATCAACACAGTCTGGAACGCTCCACAAGCTCCATCCTCAGTGCCTTATCCTCCGTACCCAGGCATCTCAACTGTTAAAAGTCAGCAATCCTATGGGTCTACTTGTGTGGCTCCGGTCTCTTCACATGGTCAATATCCTCCTGTCAATAGACATCCGCAACAACGACATTACTATAACCAAAGACCAAAAAGACACTTTGATCCATTACCAATGCCATACAATCACGTGTGTTGCGGTGGAAATAGGATTACAAACTATTAATGAGTTTGAATCGCAATTCAATTCACAGCCGCTCTTTGATTTATCCGAAGGAAAAGGTCAAAAGAGGGAAAACCTATTTTGCATCGTAAACACAATGCGGGGAAAGATCTAGGGTTCGGGGGTTGGTTAAATTTAGGGAAGGTATTAGCACCCTAAACTTCTGTAGTACTCTACAGGAACCTTTTGTTCAGATGTTTACTATTTGCTTTATTCATTTGCTTAAGATATATGTACAAAGGATTAAAAGTGAGAAAAAAGACCTAAGGTTTAATTCTAAGTTTACTCGACAAGACATCGCATCTTGTGCCTACGTATCCTTACGGGAGTGGAATCAGAGTAATCGTAGTTCCCCTCAAAAGGGAGGTTAGAGACTTCTTGACTGTGGTCAAGGTCTCACGGGGAATAAACATGTCTTAAGGACACGCTTACGTGGAGTGTAGAAACTCCAAATCTCTATGTTGAATTGTTAAGTTGTAATTAGGGTTAAATTAGGGATTCCACGGCGGGAAACCCTAAACTGGGCGCGGCGGCTCTTTGACCTAATGCTAGGGGTAAAATTGTAATCTTGCCTGCGGCGAGGCATTTGTGAAAATTAGGGTTTGTAGTTTGTAGTTTTGAGGATTTGAAATTGAATGTGTGAAGTTTTACAGACTATTGGCGCAGCGGCCAAACAGTTAGACCTAACCTTCGGATGTATGCAATGTGACAGAAATAATGGTAAACGCGTGAGATAATTGAATCATGCAAACAGAGAGATAATGTCATGATTTAAACCATGCAAGCAGAAATTTAAAGGCAGAATTTAAAGAGCGATTGTTAAGTTCGCGAGGTTACATGAGAGGAGCAGATACAATATGATAATGAAATTTGAATTGAACAATAATAAAATAAATAACGGTTCTAGTTATTATTTAAAAAAAAAAAGATTTTAGTTATTATTTTAAATTTATCTAAAAAAAAGTTTTTCTTAAAAATAATAGGTTTTCATATTAATTTGGAAAAGATGTTAATGTTATTTATTTTAAAAAACAGATTTTTATATTATAACAAGTTTTAATAAATTAATGATAACAATAATAATAATAATGGTAATAATAATGATAATAATTATAATAATAATAAATAATGATAATAATAATACTAATAATAATAATAATAATAATAATAATAATAATAATAATAATAAAGCAATAATGAATTTTAAATGTGCCAAATAACCCAACAATGTTGCTAACGCAGAAATGCGCTCATCGCAACCAGATCTAAATCGGACGAAACAAAATTTATCGCAAAGAAAAAGAAATTAAGCAAAAAATAGTATTATTGCTCACACAAAAATGCGATCATCGCAACCAGATCGAACTAACACAAATGTCACGCGTCATGCACACAAATGTGCAAACATCGTATCGACATAATTCGATCAAAAATCTTATATATATAAACTCTAACAATTTAAAAATTATATATATATAAACGTAACAGTAATAGATAAAGAAAAAGAAATAACGGTAATAGATGAAGAAAAAGAAATAACGGTAAAAGATGAAGAAAAAGAAACAACAGTAATAGATGAAGGAAAAGAAATAACGGTAAACGATGAAGAAAAAGAAACAATAGTAATGGATGAAGAAGAAAACTAAATAACGGCAAACGGCACTCACTCCTCTTAGGTTTTTTTCATTCTCCCCCTTTTTTCCAACAAGGCAACACATGTATATATAGGGAACAAATTAGGGTTAACACCAAATTGTCAATAATGTCCCTAAAACCCATTTTAAAGCTCAAACTAAATAATTAGTTAAGAAAAAATAAAATTTAAATAATTTAAAATAATTAAAATAAACTTAAAATAAAAACTAATAATCCTATTGATTCCTAAAATCAAAAATATTATAAAAAGAACAAAATTTTTTTCAATATTTTTTATTTTATGATTTTTTGGATATTTTTATGAATAATTTAGAAAAAAGTGAAAAAAATAATATTTTAAAAAATGATTTAATTAAAATACGAAAATGCATTTTTACTTTTTAGAAAAAAAATGCATGCCATATGATATTTACCTGCAAAAGGTCAAACGACTACACAAATTTGTTAGTAATTGATTAAATGCAATAAAAATGCAATGAAATGCGACGACAAATCTTAGGGCAAAATTTGGGGTATTACAACGTGCTACCACGTTTGATCAGTATTGGACTAATAGTGCCTAAGGTCTTAGATCTTGTGGTTCCGCCGTACCCACCAGGATTTGACGCTAATGCACGATGCGACTACCATGCTGGTGCCATGGGGCATTCAACAGACGATTGTAAACAATTCAAGAACAAGGCTCAAGATCTGATTGATTCCAAGCTAATCTCGTTTACGCCTCAAGGTCTTCATATCAACATCAATCTTTCGTCTGGTCAAGTGGGTCCATCAGTTCATGACATGGAAGAAGCTGCAGAGAGTAGATATGAAGAAGGTTATCATACTGGTCTCGATAAGCAAGAAGGGTAGCTCAACTGTGATGCAAGAGAGAAAAGCCCAGTTCCTCAATACTGGCAATTTCCATATTGTTTTTACGCATTTGTAGTTTCTTTTCTGTTATAGTGCTACTTGCTTTTAGACATTGTTTCTTATTAATGGCATTGTTAATATGATAATTATGCATTTTTTTGATCAAATCCATTCGTATTCACTCACATTTTCTCGTTTATTGCAAAAATCACAAAAATACTCAACTTCCTTTATCGCACTGCTGTTTAGCAAAGATTTGAGGGAGGATGACGAAAACTAAATACCCATAATTGCTGATAAGTATGCTTTTGGATAAAATTCCGCCGATGATGTACAGGCATTGTTTCAAATCCCCAAACACTGGAGAGATAAGGAGTCAATCCCTAGTCAACCACTTCGGGCCTAGAAGTAGGAGTTTTCTTCGGATTTCTAAACCCTTACGCTTAACCTGGGGCAGGGTAGTGTTCAGTTAACCTGATTACGCACTCGAATCATGAGACAAAATCCAAGACATGACGGTTGTTCACCAAAGACCAATGACTTGGCAGTCACAGTCCTCCAACAAAATTAAAAAAAAAAAATCAAAAGCCTGCTAAGTCAAACACCTCGAAAGGAGACTTAGGCAAAAATCAAGGCAATCCCGATGGACTTGAAGAACAAAATCAGTCCATGCAAAAATTAGGGATCAAAAGAAAAATCAAAAGAGGTCCTCAAATCCTCAAGAAAAACAAAATAAAATTCAGTGACCACGATATCAAGAATCAAAAGGGTCACTGACATCTAACAAAAATAAATAAGGGTGACTGCTATTTCAAGCATGCCTTGATTCATCAAGCTTACACCGTCAAGCTCTAAGGGCATGTGTAGAATTAACTGAGCGTAGGACTGAAGTTCATCACAAAGAATGGGTGGGTTAAAATTAAATTTTGAGCCTTATATCCTTTGTTTCTATAACCGTGAACCAGACCACGTTACAACCCTCAAAAGACCTAATTGAGGCAGAGTTTATTCTGAAAGCATACTACAACAAGGTTGCGTAAACTGACTCCTAGATATTTGCTAATCCTCTATATTAGTGTCGTATTCTTGCTATATCTTTCACACCAACTAAATCAGCATTGTGTTTGGACTAATGGTCCACTCGTCATACACTTTCATATCATTATGATAAATAAATGCTTTTTCAAAACTTGCATGAATGTTGCATTAAAATTACCATTTTTAAATGAACAATTTTAAACTGCAAATCAGTACTTGACATAATGGAAATCCCAAAAAAGAGCAATCAAAGACGAACCTGGTCATCCACTGATACTTGCTTGAATCAAGACTATCTCATAACCGTGTGAGCCTGGGGCAAGTCCTTATGAGGTTCAAATAGGGGCAGACCACTGCAAGAGTCTCAAAACTGGGACAAAACATCTCAGACTATGTCATGGCATAAACTCTTCAAGGAAAAACCATCAAATACCTTGCAAACTGGGGCAGACTGGTTGAACAGGGGCAGTTTCCCTCCTTGCTTTCTAATTGGTCAAGCAGATCGTGCCAGACGCTAGTAACTATTGAGTTCACAACAAGCATCAAAAGCCTTGGGGCAGAGCAAAAGCATAATCGACAAGCATTGGTTAAGTCGCTACGCTCGCACATTCAACACGCTTTAGTTACTTCGCTACGCTCATAATTTGTAAGTTGTCATGGCACATTGGCTAGAAGTTAAGGTTCTCCCAGGAACAAGCAACCAACTTCTGCAAGGATCTAACTTGGGGCACTGAGAACATCCACATTTGTCTTCTAACCGTAGCATCATCATATACCAAGTGTCGGGAAGTCAAATTCTTTCACCAAATAAAAGTCCATCCTTGCTGGCATCCTCATAAAACCAAAGTCCAACACTGCTTGGCAACTAGTAAAAGTCCACTCTTGTTGGCCTCCCGTAAAACCTAAAAGTCCAACCCCGCTTGGCATCTCATAAAGTCCACTTTTGTTGGAATCCCATAAAACCTAAAAGTCCAATCTTTTATTGGCAACTACATAAAAGTCCACCTGGATGACATCATAACCCAAAAGTCCAACCCCGCTTGGCATCTCTTAAAGTCCAATTTGTATTGGCAACCATTAAAAGTCCAACCCCGCTTGGCATCTCATAAAGTCCAATTTATATTGGCAACCATTAAAAGTCCAACCCCGCTTGGCATCTCATAAAGTCCAATCCTTTATTGGCAACTACCAAAGTCCACCCTTGTTGGCACCTTCATAAAACCAATCCTTTGCTTGCATTCGCATATGCACCATATAATTGGCATGTACCATACGCATACATAACATAGTTATTTCTCTTTCTCAACCCTTGAGTTGATACTTTTCTATAACTTTTGACCCCTGAGTCAACCTTGCCTTTATTTTCTTGACCCCCGAGTCAATATTTTAATTACATCTTCTTTCAACCCCCGAGTTGACATATTATTACAAATCTTGACCTATGAGTCATTACCTTTATTTTCTCGACCCCCGAGTCGATATTTACCTTTCTTGACCCTTGAGTCAGTGCCTTTATTTTCTCGACCCCTAAGTCGATATTTACCTTTCTTCAACCCCCGAGTTGATATGTCTTTATTTTCTCGACCCCCGAGTCGATATTTATCTATTTTTTCAACCCCGAGTTGATATGTCTTTATTTCCTCGACCCCCGAGTCGATATTGCCTTTATTTTCCTCGGCCCTGAGTCGATATTTACCTTTCTTCAACCCCCGCATTGATATGTTGATTTATTTTCGACCCCCGAGTCGACGTCCTTGTTTTCTTCAACCCCCGCATTGATATTTTGATTGTTTCTCGATCCCCGAATCGATATTTTTCCTTTACCTTTAACCCCCGAGTTGATATGTCTTTATTTCCTCGACCCCCGAGTCAATATTTTATTTGCTTTTCTCGACCCCCGAGTCGATATCCTTATTATTCAACCCTCAAGTTGACTTGTTGTTCTGATTTATCCTCGACCCCCAAGTCGATAGTATATTTGTTTTTCTCAACCCCCGAGTTGATAAACCAATATACCCCGTAAATCTTTTCACCTTGTTTCACCTAATACCAAAAATAATCCCTTGATGAAAACCAGAAATAAAGCCTTACCAAAATTCGGTTACCCGGTTGCATTCTCATGCGCATTGCATTTCAATCATTTGCATTTTCATATGCATCTTATTTCCCTACAATTGCATCAATTACATATTTGTGCATCATAATACATATCATTGCTACTCATCAGCATAGCAGGATCCAGGATCAGCTCACAAGCATCTTGGTCACTCTTCCATCAAAGTCGACAATATTTCTCTGAACAAAGTTGATACCCCGCACCTGCTTGTGGAATTTTTATTCCCCAGCAAGTCATTCATCAACCATTCAGTTGATAATGATCCCCAACAGCTGTTACTCTGACCTTTCCCCAAGCGGAGTTTATTTTAAGAGTTTCTTATGATCTTTTCCCCTGCTGATATTTCTATATCTTCTTGCATTTGCACTTTATTCCCTTGTCGGACAAATTTTGGGGTCTTCTTATATCTAATTGACTTCCACCCTAAAATGAACGCCATGCAACTGTTCATTCTCTCAGGTTCAAGGCAATTAGATATGGGCATCTGTTATACCCCAAATTTGTCCTACCTTTTTCAAAATTTTTCATTTTCTGACTTAATTTTTTATTTACCTCGCTTGTACAGCGTAACGTTTTTTTCCATCAAAAAATAAACATTTTCACTTTTTTAGCCCAATAAAAGTGTGCCAAGTGGCATTTATTTTTGTATATATTTATCATTATTTTTGTTTCATAAGTTCATTTTTTATAATTTGTTAATATAATATAATTTTTGTATTAGTTAATTAATTAGCTTAGATTTAGAATTGAATTAGAAATTATATTAGAATATTTAATTAATTAGAATAGAGTTAATTATAATTTAGAATAAAATTTATTAATTAATTAGAATTAGAGTTGTAATTTAAATTGTAATTAAGAGTTAGAATTAAATTAGAAATAAAAAGTAGATTTATTAATTTAGTTAATTAAACAAAAAATTAATAAAAAAGAAAGAAAAATAAAAAATTGAAAAAAGCAAGGACACGGTGGAAAGAGCTGAGGATTTTGAAAATTAGGGTTATAGTTGGATATAAAAGAGGGTCACTATTCATCTTCATCAATGGAAGAGAATCCCCAAATCAGCCGCCGAAAAAACCTAACTCATCTTCTCACTCACCATCAAAATCCGGCCAACTAACCCTTCTCCTTCCCCTCAATCAAATATCATTGCCGCCGACACCTTTCCTTTTCTTCCTCCTTCGAAGTTTCTGCCACCTTGAAACACCTCAACGCACCGTTGGAACCTTCACCATATCTAACAACCTTTCTTTTTTTTTCAACCTTTCTATAACCTCCACATTGAACACGAGTTTTCAATTTCTCTATCATTCCACAACCGTTACTATTAAGCTCAAAAAACAACTGCTGAAATCACGAGCTTCCATCTTCACCAAGCAAAAATCAAAGACTCTGAATCTGCCACTATGAGCAACAACATTTAAACCGGATATCATTACAGCCCCCGACATCGTCGTTCTCCCTTGTTCATGACAAAGATATACTTCCAGAAGCTGTTTCTCCATGTGAAACTCAACTCACACCATCAGCGAAATAATAATAATATCCTGTTTTGGGTTTGCATCAACAACCACTCGCCGATAACATCATACAACAATTCAATCGCTCATGACACGGTATCAACGATGGTTCCGATAATATCATGAACTCATTTCAAGCAACAACAATTTGTTTTCTCTCCGACAACAACAACCATGTTAAGGTTACAAGATCTCAAACATAAAGAACTGGTTATGCGTAAACAAATGTCGATGTTGCCGTTGCGAACTTGAACTTAAAATCCACCAGAAGATTATGTGAGGTATAAATCATGTTTCGGCTATGCTTTTAAACGCCTTTATGTGCCTTGTTGTTTGTTCATGCTAGTTGGCATGTTGTTGTTGTTAATCTTTTTTGCATAAATGCATGTTTATGATCATTGTTGATAGGTTATGGTGTGGTTGATAATGATAGTTATTTTCTGGAAAAAAATTCTTGAATGATAACGACGGTTACCGTTTCCGTAGTGTTAGCTTGAGATGATATTGGAGTTTTTGATTTGATGTATTGCTGCACAAGGTGAATATTATTGTGTTATCAAACCAATAGCGTGTGATGATAAATACTGCATTAATAAATATTGTATTGATCATTTCTTTTATTTCTTCTTTTAATTATCTTATTTTTATTTAATTTCGTATTAAGATAATCATTATGAAAAAGTTAGAGATCAATTTTTATGTAAAGATAAGAAAGTTCTATTGTCCATTTATCCTTATATACTATAATATTTTTTATATTTAAGAAAATGTTTATTTGAAGTTTGGTTAGAATTTTAGGATGAATCCTAAGCTCAATGTTAAATATATCCATTGTTCATGCACCTTAAATTTTTGGTTCGACATGCTGGATTTTGGAACTATTAAACATTGCAGCATTATGTAAGATGTGAAAATTTTGGTTGATATTGATGTTTTACCTTTTTTTAAAATTTTTAATTGGACTATTTAGCTTTAGTATAGGAAAAGTTATAAAATATTTCTTAGCTTGTTTTCTAAAATCCATTGTTATTGATGTGCATCATGTTGTTTTGTGTTTTAAATATTTTTTAATTTTTATTATTTTCAATTCGGTTGCTTTGTGACTTGTTGGCTTGTTTCATATTTTGATTTTTGTAATGATTTTATAATATTTTAAATAGATTTGTGTTTACTTATTTGCGATAAATCAGTTTTTTATCGATGGTTTCGACAATTCTATGTTGTTATGCCGCCAAACTCTTACACATTAATGAATAATTTCACTGCATTATGATCATACGTACGACACTTCGATTACGTAGTGGTCATGTATAAATCGACCTTGAGTGATAAACTATGATTCAATTTATTTGATGTGCTCACTCTCACGTTATTGCATCCCCATTCAATAAAAATGTACCCCAATTCCCAATATGTAATAATTTTATCACTTTTTATCTTGATCGCTTTAATGCTTCAAAACCATTTTTAAAAATAAAATCTCGATTAGTCGAGCCATTTTCTACCCTGTAAGTCGAGTGCTTTCAAAGCCTCGCCATCAACCTTTTGGTCACAGACACAACATTTTAAAGCTTAATCCTGGGCTTCCTTACAGTGATACCTATTTGATCAATTATTTCTAATTGGTCACTTAGAAGACTAGCCCACTTTGCTAGTGTACACGTTAAAACTCTAATTTCAAACCCCGACTCGCATTGAGTATTTTTTTTAAATCAAATTAAAATACTTAATAACTACTCAAATACAATTTCAACACTTAGATGAAAAAGAGAGAGTTCCAAGTCTTTGGTTCACACTCCCAATTGTTTGGGTCCGAGAAGTCTTTCTTAAACTCGAACAATTGTCTTCTAAAAATGATAAACTTATTCGAGTCTATTTTTCTAAACACTTAGGATGAAAAAGAGAGTGTTCCAAGTCTTTGGCTTGCTTTCCCGATTACTTAAGGTCCAAGAAGTCTTTCTTGAGCTTCGAGTAATTGTCATCCGATTAATACACTTTAATCATATTAAATATCTTTTATAATATTAGATGAGAAAAGGAGAGAGCTCCAAGTCTTTGGTTCACTTTCCCGATTATTTGAGGTCCGAGAAGTCTTTCTTAAGCTTCGAGTAATCCTCATCTGTTAAAATACTTTAACCACATCCTATCTTTCAAACGCCATTCAAACAATTCCTTTTTATGATGAAAAAGAGAGTGTTCCAAGTCTTTGGCTCGCTTTCCCGATTACTTGGGTCCGAGAAGTCTTTCTTAAGCTTCAAGTAATCGTCATCCGTTCAACTTATTCAAATCATACTCAATTCTATCCTTTCGCCTTTGAGGTTGAAAAAGAGAGAGCTCCAAGTCTTTGGTTCACTCTTCCGATTACTTGGGTCCGAGAAGTCTTTCTTAAGCTTCAGGTAATCGTCACCTCTAGCTAAACATCCAATACATCTAACCAATCTCTTCCTCGCCCCCGTGCGACCACAACCCTAAAACCTATTCAAATCTACCCTCTTTTCTAAACCAAAATACTTAATCAATCAAACACTAAATTCTTCGCCCTCGTGCGATCCACAACTCTTCTCCAAGGACATTGTTTAGTCCATTCTTCCGCGCATAACAAACTCGTGCTTCAGCCTCCCCTAGCGAGCAGACAAGCCAATGTTTAGCAGTTAGAATGTGACCTAAACTCTCGTTCAACTCATACCCACCTTTTATCAAGAACATGTTTTAGTCCCTTCTTCCGCGCATAACAAACTTGTGCTTCAGCCTCCCCTAGCGAGCAGACAAGCCAACGTTTAGTAGTTAGAATGCGACCTAAACTCTCGTTCATTCCAAACACAAACCTTTTAGCAAACCGTAGGCCGAACTACGGCTGCTCTGATCTCTCATATCTATTGAGAGTACGTAGGCATAGGATTGCGATAATCCTAGCGAGCACATTCCCCCTTTTTTTACCCGTAGTCCCACGAACTACGAATGCTCTGATTTTCCACTTCTTACAAGTGAAGATACGTAGGCACAAGGGTCCCATTCCTTGGCGAGCACCCTATTTTAATAATCACCCCTTTTCCTATTAGCAAGCAATCCCTTTAGAAGATACACAAACATAGTTAACTTTCTCTCGTGAATCGAATCAAGAGGTTCCCGTTGAGTACAACGGACGTAGAGGGTGCTAATACCTTCCCTCTATGTAATCGACTCCCGAACCTAGAATATTGGTTGCGATGACCATGTTCTTATCCCTTTAAAGGTTTTATCGATATTTTCCTATTCCTTCCTTGGAATGAATAAAATTCGGTGGCGACTCTGTTTCGAATGTATTTTCCGCGTCCATCGCGAGAATCGTATTTTTCGAGGTACGACAACTTCACAATAAGGTTTAAATACAAATATTTTAAGAATAATGTCCTTGTGTTTAATGGGGCCTCACAATTAAGTCATACTTTATATTTCATCAAATAAACTAGCTATTCTATGGACTTTATTTCTTTAAAATAACACAACAAAGAAATGTATCATTATAGTTAATATATAATTTGATGTAAGTATCAAGTTCTAATAAAACTCTGAGCCTCTAGAGCGTACACAAAAATTGTATGCTTTAGGCCTGTTTATATGAGGAAAAGAGATCATATCTAATTTGTCTGGTATAATGGGGACCATAACTTGTATATAATGTGATGACCAATTACGGATTCTATTATTTCAAAATGGGTCATTTTGACATCCACACATATTGAGCTCATATCAATTAATTAAGTATATAACTAATTTTCCAATTGAAAATCTAATTAGCCTTATGATGTGTTAGTAACAAAAGTAAGTTTTATAATTATCGTATCCATAGAGACCGATGGTTTTAAAAACCGTTCAATAACTTTTAAGATTTTAAGTAGAGTAAAGGATTGTGTATTGATTGTTATGTGTGAAAGTAAATAACATAAAATAAATGACAAAAAATAAAATGAAGACTTCAATTTTAATAGTAAGAAAGCTTGCTTAGGGGTAGATTTCGTCATTACACATCTATCATGTACGTCCATATGTGAATAATATGGTCTTCTACTCAGCTAATAATATTATCACATGTTACCCTCATTCATATCTCCTTTTGGTCTCCACATTGTGAAATCAATGTATTACCTAATAAGTGATATCTCAAATTATTAACCAACACAAAACATTAAGTCCCAACAGTAGTAATGTAGCGAGACTACACACGATTCAGCTACAATATATGTGGATATAAAACACAACCCTATGTCTAGGTTTTAACATCAAATAGATGATTATATTGGATCTATTAATGACAAAAACTTTTCGATATCAAGTCACACAATGAAAATATGTTTTAGGTTGCAAGGATAAATAAGCATTAAGATTAAAGAGTCGACAATATTACACCATGAGTAGAATTATATAGAATGTAATGACCTATTTAGCACATGAATATAATGACTACACATAACCCTAATAAAGATATTTTAGCTAGGCTTACTCATGGTTAGGTAACAACGCGTAAATACAGGATGTCGACCTTGGTAGTATGATTTGTCATGTCATCAGAGTAGCGTTTATGCCTTCAGGCCTCTTATCTTATTCTTCTATTGTAGACCAACGTGAACTTACTCCAAGTTTTTACTCCTTCGATCCACTAAAACTCCATTTTCACTTAATTGAAACTTGATATTTATAGGAAAAATTATGAGTATCTCGCTAGGCACAACATCCTTGCGCCTAGCGCACATACCCTGCTCTGGAAACTTTTACCAACTTGATTTTCCTCTACATTAAGTAATGCTTGCATGAATTTCACATGTCCATGGGCATTTTTTCTTGCGCAACGCACCACCCCTTCGACTAGATATTTAACCCTTGCTTCACTATGAAGTAGTTGTAGCTGGTTATACCATTTGTCCATGTCATCATATGCTTAGCGTGCCTATGTTGGGCCTAGAGAGCCTGATTTGTTCACGGTTTTTCTTTGGCCTATTGTTGCATGTTGAGTCGTGATTTTCCAGTTCGTTTCACCTATTTTTGATTAATGTATACAAGAAAAGTTCAAACATGTGTTTTCTCACTTTTCAAAAATAAATAAGGGTTTGTTTTAACAATTGATTTTCAAATAATTCAATAAGTTCCGACATGTTTAACGTAAATTTGACACTTTCCAAGTTTAATATCTGCACAAACAATATAAAAACGGTTATAACAATAATAATGTTGTAAACTTAATTTATGTAGATAACCGTACTATAAAGTATTTATTGAAACCAAAATAAAATAATAAAATGTAAAAAGAAAAGGGACTCTTCTTAATCTAAGATATCCCAATATCGAGAAACTATTTCGTACTTTGGAAAGGCCTTACAGGATAGGTAAGAAGTTATCACATGGTGCATATAAGCTAGAAGAGTTGAACGATGATGTTGTCCATAGATCTTGGAATTTAGTAAACCTAAAACATTACTATTGTTGATGTTAATTTCTAGAGGTAATAAGGCGAGGATGTAAACCTTCATTATTAATTTTCTAGTACTTTTGATCCAAAATACTCAATAAAATTATGGAAGGATTGAAACTCTTTTCTAAAAAGAAATTACGCTATTTAGGGTATCATTGCACCCTATAAGTTATCATTGCATTCTCTGAGGAGTCATTGTGGCCTCTAAAGTATCATTCCATCCTTCAGGTGCCATTGCACCCTCTGGTGTATCATTATGTCCTTCAGGATATCGTTGTACTCTATGGGATATAATTTAACCCTTAGAAGCATCTTAGCATCCCAAGTGGAACCATTAGCTTAAAATCTTGTCCATATCAATCACATCTTCATCGTAAAATTTATATCAAAAAAATATTATGCGAGCAATGGCTTCCAAAATAGTAACTTTAAATTTAAGAATGCACAAGAATGACAAAATTATAAAATTAGTTATTTAGTAAAAGAATAAAGTGAATATTCCAATAACATTAAACCCATAAAGAGAATGGTTACGAAAAGTAGTTCAAAAATGATTACAACTAATGTAGTTCTAAATAACTATTACATAATGTCAATCAATTATCTAGCGTAATGAACACATCCTCCTTGCTCATAGTAGGCATGTTATCCTCTAAAATGGACCCCCACCTCTTCGTCAAGAATATACTGATTTAGAATATGTGAGACTTTCTCCCTAAAAGGTGGGGGTGGCCTCCTCTTCAATTTATTCCACCAATTTCCCATTCTAAACGACCTTGTATTGACCAAGCTCACTCGTATCAAAATTAGGGTACAAGAAATGAATATAGTTCTTTCCTTCTCGAAGGTCTAGTTAGATAAGAAGAAAGAATCCATTTGAGACTCCTCAAAGTCGGCATGTGGCATGGTTTTTGTAGGAGTATTAGTCTCAGCAACCTTCTTTAGAGCATCCACTTTAGCCTTCACATGCAACAATTTGTCGCCTTCTTTTATATAAGCCTATTTCATTCTCTTCTTTTATGCCTCTAGCTTCTCCATGGAATGATATGCCTCTTTACACTTCTTTTCAGAAGGTGAGAGACTTCCATTTACAAAGTCTAATAAGGCTTTGTACAAAGCAAGACCCTTACTCATCATCTCTAGATCATTCTTCAACTTTTCTTGATTCTTAGTCTCTAGCACGTACATGAACGATAAATTATAAAATCAGTTATTCACTATGAAAAGAAAGATTAAGATTCCATATAATAATAAATCCCTAAAAGGGCATGGTTACAAAAGTGACTACAACAAATGTAGTTATAAATAAAATTTACATAACAAAAATCAATTATCTAGTGCTATGGACACATTCTCCTTTCCTAGAATAAGACAAGTCTTCTCTGAGATGGCCCCCACCTTTTCATCAAGAATAGGTAATCCTTCCTCTCTAGAAGGCGAGGTATTTCCAATTGCTTCCACCAATTTTCCATTATAAGCAACCTTGAAATAATTTGACTTCATCCTTTGCTTGCAATAATTTGTCATTTAATATTTATAAGCTTCCTTCCTTTTTTTCTTCTTCTTCACCTCCAACTTTTGTAGGGAATGATGGGCCTATTTAAACTTCTTCTTAGCATAGGAAAGACTTTCATTTGTAGAGTCTAATACGGTTTTGTTCAGATCAAAAGCCTTCTTCATCATCTTCATAACAATTTTTAACTTTTATTCATTCTTCTCCACCGTGTCATACTCCTTAAACATAGATCTCCCTATAAAGGCTTTAATAAACATGTAAGTTCCCATAATTTGAAATAGTGCTTCGATCCCATCTTCTTCTCCTTCTACTTGCCATTCACCACATCAAAATGGTCATAAATGAAATTGGATCCATTGAAGCCTTTATCCTAAAAGGAGGACACTTCTTAATTTCTAAAAGGCGTAGTAGAAGATACTTGTTGGGAAGAGCTCACCACACTATCATCTAGGGAAACACCCTTTTCCATTGACAAATAAGTCATTATCTCTACATAAAAACAACACAAAAAGCGTTAAAGAAAAGGCAATAAATATGGACAAGCATGTATAAGAAAAACATACTTACGTGAATAATCATAATACACCAATTTATTTCCCCCGTACTCAACTAACTCCTTAACATTTATAACGCATAATTATTATAAAAAGTCAACATCGTCTTTCTTCTCCTCAATGAGTTTGTCATGATCTAAACCCAATATCAACATGTCCTTCTCGTCTTGTAAAGAGAAAATCAGTGTGTTTTGTACTCCTAAAAAATAACCTTAGGGCAATCTATACTGCATCGCTTTTGATCAAAATTTTCTTTCTAGATCTTGTAATTAGACGAGTACAAAATGGGTAGTCCCTTACTATGAATGGATCTTATAGAAATCTAACTAGTATGGTAAACCTTATTCGTTCCATAAAATGAAATGAAAATGCCCACAGTACGTATCGTTCATAAGTCCCCGTAGTAGATTTCAAATCTTCTCACAAAGCTCAGACTATTAGGGTGGAGTTGAGAGGAAATGATGTTTATTTCCTTTAAAAAAAATAGGCTAGAAAATGGTGAAAGGGCTCCTACTCCCAAATAAGTTTTAATCATGTATACATATAAAAGTACTTGCACTTCACCATTTGGGGACGCTTCATGCAGGTCTTCTCATCTTCTACACAAAACTTTAGCAAAAGGCTATCTTTATTTTCTATGATAGATATGTATGAATTAACCAAAAGTTTTTTTACCATTGCTTCCTTATAAATGAGAGAATTAATGTCTACCACTTTGTTGCAAAAATAGCCAACTTGTGTCTGAAGTCTCCATTAACAGTTATGTCGGTCCTAGATAACAAGAGACCAAATCAACATCAATATTGTTGTGAATCGGATACCTTTAAACAAAGTATAAACGGTTTCTTTGTGATCAAGAAACACACAAGGGTTAGAGTTAATAAAGAAGAAAGCAACAACAACAAGGAAAAACAAGGATTGGTTATTAAACTGTTATTCTTTCCTTTCTCTTAGAACAAGATTACAAGTATACAAGAATAACAAAATAACCTCTCTCCCTTGAAATTAGGATTTTATCTTCCTATTTTTCCTTATTCTCAAGATTGAGAAACTAGCATCCTATTTATAATAAAATAGCACACTAACCTAATGGGCTTTTTAACAATTATCCATTACAAGCTAACTTAGGGTACAAGCTAACTTAAACAATTGGGCTTACAAGCAAGGCCCAATTCAACATGCTAACAACCCTAGCAATATTGACTAATGCATGTTAGAACAAACTTCGACTACAACACGCATTACTCGCGAACAGACTTCGACTATACTAGAGTTCGATCCAATATCTCACAAATCTCCACCTTGGATCTAACTCTATAACATCAAGAAACTAGCTTTCTTCATGCAACTTTATTAACTGCATACAGTGGAAAAACTTGCAACTGGGCAACGTCTTGGTGATCATATCAGCAACATTATGATCTGTCGAAACCTTCAGCACTTGGACTTCTCCACGCTCGATTACCCCTTTGATGACATGCAGCCTCACATCAATGTGCTTGGTTCGCTCATGATAGGCTGAATTCTTTGACAGGTGTATTGCACTTTGACTATCACATTTAACAGTGATAACTCGACCTTGAAGTTTTAGCTCCTTTGCAAAACCTTCAAGCCACAATGCTTCCTTCACAGCTTCAGTTAGGGCAATATACTCCGCTTCAGTGGTTGATAGGGCAAAGACCTTCTGAAGTGTTGCTTTCCAACTGATTGATGTCCCAAACATAGTGAACACATATCCAGAGATAGATTTTCTAGAATCCATACAACCTGCATAATCAGAGTCGACATATCCATCGATTGCTGCTTTACTATCTTCACCCAAGGCTCCACCATAAATTAGGACTCTATTCAGAGACCCATTTATGTACCTTAAAACCCACTTCAATGCTTGCCAGTGAGCCTTTCCAGGATTCGCCATGTACCTGCTTACAAGACTTACTGCATATGCTATGTCGGGTCTAGTACAGACCATAGCATACATCAAAGAACCTACTATGTTAGCATATGGAATGCTATTCATATAAGTGCTTTCAACATCAGTGTTGGGACACTGATCTATACTCAGCTTGAATTGAGGGTTTGTCAGAGTCACAACAGGCTTTGAATTCGACATACCAAACTTTTCGAGAACCTTCTGTAGGTATGCCTCTTGAGATAAGCATAATTTTGAATGCTTTCTATCTCTCTGGATGTCAATCCCAAGAATCCTGGACGCAGCTCCCAGATCCTTAATTTCGAACTCTTTATTGAGTTCAACCTTCACCCTCATTACCTCTTCGACATTGTTGCTTGCTATTAGAATATCATCCACATAGAGCAACAAAATAACAAATGAATTACCCGGTCGAAATCTGAAGTAAACACAGTGGTCGAACTGGCTTCTGATGAAACTTATGTGTGCCATGAACTTGTCGAATCTCCTATTCCATTGTCGAGGAGATTGTTTCAGTCCATATAAAGATCTATTCAGTTTGCACACATAATCTTCCTTCCCCCTTTCGACATACCCTTCAGGTTGCCTCATCAGGATTGTTTCATCTAGATTACCATACAAGAACGCAGTCTTCACATCGATCTGTTCCAGTTCAAGGTCGAACTGGGCCACCATGGCAAGTAACATTCGAATGGATCTGTGCTTCACAACAGGAGAGAACACATCATTGAAGTCGATACCTTCTTTCTGAGTGAACCCCCTAGCAACCAATCTTGCCTTGTATCTCTTCGATGTCACTCCTCCGATTCCTTCCTTAACTTTGAAAATCCATTTACAGCTGACTAACCTGGCTCTAGCAGGTTTCTTGATCAGTTCCCAGGTGTTGTTATCATGAAGAGATTTCATCTCATCATCCATGGCCTTCAGCCATTCAGTCTTCTTTCGACTCCTCATAACTTCCTTATAGTCTCTAGGTTCTTCATCTAGAACCTCACTAGCAGAGATTAAGGCATAAGCTATAAGATCTGCACACCTAAGTCTCTGAGGTGGCTTGATGACTCTCCTCGACCTGTCTTTTGCTAGCAGGTAGTCATTATCAATCTCCTCATCTTCGACAACATCTTCTGCGTCTTCTTCGACTTCATCTGGGGTAAGCAATTCAGCATCAGCATGCTCCACCTCAACAGGAATCTCTCCCTGTTCCAGCTCTTCGTCAGCATCATCAATTTTCTTGAAATCCATCTCTGCTTCATTGAAAACTACATCTCGACTGGTGATACACCTTCTGTGACCTGGCTCTAGGCACCATAGCCTATAAGCTTTTACTCCTTCAGGGTATCCCATGAACATGCACTTCAGAGCTCTAGGTTCGACCTTGTCTTGCCTAATATGAGCATAGGCCACACAGCCAAATACTCTCAGTTTGTCGAGACTAGGTGATGTCCCGACCAAACTTCTTCAGGTGTCTTCATTCCCAAGGCAGTCGAGGGACATCTATTTATCAGGTAAGCTGCTGTCGAAACAGCTTCCGCCCAAAACACCTTCTTCAATCCAGCACTAACCAACATGCATCTAACCCTTTCAAGGATTGTTCGATTGAATCTCTCAGCTAAGCCATTTTGTTGAGGAGTATCTGCTACAGTCTTATGCCTTGAAATCCCAGACCCAACACAGTAACTGTCGAAAGCTTCGTTGTAGAATTCAAGGCCATTGTCGATTCTCAACCTCTTAACCTTTCTGCCAGTCTGAGTTTCGACTAGAATCTTCCAACTTTTGAAATTCTCAAAAGTTTCATCCTTCGTCTTCTGAACGAATACCCATAGCTTTCTGGAATAGTCATCAACGATGGATAGAAAATACCTTGCACCTGAATGTGAAGGATTCCTTGCAGGCCCCCAAAGATCAGCATGAATGTAATCCAGGGATCCATGTGTTCTTTGCTTGCCTTTGTTAAACTTCGCCCTACAGGATTTACCAAATACACAAGATTCATAAAATTCCAACTTTTCGACTTTGTCACCTCCTAGCAGGTTTTCTTCCCCAATTCGACCAGGCCTCTTTCGCTGACATGGCTCAATCTCATGTGCCATAATTCTGTCTTCGACATAGATTTCGTGGATGCAACATTTGTCGAACCACTTACAACCTCAGCCTCAAGAGTATACAAGCCTTGTTTCTTCACGCCTCTCAAGACTTCCTTCGACCCCTTCATGACTCTTAGGATACTTTTCTCTCCTAGAAAAACATATCCTTTTCTGTCGAATTCACCAAGAGAAATCAAATTTCTCTTCAAGTCAGGTACGTACCTGACTTCAGTCAATAACCTTATTGGCTCATCATGAAGCTTGAATCTCACAGATCCAATACCTGCAATTTTGCAAGATTTGTGGTTTCCTAGCAGCACAGATCCACCATCTTGATCACATAGCTTCTCGAACAATTCTCTGTTTAGAGTCATGTGCCAAGTGCAACTTGAATCCATAATCCACTCTTTCCTCGAGTCGCCACTTGAAACCACAAGAACATCAGATGAGTCGAAGTCATCTTGAACAATGGCTACATTGCCATTACCTCCATGATCTTTTAGGCGTTCAGGGCACACCTTTCTTATGTGACCCTCCTTCTTACAGTGATAATATTGAATACTAGATGTTTCGCCACTATAAGACTTCTGTTGACTTTTACCTTTCTTCTTGTCGAACTTACCATCCTTTCGCAAGAATCTTCCCTTAACGGCCAAACCTTCGCCCACCGTCGAAGGTTTATGCTCCTTTCGTTCGTTCAAGTCCTTAGAATACAAGGCTGATTGAACTTCTTCAAAGGTCAGGGACTCCCTTCCATACAAGATAGTTTCTTTGAAGTGAGCATGTGTTCTGGGCAAAGCACACAACAACAACAACAGTGCTTGATCTTCATCATCGATCTTCACATCAATATTTTCAAGATCAAGAATCAGCTTGTTGAACATATCCAACTGCTCAGCCAACACTTTGTCTTCACTAATCTTGAATGAATATAAAGCTTGTTTCAGGTATAGTCGATTCACCAAAGATTTGGTCATGTACAAACTTTCAAGTTTCACCCATAATCCCGATGCTGTAGTCTCCTTTGATACCTGTTGAAGAACCTTATCACCAAGGCTCAACAATATTGCGCTGTGGGCTTTCTCGATCATGCCCGTCTTTTCTTTTGCCGTTAACGCAGCGTCCATGGCTGCCTCACCCTTCAACGCTTCCAAACAACCCTGCTGAACCAATAGGGCTTTCATCTTCAAGCGCCACAGACCGAAGTCGTTCACTCTGGTAAACTTTTCAATCTCATACTTTGTTGAAGACGTCTTTTCCACGCTCACCGCACCAATTTGTTGTGAATCGGATACCTTTAAACAAAGTATAAACAGTTTTTTTGTGATCAAGAAACACACAAGGGTTAGAGTTAATAAAGAAGAAAGCAACAACAACAAGGAACAACAAGGATTGGTTATTAAACTGTTATTCTTTCCTTTCTCTTAGAACAAACTTACAAGTATACAAGAATAACAAAATAACCTCTCTCCCTTGAAATTAGGATTTTATCTTCCTATTTTTTCTTATTCTCAAGATTGAGAAACTAGCATCCTATTTATAATAAAATAGCACACTAACCTAATGAGCTTTTTAACAATTACTCATTATAAGCTAACTTAGGGTACAAACTAACTTAAACAATTGGGCTTACAAGCAAGACCTAATTCAACATGCTAACAACCCTAGCAATATTGACTAATGCATGTTAGAACAAACTTCGACTACAACACGCATTACTCGCGAACAGACTTCGACTATACTAGAGTTCGATCCAATATCTCACAAATATTATCACTCTCTTTATAATTAGAGATTCTAGAATTACTATCATAACTCCCAAACATCTCTATTATAAAAAAAAAACATTCAATTCATTTTACCCTTCACTCTCCTCTAACTCTTAATAAAGCGGTGTCATAACTCCCACCCCTCTTCATACGAGTACGACCCAATTCAATTACAAATAATTTCACAATTCTTAAGAAATACCATATTCAAAGTAGAGGTGGCAATTAAATCCATTAAGGCAAAATCCATCCAATCCATCCATCAAAAAAACCATCCAATCCATCCACCACACAAAAAATAAGTTAATGGATTGGATTCAATCCATCCATTTATATGCATGGATGGATTCAATCCATCCATTTATATGCATGGATTGATTCAATCCATCCAACATATTTTAAGGATTCAATGGATTATTTTTATTTTCGTTAGATTTATTTTTTTAAAATAATTAAAAAACTATATTTTTTTTCTGAAAATCTTTTTTTTAATTTTTTTGAAAAAAAATTTGTTTTTTTTTTCAGAACAAAAAACTGATTTGTTTTTCAAAAAAAAAAACCGACTTTTTTTTTGGAAAAAAAATCAGTTTTTTTTCAGAATAAAAAACTGATTTGTTTTTCGAAAAAAAAAATTTCTCGAAAAAAAAGCCGACTTTTTTTTTGGAAAAAAATCAGTTTTTTTTTCAGAATAAAAAACTGATTTGTTTTTCGAAAAAAAAATAAAATCTTTTCTCGAAAAAAAAACCGACTTTTTTTTTTGGAAAAAAATCGGTTTTTTTTTCAGAATAAAAAACTGATTTGTTTTTCGAAAAAAAAACCGACTTTTTTTTTGGAAAAAAATCAATTTTTTTTTCTGAAAAATCGGTTTTTTTTTTCAGAATAAAAAACTGATTTATTTTTCGAAAAAAAATAAAATTTTTTCTCAAAAAATAACCGACTTTTTTTTTTGGAAAAAGAATCGGTTTTTTTTTTCAGAATAAAAAACTAATTTGTTTTTGAAAAAAAAAATTATTTTTACGAAATTAAAAAAGAAGTTGGATGGATGGATATCCATCCATTAAAAATATGTTAATGGATGGATTGGATGGATTTTATTCTTAATGGATGGATCGGATTGGATAATTTTAATAAAATTTTAGTGGATTTTAATGGACTAATGGATTGTTTTAATTCATCCATTAGCAATCCAATCCATATCCATCCAATCCATCCATTTTGCCACCCCTAATTCAAAGTAGGAAATGAAAAAGATATAAAAAAAAAGGAGAATAAAATACATGTAATAAAGCTTTATGAAAAATTGGAGAAAATTGAGTAAATAGGAGCCGGCAAAATATCAAGAAGAAATATTTGCTAAAGGAAACAATTGCTGAGAATCCAACACGGTGATATTTATAAATAGAAGTCCAAAACCCTGTGATATATAAGCTCTTATGTCACTTTGTTGAAAAATAAAAGTATTATAGTGAAATTTTTATGAGATATTAAAGAGGAGAGAGCATTTAAGAGAAGAATTATTTTTATTGTTTCAGAGAATATTTTGATTGCTTACTTGATTAATCTACAAATAATGAAGTTTTTCCAATTTATATGTTTAAAAAAATTGTCGTATTTATCTATAACATTATTATACACATTTCTCTCTTATAAATACATACTACCAATTTACTTTTACATCTTTTTAAAACTTAAAAAAAAAATATATACCACTAATTAAAATCAAAATGAATCTAACACTTAACTAGTTTAATATAACAAATTAAAGGGAAAAGATTGAATGACTTTTAAAATCGGCGACTTTGATAACTTTATTACAGTTGAAAATCAAACTTATTCAATCTTTTATTTTAATCATTCACATGTTTTCGAAATGCATTAAAGTTATCAAAGTCATCAATTTTAAAAATCACTCAATCCTTTGTAGCTAAAAGTATACAACAATAAGGTGCCATAGAGTATGTAATTGTTATATTGGGTCTAAATAATAAGAAATAAATTTGTAATTGTTTTACATCAATGATGAAGATTGATGTATAGATATTGGGGAACATCTACGACGGCCAAAGTGATGGGTATGCAAGTTGGTAATGCATTATTTTCTAAACTTTGGAAATATGAATTGATTTGTTTGTGCTTTGGAGTTGAGACAATGACATTGATAAGGATGTTTTGATTATTGACAAGTAAAAACTCTAGCTAGTACATATCCACCTCAAATCTAACTAGTTCAAATTGAATATATATATATATATATATATATATATATATATATATATATATATATATATATATATATATATATATATATATATATATATATATATATATATATATATATATATATATATATATATATATATATATATATATATATATATATATATATATATATATATATATATATATATATATATATATATATATATATATATATATATATATATATATATATATATATATATATATATATATATATATATATATATATATATATATATATATATATATATATATATATATATATATATATATAAGCATTGATGTGATATTGTGTTTGAACTTTTTCATTTTGTAACAAGTTTTTTTTAGGGTACTAGTTAGATAGAATTTGTTTTAGCTATACAAGTTAAGTTCAATAATGCAATTTATAGCTTCAAACAATATTTTCTCTTTCTCTCTTTTATCTATTCAATTCATGATGATTTCAGTTTTTAACATGATATCATGAGCATGCAGAATCTATCTGCTCTTTCTTCGTCTTCTTCATCTCCATTAGTGCCTCCTCGTGTAGCTTATTAATCCACAGTTGAATTAAAGTAGTTCATACTATGTTCATCCAAGTGATGAACCACAGTCTATCAAAGTCACACCAATTCTTGAAGGCTTCAAGTCTCATTCGTGATGTCAATCTATGCGTCTTGCACTAGGTGGTAAAATGAAGCTTGAGTTTGTAGATAAATCTATACCAATTCCAAATGATCATTTCGATCATTCTTTTCATTTTTGTAAAATATTCAATATGTTAATTCATTCATGATTACTCAATTCTGTTTCTAAATCCATTGCAAAGTTCATTGTATTTGTGGAGAATGTGATTGATGTTTGGAATGACCTAAAAGATATATTTTTCAAGGCGATCTCATTCATGTTTCATAGTTGCAACAATAAATTTACATTCTTAAATAAGATTCTAAAAATTGTATTGAATTTTACTCCATTTTAAAGATTCTTTGGGGAGAATTGGAGATTTACATGTTAATTTCCAACTGTATATGTAGAATTTGAGGCTCATGTGAAGCTACGAGGAAAGCAAAGAAAAAGCATAACTTATTGTATAGAATCGGGTTTCTTACTTGTCTAATATTTTTGTTGTGATGTGGTCACAAATTTTACTCATGGATCCAATATCACCTGTAAACAAGATTTTTTCAATAGTCTTTCAACATGAAATGCTAGGAATTTTTGCTCATGTTGATTACTCTCATCAATGCAATTGGATACAAGAAGTTTAATTCCAAACAAGGTACTTCTAATTTTAAACATAGCGCTTTAAAGTCCAAAGTTTTCACTCATTGTAATAAGATTGGCCATACAATTGAGGTCTATTACACAAAACATGATTTTTCACCTCACTTTGGCAAAAGTTAAATCGTCAAAAATGCTACCATAAATGATGTTGATGATAATGATGGTACACATATCTAACAACCAACTACCACTAGTGATTCCTCTCTAATTACTCAAGATCAACTTGAGAAACTAGTGACTCTTCTTAAGAACTCATATCTTTATCAATCTTCAACCCCTGTAGTTTTAAATTAGGTTGACTCTTCTTCATTCACGGGTCATTCATCTTTGAATGACAAAGGTAATTCTCATTCTTTTGTCTGTAAATGTTGCACTATGAACTCTTGGATCATAGATTTAAGAGCTAGTGATCATATATGTTCTTTCAATTTTTGGTTTCATTCTTATAATGCAATTAATCTTATCAATGTTAAATTTCCTAATTGACAATTTGCTGTAGAAAAATACATTGGTACAATCATGTTTTCCCCTACTTTCTTCATAATAGATGTCCTTTATATACTTGATTTTTCTATCAACTCGATTTATGTTTCAAAATTGTGTCAAAATTCAAAATACAAAGTAAGTTTTAATGATATTGTGCTTTATTCAGGATTTGAAATCCATGAAGATGATTCGTTTGGTTGAGAAGCTTGAAGGCTTATATCATCTAATCCTTAAGAAACATGGCTCAAACACATCTGAATCAAATGCAGTTTTTTGTAGTTTTTAGTTTGGTTATGTTCGGATAGCGGTTTTCTATTGGTCTGGTTTAGTTTTGAACACTCCTACCTATAGGTGATCGTAAACCTGTGGCACTAATACAACAAACAAAAAAAATTGCATGATCTCCAAAAGTATACCTTGAAGCCAACATCATATATACACCAAATTAAGCTAAAAAAACCTTAGATTGTCTATCCATGATGATTTTTCTTATTTAGTTATGATAAAAAAATTTAGCCTCTTTTCCAGTTTAGGTCCTTGAAAATGTTGAACACTAAAGATACAGTCACCCAACTCCCCAAGTGGAGAAACCAACTTCCCTACTTGCTATTTATCTTTGTGGTTTACCTCCCGAATTCGGGTAGTTTTTCTAACTTTGACTTGTATTAAACGAGAACTTTTCCCCCTAATAACCCCTGGTTGCTTTTGAAGGGCCATCAAGAGGTTCTTGAGGATGTTGTTAGTTTCTTGAGCCATCTGGTAGCTTTATATCCTAATAGGAAAACCTCATTCCCCATGGTGATAATTGGACAATGCAATTAGATTGCATCGTTGTTAGGAGATTTTCCACACATATACATTTGGGGTTATTAGTCGTTGGAACTACAACTTATGGTAGTCGTAAATTTACTGTCGTATTAGAGACAAAGTGGAAACATTGAACAAACTTCTCACATTCGATGCCAAATGATTGAGAAGGATCTAGAACTTCAAGGGGTGATAGTTATGATGATGATAAACACCCTAATACCTTGAATTAATATATATATATATATATATATATATATATATATATATATATATATATATATATATATATATATATATATATATATATATATATATATATATATATATATATATATATATATATATATATATATATATGAGATTCATACAATGTTTTCAATGTTGAATTAGTTTCATTTTATTGTAAGATTTATATTAAAAATATTTCTGACTCTCGAAGTAGTCATTTGATATGTTATAACAGAGTTTATAATGTTGGAGTAAAACCCACTAACAAGAGAACAATGATGAACAAGTGTGGAAATGTATGGAGAGTGAGAGAATCAGAGACAGTATGGTAAAATAATGGAATTATCATTAACAACCCAAATTGGGGTATTTATACATCAATACAAAAATTTACAACTAACCAACTAACAGAAAAACAAAATTTAACAAGGCTAACCAATTACTACGGGCTCGTAATCGGTTACATGAGCATTCTGACTTAAGTGGTAACCAATTACACCAAAGTGGTAACTGATTACAAGAGGACTCTATTTGAATCTGGGACGTGTGGACGTCTTCCATACTCATGTGTTTCTTTAATCTCTTGAACAGTTCAATTGACACTCCTTTTGTTAGAAAGTTGGCCACTTGATATTCACTTTTGCAATACCCTAATGTCAATTTTCCTTCACTTACAAGTTCTTTAAAACAGTGAAATCTCATATCTATATGCTTGCTTCTCCCATGTGCAACGAGATTCTTGGAAAGGCTTATAGTGGAAGCATTTTCTATCATGAAAGTCATAACTTCATTCTCTTTGATGCATAACTCCTTCATCAAATTCATCAACCATACAACTTGACGTGCACAAATGGATGCTTAAATGTACTAAGTCTCACAAGAAGACAACACCCCAACTAGTTTCTTCTTTAAACACCAAAAGATTGATGTTTCTCCATACATAAAGATGTATTCAACAATAAATTTTTTCATCTTCATCTCCACACCAGTTTTAGTCGGTATAACCGAGTAATTTGCAACTTCTACCTCTGTCCCTTGCTGGAAACAAAATTATGCAACCAATCAAATCTTTAACGTATCTCAAAAATTTCTTAACTACTGCCAAGTGTGATACCATTTGCTTCCCCATAAATTTGCTCACTATGCGCATTCTATATGCTAAGTCCATTCTCGTATTGCACAAGTACCACAATGATTCAATCAACCTCTTGTACTGCATTGGATTAATATTTTGCCCATATTCATTATTTGACAGTTTCATCCTTGGTTCTGTAGGGGTAATGGCCACTTTACAATGCTCCATTTCAAACTTCTTCAATATCTTAAGTGCATACCTCTTTTGATGCATGAGCAGTTCCTTTTCAGACTTGTGAAACTCAATGTCAATGAAATATTTCATGAAACCAAGGTTAGTCATCTCAAACTCCTTCACTAAATCAGCCTTGAATTCGCTAATGTAATCTCCACTGTTGCCCGTATTTAGTAAATTATTAACTTAGAGACATATGATGCTCACTAATTTAATTTCATCCTTCTTCACACACACACACACACACACACACACACACACACACACACACACACACACACACACACACACACGCACCATGTTAGGATACACATTTATCAAATCTTATCTACTTTAAAAACCCATCAATTTTCTTGTTCTTAGCTCTTGGTGTTTACTTCAACCCATACAATGCCTTGCTCAATCTATAGAACTTAGATTTCTAATTTTTTTTACAACAAAACTAAGTGGTTGTGCCACATACACTTCATATTCTAATGGGTCATTCAAAAATGCATATTTGACATCCATTTGATATATGAACCAATTGTTGTTATTCTTCATTCCAACAACTAGCCTTATGGTTTCAATTCTAGCCATCGATGCAAATACTTCTACAAAGCCTATGCCTTCTATTTGCAAAGATTCCTTTGCCACTAATATATCATTATGCTTGATTACTCCACCTTAAAGATTTGCCTTCACTTTGTACACCCATCTTACACCAATTGGCTTCTTTCCTTGAGGTAGATCAACTAATTTCCATGTCTTATTTTTCCTAATTGACACCAACTCCTTCTTCATTGCACATATATATTTTGGATCACTCAAGGTCTCATATGTTTTCACTGGTTAGAATTCAACCATAAGTGCAAAATGGATAAGATCGTCATTATTGTTTACTTCATTACCCAGGAACAACTCTTAATCTTGCAATTTTCTAGGCATGCGTATTTGCCTTGTTGATCTTCTCAAATTTTCTTCACATTCGACTTCACCAGCTGCAATTTATGCCCCTCCAAATATTGCAGGAACAGTTTCAACATTGTGATAACTGATTACATTTGATTGGTAATTAATTATTGCAAGTTGTCAGTCCCTTAGTTCATCAAAAATCACATTCGTACTAATCATGACTCTCTTGTTAACTGCGTTATAGAGTTTGTAACCACCTGTTGAGTGATACCTAACAAGTATAATTTGATCTCCCTTGTCATCTATCATTTTACTAAGTTGATCTGAAACATGTCTATACGACACTGAACCAAACACCCTCATATGACTCATACTTGGTTTGAATCCAGACCATGATTCATCGGGTGTAATATTTTTCAACTTCTTTGTTGGACACATATTCAACAAATATGTTGCAGTGGACACCACTTTTCCCCATAATTCTTTTGGCAAGTGCTTCCCTTTCAACATGCTTCTTACCATGTTCATAATTGATCGATTTTTCCTCTTAGAGACTCCGTTTTTGTTGAGGCGTATAAGGTAGAACTACCTCTTGTACAATGCCCTCTTAATCACAAAATTTACCAAAATAATTTAAGAAATATTCACCTTCTCCATCTGTTTTTGAAGTTTTGATTTTGTGATAACTTTGTGTTTCTACCATAAATTTGAACTTCTTGAACACTTCAAGAACATCATCTTTTCTTTTGATAAAGTAATTCCATAACTTTATACTATAATTATCAAGGAAATTGACAAAGTACATATTGCCTCTGATTGAGTCCACTTACATTGATCCACAAATATCTAAATACACCACCTCAAAATGACACTTGGTTCTACATCTCGCATCTTTTCTAAAGCAGCCTATGTGTTTCTTAGTTTGCACACACTCTTCACATGCTTCAGTTTTCATATTGATCAATGGTAGCCCCGTAACCATGTTGTTTTTCTGCATATCATTAACATCTATGAAATTCAAATGCCTAAACCTATAGTGCCATATCCATTACTCCCTACTTGTTGTAGTTGCAAGACACCTTTGCTCCATTACTTTCAATTCAACCTAGAAAGTTCTGTTCTGAGCCATACGGGCCTTTAGGATCAAACTCCCATTTGCATCCATAACTTTCAACACTTTATTTTCCATGTGAATCTGGTAATTCTTTTCAAGCAATTGACCAATGCTTAAAAGATTACACTTGATTCCAATAATATACAACACATCTTTAATAAACAAAATGCAATCGCCAATCCCCTATATTTCTAGTGTGTTATCATCTGCAAATTTGACCTTGTTCTTCATCGCTTAATTTATTTTTACAAACAAATTCTTCCTTCATGTCATGTGAGTTGAACACCCAGAGTTAATATATAGTTGATCGCTGCATTCTACATCTTCTCACGTAGTCACCATCAGATTTTCAACTAATGGTAACTGGTTACATTCTGCTTGTTATCGGTTAAACCTATGTTTTTCTGTGCTATTTTCAACTTAAATAGTCACCAACAATAGTGTGCTTGCATCATCTTATTTCTTTGAAAATTTTACTTCAGCTTCTTGTGAATCATTCTTGTTGGCACATTCACGAGCAAAATGTCCATGCTTTTGACAATTGTAGCATTGGATATTGATATTATCATCTTTCTTTCTTCCTCCTCTTCCTCTATTGTTACCACCTTTATAATTGCTTGATCCACCACCTATATTGTAGTTGCTTTCACCCTTTTGGAATGTTAAATTGTTGGAATTTTGGGAGTTCATTCCATCATTCTTTTGATAGTTTCCTCTACCTCTATTCATGGACCACTTTCTCTTCGCCTTCTTATCTTTTCCAACAAAACGGTCCTACAAAGCAATCTCATCTTTCGCTTTATCAAAAATCATCTTCTCCCTTCTCTGCTCATGAGCCTTAGGAGAGTTTTGCAACTCTTCTTTGCTCATGGTTGAAATATTTTTGAACTCTTCAACTGTAACCACTACCTTATCGAATCTTGATGTTAACGATTTCAAGATTTTACCAACCACATACTGCTCAATGATTGTCTCTCCACAAGCCTTCACTTGACTCAACGATATTCTGATTCTTGTAGTAAATTCATGAATTGTTTCTTTCTGCTCCATCTGAATCAATTTGAGCTGCCTCTTGTGAGCTTTTAACCTCACCACCTTTACCTTATCAGCTCCTGCATAGGTTTTCTTCAAAATTTTCCAAGCTTGCATTGAGGATGTGTAGTCACCAACCTTCTCAAAATTATCAGCATCAACACATTGATGAATTAGATACAAAGCTTTGAAATATTTCGTCTTCTCTTTCTAATGTGTAGTCCTTTGTAAAGCCGTTGCACCTCTACAAATGGATTAACATCATTGTTGATCACTTCAAGAACATCTTGATTACCAAATAGCTAGCACCTTCATCTGTTTTCACCACTTATCATAATTCTTTGCACCGAGAATTGAGAGATTTACAAGAATACGTTCATTGGAGATGGAAAACATTTCCGCACACTAAATGTTTGATTAAACAACTAGACTCTCAGTGTCAAATGTTGGGGTAAAACTCAATCACAAGAGAACAATGATGAAAAAGTGTGAAAATGTAGGGAGAGCGAGAGAATTAAAGAAAGTAGGGTGAAAATAGTGGCATTATTATTAACAATCCAAATTTAAATATTTATACATTAATACACAATTGTATAGCTAACCAACTAATAGAAAAAACAAAATTTAACCAGTGACACCAAAATGGTAACTAGTTACAACAACATTTTATTTGAATTTGGAATATGTAATAACCAATTACGTAATCAGATGCGCTTTACTTGAATTACTTTTTTCAACATGATTAACTAATTATCTTGGTGTCTATATAAACATTTTGTTGTTGCCCAAGAGTAATTGCATAGGATCTTAACAACTTAAACATAATAATTTGACATGAAAAATACTAATGACATGTTATACTTTCTATCAATATTTTGCTGTTTCTTTTGAGAAGGATGTCTTGTGTTGATAATCAATTAACAAGTTCTAATGGCTCTTTTTCTGATGAGGATCTACTTGTGTTCTGTAACAAGTTTGATATATCATATTCATAGTATGCAAGTGTTTTGTTTTGTTTTTATAAATCAAGTATCTTTTACATCTCTATTATATGTCTAATGTTGAATTCAAATTTCATGGATAAACGAATAAACAAATTTCAATATTCTTAACCAGATGAACATATACAAATTAAAGAATTCAGCACTAGCTTCACACTTCCTATACATTTACACTATAAAACCAACCAATATATGTCTAACCTTCACCTTCAAAAATATACTATTAGCACCCCTAGCATCATCAAAAGACTCTCCATATATCTCCCTTTACTTTGAGCAAGATTTAACACTTCTAACACCCCAAAATGATTGAAAGATCCATAATGAACTAATCTCAGCATCCCATAAGTGGAGATAAGGGTGACAAAGGAGGTACACTGAAGATAGTTCCCATAACATCAGTATCCCAAAACCCTTTCCAACATGAAGGAGTCAAAGGACAAACTGAAACTCCTTCTTCTATCTTCACTTGCTTATTGTTATTGTTACTGCGACTTTTTATCTCAATTTCATTGTAGTTTCCTTCATCTCTTTCTCTTTTCTCACCAACTTTGATGTATTTTGAGCTAGAAAGTGAAACTGATGATTCTGCATATTCTGCAGATTCATCCGTTGCAACATCTAGAGGAAAGTTCAATATGGCCTTGCTTCCTCTCATCTGAAAAGCAGCTTTATCATAAGCTTTTGCAGCTTCTATGGCTGTGTCAAAGGTTCCAAGCCACACCCTTGACCCTTTTCTATTAGGGTCACGGATTTCCGCAGCAAATTTCCCCCATGGTCTTCTTCTAACACCTCTATAGTGCTTATTATCCTCTTCGACGTTTTGTGGTGGGAGAGGTTTGGTTATAGAAGGAATTTTGATGTTCATCAATGAGGGTTTTCGGTTGCTTAGATTGGAGGATGATCTTGGAGGCCTAGAGAAAGATGTTTGAGGTTCTAGGATGTTTGAGGACCAAAAACTGAAGGTGGACTCAAAGGTTTGTTCCATAGTACTTATGTTTTTTTTTTCGGAGAAATTAAGAAAGAAGTGTTCTAGATTTTGAAGGGAGAGAGAGAGAGAGAAGAATTTGTTGAGTGGAAAATAAGGAGTGAAGAGTAAATAAATATGAGGGGGTTATAATGGAAGAAATGATGAAAAGGTGGGTTCTATGGAGATTCCAAGATGGAGAGAGGAAGCATCGTTTTGTTGTAGCTATGAATAGTTGATAAGTTTGGTTAAATTATTGTCGTTTTGGTTGTTTTTCAAAATGTTAACTTGACTTTGTGATAACAAAGGGGGCCACAAGTTAGAAGTTAGAAAAATGATTCTTCCAAGCTACTTCCTAACATGTATTGCTTTGCCTGTGGTTTTGGTTTTGGTTGTTTTGGTTGATTGATTGATTTGGAATATATAAGAATAGTATACTAGTGTAGGAATTCCTTGACAAGATATACATTGACTTGTAAAAGTCAAAGTTTTGTACAAGATATGCAATAGAAAGAAAAGAGGTAATGAATGGGGAATATGGGGCCTAGACATTGAAGTGGCAACCCTTGCCAAGATGTGAGTTAGACATTTAGTAGTTAGGTTTAGAAAATAAAATGATTTTTAATAGTTTCTCCAAACTCCAAAGATTAGTCAAAAACTTTTGTGAGGAAATCTACAAATATTGGGAGACTATGATAGAGAATCTTTTGAGTGTCCTTAAATAATGAAGTCTTAAACTTTTGTCCCATATTAGTCAAAATGGTTAGTAGAAGGGGAAACATAGTTTAAAAAAATATATTATGTAAGAAACTTTTTATTGGAATAATTGTTGACATTAATGCTTCAATACGATTTTTTTAAAAATAATTATATTTTTTTAAAAAAAAATATCAATTTAATAAAAAAATTTATAAAAAAATAAATTAAAGTGGCTATAATTCCACATTGAGGCGCCATATGAAATGAGAAATGTCATCTTATATGGTGCCAGCTTTAAAAATCAAACCCTAGTCTATAGAAGAGACGCCATACCATATGGCGCCTCAGTACAAGACCTCTTTTTTTTATATATTATATAATATTTTGTAAAAAAAATAATAAATTAAAATATTTATAATATAAAAAAGCGAAAATAGTGTACAACAGATGAAAAAAAGAGAATCAATGACCGGTTCTATTAAAACGACCACCGGTTCCACATTGAGAAGGATTCGCGCGACGTCGAGGTCTACCATGAGGTTGTTGAGGTGTATTTGATCTTTGCGTATTGACACGTGGAAGGGGTATTTATTGAGATGGCCCCGGCGTATCAGATGAATTTTGAAGCATTTGACCCCAATAGCTGGGCGGGTCGCTGCCAACGGCGCTTCCATAATTAAGTTCAATGTCCATGTTTTCGTAGTTGGGACGGGGGGTTGGGTCGAGTGTGGACGGTATGGTTGTCCGAATTGGTACATCGAATCGGTTTGGAAACGATGTAATGGTTGTTGTCGGGTTTGGTAGTCAAAAAGTGGATACGTATTTTGTTGGTAGGAAGATTGTGTGTTCATTCGTGGGGGGCTATAGTTGGCTGGTGTGGGGTCGAAAGAGTTATCGGGGTTATAGGTGGATGGAGTAGGGTCAAAAGAGTTATCAGGATTATAGGCAGAAGTGGTGTCGGTTTTGGGAGGCTGGCGATAGGGGTAAGGCTCTTGTTGTTGTGATTGGGTTGGTGGCATGTATGGGTTGCGGTTTTGGTAGATTGATTGGGTGGACATAGTTGGATGTTGGGTATAGCATGGTGTTTGATGTTGGGAATTGGGTTGTTGTTGTGGGTTTGAGGTAGACGCACATTGCCTTGGGCCAATCAAATATGTCGTCCCAGACACAAATTGTTGTGATTTTGTAACCGGCCTAAACCAAATCATATATTGATAACTTGGTCTAGCCCTTTCCACAATAGGGTTGGTTAAGATGTGTTGATGTCGGTTCTTCCAATGCAGACACATCTCTTTTGCAAAGTCTTTCCAATGATTTACACTCTATTGTGTATCCACCCTTAGTTGATGTCAGTCTCTCAAAGACGTCGAAACGACTAGAATATCCTGATGCATCCTGAACTGCAGTTTCACCCGATCACTTTGGTGCATCTTTATTATAGTGAACCGAATGATAGGTGTTTTAGTTGTCCACACGGCAACATCATTGGCGTTGGGCTGATGGTCGAGACCCTTGTACGATATCTAGACAAACTACATTAACAATATATTTAATGAGAAAAACAAGTATGTGGTTATTAAATAGACAACGTAATGGGACATCGTTGGTACATAAATTACATCGTCTGACCCAATGTGTTCTATAAGGTTGCGGTAGACGATTATGGAGTTCATGGGACATCTTTGGTAATTCATTCTTGGAACAGACCACCTAAAAAAAAGAGACACAAATAAACTAGTTACTAAGAAACATTGCACAAATAATTAAGTTACAAAGAAACATCATTTGTATACTCGTATTGAAAATAAACTTACTTGTTAGCGTAGGGGAATGTGAATGGATTGCGGTTGATTGAAGCAAGTGTTGGCATTTTAGACCAATCCCACACTTGAAGGAGATAGGCGCGGCCATAAAAAGTACAAGAATTTTTTTTTGCATTTTATATAATGAACTATATAGATGGACGAGGACAATTGAACCTCGACTATATGTGCACACTTTATTAATGTTGTGCAACAACGGTAACTACATAATATTTACTATACTTCCAGTACTTTCTAGAAATAAAAAATGACTAATTAATATCATAATATAGCACCGAGTTTTAAGTATCTTCTCATACTAGGTGGATTCCTCATTTAACACGATACTATTATAGTGTTCTCTGAGGTATTTCAAATTAATACCTTACCCCTCGGCCAACCTTCACGTTGTGGCTAAGGTGTTCCAACACATAGAGGGGCGTCCGGTAAATCTTTGCAAAGTTGGTCATTAACACCAACTTTGGCGTTGATGGCCTTACCATTGATGTGTAGGCAAAGTAACATGTAGACATCTTGTAAAGTTACAGTACATTCACCAAAAGGCAGGTGAAATGTGTGGGTTTTTGGTCTCCAGCGTTCTAGCAACGCTAGAATAAATTTGGGATCCAGTGAGTACGATTTTGTTAGACGATGGCGTGGATCTAGAAGAGGGGGGTTGGATAGATCCCTTGCTTAAATGATTCGGCGCTACCAATAAAATGGTTTTTTTAAAAAAAAATTAATTTGCGGAAGCGGTCGAGGACTATACCGTCTATAACGAACGGTTACTAGAAAACCGGATATACGTCAAGCCTATGGAATCCGATAACGAGTAATGAGAATCACTACGCTAGTCACACTATCAATTTGGTTTAGCTCACTATGTGGTATGACTAGTTCCAATACCTTAAAAATATCAACAGATATGAATTCAAAACCCAAAAGAGAAGAAAAGAGATGAAGAGAAGAAGGATGTCAAAAGCAACACGGGATAAGAAGAATCAACATCAATGCACAAGTGTCACACCAAGATTAAAACATCTTTATCAAATGAATCAAGACATGAAAGATGGATAAAGAACACAATCAACCTCACATTCTCCAACATCACATCCTCATGAGTAAAGTGTTCACACTTTCAAGTTCAAAAGAAAAGATGAAGATATTCAAGAAAGTGCACAAACAAACTTGTTTTAGAATCAAAATTGAACATCACTAACCATCATACAAAGACAAAATGAGCTAAGTAAGATAAGAATCATATACAAAGTCAGAAATCACATCATACTATGGTCAATTCAAATCAAATATGAAAAAAGAGGCACCGCACCATCCAACATGAACCACTTCAAAGACTATGCATTCATAAATCATCAACTCAAAACAACAAGTCACACATGGTTCAAATAAATGAAATTAGGTTGAAGAATGGAGATGGGCAGTAGCATGTTCATGAAAATCAATCCAAACACCAAACATCAACTCAATGGATAGCAAGGCGGAATCTCAAAGATCAAATTCAAACATGCATCAAAACTAGGCAAGCATACATCATGATCATCTTCAAAGGAAAACATGTGCTCAAGCAAGGTACAAATCACAAATGATCAAGTAATACAAACCACAACAGAATCAAACCGAAATGATTCAATCCACCTTCAATCAAGACATCAAACAAGTTCAAGAATGATCATGTTCAAAACAAGCACAAGAAACCACTCTAATCATCAGTACAAAGAAACAAGAGATCATGTGAAGAAAAGAGGTGAGAAACGATAACACAATGGACATCATAACATGAGTATCAGAATCTTAAACATGTCAATCAACGCCCACAAAAGTCCACAAACATCCATTAGGTCATACAAGAAATCATCTCAAGGAACTAGGTCAAGAACATCAAAGGAGCAAGGCCAAAATATCATCAACTTGGAAATTCAACCATAAATAGAAAAATAATCAAATGAAAGTGAATCCATAGCTTTAATCAAGTTAAGACAGCATGTAATCACATTAACTAATCATCTCAAACTTCATTTAAGCACAAGTGGACAAAATGGTTTGAAATTAAGTCAAACCTCATGCATACTTAATCCAAAACCAAGTCACATGTAGGCATCAATCTAAAATAGAAAAATGACCTAATAAATTTCATCAATAGGCTTTAACTCATTTTATATACACCAAGAACAAGTTAGCAAAAGATCTCAAGAAGAATTGCATAGATGCATCAAAAAATGAACCAAACAATCTCATAAAGGAGGCTAATCGAGCATGCATCGAGGATCAAATAAAACCAAATGAAAAACATCCAAAAAATGATCACCAACGCATCAAAATCATACTCAAAAAATCATTATTCATATGTCAAAACATGTGGAAAATATTGGGATCAAAAATGTAAACTAAAGGCATCAAAAGAACAAACCTTAATTCAAGGGTAAACATGGAAATACCCTCGCCAATTAATTTTAAATAAAATAGAAAAAAAAATAAAAATATCCAAAAATATCCCAACATGTCCATGGATCATAAAAAAAATTTATACATTTTTAAAATGAAGTTATCATTTAAAATTTAAAAAAAAAAAAAAACAAACCAATAAAATAAAATAAAATGAAAGTATGTGAACATAACATGGGGGTGTAAAAGCAATTCTGGAAACAACATGAACCAGGTTTACACGCCCTATGGGCCAAAATGTGGGTGGTGTGAATATCAATACATGCATAAGCCCAACCCAAAAGAGTCAGCAAACCAAACAAAATAACACACACAATGAAACACACTGTTTCACTTAAACGAGTCATCAGCCAGATCAACATGTTCAACGCCACGCACGCAAGTCAAAGGACACATCACCAACACACATAAGCACACACGTTAGATGTCGAAACCCTATTTTGGTCGTCTTCTTCGGCTAGACTCGCCGGAGCTAACTGTAAAATGCATCAAAAATAAAAAACCTGGACATGGTTTTGAAGGAAATTTTGCAAGGAATCCAAATATAGTCTTATTTTTTTATATTTATAATGGCTTAAAAAAGGTGAAAATCAAGCACACAAAAAATGCGCATACTGAAACAAGCTCAAACCAAGACAACCACCAATCAAACATTGCCTCCATCATTGAAGGGCTTCAGATGCATCCAGAATGACTCTATTCATGGCTTAAAATGCAAGATCTAAGTTCAAGAAATCTTACTTAGTGGAGAAAGTCCACTACCCCTTGAAACCTTGTAGAAGCTTGTGGAAGACTTCAAGAATAATTTCAAATACTCGCAAGGATTAAGAAATGAGCAAGATAATGGAGAGAACTTGAGGCAATTTCCATATTCGAATTAGAGAAAAATTAAGAGAGCGTATGAAGCTTTTGATTTGAACTTACCAAAATGAAGGCCTCCTCTCATGTTTTAGGGTCTGTGGAGTTCATATATGATGAATTATATTTGTTTCATGGGCCTGTGAGTTTGTTTTGGAGAATTTTGCAAAAATGAAAGAAAAAAAAGGTGACACGCGGGTTTCACTTGCATTGTGGTAAGTTTGTTGTGTGCATGAGCAAAAAAGGTGTATGAGAGAACGTGGAGAGAAGAATAGCACGTGAGAAGAGTGTGTGAGCAAGCCTTGAAATGAGTTTTTACATGTTGCTTATTATGGCAAATAATTTGGAAAAAAAAAGGTGCGCATGGTACATGATTTGTTTGGTCATATTTGGAAAAGGAATGTGGTACATGATGATAAGGTCATGTGGTGTAGAGATTGCTACAAGAAAAAAATCAGCATTGTGCCAAAAGGAGTAACCTTGAATTATCATGAGAATAAAATCACATGCATGGCTTCCATGGAGTATATTTTTATGGTGAATGGTCCAAATATTAATGTCTTGTGCTCATGGGAAAGCCTACATGACAAAGAACATGTCTCATGTTGATGAAAACTTGGAATAATGTGTGGAACCATGTGAAAATCATCCTTGGACATGAGCTAACAAATTTGTGTAAACACTTAGAAAAATCCTAAGTGTTTTGGCCAAATTTAGTAACTTTGATGCCTTGACTTAATAATAACATAACTTTTGATCCACACATCCAAATAAGGAGTTCTTTGCATCAAAAGGAAATTTGAAAGAAATTCTACAACATTCATGTTGGAATAAAAATGAGTTGGAGCTTGGATCATGATGGAAAATGCTCTTAAAGTTAGCTTCATGAAGTTGACAAGCAACTTGCTAAATTTGGCATCTTGATAACCCTAACTTTGGGACACCATAACTTGAGTTCTACTCATTCAATTGGAGATTTTTTTGTAATCAAAAGAAATCTTGGAGAATGAGGAACAACTCTCATGTTAGAGGAAAAGTGATACAAAGTTTGGATCACCAAGAAAATGACCTTTGAAAACATGTCTTCCAAGCTGAATTTTCATAGAAAAAAAATTCTAAGTGTTGAAATCACAAATATTGATTTTTCTCAACTTTAAACCACCATAACTTTTGACCTATGAATCTTTTGAACTTACCTCCTTCTACAAAATTGTAGTTCATGATATCCTCTTTAATTTGATTTCAAGTTTGCCCCATTTGGATCAAGGATGAAAACATTATGAATGTTACAAGATGACTATAAATTAGGGTTTTCCACACTTAGAAAAATATCACTAAAAACCTTAGTTTACCAATCCTCCTGATTTTGTGATTTTCTCTGATTCTTCTTGATCCAACCCAAAAATAAAACTTAAGATGATATGGAATACCCATGATTAACTTCAAAACCCAAAAGTTTGACTTTGTGAAGCCACAGTTGACTTTCTTGATCAGATGAAAACCCTAATCCGTTTTGCATTGATTAAGGCATATGTGATGACTTATGAAGAGACATGATACATGTATGAACCCTTTGAGATGTAAATTGATCCATAGAATCAATATTTTCTCCAAGAATCAACCACAAGAAAGCTCTGGTCAAAAACCTTAATTCAGGCACCAAAGATAAGAAAGTATGGTCAATGTTGGAAAACCCTAACCCAAATGATTGTGTGAGATTGTTGAGAATGCCTTGATGATGAAAGGACTTTGAAGCTTGAGAATACCAAAGATTGAATACATCTTCCTTTTTCTTTGAGAAACATCACCTCCTCCTGAGGATCAACAAAGATACCTTGATCCCATGTTTAGAGCCAATGTTATTCACGAATGCAGATGCAAATGAAATGAAACATAAGCCAAAAAGGTTAAAGAAAAGGAGAGCAAATTTTGGGGTGTTACACAACTCATATAACTTTTCACTTCAATTGTGCAACTTTAAAGAATTCATATTAGATTCCACAACTTTATCTCATATATTAATATTTTATTCATATTAATTTTATGTTAACTTAGAATTAAATTAATTTTAATATAAAATAAATTAAAATCAATAAATCTTAAAATTTAAAATAATATTATGTCAAACGAAAGTCAATAAGATGAAATTGGGAGAGAAAATTGAAAATTTGAGAGTAAAGTGATGAAATTGTGAGAGAGAAATTGAAATTTTAAGAAAAATAAAATTGCGAGAAAATTTGAGTGTAAAAAATTTGAAATTGTCCCGTTTATAAGAAAATTAATTATTTTTAAAAAAGAAAAAGAAAAAAAGCTGAAACACAACAATTACAATTTTTATTATTTTAATATTCCATTAAATCGTTGCATTGTAATGCAATGTTCTCCATCTGGCACAAGTGTAATGTTCATTTTTTCTTGAAAGTTGGTGTCCAGCTGGCGAACCAAGACAACCATCCTCCTGTTGAAGATGGTCTTTGATCTGACCTGATTAGAAGGGAGTCAGTGACCTGCCACGTGTCGTTGAGCTGCTGCCTATTCACCAGAGGTATGGAAGAGAAGGGGAGGTGTACCTACAAGACACTCCGATGCCAAAGTGAGTAATGGACCAAAGTGGGGCAAATACAGAAAAGAGGTTAAGAAGAGAAAATCTGACCCTCTAGTGAAAGAGGGTGTCTATAGTGAGACCCCAGCGCAGGGCCAACGGTCACTTGTGTTGGGCTGGATTGCCAGGCCCAACCCAAGTGTCTGCTAGGGCTTACGCGACGTAGTGAAGACCAGAACGTGGTCTTTGCCCTAGTTCAACTGTCCCGTGATCTCCGGAAGGTGGGCTGACTAGCTCTTTCGGAGGTGCGTAGTTGGCTGATGGCGTGTCCCCGCGGAGGGGGCACGTGGAGAACATGTGGAGGACACATTGTCCTGCCCGACGGAGGGAGCGTCCTGCCCGACTGAGGAAGCGTCTTGGTCGATGGGAGCACTTGTGCTCGACATCGGATAATTTGGGCCTGGTGGGCCTTCCCTAAATAGCGTGGGGATGGGTCTTCCCGGTCAGGCCTGGGTCTAGTCCAGAACAGGAGCCCCCTAAGTCGTATCTTCAAAGTGAAGGAGCGAGGACTTGATGGTACTGCACCGGGGAGGAAGGATGCGCGAGGAGGGCTCTTCGTGGGTCCGTTGCGTCGGGGCGAGGAACGCGAGGGAGAGCTTTGTCGGTCTGACTATTCCGAGGATGCGGGAGCGTGGAAGTCTCGGTATTGTCGGGTCATCGTGTCGAGGAGGGGGCGGATGGCACGTCCACGCCTGTCCGTCCTCGCGGGGAGACCGAAGAGACATGACTGTTTTTGATTCCAGGTGTCCAACAGTCAGTGGGCCACGCGGGGCGGCTACCCTAGGGTACTTGAGTGCCTAAGGGCGCTTCGAGTCCCGTGCTGAGGGTATAAATAGGTAGGCCCCTGCCCATTTACTATTTTCTCTTTCGCTCACTTACGCACGTGTTACATTGAACTCCGCGCTCGCATTCGTTCGCCAACACCGCCGTAACCACCACCGCGTGCACCGTCATTACATCTAACTCAGTAAGTTCCCTTTTTTCCTATCTTTTCCTTGTTTTACACTTGAATGCTGGTGTTAGGGCACGATGAATGCCCCGAGGAGGGAGAGGGCCCTCCGCCGCACTCGGCGGAGAGTTTTTAGGTTTAGGATGAGGATCTCGAGGACGTTCTAGGGGGTAGAGTGAACACCCCGTGGACAAGCATTGGTTTTAGATGAGTGTCTCAGGGACGCATGACAGAATTAGATGCACGCCCCGGGGGCAATGAGGGATGCCTTGGTGGCCTCCGCTGCCGTCGTAGCTGCTGTCCCCGTCGCCCTTTCACTTGACCTGCGGTGGAAGGGTGAGTTTGATCTTGGACATCGAATTTATCGTTTCCTTCTGCTTTTCAGGTGGATATGACTTTATGGATCCTGGGGACCATGGACGTTGATGTGGATCCCCGAGGCTCCGACCGCCGAAGTACGAGCTCGGCCATTCGAAGAATGGGTAGCTGAAGAGCCGTTGAGTACGCCTTTGTACTTTGTCGACGACGAGACTGGTGCTTTCACGACCGTCGAGGACAGGTGCACAGATACACCTATAAGCTGGAAAGTATAGCGGACCCGTGAGCATCACCGTATCTGCTTGACATATGGGAGAATACGGTTCCCTATGTATGAGTTTTTCGGGAGGCCGATCTCAGGTTGTCCTTCACGGATTTCCACTTGGGGGTCTTCGACTGGTTGAGGTTATCTCCTTTACAACTGCATCCCAATGCGATAACTTTCATACGGGCGTACAAGCTAGTCTGCAGGCATCTGGAAGTCGGGGCTACCTTATCACTTTTCTTTCGCCTCTTCCATCTGCAGAGGAAAACGGTCGATGGTCGACACATATGGGTTTTGCTTAAGAAGCCGAGGAATCTTTTCCGGACCTACATGGATTCTGTCCGAGATTTCAAGGCGCGTTTCTTCGTCGTCCAGCCAGTATCTTACGAGGCGTATGCTTCATTGTTTCGGCAGGAAGACCGAGAAGTGGACGGGCAGTGAGAGGTCGTTATGGTGTCGAGGGTGACGGAGGAGCATTTTACGAAGGGCACAGACCAGTACATAGTGCGGGCAGGGACCCTGGATGAGGAGGACTTGGCGGGCTATCAAAAGATAATACCTTTTATGAATAGCTTACCCCCGTCTCAACTGGTGACGCCCGACGGTAACTATATCCGCGACAGCCAGGGGCGTATTTGTCAGCGGAAGAGGTTAATTAGCACGAAAGCTCTGCTTGAGTGCTCGTCTGACAAGGAGGCCCTCTGGTTTCTAGGTGGTGGTCGATTTCCTCTACCCGATGTTACTGTTGTTTTTGTTCGTTTGTTGACTTCTTTATTTTGTTTTTGCAGGGAACATGTCGTCTGTCGAGGAGAGGTGAGGAAACTGGCGGCCTCTAGAGTTACGGCCAAAGCTGTGAAGAGCAGGGTCACCCAGGTGGTCCAGCAGGTTGTAGCGGATCAGAGAGGAAGAGGATCTTTGTCATCGCTACAAAGCAGTCGATCCCCGACGTCCCAAGGGGATGCCAAGCGGGCCAGGGGCCAGTCGTCGGAGGGCGTCGTCAATCTCTCGGGGGGACTAGTCGATGAGGGATTTCTTATTCCCCCGTGCCACCAGAAGCTCAGGTTCTTTCACGGCACAAGGTCACCAGCGGTGCCGGTCGCAGAAGCGATCCTCGGGTCGGATCGGGCTACACGAAGTCAAGTGTTGATTGATGACCTGGCTGCCATGATGCGGGTCTTTTCCACAGCACTAGTACTAAGTGATGAGGGTTGTTCCTCTGTCGATCTGGCTAAGTTGTAGGGTGACCTTGCCTTTGCTCAATCGAGGTTGACGAAGCTAGTCGCGGAGCTGGAACAGAGCCATGGGGAAATGGATGTGCAACGCAAGAGGGGGGTCGAGGCCGAGGAGAAACTGAAAGCCGCTGAGGAGGAGCTATATAAGCTGAGAGCCCGTGTGGGGGAGCTGGAAGACTCGCTTCATCCCGTCGACGGTGAGACGGACAAGGAAAGGATGTTGGTTACCCGCACAGATCTGCTGGGGAAGATTCAGGAGCTGGAGCATGATTGCCTGGAGGCAGTAGAGGTAGGGTTCTCCGGTTCCGTGGACCAACTCAGGGTGGTGAACCCCGAGGTCAACTTGGTCGTTGACGGGGTCGGGCCCTTCCACCAGATCGTCGAAGGACGGGTGGTCGCCCCTGGTCGTGAAGATGCTGTTGATGCCATTCCTGCCGACGAGCGCGAGGCGGACGGATCTGAGGATGTGCAGATGTTTCCCGGGCCTGCATGCTCGTAGTTTCTAGGCCTGTGCGCCAATATTTTGTTGTTTTATGCTAAGTACTTTTGTCGGGCCTACGTGCCCTTTTGTGGTGTACTTGAATACTGGGTTAGTGCCTATTTTTTATAATATCATATTTTCATTAAGTGTGTGCTCGTTTATGTTTGTATGCTCGTTTTATTTCTGCATGTTTGTATGCCTGCAATGTATGTTTATTGCGTTTTGTTCTTTATGTTTGGGAGTGGTAGCTCGACAATTTTGTGACCGGTAGTGTAGGGAATTGGTCGGATGACCGGTGTGGTTACCTGGTCGGTTAAGGGAGTGGATCACGGTAGGGCGCTATCCCCGCGGTGTGAACGTCCCATCGCGAGCTGGGTGTTCTGTCGATCATGGTACTGCGGCGGAGAGTCTCGATCGAGGGGTCCTCCGTTGAGCAGAGCATTCTGCTCGCGTACACAAAGGCAGATGCTTGCTATCTCGTTGATTTCGAGGAGACGCGACCGTACCGTGTCGCGCTCCTGTGGTCGCGATGCGTGACGTCGCGGGCAGTGTTTAACTGTAGTACTTTTTAGCTTCTCAGCGTTCCATGGTCGAGTTATCTGGTCCCCGTGTAGATTTTTGAGGTAGTAGGCCCCGTGCTCCGTCTTGTCTCGGACTCGATAGGGACCTTCTCAATTTGCTTCAAGTTTGCCCTCGTGCGAGTCCTTCTGGTTTCTCCGTAAGACCAGCTCGTCGACTTGAAATTCACGCTTTAGGACTTTGCTGTCATAGCGAAGGGCGAACTTTTGTTTCAATGTGGCTTCATGGAGAGCTGCTCCCAATCGAATCTCTTCGACTAAGTCGAGCTCCTCCCGAAGAGCCTCGTCGTTGGTTTCCTCCTCGAGGGGGCTTCGGTCCTTCTGAACGACTCTCTTATTTTTACCGGGATTACTGCCTCAGTTTCGTACGTGAAAACAAATAAAAAATAAAACAAATAAAAGAATTGTATAAACAAATTCAGAGTCACATATATCAATAAAATATCATAATTCCTTATCAGTTATAATACCCATGTGAGGTCTAAATATGGGTTATGATCAGAGGAAATGAGTTTTTTATGACATATAATATTAAGAGAAATAGTCTTATGAGGTCCGAGTATGGGTTATGATTAGAGGAAGCTGAGTTTTTAAAGATATATAATATTAAAATAATAGTTGATTCTTTTAAGATAAAGATTATTTTATTTTGTTTTGTTTTGAATTTGGTAAGTAATTATTGTAGGGCCATTGAAGATATTTTTCTGTTAGCTTTATCTTTGACCAAATAGATTTATTAGGGACATTTTTATTTTTATGTAGAATATTCAATGTGATAATAATTTTCAAGAGCTTAATTTAAAATCTAAATTTTCACCTAAACGCATTAGTTTGGAGTTAAAATAAACAGTGAATTGTTGAATAACACTATAAAAAGCGAAAAGTTGAATACATTTAGAAAGAAGTGTAATCAAGAGAAAAAAAAACAGTTGGATACTGTTGGTGCAAAGATAGAATAAATGATGAAATAGGGAAATATTCTATTAAGAGAATGACGGCTACAAACATAATTTTTGTTACAATGATTGTCACCCTATTTATAAGCTAAAACTAGGGTTACTAGAATAAGATAAATACTAAAATACCCTCTAACAAACTTAGGGGCCAAGAAAATAGTACAACTAAATAAATATGAATTATTAATAATATTCTAATACCATCCCTTAATTCATATTCCATCAAAACTTGTGACACCAATTCCATCCCTTAATCTGAGAAATTGATCAGTTTTGATAGCTTTCGTCAGAACATCTGCCAACTGCTTCTGAGTGCTGCAGTGTACAACTTCTAACACTCCACTCTGAACTTGATGTCTCAGAAAATGATACTTGGTCTCAATATGCTTGCTTCTCCCATGCAGCACTGGGTTTCTGGCAAGGTTGATTGCAGACTTGTTGTCAATCATCAACTTCAGAGGTTTGTCTACTTTAATCTTCAGATCCTGCAACAGATTCAGAATCCACACAGCTTGGCATGCAGTAACAGCACCTGCAATGTATTCAGCTTCACAGGTTGACAACGCCACAACAGGTTGCTTCTTGGAACACCAAGAAATGGGACCTCCCAGAAATTTGAACAAGTACCCAGATGTACTTCTTCTGTCAACTCTGTCTCCACACCAATCAGAGTCTGAATAACTCAGAAGTTCTGACTCATTATTTCCTCCAGAGGGAAATAACACTCCATACTTCAGAGTTCCTTTGATATACCTCAGAATCCTGACAGCAGCTTGGTAATGGGACCACTTAGGTTTACTCATGAACCTACTAACCATCCCAACTGAGTAGCAAATATCAGGTCTGGTATTGCACAGATACCTCAGAGAACCAACCAACTGTTTGAAGGTTGTAGCATCCACATCCTTTCCTTCAGAGTCTGAATCCAGTTTCTGATTTGTATCAGAAGGTGTGACAGCCATCTTACAATTCTTCAGATCAAATCTCTTCAGAAGTTCTAATTCATACTTGAGCTGATGCAAAATGATACCTTTCTCAGAATATCTGAACTCCATCCCTAGAAAGTATGTCATTTTGCCTAGATCAGTCATTTCAAATTCATTCATCAGAACTTTCTTGAACTTGGCTATCTCATGTTCAGAACTTCCAGTCAGTAGTATATCATCAACATATAAACATACCAGAGTCATATTGCCTTCAGAAGTATGCTGAACATAGACACCGTACTCCATCTCACATTTCTGAAAGCCTTGCTTCTTGAAAAATGAATCAATCTTCTGATTCCAAGCTCTGGGCGCTTGTTTCAGTCCATATAGAGCTTTGTATAATCTGTACACCATCCCTTCCTGATTCTTTTTCACAAATCCAGGAGGTTGTGACACGTAAACTTCTTCTTCTAATGGACCATTCAGAAATGCAGATTTTACATCTAAATGCATCAGAGGCCAATTCCTGTTAGCAGCTATTGCAATCACCATTCTGATTGTTTCATGTCTTGCTACAGGTGCAAACACTTCAGAATAATCCAGCCCAGGTTTCTGTAGAAATCCTCTGGCTACCAACCTTGCTTTATGTTTGCCAATTGAACCATCTGGCTTTAACTTCTGCTTGAAAACCCATCTGACGCTGATGACTTTCTTGTCTTTTGGAAGTTCTGTCAGCTTCCAAGTCTTGTTTCTCTCTATAGCATCAAGTTCTTCTTTCATGGCCTTCAGCCAGAGCTTCTGCTTAAGAGCCTCCTCTGTACTTATAGGTTCAGAGTCTACTAACATGGCACACTGAATAACTTCTCCTTCAGAGTCTACTTCAGTGTCTTGCAGCATGTCAAATTCTGCAAATCTTCTGGGAACGCTTCTGATTCTTTGTGGTCTCTGAACTTGTTCAGAGTCTTGAGCTTCAGAGTTTCTAACTTCAGATGATTGGCCTCCAGAGCTTTGACCATCTTCAGAGTCTAGCATATTTCCAGAGTCTGAATTGCCACCAAGATCTGGATTGTCATCAGAGTCTGAATCACCAGAGTTTGGGTCATCAGAGTCTGGGTCATCAGAGTCACCTTCATCTTCTGAGTCTTCTTCAGAGTTTGAATCAGTATCAGAGTCATCAATTCTTAACTCTGACCTTTCTTCAGAGGTTCTAACATCAGAATCAGATTGAGACTTATCCCAATTCCAAACTTCTGATTCCTTCACAATCACATCTCTGCTGAATTCAATTTTATTGGTTTCTGGACAATAGAGCTTGTATGCACCTGTACTGTGGTACCCTATCAGAATCATCACTTTGCTTCTATCATCCAGCTTCTGTCTTCTGGCTTCTGGAACATGTTATAGCAAACAGAACCAAATACCTTCAGATGACTAACACTTTGCTTGTCTCCAGTCCACTTCTGCATAGGAACTATTTCCTTCAACTTCTTCGTAGGACATCTGTTGAGTACATACGTTGCAGTGGCAACAGCTTCTCCCCAGAGCTTCTGAGGAAGCTTCTTCTCCTTTAACATGCTTCTCACCATATCAAGCAAAGTACGGTTTCTTCTTTCAGCAAGACCATTGTGTTGAGGGGTATAAGGAGCAGTAACCTCATGCTCAATTCCATTCTCCTCACAGAACTTCTGGAACTCTTTGGAGTTATACTCACCTCCACCATCAGTTCTAAGAATCTTCAACTTCTGACCACTCTGATTCTCAGCCTTCATTCTGAACTTCTTGAATTCATCAAACACCTCGTGTTTGAACTTAATAAGGGATACCCATGTCATTCTTGTGAATTCATCAACAAACAACACAAAGTATTTATTCCCTCCAATTGATGCTACTGGAAATGGACCACACACATCAGAGTGTACAACTCCCAAGGCATGTTTTGCTCTTGGAGCAACTTCTGATGCAAATGGCAATCTTGGTTGTTTTCCTTCCATGCAAACTTTGCATGACTTTTCAGGCTTCTTAATTGCAAGAATTCCATGTACCAATTTCTTTGAATTCAGATGTTGTAAGCTTCTGAAATTCAAATGACCAAATCTTCTGTGCCACAGCTCACTCTCCTTCTCAGTACTTGTTGCACTAAGACACTCTGAGTCTGCAGTTCTGACATTCACCTTGAATGTTCTATTCCTTCCCTGTTCTGACTCCATAATCAACTTCTGATTACAGTCATACAGCTTCAGAAGATTGTCCTTCATGGTAACTGAGAAACCTTTCTCAATTAATTGTCCCACACTCATCAGATTGCTTCTGATGCCAGGTACATACCACACATTCTGAATCAATGCTATTTTCCCATTGTTCAGAGTCACTCTGACATTTCCCATACCTTCTGCATTAAGATATTTGTCATCAGCACATCTGATCTTTGTTCTCTTTTCAGAGTCAAAGTCAACCAGCCATTTCTTGTTTCCAGTAAGATGATTTGAACAGCCAGTGTCCATATACCACCAGTCTGTCAGATCCACATTATCAGATTCAGAGGCCATCAACAGCACAGATTCGTCATCAGAGCCTCTGGCTATATTTGCTTCTTCTGATTTCTTCTCCTTGTTTGACCAACAATCTCTAGCAAAATGGCCAAACTTCTTACAACAGTAACATTGTATTTTTCTTTTGTCATACTTCTCTTTTCCCCTCTGAGCATTCTTTTGTCTATCAGAGGTTGAGCTTTCTGACTTCTGACCACCATCAGATCTTCTCCTGGCTTCTGACTGCTTCTGATACCTCCTATCAGAAGTTGCTTTCAGAGCCTGCTGTTCTATTTCCTTTTCAGAGTTTCTCTCAGTCAGACGCAACTCTTGCGCTTCTAGACTGCTCTGCAGCTCTTCAATTCTCATTGTGCTCAGATCTTTGGAATGTTCTATTGCTACCACAATGTAATCAAATTGAGGAGTAAGGGATCTCAACACTTTCTCCATGATTGTTTCTTCAGAAAGAGTTTCTCCACATGCCTTCATCTCATTAGTGATCAGAATCACTCTGGAGATGTATTCAGAAACTTTCTCATTATTCTTCATGTTGAGATTCTCATATTGCTTTCTCAAGGACTGAAGCTTCACCTTCTTCACTGATGCGTCACCACCATAACATCTCACCAGAGTGTCCCATGCAGCCTTTGCTGTTGTAGAGTCTGCAATCTTCTCAAACACATTTACATCAACACATTGATGAATAAAGAATAATGCTTTCTGATCCTTCTTCCTCACTTCCTTTTGCGCGTTTTTCTGTTCATCTGTTGCATCTGCTGCTACCGGAACATAGCCATCAGTGACAAGATCTAGAACATCTTGAGCACCAAACAGCACACGCATCTGGATCATCCAACGATTCCAGTTTTTACCGTCAAATACTGGAAGTTTGGTGTTCATGTTGCCGTTTCCGTTCATCTTCTTCTTTGCACAATACACTCAGAGTTTTCTCACACAGTGTTTCCCAACCCACAGAATTAAAAAAAAATTCTGATCAGATTTTGTTCAAGATTCAACAAGAATCTGAGAAACAAAATCAAACACACAAGACCTCACGTTCACTCGTGTTTCCCGTGTTTCCCAATGAATCTGAACCGGAGCTCTAGATACCAATTGTTGGTGCAAAGATAGAATAAATGATGAAATAGGGAAATATTCTATTAAGAGAATGACGGCTACAAACATAATTTTTGTTACAATGATTGTCACCCTATTTATAAGCTAAAACTAGGGTTACTAGAATAAGATAAATACTAAAATACCCTCTAACAAACTTAGGGGCCAAGAAAATAGTACAACTAAATAAATATGAATTATTAATAATATTCTAATAGATACGAATGAAATAATTTTTAAAGTGGAAGATAATAAAAGTATGAAATTTCAAATAAGAATTTATAGGCAGATGTGAATGATTTAAGAAAATTCATATGCAATACAACTGAGTTTGAAACAAACCGTTAGATACTTTTTTAAATAAACAGCTTCAATCATCAGCAAGCTGGTTTCGTGGTGTAGTTGGTTATCACGTCAGTCTAACACACTGAAGGTCTCCGGTTCAAGTCCGGGCGAAGCCAATTTATTTTGTTCTCTCTCATTGTTTACGATTCACGCGCTATTTTGCTCCATGCCACTCACCGTTTACGGCTCGTCGCGCCACTGCTTTGTTCAGATCTATTGCTGGTAACGATTCACTTCAACATACTCGATCTCTTCATCGCATTCCTCATTTTTATTGACTGCGTTCGTTTTTATACATTTTCTCCCTAGTTTTCTTCATTTTGGTGCCACATGTGTTGAGTTTTGGAGTTTTACCTTTTTGTGGTTGAAGGATAGTGCCGAGCAATTGAAGCATCTGTAGCTGTAAACATGGAGAAACAAATTTGCAAATACTCTTGGCTGAGGTAAGTTTATTGGTTCCAGTATTAAAGGCACTATCATTTTCTAATTCAGTTCATTGTTATTATAACTGTGCTGCAAAATGGCCGGTATGATGGGATTTTGACCGTACACCTGAACTGATACTTGTGACTGTAAAGTATTGGACACTTGCACAGAAAAATTTAATTTACTTATTTTTTCAAATTATTACCGGTGTCGTCGTGTCAAGTTAGTATCATAATCGGGGTGTCGTCCGTGCTTCATATGTTTTGACTCTCCCTGCCATGGACTTCCATGGACACCACTGATCAGTATATAATTGCAATATTTTGGTTAATTTTCTAGATTTTTTACTTTACTTTTAGCTTATTAGCTTTTTTTGATCAGTTCTTCATGTGTATATTGTTCAAGTAAGGAATTATCTTTTGTCACTATTAGTTTCTGTTCACACAACCACTGGTTCAATGTTGATTTGGACACTTTATCGTCCATGTAAGGTATCATTTTTTCTTTACTTGAATGTATTAGTTTATAGGAAGTGTTTCTTTTTTCACTATGCCAAATTCTTCTTAGACTTATATGAAAAGTAATTCTAAACATTTTTCATTTCTCACTAACATCTTTAATTTATTCAATATAAAAAAAAGAAGTGAGAGTTCTAATTAGAATCCACAAAAGAAAGGAATCATGTATTCACTATTTATAACCACTGATGCAATTACCTAAGACATCATTTTTTTTCTCTTATTTCAATTTGCTTTATCAGTACTTGTAAGATCTATTCCTGAATGTCTTGTTTTAAATTCTTTCAAGAAGCATGGCATGTACAGTAGGTAAAAGATATGCATAAAACTGTTTTTTTTAACATATTGCTAACTAAGGATTGGGGTTAGTTAAATATAATGTGTGGTGAATATGTAATATTTACTTCTATTAAGTGAACTTTAGCAGCTGGAATCAATATCATCCTGGTATATGATTTTCTCTATTTCATGTTTTGATCATGTTGCATTGCAGCCAAATGAAAGATTATATGGGAAGTCTTATTACAAAATAACAGGTTTTCTGATATGTTCTATATGCAATATCCTTATCAGTGGCTGGGCCAACAGTTTCTGATTTGAAAAGGATTCTCTAATTGGAGAAAGTTAAATAGATTCATTGCTTTCAAATTTCATGTAACCCTTTTTTCTTATTGATTACTCGCTCCGCGATGAATGACCCAGTTGACAATTTCACCCAGGTTTTGACTTATAGTAACCTATGACAGTGCAAATGTATTGAGAGAAGCAATGATGACTAGTGTGCTTTGATATTTACATGTAAAAGTTGTATGCATTGAAGATAACGTAATATAGAACATTACACACAACTGATCAGTTAGCAGCTAGCTTAAATAGGAAAGGGTGAAATATATTTTGTGAGCAGTGATCTTTAAATAGCTTCTATATTTTGTGAATTTTCTTCTCCGCTCTCCTTCAATCTCAATCAATCCCCAAGAGTATCTTGTTTTAGTGTAGCAGTGACCTTTAAATAGCTTCTATATTTTGTGAATTTTTTTCTCCCCTCTCCTCCAATCTCAAACAAGCCCCAAGAGTATCTTGTTTTAGTGTAGCAGTGACCTTTAAATAGCTTCTATATTTTGTGAGGATTGTATTAAGCTAAAACCTCAGTTGCAAAGTTGGTATCTGATTGTTTCAAGTGTTGCACGGAAGACTCCAATGATGCTCTGCCAAGATATGATCCATTTTTCTAGCTGTTGAGGAGATTTCTAATTTCAATAGGAAGTGTTGCTGAGGATGAGGCTTAGGCCATTTTTTCTGCACAACAAGTGTTGCTTTATTTAGGCAAAATCAAGTCTAGAGTCACCATAATAAAATAGGCATGTATCTTATGTGTTTTCTTCTAAAAGTGTTTATAATTGATGGCCTTCTTTATTATACATTTAAACACTTGAGTGTTTTATTGTTGGATTTTAAAGTTGATACATACATAAAAAAAGAAAAAAAAAATTTATGTATAAATGTGTGACATCTCTATGTTGGTAGAGGTGGCCAGAGACTTTAAAGATTTTCAATGGTTTAGACAAAGCTCACGATGGTGAGAGACCCTATTTTAAAGGTATTTTTGATGTGAAAAAAGCAAACTCACGTGAGGTGAGAAACTCTACATCTTTGGGGTGTTTCGTGGTGTATTCAGATTATCTCAACAACTATATAATTGAGGTATTTATAGAGGCCTATGGGTCTGAATTTGAGGGATCCTGAGAAGTGGTAATCATTCCACCTTAACTAGAGAAGTTGTTAACTACCTACTTCTTTAAGAATCATGACCTTACTTCTTGCGTATGCGGTTATAGGTTATGCACATTTCATCGTCCACGTTTCTCTCCACTGCGAGTCAGCTACTGCGTGGAGGTTAGGCTTAGACAACATACTCTGGGGGCAGGTGCTTGACGAGGAAAATTTATGCGTCGTCCCACTTATGGGACTTTACAAATATATCACTACAATACTCATTCATAATAACACTTTTTTACTTTATATGAATAAAATCTTTTTATTTTATTTGGATAACACCACTTCAACTGTTATTTGAATAACACCTTTTAATGTTATTTAAACAACACCATTTCATATTATTTGAATATCACACTTTTCATGTTATTTGAACTAGCGTTCAGACGGGCACTCCCGTGCCCGTCTGTCCGTGTTTTTTAATGCGCACAGCATAGAAAAATAAATGCGTATATTTTAAGGGTAATATTGAAGGAAAAAAAAATAATTTAACCGTGTTTGCTTCCAAGCTATCTACCCAGTATCCAAAGAGAATTAAAATTAATTTCTGTTTTCATAAGAGTTTTCAGTATTACCCTTATGAAAAGAAAGAATATACTACTAACGTTTATACGGACACTCATGTGTCCTTTTATCTGCATTTTTAATGAACACACGTTAAAATATAAATGAATATTTTTTTATTTAATTATGCTTTAAATTTAAATTTTTCAGGTACAAGAAATTTTAAAATATTCGTTTTATAATTAATTAAAAGTTAAATTATTTTTCAAATTAAATTTTTAAGTAATATGACATTTATTTTGCATGTCTCTAAAATAAAAAGTAAAAGTTGTAAATAAAAAATTTACAATAAAATTCAACTAATTTAAGAAAGTGAATGGTTAGTGTTTCAAATTTTCAATAATTCACAATAAATTTTGTTGTTAATATTAATATTTTTTTCCTCATGGTTAAAGATGTGTTTAATATGAAAATTTACTCAAGCTAATAGATACGGGAGTTATTTAATTTGTAATTGTCATTGTATATAATTATGTATACCTATTCCATTGAAAAAATTTTTCCCATTTATAATACAGATCAACACTTTAAAAAATATAACAAAAAAATATGTAAATTTAAATGCCAACTAATTCAATTATAATCAAAAATCAAAGAAGAAAGATTAGAAACAAAAAATTTACCACGACAAAATATCACTAATTATAATCAAAACTAAAGTAAATAAAAAATAAGTATATGCAATGGAAAACGATAACTTGAAGAAAAAAAAGATGATGATTAAAAAAGAAATAAAAAGAGAGAATGATTTTCCTTTAGAGATGATTAGGGGTCCTAGTAATCTAGAGTTCGGCCTAAGAGATCATAAGTTTGACCAAACATTGTTTCCACCAAGATAATGAATACAAATTATTTTTAAAATAAAGTAAAATAATATCAAAACAATGTTCTAAATAATTCATTTGAACACAAATTATTCTTAAATTTATGAAATAAGTGATGAACAACAAAAACTGAAACTATACGAATCAAGCATGCATGAAATCTACAATAACAATATAATTATAAATTTGAGATAAATTATTCCATAGTCAAACATAAAGAATAAATACAACAAAAAAACATAAATAAAACAAAATTGTATCAAAGTAGGATGTAAAATTTAACATTTTTGTGTAATATAATTTCTTCAAACATTTATATGATTGAATTATCTCAACATTTAAATGATAAATAGTAACATAATTGGTTAAATGACAAATTTTAAGTATAAAATAGTGATATATTTTATATTGAGATAGATCTCAATTTTCCTAGATAAGATGGATATTACCTTTTTTTTCTTTCAAATTTGCTTGTTGAAATTCTATTGTACATGCAAGTTTTGTTGGTAAAGTCTTTTCCTCGTCGGTTGCTGTCATATGAGAAGGAAAAGTGACGGATAAAAATGAAGCAAAAAATTTCAAATGAGGGAAGTTATTCAATTACCTTATATTTTGTTTTGAAATATAAACGGTCACAAAATGGGTTTTTGATTTAAGAATGATGTAACCGTCTTTCACTTATTATAATTTATCTTTGAAAATAATAATTTGAATACATAAAGGGTAAAATAGGACTATGTGTAGTGTTTGGGGTTTGTTGTAGTTTTGAGGAAGTACCTTGGGTTGGTTCCTGATATGGATTTGATGTTTGATTGTATGGATAAACCTAGTATTAACAATGGAGATAGAAATAGAAGATGATTTTTAACAATGGAGATAAACCTAGTGTCAAAACAAAGCAAATAATGGAAGTTATAAATGTTAAGTTTTTTTGTGAGAGAGGGAAGTTCGTTTTTTAATTGGTAACCAACAAAAGTTACCAACAATTAAAGTTATTTATAAAAATAATGAAGGGTAATTTTGGAACAAAAAATAGGCCACACCAAAAATTTGTATCCCCTTTATATATAGTTATAGATAACAGGGCTTCATATTATTCTAATAACACTCTATCATGTCATTTGAATAATACATTTTCACATGAGATATAAAATATATATATATAATTAAAGATTATTACAATACATTATTATTCTACAAGATATTGATTCCATTAGCTACAATATAACTGACCAATCGCTATCATTATTCATTATATCTTAATTTTTGACCTAAAACTTTATTGAACAAAAGATCTTACATTTTTGTTCAATCATGAACTCCTTCAGTGATCAACTCTCTAAGATCCTTTCAATTTCAAGGAGATCTTTTAGATTCCTTCAATTTTTAACGTTTGAGAAAATTTCCTCAAATCATCATGAAGAAGAGAAATATTATCTTTAGATCTTCAACACATTTATTAAAGTCCTTAATAAAACACCATTTCCAATATCAAAAGATGTGTAATCTATACATAGGGTTTTTCTCCCATGAACTGAGAAATATTATCTTTAGATCTTCAACACATTTATCAAAGTCCTTAATAAAACATCATTTTCAATATCAAAAGATGTGTAATCTATACATAGAGTTTTTCTCCCATGAAAGGACTTTTGAAAGAGGATATCCGTTTTATGATGTTTTCTTCCTTGAAATACAACGATGAAATGAGAGTTTACTAATTTTCTATTAAGTGTGAATTTCATGGAGTGTTTCTTAGAGAAATGTGAAATTTACTGCCAAAGTGTTGGATTGAGTTTAACATTAACTTTGTTCCAATAACATGACCCATTTTATCAGTGTGCTATAGAATGTGATATTTCTTTTTTCACCCTATGTATTTCTAGCACACTGTGTGATTTTCTAAATATGCCTTATGTTTTCAGAGATTTATCTTTGGACGCACCATTTGCACACTTCAAAAAAGATCATTCTAAACGGCGCCCTATATATTGAGTTTGATTTATTACAGAAATGCATCTTCGAAAAATATCTGAAAATAAATTTCTGGAAACTAAAAATTCATTCATTTTAGAGTGCTTTTTGCAAAAGGCACTTATCTAACAACAAATCTACATTCGAGGTTTGATAGATGAAAGATATAATTTTATTCTCATCTAAGAATCATGTAGAGAAGATACTGGAATGTTATCTATCATATAAGAAGATTGTATGTTCTGAAAATTACTAACTTGCCCTTCTACCTTCCCTTTAAGACAAGTGGCTAGTTTCAAAATCTTTCATTCAATTTTCATTGTCCACGCCTGCTTTTTTCTTTGAAGTCTTTTATAAATATTTTCACTTTACCTATTATATCTTCTCTTTCTACTTTCACATCATAATGTTTACTCAATTGTAAAGTCTCTCTCTCTCTCTCTCTCTCTCTCTCTCTCTCTCTCTCTCATGTGTTTATTTTTTGTCTTATACTTTCATCTTTCACACTTTCTGCTTCTACCACCACACTATCCTTCTTCCATTATTTCGTTTGTTGAATATAACTTGCTTTCAAGGTTTCGGAAATGGTCAGACCGATGGAGAAGATTTGCGACCTAAACAATACCAAAGAGTCGTGGAAGGTTGCAATTAGGGTGCATCATAAATGGTTGGTTCCTACAATCAGATATGTTATCGTAACCATCAGATCTTATATCAAAACACCCAAATATGAAGCTAACACTCATCTTCTTCATACTTACAAGATTTGTCTATTCACTCTTTACTTTAATACTTCATTATTTTTTTTCTCTCACTTGATATCTTTTTCACTCTATTTTCCAGTTTTCCTCATCAATGTTTCATTGATCTTTCTCTTCAATACCGTTCAACTTTTGTCAAGGTAAGTTTGTTTCGTTTTACACTAACTTACATAATTCTTTACTAACAATATGTTTGATTTTATGTGTTGAATACATATTCACACTGTTTTTGGATAAGGTTTTTGTTCTTGAAACAAATTAATTTTTTCTTGAATCCAATCAAATGTGTTTTTTAAGTGTTGACTTTTTATTGAGTTACACCTTAACTACATTTAAAATTGAAAATTTCTACTTTAAATAAATTTACTTTTTCAGAGATCTTTAAAACCTCAACTTTAAACAACAAAGAAATTGTTCTTTTTCTAAATGTGAAAGAAATGGAAGAAATGGTGCAATAAGAATCTATGAGAAATATTGAGTCCATTTAGTAGAAATATGAGAAATTTTGTTTTCTTTCTTTTTCTTTTGTTTTTTGTTTTTATTTTATTTTATATTAAATATTTTTATTATACTATTATTATTATTTTTTTTTAAATATTATTATTATTATTAAGGTACGATGTTGTTACAGGTTAGAAAGAATTTGAGTTTATGCTTTTATGTAGGGGTGGCAAAATGGATGGATTGGATGGATATGGATTGGATTGCTAATGGATGGATTAAAACAATCCATTAGTCCATTAAAATCCACTAAAATTTTATTAAAATTATCCAATCCGATCCATCCATTAAAAATAAAATCCATCCAATCCATCCATTAACATATTTTTAATGGATGGATATCCATCCATCCAACTTTTTTTTTAATTTCGTAAAAATAAATATTTTTTTTCAAAAACAAATTAGTTTTTTATTCTAAAAAAAAAAACCGATTTTTTTTCCAAAAAAAAAAATCGGTTTTTTTTTCGAGAAAATTTTTTATTTTTTTTCGAAAAACAAATCAGTTTTTTATTCTGAAAAAAAAAATCGATTTTTCAGAAAAAAAAAAGTCGGTTTTTTTTTCGAAAAACAAATCAGTTTTTTATTCTGAAAAAAAAAACGATTTTTTTCAGAAAAAAAAGTCGGTTTTTTTTCGAGAAAAAATTTTATTTTTTTTTTTTCGAAAAACAAATCAGTTTTTTATTCTGAAAAAAAAAACCGATTTTTTTTCAAAAAAAAAACCGATTTTTTTTCAAAAAAAAATCGGCTTTTTTTTCGAGAAAAAAATTTATTTTTTTTTCGAAAAACAAATCAGTTTTTTATTCTGAAAAAAAAAACTGATTTTTTTTCCAAAAAAAAAAGTCGGTTTTTTTTTCGAAAAACAAATCAGTTTTTTGTTCTGAAAAAAAAAACAGATTTTTTTTCAAAAAAATTAAATTTTTTTTTTCAGAAAAAAATATAGTTTTTTAATTATTTTTAAAAAAATCTAATTTTAAAAAAATAAATCTAACGAAAATAAAAATAATCCATTGGATCCTTAAAATATGTTGGATGGATTGAATCAATCCATGCATATAAATGGATGGATTTAATCCATCCATGCATATAAATGGATGGATTTAATCCAATCCATTAACTTATTTTTTTTGTGGTGGATGGATTGGATGGATTTTTTGATGGATGGATTGGATGGATTTTGTCTTAATGGATTTAATTGCCACCTCTACTTTTATGCAATCAACTAGGTTATTAGAACAATTAGAAATTATTTAAAATTTTCATCTGTGGGAGTGTATTATATCATTTGTATGCTGTGGCTGTCTTTAGAAGCCGCCTTATTACATCTAAATGTGAAAAATCTCATATGATAGACAATTCAATCAAGAGTTTTTATTTTATATTTAATATTTTTATTATACTATTATCATTGTATATATTATTATTATATTATTTATTATTATCATTATTATTTCTATTTTCATTTATATTATTATTATTATTATTATTATTATTATTTTTCTATTATGATTGTGATAATTACTATTATTATTAAGTGTTGTTGTTATTACAGGTTGCAAAAGAAGATGAGAAAGAGAAATAATTAAATGTCACTGGCATAAGACAGGTTAGGATAAGACCAGTACATAGATCACATCCACAGAGAAGATTACAACAAAAGCACCAATTGTTTCATTGTTTTAATAAATTTGTCAACATGCTTGTTGGCTTTAAATTTCGACGTCTGGATTTGATTAAAAGGAAGTAATAGAGTTTCTGAAGAAATTGGATGACTTCGACCAGAACTACATTTTTAGAGTGTGAGTTGAAGGCGTCCCCTTGCAAGGAGAAACTATTTTATGGACTTAGAAATATTTCCTAACAATTAAGAAATGTGATTCAACAAAGGTGCTACAGAAGACATTTCGACATGAAGATTTGAATTCAAATAAATGAGGGAATGTTCGTTATTATCCATTTCTCAAAGAAGACACGTGAAGCGCTTCCAAGAGTCAAAGATATGCAGAACGCCACTTGTCTCGATATATTTCGTTAGCCATTGATGACAGTTATTTTCGATTAGTATAAATAGCAAGTCTTAGTGTTAGGATTGGGGTGTGTGTTCAATTGTGTACAAATTTTTTAATATACTCAAGGTACCCGCGTGTAGAGAAACGAGTTTGTGAGAATGTACGTTGATGCAACACCATTTTTATATTTCAATGCAATTCGATAAGTCTTTTCATTAAGAATTTATCTTTTCCTTGCGCAAGTTACTTTCTACATTTTTTACCAGTCTTTCGACTTTAATCTATTATGTTCAATTCTATTTATATTTTTGAAACAAGTTATTTTTATCATGAACTCTATCGAAGTGTTCATTGTTTTTCCAAACTTTGTTTAAGATCAATTAGCACATGCCCTAGGATTTGTGTAGTCGATTCAGCGAGTAAAACAAATCTTTTTTGATTTGGAAGACCAGCGGTTGTTCACTGAATTTCATGGCGAACAAATTGGCACATCCGGTGGGACAGTGCTAAGTGAACATAAAATTTTCTTCGAAATTCTTGAAAATTCATTAGTTCTACGATCAACTTTATCTTTGAAAACTTCGTTGCATGTTATTAAGAAGTGGTAAAGTAGCCACCGCTAACGAAGATAGAACAAGGAGAAGATATAAGAGGAGAATGGCGGCAAACTCTAACCAGTCAAATATTCCTCAGGATAAGCCTAGTAATAATGTAGAACCACCCATAGGATCTTCGACAGGAGGACCAACGGTCTTAGTGCCTGTCTCTGAAATAATACCATCTATGAGAAGTTCAATACCTACACATTCGATTGCCCATACATAACCCATTCTGACTTATATTGGGCCAAGGGGTCCTCCACAGACTCCACCACCAATAGGGGCTTCAGCATTCAGAAGCGTCCCTCCTCCTGGATTTGCAATACCCCTACCTCAAGACCCACCCTATGGAATGCCAACTTCGATGATGGCAAACTTACGAAACGCCCCTCCATTATATACAGAACACGTAATGACTTCGTCGTTACAGGGATCAGACTCTAGGGTAAATATGGATCGAAATAGTCAAACTTTAGGATTATGGTATTCCGCCCAAATGCCAAATTTGACAACCAGTTTTACATCATACTTAAGACAATAGATGGACGAGAGTAACCTTCAAATGGTCCAAATGATTTCCCAAACTATGGGGGAAATCTTTCAACCTCTTATTCAGGATACTACCCAAACTAATCAACAATTAGCAACGCAAATGGCACGCCTTGTAGAATTCTTTGGTGTACCAAATCCCCCTCGACAACCACCAAGGGAGTATATGATAGAGAACCAAGGGATAATTTTCGACGATGATACCACCATTAACCCAATTCAACAAAATCTGAGAAATATACCCCAGGAAAATTAAGACAACTAGGGAAGAATCGAACGACCTAGAGTCGAACTCCTTAGGAATCAACTACAAATTCCTAGAGAAGAAGAACCAAGGGTAGTTTTGGTAAATAGGAACCAGGATGCTGAAAATGTTGTACAACAAGTTCGACGTAACAATGTAGTAGCAGATAATAATTTGGCTTCCATCGTCGAAAGAATCATGACACGTAATAGAGTAAATGTTGGCCTTCGACGGCCAAATTATACATCGCTGTTATCTGAATACATCCTTCATTCAGATTCACCCCCAAGAACAAAGGTCCCTAAGTTTACTAAGTTTTCCGGAGATACTACTAAGGTTGTAAATGGATATCCATGGGGACGGATTCTATGATATCTGTATTCGTCCCGTTGGATAAATAAGATATCCATATCCGCCCCATATTCATGCGGGTATCCGTTAAGAGGTTTATCTGCGGTTTTTACGATACCCGCGGATATTTACAGATATCCATGGATAACATTTATTATAAAAAAAAAATTGAAAATTTTTTAAACTTATTTTAAAGACACAAAATGTTATTATCACATAACATTCATACAATTTTCTCTTAATTTAACAATAAAATTTCATCACATTAATTTTATTCTTATTCACTAAAACATAATTATATCTAAACATAATATCAATATATTTCATTTTTAACCAAAAAAATAAAAGATATTGTGATTGTGAGTTATGATGGAAGAGCGGACAAAAGAGGAGTAGGAAGGGAGATACTGGCTTGACAGAGGAATGACGACACTAGTTGGTTGAACTGTGAAATTGTTGAAGTGAGGTATGAAGTATTGAAAGAATTTAAATATGAAATGGCTAATAGAATTTAACTGAAATGTGAAATATTTTCTTCAAAGAAAACTTCAAAAAAGAAAGAGAAAGAAATATAAGAAGACTATTTTTTTTTTAAAGATGAAAAGATAAGATATAATAAACTAATAATATTTAAATGATTTTTATAATTTATTAACGGATATGAATATCTGCGGGTATGGATATTATTAAACATGTATCCATATCCATTAACAAATGGATATCTAAATGTCCATTTATTTTATATGTGGATATCCATTAAGTTATCCGCCTCATATCCGTGACAGATTTTATCCGCGAATACGGATTATTTTGTCATCTCTAGATACTACTGAGTCCACTGTCAAACATGTGGCTAGATATTTGATAGAAGCCAGAGAAATTTCGAATGATGAGAATCTTAAGGTAAAATATTTCCCAATTTCTCTTTTAAAGAACGATTTCACTTGGTGTCGCGGTAAGAATCAGATGTCAAGCTATTAATTAACTTGAATCACAAATTTTAATTCGCCACCGATCTTTAATTTATCCAAGGGAAGAGAAAAAGAAAGAATAACCCATAAACATGCAATGCAAAAACAAAGCAAAAGAGAATCTGAGATTCAGGGATTGATTATACCTAGGGAAGGTGTTAGCATCCTAAGTATTTGTAGTACTCTTTAAGAACATCTTGTTTTAATGTGTTATTTGTTATTTGTCTACTAAAGGTGAAAAAGATGAAGGGAGACCTAAGGTGTTATTTCTAAGTATGCTCGCCAAGACATCGCACCTCGTGCCTACGTATCCTGACGGGAATGGAATCAAAGCATTCATAGTTCTCCTCACTAAGGGTAAACAAAGTTTGTTAGTTGATTTTTTGGAGAAGAGACAAGTTATCATTTTAAGGAAAATACTCAAATTAAACCACTACAAACATGTAGAATATGGATCTTTACTTCACATTAAGAGAATGGCTATAACTCGGATATAGAATCGACGAGCATGCCACATACCTCTCTCAAGTGGAAAAGAATCTACATCTTTCTCGATTATGTTATGGGGTAGGAGAATTATATCTCGACTACGTAGATGAATCACGTATAATCCTCTTGTGGGAGAAAAAGGATCTAACTATAAGTTGTCTAAGATTGAAATCTTAGGAGAATCTATCCCGAAGATAAAAGTACGTATGTCTTAGGATGATCGACCTGAAGGGAGCCAGGGATCAATCAAATGGGTGAATGATGTAGATGAAAATATAATGCGTATGACTATAAAGCCACATACAAGTTCTTTCATTGGATATATAACATAAATAATAATAAATATTTTAAGGACCATAAGATAATTATCAAATAAAATAGAAATTCAATATATATGGTCAAACAAAGATTGATTATGAAATCGAGATCGAAAGGGGAAATTCTAGCCTAGTGTTATCATGTAATAGCTGATCCTAACGTCTAATATTGATTCGATTTATCGAAGACAAAGTCGAATTGAGAACCTAAGGGGACTTGGAGATCTAAATCATATAGGTGTCAAACATCCACGAGTAAATTGACAAGTAACTAATCACGGTTAACCAAAATTTTAATTAAGATTCACTAAAAAACAAACCAATCAATTAGAATTTTTTTAAAATTCAATTAAACCATTAAAAATTTAATTAATCAAAATTAGGACTTTTAATTAATAATAAAACTAACAATTAAAAGTACAAATAAATATAAATAAATTAAAAGGGTTTAAAAAAATATCATAGATGTGTAGCTTTTTTTATAAAAAAAACATGGGGCGTGACACCAAGTTAGACATTAACCTAAGGCACATTAACATAAACCTTAATTTTTATCATATAATAATAATAATTAAATAAAAATTTAAAGTTTAAAAAACAATAAAAAATAGGAAATAATAATATAAAAAAATAGAAAGAAAACGACACAAATGGGCACTGTCCCTTTTTTTCTTTGTTTAATAACAAGATTAAAAAATATTAGTGCTTAACCTATTTTTTTTTTTTTACTTTTTCAAATTTTAATATACTATTCAATGACATCTTGACATGTGTTCCTATAATAAAAGAAAATAATAATAAAATAAAAACACAATTAAACAAAGGAAGTTCCATTTCAAATTCATTTTCTTCAATCTCTCTCATTCGATCTCAATGCTCTCTACCTCTCAAACCAATTTTAAAAAAAACAAATTCAAATAGATTCATGGCACATAATTGCAATATAGTCATAACAACCAGACATGTGATAACATAAATTAAAGCAAGCACCCAACGAAAACAGAGAAGAGTACGAGTTACCAAAATCGAAGTGTCGCAACGACACGAGCTTGTTACGTGGAACATAGTCAAATATGAGCACAAAAGAGTCATTGGTTGGTGTGTGTTTGCGGAGTCTTGATGGAATTCAGTGTCAAAGCGGTTGCGATCGATTCTGGGTAGCGATTACATGGATGACTCCGGAAGCGGTGCGACGATGAAGCTCATGATTCTAACTTCCTTTTACTTTTCATGTTTTCTTTGAATCCAATCTCTTGTTGTTTTAAATTTTCTTTGTGTAGCCTTTGTTTTTTCTAATGCATATATATAGGATTAGAAAATAGACAAGAATGATAATAACAATTAGGCTTAATTGTAACTATGGTCCCCCTATTTTGCATTATTTTGGGTTTTGATCCCTCCATTTTTAAAATCACAATTTTAGTCCTTTTTTTAAGTTTTGAGTTTGATTTTAGTCCTCCCTCCAATTTGAGACCTTTTTTTAATGATGTGGCGCTATCCAAGATGACGTGGCAATGCCAAGTCATTTTAAAATTAATTTGAGACTTTAACAAATTTAAATAAAACACTTTGGGCATAACCTTTTTGTCTCATGTCTTTGGTCCATCTTTTTAACACACAATTGATTTGTTGTGTTTGTGTAAGATATATAAACACTAGCAACATTTGTAGTGAAAATAATGTGGGACTACTATAACACCATCTACTATTATGCTATGTTATCTATCTCATCTTTTCACCCTCTCCCTATATCTCTTTCTTCATAATTAAAATCACTCAAATCTTCTGAGATGAATCTTGGAGCTCACCAAATATAGAACAAATCTCATGTTCAAAGATAATCTATCTGTAAGATTTTTCATATTACAGCAGAATTGGAGCTACTGTTCTTATGAAATATGAGTTTTTTTGTTTAATCATTGTTATTTAGCACTGGTGTTAAAAACATTAATTATGGGTGATAGTTACATGCTTTAAATCTCTTCTCCCTATGGAGTCAGGACCGTACTCCATCCTTATCCTCTAGCTCACATCTCCCAGGGTTGTAACCTTCATTTTTTTCCTGGGCATTTGTGCATAGTGCCAAATGATTAGCCATTAATCATGTTGATTTAGATGTAGTAAATAGTGAAATCTCTAAAGAAAATAATTTCCTTCTAAGAGATATAGCAGTAGTGACATTTCTTTCAACAAATAGATCAAACTTTGAATGTACATTGAATTAGAGAAAAGAGAAAGAAATAGACAAATTATTAGAACAGTTAAGACAAGGGAATTTCTGACCTCTGACAAGCTGTATGAATGAGAAATATGAATGGAAATCAAGCCTTTTGCCAACCATGACAGTAGCTCCTTGACAGAATCTTCAAGAATAGTTGGGCGGTGTATTTTATAACTACCCCAATAAAGCCCATGTATTGTCCAATTCTGCCAGTGACTGTAATAAAAAAAAGAACAATATCCAACAATTAATACTAGCTATAACATAATTAATATAAATATGCAATAAGGGCAATGGAAAAGAAAGGACTCAACAGACGTTTGCAGATCCAAAGATAACACTAGTTTAGTTCTGCTATTTGTAAAATATTTAGCCATAAAAGTGTTGCAACAATTTCATTACAATGGTGTCTATGTACTTTATAATCCTAAAGTTTCATTTAGCAGATAAATATCACATCTCACAATCTTGGAATAGAACCATAGGTCAGTTGTTTAGTGATGACTGATGAGATAGAAAAGGATAATATTATATTGACATTTTGTTTGGCTTTGGGTTTTGTTCTGCCTTAGATACATAACATAAAGTAAGAATAGTATTTAAGAAGGAATTTTTCAGCAATTAATTCTTATATTAATGTAATTTTAAATTCAAAATGTATGTGAATAAAGCATGATAAGATCAAGAAACAAGAAATCAGGCATGAAGTTATTTAGTGATCAAGCAAGACAAGATAATTGCATAATCTGAAACTTCATTCTTGATGTACCTTAACAAGAGCTATGTTAGCAGGGATGACAGGAATTTCTCCACTTGCAAACCCAATTATTAGAGCATGTTTGTAAACGTTTAAAAAAACTGTCAAAAAATTCTGCCAAAAAACGGTCACCCTCTATTCTATAGTAGTCCCACATTATTTTCATTACAAGTGTTGTTAGTGTTTATATATCTTACACAAATACAATAAATCAATTGTGTGTTAAAAAGATGGACCAAAGACATGAGACAAAAAAAATTAGGCCCAAAGTGTTTCAATAATTAAAGTCTCAAATTAATTTTAAAATGACTTGGCATTACCACGTCATCTTGAATAACGCTACATCATTAAAAAATGTCTCAAATTGGAGAGGAAACTAAAATCAAACTCAAAACTTAAAAAAGAGACCAAAATTGTGGTTTTTAAAATGGAGGGATCAAAATCCAAAAAAATGCAAAATAGGGGGACCATAGTTGCAATTAAGCCTAACAATTAACACAATATTTTTTTTTTTATAATAAGACAAGAAAAAAAGGAATTAAAAATCATGTTTTTATGTTTTTTATGATAAGACAAAAATTAAAAAAAATAAAAATCATGTTTTTTTTTGTTTTTTTATGATAACATAAGAATAAAAAGAATTAAAAAAACATGTTTTTGTGTTTTTATAATAAGACAAGAATTAAAAGAATTAAAAATTTTGTTTTTGTGTTTTTTTAAAAAGAAAATATTAATAAACAAATTAAAAATAAAATTAATTAATAAAAATAAAAATTTAAATTAAATATCTAATTAAATCTAAATAAGTTAAATGATTATGTAAATAAAAATGGTTAAAAAACGAAATTCGGGCAGAAAAGTGCTCAAAAAAAATAAAAGGTACACACCAAAATAATCAGCGCGAAATAAACATATTGAAAAAAATACAGCGTTTGGTCAAATTTTGAAATAAAACTTAGACCGGTTTGTCTGTAAATCCAACAAATTTATTGTAACTGACATTTCAGACATTATGCAAAATGAAGTGCATGCTATGTTATACAGATGATGCAAAACAGAATCTTAGGGTCAAAAATTAGGATATGACACTTGGTTCATAACCCTACCTCCAAATTTGATTCATAATTGGACCCAGTTAGAACGTTTGTTCCATGAGCAGTTCTACATGGGACAAACAAAGATTAGTTTGAAGGAATTGGCTAGTATAAAATAAACGTTTACTGAGACAATAGACGATTATTTGAATAAGTTTCAACTTCTCAAGGCAAGGTGTTTCACACAAGTGCCAGAACATGAGTTAGTCGAAATGACCGCTGGGGCCTGGATTATTCTATTAGGAAGAAACTAGATACTTAATACCTAAGGGATATGGCCCAGTTGGCCGATAGGGTTCGACAGTTAGAACGCTTGAAAGAAGAAAAGGCTAGGACAAATAAGAATAAGAGAATAACCTATGTCGAATTCAATGAAGAGGATGAAAGGCCTTATAGTGAGCCTGCGAGTTTCGATGAGAATGAAATAGATCTCGCTAAATTGAAACAAGGCTCACCCTATTCTTGCAAGGTTTTATCCCCTTCGAGTGGAAAGAACCCTGCCGAACCAGAAAAAGAATGATAGGTTTTTAAAGAAAACTTATACATTCGACGTCACAAAATGTGACGAAATCTTTGATTTGTTAGTTAAGGATAGGAAAATGATAGTACCACCTGGTGCTAAAATGCCTCCTTTAGAGCAAAGAAAGAAAATAGGATTTTGTAAATACCATAATTTCTTGGGTCATAAAACTTCTCAATGTTTTCTTTTCAAGGATCTTGTTCAGAATGCTATCTTCGAGGGAAGGCTCAAGTTCGAGGAGAAGTCCAAGAACCAGATGATAGTTGACACTGACCCTCTACAAGTTGTCGACGCTCATTATACGGAGCCAAATGAAGTCAACATGATCGAAGTTGCTGAAGATTTCGACAATGCAGTCAACATGATCGAAGTCACTGAAGACTTCATCAATGAGGTTGTTTTGGTCCAGTTTACTGAAGATCTCGACCAAAAGTTCATGAAATATTTTGTTCGTGAAGCTACTAGAGGCTTCATCAAGAAACTACTGATAGTTTTAATTGCGGGGTTACTGATGGCTTCTCGAAGGAGTTACTGAGGACTCCAACCTAATGATGATAACAAAGGAAACTGATGACGATTTTGTTCGAATGGACAAGGCCGCTGATGGCCTTTAAATGAAATTTCGTAAAATGTATATTGTTGATGATGTCAATATGGATATCAACATGATGGAGATCTCACAAGAAACCCCCATGGAAGTCGACGAGGAGCACCGACAGGAAGAGTATAAAAAAGTTGCTTACCCAAAGCACGAGGAGACCCTCGTAGATTTTCTCCACAGATGTCAAAGGAAAAAGTCTGAAGTTATGTTATGCCCAAGGTGCAGTGTTGTGTTTGACAGAAAGGCAGCGCGCAACATAGAGGATGTGAGGAAGGCCAAAGAAAGGTGTGAGCATATAGCCTCCTACAAGAAACGAGGTTTCGACCCAAAAAGATCTTCTTCAAGGCAGGATGAAACCAAGCAAAGGGTGCCAGGAGTTAAGGCCTCTACCTTCAAACCAACGGCTGAGGCTTTGAAGGGAAGTTGGATGAAACCATTCGAAGGCAAGCATCATGGACAACAAAAATGGCAAAAGTTAGATGTGGACAGGGGCTCATCAATGGCTTACCGCATGGAGTTTCAGGCTTCAAAGAAGATAACCTACGTCTCAAAAAACTATAAAGGAAAGAATCCAATGACTAAATCCCAATGGAGAAGGGAGCAACGCAGAAGGAAGGCCTAAAGAGAGGTTGGGGGAAAAGGATGAATCTATTACTAACCTACGTCCCATAAAGGAGAAAAAGGAGGAACCAAATCCTGTCGAGAAGCTACCCGTGGGAAGGAAGCTGTTTCTCACCCAGGAAGAGGAGGCCAAGGAGAATTACGATCGTGCAATTGATGAAGATGAAATGCTAACTGGAAATTTTGACTCTGGGTTAGAGGCCTCATTGGATATCATAGTGAATATGGTATCGGTTTTTCCTAGAGACTTCGACCAGATAATAGAGGTCGAAGAGTTTGAAAGTTATACAGAAGCTGAGATGGCAGCACACGAGCCAGTGTGCTACTATGTAATGAATAACGGATGTATAGAAGAACAAAATGTATTCTTTGAGCGACCAAATGAGGCGATGAAAAATCGTTTGAAGCCTCTATTTATTACCGGAAACGTAGAAAACATTGCGGTTAATAAAATCTTGGTAGACTGTGGCGCTACAGTGATTTTGATGTCACACTTTATGCTGAGGAGAATCAGAAAATACGACACAGATACCAAACCACATAACATGGTGCTCTCGATTTACGAGGGGAAGGTGGGCACTACCCTTGGTGTCATACAGGTCGACTTTAGGGTAGGGACAGTTACAAGACCTACTATTTTTATGGTGGTCGAAACAAAGGCCAATTATAACTTGTTATTGGACGAGAATAGATCTATGAAATTGGAGCTATACCATCTTCCATGCACCAGAGGATTACAATATGGCGACCAGATGACATTGTCGAAAACATTGAGGTTGATCAAGGTTATTTCAAGGCCCCATTAATTATGTCGACCGACGCAATTTCGATAAGCATTTGGCCAACATTGCTCCATGCAATCCGACTGACTTTGCTTTCACCCCAGATGACGACGTCTACTGCTCGTTGTATTTACATCCCATCCATGGTTTTCGATGGGATAAAGAGGTGGTAGGAGAAGACAACCTTTTGTACCTTGGTACATCTAGGATAACCCCAACAAGTTAGGGAAGTGAATTCAGTGATGATGACTGAGTTCGAAGTGCTCAAAAAGATTTCGGCTTACATAGCCGAAAATAAATTACAAGCGACCTTAAAGGCTGAAGTGGGAAATATGGTTGTCGAAGCCAACTAAGAATCATACAAAGGAGGTCCTGGTAAGGACTTTGATCCAGAACTACCTGATAAGGTTCAGGAAAAGCAGCAAGGTCAGACGCTCGATGCCATCTATGATGATGGGCCTTTGGGTTTCGAGAAGGATACGTTGGTAGCCAATATCAAGACGCTAGTGCAAGATCCACTTGAAGAAATCGATCTAGGAGATGGGGCAACAAAGAGGCCAACGTATATAAGTGCCAACATCAACCCACAACTCAATGTCGAAGTAATCCAACTATTGGAGGAGTTTAAGACTGTTTCACGTGGGATTATGATGAGATGCCTGGTTTAAACATAGATCTAGTCGAATTGAAGTTTCCAATCAAGGATGGGAAGAAGCCCATCAAGAAGAATCCAACGTGCTTTGCACTGACAATTCTCTCAAAGATCAAAGAGGAGTTCGAAAGGCTTCTTCGATGTAAACCCATTCGTATAGCCAAATATGTTGAATGGTTAGAAAATATTGTACCTGTTATTAAAAAGAATGGTTCTTTGAGGGTATGCATAGATTTTAGAGATTTAAATGATGCAACCCCAAAGGATGAATATTTAATGCTTGTGGCAGAGATGTTAGTTGATTATGCCGTATGCCACGAATACCTTAGTATGCTCAATGGGTATTCGGGATATAACCAAATTTTCATTGTTGAAGGAGATGTCCCAAAGACAACATTTCGATGTCCTGGGGCCTTAGGCACTTATGAGTGGTTAGTGATGCCTTTTGGTTTAAAGAATGTTAGGGCAACGTATCAAAGGGAAATGAATTCGATCTTTCATGATTATATAGAGACTTTTATGCAAATATACATTGATGATATTGTTGTTAAGTCTGTTTCAGAGAAGAATCATATCGATCATCTTCAATAATCTTTCAAAAGGATGAGAAGACATGGTCTAAAAATGAATCCTCTCAAATGTGCTTTTTGTGTGCTGGCGGGAGATTTCTTAGGCTTTGTAGTCCATAAAAAGGGAATCAAAATAAACCAGAATAAGATCAAGGCCATAATGGAGGTGAAAGCTCCATCGACAAAGAAGGAGTTACATTCACTGTTAGGAAAGATTAATTTCTTGAGGAGATTCATATCGAATCTCAGCGGGAAGATTCAAGTATTCTCACCTCTGCTTCAACTCAATAAGGAAGGATTTGAATGGGGACAACCTCAGCAAGGAGCATTCGATAAAATCAAGGATTAGTTGAGTCATCCTCTAATTTTATCACCACCTTGTAGGAATAAGAGCATGAGGTTATATATATCTTCGTCAGACAAAACTTTAGGGAGCATGATGGCCCAAGAGGATGAAAATGGTGTCTAAAGATCCATTTACTACCTTAGTAGGGTTTTAAATGATGCAGAAACTACGTATAACATAGTTGAAAAATTGTGTTTATGCTTGTATTTTTCTTGCATAAAGTTAAAACATTATATAAAACCTGTTCATGTTTATGTTTCGTCTCATCTCGATATGATTAAACACATGTTGTCTAAACCAACTTTGCATAGTCGAATTGGTAAATGGCCATTAGCTTTAACTGAATATTCTTTAACATATATGCCTTTAAAGGATGTTAAAGGACAAGTGGTAGCAGACTTTATAGTTGACCACTCGATAAATGAGAATAACATAAACTATCTCGAGCTTAAGCCTTGGAAATTATTTCGATGGCTCTAGCCATAAAGATGGAATCGGTGTAGGAGTGTTGATCATTTCTCTTGACAAAATTCCAACAAAATTCAAGTATAAAGTCGAAGGTCTCTGTTGGAATAATGAGGCTGAATATAAGGATTTAATAGCCGGACTTGAGATATTGTTGGAATTGGGGGAAACTCGAGTCGAAATAGTGGGAGACTCAGAGTTAGTATAAAAAAAATCACAAAAGAGTACACATGTGTTAAAGAAAATCTTATTATGTACTTTGTAATAGCTAATCAATTACTAAAAAGATTCGAAATGGTTAGTATTCGACACATACCTTGATTAGAAAATCAAGTGGCCAATGACTTGGCTCAGATTGCTTCTGGGTATAAAATTTCGAAAGAAAAATTACAAGATGAAATCGAAGTCTGAGGAAGATTTGTGTCATCCAGATTATCCCCATCAGATTTGGAAACGACAAAGCTAAGGTATGCTGATAAAGAGAATTTCAAAATCTTTGCAATAGATAGCTTGACGGATGAAGATTAGAGGAAACCAATAGTAGAGTATCTTCAAAATCCAACGGCATCCACAAAGTGGAAAATCAGGTATCGTGCTTTAAGTTATGTTCTTTTGGGAAATGAGTTATTTAAAAAGACTCCTGAGGGGGTTTTACTTAAATTCCTTAGTGACTAAGAGGCATATTTAGCCCTTTCGAATGTCCATAGTGGGGCATGCGGGGCACACCAGGTAGGCCACAAGATGAAATGGTTATTGTTTCTACAAGGCATGTATTGTCCCACCATGTTAAAAGATTGTATCGAATTCGCTAAAGGGTTTCGAGAGTGCCAAGTGCATGGATGTATACAACATGTTCCTACGAGTGAGTTACATTCCATAGTCAAACCATGAGCCTTTAGGGATTGGGCTTTATATTTAGTTGGAGAAATTCGACCAGCGTCATCAAAAAATCAAAGGTACGTTTTGGTAGGTATTAACTATTTTACAAAATGGATCGAAGTTATACCTTTGCCAAATGTTGACCAAGAAGACGTAATCGGATTCATCAAAAAACATATCATTTATAGATTTGGAATCCCAGAGGCCATTGCAACAGATCAAGGATCAGTTTTTACTGGTCGAAAGATGCAAGAATTTGCCAAGGAAATGGGTTTCAAATTGTTAACTTTTATGCCCTATTATGCTCAGGCTAATGGTTAGGTCGAAGCAGCCAATAAAATAGTGATTAGTCTAATTAAGAAACATGTGGGGAAGAAGCCTAGAAATTGGCACAAGACTTTAGATCAAGTGCTTTGGGCGTGTCGAACTTCTCCCAAAGAATCGACTAATGCAACTTCGTTTCGATTAACGTTTGGCCATGATGCAGTATTACCGGTGGAAATTTACTTACAATCAACGAGGATCCAAAGGCACCATGAGATTCCATCAGAATCCTACTGGAACATAATGTTGGATGAGTTGATTGATTTGGATGAAGAAAGGCTCAATGCATTGGAATTGTTAAAAAGACAGAAGAAAAGAGTAGAGAAATCTTCTAATAAGAAAGTCAAGGTCAAGATGTTCTCGCCAGAAGAATTGGTTTAGAAAGTACTTTTGCCTATGGATCGAAAAGATAGAGCCTTAGGTAAGTGGTCCCCTAAATGGGAATGCCCTTTTAAAGTCATACAAGTTTTTTCTAATGGGGCATATGAGATTGAAGAGTTAGACGAAGATAAAAGAATCTTGGGGTAAATAAAATTCCAGAATGACTTAATCCTTTACAAAGAAATGCCACAAAGGGCCAAAAGTCATGATCAACAAAAAAAGAAGAAAAAAGTGTTATAGGATAAACTTCAAAAGGGAATAAAGCCCTTCATCTTGTCATACTTCGACCTTTGGAGCATCAGGTGACATTCACAAAGAGTTTTGTTGGTCGAGAGGGTTTTAATCTCTTTCCTAAGCTACTGAGTTTTTCGAGATGTTGAATTTCGTCCTGGATCTCTTTTGCCACCTCATCCTCGACAAAACTAAGAAGGTTGGTCTTGCATTATTTGGATCGAGAGATTTTGTTTTGCAAGGTGACAATTTTCCTCTCCCATTTTGCAATGTTTTTATCGCATTTCTCGACTTTCTTCTTGTTCTATTCAAAAAATTTCTCTAGAGTCAAAAAAAAATTTGGTAGACGCAGAAACAGCCTCCCAGGAAGCCCTTTGATTTCCAGTTTTGGTGGTGAGGTTGCTCGAAAAGTCTCTGAGGTGGTTTAAATCAGCAACAACGAGGTCGATTAGTGTACTCAACTCCATAATAACATCAATAACTTCTGGTGAGCCTTCCAGGACATTGATTTGCTTCAGAAGTTTCTTAAATCCAAAGCTAACAGAAACATCTTGTTCTAAGATATAGAACAAATCCACTGCAAATATTTTCTCCTTTATCTAAATGAGCAAATCACTGTCAGTTTTTCCAGTCGGAAGATTCCCCCAGGTGGTCGAGGTGTTGGTACTTTTGTTGCTGAAGCTATATTGGGAACTGAGCATGGCCTTCAGATACTCCAATGGTTGTTACACTTTTAAGGATTCCAATTCCTCGTGTGAAAGGCTGGTCGATGGAGTGCTAGTCGAAGCAGTAATAGGAGGGTCTTTGGACTGATTTCCTTAGTCCACTTTGTCTTCTTGGACCTCCACCGCAGCTTCTACATCAGACGTACATTGTTGTTCCTCTTCCTCCTCTTCATTACTTTCTTCTTCTTCTTCTTCTTCTTCTTCTTCTTCAGCCCTGTCATCTTTGCCTTGTTCATTTATAGGAGATTTCTCTTCAAGATTATCCTCAGTAACTTGTTCTATATTGGGCATCACAGTGTCCCCCGAGAGATCAACAACTTCTTTTTCAACCAAGTCTATTTTTGGAAGTGCTACCTCGACATGTGGAAACTCAACAACAGAAGCAAATATTACATATTGGATTTCTTCATCTGATCCTTTAGTAGAACCTTTCGCAGAAGACCCAGAGGGAGTTGTTGGATGATAAATATGGTCACTACTTGTTTTTGGAATGATTTACTGCACCATAGACTGTCCTCTGACATCGTTGGTAACCTAAAAAAAGTCAGAGAATTAGAAGGATAGATGGTGAAGAAAATAACGAGGTTCTAGGCTAAATAATTACCTTAGAATCATTATCCCCAAGACTGAAGTTGTCACTCTCAGTTTGCGCTAAATTTATCTTCGCATCTCCTCAGGGGTAGGTTCCAGAATATTGCAAGCGGGGGATGCCTTCATTGAGATCTTGCCAACCTTTGTTTTCGGTTGACTAAAAGCTTCAGTTATTTTGGCTTGTTTCCTCCTCCTTTTAAGGGTCTGCTCTTCAGGCGAAGATTGATCTTCCTCATCCGATTCAATTATTGTATGGCTGGAAGCTCCTTTTGATTTCTTCTTTTTTGGAGTAGGGGTTGGTCTTCGAGAGCTATAAGGAGAAAAGATTCAAAGTGTTAGACAACATGATATTATATAGTAAAGAAGAAATGAGTAAAGTAAGATTACCTTAGCAACTTGGTTGCTTTCTTCTGTCTTCTCTTTATTTTTATTTTTCTTCTTGGGTGCAACTTCGATAGCTAAAATTTAAACAAGTCATTGCAAGTAAGATGATACAAATCGGATAAGAGAAATCTAGTCAAAAACCTCATATTCCATACCTTTATATATTTCAGACTCGATGCAAACATCTTTGATAATGATATGAAGAGGCTCTTTGAAACTTTCTAAAGTATATTTAGTCGCAACCACCCGCTGAGCTTTGGGTTTCGTTGTTGGCGAAGGATTTTTATAGAATCCCCACAGATAAACCTGTTCGGAAATGGAGGGGCAAGGGCCACTCCAAAGTCAGCAGTTGGCAGTCGAGGAAATTTGGGAGGAAACTTGTTGAAAGCCAATGTGTACCATTCCCCAGGAGGAACGAATGAAAGGGAGTTGTAAACTCTCCATTTTTTTTAGAAACTTTTACTTCAGAGTAACAACTGCATCGCGGATGGTTCAACTAAGATCATTTGGTCGATAAACAGTTTCAAAGTACTTATGAAATGCTTGGATTTCTTTAATATGTGTCGAAATACCTTTCTTGGTCTTCTCCTGCACAAAGAGGAAAGCTTGGTTAATAAGTTGAGTGAATGAAGGAGCATTGAAGAACTCCTCAACATAATATTTTGACCACCAATTTTTAAATTTTAGGGTACAAAGAAAACTTGGTTTGAAGCTAGTAGGGATGAGTTGAGCCTTGTCAGCATAGCGAGCAAGCTGTGTCGAAGTCATTTCCTCATTATATTTCACATGATGAAGAAGAAGAGCACCTTTCTTCTTAAATAGACACTTAGGAAGAGCTTGAACCAACCTAAACTATCGAGCAACTAAGTTTGGTTGGTAATCAATCAGAGTTACTTAAAACTTTGGCAGATTTAGTCGAAGGGTTAACAATCTTGGAATCATAAAGGCCTCCCAGATTAGTAAAGACTCTGCTTCTTAATCTTTGGTTGGGGCTGGAAAGGGTCTTGTGAACGACTCAGGGCCATACTTCCTTGTAGCAAATGGATCCATGTTCGACGTGAATTCATGACGTTTGGAAAACATCATGGCATAGCTCAAGAATGTTGGACTGAGAGATTGTCCTTTTTCACTAGGATTAAGCTTGACCAACCGAGTCCCTTCGACTCTTCTGCTCTTGATTTCTTCAGCGGTTTCATCTATGGGATTCTTACTGGGAAGACTGGCTTCGAATGATGCGTTCAACTAGAGTTGTAGCAGTCAAAAGGGGCCTGCTAGCAAGAGGTTCCCTTTTTCTCCCAAATCCTTGATTTGAGCCATTCTTTCACTCAGATATTCGTAAAGATTACCTAAGATCATTTTGCTCAGACAAATATCATGGCCTTTATGAAGCTGAGTGACCAGAGTAAGATATCTTCTAACTACTTGGATGGATTTCGAGCAGAAGACACAATGAGACAGCCATAAGGTAAAAAAGGCTATATGTTCACTATTTGAGATATCATCAATTGTTTGGTCACACTAATGTGTTATGAAATATGAATATGTAGCCTTAACGAATGCAAAATCTATTGAGTCATCATATTCTAGGTCTGGGTCGTAAGTGTTTCCAGTAGGTCTGAGCCCTGGGATAGCGGCTGTGTCAAATGGTGTGGGAGTCATCATCCCACAAGGGAGATGGAAGGTATAATGGGTGTTATCCCAAAAATACAGAGAAGATACCAACATGGTTGAACAGTAATTGAGACCCATCTTCAACAACATGACCAGGTCGTAGATTCCCATGTTCTTCCAAGTTTGGGACTTAACATTTTCTACCTTTGTTAACCAGTTCATATAGTCATCATATTCCTTAAAGGATGGGGTCACTCGAAAGACTCTAAAGTTGTTATTCATATACCTTAAGTCTATGTTATTCAACGCTACTGCATTAGAAGAGGATTCTTCAACCCTATATTTATTGGTTTGCCCTATGGGTTTGGATTTGTGATAAGAAGGAAAAAAGTCCCTATGTTTGCTATGATCAAAGCCAATAACAGGTAAATGACCGCATAAAAAATGTCTTTTACCAGAAATAATAAAAAGAACAAATACCTGAGATTCATAGATTTTTCTCTTTTCTTCTTCAAGCGGTTCAGGAATGAACTGTAGGTTCTCCGCCATCTTTGACCCTGAAAGTGTGTCAAAGGGAGGAGGCTGATAGATTTTCTTGAGGTTTTTAGATTTTTGGATTTATTTGGAGTCTTTTATGTTGGTGGTGAAGACACCATTGTTGAAGGTTGAAGGAATTTGGGTATTTTCTTTAAAGATTTGAAGGGTGAAGAGAGAAGAAAATGCTTAAGAGTTTTTTGAGAAGTGTAAAGAGTGAAAATGGCTAAGTATGGAGCTATTTATAAGCTTGTGGAAGTTTAAGGGACTTTAAATCAGCATTAAAATAGTTGATGGTTAGTGGGACACGTGTTCCACCAGGATTGTTTGATGTAACATTGGTAGCTAATGCCTAGCCCCATGATCTCCTAGGGTCTAGAAAGTGTGACGATGTATTTTGGCGTGCATTGATAAGACGTTTCAGAAACCGCTATGATGATCGTAACGTCATGGGTTTTTGAAATAGTGATAGACATCAAAGTCATGCAAGAGTCGTTCGAGGCGTCGAATGACATTATCAAAAAATGCACTTTTCTTCAGTGATGTCGAAAATGATATTTTTGGGGGGCAATTTGTTGGCTCTAAATTTCGACGCCTGAATTGGATTAAAAGGAAGTATTAGAGTTTCTAAAGAAATTGGATGACTTCGACCAAAATTATACTTTTAGAGTGTGATTCGAAGGCATCCCTTTGCAAGGAGAAACTATTTTATGGACTTAGAAATATTTCCTAACAATTGGGAAATGTGATTCGACAGAGGTGCTACTGAAGGCATTTTGACAGGAAGATTTGAATTCAAATAAAGGAGGGAACGTTCGTTCTTATCCATTTCTCAAAGAAGACACATTGAGAGTTTCCAAGAGTCAAAGACATGCAAAACGCCACTTGTCTCGATTTAGTTCGCTAGCCGTTGATGGCAGTTATTTTCGATTAGTATAAATAGCAAGTCTTAGTGTTAGGATTGGGGTGTGTGTTCAATTGTGTACAAATTCCTCAATATACTCAAAGTATCGCGTGTAGAGAAACAAGTTCGTGAGAATGTACATTAATGCAACAACGTTTTTACATTTCAATACAATTCGATAAGTCTTTTCATTAAGAATTTATCTTTTCCTTGCGCAAGTTTTTTTACCAAGCTTTCGACTTTAATCTCTTGTGTTCAATTCTATTTACACTTTTGAAACAAGTTATTTTTATCATGAACTCTGTCGAAGTGTTCATTGTTTTTCTAAACTTTGTTTAAGATCAATTAGCACATGACCTAGGATTTGTGTGGTCGATCCTGCGAGTAAAACAAATCTTTTTCGATTTGAAAGACCAGCGATTGTTCACCAATTTTTACGGCGAACACTACTCTACTATACATTGACTGCATCAATTGTGACACTATTTTCTTTTAACTTTTCAATAGAATAATAAACACCTATTTATACCAATGTCTAACCTATATACTATTGTATATGATTCACTTGCTATTTCTACCACACATATGATTCACTTACTATTTCTGCGCACGCATACATTTAATTTCTTAAACTTTAGTTTTACATTTGATTTTAATTAATAATTTTAATTAATTAACTAATTAGAGGAAAAAATTCTTTTCTATAACAAAGACCATACTTAAATTAAACGTTATAGTGTACCGATATCAACTTCTTTTTCTTCCTTATCATTTTTTTAATGTACAAAGGTTCCCGCTAATTTTTAAATGAAATTACAATGAAAAGGATGAAAAGTTATTTCTGTGATCAATAGTGAACAATGTTTGTATTTTGACATATGATATTAGTGAGAAATATTATTTTATTTGAATATAAAAGTTTGTTTATGTGCCTGATGTGACATTGGGGAAAAAAGTCGTAGAAGTATACATACCGAAATCTCAAGGCAATGAAAGAAATGTTGAGTCTAAAATAAATATTTGAAATATGATGACACTATCCTGTGTTGTCATGTCACAGCAGGTAAAAAAAAAATGGCTATATATTATATATTATATATAGGCGACTATTAAAAATAGTATAGGGTGACTATGTCATGTCACAACTTTCCATAAATTAAAGAAATTATTTTATGCTAATTTCATATATACCAGATTTAATTAGTTTTTCATCTCATTTATAAGTTTTTACATAAATTAATACATTTATAGTATTTTTAATAAGTTTTAAAAAAATTAATATGTTCGTAAATTTGTCAACTTATCTATAGTAGTTTTAATAAATTTATCATCTCATTTAATATATAAGAAAGTTTTAATTTTTTTTGTTTTAAAAATAAAATAGAGAAATAGTGAGAACAAAAATGTTTCTTTAAAAACTGTGTCTATTTAATTTACTTTTATATATATATATATATATATATATATATATATATATATATATATATATATATATATATATATATATATATATATATATATATATATATATATATATATATATATATATATATATATATATATATATATATATATATATATATATATATATATATAAATCACACTAAAACTGTTTCTTTAAAAATAATATACTTTCTTGGTTAAATAATTTTATTTTTTCATTTTTATTTTTAACATTTTTATTAAATTTTAAAAAAGAAAAACGTGCGTACAACACCAGTACCCGAACGAATACACAAGTACTGATATGACACATGCATATGGTACTGATATTAAGCTATTTATTTAAATATTAAATAATAACGAAAACAACTTTACTGTTGATTTAAATATTTTATTTATTTCTGTTTCTAATATTTATTTATACAATTAAAATAATATTTTCAAATACTATGTTATTAGTTGATATTTTTAAAACTAAATGATTGCATATATTTGAAATTATTTTTAATTTAAGATACAATTTTTTAAAATATAATATATGGAAAATTGAAATATATATTATTGATGAAGCTATTCTGGATTGGACCACATACATCAGAGTATATGACTTCAAGTATTGCCTTCGACTTCCTTCCTGCATCCTTGCTGAAGCTATTCTTGTGTTGTTTCGACTGAACACACTCCTCACAGATTTCCCTTGGAGTGTCAATTTCTGATAATCCTGAAACCATATTTCTTCTCTTCAGTTCTTTGATGTCATTAAAGTTGAGATGACCTAGTCGAAAATTCCATAACCACTCATCTCTGCTGGCTGTAGTTGCTAGACACTTGTGCTCCATCATATTGAGTTCAATCTTGAAGGTCTTATTCTGAGACATTGGAGCCTTCAAGATTAATCTACCACCTGCGTCGAGAACTCTCATCATCTTGTCTTCGAAAACTACCTTGTAGTTCTTTTCGACAAGCTTCCCTATACTGAGCAAATTACTCTTCATGCCTGGTATGTACAACACATTGGAAATTGTTGACCTTTTGCCATCTTTCCTCATAATCAGAACATCACCAACACCTTCAGCTGCTAGAGTGCTGTCATTTGCAAACTTCACTGTGTTCTTCCACGAGGGCTTCATGTTGACAAACCAATCTTTCCTTCCAGTCATATGTGATGAGCATCCTGAGTCCAAGTACCACTGATCTTATAATCTTTCTTCATCTTTTGTTGTGACCATTAGCAACGTTTCTTCTTCTTCTTCTTCTTCATGTTTCGCCAGCTTTGCATCAGTCTCTTGACTTATCTTCCTTTCTGGACAATCACTAACATAATGACCATACTTCTGGAAATTGAAACATTAAATGTGGCTTTTGTCTGTCTTTCGACCACCACCTCTTCCTTTACCTGCAGCACCACCTCTTTGCTTGCCTTGGTTCCAAGGTTTCTTCTTATTCGACTGGTTTCCTCCTTTGTTGCCATTCCAAATACCTTTGCCTTTTCTTTCCTTTTCTGACTGCGCCTGCAAAGCCATATCTTTCGACTTTCCTGTAGCTCTCTCAGCCATCCTCTTTTCATGAGACTCAAGAGTCCCTTGAAGCTCTTCCTTCATCAACACTGACAGATATTTCGACTCTTCTATGGCAACTACCACGTGGTCGGATTTTGGAGCCAACGATCTCAAAATCTTTGAGACTACTGCTTTCGTTGTCAGCGCTTCTCCACATACTTTGATTTGATTCACCAACTTTGTAACTCTGGTGAAGAAATCTGTAATGCTTTCTTTGTCTTCCATCTAAAGCAACTCATAGGTTCTCTTGTGAGTTTGTAACCTCACCTCTTTCACCTTCTCTGCGCCTCCAAACGACTTTTCAAGAATCTCCCATGCTTCTTTTGCTGAATCAACATCACTAACCTTTTCAAAGTTATCAAGATCAACACACTGATGAATTATAAAGAGTGTTTTATAATCCTTCTTCTTCAATTCTTTGTGCACAACCTTTTCTGCCTCTGTTGCGTTCTCCCCAAGCGATGTTACTCCGTCCTTCACAAGATCCCAAAGATCTTGATAACAGAAAATCACCTTAATCTGCTTGCACCAATTCTCATAATTGTCTTTCTTGAGAATTGGCATGGTCGCCGGAAAGTTGCCGTTCAGATAGTTCATCGTCATTACTATCTTCCTTCCTTGAATCTCTCAACCGGAGCTCTAGATAACAGATGTTGGAAATTCACCTCACACCCTGTGAAGAATTCACTTCAATGTTGATCTCAAGATTGATGAACAAACCCACAATATGATAGTAATGGTGATAACAAGTAAAGAGTTATCAAGAACAGCAAAAGAGAAGAAGAATAACAAACAAACAGCAAGAAAGAGAAGAATGAGAGAAGAAATATTTGGAGAAAATTGTGTTACCCACAAACTGTGGGATTTCTGATTACTGTTGAACTTTCACTTGTTAAACTCTGCAACTGTGAAGTCTGTTCTATTTTTTATTACAAAGCAAGACACCTATTTATAGTTTTAGGTTTACAAAAGCCCAAAACATAAAAGGCCCAAAATATTCAAAATCAAATATAATCTAAATCATATCAAATCTCATCAAAACAAATCTGTGTCAAAACAAACTGTTTCGACACACTGAAAGCTTCGACACTTCAACACTTGACTTAGACTTCGACTGCTTCCTTGCTATTTCGACTTCGACACACTATGAATTACATTTAATAACAAAAGCGTGCGTACCACATCAGTACCCGGACGAACACACAAATACTATATAGTACATGCATATGATATTGATATTAAGCTAATGATTTAAATTTTAAATAATAATGGGAACAACTTTAGTATTGATTTAAATATTTTCATAAATAATTTGAAAAAAAAATATTTATATATAGGAATTCAACAAAAGAGATATTTGTAATCATACTTACATAAATTAGGAGATATTTGTATATATGAAAAAATTTATATTTATGCTCCAAATATAAATAAAAATATGTTTTCTTTTAAAAATAAAAATCTTTCTTGGTAAAATAATATTATCTTCTTTTTTATTTTAATTAAAAAAAATAAATACGCGTCACCAACTGGTGCTCGCGGGTATTGATTCTATCTTTTTTTAATATAAATTAGTTTTTTATTTATTAACTTTTATTAATCATATTTTTTTTTCAAATTTCAAATTTAAAAACAAATGCGCGTCACCGACTATTATCCGTGCAAAGGCACGTGTATCACACTAGTTTTTCATATGAAATCAAATGAAAAATATTTTAACATTAAAGTTTTACTGAGGTCATGAAAAAAATAGAGTGTCAGGCAAAATAAAATTATTAACTAGCCAAACATAAGATTCTTCATAGAAATCTTTCTAAGCTTTCCAGCTAATGAATCAAAGTTTTAACAAAAGATTCTGAACACCAAATTTCTAAAACGAGAAAGAAAAATCAAAGTGAACAAGAAAAATCTACAATCAAAAGTCACTATGCACATCTTTAAGTAACATACACGCAACTAATTTGTAAGGGGTTCTTTCTGGTTCGTGACATGTTTCATGATAGAAAAAATAATTGGAGGAACAAGATCTAATTTTCATCTGTTTTTTAATTCCGGAAATATATTTTTAGAAATTTTTCGAAGATGCATTTTCGAAATAATTTTATTCACAAAATTGAAATATATCTCAAAAACGAATGAAATGCGTATATTGGGTGCGTCCGAAAATATATCTCTAAAAATTGGAGATATTTTTAGAATTTCGCGAGGTTCCTAAGAGATATATAGGGTGCGTTAAGAAATTGTCTAGTATGTCTCCTTTGAAGTTGTATGGGCTTAAGAAGTGGCTATACGAGCTTTTGCATGAGCAATTTGTAAGGCCTAACATTTCTCTATGGGGTTGCATAAGTGTTGCTAATTAAGAAGAAAAAAGCCTTTATAAGAATGTGTGCAGACTATTGTAAGTTGAATAAGGTGACCATTATGAATAAGTATCATTTTTCTAAGACAAATGATCTTATAAGTTTGTTGAGAAGATCTTTTTTGTGTATAAAGATTGATTTGAGACTAGGTTGTCACAAGATTATAGTTAAGATATTTTGGTATTTATGGATTACATGAATTGTATTTTCCATCCTTACTTAGATTCTTTTGTTATAATGTTCATATATGATATCCTAGTGTCCTCTAAAATTAAGGAAGATCACACCAAACACATGTGAATAGTTCTAAAAACTTTAAGAGATAAAACGTTGTTTTGTAAGTTGTCCAGGTATGAGTTACGGTTAGAAGAAGTGAGTTTTCTAAGACATGTAATTTTAAGAGAAATAGTCGTTGATTCTTTTAAGAAAGAGATTATTTTTTTTTGGATTTGGTAGGTTATTATTGTTGGGTCATTGAAGGTGTTCTCCTGTTAGATTTATCTTTGATCAAAGTGACTTAAGAGAGTTTTATTTTTGTATAGGATACTCAATGTGAGAATAATTTTCAATAGCTTAAATGATGGCAAACTTTTACATTTATCTTAGTTTTACTTGCTCTAAGTGAGTATTTTATAGTGTATTCTAATGCATCGGGTTCAAAACTAAGTGGTGTGCTTATACAAAAATGGAAGGTAGTAGTTTATTCATCTAGAAAACCTAAGAATCATGAGAGAAACTATCGTATGCTATTAGGGAACCCAAAATACTTGGTTAAGTGGTGGAATACAACATTAATGCAGAGGAGTGAATCTCTGATACAATATCGTAAGGTGGACTTGGAAAGATAGCACTTAAACACCCAAATTAATAAGAGAATGAAGAGTAAAATAGTGAGTTATCATTAGATAGAGAATACCTTAAAATTCACATGAAATGCTTTATATATTAACGACAGTTATGAATGTTCTCTACCATATTAGCGTAACACACATGAGTGCCTGATGACATTCAATAGTAGGCATTAAATTTTCCGTGAAAATAGTAGGCATTTAACTTTCTGTGAAATTCCAAAATGAGGTTGCACTGTATCTTCAATGCTTTAGTGAAATGGTCAAGTCCGGTAAGTATGCCTCATCTTTTTGGGCTAGTGACATGCCCATAACATATTCCACTTAAGATTTAAACATATCTATTGTAGTTTGTACAATTAAGACGTTGATGCATAATTTGCATGGTTTTATATTTAAGATGTAGACTCACCATAAGACTTTGTAGAATTAGTTTGGCTAAAAAGAGCTAAACACATGACAATGTTGGTGGTTAAAAGTTCTTAAGGACGAAAACTTTAAGCTTAGTTATTACCCTCCCTCGAAAGTTAGTGTGGTGGTAAGTGTTTAAACGTAAAAATATTTAAAAATGTGTTTTGATGTACAATTATTTTGAGATATTATAATTTTTTAGGAAATTCGTAGTCGTTTATTAAATTCATAATGCGGATTTATGAAGTATTTTTATTCATAATAAATTTTAAATTATTTTAAATAATACTTAAAAAAGAATAAAATTGAAAATTTTCCATTCTCTTTACAATGTCAATATAGTATTGATTTTTGAAAATTTTAAATTTGATTCCCATATTTTTCAAAATGAGTCCTAAGTTTTTTCCAACAAATACAAAATTGGTTCCTATTTTTTTCTTTAAATTGTAAATTGATTACTATATTTTTAAAGAGAATTAATAAAAATAATCTTTAGTCGAATTATAATGAATATTAAAAAAAAAAAACTTCATATAAGAGTTTATGGGCAAAAGTGAATGACTTAAGAAAATTCATATGCAATGCAACTGAGATTAGTAACGTTTTTAAATCAACTGCTTCAGTCTTTGGCAAGCTGGTTTCGTGGTGTAGTTGGTTATCACGTCAGTCTAACACACTGAAGGTCTCCGGTTCGAGTCCGGGCGAAGCCAATCTCTTTCATTGTTTTTCAATTCACGCGCTATTTTGCTCCGATGCCACTGGTAGAACCACCGTTTGCGGCTCGTCGCACCACCGCTTTGTTCACTTTTTATTGACTGCGTTCGTTTTTAATACGTTTTCTCACTATTTTTCTTCATTTTTGGTTCCAAATGCATTGCAGTTTCCTGATTCATATTTTGCTTCATAGATTTTTGACTCTCTTCCATGGACCTCCATGGACACCACTGATCAGTATATAATTGCAATATTTTGGTTAATTTTCTAGGTTTTTTACTTTACTTTTAGCTTATTAGCTTATTTTGATCAGTTCTTCATGTGTATATTGTTCAAGTAAGGAATGATCTTTTGTTACTATTAGTTTCTGTTCACACAACCACTGGTTCAATGTTGATTTGGACACTTTATCGTCCATGTAAGGTATCATTTTTCCTTTACTTGAATGTATTAGTTTATAGGAAGTGTTTCTTTTTTCACTATGCCAAATTATTCTTAGGTTTATAGGCAAAGTTATTCCAAACAATTTTCATTTCTCACTAACATCTTAAATTTATTGGACATAAAAAAAAAGTGAGAGTCCTAATTAGAATCCACTAAAGAAAGGAAGAATGTATTCACTATTCATAACCACTGATGCAATTACCCTAACACATCATTGATTTTCTCTTATTTCAATTTGCTTTATCAGTACTTGTAAGATCTATTCCTGAATGTCTTATTTTAAATTCTTTCAAGAAGCTGTTCGCTGTGTTTTCTGGCGAACAACCTCTGGTTAACCAATTTCTTCAGAAAGTTGGGTTACTTGCAGGACCAACCATACAAGTCCTGGGATACATGTGCATTTGGTTCTGTCGAAATACTCTTAGACTTTTGGTGACTAATTTGCGGTTTGTTTTATCAATATTGCCAAAGTATTAAGGACTTTGATTTTGCAAGTAACGACAGTTTGAACTTAAAGATGAAATAAGGTTAAAAGTTTAAACAAGAACAAAGAAATGTCGAAAGGCTAAAAACTTGCAAAAAAGTAAATGAAATTTAAAATGACATGGACTTGAAGAATAAACAAGTAATTTAAAATGACTTTGAAATATAACTGGTGTTTAAACGTACATTGTTCCAAATACTAGACTCATTTTCTCTCACACTGGGTACTTAGAGCTTTTACAGGAATTTTGTACAAATTTTCACACACACATTCTAACCACAAACTATCCTATTTATACATAAACAAAATAACTGCTTAGAACGGAAAAACTATAACTAAACGACAAGTGTCAGCCTGCATGTAAATTTCTTCTCTGAAACCTCCATGTGTCCAACTGCCAAAGGTTACAACCTTTGAATTTGAATCTCTTCCTTGGTGACGAAACCTTGTAACTCCTCAAAACTGTCGAAACCCTTTTAAAGGAGAAAAACTCTTCAGCACTTGCCAAACCTTATCTTTTATTAACAAACTTCTTCTGTCGAAGCCCTCAGTCACAAACTCTCCAAACTATTCTGCCAGAACATTATATCTATTTCTGTCGAAACAATGAAACTTTAAAACCTTGTCAGTAATTCTTGGATTCTCCTCCTGATGCTATCCTTCGACAAAGATGACCTTAAAGCCTGAATTTTAATCTTGTCGAAATTATGGGTTTACAAATTGCCCCCCAGCAAAGATATTTTCGACTATCAAAGGAGAAATGTCTTTTGCTGTCGAAGTGACCTTTGTAATTTAGTTTGTTCTTATTTTTATTTCGTGCAGTGTTGGTTTATACTTTTTTAAGTACTTCCCATTTATTTTCATCACTCTTCTATCTTTTTCTATTTCTTCGACTTCGTATGCACCATTGGAAAAAAACTCTTAAAATTTTGAAAGGTCCTTCCCACTTAGGGGACCATTTTCCCATCACTCTGTCTTTCTTCTCCATGGGGGATTTGCCATAGGGGACCATGTCCATGTTCATCTTCTTGACAAAGCATACTTCCTAATGTCCTGTCAGATGCTGATATGTAGAGCCTCATGCTTCTTTTTCGGCAAGGAGATATTAGGACTGGGGGATTTGCCAAATACTCCTTGATCTTGTCGAAAGCAGCTTGTTGCTCTTGCCCCCAAGTGAAACCCTCTTTCTTCAGTCGAAGCAAGGGTGAGAAGGCCTGAGTCTTTCCACTAAGGTTGGAGATAAATCTTCTGAGGAAGTTGATTTTCCCTAGTAGAGACTGCAATTCCTTCTTTGTCGATGGCGCTTTTGCTTCCATTATTGCTTTAGCTTTGTTTTCATTGATTTCAATCCCCTTTTTGTGGACCACAAAGCCTAAGAAATCCCCAGCCTGCACACCAAAAGCACATTTAAGAGGATTCATTTTCAAACCAAACTTCCTCATCCTTTCAAAGGACTGTCGAAGATGGTTAATATGGTCGAAGCCTGAAGCAGATTTAATCACAATGTCATCTATATAAATTTGCATAAACGTTTCAATGAAATCGTGAAAAATAGAATTCATAGCCCTTTGGTAAGTAGCTCCAGCATTTTTCAAACCAAAGGGCATTACTACCCATTCATATGTTCCTATTGCTCCTGGACAACGAAAAGCTGTTTTTGGAACGTCTTCTTCAGCAATAAAAATCTGGTTATAACCAGAATAGCCATCAAGCATACTTAAATACTCATGGCCTGCTGCAGAATCTACTAGCATTTCTGCTACTGGCATAGGATACTCATCCTTAGGGGTGGCTGAGTTTAGATCTCTAAAATCAATACACACCCTTAGTGTGCCATTTTTCTTAATCACAGGAACAATATTAGCAATCCATTCGACATACCTTGTTGTACGGATGAATTTGCATTTTAGAAGTCTTTCGACCTCTTCTTTGATCTTCGACAGAATTTCAGGTGCAAAGCGTCTGGGGGTCTGTTTTATTGGCTTCTTCCCTTCCAGAATTGGCAACTTCAATTCCACCAAACTTCTGTCTAAACCAGGCATTTCGTCATAATCCCATGCGAAGCAGTCTTTAAACTCATTCAGCAGCTGGATTATTTCGATTCTGAGTTGAGGATTCAACTTGGCACTGATGTAAGTGGGCCTTTTCTCTGCCCCCAGTCCTAGATTAATCTCCTCTAAGGGATCCTGTGCCACCATTTTCATATTGGTGGAGGTTGGATCCTTTTCGAACCCCAGAGGTTCGTCATCATAAATGGCATCAAGTCTTTGGTTCTGCCATTCACCATTTGAGTCTTCTTCAAAACTCTGATTTGCATGTTGCTCCTCAATATTTTCTTGAGGGTGTTGTCCTTCGACAACCTGAGTGCTGGCTTCGACAGCCATATTTCTTACTTCAGCCTCAAGGGCCGCTCTGTGTTGTTTTTCGGCTATATAAGCCGAAATCCTTTCCATTGCTGAAACTTCAGTCATTTTCACTGAATTCACTTCCCCATCCAGTTGGGTTGACGTGGGCAGTTCCCCAAGTGTAATTTGTTTCCCCAATTATTTCTTTATCCCACTGGAAACCATGTGTAGGATGGAGGTACATGGAACAGTAAGCATTGTCGGAAGCTGCCAGGTCGAAAGCCGCAGGATTGCATGGTGCTATATGGGCTAGGTTCTTGTCGAAGTTACGACTAGTGATATTGTTCACATCAGCTGTGAAGTAACTCTGATCTGCTTCAATGTTTTCGACAATCCCATCTGGCCTCCAGATTGCTATTCTTTGATGCATGGAGGATGGCACAGCCCCAATCCCATGGATCCATTCTCTTCCCAACAGCAAGTTGTAATTTGCTTTTGATGCTATCACCACAAACATTGTAGGCCTGGTGATGGATCCTACAGTCAAGTTCAATTGTATTACTCCCAGTGTTGTTCCCACTTTACCTTCATAGTTGGACAACACCATATTGTGAGGCTTAGTGTCGGAGTCATCTTTTCCAATTCTCCTTATCATGTAATGAGGAATTAAATTTACAGCTGCTCCGCCATCTATCAGAATTTTGTTGACACCTACACCTTCTACCTTTCCTTTTATGAAGAGAGGCTTTAAGTGAGCCTTCATTGCATCATCTGGCTTTTCGAAGAAGGCATTTTGCTCTTCGACACAGCCATTGTTCATTATGTAGTAGCATACAGGCTTCAAGCTTATGCTATCATCTATCATGTCATCCTCTTCGTCTTCGACTTCCATTATCCTGTCGAAGTCTCTGGGCAGTACAGAAACCACATTGCAAGTTACGTCGAAAGAAGCATCTGATTCTGAACCAAATTCATCTGTGACTTCTTCGTCCACTGGCATTCTATTGTTTGTTTTCTGCACCTCTGTGGTGTCACCAGATCTATTCTTCTGAATGATTTCTTTTTCTGCCAGGGGCATTCCCTTGTTCGTAATCTGCACACATTTGCTTGATTCAGCTTCCTTCTGCCCAACCTTTTGGTATTCTACAGTTTTCTTTTCAATTTTCTTCTGCCTTTGGAATCTTCTCCATTGGGATCTGGACATAGGATTCTTCCCTTTGTAGTTTTCAGAGACGTATTTTGGCTTTGCCTCCTTTTTAACTTCCATGGAAGGACCCCTGTTCACTTCAAAACTCTTCCATCTCTTCTGACCTTGGACATCCCTTATAGGCTGAACCCATTTGTCATCATTTGGCCTGTTGGATGGTTTGTAAGTGTTGAAACGTCTTTCTCCGACCCCTTGACTGTGATGCTCCCCTCTTCTTGGGTCGAATCTTTCGTTTCTGGTTGGTGGGACTGTTCCCCAATTTCTTTTCCTCTGGGTCTTTTCTGCTGCTTCTAAGTCATCAGCTGCTTTCTTGTCGAACACAGCACTGCACCTTGGGCAAAGCATGACTTCTGCATTCTTCCTTTGACACCTCTGGATGAATTCGACCAGACTCTCGTTCTCTTCTGGGTAAACCAGCTTCTGATGCTCCTCTTGACGCTTCTTTCCCTTGTCGATGTCTGGTCCTCCCTTTTGAGTGATTTCCACCATATGAATCCCAGCACTCTGTTCAGTTGTAATTTTCAATTTGTTCATTTTTTCGACTAGCATGATTTCCTCTGGGATGTCCTCCTTTGACTGACTAACATTGCCTTTTGGGTGTAAGCCCTTATAGATGTATTTGCAGCAATGTGCAACCCTTTCGACAGGATGTTCTTCATTTTTGGTGGTATCACTGTTCATTTGTTTGACAGTGAGGGAATTGTCATCAGTCCCTGGTGTTTTAATCTCCTCTTGGTCAGGGCCTTCAGTGACCTCTGTTTGGGCAGCGAGGGTTTTGCTATCCTCCTCTTCGTCATCCCTTTTGAAAGAATCTCCCCATCCTGTGGGTTTGATTTCGTTGGTATCTGTTTCGGAGCTTGGTGGTGCTGAATATTTCACCATGAAGTCGAATTTCCCATTTGACTCTCCCAAAGTGTCCCAGATCACCCCTTGCTCAGCATCTCTTTCACAGTTTTTCTTGTTGAAGCTTCTTCCCACTTTGACTGCATTTCTTCCGTTGAAACCTTCAGTGGTCTTAGTGGCATTCTCACTGTCGAAGTCTTCAGAAATTTTGACTTCTTTTGCCTCAGCCTGGCCAGCAGAATTATCACCTTCTTCCACCACATTGACATGGGTGTCGAAACCTTCAGCAGCTTCTATCATGGTGAAGTTGGTGTCGAAGCTTTCAGTAACTCCTACCATTTCAGAATTTTCTTCTGCCATGATCTCCATTTCGACCACGTTTACCATTTCTGGCTCAGCATAATTTGCCTCCACAATCTGCATGGGATTGGAGTCAATCTTCATCTGCTGCTTGCCTTTGTCTCCAAACTTCAACCTTCCATTTTGGATTGCATTTTGGACAAGATCCCTGAAAAGGTAACATTGAGAAGTTTTATGACCCAAGAAATTATGGTATTTGCAAAAACCTCTCTTTTTCTGTTGGTCTATAGGAGGCTCTTTAGTGCCTGCTGGTTTTATTAACTGACCATCTTTGACTAGTAAATCAAATATCTCATCACACTTGGTGATGTCGAATGTATAGGTTCTTTTAGGGAACCTGTCATTCTTTTCCATTTCGACTGGACTTTTTCCATTCGACGGGGCTAAAACTTTACAAGAATATGGAGGGCCTTGCTTTAATTCTGCAAGATCAATTTCTTGCTGGTCGAAAATGACTGGTTCGTTTTCGTCGTAATCATCTTGAACTATTCCTACATAGGCCACTCTTTCCTTCTTGTTTTTATTTGATCTAAATTTCTCATTTTTTAGTCTTTCTATCTGCCTTACTCTGTCTGCCAGCTGTGCCATGTCTCTCAGATATTGGGTATCCAATTTTTTCCTTATGGAATAATCAAGACCCCCTGCAGCCATTTCGACTAGTTCTTGTTCCGGCACTTGCGTAAAGCATCTGGCTTTTAATAATCTAAACCTATTCAAATAGTCATCTATGGGTTCAGAAAATTTTCTTTTGACACTTGCCAACTCTTTCAAACTTATCTTGGTTTGTCCCATATAAAATTGTTCATGGAACAATCTCTCTAATTGGGTCCAAGTAAAAATTGAAGTTGGAGGAAGTGACGTAAACCAAGTGAAAGCGTTTTTTGTCAAAGAACTTGGGAAATATTTCATCCTTAAGTTCTCGTTATTAGCAATCTCTCCCGCTTCTATCAAGTAACGTGCCACGTGTTCTATGGTGGATTCACTAGTATCCCCTGAAAATTTTGTGAATTTGGGGACTTTCCACCTTGGTGGTAACTCTTGTTGTAAGATAAATTCAGACAAGGGGGAAGTATAACTAGGCCTTTGTAATCCTACGTTTACTCCGTTTTGTGCCATTATTCTCTCCACCATGGTGGCAATATCATTTTCGACAGGCATGTTATTGTAACGCATTCTCTGCTGTAACACTTCGTCAGCATTTTGGTTTCTCTGGACTATTATCCTTCTTGGTTCCTGTCGAATAGGCTCTTCTACATTAGGCTGTTCGACCATCACCTCTTGCCCCCTGGGATTTTCCTGAGGGTTCCCTAAGGGCCTTTGGTTTATAGTGAGTTCCTCTTCGACAGCCCTATTGGCAGGATTCTGGTTTAATTGCATTCTTTGTTGTGCTTGTGGGACTCCAAAAAAATCAGCAATGCGTGCCATCTGTTCTGCCAATATTTGGTTTGTTTGGGTAGTGTTTTGTATTAAGGGATTGAACACGTCTCCCATTTGTTGTGTCAAAGCCTGCACCATATCATGATTGCTTTCATCCATCTGTTGACGGATTACTTGTGCAGAATGGTTTGTCATAGCGGGCATATGGAAACCTGGTGGAATTTGATTCATTCTATTTCCATTTCCACCATATCCTGATCCTTGCAATGGTGATGACACTTGAACCATGGCATCAGAGAATAATGGTGACGAATTATGTAGGCTTGCCATCATTGAAGTTGGCATTCCGTACGGTTGTTCTCTCCCAGCCAAAGGCTGAGAATAATTCAGATATGGCCAGAATGCATTTCCTCCAGGGGGAGGGGTTCCCAAGGGTCTGGCGTGTCCCATGGTGGAAGAACTAGGCGCATTCTGGGATCCTGAACCCGTTGGTATGGAATCCCCCAAAGGAGGCCTATTCTGTTCTAAAACAGGGCCAGACACTGGTATTGTTCCTGACGAAGGGATAGGATTGGAAACTGGAATGGTTTCGTCAGAAATATTTGAAGCATTTGGCAAGTTAGCCATGTTTCTTCTTCTTGTTCTCTTTGGTCTCTCTACGTCGGTTACGGCTAATTTACCGCTTCTAAGAATCATACAACGTAGCAAGGAACAATTTGTCTAAAAAATTTCTATTAGATTTTATCAAATGCACTGGTCCCACTGGGCGTGCCAATTTGTTCGCTGTGTTTTCTGGCGAACAACCTCTGGTTAACCAATTTCTTCAGAAAGTTGGGTTACTTGCAGGACCAACCATACAAGTCCTGGGATACATGTGCATTTGGTTCTGTCGAAATACTCTTAGACTTTTGGTGACTAATTTGCGGTTTGTTTTATCAATATTGCCAAAGTATTAAGGACTTTGATTTTGCAAGTAACGACAGTTTGAACTTAAAGATGAAATAAGGTTAAAAGTTTAAACAAGAACAAAGAAATGTCGAAAGGCTAAAAACTTGCAAAAAAGTAAATGAAATTTAAAATGACATGGACTTGAAGAATAAACAAGTAATTTAAAATGACTTTGAAATATAACTGGTGTTTAAACGTACATTGTTCCAAATACTAGACTCATTTTCTCTCACACTGGGTACTTAGAGCTTTTACAGGAATTTTGTACAAATTTTCACACACACATTCTAACCACAAACTATCCTATTTATACATAAACAAAATAACTGCTTAGAACGGAAAAACTATAACTAAACGACAAGTGTCAGCCTGCATGTAAATTTCTTCTCTGAAACCTCCATGTGTCCAACTGCCAAAGGTTACAACCTTTGAATTTGAATCTCTTCCTTGGTGACGAAACCTTGTAACTCCTCAAAACTGTCGAAACCCTTTTAAAGGAGAAAAACTCTTCAGCACTTGCCAAACCTTATCTTTTATTAACAAACTTCTTCTGTCGAAGCCCTCAGTCACAAACTCTCCAAACTATTCTGCCAGAACATTATATCTATTTCTGTCGAAACAATGAAACTTTAAAACCTTGTCAGTAATTCTTGGATTCTCCTCCTGATGCTATCCTTCGACAAAGATGACCTTAAAGCCTGAATTTTAATCTTGTCGAAATTATGGGTTTACAGAAGCATGGCATGTACAGTAGGTGAAAGATATGCATACAACTTTTTTTTTTAACACATTGCTAACTAAGGATTGAGATTAGTTAAATATAATGTGTGGTGAATATGTAATATTTACTTCTATTAAGTGAACTTTAGCTGCTGGAATCAATATCATCCTGGTATCAGTGGTATATAATTTTCTGTATTTCATGTTTTGATCATGTTGCATTGCAGCCAAATGAAAGATTATATGGGAAGTCTAATTACAAAATAACAGGTTTTCTGATATGTTCTATATGTTATATCCCTATCAGTGGCTGGGCCAACGGTTTCTGATTTGAAAAGGATTCTCTAGTTGGAGTAAGTTAAATGCTTCATTGCTTTCAAATTTCGCGCAACTCTTTTTCCTTATGGATTACTTTCCTTCTGCGATGAGTGACTCAGTTGACTATTTCACTTAGGTTAAGAAAAGTGTAGAAAAGAAAGAGAGAGAACTCTTTTTACTTAGAGAGATTGTTTTCAAATAACCATTCTGTTATAATATGTATTGAATGTTAATTGTTGGATCAATATAATTATTTGGCATCAACAATTATTCCTGAAATCTTTAGTTTACTCTTAATTTTCTTGTTATAGAGATGCTTTCCATTTTGAATCATGAGATAATTATAGCCACTTTTGTGTTAATTATGAAATTTCATTTAAGATCTAAGTGCATCTTAGACAATATTTATCTGTTCTAGGACTTGTGTAGTGTTTCCTTTTTGATTTTTTTCTGCCTTGTAACATTCCATTTAACATTTGGCTTTCGTTAGAACTTCTCTATATTTTATAACATATTTTACTGTGATTTTCTTGTATTGGTTTCTCTCTATGTTTAGAGTGTCATGTGGGTATGTGGTGCATGAAATTGAGGCTGGAAGAGGAAGCCTATTCGTAATAATTTCTAAATTCTAGTATGTTGTCTCTACTTTTACTAAAGCCTAGTCCTAATTGGAGCAACAATCTATATTATATCTTCTTAAGTTTTTGACTATGTTCATATCTTTTCTGAATTTTGTGAGAATTTTGGTTTCACAGAACTCACTTCGACAAGGAGAAAACCTAATATAGAACATAACACTGCTGATCAGTTAGGAGATAGCTTAAATAGGAAAGACACTAATTATGTGAAACTGTTTTCTCCCATTTCCTCCAATCTCAAACAAGCCCAAGAGTCATATTGTTTTAGAGTAGCAGTGACCTTTAAATAGTTTCTATATTTTGTGAGGATTGAACTAAGCTAAAATCTCAGTTGCAAAGTTGGTGTCTGATTGTTTGAAGTGTTGCACGGAATACTCTCCAATGATGTTCTGCCAAGATATGATCCATTTTTTTCTACTGAGGAGATTTCTAGTTTCAATAAGTGTTGCTGAGGATGAGGCTTAGGCCATTTTTCTGCACAAAAAGTGTTTCTTTATTTAGGCAAAATCAAGTCTAGAGCCACCATAATAAAATAGGGCATGTATCTCTGGCTCATGTGTTTCCTTCTAAAAGTGTTTATGTTGATGGCCTTCTAATATATTCAAGGCACAGGGGGAATATTTATGGAAGAATATAGAATATTTTCTGAAAACTGATTATAGTAGAAATGCTTTATATCTTGAAATAAATTGATCAAGTTGATGATAAAATATATGAACGTTTCAACGGATATTATACACTTATTATCTAACAACTTTTAAAGAAAGGGCCTATTAAGGAGGACAGCGAGTAGACAAACGGAATTGAACTGCTTTCTCTTGAATGGATATAAGTATTTGGGCAAAATAAATCCTATCTAATTGGAGAAATAGTTAGAAGGTTATAATGGAATGCTTTATTTGATAAAATTTCTTATAGTACAATTTTAAAATGATAACCTATCATTTTATTTGATTAAATTCGAACTAAATTCGTTACCCAATAAATTCTAAAGGTAAATGGAGTTGTAACTTTAAAACCAAATCTCAATTACCTTTATTAACAATGAAATCGACTAAATCATTACTACTAAAATCAAGAATCTTCAAATTGGTTAAAGCCAAAAATGCTACGAGAGATAAATTGAAGACTGATTTATAATAATTTCAACAATCCTACAAGAATGGAGTAAATAGAGATAAATTGAAGTATAAACTGTTCTGGTCTGGGTCCAACCTCGGTCCAGCCCAATACCACACATGGCCAAGTGAACTAGACCGACCGGGCACACGCGCCCCATAGGACGGGCAGGGCACACTCCCCCGGGGATGGACGACGCGTTCGACGGCGTCTCAACATCCTCTCTTGTCGGCCGAACAGGGCACACCTCGGTCCATCGAGCAAGACCACATGGCTCTCCCGCGTCCTTGCATGCTCTCCTCCGCGGGGAGAACAACGCCCTCCGGGGAACCTCGCGAGCTCCCCTCCGCGGGGAGGACTACGTGCCCGGCGCACGTTCTCCACGTGCTCCCCTCCGCGGGGACACGTCATCAACCAACTGCCCACCTCCGAAAGAGCAGGTCAAACCCACTTTCCGGAGATCAAGGGGCAGTTGGACTAGGGCGAAGACCACGTCTTGGTCTTCACTACGCCACGTAAGCCCTAACAGTCATTAGGGTTGGGCCTGGTCATCCAGCCCACCTCAGATGACCGTTGGCCCCGCGCTGGGGTCTCTCTATAAATACCCTCTTCCTCAAGAGGGTCAGGTAACACACTTCTTACCCTTTTTTCTGTACTTCGTCATCACTTTGCCCAACTCCTCATTTTGGCATCGGAGTGTTTTGCAGGTACACCCCCTTTTTCTCCTCATCACCGGTGAGCAAGCAGCAGTCCAACAGCGTGTGGCCAGCCCGTGATCCCCTTCTGATCAGGTCAGATCAGTGGCGCCGTCTGTGGGAACAGAAACTTCCCCGTTATTCCGAGCAGAAAACCAAAGTTTCACCAACACTCCACGATCATGGCTAGTCCACACCGCGACGACACTCCGCACGACCTCGTGCTCAACGTCGCCACCAACGGAAACAAGCAGACGGAAACGACGCGTCCGACGGAAACCGACGAGAGAGACGGCCAAACTGCGTCACCGTCGTCCGCGGAGCGGCCCCTTCAGGCCAACCACCGGCCCCAGGGCCCGACAGCATTCCAACTCGTTCCCATCCCGGCGGGAGCGGACCCAACAGTGGCCGCGCTCTTTACGGTCATCAACCAGACGAACCAACTGCTGTTCCAACAAAACGCGAGAATTGGAGCATTGGAACGCGTCGGCCCTCCGAGGTACCCCTCGCGGGAAGACCAGAACGGAGGTTCGAGGAGTCCCTCACCTCGACCCAGAAATCGCCGGCCACGGCTGGAGAGACACCGCGCACAGGTAGCCCGAGAACGCACCAGGTCCCCAGCAAGACAAGTTCGCGAGAGGAACCAGAGCACCGCGGCGATCCCGACCGGGGATCCCCGAGGCGAAAACCCAGGCAGGAGGTCAAGAACCCGAAACCAGGGCCCCATTTTGAACGGCTCGCCTCCCCATCGGTCCCTGGCACCCAGCGACAAGGACGATTACCGCACCCCGCTGTCCCGAGAAATCATGGCTGCCCCCATACCCCAAGGGATGGAGAAGCCCCCGACGCTGTCGACGTACGACGACACCTCCGACCGGACGATCACCTAGAGGACATCGAGGCCATGCTCGATTACCGAAACGTCCGCGAAGCTATCAAGTGCAGGCTCTTCCCGACGACTCTAAGGAAAGGCGCCATGACCTGGTATAAAAGTCTGGAGCCCGAATCAGTTACGTCATGGAGAGTCTTAAAGGACCTGTTCTCCAAATACTTTACGGCGTCCCGACGCCACCCGAAGACGGAAGCCGTCCTCGGGGCGATCATCTAGGGCCCCGACGAACCTCTCCGAAAGTACATCGAAAGATTCACTCGGGAAGCAGTGCAAGTGACGACGTCAGACGAGATGAAGCGCTACTTAATGGAACAGGGTCTACGCCACGACTCCAAGTTCTACGAGGCCGTAGGCATACACCGGCCAACATCCCTCCAAGATTTCCTCGACAGAGCCGCGCATTATATCCGATTCAAAGAAACACAAGCGGCCAACTCCGCTCGAGACACCCGAGACAGGGAGGCCCCCTGCAGGCACCGAGACGACGGAGCCTCGAGCCATCGACGGGGAGGGGACCGCCGTCGCGAAGACCGCCCCCGCGAGCCCCGCAAACAACGCGAACCGCGCGGCCCTGCCGGCCGATTCACAGAGTACACGGCCTTAGTCGCTTCCCGCGAGCGCATACTGGCCGAATGCGCCAAAACCGAATTCGTACAGGGAGGTGTCCGTTTTCCGCGACCGACACCCCCCAAACCCAATGTGGACAAATCGAAATACTGCCGATTCCACAGGAGCCACGAGCACGTGACAGAAGACTGCATCCATCTCAAGGACGCGATCGAAATTCTGATCAAAGACGGTCACCTGAAGAGATACACCCGAGGAGGCGAACCACCGGGGCAAGAGGCCCCAGAGGCCAAGAAGGTCGAGGAACTTCCCTCTCCAGAGGACAACAGCAGGCTCCAGGTCGCGCTGTGTGTCAGCCGCCCCGAGGATTGGTTCGCGGACAGAGAATTCGGTCTTCCCGAAGGACCCGACCTAATCGACGAGCCAATCCGATCAACCAGCCGCTGGGAATACTTCGCCAGAGCCATGGTCATCTCCGATGGAGCCACGAGGAGCCTGTCCATAGGATCCGTGAAGAGAAAATTCGACGAGCTTATCGCGAACAACTCCGGTAAAATGAGCACGCTCGAGAAATTCCAAGGCCGATCCAATCCGATCACATTTTACCTCGAGGAACTCCCCGGGGGATCCCCCAACTCCAACATTCCCCTGCTCATCCGTGCACGGATGGCGAACTTCGACGTCAGACGCCTCCTCGTCGACGGCGGAAGCTCGGTCGACATCATGTACGCGCACTTGTTCACAACTCTCCAACTTGACGAATCCAACCTTTCCCCTTACGTAGGCTCCGACCTTCAGGGGTTCAACGGAACGACGACGAGACCTTGGGGGTACGTGGAGCTGAAAGTCACCTTCGAAGAAGAGGAAACAACCAGGGAAATTAGCATCCGCTTCTTAGTCATCGAGTGCCCATCCCTCTACAACTGCATCCTGGACAGGACAACGATAGCAGAACTCACCGCGGTACCCTCCACAGTCCACCTGAAGATGAAATACTATACAAGACGGGGGGTCGTGGTGACCCTTAACGGAGACATCGAGGCCGCCTGAAGGTGTTTGAGGCCGCGCTGAAAGGCCTAGACTCAATCGCTCCAGCGACCAAGAGGACAACTCCAATCACAACACCAAAAGGCAAACCAACGAAGCTAGTCGGATCCGTGGAACTCGACAACCGCTTCACCGACGAGCACGACCCCGAAACAAAGACCAGCGAAGTCAACGGGCAGTCCTCCCACCCAGCACGCCCCATCCCGGACGGAGAATTCGAACTCATCCCACTCGGGGAAGACACGAGCAGAACCGTGAGGATCGGCGCCGGACTCCCAGACCTCGTGAAACGACAGCTCCAAGCCTGCCTCCGCGAGAATGCCGACCTCTTCGCCTGGAGCGCCGCAGAAATGCCCGGCCTCGACCCCGAGGTCGCCTGCCACCAGCTATCCATCAGCCCGACCGCGAAGGCCGTTGTGCAACACCGGCGTCGCCAGTCCCCCGAAAAATCGGCAGCAGCCGAAAAAGATGTAAAAGACCTCCTAGAGGCAAACTTTATTTCGGAAGCCCAGTATTCAACCTGGTTGTCCAATGTTGTACTCGTTAAAAAGAATAATGGAAAATGGCGCATGTGTGTTGACTATACTGATCTCAATCGGGCATGTCCTAAGGACGCCTACCCCCTCCCCAACATCGACAAGCTCATCGACAACTCCGCGGGGCTTCAGGATCTTATCCTTCATGGAAGCCTACTCGGGATACAATCAGATCCCGATGGCCGAGCACGATAAACAGAGCACGGCCTTCATGACGGCGTCGGGCAACTACTATTACAACGTAATGCCCTTCGGCCTCAAAAACGCCGGGGCCACGTACCAACGCATGATGAACAATGTCTTCCACGACGAAATCAGCGACATGCTCGAAGTATACATGGACGACATGATCGTCAAATCTTGCACGGAGGACGACCACACGGAACACCTCCAGAAGGTCTTCGAGACCGTAAGGTCGTGCTGCATGCGCTTCAACCCGGAGAAATGCACCTTCGGCGTCTCCGCCGGTAAATTCCTCGGCTACTACTTGACCGAACGGGGGATCGAAGCCAATCCGGACAAATGCCACGCCTTCTCAAATATCACCATGCCCACCATGAAGAAGTCCATCCAATCCCTCAACGGCGTGCTCGCCTCCCTTTCCCGGTTCATTGCCAAGTCCGCCCAGCACGCCCTTCCATTCTTCAAACTGCTCAGGAAGGAGACCAAGTTCGAATGGAAGGACGAATGCAAGCGAGCCCTCTGCCACCTTAAACACGTCTTGTCCGAACCACCAGTGCTGACGCGTCCCATGACGGGTGAAACCCTATACTTATATTTGGCCGTAGCTAACAAAGCCGTCAGTGCCGTCCTCGTCAGCGAAGTCGGGGAGGGCCAAAAGCCCATCTACTTTACTAGTAAAGCCCTCCACGGCCCCAAAATCCGATACCAGCTGATCGAGAAGGTCGCCCTAGCCCTCATCACATCAGCGCGCCGACTTCGACATTATTTTCTCGCACACGCCATCGTGCTCCGTACCGATCAGCCCATCCGCCAGCTCCTCGGCCGCCCCGACATGGCCGGACGCATGCTGAAATGGTCACTAGAACTCTCTGAGTTCGACATCACCTACGAGGGCCGACACGCCATCAAAGCTCAAGCCTTGGCTGACTTCGTCGCCAAGATGACCCCGCCACCCGACCCCACCGCCAGGAACCACATCTGGACCATTTTTGTGGACGGCTCCTCCAACTCCACGGGGAGCGGCGTCGGCATCGTCCTCGACAACGACGAAGGCACCCTCATTGAAGTCTCCCTCACGCTGGCCTTCCCGACAACCAACAACCAAGCCGAATACGAAGCATTTCTGGCCGGCCTTCGCCTGGCATCTGACCTTGGAGCCAGGGACATCCGAATCTACACAGATTCCCAACTAGTCGCTTCGCAAGTCCGAGGAGAATATCAAGCGAAGAACGACAACCTCGCCGAATACCTCGCGCTCATCACCGAAAAACTGCGAGGTTTCGACACGGCAGAGATTCAGCACGTCCCGCGCGAGCAGAACACCTGCGCCGACATCCTCTCCAAACTGGCAAGCACCAAAAAGTGAAGCGGCCACAAGTCGGTCATCCAAAAAGTCTTGTCGCAACCGAGTACCAGCACGACCACTACCCTCCTCGACATCAACGCCATCGGGGATACTGACTGCTGGATGACCCCACTCCACGCCTACCTCAACACCGGCCACCTTCCGGCCAACCCTAGAGAAGCTAGCGTAACCAGACGACGCGCCTGCTCGTACGTTCTCCTCGAAGGAAGGCTGTATCGCCGAGGCTTCGCAATCTCACTCCTCAAATGCATAGATAAGTCCTAGAGCGCAGCCGTTCTAGAGGAAATCCACGAAGGCATCAACGCGCAGCACCTCGGCGGAAGATCCCTAGCACGAAAAGCCCTACGAGCAGGCTATTACTGGCCCTCGATGCAATCAGACGCGAAGGAACACGTCAAACGATGTGACAAATGCCAACGATACGGGGACATGCACCTCGCCCCCCAGCCGACCTCACATCCATCTCATCCCCATGGCCATTCTCCTGGTGGGGGCTGGACATCCTCGGGCCCTTCCCCTTAGGATCATACCAAAACAAGTACCTTATCGTGGGCGTCGACTACTTCACCAAATGGATCGAGGCTGAAGCTCTGGCCAAAATCACGGCCAACAACATACTCCGATTCTACAAACGCAACATCCTCGCCAGATTCGGGGTCCCACTCGCCATCGTCACCGACAACGGCACACAATTCACGGACAAAAACTTGCGCGACTTCGTCACCAAGCTCGAAACCAAACACCACTTCACCTCGGTCGAGCACCCTCAGACAAACGGCCAGGCAGAATCCGCGAACAGGGTCATACTCAGGGGACTCAAACGACGACTCGGAGACGCAAAGCGAGCATGGGTCGAAGAGCTCCACAGCGTCCTCTGGGCATACCGCACCACTCCCCACTCAACCACGGGGGAAACCCCATTTCGCCTCACGTATGGAACCGAGGCCGTGATACCCGTCGAAATACGCGAACCATCCAGACGAATGGAAGCTCCCCTGGGCACCGACGACAACGACGACGCCCTACGAGAAGAGCTCGACCTCGTCGAGGAAATCCGTTCCGGGACAGCCCTCCGAGAAGCCCGACTGAAGCAACAAGTAGCACTTCGCCACGACAGCAAAGTCCTAAAATGCGACTTTCAAACGGGCGACTTAGTTCTGCGCAAAAACCAGAAAGACTCCCACGAGGGTAAACTAGCTGCGAATTGGGAAGGCCCCTACCGCGTCCGTGACAAAACGGAGCACGGGGCCTATTACCTCGAAAACCTGCACGGTGAACAACTAGCTCGACCATGGAACGCCGCGAAATTTAAGCGGTACTACAGTTAGAACATTGCCCGCGACGACCCATAGTCCCGGCCACTGGGGGGGCGACATGGTACCGCCGCACTCCTACGCGTCCACTAGCGACTAGAGAAAAGCAAGCCCTGCCTCTTGTGTGCGCGGGCAGACGGCCTCGCTCGGCGGGGAACACCTCGACCGAGATTCCCCGCCGCCATACCGAAATCGGCAAGACACCCAGCTCGCGATGGGACGTCCACGCCACGGGGAGAACTACCCCCGAAACGGTCCGGCCGCACCGCCGGCCAAACCGGCCGGTTCCCTTCACCACCGGTAACAAGTTTGTCGAGCTAACACCCGGACAGGCCCAGAGTATATCGAAGCATGCACATCAAACATCATTCAAACAAACAAATAAATACGAAAAAACGAGCATAAACATCATGCAAATACCGAGCGCACACTTAGAAAATTCACAAAAATATATTAAGCAAAAGTGGGCACCAACCCAGTAGTTAATATTACACAAACGGGGCGCGCAAACCCAAAGAAAAACAAGTTATAAAATGTCGGCACGCAGGCCATAAAAACAACGAGCACGCAGGCCCGAGAACCTATGCCACTTCGCCCTCCTGATCAGCAACCACAGGGACCTCATCGGGAACGACAAGCTCGGGGTCGACCACCTTCCCGCCGACGATCTCATGATACGGCCCGATCCCATCCACGACCAGCGTGACGCCGGGGTTGACAACTTGGATCTGCGCGACAACGCTCTTGAACCCGACCTCGACAGCCTCTAAAGAATCGCCCTCCAGCACCCGAATCCGGGCAACCAGATCAGCACGTGTGATCAACCGCTGGTCCTCCTCTGTCTCGTCCTCGGCCGGACGAAGTGCGCTGTCCAGGACTTCCATACGAACCTTCAGCACCTGCACCTCGGCCGTTGCCGCCCCCAGCTTCTCCTCCAGCGAGGTCACCTTCCCCTCAGCGCCCTCCGCTCGTTTGCGTTGGTCAGCAACATCTTTCTGAATCTTCTCCAGTTCCTCAGTAAGCTTGGCCAGACGCGACTGCATAAAGGTAAGGTCCCCCTGCAATTTGGACAACTCAGCGGCAGAGCAGCCCTCCTCGTTCAGCACAAGGGCCGTCGTGAACGTCCGCATCATCGCGGTCAAATCCTCCGCCAGGATACATCGACGAGACTCTCGATCGGCCTCCCGGACAACCTTCACCTCCCCAGCAGAGACGGTAGGAGATCGGGCACCGTGAAAATAGCCCGGATGCTGGTGGCACGGCGGGACGACGTAACCCTCCTTGACCGAGCCGGCCGTCAGATCAATCAAACCGCTAGGCTCCTCGAATCTCGGCCTCTTCGCTGCTTCCTGAGACGTAGGATACTGACTCCCTTGAGGAGAAGAAGACGAACTCTGGCCTCCCGGCGTCACAGCCTCCTGCCCGACCAATTGACTCACCCGCGTCTTCGGGACCACGACGTTCCTTGAAGCGCGCAGCTTCTTCACTCGCTCCTCGACAGAAGACATGTTCGCTGCAAAAACAAAGAGAGAGTTAGCAACGGCCAGAACACACGATCACGGAGAAAAAGAAACATCCCTACCTAGATAGTCCAGAGCGGCCTCCCCAGTGGCGCAACCGAGCAGGGTCTTAGTGTTAATCAGCCGCTTCTTGGTTCGCACGTTCCCCTCCGCGTCGAGGATGTACCGACCATCGGGCGTCACCAGTTTCGACGGGGGGAGATCCCGCACAAAGGCAACTATATTCATATAAGCGGCCATATCCTTCTCATCGAGGGTCCCCGCTCGTACGATATACCTGTCCGTGCCACGGTTGAAGTGCTCCGCGGTCCATAACAGATGTACCTTGGGGAGCCACGCGAGGAACCGCCGACCGTATACCATTCGCTCGCCCTCGGCAAAAAGAGTATCCGAGCCTTCCTGAGTGATCGGTTTCACGAGGAAAAACCGGCCTTTGAAATCTTTAACGGAATCGCTGTACGCCTTGAAAAGCTTGGTCGGCTGCTTAAACGAGACCCATCCCTGACGACCGTTCACCAACTGGCGCTGCAGGTGGAAGATGCGAAAAAACAACGGAACTGTGGGCTCCACCTCGAGATAGAAGCACACCACCTCGAAAGCGCGGATAAAAGCCAGAGCATTGGGGTGCAGTTGGGACGGGGCTAAGCATAACCAATCGAAGAGCCCCAGATGGAAGGCGGAGAACGACAACCTGAGCCGAGCCTCTTTGAAGTAGAACTCGTGCATGGGGAACATCCACCGCCCATATCGCGAACAAATTCGATGGTGTTCCTTCGGGCAGTACACTTGCCAATGTTGCGGCTCCCCTTTGTAATACCCTAATTTTTACCCCTAAGATCCCACATTGCATTTTCATTTTTGCATACGCAAACAAGACCATACTTTTTGGTTCTCTCAGCGCACTTGTGTTTTCTACTCGCTTTATGTTTATTTCTGTTTACTAACCTCTAACCAAAATACCAAAAAAATATTTTTCAATTTGTTGGTTTCTTCTTCTTCTCTGTGTGGTTAGGGTTTTGCAAGGAGATTGATGGCAAGGATGTTAATTCAAGTCTAAATCAGATGGAAGTTTGACCTCATCTTGGTCAAACTATCAAGAGATTGCTTCAAGTGCAAATTGGTTGTGGCAGTGGGTTATTTTCTCAGGAATTATGATTGTTCAAGGTCAAATTGTCTTGTATTGAAACCCAGTGGTTTATCAAGCAGTGTTCAATGAGAAGTTTGGTCCAAATTGAAAGTGACAAGTAATGGCATCAAGATCCTATGCTAATCTTTTAGACTTAGCTGGTGGAGGAGACTTGCTTGATATTCCTCACACCCCAAGAACTCTTCCCAGGGTTATGACTGTTCCTGGAATTATTTCTGACCTGGATGGTGAATCAGATGTCAGTTCTTCTGGATGTCGGGAGCGGAAGATCATTGTGGCAAACATGTTGCCTCTGCAGGCTAAAAGAGATATTGATACTGCTAAATGGGGTTTCAGTTGGGATGAAGATTCAATTCTATTACAATTAAAAGATGGTTTTTCTTCTGATACTGAGGTAATCTATGTGGGTTCTCTCAAAGCTGAGACAGATGCTAGTGAGCAGGATGAAGTTGCTCAGAGATTACTAGATGACTTTAATTGTGTGCCTACCTTTCTACCCCATGATATGCAGAAAAAGTTTTATCTTGGTTTTTGTAAGCAGCAGCTCTGGCCTCTGTTCCATTATATGCTACCCATATGCTCAGATCACGGTGATCGCTTTGACCGCGTGCTTTGGCAGGCTTATGTTTCTGCAAACAAAATATTTGCAGACAAAGTCATGGAAGTGATTAATCCTGATGATGATTTTGTTTGGGTTCATGATTACCACTTGATGGTTTTGCCTACTTTCTTGAGGAAACGATTTAATCGAGTTAAACTTGGCTTCTTTCTTCACAGTCCTTTCCCATCTTCTGAAATTTACCGAACTTTGCCTGTAAGGGATGAAATTCTGAAGGGATTGTTGAATTCAGATTTAATTGGTTTTCATACATTTGATTATGCTCGCCACTTTCTTTCATGCTGCAGTAGAATGCTAGGTCTGGATTATGAATCTAAGCGAGGGCATATAGGACTTGATTACTTTGGCCGCACTATATTTATCAAAATTTTGCCCGTAGGCATTCACATGGGTAGACAGAGTGATTCTCCTCGTACAAGCATGCTTGTTGTGTCTGAGTTCATTGGCTGTTCACCTTCTCTGAGTGGGGCTATCAGGGTCAATCCCTGGGATATAGATGCAGTTGCTGACGCTCTGAATTTGGCTCTCACTATGAGAGATTCAGAGAAAAAGTTGCGCCATGAGAAACACTATCGTTATGTTAGTTCTCATGATGTGGCATATTGGGCACGCAATTTTATGCAGGATTTGGAGAGAGCTTGCAAAGATCATTACACTAAAAGGTGCTGGGGAATTGGTTTGGGCTTGGGATTCAGAGTTATTTCTCTTTCTCATGGTTTTAGGAAGCTGTCCATTGACCATATTGTATCAGCTTACAAAAGAACCAGTAGAAGGGCCATATTTCTTGATTATGATGGCACTATTGTACCACAAGCTTCCATTAATAAAACCCCCAGCCCTGAAGTCATATCTGTGCTAAATGCCCTGTGTAACGATACCAAGAATATTGTGTTCATTGTTAGTGGAAGGGCAACAGATTCTCTGAGTGACTGGTTTACTTCATGCAAAATGCTGGGACTTGCAGCTGAACATGGGTACTTTCTAAGGTGGAATAGCGACTCCGAACGGGAAACTAGTCACTTGTCTGCAGACCTTGATTGGAAACAGATAGTGGAGCCTGTCATGCAGTCATATACAGAAGCAACTGATGGATCTAGTATTGAAATTAAGGAAAGTGCTTTGGTGTGGCATCATCAAGATGCAGACCCTGATTTTGGTTCCTGCCAGGCCAAAGAATTGTTGGACCACTTGGAAAGCGTTCTTGCTAATGAACCGACACTTGTTAAAAGAGGCCAGCATATTGTGGAAGTTAAGCCACAGGGAGTGACCAAAGGGTTGGTAGCTGAGAAAGTTCTTTTGAATATGGTTAATGGCGGTAATCCACCAGATTTTGTGATGTGCATCGGAGATGATAGGTCTGATGAAGACATGTTTGAAAGCATTTTGAGTACAGTCTCGTGCCCATCCTTACCATCCGCTCCGGAGATTTTTGCCTGCACATATGAAGGGGGTGGATAGATCAGAAAGCAACCAGAGTACATCAGCTGGCCTTCCACAGTTTATGGGTAATCAACCTAGGGGGGATACAGCCTTAGAGTTTATCAAGCATGTCTGTGCTGTCCTTGCTCTGACCAATTATGCTCTCTACTTTGAGTCACTTGGAGTCGGTGTGTATGAGAAAGCTGTTCGATATGATCTGGCCGCAGACTTGAAACAGGTTATAAAGCCTGACTTGACCGGACCCCTTGGTGCTCGCCTATTGTTCGCTGTGTTTTCTGGCGAACAACCTCTGGTTAACCAATTTCTTCAGAAAGTTGGGTTACTTGCAGGACCAACCATACAAGTCCTAGGATACATGTGCATTTGGTTCTGTCGAAATACTCTTAGACTTTTGGTGACTAATTTGCGGTTTGTTTTATCAATATTGTCAAAGTATTAAGGACTTTGATTTTGCAAGTAACGAAAGTTTGAACTTAAAGATGAAATAAGGTTAAAAGTTTAAACAAGAACAAAGAAATGTCGAAAGGCTAAAAACTTGCAGAAAAGTAAATGAAATGTAAAATGACATGAACTTGAAGAAATAAACAAGTAATTTAAAATGACTTTGAAATATAACTGGTGTTTAAACGTACATTGTTCCAAATACTAGGCTCATTTTCTCTCACACTGGGTACTTAGAGCTTTTACAGGAATTTTGTACAAATTTTCACACACACATTCTAACCACAAACTATCCTATTTATACACAAACAAAATAACTGCTTAGAACGGAAAAACTATAACTAAACGACAAGTGTCAGCCTGCATGTAAATTTCTTCTCTGAAACCTCCATGTGTCCAACTGCCAAAGGTTACAACCTTTTGAAATTTGAATCTCTTCCTTGGTGACGAAACCTTGTAACTCCTCAAAACTGTCGAAACCCTTTTAAAGGAGAAAAACTCTTCAGCACTTGCCAAACCTTATCTTTTATTAACAAACTTCTTCTGTCGAAGCCCTCAGTCACAAACTCTCCAAACTATTCCGCCAGAACATTATATCTATTTCTGTCGAAACAATGAAACTTTAAAACCTTGTCAGCAATTCTTGGATTCTCCTCCTGATGCTATCCTTCGACAAAGATGACCTTAAAGCCTGAATTTTAATCTTGTCGAAATTATGGTCTTGTCGAAATTATGGGTTTACAAATTGCCCCCCAGCAAAAGATATTTTCGACTATCAAAGGAGAAATGTCTTTTGCTGTCGAAGTGACCTTTGTAATTTAGTTTGTTCTTATTTTTATTTCGTGCAGTGTTGGTTTATACTTTTTTAAGTACTTCCCATTTATTTTCATCACTCTTCTATCTTTTTCTATTTCTTCGACTTCGTATGCACCATTGGAAAAAACTCTTAAAATTTTGAAAGGTCCTTCCCACTTAGGGGACCATTTTCCCATCACTCTGTCTTTCTTCTCCATGGGCAAGATCACTTTCCAGACTAAATCATTTACTAAAAAGGCTTTGAATTTTACTTTTTTGTTATAAAACTTTTCAACTCTCTCTTTCTGCCTTCTTATTAATTCTAAAGCACGCAACCTTTCTTCGTCTAAATCAACCAATTCATCCATCATCATACTCCAATAGATTTCAGATGGAATCTCATGATGTCTTTGAATTCGTATTGACTGTAAACAGATTTCGACAGGCAATACTGCATCATGTCCATAGGTTAATTTAAATGGGGTGGAGTTAGTTGCTTCCTTAGGAGAGGTTCGACAAGCCCAAAGGATTTGATCCAGGGTCTTATGCCAATTTCTGGGTTTTTTACCCACATGTTTCTTTATCAGGTTTATCACCACTTTGTTGGCTGCTTCGACCTGGCCATTTGCTTGGGCATAATAAGGTGTCGAAGTCAACAACTTAAAACCTGTCTCTCTTGCAAATGCTTGCATATTTCTGCCAGTAAACACAGATCCTTGATCAGTGGTTATAGTCTCTGGTATTCCAAATCTATACACTATGTGTTTCTGGATGAAATCTATGACTGCTTCCTGATCTACATTTGTCAACGGTATGGCTTCAATCCATTTAGTGACATAGTCTACTCCTACTAAAATGTACTTCTGCCCTTTTGAAGAAGCTGGTCGAATCTCACCAATCAAATCTAAAGCCCAACCTCTGAATGGCCAAGGCTTTATAATAGAATGTAACTCACTTGCTGGCACATGAGGTATGCCTGCATGGATTTGACATTCCTGACAACCCTTTGCGAATTCGACACAATCTTTCAACATGGTTGGCCAATACATTCCTTGTCGAAATAATAGCCATTTCATTTTATGTCCTGCTTGGTGGGCACCACATGCACCACTGTGTACATTCGACAAAGCTATGTACGCTTCAGTCTCTCCAAGGCATTTTAGTAGAACTCCTTCTGCAGTCTTTTTAAACAGTTCATTTCCAAAGAGCACATAACTTAAGGCTCTGTACTTTATCTTCCTTTCGACTGTTTGATTTGGATTTTGCAAATAATCTTTAATGGGTTTTCTCCAATCTCCATCCTCTAGATTACCCACATTGAAAATCTCAAAGTTTTCTTGATCACCATATCCCAATCTTATTGTGTCCAAATCAGATGGGGACAGCTTAGTAGATAAAACTTTTCCTCTCACTTCGACAAACTTCAACAGATTTTCTTTCGACACTTTATACCCTGAAGCCAGCTGGGCCAAGTCATTTGCTTCCTGATTTTCTAATCTGGGGATGTGTCTAAAAACTACACTGTCGAATCTCTTGAGGAGTCTGTTGGCTATCACAAAGTACATGATCAAATTTTCTTTGACACATTTGTACTCTTTCGTCAATTGTTTTATCACCAATTCAGAGTCACCCATTATTTCGACCTCTGTTGCCCCCAGTTCCAACAAGATTTCAAGTCCAACAATTAAGGCTTCATATTCTGCCTCATTGTTTGAACAGAATTCTTCTATTTTGTACTTGAACTTTGTTGGAACTTTATTGGGAGAAATAATTAACACCCCAACACCTGTTCCATTTTTATGACTGGAACCATCAAAATATAACCTCCAAGGCTCTTTTTCGACATAATTTGTCTCCTCTCCAAGTATGGAGTGGTCAGCTATAAAGTCAGCAACTACTTGCCCTTTAACAGCTTTTAGAGGCATATATTTTAAAGAATATTCAGTTAAGGCTAAAGCCCATTTTCCAATTCGACTATGTAAAATAGACTTAGACAACATATGCTTTATTACGTCGAAATGAGAAGATATATGTACATCGACGGGTTTTATATAATGCTTTAATTTCATACAAGAGAAATATACACATAAACATAATTTCTCTATCATGCTATACCTAGTTTCAGCATCATTCAAGACCCTGCTGAGATAGTAAATGGCTCTTTCGACGCCATGTTCATCTTCTTGACAAAGCATACTTCCTAATGTTCTGTCAGATGCTGATATGTAGAGCCTCATGCTTCTTTTTCGGCAAGGAGATATTAGGACTGGGGGATTTGCCAAATACTCCTTGATCTTGTCGAAAGCAGCTTGTTGCTCTTGCCCCCAAGTGAAACCCTCTTTCTTCAGTCGAAGCAAGGGTGAGAAGGCCTGAGTCTTTCCACTAAGGTTGGAGATAAATCTTCTGAGGAAGTTGATTTTCCCTAGTAGAGACTGCAATTCCTTCTTTGTCGATGGCGCTTTTGCTTCCATTATTGCTTTAGCTTTGTTTTCATTGATTTCAATCCCCTTTTTGTGGACCACAAAGCCTAAGAAATCCCCAGCCTGCACACCAAAAGCACATTTAAGAGGATTCATTTTCAAACCAAACTTCCTCATCCTTTCAAAGGACTGTCGAAGATGGCTAATATGGTCGAAGCCTGAAGCAGATTTAATCACAATGTCATCTATATAAATTTGCATAAACGTTTCAATGAAATCGTGAAAAATAGAATTCATAGCCCTTTGGTAAGTAGCTCCAGCATTTTTCAAACCAAAGGGCATTACTACCCATTCATATGTTCCTATTGCTCCTGGACAACGAAAAGCTGTTTTTGGAACGTCTTCTTCAGCAATAAAAATCTGGTTATAACCAGAATAGCCATCAAGCATACTTAAATACTCATGGCCTGCTGCAGAATCTACTAGCATTTCTGCTACTGGCATAGGATACTCATCCTTAGGGGTGGCTGAGTTTAGATCTCTAAAATCAATACACACCCTTAGTGTGCCATTTTTCTTAATCACAGGAACAATATTAGCAATCCATTCGACATACCTTGTTGTACGGATGAATTTGCATTTTAGAAGTCTTTCGACCTCTTCTTTGATCTTCGACAGAATTTCAGGTGCAAAGCGTCTGGGGGTCTGTTTTATTGGCTTCTTCCCTTCCAGAATTGGCAACTTCAATTCCACCAAACTTCTGTCTAAACCAGGCATTTCGTCATAATCCCATGCGAAGCAGTCTTTAAACTCATTCAGCAGCTGGATTATTTCGATTCTGAGTTGAGGATTCAACTTGGCACTGATGTAAGTGGGCCTTTTCTCTGCCCCCAGTCCTAGATTAATCTCCTCTAAGGGATCCTGTGCCACCATTTTCATATTGGTGGAGGTTGGATCCTTTTCGAACCCCAAAGGTTCGTCATCATAAATGGCATCAAGTCTTTGGTTCTGCCATTCACCATTTGAGTCTTCTTCAAAACTCTGATTTGCATGTTGCTCCTCAATATTTTCTTGAGGGTGTTGTCCTTCGACAACCTGAGTGCTGGCTTCGACAGCCATATTTCTTACTTCAGCCTCAAGGGCCGCTTTGTGTTGTTTTTCGGCTATATAAGCCGAAATCCTTTCCATTGCTGAAACTTCAGTCATTTTCACTGAATTCACTTCCCCATCCAGTTGGGTTGACATGGGCAGTTCCCCAAGTGTAATTTGTTTCCCCAATTATTTCTTTATCCCACTGGAAACCATGTGTAGGATGGAGGTACATGGAACAGTAAGCGTTGTCGGAAGCTGTCAGGTCGAAAGCCGCAGGATTGCATGGTGCTATATGGGCTAGGTTCTTGTCGAAGTTACGACTAGTGATATTGTTCACATCAGCTGTGAAGTAACTCTGATCTGCTTCAATGTTTTCGACAATCCCATCTGGCCTCCAGATTGCTATTCTTTGATGCATGGAGGATGGCACAGCCCCAATCCCATGGATCCATTCTCTTCCCAACAGCAAGTTGTAATTTGCTTTTGATGCTATCACCACAAACATTGTAGGCCTGGTGATGGATCCTACAGTCAAGTTCAATTGTATTACTCCCAGTGTTGTTCCCACTTTACCTTCATAGTTGGACAACACCATATTGTGAGGCTTAGTGTCGGAGTCATCTTTTCCAATTCTCCTTATCATGTAATGAGGAATTAAATTTACAGCTGCTCCGCCATCTATCAGAATTTTGTTGACACCTACACCCTCTACCTTTCCTTTTATGAAGAGAGGCTTTAAGTGAGCCTTCATTGCATCATCTGGCTTTTCGAAGAAGGCATTTTGCTCTTCGACACAGCCATTGTTCATTATGTAGTAGCATACAGGCTTCAAGCTTATGCTATCATCCATCATGTCATCCTCTTCGTCTTCGACTTCCATTATCCTGTCGAAGTCTCTGGGCAGTACAGAAACCACATTGCAAGTTACGTCGAAAGAAGCATCTGATTCTGAACCAAATTCATCTGTGACTTCTTCGTCCACTGGCATTCTATTGTTTGTTTTCTGCACCTCTGTGGTGTCACCAGATCTATTCTTCTGAATGATTTCTTTTTCTGCCAGGGGCATTCCCTTGTTCGTAATCTGCACACATTTGCTTGATTCAGCTTCCTTCTGCCCAACCTTTTGGTATTCTACAGTTTTCTTTTCAATTTTCTTCTGCCTTTGGAATCTTCTCCATTGGGATCTGGACATAGGATTCTTCCCTTTGTAGTTTTCAGAGACGTATTTTGGCTTTGCCTCCTTTTTAACTTCCATGGAAGGACCCCTGTTCACTTCAAAACTCTTCCATCTCTTCTGACCTTGGACATCCCTTATAGGCTGAACCCATTTGTCATCATTTGGCCTGTTGGATGGTTTGTAAGTGTTGAAACGTCTTTCTCCGACCCCTTGACTGTGATGCTCCCCTCTTCTTGGGTCGAATCTTTCGTTTCTGGTTGGTGGGACTGTTCCCCAATTTCTTTTCCTCTGGGTCTTTACTGCTGCTTCTAAGTCATCAGCTGCTTTCTTGTCGAACACAGCACTGCATCTTGGGCAAAGCATGACTTCTGCATTCTTCCTTTGACACCTCTGGATGAATTCAACCAGACTCTCGTTCTCTTCTGGGTAAACCAGCTTCTGATGCTCTTCTTGACGCTTCTTTCCCTTGTCGATGTCTGGTCCTCCCTTTTGAGTGATTTCCACCATATGAATCCCAGCACTCTGTTCAGTTGTAATTTTCAATTTGTTCATTTTTTCGACTAGCATGATTTCCTCTGGGATGTCCTCCTTTGACTGACTAACATTGCCTTTTGGGTGTAAGCCCTTATAGATGTATTTGCAGCAATGTGCAACCCTTTCGACAGGATGTTCTTCATTTTTGGTGGTATCACTGTTCATTTGTTTGACAGTGAGGGAATTGTCATCAGTCCCTGGTGTTTTAATCTCCTCTTGGTCAGCATCTCTTTCACAGTTTTTCTTGTTGAAGCTTCTTCCCACTTTGACTGCATTTCTTCCGTTGAAACCTTCAGTGGTCTTAGTGGCATTCTCACTGTCGAAGTCTTCAGAAATTTTGACTTCTTTTGCCTCAGCCTGGCCAGCAGAATTATCACCTTCTTCCACCACATTGACATGGGTGTCGAAACCTTCAGCAGCTTCTATCATGGTGAAGTTGGTGTCGAAGCTTTCAGTAACTCCTACCATTTCAGAATTTTCTTCTGCCATGATCTCCATTTCGACCACGTTTACCATTTCTGGCTCAGCATAATTTGCCTCCACAATCTGCATGGGATTGGAGTCAATCTTCATCTGCTGCTTGCCTTTGTCTCCAAACTTCAACCTTCCATTTTGGATTGCATTTTGGACAAGATCCCTGAAAAGGTAACATTGAGAAGTTTTATGACCCAAGAAATTATGGTATTTGCAAAAACCTCTCTTTTTCTGTTGGTCTATAGGAGGCTCTTTAGTGCCTGCTGGTTTTATTAACTGACCATCTTTGACTAGTAAATCAAATATCTCATCACACTTGGTGATGTCGAATGTATAGGTTCTTTTAGGGAACCTGTCATTCTTTTCCATTTCGACTGGACTTTTTCCATTCGACGGGGCTAAAACTTTACAAGAATATGGAGGGCCTTGCTTTAATTCTGCAAGATCAATTTCTTGCTGGTCGAAAATGACTGGTTCGTTTTCGTCGTAATCATCTTGAACTATTCCTACATAGGCCACTCTTTCCTTCTTGTTTTTATTTGATCTAAATTTCTCATTTTTTAGTCTTTCTATCTGCCTTACTCTGTCTGCCAACTGTGCCATGTCTCTCAGATATTGGGTATCCAGTTTTTTCCTTATGGAATAATCAAGACCCCCTGCAGCCATTTCGACTAGTTCTTGTTCCGGCACTTGCGTAAAGCATCTGGCTTTTAATAATCTAAACCTATTCAAATAGTCATCTATGGGTTCAGAAAATTTTCTTTTGACACTTGCCAACTCTTTCAAACTTATCTTGGTTTGTCCCATATAAAATTGTTCATGGAACAATCTCTCTAATTGGGTCCAAGTAAAAATTGAAGTTGGAGGAAGTGACGTAAACCAAGTGAAAGCGTTTTTTGTCAAAGAACTTGGGAAATATTTCATCCTTAAGTTCTCGTTATTAGCAATCTCTCCCGCTTCTATCAAATAACGTGCCACGTGTTCTATGGTGGATTCACTAGTATCCCCTGAAAATTTTGTGAATTTGGGGACTTTCCACCTTGGTGGTAACTCTTGTTGTAAGATAAATTCAGACAAGGGGGAAGTATAACTAGGCCTTTGTAATCCTACGTTTACTCCGTTTTGTGCCATTATTCTCTCCACCATGGTGGCAATATCATTTTCGACAGGCATGTTATTGTAACGCATTCTCTGCTGTAACACTTCGTCAGCATTTTGGTTTCTCTGGACTATTATCCTTCTTGGTTCCTGTCGAATAGGCTCTTCTACATTAGGCTGTTCGACCATCACCTCTTGCCCCCTGGGATTTTCCTGAGGGTTCCCTAAGGGCCTTTGGTTTATAGTGAGTTCCTCTTCGACAGCCCTATTGGCAGGATTCTGGTTTAATTGCATTCTTTGTTGTGCTTGTGGGACTCCAAAAAAATCAGCAATGCGTGCCATCTGTTCTGCCAATATTTGGTTTGTTTGGGTAGTGTTTTGTATTAAGGGATTGAACACGTCTCCCATTTGTTGTGTCAAAGCCTGCACCATATCATGATTGCTTTCATCCATCTGTTGACGGATTACTTGTGCAGAATGGTTTGTCATAGCGGGCATATGGAAACCTGGTGGAATTTGATTCATTCTATTTCCATTTCCACCATATCCTGATCCTTGCAATGGTGATGACACTTGAACCATGGCATCAGAGAATAATGGTGACGAATTATGTAGGCTTGCCATCATTGAAGTTGGCATTCCGTACGGTTGTTCTCTCCCAGTCAAAGGCTGAGAATAATTCAGATATGGCCTGAATGTATTTCCTCCAGGGGGAGGGGTTCCCAAGGGTCTGGCGTGTCCCATGGTGGAAGAACTAGGCGCATTCTGGGATCCTGAACCCGTTGGTATGGAATCCCCCAAAGGAGGCCTAATCTGTTCTAAAACAGGGCCAGACACTGGTATTGTTCCTGACGAAGGGATAGGATTGGAAACTGGAATGGTTTCGTCAGAAATATTTGAAGCATTTGGCAAGTTAGCCATGTTTCTTCTTCTTGTTCTCTTTGGTCTCTCTACGTCGGTTACGGCTAATTTACCGCTTCTAAGAATCATACAACGTAGCAAGGAACAATTTGTCTAAAAATTTCTATTAGATTTTATCAAATGCACTGGTCCCACTGGGCGTGCCAATTTGTTCGCTGTGTTTTCTGGCGAACAACCTCTGGTTAACCAATTTCTTCAGAAAGTTGGGTTACTTGCAGGACCAACCATACAAGTCCTAGGATACATGTGCATTTGGTTCTGTCGAAATACTCTTAGACTTTTGGTGACTAATTTGCGGTTTGTTTTATCAATATTGTCAAAGTATTAAGGACTTTGATTTTGCAAGTAACGAAAGTTTGAACTTAAAGATGAAATAAGGTTAAAAGTTTAAACAAGAACAAAGAAATGTCGAAAGGCTAAAAACTTGCAGAAAAGTAAATGAAATGTAAAATGACATGAACTTGAAGAAATAAACAAGTAATTTAAAATGACTTTGAAATATAACTGGTGTTTAAACGTACATTGTTCCAAATACTAGGCTCATTTTCTCTCACACTGGGTACTTAGAGCTTTTACAGGAATTTTGTACAAATTTTCACACACACATTCTAACCACAAACTATCCTATTTATACACAAACAAAATAACTGCTTAGAACGGAAAAACTATAACTAAACGACAAGTGTCAGCCTGCATGTAAATTTCTTCTCTGAAACCTCCATGTGTCCAACTGCCAAAGGTTACAACCTTTTGAAATTTGAATCTCTTCCTTGGTGACGAAACCTTGTAACTCCTCAAAACTGTCGAAACCCTTTTAAAGGAGAAAAACTCTTCAGCACTTGCCAAACCTTATCTTTTATTAACAAACTTCTTCTGTCGAAGCCCTCAGTCACAAACTCTCCAAACTATTCCGCCAGAACATTATATCTATTTCTGTCGAAACAATGAAACTTTAAAACCTTGTCAGCAATTCTTGGATTCTCCTCCTGATGCTATCCTTCGACAAAGATGACCTTAAAGCCTGAATTTTAATCTTGTCGAAATTATGGTCTTGTCGAAATTATGGGTTTACAAATTGCCCCCCAGCAAAAGATATTTTCGACTATCAAAGGAGAAATGTCTTTTGCTGTCGAAGTGACCTTTGTAATTTAGTTTGTTCTTATTTTTATTTCGTGCAGTGTTGGTTTATACTTTTTTAAGTACTTCCCATTTATTTTCATCACTCTTCTATCTTTTTCTATTTCTTCGACTTCGTATGCACCATTGGAAAAAACTCTTAAAATTTTGAAAGGTTCTTCCCACTTAGGGGACCATTTTCCCATCACTCTGTCTTTCTTCTCCATGGGCAAGATCACTTTCCAGACTAAATCATTTACTAAAAAGGCTTTGAATTTTACTTTTTTGTTATAAAACTTTTCAACTCTCTCTTTCTGCCTTCTTATTAATTCTAAAGCACGCAACCTTTCTTCGTCTAAATCAACCAATTCATCCATCATCATACTCCAATAGATTTCAGATGGAATCTCATGATGTCTTTGAATTCGTATTGACTGTAAACAGATTTCGACAGGCAATACTGCATCATGTCCATAGGTTAATTTAAATGGGGTGGAGTTAGTTGCTTCCTTAGGAGAGGTTCGACAAGCCCAAAGGATTTGATCCAGGGTCTTATGCCAATTTCTGGGTTTTTTACCCACATGTTTCTTTATCAGGTTTATCACCACTTTGTTGGCTGCTTCGACCTGGCCATTTGCTTGGGCATAATAAGGTGTCGAAGTCAACAACTTAAAACCTGTCTCTCTTGCAAATGCTTGCATATTTCTGCCAGTAAACACAGATCCTTGATCAGTGGTTATAGTCTCTGGTATTCCAAATCTATACACTATGTGTTTCTGGATGAAATCTATGACTGCTTCCTGATCTACATTTGTCAACGGTATGGCTTCAATCCATTTAGTGACATAGTCTACTCCTACTAAAATGTACTTCTGCCCTTTTGAAGAAGCTGGTCGAATCTCACCAATCAAATCTAAAGCCCAACCTCTGAATGGCCAAGGCTTTATAATAGAATGTAACTCACTTGCTGGCACATGAGGTATGCCTGCATGGATTTGACATTCCTGACAACCCTTTGCGAATTCGACACAATCTTTCAACATGGTTGGCCAATACATTCCTTGTCGAAATAATAGCCATTTCATTTTATGTCCTGCTTGGTGGGCACCACATGCACCACTGTGTACATTCGACAAAGCTATGTACGCTTCAGTCTCTCCAAGGCATTTTAGTAGAACTCCTTCTGCAGTCTTTTTAAACAGTTCATTTCCAAAGAGCACATAACTTAAGGCTCTGTACTTTATCTTCCTTTCGACTGTTTGATTTGGATTTTGCAAATAATCTTTAATGGGTTTTCTCCAATCTCCATCCTCTAGATTACCCACATTGAAAATCTCAAAGTTTTCTTGATCACCATATCCCAATCTTATTGTGTCCAAATCAGATGGGGACAGCTTAGTAGATAAAACTTTTCCTCTCACTTCGACAAACTTCAACAGATTTTCTTTCGACACTTTATACCCTGAAGCCAGCTGGGCCAAGTCATTTGCTTCCTAATTTTCTAATCTGGGGATGTGTCTAAAAACTACACTGTCGAATCTCTTGAGGAGTCTGTTGGCTATCACAAAGTACATGATCAAATTTTCTTTGACACATTTGTACTCTTTCGTCAATTGTTTTATCACCAATTCAGAGTCACCCATTACGGGTTTACACCTATTTGATAAAGCTGTGATGTACAAGTCAACTTCTGTAGCAGAGCCTGTTTACTTTGAATTCCCTGAATTTAAAGCAAACTTGCGTCATGATTACTGGTTGGACATAAGTCTGGAGATCCTACGTGCACATATGTTTGTTAGGAAATTCGGCCATAAAGATACACAGAATCAGAAAGTATACTTGGATTTTTTTTGGACAGACAGTCAACAGTGCGATATCGTTATTGTTAAGACCACTGGTCTAGACTTGTGTGCATATAAGTCAGAGTCAAAATCACTCCAATTGGTAGAAACAAGGAAACTGAATGTTAGTTGGTAGGTTTACACGCATGAAAGCCGCCTGTTTCTTCTCGCTTCGGGAATGCAGTGCAAGACATTCCATGGATTTCAGATTTCATCTGCAGATGTTGTTCGCTTACCAAGGTTTGAGATGGTTATGGCCAAATCTGAGGCTAATAGTAAGCCCGTTTTAGCAGCTGAAGACATCTTTATTGTTACTGTTTATGGTAGGATATACTGCTTGCAAGTTGATAGAGTTGCAATGGTACTCCATTCCTGTAGACTATATCGTGATGCAGTGATACAGCAGGGATCTTTACCAATTTATTCCAGCAGGTCTAGCTTTGACTGAAGAGCAGAAAATAAAACTTTCTATTGCAAGAGCTGTGCTTCTAAATCCATCAATTCTTCTGCTTGATGAAGTCACTGGTGGACTTGATTTTGAGGCTGAGAGGGCTGTTCATGAGGCTCTAGATATGCTTATGTTGGGACGCTCAACAATAATAATTGCTCGAAGGCTTAGTCTCATAAGAAATGCTGATTATATAGCTATAATGGAGGAGGGTCAACTTGTTGAAATGGGTACCCATGATGAATTGTTGGACCTGAATGGCTTATATGCAGAGCTTCTACGATGTGAAGAGGCAGCAAAACTTCCCAAGCGGATGCCTGCTCGAAACTACAAGGAGAATGCAGCATTACAAATTGAGAAGGTTTCTTCAGCGAGCCACTTGCAACAGGGTGAAGAAAAATTTTGAAAGGTCCTTCCCACTTAGGGGACCATTTTCCCATCACTCTGTCTTTCTTCTCCATGGGCAAGATCACTTTCCAGACTAAATCATTTACTAAAAAGGCTTTGAATTTTACTTTTTTGTTATAAAACTTTTCAACTCTCTCTTTCTGCCTTCTTATTAATTCTAAAGCACGCAACCTTTCTTCGTCTAAATCAACCAATTCATCCATCATCATACTCCAATAGATTTCAGATGGAATCTCATGATGTCTTTGAATTCGTATTGACTGTAAACAGATTTCGACAGGCAATACTGCATCATGTCCATAGGTTAATTTAAATGGGGTGGAGTTAGTTGCTTCCTTAGGAGAGGTTCGACAAGCCCAAAGGATTTGATCCAGGGTCTTATGCCAATTTCTGGGTTTTTTACCCACATGTTTCTTTATCAGGTTTATCACCACTTTGTTGGCTGCTTCGACCTGGCCATTTGCTTGGGCATAATAAGGTGTCGAAGTCAACAACTTAAAACCTGTCTCTCTTGCAAATGCTTGCATATTTCTGCCAGTAAACACAGATCCTTGATCAGTGGTTATAGTCTCTGGTATTCCAAATCTATACACTATGTGTTTCTGGATGAAATCTATGACTGCTTCCTGATCTACATTTGTCAACGGTATGGCTTCAATCCATTTAGTGACATAGTCTACTCCTACTAAAATGTACTTCTGCCCTTTTGAAGAAGCTGGTCGAATCTCACCAATCAAATCTAAAGCCCAACCTCTGAATGGCCAAGGCTTTATAATAGAATGTAACTCACTTGCTGGCACATGAGGTATGCCTGCATGGATTTGACATTCCTGACAACCCTTTGCGAATTCGACACAATCTTTCAACATGGTTGGCCAATACATTCCTTGTCGAAATAATAGCCATTTCATTTTATGTCCTGCTTGGTGGGCACCACATGCACCACTGTGTACATTCGACAAAGCTATGTACGCTTCAGTCTCTCCAAGGCATTTTAGTAGAACTCCTTCTGCAGTCTTTTTAAACAGTTCATTTCCAAAGAGCACATAACTTAAGGCTCTGTACTTTATCTTCCTTTCGACTGTTTGATTTGGATTTTGCAAATAATCTTTAATGGGTTTTCTCCAATCTCCATCCTCTAGATTACCCACATTGAAAATCTCAAAGTTTTCTTGATCACCATATCCCAATCTTATTGTGTCCAAATCAGATGGGGACAGCTTAGTAGATAAAACTTTTCCTCTCACTTCGACAAACTTCAACAGATTTTCTTTCGACACTTTATACCCTGAAGCCAGCTGGGCCAAGTCATTTGCTTCCTAATTTTCTAATCTGGGGATGTGTCTAAAAACTACACTGTCGAATCTCTTGAGGAGTCTGTTGGCTATCACAAAGTACATGATCAAATTTTCTTTGACACATTTGTACTCTTTCGTCAATTGTTTTATCACCAATTCAGAGTCACCCATTACGGGTTTACACCTATTTGATAAAGCTGTGATGTACAAGTCAACTTCTGTAGCAGAGCCTGTTTACTTTGAATTCCCTGAATTTAAAGCAAACTTGCGTCATGATTACTGGTTGGACATAAGTCTGGAGATCCTACGTGCACATATGTTTGTTAGGAAATTCGGCCATAAAGATACACAGAATCAGAAAGTATACTTGGATTTTTTTTGGACAGACAGTCAACAGTGCGATATCGTTATTGTTAAGACCACTGGTCTAGACTTGTGTGCATATAAGTCAGAGTCAAAATCACTCCAATTGGTAGAAACAAGGAAACTGAATGTTAGTTGGTAGGTTTACACGCATGAAAGCCGCCTGTTTCTTCTCGCTTCGGGAATGCAGTGCAAGACATTCCATGGATTTCAGATTTCATCTGCAGATGTTGTTCGCTTACCAAGGTTTGAGATGGTTATGGCCAAATCTGAGGCTAATAGTAAGCCCGTTTTAGCAGCTGAAGACATCTTTATTGTTACTGTTTATGGTAGGATATACTGCTTGCAAGTTGATAGAGTTGCAATGGTACTCCATTCCTGTAGACTATATCGTGATGCAGTGATACAGCAGGGATCTTTACCAATTTATTCCAGCAGGTCTAGCTTTGACTGAAGAGCAGAAAATAAAACTTTCTATTGCAAGAGCTGTGCTTCTAAATCCATCAATTCTTCTGCTTGATGAAGTCACTGGTGGACTTGATTTTGAGGCTGAGAGGGCTGTTCATGAGGCTCTAGATATGCTTATGTTGGGACGCTCAACAATAATAATTGCTCGAAGGCTTAGTCTCATAAGAAATGCTGATTATATAGCTATAATGGAGGAGGGTCAACTTGTTGAAATGGGTACCCATGATGAATTGTTGGACCTGAATGGCTTATATGCAGAGCTTCTACGATGTGAAGAGGCAGCAAAACTTCCCAAGCGGATGCCTGCTCGAAACTACAAGGAGAATGCAGCATTACAAATTGAGAAGGTTTCTTCAGCGAGCCACTTGCAACAGGGTGAAGAAAAATTCATCATGATACAAGCCATGTTAATATAATCCCAGCCGTGTTACAAAGCCATATTCACAAGCTGCTGCAAAAATAAATAAATAAATAAATAGCACGTGAGCTAGCTGAATAATAATCCACGTCACCTAAGTGAGCTGAAAGGAGAAATTGCAAAAAAAAAAAAAAACATGAATATTTTGTTCAGCAAAAGCTCACGCGTAACACCCACTTCAAAACGGCAGAAAATTATCACAAACGGCAAATCATTTTTCACTCATTCTCATCTATAAATAGAATTCATCCCTCACTCTATTCTTCAAGCTTTTAAGCCAAAAAACCTCTGCTGATTTTCTTCCTCAAATTCCTCACTACCAGAAAAACCTTCGTTCACTTCTCTTCTCCTACTTCCTTCCACCAATTTCACTTCAATTGATACAAATTCAACCAGAGATTCGTTCAGAAGAAGAAGAGAATCAAGAAGAAGTTTGGATTGATTTCTTACCTGTGATTTTGAAGGTAGTTCAATGGATTTCGTTTTCTCGATTCGAGTTCGTCATTGCATATTTCCTTGAATTGTTTATACTGTTGTGAAGAGCTTTTGATTCCGATCACAACCGTGTTAGTTTCGCATCCCGTCGCTGTGATTTGAGCTTGAATCCATAGCCATGGTGAACGGTGTCGCGTGAAGTTTTGAAGAAGAAAGTTGTTCTGATGTTTTGGTTTTCTATTTCTCTTTTTCCTTTTCGTTTTTCTTTACTATTTTAAATATATTTTTCTTTATTCCTTTTATTTTGTTATTTCTTTTTTTTTTTTACTAGTTAATATCTTAAATAGTTTTTTTTAAAAGAGCTCTTAAAAAATTTATTTAAAAACTTTTGTTTTGAGCTAATTGTTGGTTGTTTTGGATTTTAAATTTTGATAAGATCTCATCAATCTCAATGGACTTTGGGTGTCGATTTTATCCACCAAAAGAGGTGATTGATATTGATGATGATTTAATCGATTTAAGATCCAAATTGTGGTTTCTTTTCATTTTAGTTCTTCTTCTTATTTTTCTTTTGATCGATGAAATCTATGGATCATAGATTGTTGATTATCAAGGTTGATTAATCTTCATTATTTCAAAACTATGGACGAATAATCATTGAGATAATTCTCCTTACTTTGGAATAGTGATAGATTACCTTTGATTAATTGATGAAAAATCTTGATTATGATGAGATCACCACCTCTTTTCTTTTTGTGTGGCATGTTTTAGGAGAGTGATTTATATATCATTTCTCTAACATGTATTAACACTAACATTTTATTGACCGGCCTCAGATAGTCGTGGTTTCTACATAAACCCGATTATGATTGCTTAACATAGCGCTAAATTGTCCCTTAATCGGAAAATGATCATTCGTGGCTCAAACTTACGTTTAAAAGTCCAAGTATGTTTAGTTGCTTGTCTTAACTCCAATACCTATGAAAATCATTGTTAGGAGGCTTTGATTCTATCAATCCTCTAATGAATTTTCATTAATCTTGGTCTAAGTGCAAGAATTAATCATCATTGATCATATGTTCTAACCACTAACCACTAATTCACTAACAATATCCTTGTTTAATTTTGTTTATATTCTCTTCTTACTCCTTATTTTTTACTTTTATGTTTTCCATTTTATCATTTCATACCATATCTTTGTTTATGTTTATGTCATTTTTCTTTTGTCCACTTGGACCATACTTTGTTCAAAACATTAATAAAGGATAAAACATCTAAAAATTTGGTGCTATTAACTTTGTGGTTATACTCTTGGACCATTCTTAGACCTTGGACTTCATGGACATTTTGGACTTAGGATTAGGACTTTCTTCCCTATGCTTGGAGAATTTTGAATCTTAGCCTTTATTTGGCTCGATCATTGGCTTATGCTTTAAATCGGATGGAATTCTTTTTGCTTGCTTTGGAGTGTGCTACAAGTCAGTTAGATCTTTCTTATCTCTAGCTCTTATTTTGTTTTTTTAGGATAGTCACTTCATCTCCTCCCCTTCTTAAATTTTCAAAACTTTCTCCCTCTTTCAAAACCTTCTTGGTTTCAAACTTCAAAAACGCTTTCGCAATAAAACCTTGACTTTCGTCAAGTGATTTTTAAACTTTGTTTTTTTTTCTTAATAAAAGTCAATCAATGTTAATCATGTTTTGACCAATTTCAAAAGACATAAAAAATACAAAAACTCATCAACTCTTTTTGTGCCTTTATGCACTTTTTCACTTTAAAACTTTTCATAAAGTTTAGACATGATTCATTTCTATAGTTGAGATGTAAATCTCCTATTCCCCATTGTCATACCCCAAATTTGTCCCACCTGTATATAAATTTTCATCTGGCAATTATTCAAAGGAAAAAATACATGTTGTTTGCCTATTGCCTACAATGCCTGATCAAGAATAACTGTACAACACGTGTTGAGGTTCATTTGTGGTTTTGACCTAATTGGTGGTTTATTCGAGAGAGAGTGCTTTATGATCGGTTTATAGAGGGACTTATGGTGAAGGTTTTGGCTCATCAAAGGTGACTTGTAATGAGACTAAGTTCAATTCATAATTCCTCAAGGGGCTTTCCACTATTCCAATCCATTTGTAAATCCAAATCAAGTTTAATTCATTCAAATTTGAATTGTTCACAAAGCATTATGACCCAGAAAATAGTGATCTTTAATGCACGTTTGCCTTATTAGATTATGTCAAACTTCAGGCAAAATATTTTTTAGATAAATCTGGAACATTTGTTTTTTTTCTTTTATGTCATGTGTGGAGGACAAATTAAGAGGAGCCTTGAATAATTTAGTTTAAGGATGGTGGCTTCAAAAGCATTCCCAACATTGTGTTCATTAGGCCTAAGATGTAATTCAATTTAGTGACAAGATTGGTGCAATCCTCATTTAACTTCTAGTAAATTTTAGCTTGAGGCTGAAGGGTTGTTTCAAGACGTGACATGGATTACAGGCATAACAACAAAACGGTATGTTACTTTTCAATTCTTGGATTTATAAAGTTTAAATCCCAAACAGAGCATTACTCCAAAATTCTGTTAATGGAGAATTCAATGAAACTTCCTATGCTACAATATTACTGTTAATTGTGAAGCTATCAAATGGATTACATCTTCAATTTGACCAAGAAAAACTCTGTCACAACAAGGCAATCACTAAAGGTGGATGGAGTTCGATAAGCCGAAGCGAAAATGGATCCCCGGTGAAGAAATTGATTCGTTTCTTATCACCCTTTGATCTTCGGCGTGCCTTCTGCACCGAATATCTATTGGCCTGCGTGCTTTGTTCTCCCTTTTGCCAGTAGCCTCCGCCAAGCACTCCCCAAGTTCAGAAGCGCAACCGCATCTGAAAATGTTTTGCATAAAATGAAGATATAGAAGAAAAGGTCGTCATTATCTTTCAAACCTACATGACAATGGTATCATAAATACAAATATTGATGGGGTGGTGATTTAGAGAGGTTTGGAACATTGTTGAAAAAACCTGCTACAACTTTCGATGTAGGCAGAACCATCAGTTTGATACATGCTCTAACACCGGCTTCGAAGGAAGTTGGCGACTCTGCCTTCTGGTTATTCAACGCCTTTGTTCTTCTCAATAAAGTGGTTGTCGGTATTTCAGCTAAAAGCAAATACGGCAGGATTTGGTTTCAGTCTAGTTCATAAAACGTCTCAGCCAGTCGCTTGCAGAGCACAACCATCATGAAATAGCTACACACCGCATAAACCCGTCTACCACACTGCATAACAGATACATGAATTGCAGCCTCAAATATCAGTACAACAAAAAGGGGGACCCCACAGTTTCAATAAAAATAACAAACAAACAAAAGTTCAAACACCACCTTCACACCACAACTTGTACGAAATTTCAGAACCGAACCTACAACCATCCAAATGCCTTGTCCACACCAGTTTGAGAAAAGAAAAATATTGCGGATGTTACTCACACAAGGCTACATTATGAATGTCGCAAATCTCCCACGTAACTCAGTACCGACGTCAAGTCGCACTTTCATCAGCCCCAACGGTTATAAGTCCTCACAAAACCATTTTGGTTTCTATTTCGTACATCATGGTACAACCTACAAAACAATAAGACAAAAATAAGGAAAAAACGCATATACACCAGAAAAAAAATGAAAGAAAACACAGCACCACAGACAACTGTACCTTCACGCAACATTTCAAACTGTTCCACAACCTGTCACTGATCCAACACCTGCATAACCTCATAACACACTAGAAAAACTCTGCTACAACAAGCCAAAAACCCTGCACAAGCTTCAGCAGACCAAAATCTGCTACAGCCAACCAACAACCTGCCATAGGCTGCTACTCATCATGCCAGACAAAACCTGCTACATACCAGCCTGCACATAAACCATACCAAGACAAAAAAAAATCAGCATATACACAACAGTAAAGCCAAACATAAACTTGCAGCAGGACAGAAACTATGCACATCATACCCCAAACAATAACCTCTGTGAGCTGTACCGCTGTAATGCTTACATTCATCCAAGCCAAGGATCTGCAACATGAAAGTGATACAACACCACATCCTGCAGTTGAAAATGACTGAACAACTCAAAGCAACAAGACAAAAATACTTAATGAACAAGCTGTGAATTTTAAAAGGAGGAAGGTAAAAGAGCAAAAAGGGAGATAACTCATACAACTCAGTTACTACCCTCACGATACCTACAGATCTTCTTGACTCTTCTTCATAACACAACCACATCTTTTAATGTAAAACCCACTGAACATCCACCAGTCCTCCATTAAAAAACTTCCATCCAAAAGCATCCTTTCCAAATCAACCGCCTACAAACAACTTTCAAGCTTTCCTCGTGTAAATACAAGCCAGCCAACATTCTTCATAAACCAAGATTCATCCCACATAACATTTCCTTCCATACATACCTCCATCTTCAACTCACCAAAGAAAAACCACCTTCAACCATCATTCACACAACTTCAAGTTTATTTCAATGTAACAACCTTTCATAACCACCGTAACAAGCATTCGACACTTTCTCATCACCTTCCATTATATTTTTCTTCATTAAATCCAACCACTTCCAATCTTCTTCTGCAACACCAAAATCAGCCCAGAATTTCAAACAAGCTCCACCGTCTCTACCGTTTAATTTCCACAAACACTTGGTGTGCGTTCTCATTCAAACGACCGTACACGTCACCTTTGCTCTTTCCCAATTTTCTCCGCTGTTACACCAACCTATGTCTCCTTGTTCATCAACACCCCAGAATCCAAACCTCCAAACTCAACTCCATTAACCCTCAACACAGCAACCGAAATATTTCTTCATCTTCAGCTCGAACCGCCACACTTTCGAACCTATTTCTGCCATTGTTGTTCAACCATCAACACTCACCTCTCTACCTTGAATCAAAACCTCCACCATACAACTCAAGCTCAGCTCCCATCTCAGAAACCCCAACTTTTTTCAATCAACCATAACATCTATAGAAACCCCTCAAATCATAGGGAGGAAGAACCGAAAAATCTGCAAAATCCCCTTTCGTTCACAATGACCAAACCACCTCAATTCTCCATTACTTATTGCCTTCTCCAAACACTTAAACAAGAACTTTCCTCTTCTAAACAACAGCCTTCTTCTAACTGAACACACCAAAACTTTCCTCCATTTTCTTTTCGTAAACCCTGTTTCGCAAACCCTAGCCGCTACCACAACCTCTGTCATCTCCAATCATCAACAATAGAGTGCCATCCCGAGCTGAAACCTAACCAGAAACGAAAGTGAACGGAGATGAAAAGAAACAAGAATGGAGAGATTAAATCGAGGGTCACGGGAGAGCAAACAAACGTCGATTCACGAGGATGACAATGAACAACCTAGTGCGTTCTTCTGGGGTAAAACGAGCTAGACTCGTCGCCTTTCGTTTGTTTCTCTTGCGCGATGTGAAGAAGACGAAGAGATGATGCCACAGCTGATCCATCATCTATTTGACCGAGTTTTTCCCCTTCTTCTTATTCATTCAAATCGGTTTGATGAACCGAGTCTGGTAAGAAATTGGGTCTTCACCATAGCCAGTGTATCGTTTTCGGATACCATGTTTAATTGGGCTTAAGGCCCACACATTCATGTTAACCGCACCCCTTGTTATTGTCACGTGTTGTTCTTTTGGGGATGAATGGGCTTGTGGCCCATGATGATTCCCATGATGTTTTCTTTACAGTCCAATTCCTTTTATACCTCTGTCATTTTTTAAAACCCCCTCTTGTTTTTTTTTTTAATTAATTCATTTATTTTTCTATCATAGGTTTTATATTTAATTTTTAAGAACTCTTTAATATTTTTAGAATATGTATATTTTTAGAGTTAGATTTTCTTTTAAATAACTTTCTTAGAAAATTCCTTAAGTTTTTTTATTTGTAATTTAAGTTTTAGAGATGGATTCCATTTCTCTTTTCTTTTTGGGCATTTTATCCCATTTTCCGTTTGGGTCGATGACGAGACCTCCGTAATTCATTACCAGTCAAATTATTGATAGGTAATGTTGGATCTGAGACCACCTCTTTTCTCTCTTCATTACTTGTCCCGACTCGATTCAAAAACTTTGTCAAACAATTTTCAAAATCAAATTATCTTTGCATTGAATTAAAAAGAGGGGATTAAGTGTAGACTTTCTTCCTCTCCGAGTGTTGGGATGCCCACTGTAGTGAGGGTGGTCTTGATATTCGTCTTTCAATACGAAGACGTTTCCCATCCATTTTCAAATCTCATCTCCCTAAAATCATTTCTTTGTATTGAATTCAACGAGAGGATTGGGTGTAGACCCCTTCTTCTTCGAGCGTAGGGATGCCCACTGTAGTGAGGGTGGTCTCGATGCTCGTCTGTCAATACAAAGACGCTTCCAACATTTCCTCATAAAACCTCGGTCTTGTACTGAGTATACTTTCAATAATAAATTGATTTCTCTTTGTACCGAATTAAAAAGAGAAGATTGGGTGTAGACCTCTTCTTCTCCGAGTGATGGGATGCCCACTGTAGTGAGGGTGGTCTCGACACTCGTCTTTCGATACGAAGACGCGACTTCTTCCACCACCTCTCCTTTCACAACTCTTTCCCGAAACCTTTCTCACCAAAAACCTCGGTCCCGTACCGAGTGAATTTTCAAATCTTTTCATCACAAAAGCTTGAATGGTCGTGGAGTGGGTAGGCGTAGGCCTTCTCCTATCCCAGGTGCTGACGTTTACTGTAGGGTTCTCTGTCGCAAAGCACTTACCATTCAAAACCAAAAACATCGTTAATAAGAGAACGAAGTTCTCTTTGCATTGAATTAAAGAGAGAAGATTGGGTGTAGACCTCTTTTTCTCCGAGCGTAGGGATGCCCACTGTAGTGAGGGTGGTTTCGACGCTCGTCTTTCAATATGAAGACGCCTCGTTCGCCACACCTTTTATAACAAAAACTTTGAGATAAAGAATTGGGTACTACCCGTAGGGGTTACTATCTGAGGACCTATCTCGCCCCTTAAAAAACAATCCAATCAATCAAACGTGATACCTTGCCTCGCATGGCGAAAACCAACCTTTCAAACAGGATATGTTACATCCGTTCGACCGCAAACAGGTACGCATAAGTCTCCAAACGAGCGAGCAACAAAACACCTAAACTGCTAGAACGCGCACGATAACATCATCCCCAAACACACCGGTTATCCGCACCGTAGGCACGAACTACGTTGCTCTGATTTCTCATGCATATTGAGAATACGTAGGCATAGGATTGCGATATCCTAGCGAGCACCCTTTTTCTTTTTCACCCTTTCCCAGAAAGGCATGCTACGTCCGTTCTACCGCAAACAGGTAACGCCTAAGTCTCCAACGAGCGAGCAGCAATACACCTAACTGCTAGAATGCGCACGATAGCAGCGTCTACCAAGACTTCCCCGCACACCGTAGGCCGAACTACGGCTGCTCTGATTCTTTACTTTCTCAAGTAAAGATACGTAGGCACAAGGGCCACAATCCTTGCCGAGCACATCCCCCTTATATCTGTAGTTCCCCGAACTACGTCGACTCTGACTTTCTCACATCTACTGAGAATACGTAGGCCTAGGACCGCGAAGTCCTACCGAGTCTGTTCTTTCTCTTCTTCCCCCTGTTATCTCCCTTTTCCCAATTTCTAACCTTTCCCTATACCCGTTGGAACACCTTTTATAGCATAATATTTTAGCAGATAAATTCACACATCGACAAACAAAAGGTTCCCATCGAGTACGATGGATGTGAGGGGTGCTAATACCTTCCCCTCGCATAACCGGCTTCCGAACCCGTTCTTGGTCGCGAGACCATCTTATCCTTTTCTTTTCTTAAGGTTTTCTCGATATTTTCCTTTCCCCTCATGGGATAAATAAAGTTCGGTGGCGACTCTTCTGTCTATCCTTTTCGCCTCCCCGTCGTTGCGCGATGCATTTTTTCGAGTAGTGACACCCATATTATTAAGACTTTGACATTTTCCACGTTGATGTTGAGTGATAGTCTTGTTGATAATCCAAGCAAATCCTCCATCTTTATGTGACGCAAATGTTGTCTTAATACTCGTGGGTGGATAGTCGCAGTTTTCTCCTTGAAATGACGACTTGTCTGAACATCTAAAATCAATCAAAACCAACAAATTTCTGTCATTTGTACCACGAACTACGGGGTTTTGATTCCATATTGCACTTTATGGGTACGTAGGCATGAGACGATAAGTCTCTCCAAACACAAAAATCTAAAAAAATATTCTCTTCTCATCTCCCCAATCTCTTTTCAAACAAACCATTTTCAAACCAAAAAGCATAAATATTTCAAAGGGCTCCTATAGAGTACTATAGACGTTTTGGGTTCTAACACCTTCCCATTGCGTAACCAACCCCCTTACCCCGATCTCTGTCTCGTGTTCTTATTTTAGAACTCTTTGGTTTTGTTCGCTCTTTTTCCTTTCCTTTATTTGGATAAAATAAAAGTGCGGTGGCGACTCTTGTTTTCTTTGAGTTAAGTTAGTCAATAACTTACACTCACAATTTTTACCGCTACAGAAAAGTGGCGACTCTGCTGGGGATCTCCAACGGTTCCTAGTGGGTTTCGCCTACTTTGATTTATTTATCGCTTTCTGTTTGACTTGTTTGTTATTGTTTGTTCTGTTTTGGTGCCTGGTAATCTGTGTGGTGGGATAAGTCCTAACCCGGACTTGAGTGCACTTATGATAGGAGGGTGGTATAGTCTTGTTGGCTTACGTGGAGTAGTCCTTACTAAGCTGACTTGAGATCCCCCGCTCGGTGGAGGCCCCTTTGGAAATTACTGATGTCTTACGAGTAGTCGTAATTGATATTACTTTTTTCCGACTGGGAGCCTGAGAAGCTGAGGACCTTAGAACCCTTTAACCCATCTTGGCCTTATTAGGACGTGGTGCGGTGGCTGTTCAGGTGTAGACTTGAATTGGTCGTTACGCGATACCACACTCAGATGAGTTTCTCTTGAGAATATTGTTGGCCGACGAGTAGTCGTTTAAGCCGATAATATCCAAAAGATGGAATTATGATTCTGGGAACTTTTTAGAACCTTGTTCTACAGGTGATGATATAACCATAGTACATACCATTGTGGGTTGGTTGATTCTTACCTTTGGCTCCATGCTCGTGCCGAACCTTTGAACCTGTGTGCTTTGTATGTCTTGTTTGTGGGTGTTGCATCTTGCACTCATGCATTCATGAGCATTGTGTTTCAGCTGGTTTTTAAGGATCTCAGAGATTTTCTTTTGCAAACATCGCAGATATTGTTGATTATGGATATTGGAAGGAGAAACACTCAGAAGTACGGTTTTTGGGCTCCTGATCTTACAGAGTTGAGAAAGCTAGTGTCCTTGGTAGATGATCGTTCAGGCTTCTTATCTCGTTATGGGAGACTTTTATTTGTTCTTTCTACCAATATTGAGACGGAATTCTGAATACCCTTATGCAGTTCTATGATCCTATTTACCGATGCTTCACATTTCCCGATTATCAGCTCATGCCGACCTTGGAAGAATATGCTTATTTGTTGGGTGTACCGGTTTCTGATAAAGTTCCGTATACTGGTTTGGAGGAAGCTCTTAAGCCTCAAGATATCGCTGAAGCTACCCATTTGACGAAGTCGGATATTGATGCAAATCTAAAGACTAAGGGAGGCCTCAAGGGTTTAACTGCTAAGTTCTTGATTGAGAAGGCTACTTTATTTGCTGACATTGGTCGCACATTGGCGTTTGAGGCTATATTGGCTTTACTCATCTATGGACTAGTCTTGTTTCCTAATATTGATAATTTTGTGGACATTAATGCTATTAGGATTTTCCTGATTGGGAACCCTGTTCCAACTTTGCTTGGTGATACTTATTTCTCCATCCATAGTAGGACTTCTAAGGGAAACGGTACCATTGTTTGCTGTCTACCTCTGCTGTATAATTGGTTCGTTTCACACTTACCTCAGACATCTGCTTTTAGGAAAAACAAGGATTGCTTAAGGTGGTCTCAAAGGATTATGTCTCTTACGCATACTGATATCACTTGGTCTTCTTCGGTTTACGATAATGTCCAGATTATTGATAGTTGTGGAGAATTCGCCAATGTTCCTCTTCTTGGAATCCAAGGCGGAATTAACTACAACCCGAGTCTAGCTCGCCGTCAGCTGGGTTATATGCTGAAGGATAGGCCCAAGAATATTTTATTAGAGGGCTTATTCTTTCAAGGAGGGGATGATTCTCTTGGTCTGAGAAGAAAAATGGCTCATGCCTGGACTAAGATTCACAGGTTGGGTAGAGGGGAGCTTGGAAGACAAGTTTGCATTGCTTTGGAACCTTACACGCTTTGGGTGAAGAAGAGGGCTATGGAGCTTAAGATGCCTTATCCTATTGAGAAACCTCTGACTACTGTGATCTCTACGCCACTCCCTACGCCACTCCCTGTTTCTTCTGATGATGTGAAGACACTTCAAGATACTTTGGCTAAGATGAAGGAAGAGAAAGAGATGTGGGAAAGTAAGTTTCAAGCTTCTGACAAAGAGAAGATGGAATTGCAAAAACAGATGAAGGAGAAAGATGACTTGATAGAGTTACTTGAGCGGCGCGCTGTGAAGAGGCATGCAGAGGATTTATTTTCCTCTACTACTCCATCAGCACATCCTCCTACTTCTGGTGCTTGGAAGGGTATTGTGGATCAGCTTGTGCTAGAGAAGATCACCATGAAGCACAAATATGAGAAAGAGATTAAGAGACTCCGAAGGAAGTATCAGCTTGGATCGTCATCAGATGTTCCTTAGGACCTAGCTTTTTCTTATTTTGATATTATTGTATTTTGTACTTCCAAGTGTAACTCTTTCCAATATTCAATAAAATGAGATGTTTATCAGTATTTCAAGAAGTGTTATTTTATGATGTTTGTAATTGCTTTATATCTTAAAGATCCTTGAAAACTGGTTGAAACACCTGCATTTTGCATTTGCATTCGCATCATCGTGCATTGTGTGTTGCCTTTTCCAGATGTCTTATTTGTTTCTTTTGGCCTTCCTTCAGTCAAGCTGTCGCATCACTACAACACCCGAGCTAACTCTAAGAAAAAGATGGATCAGTTGCAACAAGAGAATCGCGAGCTCCGTGAAGAGGTATCAACTCTGAAAGATGGTTTGGAGAGACTGACTGCCGCAATGGAAGCTCTGGTGGCTGCTCAGAATCAGCCACCACTACCTCCTCCTTCTCCTGTCCAAGGAACTGTGATTTCTGAAATCGGATCAACGCCCATTTCTGTGGCCCCGATTAATACTTCTCAATATCAAATGCCTGTTGGTTTCCCTTGGGGCATGCCTAACAATTATGTGCCAGAGGGATATCGACCTCCTGTTCCCGAAGGTTCTAGACTCCCTGCTGTCATGGCTGTACCACCTCCTGTGGTTAATGTTGTTCCTAATGCTGAAGTTCCGGTTGTTCCTACTGTCATACCTGTGCCACCGCCTGTAACTCACGCTATGCCTTATACTGAAGAACAAATTTTCCATACTGCTCCGAGCGAGAGTTTGGATGTTATGGATCAAATAGATGACTTTTAAGATCAGTTTGCTGAAATGCAAAGAGAAATCAGGGCTTTAAGGGGAAAGGAGTTATTTGGAAAGAATGCTCATGAGCTTTGCCTTGTTCCAAACGTGAAGATTCCCGCCAAGTTCAAAGTTCCGGATTTTGAAAAATACAAAGGGAATACTTGTCCGCAAAGTCATTTGATTATGTATGCTAGAAAGATGTCTACCTATACTGACAACCATCAGTTGTTGATCCACTATTTTCAAGATAGTCTTACTGGTGCTACGCTGAAATGGTATATGGGACTCGATAGTACACAAATCAAGACATTCAACGATCTTTGTGAAGCTTTTGTTCGTCAGTATAAGTATAATCTCGATATGGCGCCAGACCGTGATCAGCTTCGCGCAATGTCTCAAAAAGAGAAAGAAACTTTTAAAGAATATGCGCAAAGATGGCGTGAGATTGCAGCTCAGATAAGCCCTCCGCTTGAAGAGAAAGAAATGACCAAGATTTTTCTGAAGACTCTGAGTTCATTTTACTATGAAAGGATGGTTGCGAGCGCTCCTAGTGATTTCACGGAAATGGTTAATATGGGGATGAGATTAGAGGAAGCTGTCCGTGAGGGACGTCTGATAAAAGAAGGAAATTCTGGAAGTACAGAAAAGCCTGGTGTTGGGTTCCCTAAGAAAAAAGAGGGAGAAACTAATGCTATATCTCAGGAAAGGTCTAGAAGACGCAGAGTTGTGAACAACAATGGTAGTCGTCGTCATCAACAAGTAGCATCTGTTACGCCTGTTATCAGTAACACCCCTACCGCTCAAGCTACTGCAAGTTATCAACCACGTTTCCAAGAGAAGACAACTCAACAAGGTCGTACACAGAGGAAAACACAATTTGATCCCATTCCAATGACGTATACTGAGCTCTTTCCGGCTTTAATAAAGAATAATTTGGTTCAACCTCGTGATCCGCCGGCTGTTCCAACTGAAATTCCATGGTGGTATAAGCCAGATGCTCATTGCGCATTTCATCAAGGTGCCCCTGGACACGATATCGAAAATTGCTATCCTCTGAAGCATGAAGTTGCAAAGCTCGTAAAAAGCGGTATTCTGTCTTTTGAAGATACCAACCCTAATGTGAAATCAAATCCGTTTCCTAAACATGGTAATGCAACTGTTAATATGGTATATGGTTGTCCTGGTACATACCGTATTTTCGACATTCGCTGGATTCGGAGATCGCTTGTTGAAATGCATGCTACTTTGAGTGAGTTCCATGATATTGAGCATGATTATGCCGCCTGTTGTATTTGTTCTGTGAACCCTCGAGGGTGTGTGATTGTAAAAAGGGACTTACAAAAGATGATGGATGAGAATTTGATTCAGGTTACTGCAAACAGAAATGAAGTGGAGAACGAGGTGAATGTCATAGTCCCACGTTTCAATATTCCTGAGCGGGTTGTAATTTCTTACAACAGTCAGAAATCTGCTGTGACGCCTTTGGTTATCCGTTTGCCTGGCCCGACGCCGTATGAATCCGATAAAGTTGTTCCCTACAAATACAATGCTACTATGTTGGAGGATGGAAAAGAGGTTCCCATTCCTTCTCTTCCCTCAGTTGTGACTATTGCTGATGTCGGACGTGTAACCAGAAGTGGTCGAGTATTTGATAATGTGCCTTCAAAGACAAGTGAAGATACTGGGAGTAAGCAAATTCAGTTGAAGACTTCTGTGGAGTCTGGTCAATCAAGTGACGTAAATCAGAAGTCAGATAATGATGAGGTATTGAAATTGATCAAGAAGAGTGAATATAATGTGGTGGATCAATTGTTACATACACCGTCAAAAATATCTGTTTTATCTCTGTTAATGAGCTCTGAGGCTCATCGTGAATCATTGCAAAAAGTATTGGAACAAGCTTATGTAGATCATGATGTGACTGTTAACCAGTTTGATAGCATTGTTGCCAATATCATTGCGTGTAACAATCTGAGTTTTTGTGATGAAGAGTTGACCGAACATGGAAGAAATCACAATTTGGCTCTCCATATTTCCGTGAATTGCCAGGAAGACGCTCTATCCAATGTGCTGGTTGATACTGGGTCATCGTTGAATGTGATGCCAAAATCTACTTTGTCCAGATTATCTTATCAAGGTACTCCTATGAGGTTCAGTGGGGTCATTGTGAAAGCCTTTGATGGATCGAGGAAAACCGTGATTGGAGAGGTTGATCTCCCTATCAAGATTGGTCCGTGTTTTTTCCAGATTACTTTTCAAGTCATGGATATTCGTCCTGCTTACAGTTGTCTTCTAGGACGCCCGTGGATCCATGAAGCTGGAGCTGTTACTTCAACACTGCACCAAAAGTTAAAATTCGTGCAGAATGGTAAACTTGTCGTTGTTGGTGGAGAACAGGCTATGTTGGTAAGTAGTTTGTCGTCTTTTTCTTATATCGATGCGGAAGAGGATATTGGAACTCCGTTTCAGGCTCTTTCTGTGGTTGATAAAGCTGTTAAGAAGGATGGGGTGTCCATGTCTTCTTTAAAAGATGCACAACATGTAGTGGATAATGGCCAAGCTCATGGATGGGGCCGAATCATTGAAGTTGCTGAGAAAAAAGATAGAGCTGGTTTGGGTTTTACATCTGGTTCAACCCAAAATGAGCTGAAGAGTATTCATGAAGTCTTTCGAAGTGCTGGGTTCATCCATTGCAAAGATCATTCTACAGCTGCAATTCTTGAAGATGACCAAGAGGAAGAAATGCCCAACTTTGTGACACGTGGATTGATATGCCAGAATTGGATTGCTGTTGATGTTCCTACTGTTGTTCATGTTTCAAAGTAATTTGTTTTTGTTTCTTTCAAAAATCCTTTCACTCTGCCCAAGGTGAAAGTGAATTTGTGAGGGCTTTGTTTCAACTTTTATCATCATCAATAAAATGTTTTTCTGTTTATCCATATGTTGTTTTCCTTTTTTGCTTTACTTCTGAAAAATGGTAACATAAAAAACCGAAAAAAGTATAATAATGTTATAATCACTCTTATCTGCATAATATTTTCATTTTTTTGTTCATATTCTAAAATCAAACATAAAATCATTGTGCAGATTGATTGTTAAACCCATTGGAAACAATGACCATATGCCCCCTCCCAACTTTGATTTCCCTGTGTTTGAAGCGGAAGAGGAGGATATTGAAGAAATTCCTGATGAGATTTCTCGATTGCTTGAGCACGAGGAGAAGACCATTCAGCCTCATGAAGAGCCGGTGGAATTGGTTAATCTGGGTTCCGATGATGATAAAAAAGAAGTCAAGATTGGGGCACTGCTTCAGTCAGATGTTAAGAAGAGGATGGTAGAGCTTCTTAGAGAATATGTTGACGTGTTTGCTTGGTCCTATCAAGACATGCCTGGTCTTGATACCGGTATTGTGGAGCACCATTTGCCATTAAAGCCTGAATGTTCACCCGTGAAGCAGAAATTGAGAAGAACTCATCCTGACAGAAGAGGTTCAAAAGCAGATTGATGCTGGTTTTCTTGTGACCGTAGAATATCCTCAATGGGTGGCCAATATCGTGCCTGTTCCAAAGAAAGACGGAAAGGTCCGAATGTGTGTTGACTATAGAGATTTGAATAAAGCAAGTCCAAAAGATGATTTTCCACTACCACACATTGATTTGTTGGTAGATAATACTGCTAAGTTCAATATCTTTTCATTTATGGATGGATTTTCCGGTTATAATCAAATAAAGATGGCACCTGAGGATATGGAAAAAACAACATTCATTACACCCTGGGGAACATTCTGTTACAGAGTGATGCCCTTCGGTTTAAAAAATGCTGGTGCAACCTACCAGAGAGCTATGACCACCCTGTTCCATGATATGATGCATAAAGAAATTGAGGTCTATGTGGATGATATGATTTGTAAGTCGAAGACTGAAGAAGATCATATTAAAAATTTATTGAAGTTGTTTCAACGTTTGAGAAAGTTTAAGCTCCGTCTGAATCCTAATAAATGCACTTTTGGTGTTCGTTCTGGAAAATTGTTAGGCTTTATTGTCAGTCAGAAAGGCATTGAAGTTGATCCTGGTAAAGTTAAAGCTATCCAGGAGATGCCTGCACCCAGAACAGAAAAACAAGTAAGAGGATTCTTGGGACGTTTGAATTATATCTCTCGATTTATATCCAATATGACTGCCACATGTGCACCGATTTTCAAACTTCTCCGCAAAGATCAGGGTTGTGTCTAGACAGAAGATTGTCAGAAAGCTTTCGAAAGAATTAAAGAGTATCTGCTTGAACCTCCTATTTTGTCTCCTCCCATAGAAGGAAGACCTTTGATCATGTATTTGACCGTGCTAGAAGAGTCTATGGGTTGTGTTCTGGGTCAACAAGATGAATCCGGGAGAAAAGAATTTGCCATTTATTATTTAAGCAAGAAATTCACTGATTGTGAGTCTCGGTACACGATGCTTGAAAAGACATGTTGTGCTCTAGCTTGGGCTGCCAAGCGCCTCTGTCAGTATATGTTGAATTGTACAACTTGGTTGATATCTAAAATGGATCCAATCAAGTATATCTTTGAAAAGCCTTCTTTAACTGGGAGGATTGCTCGTTGGCAAATGTTGTTATCAGAATATGATATCGAGTACCGAACTCAAAAGGCGATAAAAGGCAGTGTTTTGGCGAAAAAGTGCCATAAATGCCAGATTTATGCTGACAAGATTCATGTGCCTCCAACTCCTCTCAATGTTATCTCTTCTCCATGGCCTTTTTCAATGTGGGGCATTGACATGATTGGAATGATTGAGCCTAAAGCGTCGAACGGACACCGTTTCATATTGGTGGCTATTGACTATTTTACCAAATGGGTTGAAGCGGCATCATATGCAAATGTGACTAAGCAAGTAGTGGTCCGGTTTATCAAGAATCAAATCATCTGTCGGTATGGTGTTCCGAGCAAGATCATCACTGATAATGGGTCGAATTTAAATAACAAGATGATGAAGGAATTATGCGATGAGTTTAAGATTGAGCATCATAATTCTTCTCCTTATAGACCCAAGATGAATGGGGCTGTTGAAGCTGCTAATAAGAATATTAAGAAGATTATTCAAAAGATGGTTGTTACATACAAGGATTGGCATGATATGCTTCCTTTCGCTCTGCATGGGTATCGTACATCCGTTCGCACTTCAACAGGGGCAACCCCTTTTTCTCTTGTTTATGGCATGGAAGCAGTGCTCCCGATAGAGGTTGAAATCCCTTCCATGAGAGTTTTGATGGAAACTGAATTGTCTGAGGCTGAATGGTGTCAAAGTAGATACGACCAGTTGAATCTGATTGAAGAGAAAAGAATGACGGCTTTGTGTCATGGCCAATTATATCAACAAAGAATGAAGAAAGCATTTGATAAGAAGGTTCGACCCCGTGTGTTCAGAGAAGGTGACCTCGTGCTCAAAAAGATCTCGACTTTTACTACTGATTCTAGGGGCAAGTGGACTCCCAATTATGAAGGCCCATATGTTGTTAAGAGAGCCTTCTCTGGCGGTGCATTAATTCTTACAACTATGGATGGAGAAGAGTTCACTCGTCCTGTGAATGCCGATGCAGTCAAGAAATACTTCGCCTAAAAAAATAAAAGAACGGCTCGCTAAGTTGAAAACCTGAAAGGGCGGCTTAGGCAAAAATGAGCGTCTCGGTGGATTGAAAACCCGAAAGGGCGGTCCAGGCAAAAATTAGAGACAAAACAGAAATAATCATCCCGGTAGATTGAAAACCCGAGAGGGCAATCTAGGCAAAAGTTAGGGATCATGGCAAGTAACTGCATCTGGCCAGTCTTGATCGTTTGAAGCAACATTTCCTATTAAAGGTTCTACTTCAGATATTCTCCGCTGAAGTCTCAAGCACAGTTGGAATTCAAAGTTGTTAGGGAGAATAATGGTCATTGTATTTCAATGTAGAACTTTCCATTGTACTTACCATTTTTCAAACTTTGTAATGATCCATGGAGTTACGCCATTTGCGGACTACCATTCTATCAATAGAATTTGGGCCTTTGTCCCTTTGTTTGCAATTCTTATTTTATTTCTGTTTACAGAATTTCATTTTATTTTTGATGATGATTTTTGAAACAAATGTGAATAATTGATTTAAATTTTGAAAATTATAAAAACATTTTTCTTTGATTTGTGAAAATAAAAGAAAGAATGTCAACAGTAATCCCAAGAATGGTAGAATCTTGAAGCGAAAAGCGTAAGTGTTCTCTTCAGCAGGGTTCTTTCTTGCCTCTCTGGTAGAATTTATTGGCAGCTCCCCAGTAGAGTTGTGTTGATGTTTCCCCATTTGAGCTATATTGAGGTCTCTTCAGTAGAGTTTGCTGATATTCCCTTAGCAGAGTTTTGTTTCTTTGGATAAACCAGAAGAGTGTTGAACGGTTTTCCACAGCAAAGTCTTGATTCAAATGATGGATATGTTTTATTCATTCAACCAGATTATGATCGGACAGTTGAGAAATTTGAAGATCACTTCTCCTTGATGTTTTTGCCCAAGCGGAGATTTGTCTTTGATGATTCCTAGCAGAGGTTATGCATATTTACTTTGGATTATTCCCCAAGTAGAGAACAAGGTTGAGAAGTGTTGACATAGCAGTCACCTGTCGGGTTTTCTCTCACCTTGTGATTGGGTGTTGATTTAAAATCCCCCACAGTTTGACTTTTTGCTATGATGTTAACTTCTTATTCCCCTGGCAGGGTTGGAAGATTTGTGTTGCTATGTTTTTCTCCAACAGTTTTTTTTCCCTCGAAGCGAAGTTTATATTGTTGAATTATTGTTGGTTGAAGATTGATCTTTGGGGTCTCCTCCCCAAGCGGTATCTCCATTTCCTCAGCGAGGTTTGAGCCTTGTGGTAGGATTTATTTTCCTTTGATGGCTCTTGTGTATCTCTTGCAGGGTTTCTGTTGCTGATCCCCAGCACGATCTCCAATGATATCTCTAACTTGCAGAGATTATCCGAGTATTTCAGTGGTGTTGTGGTGTTTTGTTCACCCTCTGTTTGCCCTTTTTGTCTGATTTATCAGCATATTCATACTCATTGCATGCGCATCCATTTTGGTTGAGCATAGCATGTCTTTGTTGCATTGTGCATCCTGCATTTTTTGTTGGTATTTCCCTTTTCCCGATGTTGTTATCTCGCAGAATGCGTGTGTCCTCTCTTCATTAGAGTGTCGACCCCTAAGCAGAAAATACCTATCATTTTTAATTCCCCACTGAGTTTATGCCTCGTGGAAGATGTTTTGTTTAGCTTTCATCCCCGGCTTTTATCTGGATGGAATTGTTCCCCAGTTGAGTTATTTCCTCATTGGGTCGAGTCTTGTTTGACCGTTTCTTTCCAGTTTGTTCCTGGATTGAACTTTGGTCTCTTGCAGCGGTTACTTTAGTTTTCCCTGGGCTGTGGAACCGGGATGACGAGAAGGTGGTTTTGAGGATTTATTTTCCTCAGCAGAATCTGTTATTGATCCCCATCAGAAGATGAAGATTTGATTTCCCCAGTAGTGTTTTGATAACACTCTCTTGGTAATTACTTATGCAACTTCATGTGGAAGCCTCTTTATTTGAGCAACTTGTGTAATCTCCAGAAATTTACCTTCGCAATAAATAACATTTCTCTAGTTCATCCTCAACAGAGAAGTTTATTGAAATGATGGATCCTTATCCGACTAGCTTTTCTGTCAATTGGAATTTCTGTGGAATAACTCCCGATGAGAATTCTATTGCATGGTTCAAACTGCTCGTATCTCTTTTAAAGATCCCCGACAGAGTTGTTAATATCTTTTTCCAACAAATGGTTGTCTCTTTATTTGAGAAGTTTGTTGTGTGTTTGGAGCTGCTCAGTAACAAGTAGCTGATGATATATCTCTTTCTCCTACCCAGTAACAGGTAGTCGAGTATGTTTGTCCTACCCAGTGTCAGGTAGTTGACCTCTTATCTTTTTCTCCTACCCAGTAACAGGTAGTCGAGTCCGTCCTACCCAGCGTCAGGTAGTTGACATGTTGTTTACCCTATCCAGTAACCGATAGTTGGTAACCCTTTTATTCAATTTTATTATTCCCGCTAAACTACTCAGTAACCAGTACTTAGCGTTACTTCTTTTCCTACCCAGTAACAGGTAGTTGATTATATCTCAACAAGTGGATTACTTTTTATCCAGTAACTGGTAATAAGTAATACATTTCTTTGTGTTCTACCCAGTAACTGGTAGATAGCAATTCTCTTGTGTTTTTTGCACTTATTTTCTACTCAGTAACCGGTAGAAAGTATTTTACCTATTATCTTCGGTTTGAATATCTTCGCCCAGTAACTGGCAGTTGGTATCTCTTTCCCCATTGAGTCGTTTCTTTTCCCTTATCGGAATAGGATCTTGCTCTTTTGTTTTCTCATGTGGAGTCTCTCTTTTTCTCCCGAGCTTTTGTTTGTCTCCTGTGGCATTATTTCCCCACAGAGGTCTTGTGTTTGCATACCATTAGCATAATCATATCATTTTGTGGTCTCTTAGGGTCAAAAATTGGGTTTATTGTTATATTTAAGTCTCTTCTATCTAGTCGAGACAAAGATGTCAATCTTCATATCTCCGGATAGAAGAATCTTAAATAGGGGCAGCTGTAATACCCTAATTTTTACCCCTAAGATCCCACATTGCATTTTCATTTTTGCATACGCAAACAAGACCATACTTTTTGGTTCTCTCAGCGCACTTGTGTTTTCTACTCGCTTTATGTTTATTTCTGTTTACTAACCTCTAACCAAAATACCAAAAAAATATTTTTCAATTTGTTGGTTTCTTCTTCTTCTCTGTGTGGTTAGGGTTTTGCAAGGAGATTGATGGCAAGGATGTTAATTCAAGTCTAAATCAGATGGAAGTTTGACCTCATCTTGGTCAAACTATCAAGAGATTGCTTCAAGTGCAAATTGGTTGTGGCAGTGGGTTATTTTCTCAGGAATTATGATTGTTCAAGGTCAAATTGTCTTGTATTGAAACCCAGTGGTTTATCAAGCAGTGTTCAATGAGAAGTTTGGTCCAAATTGAAAGTGACAAGTAATGGCATCAAGATCCTATGCTAATCTTTTAGACTTAGCTGGTGGAGGAGACTTGCTTGATATTCCTCACACCCCAAGAACTCTTCCCAGGGTTATGACTGTTCCTGGAATTATTTCTGACCTGGATGGTGAATCAGATGTCAGTTCTTCTGGATGTCGGGAGCGGAAGATCATTGTGGCAAACATGTTGCCTCTGCAGGCTAAAAGAGATATTGATACTGCTAAATGGGGTTTCAGTTGGGATGAAGATTCAATTCTATTACAATTAAAAGATGGTTTTTCTTCTGATACTGAGGTAATCTATGTGGGTTCTCTCAAAGCTGAGATAGATGCTAGTGAGCAGGATGAAGTTGCTCAGAGATTACTAGATGACTTTAATTGTGTGCCTACCTTTCTACCCCATGATATGCAGAAAAAGTTTTATCTTGGTTTTTGTAAGCAGCAGCTCTGGCCTCTGTTCCATTATATGCTACCCATATGCTCAGATCACGGTGATCGCTTTGACCGCGTGCTTTGGCAGGCTTATGTTTCTGCAAACAAAATATTTGCAGACAAAGTCATGGAAGTGATTAATCCTGATGATGATTTTGTTTGGGTTCATGATTACCACTTGATGGTTTTGCCTACTTTCTTGAGGAAACGATTTAATCGAGTTAAACTTGGCTTCTTTCTTCACGGTCCTTTCCCATCTTCTGAAATTTACCGAACTTTGCCTGTAAGGGATGAAATTCTGAAGGGATTGTTGAATTCAGATTTAATTGGTTTTCATACATTTGATTATGCTCGCCACTTTCTTTCATGCTGCAGTAGAATGCTAGGTCTGGATTATGAATCTAAGCGAGGGCATATAGGACTTGATTACTTTGGCCGCACTATATTTATCAAAATTTTGCCCGTAGGCATTCACATGGGTAGACAGAGTGATTCTCCTCGTACAAGCATGCTTGTTGTGTCTGAGTTCATTGGCTGTTCACCTTCTCTGAGTGGGGCTATTAGGGTCAATCCCTGGGATATAGATGCAGTTGCTGACGCTCTGAATTTGGCTCTCACTATGAGAGATTCAGAGAAAAAGTTGCGCCATGAGAAACACTATCGTTATGTTAGTTCTCATGATGTGGCATATTGGGCACGCAATTTTATGCAGGATTTGGAGAGAGCTTGCAAAGATCATTACACTAAAAGGTGCTGGGGAATTGGTTTGGGCTTGGGATTCAGAGTTATTTCTCTTTCTCATGGTTTTAGGAAGCTGTCCATTGACCATATTGTATCAGCTTACAAAAGAACCAGTAGAAGGGCCATATTTCTTGATTATGACGGCACTATTGTACCACAAGCTTCCATTAATAAAACCCCCAGCCCTGAAGTCATATCTGTGCTAAATGCCCTGTGTAACGATACCAAGAATATTGTGTTCATTGTTAGTGGAAGGGCAACAGATTCTCTGAGTGACTGGTTTACTTCATGCAAAATGCTGGGACTTGCAGCTGAACATGGGTACTTTCTAAGGTGGAATAGCGACTCCGAACGGGAAACTAGTCACTTGTCTGCAGACCTTGATTGGAAACAGATAGTGGAGCCTGTCATGCAGTCATATACAGAAGCAACTGATGGATCTAGTATTGAAATTAAGGAAAGTGCTTTGGTGTGGCATCATCAAGATGCAGACCCTGATTTTGGTTCCTGCCAGGCCAAAGAATTGTTGGACCACTTGGAAAGCGTTCTTGCTAATGAACCGGCACTTGTTAAAAGAGGCCAGCATATTGTGGAAGTTAAGCCACAGGGAGTGACCAAAGGGTTGGTAGCTGAGAAAGTTCTTTTGAATATGGTTAATGGCGGTAATCCACCAGATTTTGTGATGTGCATCGGAGATGATAGGTCTGATGAAGACATGTTTGAAAGCATTTTGAGTACAGTCTCGTGCCCATCCTTACCATCCGCTCTGGAGATTTTTGCCTGCACATATGAAGGGGGTGGATAGATCAGAAAGCAACCAGAGTACATCAGCTGGCCTTCCACAGTTTATGGGTAATCAACCTAGGGGGGATACAGCCTTAGAGTTTATCAAGCATGTCTGTGCTGTCCTTGCTCTGACCAATTATGCTCTCTACTTTGAGTCACTTGGAGTCGGTGTGTATGAGAAAGCTGTTCGATATGATCTGGCCGCAGACTTGAAACAGGTTATAAAGCCTGACTTGACCGGACCCCTTGGTGCTCGCCTATTTGATAAAGCTGTGATGTACAAGTCAACTTCTGTAGCAGAGCCTGTTTACTTTGAATTCCCTGAATTTAAAGCAAACTTGCGTCATGATTACTGGTTGGACATAAGTCTGGAGATCCTACGTGCACATATGTTTGTTAGGAAATTCGGCCATAAAGATACACAGAATCAGAAAGTATACTTGGATTTTTTTTGGACAGACAGTCAACAGTGCGATATCGTTATTGTTAAGACCACTGGTCTAGACTTGTGTGCATATAAGTCAGAGTCAAAATCACTCCAATTGGTAGAAACAAGGAAACTGAATGTTAGTTGGTAGGTTTACACGCATGAAAGCCGCCTGTTTCTTCTCGCTTCGGGAATGCAGTGCAAGACATTCCATGGATTTCAGATTTCATCTGCAGATGTTGTTCGCTTACCAAGGTTTGAGATGGTTATGGCCAAATCTGAGGCTAATAGTAAGCCCGTTTTAGCAGCTGAAGACATCTTTATTGTTACTGTTTATGGTAGGATATACTGCTTGCAAGTTGATAGAGTTGCAATGGTACTCCATTCCTGTAGACTATATCGTGATGCAGTGATACAGCAGGGATCTTTACCAATTTATTCCAGCAGGTCTAGCTTTGACTGAAGAGCAGAAAATAAAACTTTCTATTGCAAGAGCTGTGCTTCTAAATCCATCAATTCTTATGCTTGATGAAGTCACTGGTGGACTTGATTTTGAGGCTGAGAGGGCTGTTCATGAGGCTCTAGATATGCTTATGTTGGGACGCTCAACAATAATAATTGCTCGAAGGCTTAGTCTCATAAGAAATGCTGATTATATAGCTGTAATGGAGGAGGGTCAACTTGTTGAAATGGGTACCCATGATGAATTGTTGGACCTGAATGGCTTATATGCAGAGCTTCTACGATGTGAAGAGGCAGCAAAACTTCCCAAGCGGATGCCTGCTCGAAACTACAAGGAGAATGCAGCATTACAAATTGAGAAGGTTTCTTCAGCGAGCCACTTGCAACAGGGTGAAGAAAAATTCATCATGATACAAGCCATGTTAATATAATCCCAACCGTGTTACAAAGCCATATTCACAAGCTGCTGCAAAAAAAAATAAATAAATAAATAGCACGTGAGCTAGCTGAATAATAATCCACGTCACCTAAGTGAGCTGAAAGGAGAAATTGCAAAAAAAAAAAACAACATGAATATTTTGTTCAGCAAAAGCTCACGCGTAACACCCACTTCAAAACGGCAGAAAATTATCACAAACGGCAAATCATTTTTCACTCATTCTCATCTATAAATAGAATTCATCCCTCACTCTATTCTTCAAGCTTTTAAGCCAAAAAACCTCTGCTGATTTTCTTCCTCAAATTCCTCACTACCAGAAAAACCTTCGTTCACTTCTCTTCTCCTACTTCCTTCCACCAATTTCACTTCAATTGATACAAATTCAACCAGAGATTCGTTCAGAAGAAGAAGAGAATCAAGAAGAAGTTTGGATTGATTTCTTACCTGTGATTTTGAAGGTAGTTCAATGGATTTCGTTTTCTCGATTCGAGTTCGTCATTGCATATTTCCTTGAATTGTTTATACTGTTGTGAAGAGCTTTTGATTCCGATCACAACCGTGTTAGTTTCGCATCCCGTCGCTGTGATTTGAGCTTGAATCCATAGCCATGGTGAACGGTGTCGCGTGAAGTTTTGAAGAAGAAAGTTGTTCTGATGTTTTGGTTTTCTATTTCTCTTTTTCCTTTTCGTTTTTCTTTACTATTTTAAATATATTTTTCTTTATTCCTTTTATTTTGTTATTTCTTTTTTTTTTTACTAGTTAATATCTTAAATAGTTTTTTTTAAAAGAGCTCTTAAAAAATTTATTTAAAAACTTTTGTTTTGAGCTAATTGTTGGTTGTTTTGGATTTTAAATTTTGATAAGATCTCATCAATCTCAATGGACTTTGGGTGTCGATTTTATCCACCAAAAGAGGTGATTGATATTGATGATGATTTAATCGATTTAAGATCCAAATTGTGGTTTCTTTTCATTTTAGTTCTTCTTCTTATTTTTCTTTTGATCGATGAAATCTATGGATCATAGATTGTTGATTATCAAGGTTGATTAATCTTCATTATTTCAAAACTATGGACGAATAATCATTGAGATAATTCTCCTTACTTTGGAATAGTGATAGATTACCTTTGATTAATTGATGAAAAATCTTGATTATGATGAGATCACCACCTCTTTTCTTTTTGTGTGGCATGTTTTAGGAGAGTGATTTATATATCATTTCTCTAACATGTATTAACACTAACATTTTATTGACCGGCCTCAGATAGTCGTGGTTTCTACATAAACCCGATTACGATTGCTTAACATAGCGCTAAATTGTCCCTTAATCGGAAAATGATCATTCGTGGCTCAAACTTACGTTTAAAAGTCCAAGTATGTTTAGTTGCTTGTCTTAACTCCAATACCTATGAAAATCATTGTTAGGAGGCTTTGATTCTATCAATCCTCTAATGAATTTTCATTAATCTTGGTCTAAGTGCAAGAATTAATCATCATTGATCATATGTTCTAACCACTAACCACTAATTCACTAACAATATCCTTGTTTAATTTTGTTTATATTCTCTTCTTACTCCTTATTTTTTACTTTTATGTTTTCCATTTTATCATTTCATACCATATCTTTGTTTATGTTTATGTCATTTTTCTTTTGTCCACTTGGACCATACTTTGTTCAAAACATTAATAAAGGATAAAACATCTAAAAATTTGGTGCTATTAACTTTGTGGTTATACTCTTGGACCATTCTTAGACCTTGGACTTCATGGACATTTTGGACTTAGGATTAGGACTTTCTTCCCTATGCTTGGAGAATTTTGAATCTTAGCCTTTATTTGGCTCGATCATTGGCTTATGCTTTAAATCGGATGGAATTCTTTTTGCTTGCTTTGGAGTGTGCTATAAGTCGGTTAGATCTTTCTTATCTCTAGCTCTTATTTTGTTTTTTTAGGATAGTCACTTCATCTCCTCCCCTTCTTAAATTTTCAAAACTTTCTCCCTCTTTCAAAACCTTCTTGGTTTCAAACTTCAAAACCGCTTTCGCAATAAAACCTTGACTTTCGTCAAGTGATTTTTAAACTTTGTTTTTTTTTCTTAATAAAAGTCAATCAATGTTAATCATGTTTTGACCAATTTCAAAAGACATAAAAAATACAAAAACTCATCAACTCTTTTTGTGCCTTTATGCACTTTTTCACTTTAAAACTTTTCATAAAGTTTAGACATGATTCATTTCTATAGTTGAGATGTAAATCTCCTATTCCCCATATTATTAAGACTTTTACATTTTCCACGTTGATGTTGAGTGATAGTCTTGTTGATAATCCAAGCAAATCCTCCATCTTTATGTGACGCAAATGTTGTCTTAATACTCGTGGGTGGATAGTCGCAGTTTTCTCCTTGAAATGACGACTTGTCTGAACATCTAAAATCAATCAAAACCAACAAATTTCTGACATTTGTACCACGAACTACGGGGTTTTGATTCCATATTGCACTTTATGGGTACGTAGGCATGAGACGATAAGTCTCTCCAAACACAAAAATCTAAAAAAATATTCTCTTCTCATCTCCCCAATCTCTTTTCAAACAAACCATTTTCAAACCAAAAAGCATAAATATTTCAAAGGGCTCCTATAGAGTACTATAGACGTTTTGGGTGCTAACACCTTCCCATTGCGTAACCAACCCCCTTACCCCGATCTCTGTCTCGTGTTCTTATTTTAGAACTCTTTGGTTTTGTTCGCTCTTTTTCCTTTCCTTTATTTGGATAAAATAAAAGTGCGGTGGCGACTCTTGTTTTCTTTGAGTTAAGTTAGTCAATAACTTACACTCACAATTTTTACCGTTACACCCTTCAAGCGTGTCCTCGACGGTGGCATAGACATCGGACGCGTCAGCCACGAAGCAGGACGGGGTGGACAGCGACTCTTCGGCCACCCATTCCTCGACCGGGACGACACGCTCGTCAAAATCCGGGACCTCGGGTTCATTATCTTCGACCATCGTCCCCGGTACCAAGGCCGACATCTACACCTGAAAAGCAGAGGACAACGGTGAATTCGATAGCCAAGATCAAATCCACCCTTCCACCGCAGGTCAAGTGAAAGGGCGATAAAGGCGGGAGAACGACGAGCGAACAGGCGCTCCCCGCCGATCCTCCACGGGGCGTTTAAGGGCCAACCCATCATCCCTCCTCGGGACGTTCATCAGAAAAAGCGCGCGTCCCCGGGGCATCCATCGAAGAAAGCCCCCGTCCTCGGGACATTCACCGGAACAACCATCTCTCCCCGGGGTATTCATCAGAAAACCGCCAGATACGGCGGATCTTGCGTCTCTCCTCGGGGCATTCATCATGCCCCGACCACACATCCTAATCAAACGGCAGAAATAAAAGGAGGAGGGGAAGAAAAACTCACTTGTAACGGCGGCGAACGGGAGGAAGAACCAAACGGTGCAGCGGCGATCGACGGCAACGGCGGACGAGCAAGAATCTCAGAGCTTCGCAGGTAAGGCAGCAAGATGGAAAGTAGAAAAATGAGCGGGGACCCCCATATTTATAACCCGGTGCGGGATTCAAAGCGACGCTAGGCTCATTAATGGCCTAGGGTAGCCTCCCCTACGACCACCTAACGCACGACACGTGGCGGCAACCTGACAGTCGCGTCCCCTCACCTGCTTTCACCCCGCTCTGCCGGCGATGGGAGACCCCCGCGCAAGTTCCCGTTCCACCGCGCACGAACCCGACGAACCTCCCGTTTCGCCACCTCTCTCCCCGACACAGCGACCTTAAGTCCTCGCTCTTTCCCCCAGAGCTTCGACTTGGGGGGCTCCTGTTCTGGTCTGGGCCCAACCTCGGTCCAGCCTAATACCACACATGGCCAAGTGAACTAGCCCGACCGGGCACACGCGCCCCATAGGACGGGCAGGGCACACTCCCCCGGGGATGGACGACGCGTCCGACGACGTCTCAACATCCTCTCTTGTCGGCCGAACATGGCACACCCCGGTCCATCGAGCAAGACCACATGGCTCTTCCGCGTCCTTGCATGCTCCCCTCCGCGGGGAGAACAACGCCCTCCGGGGAACCTCGCGAGCTCCCCTCTGCGGGGAGGACTACGTGCCCGGCGCACGTTCTCCACGTGCTCCCCTCCGCGGGGACACGTCATCAACCAACTGCCCACCTCCGAAAGAGCAGGTCAAACCCACTTTCCGGAGATCAAGGGGCAGTTGGACTAGGGCGAAGACCACGTCCTGGTCTTCACTACGCCACGTAAGCCTTAACAGTCATTAGGTTTGGGTCTGGTCATCCAGCCCACCTCAGATGACCGTTGGCCCCGCGCTGGGGTCTCTCTATAAATACCCTCTTCCTCAAGAGGGTCAGGTAACACACTTCTTACCCTTTTTTCTGTACTTCGCCATCGCTCTGCCCAACTCCTCATTTTGGGATCGGAGTGTTTTACAGGTACACCCCCTTTTTCTCCTCATCACCGGTGAGCAAGCAGCAGCCCAACAGCGTGTGACCAGCCCATGATCCCCTTCTGATCAGGTCAGATCATAAAGCTATTTTGAGATTAGAGTAAAAAAAATCACAAATTATATTTTATGTCATATTATATTTTTAATTGATACAAATCACTCATAATCGCCACAAAAATGATTATCAAAATATATGTTCAAAACTATAAGATGCAAGAAAAGAGTATATATCAAGAAAAAGATGAATTTAATAAAAATAGAAATATTCACCACTAATATCAAATGATCCATTCAAGTTGTTGTAACCTAAATCAAGGATTTCGAGAGACCTCAATTTTGATATATCTAGCAATATATAAACATACATGATTAGAGTTGCATATCTTTTTTCAAACAAAATCGAAAAGAAAAAATAAAAATTAATAACGTAAAGTATGACATACTATGAATTTATTTTCGGAGTAATTTGACTCTCTTATAAATTTAAACTCTTGAGGAAAGAAAGTTCACTTAATGTCATTGAAGTTGTTGTTAGAGATGTCAAGGATGTCAAGATTCTGCAATATGGCGTATAATCCTACACATTAAATTCATATTTTATGAAGCAATCTCAATTAAGAACCACTATTTAGATATCATAATAAAATAGAAAGTGTTACCTTATGTGTTAATATCCGAGACCAGTCCAATGCCATTCAAATAGAGTTCCTTTAAAGATCCATCTTCATTGTGTGAGTGAAATGTGAGTTTGGTGACTCTTTTAATGGTGGTGTTGCATACAACTCATTTCCATTGACAACAATAAATTTTATGACAATTTTGATGTAAATTGTGAGGGCAAGGTTTCTTATTGCTTTGTTTTAATGATGTTAAAACTAGGAAAATTTAGTACTTGTGTGCTTTGGATGGTATCACATTGCCTTAACTTGCATTCATCTTTTTAATATGCGCATAATGATCTACATACATGAATCTAGGCATATAGGATCATCCCCTATTGTGTAAAATATGTTTTTCATCATTCTTGATGCTTTAGGTCAATCCATACAGGGCTTAGGTCGACTCAAGTATTGATAAAAATGTGTTTGTGGCATTCTGGCACACTTACGTCGACTCATAGGTACTGTAAAGGTCGACGCATACTGAATGATACAATCTTAGAGCTCTCAGGTGAACATGCATCGACGCATGGACAAGGTTCAAGTCGACGCACAGTTGAATTTGGTGTGCAGGTTTGCTTTCTAGTATGTCTAGGTCGACACAAGATTGTGGAGGTCGATCTCTCGCGTATTGGAGCCTATTTTTCTGCATCTTTGTGATCCAAAAAAGCGGTTAATTATGCATCATTTTTTGTACAACAACCAACAACAAAAGTAAAAATATACATTGAATTGCTCATCATCTTCATTCTCACATTTGCATTCTTCAACAATCACACATAATCATCTTTGTTGATCATTGCTTTGTCGAGGTGATAACGTTCAAACTTAGGAATGACATATCTAGTTTGGCTTGAGAATTCAATGGGTTTTTCTTGAATAAAACCTTTAGGGTTTTGTCCTCTAAGATCTTGAGAATTTAAAGGTTTTTGCACCGATCTTTGCTGCACAAATTAAGCCGAGTGAAAGACTTGAGGAACGGTGGGTTTGGTCAAGCAAGTAATAGTAATCAGGTGATTATGTTGAAAGATTTGGGGTCGAATGTCTTGCGATCAGAATCAGCCGAGTGAAAGACTTAAAGAATTAAGTGAGTAGCGGTAACTGGAGGTTTGATCGAAGAGTTTGATGTTCTTGATTCGGCTGTAATCAAGGGGAGAGAAGTGGATAGAATCAACATCAACAATTAGGTTCGAGTGTGCGGTAGCTATGACTTCTCTTGTACAAAACTTTGCAACTAGGTATTATAAATATCTCAATTCTAGTTTTAGAATTGGAGGCAGACGTACCCGAAACGAGGACGAAAGGAGAATTTCCTAAACAAATCGGGTATCATTCTCTCTCTCTCTCTCTTTACTTTCTGTTGTTAAAGTATGTGTGAAATCAACTGTTTGAGAATTTTCTATTGTTTTGTAGTGCTGAAAAACTGTTTTGGAAATTCATTTCAATCACTTTGATTGCAATTGTGAAACATTATGCACTATCATTTCATAGGAAATTGAACTTGGGGTGTTGTGCACACCAAATATTTGACATATTGATCGCACACAAACTGTTATTAAAATTGTCAATTTAATTTTCACTACAAGAAAAAAGGAGATTTACGACACATGAGTTGCGACAGTTCCTACGAAACTGTCCTTATTCCTGGACTGCGGCAGTTGTCACGACAGTTAGAGCTAACTGTTGCAGATTTTCTAAACATGTTAAGTAACATAATTGCGACAGTTATCAAAGAACCGGCCTCTTTTGACAATCGCGACAGTAAAAACTAACTGTCACAATTATTTTAACCAATCATAATTGATATTTTTTTTATTCTTTTATTTTCTTATTTTTTCATTAATTATTTTATTTTCACTCCTTTTCACTTTTATTCAGTAATTATTATAATAATAGTAACAATAATTACACTTTTTCTTGATTATTTTATTTTCACAGCTTTTCACTTTTATTCACTGATTAATTTTTAGAAAATAATAAAATTTCCTCCCATTACACGAAGGTTCAAAACAAAGTTTTGAAAAAATTTCGCGACGGTGGTACTGTACGAATTTCAACCGCCGTTAACCCTTAGCTACAACATGAATTTCAACCGTCGTCCTTCAATTTTGTCTCCCAACTTTTTAAGCGCGCCGAATAATTGGAGAAATATATGATTTTGGTTTGCTTCTATGAACTTCTTTGCTTCTCGGCGTGAAGACGAAAACTGTTTGCTTCTCTAAACTTCTTAGATTCTCGATGTGAAGAGGAAAAAGGTTAGTCTATCATATAAGCTTACCTAAGTTACTTATTTGCTTCTGAATCAAAGCTTGTCAAAATGTAGGGTTTTGTGATTTTTTTCTTTCTATTGTTAGCATTATTGTCGATTGTTTGTTATATTTTTGTGTTGATTTTGAAGTGGATGATGCTAGGTTTTAAGGAGTGAGTTTTTAGGCATTGGGTTGTAATTTTCCCTTGTTAGGGTTTTTGTTGTTAGAAGAAGTGTTTCTAGTTGTTATTACTGTAGTTTGGGGTTTGATGATTGGTTTTGATTTTGAGGAATTGTTAGAAACGTGAAATGATATTGAATTATGAAGATTCAGATTGTGAAAATGTGAGTGTTGATGTTGTTTGTAATAGAAAAGCTATGAAGATGAACTTTGTTAAATGAACTTTGTGAAAATTTGAGTGTTGATAATAGAAAAGCTATGAAGATGAACTATTATGCACATGTTATTTTTCATGTGATCCTGTATCAGTTGATTCTTTTGTGGTTTTCTTAATATAGTAAAATACTCTTAACTTTTTTTTATGCACATGTTATTTTTCATGTGATCCTGTATCTTATTGTTTATTTATTTCACTTTGGTTTCTGCCCGGAGTTGTTGTTCGGGTGCGTAGTGATATCGGAATGAGATTCTCATATATCTCTATCTAGTCTCGGGGCAGCATCTTCGAAGCAAAGCCAGCAGTTTAGATTGGGTCTGGCGGGGAGGTTGGGTTGTATTTTTGTGCATTATTGTTAGTATTTTTTTCTATTTCCTTTTAGTATCAGGTGCAGGGGTTTTTGATACTGGTTAATCGGGTAGGCTGCTTTAGCAGTTTATATTTGTTTCTGCAGATCTCTGTTATAGGGAATTTTTGGTGATATGTTTTCCTTTGGCATTGCTTATGCCTTTTGTTGGTTAATATAATTTCTTTGCTGCTTAAAAAAAAAACTATAATTGGTTGGTAGTACATAAGAACTTTATCAATATTGAAATTCAAATCATTATTTATAATTACTAAACTTAATTTATTTCCGACAGTATGACCCTGAAATAAATCCTGAAAATGTGCGATATCATGGCCCACCTCAAGTAATGCTTGCATACTTGAAGTTCCAGTGGTCACTTGGTGAGGATTCAAAGCGCACTTGAAGTTCCAGCGGTCACTTGGTGAGGATTCAAAGCGCAGAGAAGCATAGGCTACAGGTATCATATGTTTTCCTCTGCGGTCTTCACTAGTGGTTTAAATCCAAGTGTTTCTCTCCTTGCTCGTGTTTATCTGAATCTTGGCTCCTGGCAGTGGACACTTTCTCTTGGACTGGCTGACGAATCCATAAAAGGTTTTTAGTGTTTATAATTTGGATCTTTAACATAAAATAATATTTGATCAATTTTTAATTTTGTTTCAATATTTGTAGATATACTCGATGCATTCTCAAAAGCTACTCAATATGCAAATAAATGGACCAAAGCTTGGCATAAATGGGCATTGTTCAATACAGCAGTGATGTCTCATTATACTTTAAGAGGTTTCCCAAACATTGCAGCACAGTTTGTTGTTGCTGCTGTCACCGGATACTTTCGTTCTATAGCATGTGCAGCAAATTCGAAAGTTGTTGACGGGAGTTTATAGTAAGTAATTTGATACGTTTTTGCTGCAGAATATAATGCTTATTATTCAATATAAGTAACAACTGTTTGGACTCAAATGTAGAGATAGTACAGTAAGGACACCCGGCATTGGAGTTAGCTTAACTAAAAAGTAATGACACTCATATATTGACTTGTTTTGGAAACTGAATGGGAGTGTATTTCTGTAGTGTACATGACTCACCATGCAAACTAGATAACTTGGAGAGGTTTGACATTGATTTCTAAAGTTTTGGAATACCATGAACCAATTAAGTATGTATGGCATGAGGAGAATCCTAGTTGAACAAACACAGGATGAAGCAGATAGATAGTAAAGGCTATGGGACTCCATCCAGCCCCTATCGACTGTCCCAAACTCTGGTCCTTTCAAACACCAATTTCTTTTGTAAATTAAAGAGATACCCAGGAACATAAAGGACAAAATCAACTAATACGGAAAGGGACAGGAAAGGAATGGGTTGTTCCAATCCCTTGAGACTAGGTCTAGGAATCATAGCTATAGGTAAATAAAAAAATGTAGAGATGAGAAATTAGTCTTATTACCAGATATGACTTGGCAACGGTATCAAGAACCTTGTGTCAGAATGTTGAATATTACCCATGATTCTCGTGGAATCTATGAGAGTAAATCTGAATTTTTTTGGATTGATTATGGTTACACTTGATTACATCCATTTATAGATCTATTTGATGACCTGTTATAGCAGTTAATGCCTAGGATTGACTGACATGTGTGTATGTCAGTTTGTTATGGCTGTTGCAGCTATTTTTAACCGTGCGAAACAGCTAGTTACAATCAGTTACATGGCTATGTTAATATACAATGCACCTACTGTTAGCTCTCATGAGCTTACTAGATAACTATAAACTGATTCTTTCTTGCCATGGGACCAAGGCATGGTAACTGATATATCGAATAAAATAGTTTACTAGGGTTTATAACCAAACCGGTGTAGCTGGAATCTGAATAAGGGGTGCAAACCTTGTTAGGACAATAGTAGACCTTAGGTTCTGATTACAGGCAAGAGTAATTCTGAAGCAAACCAAAAAAGGGCAAGTAGGATAAATTGGGTATTCAGCTGCTTACATTCTTAATTTAATTTCATCTGTCCCTTGTAACAGGAGCTAACAGCTTATTAATATTATAGAGTGCAACATGATTCTTGCTTAAAATGCGCAAAAATATGACTATCAAACTCTTTGGGACAATGTAAAACTCTACGGTATTGCTAGTATATATGTTGACAGCAGACACATAATCAACCTTAGCTATTAAGCCGTCCTTATACACTTCCCCATTAAGCCTTCTAAAAGTTGTAATCATTTAATGCTCTAGATATTTCTGAAAGTTATACTGAATTGGAGTTGCTACATTCATTGATTCCTTCATTAGTTTTTTCGCATTGCAGTAAATTTTGATTCGGTTCTTTCGATTATTGTGTGCACTGTAGTAAGTTTTGAATGACATCGTCATTACGAAACTTGCTAATATCATCATTTTGTGTTTTTGTTTATAGTGAAGAGAAGGTAGCTCCGATTATGTTCTTCAATCGGTATCCAGCTCTCAGTATCCACCTCTCTGTGGAATCAATTCTTCTCTAAGCTGCTCCTTCAAAGGTTTTTTTTCCTGAAATTGTTTATGAGCATTAAAGAACATTAATCCAAGATATGTATTATTATTATTATTACCTCAATATGATGATGGCTTTATTGAGATGCACTGTTTTTATTTTAGTAGCTGTGAGGGTATAAAAACTGATGCATATAGAACACTATAATGTAGAATGTTATTATAAAAGCATTTAATTCAAACAATTAAATATATAGAAATTGGTTAATGCAGAGTTTGGATGGGGTCAAATGAAACAGCATGTGACTATAGAAATTAAACATTCTTCTCCATTTGTATATGATTTTTTAAGTCAATTCTATCATCCTAGTTATTTTAGATTCGCGTGTCCATTACCTTTAAGAAGATTTGCATCTTTTGTCATGGGAAGTTATGGTTTCCCTTTGTGGAACCACTGTGTCAGGTCAAACTTGTTCCTTTAGCATTGCAGTGCTTGTTCCAGACCAACAACTACACCTGGTTACTGTTGTAATAAAATAAATTATGGCCCATGTGTGTTTAGATTTATAAAGCCATCTTCATAAATTTCTTTAGCATACTTTCCTTTCTAAATTATCTTTTTAATTTTATGTCTCTTTATCTATATTAACAAACAACTTTTGAACGGTTCTCTCTTTCTCACTATTTAGGTTTTATTCACACCAATGAAAAGAGAAAATTGGTTGAAGAGAAATTGGATCCTCTTTTCTTGTTCTTAATAAGTCTGAAAAAAAGGAGGTATGATAACAATATTTTGACATTTTTTCTTAATTGCTTGAAAACTATGATGTTTCTAGGTAGTTAGCTTTTTAACTTCAAACGAAAAGTAAGTCAATTGAATTTATTATATATTGTGTTGAGGTTAAGACTTGTCCTAAATAGTTAAGGGAACAAAATAATTGAGTATTAGTGTTGAGAGCTAGTGTAGACATATATAAGGATATTAATAAATTAATACTGAATTTTAGTGCAGACATATAAAAGAATATGAATAAAATTATATTGAATTTCATCCAAATCTGGGTACCAATTCCTATATATATAAGGCCCAAAGGTTCATTTATTTTCTCATGTTATAACCTAACCATTCATATTTTCATGTTCTCTTTTTTTTTTTAATAGTTTACATGTAGTTAGGCGTGTTATATTAATGCAGGGTGCTCTAAGGAATGCAATATGATAGGGACTCCAAAGGTATTTATTTTTGTCCTAAACGTCTTGATGCCACCCATTTTCCAGGTTGAGGTTGGATAATATAGAAGTTAGGAAGGATAGATCTGACAGAGTTTTTCTATTATGAGGTTCAAGTGTTTTTCTATTATGAGGTTCAAGTGGTTCAAGTGGTAGTAGACAATGGTCAAGATTCAAGTATACATTTTTGTTTTATACACTAAGTAGTATTTATTTTACAATGCAAGTTATTGAGGTGAATGGTGATGATGTAACTTGTCTCTTCAAAATATTATCACAGTAAATTTGAACGGGTTGTTGACCTTATTGTGGATATTGATAGTTTTTTTGTTTAATAAAATTACAAATTTTTATGGTATTTTGTATTGATTGAATGGTGATGTGAGGTGAATGGTGATGATGTAACTTGTCTCTTCAAAATTTTATCACAATAAATTTGAACGGGTTGTTGACCTTATTGTGAATATTGATAGTTTTTTTGTTAAATAAAATTATAAATTTTTATGGTATTTTGTATTGATTGAATTGAATATTATAATAGTATTGGTATTATACTAACATGAAGAGAGGAGAGGAAATAATGTAGCAAATAAAAAAATAATAATAAAATTACGGCGGTTCTAAACTGTCACCATTTTATTTGAAATATATAATATATAATTATGGCGGTTACAACCGTCGTTATTTTCAATGAAATATATATTATATAATATGGCGGTTACAGCCGTCGTAATAATATATTGGAGCCCGTTTCAAAACCATCGTGGAATATTACGGCAGTTGGAACGACAGCTTTACAAACCGTCGTAAAATAGCGTCGCGACACATGTTTCTGCGATAGTAGGGGAACCGTCGTGACTCCGTAATCTGCTAAAATTAACTGCCGTAATTTGCTTATTTTCTTGTAGTGTTTATGCATAATTAGTCACTGGGTCCCTTAACTTTGAGCAAAGTTTCACTTTGGTCTCTGAACTAAAAAATGTTACATAATGATTATTTAACTTAAGTTCCGCTAAAACATTTGGTCCCTTCTGTTAGTTTGTGTCAAAAAACGTTAGTTTGTGTGAGTTGGCATGCCAAGTAAGCAAATTTATAATTCCACATCAGCACATGGTATATGTTATGTTACATAGTGTTCCATTTGGTTGCAGCTTCATTCTTCTTCTACCAAGTGTGCTTCAATTTTCTTCCATATTTCCAACTTCTTCCATCTTCTTCTTCAAATCAGAGTTAAATCCCTTTCTTCCACCTTCCTTCTACCATCTTCCATTTCGTCTCCAAATTAAGGAATTAGGGTTCATTGTCAAAGAATGCAAGTAATGCCTCAACTTCAAACAACCAAAGCTATGGTACATCTGGATTTATGATTCGTATAAACAAGAGAATCAAATGTTTTTTTCAAGATGAAAGTGTTCTTAGAACCGTGAATGATGTGAACAGGGTTGTAATTTCTTCAAGTGGTTGGGTGATGAGTTTGTTGATGAAAGGGATTTGAAGCTTGAAAGACAAAAGAAGAAAATTAACAAATTTAAGAATTAAGTTATCTACACTAGAGGGTGGCTCAAAATGTCCAATGTGGTTGGGATTGTAAGCCTAGGGTTGAACATTGTGTTTGTAACAATGTATTTTAATTAGTTTTGGGGTAGTTCAAAGTTATGTTTTCACATTTTCAACGTTTTGTTAAGTTTGTTTAATGAATAATGTATTGTTATGTTGGTTCAATGAATAATGTTTGTGTTATGTTTTCATATTTTCATTGAATAATGTCTCAATATTCAACCTGTTAAAAATGCAGCCCAATGACCAATATTTATGGACACAGATTGTAATATAACTTCGCATTATAAGTCAATCCAACTTTCATTAATAGATTCAAAGTTTGATACATAACAGGTTAAATAACAAAAGGTCATTATAAGGCATTACATAACATGTTCAATAACAAAATGCCATTATAAGGCATTACATAACAGGTTCAATAACAAAAAGCCATTATAAGGCATTCAGGTTCAATAAAAAAAGAGTCAGGTCATTGTTAATAGGACAAAATGTGCCTTACATAATGACATTCCAAAATGTGCATTAACAACAACAAAAGAGTCAGACCATTAAATGGCAATACAAAATCTTAGCAGGCATAATAATAATGATCAAGGTTGGCTTGAAACAGGCTTGCCACCCTTATGAGTTTTTTTTAGTTTTGGGTGGTGGCTGACTTGTAACAACAGGTGGTGGTGGTTGATTTGTACTAGCTTGTGGTAGTGGCTGACTTGTAACAACAAGTGGTGATGGTTGACTTGTAACAACTTTTTATGGTGGTTGACTTGTTGCATCTTGTACCTGACTTGAATCAACTTGTGGTGGTGCCTGACTTGTTGCTTCTTGTACCTGACTTGGAGGAGCTTTTGGTTGTGGTAGTTTACAAGTGGCCTTGCTATGACCATCCTTGTGGCAACGACTACACTCGATACCATGTCTTGCCCTCTTTATGTGTGTCTCATCCCTCACCGTCTCTCCAGCTTCCTTATTTCTTTTTTTCTTTGGCCTTCTAGGCTGCCTCTTTATTGGTGGTGGTTGAAGATCAATAACACTAGTCTTTGCCCACAAGGCTTCCCCATTAAGTGGATATATAAAATGTGTATAGAAAGCAACATATTATTCCTTCTTGTAACATTCAGGTACAAAGTCATCAATCTCTAAATGTTGATCCTTCATGCAAGACATAACATGACAACAAAGAAGTCTAGTCTGCATCCATAGTCTACATGAGCATTCTTTCTTGTAAAGGTTGACAACATATTTGTCTCCATTGAGTGAAGTATGTCTCACCTCATAGTCATATTCACCTGCACGCCTGCAAACATGTAACCATTTTAATGTTAGTCTATGTAAACAATTAGCCATTTAAAATTTATATCAACAAATCAACCATGTTACCTCATAATCCAATGATTGGTTTATGTGACTCCCTTTCCATCCTCTTCTTGATGTTAGGTAGTATGATGACATCGTATTTGGTAATCTTTTGCCTATTAGATTCCTATCTCTGTATTAGATATACTCTAATTTCTTCCAGCATTGTCACAATGGGCTTGGATCTAGCAGCTACATATACATAATTGAAGGCTGCTAACATATTGTTAACCAAAGTGTCACAACCTGAACTTGGCTGGAACCTTGATTTGCTCCAGAATCTTGGTGGAACTTTGATGAGATGTTTGAAGGCCTCTTCATTAACTCCTTTGATTTCAAGCATTATTTTCTCCCAAGTATTAACATAACTTGCACATGCAGCCCTCCACATCAATTCCTTTAATTTCAGGCCAGAGAACTTTTTCCTAAAGTTACTATACAAATGTCTGCAATATAAAGTAAGTGCAAACCAACTAGGTCATGCAAGTAATTTAGAAGATCTAAGTATGTCATATTCAACATGTAAGTAAACATAATACCTAACACAGAATCTCTGGTCAACACCAAGTAATTCATCAAGAGCTGGCAGTAAAACTTGCATCCATAAATAAGTAAGAATGATGGTGAAAATAAAACAATTGGCTAACAGTTAAATTTCAAGTTGAGAGGTTAAAAACTTTTGTTGATCACTAATGAAGGTGTAGGTTCTGCACAACCTGACTCCAAATAAATCAGGTATCAATAACTCTAGAAACCAGCTCCATGAGTCTTTAGTTTCACCCTTAACAACAACATATGCAATTTGTAGCATTTGGTCATTTGGGTCCCTCCCAATAGCAGCTAGTATTTTTCCTCCATAGCATCCCTTCAAGAAACAACCATGTAATCCTATAATAGACCTGCATTTAAAAAAACTATCCTTGCAAGCTTTGAGACATACATACATCATCTGAAAGTGAGGATTCAATTGACTATAGTTTTCACTTCTTTCCCCTTGAACTGGTTGACTTGTAATCTTCACAGTTGATCTTGGGTTTTCCTCTTGAAACACCTCCTTTGTAGAAAAATATGTACCAAGTTCCCATTTATAGTCTTCCATTCTTTTTGGAAGCTTAAATGTTACAAAATCATCCTTTACAACCTCATCATTCTCACTATCATACTCCGCAGGCAATTTATCACTACCATACTCCTCAATGTCACTTAAACCTCTCAAATTGTCCAGATTTAACTTACCATCATTATCAGCACCTACATCCCTAACAATGAATTTTTCCTTCCCTTTCCCCTTCCTTTTCCCTTTCCCCATACCTTTACCCTTATATTTTCTCTTACCCCGTGCCTTTTCTCTTCTCCTTACTTGTTGTATTCACTTTATCCTCATCAACTGCTATCTCTCCATAAATACCTATATCATTCTCCGAGTCTTCAAAATTAACATTCAAAGCACTGTCATCACTTCCATCTTCTGGCACATCTCTTTGGTTACAGATAACTACCTCATCTATTTCTAGGTTACAGTTTAGTCCTTCATTGATTTCATCTACTCCAACATTCATCCCTACATGCACATTCTCCTCAATTTCACAGGTGGTCCCCATATCATCCATTTTGTTATAGTTTGTCTCCTCTTGACCCACATTCTCCTCAGTTTCATAGTTGGTCCCCACATGACCCACATTTTCCTCAATTCCAACATTCTCTTCAATCCCAACATTCTCCTTAACTTCATCAATTTTTGTCCCCTCTTCCACCACATTTTCACTCAGTGTGGTCCCATTTCATTACTTCCCCGTTCATATGCTTCACCAACCACATCTTCAGCCATTATGGTCCCATCTAGATTATTAACCATATTAGGCCCTTCACCATACTGTTCGCTGTGTTTTCTGGCGAACAACCTCTGGTTAACCAATTTCTTCAGAAAGTTGGGTTACTTGCAGGACCAACCATACAAGTCCTGGGATACATGTGCATTTGGTTCTGTCGAAATACTCTTAGACTTTTGGTGACTAATTTGCGGTTTGTTTTATCAATATTGTCAAAGTATTAAGGACTTTGATTTTGCAAGTAACGAAAGTTTGAACTTAAAGGTGAAATAAGGTTAAAAGTTTAAACAAGAACAAAGAAATGTCGAAAGGCTAAAAACTTGCAAAAAAGTAAATGAAATTTAAAATGACATGGACTTGAAGAATAAACAAGTAATTTAAAATGACTTTGAAATATAACTGGTGTTTAAACGTACATTGTTCCAAATACTAGGCTCATTTTCTCTCACACTGGGTACTTAGAGCTTTTACAGGAATTTTGTACAAATTTTCACACACACATTCTAACCACAAACTATCCTATTTATACATAAACAAAATAACTGCTTAGAACGGAAAAACTATAACTAAACGACAAGTGTCAGCCTGCATGTAAATTTCTTCTCTGAAACCTCCATGTGTCCAACTGCCAAAGGTTACAACCTTTGAATTTGAATCTCTTCCTTGGTGACGAAACCTTGTAACTCTTCAAAACTGTCGAAACCCTTTTAAAGGAGAAAAACTCTTCAGCACTTGCCAAACCTTATCTTTTATTAACAAACTTCTTCTGTCGAAGCCCTCAGTCACACACTCTCCAAACTATTCTGCCAGAACATTATATCTATTTCTGTCGAAACAATGAAACTTTAAAACCTTGTCAGTAATTCTTGGATTCTCCTCCTGATGCTATCCTTCGACAAAGATGACCTTAAAGCCTGAATTTTAATCTTGTCGAAATTATGGTCTTGTCGAAATTATGGGTTTACAAATTGCCCCCCAGCAAAAGATATTTTCGACTATCAAAGGAGAAATGTCTTTTGCTGTCGAAGTGATCTTTGACTTCCAGTTGCATTTAGCTTTGTTTTCATTGATTTCAATCCCCTTTTTGTGGACCACAAAGCCTAAGAAATCCCCAGCCTGCACACCAAAAGCACATTTAAGAGGATTCATTTTCAAACCAAACTTCCTCATCCTTTCAAAGGACTGTCGAAGATGGTTAATATGGTCGAAGCCTGAAGCAGATTTAATCACAATGTCATCTATATAAATTTGCATAAACGTTTCAATGAAATCGTGAAAAATAGAATTCATAGCCCTTTGGTAAGTAGCTCCAGCATTTTTCAAACCAAAGGGCATTACTACCCATTCATATGTTCCTATTGCTCCTGGACAACGAAAAGCTGTTTTTGGAACGTCTTCTTCAGCAATAAAAATCTGGTTATAACCAGAATAGCCATCAAGCATACTTAAATACTCATGGCCTGCTGCAGAATCTACTAGCATTTCTGCTACTGGCATAGGATACTCATCCTTAGGGGTGGCTGAGTTTAGATCTCTAAAATCAATACACACCCTTAGTGTGCCATTTTTCTTAATCACAGGAACAATATTAGCAATCCATTCGACATACCTTGTTGTACGGATGAATTTGCATTTTAGAAGTCTTTCGACCTCTTCTTTGATCTTCGACAGAATTTCAGGTGCAAAGCGTCTGGGGGTCTGTTTTATTGGCTTCTTCCCTTCCAGAATTGGCAACTTCAATTCCACCAAACTTCTGTCTAAACCAGGCATTTCGTCATAATCCCATGCGAAGCAGTCTTTAAACTCATTCAGCAGCTGGATTATTTCGATTCTGAGTTGAGGATTCAACTTGGCACTGATGTAAGTGGGCCTTTTCTCTGCCCCCAGTCCTAGATTAATCTCCTCTAAGGGATCCTGTGCCACCATTTTCATATTGGTGGAGGTTGGATCCTTTTCGAACCCCAAAGGTTCGTCATCATAAATGGCATCAAGTCTTTGGTTCTGCCATTCACCATTTGAGTCTTCTTCAAAACTCTGATTTGCATGTTGCTCCTCAATATTTTCTTGAGGGTGTTGTCCTTCGACAACCTGAGTGCTGGCTTCGACAGCCATATTTCTTACTTCAGCCTCAAGGGCCGCTTTGTGTTGTTTTTCGGCTATATAAGCCGAAATCCTTTCCATTGCTGAAACTTCAGTCATTTTCACTGAATTCACTTCCCCATCCAGTTGGGTTGACATGGGCAGTTCCCCAAGTGTAATTTGTTTCCCCAATTATTTCTTTATCCCACTGGAAACCATGTGTAGGATGGAGGTACATGGAACAGTAAGCGTTGTCGGAAGCTGTCAGGTCGAAAGCCGCAGGATTGCATGGTGCTATATGGGCTAGGTTCTTGTCGAAGTTACGACTAGTGATATTGTTCACATCAGCTGTGAAGTAACTCTGATCTGCTTCAATGTTTTCGACAATCCCATCTGGCCTCCAGATTGCTATTCTTTGATGCATGGAGGATGGCACAGCCCCAATCCCATGGATCCATTCTCTTCCCAACAGCAAGTTGTAATTTGCTTTTGATGCTATCACCACAAACATTGTAGGCCTGGTGATGGATCCTACAGTCAAGTTCAATTGTATTACTCCCAGTGTTGTTCCCACTTTACCTTCATAGTTGGACAACACCATATTGTGAGGCTTAGTGTCGGAGTCATCTTTTCCAATTCTCCTTATCATGTAATGAGGAATTAAATTTACAGCTGCTCCGCCATCTATCAGAATTTTGTTGACACCTACCCCTTCTACCTTTCCTTTTATGAAGAGAGGCTTTAAGTGAGCCTTCATTGCATCATCTGGCTTTTCGAAGAAGGCATTTTGCTCTTCGACACAGCCATTGTTCATTATGTAGTAGCATACAGGCTTCAAGCTTATGCTATCATCTATCATGTCATCCTCTTCGTCTTCGACTTCCATTATCCTGTCGAAGTCTCTGGGCAGTACAGAAACCACATTGCAAGTTACGTCGAAAGAAGCATCTGATTCTGAACCAAATTCATCTGTGACTTCTTCGTCCACTGGCATTCTATTGTTTGTTTTCTGCACCTCTGTGGTGTCACCAGATCTATTCTTCTGAATGATTTCTTTTTCTGCCAGGGGCATTCCCTTGTTCGTAATCTGCACACATTTGCTTGATTCAGCTTCCTTCTGCCCAACCTTTTGGTATTCTACAGTTTTCTTTTCAATTTTCTTCTGCCTTTGGAATCTTCTCCATTGGGATCTGGACATAGGATTCTTCCCTTTGTAGTTTTCAGAGACGTATTTTGGCTTTGCCTCCTTTTTAACTTCCATGGAAGGACCCCTGTTCACTTCAAAACTCTTCCATCTCTTCTGACCTTGGACATCCCTTATAGGCTGAACCCATTTGTCATCATTTGGCCTGTTGGATGGTTTGTAAGTGTTGAAACGTCTTTCTCCGACCCCTTGACTGTGATGCTCCCCTCTTCTTGGGTCGAATCTTTCGTTTCTGATTGGTGGGACTGTTCCCCAATTTCTTTTCCTCTGGGTCTTTACTGCTGCTTCTAAGTCATCAGCTGCTTTCTTGTCGAACACAGCACTGCATCTTGGGCAAAGCATGACTTCTGCATTCTTCCTTTGACACCTCTGGATGAATTCAACCAGACTCTCGTTCTCTTCTGGGTAAACCAGCTTCTGATGCTCCTCTTGACGCTTCTTTCCCTTGTCGATGTCTGGTCCTCCCTTTTGAGTGATTTCCACCATATGAATCCCAGCACTCTGTTCAGTTGTAATTTTCAATTTGTTCATTTTTTCGACTAGCATGATTTCCTCTGGGATGTCCTCCTTTGACTGACTAACATTGCCTTTTGGGTGTAAGCCCTTATAGATGTATTTGCAGCAATGTGCAACCCTTTCGACAGGATGTTCTTCATTTTTGGTGGTATCACTGTTCATTTGTTTGACAGTGAGGGAATTGTCATCAGTCCCTGGTGTTTTAATCTCCTCTTGGTCAGGGCCTTCAGTGACCTCTGTTTGGGCAGCGAGGGTTTTGCTATCCTCCTCTTCGTCATCCCTTTTGAAAGAATCTCCCCATCCTGTGGGTTTGATTTCGTTGGTATCTGTTTCGGAGCTTGGTGGTGCTGAATATTTCACCATGAAGTCGAATTTCCCATTTGACTCTCCCAAAGTGTCCCAGATCACCCCTTGCTCAGCATCTCTTTCACAGTTTTTCTTGTTGAAGCTTCTTCCCACTTTGACTGCATTTCTTCCGTTGAAACCTTCAGTGGTCTTAGTGGCATTCTCACTGTCGAAGTCTTCAGAAATTTTGACTTCTTTTGCCTCAGCCTGGCCAGCAGAATTATCACCTTCTTCCACCACATTGACATGGGTGTCGAAACCTTCAGCAGCTTCTATCATGGTGAAGTTGGTGTCGAAGCTTTCAGTAACTCCTACCATTTCAGAATTTTCTTCTGCCATGATCTCCATTTCGACCACGTTTACCATTTCTGGCTCAGCATAATTTGCCTCCACAATCTGCATGGGATTGGAGTCAATCTTCATCTGCTGCTTGCCTTTGTCTCCAAACTTCAACCTTCCATTTTGGATTGCATTTTGGACAAGATCCCTGAAAAGGTAACATTGAGAAGTTTTATGACCCAAGAAATTATGGTATTTGCAAAAACCTCTCTTTTTCTGTTGGTCTATAGGAGGCTCTTTAGTGCCTGCTGGTTTTATTAACTGACCATCTTTGACTAGTAAATCAAATATCTCATCACACTTGGTGATGTCGAATGTATAGGTTCTTTTAGGGAACCTGTCATTCTTTTCCATTTCGACTGGACTTTTTCCATTCGACGGGGCTAAAACTTTACAAGAATATGGAGGGCCTTGCTTTAATTCTGCAAGATCAATTTCTTGCTGGTCGAAAATGACTGGTTCGTTTTCGTCGTAATCATCTTGAACCATTCCTACATAGGCCACTCTTTCCTTCTTGTTTTTATTTGATCTAAATTTCTCATTTTTTAGTCTTTCTATCTGCCTTACTCTGTCTGCCAGCTGTGCCATGTCTCTCAGATATTGGGTATCCAATTTTTTCCTTATGGAATAATCAAGACCCCCTGCAGCCATTTCGACTAGTTCTTGTTCCGGCACTTGCGTAAAGCATCTGGCTTTTAATAATCTAAACCTATTCAAATAGTCATCTATGGGTTCAGAAAATTTTCTTTTGACACTTGCCAACTCTTTCAAACTTATCTTGGTTTGTCCCATATAAAATTGTTCATGGAACAATCTCTCTAATTGGGTCCAAGTAAAAATTGAAGTTGGAGGAAGTGACGTAAACCAAGTGAAAGCGTTTTTTGTCAAAGAACTTGGGAAATATTTCATCCTTAAGTTCTCGTTATTAGCAATCTCTCCCGCTTCTATCAAATAACGTGCCACGTGTTCTATGGTGGATTCACTAGTATCCCCTGAAAATTTTGTGAATTTGGGGACTTTCCACCTTGGTGGTAACTCTTGTTGTAAGATAAATTCAGACAAGGGGGAAGTATAACTAGGCCTTTGTAATCCTACGTTTACTCCGTTTTGTGCCATTATTCTCTCCACCATGGTGGCAATATCATTTTCGACAGGCATGTTATTGTAACGCATTCTCTGCTGTAACACTTCGTCAGCATTTTGGTTTCTCTGGACTATTATCCTTCTTGGTTCCTGTCGAATAGGCTCTTCTACATTAGGCTGTTCGACCATCACCTCTTGCCCCCTGGGATTTTCCTGAGGGTTCCCTAAGGGCCTTTGGTTTATAGTGAGTTCCTCTTCGACAGCCCTATTGGCAGGATTCTGGTTTAATTGCATTCTTTGTTGTGCTTGTGGGACTCCAAAAAAATCAGCAATGCGTGCCATCTGTTCTGCCAATATTTGGTTTGTTTGGGTAGTGTTTTGTATTAAGGGATTGAACACGTCTCCCATTTGTTGTGTCAAAGCCTGCACCATATCATGATTGCTTTCATCCATCTGTTGACGGATTACTTGTGCAGAATGGTTTGTCATAGCGGGCATATGGAAACCTGGTGGAATTTGATTCATTCTATTTCCATTTCCACCATATCCTGATCCTTGCAATGGTGATGACACTTGAACCATGGCATCAGAGAATAATGGTGACGAATTATGTAGGCTTGCCATCATTGAAGTTGGCATTCCGTACGGTTGTTCTCTCCCAGTCAAAGGCTGAGAATAATTCAGATATGGCCTGAATGTATTTCCTCCAGGGGGAGGGGTTCCCAAGGGTCTGGCGTGTCCCATGGTGGAAGAACTAGGCGCATTCTGGGATCCTGAACCCGTTGGTATGGAATCCCCCAAAGGAGGCCTAATCTGTTCTAAAACAGGGCCAGACACTGGTATTGTTCCTGACGAAGGGATAGGATTGGAAACTGGAATGGTTTCGTCAGAAATATTTGAAGCATTTGGCAAGTTAGCCATGTTTCTTCTTCTTGTTCTCTTTGGTCTCTCTATGTCGGTTACGGCTAATTTACCGCTTCTAAGAATCATACAACGTAGCAAGGAACAATTTGTCTAAAAATTTCTATTAGATTTTATCAAATGCACTGGTCCCACTGGGCGTGCCAATTTGTTCGCTGTGTTTTCTGGCGAACAACCTCTGGTTAACCAATTTCTTCAGAAAGTTGGGTTACTTGCAGGACCAACCATACAAGTCCTGGGATACATGTGCATTTGGTTCTGTCGAAATACTCTTAGACTTTTGGTGACTAATTTGCGGTTTGTTTTATCAATATTGTCAAAGTATTAAGGACTTTGATTTTGCAAGTAACGAAAGTTTGAACTTAAAGGTGAAATAAGGTTAAAAGTTTAAACAAGAACAAAGAAATGTCGAAAGGCTAAAAACTTGCAAAAAAGTAAATGAAATTTAAAATGACATGGACTTGAAGAATAAACAAGTAATTTAAAATGACTTTGAAATATAACTGGTGTTTAAACGTACATTGTTCCAAATACTAGGCTCATTTTCTCTCACACTGGGTACTTAGAGCTTTTACAGGAATTTTGTACAAATTTTCACACACACATTCTAACCACAAACTATCCTATTTATACATAAACAAAATAACTGCTTAGAACGGAAAAACTATAACTAAACGACAAGTGTCAGCCTGCATGTAAATTTCTTCTCTGAAACCTCCATGTGTCCAACTGCCAAAGGTTACAACCTTTGAATTTGAATCTCTTCCTTGGTGACGAAACCTTGTAACTCTTCAAAACTGTCGAAACCCTTTTAAAGGAGAAAAACTCTTCAGCACTTGCCAAACCTTATCTTTTATTAACAAACTTCTTCTGTCGAAGCCCTCAGTCACACACTCTCCAAACTATTCTGCCAGAACATTATATCTATTTCTGTCGAAACAATGAAACTTTAAAACCTTGTCAGTAATTCTTGGATTCTCCTCCTGATGCTATCCTTCGACAAAGATGACCTTAAAGCCTGAATTTTAATCTTGTCGAAATTATGGTCTTGTCGAAATTATGGGTTTACACATACATATCTTCACCCAATATGCTCACATCTGGTAGTGAGAGTATGGGCTCCTCAATAACATCAAGTTCAGATACAGGATGTGTAACATACACATGGAATTCCCCAATTAACATTGCAATTGTTCTCATCCTATCAGTCCCCTTATCATTTTCTAACTGAACTATATCATTAGCAATCATGTCATCATAATACCAAAGCCTATCTATAGTATGGTAACCTAACTCTCTTAGCTTGTCCAATATTTCAAAGTAACTCCAATAATTAGGATCAACATCTCATATCTCCTTTAACCCTACATAACCCGACTTGGTAACATATGCACTCTTTCTAAAAAAACTCACCAGAATGATGAACAACACACTTAAACCTACTCCCCATGACCTAATCAACCTACATATAGTATCATAAGTACTAAGTAAGTTAAGTATAGAAGAAAGTTAACATTTTTATTTACGTATTTGTGCAAGTTCGTACCTTAGAGTTTTTTGTGCAGACGAATGAAATAACGAAGTTCTTTTTCTTCGTTCTTCTTCAAAGGAGGGTTGTTGTCGTAAACGTCGCTATCGTCATCTTCAATAAACTTCGTCTTCAAACAAGTGTTGTTGTAAACAATGTAGCTGCTATCCTACTCTTTGAACCCGACCTTTCATCCAACAATGTAAGTATGCCCTAATACGTTTCATCTTCTTAAAATGGATGTTAAGTGTAATATAAATTCCAACTCATTCATTAAAATAAATACAAAATATCCACCTAAGCCATTTAAGTCCAGCAATGCATATTCTAATGTTTTTCCAACCAAAACTAACAAAAAGAACTAATATGTATAGCAGAGTATAAGTTAGTAGACCATAATGTAACATTTTTTTCTTAAGGGACCAAAGCGAAACAATGACTAAAGTTAAGGAACTAAAAGAGGTATTAAGCCTTAATTTTACCTCTATAATTCATTGGAAACCGATTGATTCAATGTGGATTTAACCTGAATAATTGATCGTGAAAATTGTTGATTTATTTATCTCATTAATTTCATTCCATTTGGCTGCGCATATCTGATCTTACCAATAACAGTTCGTTTGGACGATTATAAATCCAAGGCCGCTTCCGCACATTTTTGAAACAATTTTTAAGCGCCGATTTTTGTTAAAAATTAGTGATCTATTCAACCCCATTCTAGATCATTGCCATCGTCTAACACAAATTATAATAGGATCGATATTTCCCAAGATTCTAGCAGCTTTCAGAGTCAAACAAATCAAATCCTCGCAAAAATGGGACTGATTTCAACAAAGAATATGTATTTATAATAATTAATACTACTCATTACAACATGATAAACAAGTTGTGTATCACTACGACTCTTTATAGGAGATACTTTCCCTTTAAATTCAACAAACTTGTTACCAAAACTTCTACTGGTGAAATAAAAATCAATCCCATGATCCATCTGTTTGACTCTGACAACATGAGCAACAACACCATGCTTTAGAATTAGCTGCTCCAAATAAAAAAAGTACGCTTATGTGAGACATGTTGCCTGAGTTGCACAACAGCGACCCACTGATCAGGGTTAGCTGCAACCTTCGAACAAGATTCACACATGTGATCTCGTTGGACATACTTAACAAGGTAAGACCATTCCAGAATTGCGCCATGATAAACCTCCTTCTAAACACTGACCTTGACTTTTACCCACTTGGAATGTGGCTCAATCCAAATAAACTTGGAATTTACTAACTTTTCTTTGTTGATATTCATATTCTTCTTCAACCTTTTCAAGAAAAATGTCAAGAGCTCCTTTGATTTTAATTATAGTTTGGCCCAAGTTCTTGGAGGCTACAAGTAACTTTTGTAGTCAGTACAACGAATACCCTTTTATGATATTGACTTCGAAGCGCAGACACTTAACACACATATTGACTGCATTTGGTTGCCTTGGAATCCCATATTTGCAACATAAAACACTACCAATTTTTTGTTGAACCGTGAACATACCAGTTTCTCCAACCATTTTTAGTAAATCTGGCATGGCAAAGAACTGAAAATAGTACTCTACTGTGAGAAATTATAAAGACATCGAACAAAGAATCAAATTAAAAACATAAGAATACATACATAAATCAACCCTAATACTTAAATAAGTAATTGCTTCATTTCAATTGAATATAGACGGTTAGTTTCAGCAAACAGAGGTGCGGTCGAGGCGGTGGGGAACGACCGCTTCTGGCTACAATAATGTGTTTCCCGTGAAAATTGGAATGACCTTTCAAATCTAACTTTGGTGACTCACAGAGTCGATCAGATTGATCCTAGGACATGTGCTGAAATTTCTATGTGAACTTAATTTATCTAAACTACATAATTCGACAGTATTTTGAGGAGAAGGCTTGATGCAAAGGTAATGTTCTACTGAAGAAAAAAGATGTAAGTTTGCAGAAAACAAAGTAAAGAACTTTGAAAAGTATTTAACAAAGTAAAGCAAAATGCTTAAAAGATGTAGATTGCAGGAAAAGTAAAGAAAAACTCTTTAAGATTAAGCAAGTAAATTAAATTTCATTGAAAGTAAAGATGGTGTGTTTACATAACGTACATTCTCCTAGAACTCGTTTCTCTACACTCGGATACTTTGAGTAAATTTGGGAGTAACTTGTACAAATAGTAAAATACAACACACTGAATTCTATGTCTATAACTCTTATTTATAATAGTAAAACTAACTACCAATAACCTCCTAAAATCATCAGCTTCCGACAAGTGTCATATTACATGTGGTCACTTGCTAGATGAACGCCACTTGTCTTGCTTAGTCATGAGAAAACATAACTACTCCCTCCTTTATTTGAATTTCAAAACTTCACTAATATTCAGCCAACATCTTGGTCGAAGGTAGTTTCCTCAATATTTGGAAATTTTCTCTAAGTCCCAAGCACTTTGGGTAACCCATCTTGCTCGAAGGTCTCCACACTCGAAGTTTTTTACATTTCTTAAAGATCTTAATATTTTATTCAAATATTTAGTCTAAATATGATGCGTCGAATTTGTGAGCTAACTGATCAGTGCATATTTATGCACATTCTCCTATATTTTTACTTAGGCATTTCTTTACTTTATTTTGATTATTTTTATGTTTTATTATGTTTTTACATTTTATTTTATTTTTGGTTTAATTTAATTATCGCAACTATTTTTCAGCTTTAGTAGTCTGCACGGAAACGATCATAACTGGAGTTCCGGGAATCCGTTTGAGACGTTCTAAAAATCGACGGAAAGCTAAGAGAGAGAGCTACGACTTTCGTGTTGGAGTCGAAGTCAGATTCAGATCTCAAAATTCCAGAATTTCGTTTCAAGTTACAACATTAGAATTCTATTTTAGTTTTGATCTTGTTTTGGGCCTGAGTTATGTTTTTGACCCAGTTGGGTTATGAACTGAATCCATTGTTTTATTTTGAGGGAAAACCTCGTTTACAGTATGCTATTCACTATTTACGAAAATTTTTGTTGGAGCTTTGTATGAATTATGGAGAACTAAGTCCTTTGGATTAATCTGCTGTAATCGGTTCCCGCCAACACTTTGAGGTTTTTTTAATTTCCAATAAAATCTATTTCCTTTCAATTCTTCTCTATGATATTTTGTTTGCTTAATTCGATTTATCTTAGGGATGATTGATTTATTTCGATGATTGCATGTTCTTATACTTTAATCGCGGTTGCTTAATCCGCGTATGTTTCTCGTATTTGCTTAATTCACGGTTACTATTTTATCTGTTTGCTTAATTCAGAAATTAGGAACGTGTATCGTATAATATCAATTGCGCTTGTTGATTGTTATTATAATGGAAAGGGGATAGAATCCACTTAGGAATTGGGAATTATTAGGATCGATGATAAGTTGGGAAACGAAACCAGTAGATTAGCCGTTTCAACTCATTACTACAATCACTTTTTCTAATCACTTATTTTTCGTTTATTTTATCTTAATCAAAACCCTCCATATTTCGTTACTGTATTTGATTATTCCTACAAGAATCCTTGTGAGACGATATTCTGAGTCACTGTCGCTGTACTGCATTTTCCTAAAATTACTCGTTTTTGATCCGCGAGCGACCGCGGATCACTAACACAATGTCAAGTGAGACATGCATCGTTGGAGGCAGCCTCAAATGTTTTCAAGCAAAGAAAACGGTGCAAGTAGCTGCTGTCGAGGAGTTTAACAACCGCTATAACGAAGATTGTTTGAAAAATAAAAGAATAAAGAGAGAGAAACCTGAAGAATCATGGTGGAATGAGGAGCTACGGTGAACAACAAATTTAAAATCGAGTTGCTGCGGCTTTCATACAGAGAGATGAGTAAGGAGGTTTTGGGTGTTTGGTTTGTGTGCAGTTTTTGAAGATGGTTTTCTGTGAATGGATTATGATGTTTCCCTTATCCTACGATATTGAAGGTGAAAGTGAGTGAATTTTTAGGTTTTATTGGGTTTGTGAGGGTGAGAGTTAAAGTTAATTAGGATAATAAGTATTAATATTAAAATTTACTTATAAGATTTATATTCTTATAAGTTAAAATTTAAATGAAAATTTATCAATAAAATAACAACTAAATAAATAAAAATAGTAAAAGTTATTATTAATGTGCAGACTTTTTTTTTTTCAAAATTTACAACCTTTTTTAATATAATAGTAGTAATAAAGTTTGATGATAAATGATTTTTTAATTTTACATGCATTTTTAAGAAATAAGGTGTGTATTGTTATGCGGTAAAACTTAAAATGAGATTTTACTTATAAAATTGTCACTGTATTTGTTATTTATACCCGTTTTCAATATAAAAGGTGTAAATTCTCAAATTATATTCCTCTTTTTGTACAAGTGATATGTTTAATCATGACACTTTTTCCTCATTATATATTTTGGAATTACATGAAATGAATGTTAAGATTGTATTTCTTAATAGAAATAATGAAATAATCTGTTGCAGTCGAGAGGAACTTTGTGTCAATAGACAAAAGGTTGACAAAATTCGTTTATGAGTTAATAAAGTTATCTCTTTAGCACACCACATAGTCCCGTAAGTTAACTGTCTCATTTGGTTTTGAGATAAGTTTTATGATGTTAATTGTCTCATTGGTTTTGAGATGAACATTATGATAATAATTATCTTATTTGATTTTAAGATGAGTATTCTAAAGTTAGTTTTTTCATTTGATTTTAAGATGAATAAGAGGGAAAAAAATTGTGGGTATTATAAAGTTGGTGAGAGTAAGTTTATGTCAATTTTATTGTATTAAATGAAAAATAATATAATTTATTATGTCAAATCAAGAAATCTCTAACGAAAATTTAGCGATGAAAAATCTTGGAAAAACATCTTTTGTATTAAGTTATTTTGGTAATTAGAGATTATTCTCAAGATACCCTTCGAATATCACAAAAGAGTTTTATCGATAAGGTTAAAATTAAATTCAACATAGAATACAATAATGTTTGTGATATTTCAATTACTAAGTTAGACAATTAGGTCTAAATTATAACTACCTTAAAGTAGACATGAAAATTTGAGTATTTTGTTGCGCTTTGGTTGTAAGAATTATATATATGATTTTTATTATATGTATATGGAAAATATGCACACTTGAACAAATTAATATTGAATTGTTAGAAGAAAAAAAGGGCAACCATGAGGATTATTATACAGAATAAAAGAGCCTGTGCTCACAAGTCGGAGATCAGACAATGGGGAGATCATTAGTATGTTAGACTCCGATATCTTAAATGTCAAATAGACATTCTAATACAAAATAAATGAAGGTATACATTTATGTCGTTCAGTTACAATTTAATATAGGAATTTGGAATACCGCTCAAGTAATATTGTGTTGAAACACAATCATATGATATTTCAACAATAGATTTTAAAAGGCCCATTGACTTATAAGTTATTATTGTTGAGACTAGAATATATACATATGAAATTTAAGCTAAAGACTCATTAATCAAAGACTTGGCATATAAGATCTTTCATATGATTGTTGTCACTAAGGATGTCCTAGATTAGTGAGAATCACTCCTTACTTAGGTTTTATAATATTGTTTTGATATTGAGAGATACTTTATGTTAAGATTATTTGCAAAAATAAAGTTTATGAGGTTATTATTATTATAAGCATTTCTGTATCGTTTGTGTAAATATTGAATTTACAAACTTTAGTTTGATCTTAATAAAGATTTCAATTGGACCAGTTGAAAATAGACATGATTCATAGATCACATTACATGAAATTTTCATGCCATTCATCCATATTGATCTATGTAATCGAGTACATTTAAGTGGTATTCGTTGGAGTTTCGTAACATTATACGTCGGTAACAACAACTACGATGGTCCCATTATTAATATATGAGGTTGACTAGATTGTAAAGTTGAAATTTAAAGATAAATAGCATTCATATGCATGAAATTGTGATATAATTATTAAAAATATATTGCTCAAAGATTTTTGGAATATTTTATAATTTAAATATTATTTAATTATTATATTCCAATAACTATTATGTGGGCATATGTATTTTAAATATATTTGTTGTTTATCAAATTAAGAGCCTTAATTGAATAAGTGGTCAAATAAATTTAAAAGGCTATTTAGATTTTTATCTAGTAATTAATTAATTAATTGGATATGAGCTCAAATATGATTAGATGTGAGGATGACCCATTTCAGAATAATGGGAACACTAATTGGTCATCACCTTATATATAGGCTATGACACCCAATATACCTACACAAGCGTTTGTTGTTTGTCTTCCACCTTTCAGGATTACCGCCAACAAAACTTTCTCAATAGATCCAAATATTCGTGCAATCTCTTCTCTCATATATTGTAGATCCTGTAATTATATACATGTCTGTATTATATATTTTATTCCGCATTAAAGTATATGACATAATATGGAGAACATGTACATGTGATTAATTGTTATTGATTTAACTCCAAAATAAGATTCTTTCATGTCATTTGAATAATACATCTTCATATGAGTCGTATTATATATTTAAATATTAAATATTCTTACACTCTTCCACTTGACTCATGTGACTTAATAATACGTCAAATTATAATTCACATTAACGAATCTCGCATGTGTTGGTTCCATCATTCATCGTAATTAAGAATACAAACCAGAAAATTTTACCTTATATTCCTATCATTATCCCTCTATCTGTACATTTTTAAAAATATCTCAATTCTATCATTTTCACTTATTCAGTAATTTTATTATTTATTATTTATTATTTTTAGGTATGTATTTTTTCTTCGCCAAATAACTTGCAATCAAGTTTTCTAATATGTATTTTTTCTTCACCAAATAACTTGCAATCAATTTTTCCGGTATGTATTTTTTCCCCAAATAACTTGCAATCAAGTTTTCCGACATATATCATTTAATCAATAAGAGTCATAACAGTTATATATCATTTAATCAATATATTTCCTTTCATGTACTATTACATTAATCTCTCTTCTCAATATAATCATAAGTGCATAAATGCTTAATGAATTCAATAATAATGTCATTATTAATAACAAAGTTTGTTCTTTTTATTGTTAATTGGATAAAAACATAGATAAAAAATAAAACAAATAAAAAACGTTACATAAATAAATTCAGAGTGCCACATCAACTATCAACACTTCAAAAAAAGATTGTCCAAAATTATTTCACTGCCCTTTCCTTTAAAATTAATTACACTACCAATTGGACAAATAAGTAATTAACAAATATAACAAATAAATATCACACAAACCTCTATTTGCATGACAAATGTCAATTAACCATTGGCTACCTCAAATTTTCCTCTTCCCACCAAAACCATTCTCTCTCCAGATTTCTCTCACTCTCTCCCGTTTTTTTATCACTCTCAATTTTCTATTCTTTCCTCCATAAACCCTAATTTCGCCCCTTTCTCTGTTTTCTCTTCTTTCCTTCACAAACCCTAATTCCGCCCCTTTCTCTATTTTCTCTCTTTTTCTCCATAAACCATAAATCCGCCGCTGCCCCTTTGATGTTCAGAACTTTTCTTTTCTTCTGAAAATGATCTTTGAGAGACATGAGGAGCACATGTATGTTAATCTGGTTGAAGAAATTTGGTTTTCTTATTTTTATTTACCCGTTTCTTTCTGTTTATGCAGATTGAGCCGTCAACATGGACCACAGATCGAGCTACATGATTGATGAAGCTTTCACTCATGGTCATCCTCAAAGGTTCTACCTTTTTGAATATCTATTGTAGTTTTATAATTTCTATCAATATATGTTCTGTTCTGTTTAAAAAATTTATTGTTAGTTATAGGCACTAGCTAATATGAACAAGCACGCCACCTGTTCGATTAATTGCATCACTGATGTTTTGCCATGAACTTCTGTATTTGATGACTTTAGTCTTAATCCATTTATAGTTTCTGTATGGATCTTCAAGATTTCCTTATTCATGCGAGTCTTCAAACTTTACAGACAAGCTTTGAGAGTTGTCGGTTGAGCAATAATGTGTTTTCCCTTTTACTTGAACTTCCGGCAATAATAACAAGGTATGCTAAATTATTTTAACTGCAAATGGTTATAACATTCAAGAGTTATAGTTTTGGATTAGATTGATCAGTTGTCAAGTTCTTCTTCATTTGAAGCTGGGTCAGTTGCCACTGCTTCTTCATCTTCATTTGAAGCTGGGTCAAGTTCTTTTGTAGGAGAGTGGCAAGGAAAATCTATTTCTTTCATGCAATCCAATGAGCATCATAGCAATGAAGCCCAAAAGACTTGGGACACATCAGGTCTTCAAGCCCTGCCTCTCAAGTTTGTTAAAGGGGGTCAAAGTGCAAGGAATTCTTGGAGAAAGGCACTCTTATGTTAACTGTAATGTTGGAAAATATATGTTACTTTTCCATATTATGTCATTAAGAATCATCATTTTCTTTCTTCTATGCATTCTTTATTGCCATGTGTCGTACCTCAAAAAATACGATCCTCGCGATGGACGCGGAAAATACTGTTCGAAACAGAGTCGCCACCGAACTTTATTTATTCTAAGACAGGAATAGGAAAATATCGATAAAACCTTTAGAGAGATAAGAACATAGTCATCGCAACCAATATTCTAGGTTCGGGAGTCGATTATGCAGAGGGAAGGTATTAGCACCCTCTACGTCCGTTGTACTCAACGGGAACCTCTTGATCGATTCGAGAGTAAAGTTAACTACGCGTGTTTGTTTTCTTCTAAGGTTTCTCCTATAGGGGAAATGGGTGGTTTTAAGATAGGGTGCTCGCCAAGGATTGGGGCCCTTGTGCCTACGTATCTTCACTTATAAGAAGTGGAAAATCAGAGCATTCGTAGTTCGTGGGACTACGGGGAAAAGAGGGGAGTGTGCTCGCCAAGATCGTCGCAATCTTATGCCTACGTATCTTACATTCGAAAGAGAATGAAGAATCAGAGCAGCCGTAGGTCGGCTAACTATGGTAAAAGGTTTGTGTTTGGAATGAACGAGAGTTTAGGTCGCATTCTAACTGCTAAACGTTGGCTTGTCTGCTCGCTATGGGAGGCTGAAGCACTAGTTTGTTATGCGCGGAAGAAAGGAATAAACAATGTTCTTGGTAAAAGGTGTATTGAGTTGAACGAGAGCTTAGGTCGCATTCTAACTGCTAAACATTGGCTTGTCTGCTCGCTAGGGGAGGCTGAAGCTCGAGTTTGTTATGTGCGAAAGAATGAACTAAACAATGTTCTTTGTAAAAGTATTTAGGTTGGAGATCGCACGTGGGTGAGGAATGTGTTTATCGTGTTGGATGTTTTGGTTAGAAGATATATTTGAATAGGTTTGTGGTTTCGATCGCACGAGGACGAGAGAGAGGAGTTTGGTTAGGTAATTTGATGGAGAATGACGACTATTCGATAAACGAGATGTCGACCTCGCAATCAATTAATCGGGATGTTATTGGAATGCTAGATTCCAACGACACCTTTTTCATTCGACTAACTTCGAAATTAGTGTTTAAGGAAGTTTCAATCGCACGAGGGCGAGGAAAGAAAGTTGGATTGAATATTTTAAGGGAGAATGACGACTACTCGATAAACGAGACGTCAATCTCGCAATTGACTAATCGGGATATTATTGGAATGCTAGATCCCAACAACATCTTTTTTCATTCAATTAATTATGAAATATGTGTTTGAGAAAGTTTCAATCGCGCGGGGGCGAGAGAAGAGAGTTGGGTTGAATATTTTAAGGGAGAATGATGACTACTCGATAAACGAGACGTCAATCTCGCAATCGACTAATCGGGATATTATTGGAATGCTAGATCCCAACAACACCTTTTTTCATTCAATTAATTAGGAAGGTGTATTTGAAAGGACAATTAAGGTATTTGTCAAAGTAACTAGGGCATGTATTTTATGAACGAAAGGTCGAGTAATCCACAACCTAAAGCGTACGCCCCAAGAGTGGTCACTCAAGAATTCGAGGAGTGCGAGACTCCAAGAACTCCATTCTTTCGCAACTTAGTTAAGAAATAGTTTGAATTTTACGTGTGGTTTAGACATGCTAGGGTTTGTATTGAGGGAGATTTAGATTCTATCACGTGAGGGTGAGAAACGAGGTTTAGACGGGTTGTATATTTAGGAGGAATGACGATTATTTGATAAGCAAGACGTCGGCCTCACAACCAATTAGTCGGGATATCGTTGGAATGCTAGATCCCAACGACAATCTTTTTCATCCCATTAATTATGAAATAATGTTTGTTGGATAGTGAATACTTGCCCAAATAATTAGGGAAAGTGTTTTAGAAACAAAAATTCGAGTGACGCGCTATTCGAGGCGTACGCCTCAATAGTAGTCACTCTCAAATTTGAGGAATGCGCGACTCCAAGAACTCGATTCTTTCGTGATTTGATTTAGAAAATAATTGGAATAGTTTAGCGTACTAGGGTTTAGACTCGATCGCACGGAGGTGAGGAACGAGGTTAGACGGGTTGAAAATTTGGGAAGAATGACGACTATTTGATAAACGGGGCGTCGGTCTCGTAACCAATTAGTCGGGATATCGTTGGAATGCTAGATCCCAACGACATCTTTTTCATCCCATTAATCATGAAATAGTGTTTGTTGGATAGTGAAAGCTTGTCCAAATAATTAAAGGAGGTATTTTAAGAACGAAAGTTTGAATGACACACCATACAAGGCGTACGCCTCAATAGTGATTATTCTCGAATTCAAGGAATGCGCACCTCCAAGAACTCGATTCTTTCGTAAGTTAATTAGGAAAATAAATTAGAAATATTTGCGTAGGTAAGTTAAATTAAGGTGAGCATACCGCTCGAATTAGGGTTTGTGAATTTCGGAAGTTTAAACAAAGTTGGATAGTTTTAGCAATGAAAGACGAAACGACCACAACTCAAGGTGTGCACCTCGAGAGTGGTCGCTTAAGGATCCAAAGAGTGCTAGACTCCAAGGATCCACCACTTTCATATAAATTCAAAAGGGATTTTTACTTATTCTAATCTAAAAATAAGATATTTTGAACTTAATAAAAAAACAATATTAATGAAATTCTAAAAAAAAAGAATTTAAGTCAAGTCATATTACAAACATTAATTATCATAATTTATAAAAAAAACTATAAAAAAAACTAATAAGATTACTAATAATATTATTATTACTAATAACTTAAACTATGTGTAACTAGCTTCTAAGAGGGGACCCAATTAGGTTTCACTAAAACTATTTAAACCAAACGATATCTAATCCTAATGGCCTTAACCAAAAACTGACACGTGGCGACCCTAAAAAAAACCACCGGGATTCCTAACACTCGCATGCCTTTCCTAGAAGGGTCAATGTACCTAGTTCTTACACAAGGAGAGAGAGAAATAGCAAAATGCTGTCCGTTGGGGCTTCCCAGAAAAAAAGAAAAACTCATAGATAATGAGAGTAAAACAAAATCAATAACTCTCTTCCTCTCTCCAACGTCACGCTCTAGAAACTCCCTCTTCAAGTTTACCTAGTTCCATCCCTCTCTCTATTCAAACTAAAATCACCATGAAAACATCGCTTTTTTCTCGCCTTGCTAGAACCCAACTCCCCTGAACCCTCTCAAAATTAACTTCACGACTCCAATCACAAACAGAAACGCGAAACCTCACACGAATCAAGTCAAACATCGGCATACAAGTGTGATATCCCGAATCCTAAACCCCATCGAATCCCTAAATCCGAACAAGCAATACAAACCCTAGCCAGGAACCTCACGAATCAAGAGCATGTTTAACAACAATCATTATCAAAATCAAACATTCAGCGGACAACATCGTATTTCATCATGAAAAGCGTTTAAAATGGGGAATTAGTTTCATTATTTTTACCTCAGGTGAGCTCGAATGTCCCTTCTTTATCCACTTGTTTGCTCTGACTCCTTTCTTTCCCCCAAACTCTTTTCTTTTGAATATGTGTTGTTGTCGTTGCTTTCCACTGTTAGGGTATTAAGCTTCTCCTTCTCAAAACTTTAAGGTAAAATTTTGACAAGCAGTCTTTGCTAAGGCTTTCGGTGAGGGTGGGGATTGATTTTAACAGAGTTGGCTAGGTTTTTTTCGTATATCCCTTTCTATCAATGAGCAGAGTGTATTTATAAGAGGCTCTTTAGGGTTTTGAATACGTGAGGAATTTGAAATTTTCTGAAGGAAAACGTTTGGTATCGTGTGAGCTGTGTGAGGTGAGGTGCGTTTTGGGTTGTACAATTTTGTTATAGTGTTACACCATGATTTCTGCTTTTTCTGAGGTTTGATAGTGACCTTTATTTTTTGTCTGTAGTGAGATCCCAAAATATCTTTTTACTGAGTTTTTTTACTGTGTAAAAGATGTTTTTTCACTGCTCTGAACTTAATGATATAGCTACGATAATATTCTGACTTGCTCTTCTGGCTGCTTTTTGTTGAAAATAATACAGGGTGCCATTTTTAAATGTCTAGGAATCATGGTGACAACTTAAGCTCAAAGTTTCAGCAAATTCATCCATTGCTTATAATAAAGCCATGTTGTCGGTTTCGACGGATTGACGTAAGTAACAATCACCAAAGGTGAACACTTCTTATGACCTTCTGTTGCCTGTTATCTCAGATTTCTTTGCCTCTCATGGACCTTTGAAACAAGTGATTTTTTATGAATCATTTATACAATGGTTGTTCATGATCCTTGTGTTTTTGCTTCAAGTTCCACAAATTATGTTAACATCATAATTAATAGAAGAAGGTTCAAACTAGCAACAACTTGAATTACAGGTATCCAAAAACCACTTCCTTTAGTACGAGGCATTTTGTGAACTAGGAGGGGGAATATTGGCCATACACGAAGCAAAATTAAGTAGAGAACAGAAAGGACAACAACTGAGTAGTTAGTGGGACAGCCACCTTGGTCGGCCCAATGATTCGCCATTCAGTAATCATCTGAGGTACAGAATTTGAATTCAGGTTGCATTGAATCCAAGCTGACAGTAGTGTTTTCTTTGTTTTGTTATAATGTAATGGGTTCTGTTTCTTGCCCAGGATCTTGTGGTTTAATCATCCTTGAATTATCTCGCAGGTTATATGATCATACGATATTGAAAATGCTACAGAAAATGCCATGAAGACAATGGAGTCTTGTTTTCGTAGCCGGGTAAATGGCATCTCCTCTAACAGCATCCTTTAGGTCGACAACCTTAGGATTTTGATAATGTCGTTGTTAATTGTAACTTAACCAACCAACTTCTTATTTGACGTATGCCTGTCATGTTGACATTTGCCTGTGTTGTGGCATTGTTTCCTCTACATTACTGCAGGCTTTTTTAGTTTGAAGAGTTTGAACTGAAGCTCGGTGATAATGGTGTTTTGTTTCTCTGATTCTCTTGCAGGAAAATTATGAAGATGAAGAGAGAACGATGAATTCAATTGAGATTCGGCATTGTGGAAATTTTTGTAAACTGCGCTTAATGAAGAGTCTGAGAATTGGTTTCGAGGACATGTTATCCCGGAGTGCTTCAACTTGCTAGGTACAGCTCAATGCTTCCGAAGACTATCAATAACAATGTTGCTTTATTCATAGCCATAACGAACCGTATCTACTTGTTTCTACAGGTGTGTTAGGGAAATCCTCGCGTGTGTGTTGAGGATATGGCAGTGATGGAGTACACCTGCTGACCGCCCTAGTTGCATAAGCTCCCTTTAGCATGTGCCGCTGAGAGAATCTGATTCTTTGCAGCTTGAGAAATGAGGATTTCGCTTACAGTTTGAAGGCAAGGTCGAGAGCAGTGAATGTTCCATATAAGGCACAACACAGGGATTACCCACGTGAGAAACTATTCTTATGAATCTTGTGGTTTTTTTGTTCATATCCTGTGATAGCTAGCTGGCCCCTTTTTTTTTTTTGACTTCTTGCTGCATCACATAACAGCCTAAGAGCCTTTTTCGACACTTTCATCTGAACGGTGGAGCAACTTAATTATGCTCTTTAAAGTATACAGCAGGTATCATGACCATTGTTATATTCCTCGCATAATTTCCTTCAACCCTTTCCTTTATGAACCTCACGATTGCTGTTGAAAACTCATGGCAGCTCTTGTGTTATTGTAACTGTGCATTACATAATGTGTATATCTTGTAATTTCGCGTTTTGAATCATTTATCCAATCTTGCTTTGATAGCAGGTACAGAGGAAACATCATGATTTGCTTATTCCACAAAGTACTTAGTTGGATTGAACTGATTACCGCTTTCTCTCGCAGCAGCTGCCACCCTTTGCTGCTTTTTGACAATGCTAGAAGCACCGCCACCAGTTGATAGTATAGCTTCAAGGTAACTATTAATCCATTCATTATTAGCCATTACGTAACAGTGGCACTATACTATATATTGGACAATCTTCTTAAACTCAAAGGATATTTTCTTGAATGTTGTTGCCACCAAGCAGCTGGTTCAAGACCTGTTCTTGTGCTAATTGCCAATTCAATTCCAAAATCATCTTGTGCAGAATTATAATGAGCAATTTGCATTGATGCAGATATTCGTCTCAAACTATCTAGATCTAGCCGAACAATGCATTCATTCAGCCCTCGTACTACCTCAGAATGCGCAACAAAATTCTGACGATATCGGTATGATGGGTTCAAGAAGTAAGCAGCCAAGTAAAGAGGATGACAGAAAAGAGTGTTACAATGTCTGTCTATCACCTTCCAGAACGGTTCATATTTACGTGCATCATCACCATGACCAAATTTAATTGCAAGTCTTGCCCTGTACAAGTCGTTATATAAACATGGCATTGACAAGCTCTCTCCACTAGACACCTTTTGAATCACTTGCAAAATGGGCTCCACTGACTTCCCTTTGATGCTCGGTCAGTTCCAACCTCTTCCTTTTAAAACTTAAAGGAGGTGCTTCTTTTTGTGTATCCGACAATAATTCCACCTTCTTAGAAGTCTTGTTATGTTTAGCAATCATTAGTATGTTCGCATATCATTAGTATAATCATCTCCCGAGCTTTTGTTTGTCTCCTGTGGCATTATTTCCCCACAAAAGTCTTATGTTCGCATATCATTAGTATAATCATATCATTTTGTGGTCTCTTAGGGCTAAAAATTGGGTTAATTGTTATATTTAAGTCTCTTCTATCTAGTCGAGACAAAGATGTCAATCTTCATATCTCCGGATAGAAGAATCTTAAATAGGGGCAGCTGTAATACCCTAATTTTTACCCCTAAGATCTCACATTTCATTGGCATATCATTCCACAAACAAGGTCATATTTTTAGCTTTCGCACCCTTATGGTTTTTTTTTTACTTTCTTTTTGTCTGTTTCTGTTTACTAACATCTAATCAAAATACCAAAAATATTTTTTTGTTTCTTCTTCTCTGTGTGTTTAGGGTCTTGCAGAGAGATTGATGGCAAAGACATTCATTCAAGTTTAAATTAGATGGACGTTTGACCTCATCTTGGTCAAACTATCAAGAGATTTCTTTAAGTATAAATTGGTTATGGCGTGGAACTTGCTTTAAAGAATATGGAATATAAGGCCATGGATGATAGTGCAATTAAAAAAGGTGTGACTTTGGAGGATCCTCGCATCGAAGATCTTAGCCAAGAAGTTAGAGGATTCATATTCTCTAAAATTCTGGATCATAAGCCTGAGTTAGCATCTGAGATCATGGTTTTCAGGGATTATCTACTGTCATCAACTATATCAGATACACTCGATGTCTGGGAACTTAAAGATCTAGGACATCAAACTGTACAGAGAATAGTCCGTGCTTCCGATCCTCTGCAGTCAATGCAGGATATTAATCAAAATTTCCCTAGCATAGTTTCTTATTTGTCTCGCATGAAGCTTGATGATTCTGTTCGAGATGAAATAACTGCAAACTAGCGGATGATCCCACCTGGCAAGTCTTTAATGGCAATCAACGGCGCTTTAATCACTGTCGAAGAGATTGACCTTTATATGTTGATTGACTTGGTTCATCAGGATCTTCTGTTGGCTGATCAGTTCTCAAAATTGAAGATTCCTCGTAGCACTGTGCAAAAACTGTTGTCAACTTTACCTCCACCAGAGTCGGATATGTTTCGTGTTGATTTTCATTTTACTCATGTTCATTATCTGAACAACTTGAAGAAGATGGCAAGTACAAATGGTGGAGGAACAATCTAAATGAATCTTGATGTTCCAGAGCCCTGGCTTATTGAGCCTGTTCTCACTGTTCATGACCTGGATAACATTCTGCTTGAGAACTTTGGCGACACAAGAACGCTGCAAGCAGCTTTTGAACTGGAAGCTCTTGTCCTCACAGGTCATTGCTCTGAGAAAGATCACGATCCTCCACGAGGTCTTCAGCTGATTCTTGGAACCAAAACTTCACCCCATTTAGTTGATACCCTTGTGATGGCCAATCTTGGTTATTGGCAAATGAAAGTTGCTCCTGGTGTTTGGTTCTTGCAGCTTGCTCCTGGTAGAAGTTCTGAGCTGTATATTTTTAAGGAAGATGATGATGGAAGCACCTCCTTCACACCTACTGCAACTGCTGATGGAATGCCGTAAACTATGTGGCGGTGCTACGATATTTTGAAGAAATTGATCCTTCATTTGTTGACACACGTAATGAAGGCAGGTTACAAGCTTTTAGTGTCTGAATATGTCAGCCATGTCCTTGGTGATACCACTCTCCAGATGCTGGAATTTGAACATCCTGCTGCTAAGGTTTTGTTTGAGCTTGCTGAACTTCAAGCTAGAGAAGTTGGAGATGGTACGACTTCTGTCGTCATTGTGGCTGTGGAGCTTCTTAAAAGAGCAAATGATCTTGTTAGGAATAAGATTCATCCAACTTCATTTATCAGTAGATATAGGCTTGCTATGCGAGAAGCGTGTAAATACATCAATGAAAGCTGGCAGTCATGGTACGAAAGGATTGGTTCTGGACAGTTATTGCGGCAAGAAAGCACAGCTGCATGTATGATGAATGAGATGATATTTGGCCTATCAGATAAAGCAATTAATGATTTTTGCTAGAATATTTCATAGGTTTCCTTTTAGCAAAGAAGTTCTGGTTCAATTATACAAACTTGATTGTGCTGATCATGAATCTTTCTGGAAGGTGTCAAAAGATACAGTTGTGAAGAGTTATTTAGTTGATTGCATCGGTGGGATCTTATACGAGTATTTATCTGCTGAGGTGTGGAGTGTTCCTGTTGATCGCAGAGTTGCTGACTTGCAGCTGAATGTTTCAGATGAAGATATTAGTCTCTACTTTTTCAACTGCTGCAAAAGATGATGACGGTGTTGATGATAAAAAACGCTGCCACTGCTATGAAGTCTCCAAGTCATGCAGGAATTCATTCCAAGAACAATTTGAATGAGCCATTTGCTGTTAATCATGGTGGCCTACCTGTTCTTGATTACTCTCAGAGAAAAGATCAAAAGGATGAAACTCCTAGGGTAAAGCCCTACTACAGTAATGCTATCCCATCGCCTTATGTAAAACATAATTCTAAACTCAAGACCAGCACACACAAAACTGATATTTCCTTCATCAAGCCAATGGATTGAAAATTTGATGCAACTTTGTTTGTTCCTTCATTCGGAAGGTTTGAAATTTAGATCCCATTCTAGTTTTGCAAAAGTTGTTGGGCCATCCGAAATTGAAGATGCAGTTTGATATGAGGATGAAGCTCTTTTTGGAGATCTTTTTTTCTGAAACAGGGCGGTTTGTTGGATCTACAGATGGATGTGAACAACCACCGGCTGCTGCTTTAGTTTCTAACTCCAGCAATCAGAATATGCCAATTAGGACTGCTATAGAACTTCTGAGTTTTATTACAACATACATATTCTCTATGGAATGGCATTCTTCTCTTTTTGTTAATGCTTGCAACAAACTCAGTAGTAGAGACATTGATATTGTGCTTTCCCTATTTAATTGTCACAGTTGTTGTTCTAAAGATAATATGTCTGATGGTTGTAACCCTTCAAATGAAGATAGGAAGTTGGACCATCCATAACACTCGCCAGCTTATCCGAGGTTCTAGCATTTGCTGTAGGATCATTTGTTTCTATGCTAGCATGCCGTGTTTTCTCGATGATTGCAGCTTTAGCGGTTCTGCTGGACTTCCTTCTACAAATCACTGCTTTTGTGGCTTTGGTTACATTAGACTTTGAGAGAGACAAGGATAACCGGGTTGACTGCTTCCCATGCATTAAGTTGAACCGACACTCAATGGAGCAGACTGAAAACATTATGCAGGAAATTGTAGATGAATCTGCTGATATTGAGATTCGACTTGAAACTCAACATAATCCAGGTCACCAATCCGATGCCGCAGAGTTAATTTACAAGTTTTGGTCAGATTTATCTGAGTAAGCCTATGATGACAGAATCTGATGGAGAAACTGCCACATTGTTTCCTAAGGCATCTAGCGAGGATGATAGTGTGTTCATGAGTGGCTTGCTTGATTTGCATTCCTTTGATACTGAGCTTTTACCCGAGGGGCAATATATTGATGACTCTGAGCCGATTTTCCCCGGAAACAAACTTGCACCAAGATCTCGAGGCTTGACTGAGAGCAACATTCTTAGAAGTTTCTCATCTGATAAAGAGAGAGCAAACAATGTTGCTAAGATCAAAGTTGCAGTTAGGAAGAGACCACTGAATAAGAAGGAAATAGCAAAGAAAGAAGAAGATATCATTACAATAAATTCAAATTCTCTCACAGTACACGAAAGAAAACTCAAGGTGGACCTGACAGAATACGTTGAGAAACACGGGTTCTTTTTTGATGCTGTGCTGGATGAAGATGTTTCAAATGATGAAGTGTATGCTGAGACTGTAGAGCCCATAGTTCCTTTGATATTCCAACGAACAAAAGCAACTTGTTTTGCTTATGGCCAAGAAGTGAGAACTGCAGAGGGAGGGAAAGGCCTCCATTCAACTCTCTCTACTCACTCCAAAAAGTTCATCGGTGTTCTTAATGGTATTGACACTGATATATGGAATCCTGCTACTGATCCATTTCTTGAAGTCCAGTACAATGCAAATGATCTCCAAGGGAAATCAGAGAATAAGGAAGCCTTGAGAAGGAACCTAGGTCTCTCTTCTGCAGATGTTAAGAGGCCATTGGTTGGCTGTATAACAAGATTGGTTCCACAAAAAGGTGTTCACCTTATCAGACATGCAATATATCTAACTTTGGAGCTGGGAGGTCAATTTGTTCTACTTGGTTCAAGTCCAGTGCCACATATTCAGAGAGAATTTGAGGGCATTGCCAACCACTTCAAAAATCACGACCACATAAGGCTGATATTGAAGTATGATGAATCTCTCTCGCATACCATTTATGCTGCCTCTGACATGTTCATCATTCCATCAATCTTTGAACCTTGTGGCCTAACGCAGATGATATCAATGAGATATGGTGCTGTACCTATTGCCAGAAAAACTGGCGGCCTAAATGACAGTGTTTTTGACGTTGATGATGATACAATACCTTCACAGTTTCGAAATGGATTTACATTTTTGAATGCCGATGAGAAGGGAATAAACGGGGCCTTAGTCCGTGCTATAAATCTCTTCAGGAACGATCCCAAGAGTTGGAAACAACTTGTTCAGAAGGACATGAACATAGACTTTAGCTGGGATTCTTCAGCAGCACAATATGAGGAGCTCTACTTAAAGTCTGTGACAAGAGGAAGGGCAAATTTCAATGGAAACTTACAAATTGGAAGGCCTCCCATAGGCTCTAGTGTTGGACCTGTACTCATGGATAAGAGTAAAACTATACTGGGGAAGTCTAGCCTTGGTGCTGATTCATATTGCTACCCAAGGGGTAAGCTTCTTGATATATATCGTAAGCAAAAGGTCGATCCAACTTTTGAGAGCATGCCTTCTGAGGTGGATCATACTTCACCAGTAACTCAAATTGATCCTGTAGCACCATTAGCATTTGTTGCTCCCGTAGATGAGGAGGAGGCTGTCCTTAGAGATATATGGAAGGGAAAAGTTACCAGCAGTGAAGTCTCAGATTACTCCTTTAGAGGAAAGGATGGAGGGTCAATTGATGATATTTCTGGTTCTGGTGTTGCTTTAAGTGAAGGAAAACAACCTTCAATCGGCAGCGGTGGAAAGGTTGTATTGGGAAATGAAATCTTAAACGAGTCTGATAAATTTTTTATTGGATCAGCATTAACTACTGGAGGTTCGTTGACAAATGTAGCTGAGGAGGTTGCAAGTTTTCAAGAAGGCAAGCAGAAACATGGGCCAGTTATTGGTATGCAGTGGAAGGATGATAGCTTCGGTAGTAGCATTAGGGAGGGAATCATTCACAGAAAAAAGGTTGTTGAATCAGAAGCTTTTGGTTACCATCAGGGACAATTTTCTGCTTTTGAGGAACATGCCAATCAGGATGGGATCAAGTCAATGGCTTCAGAAATTAATACAAGCCATCCTGATGATTCTCGTTCCCTCTTTGATTTGTCATCTATGCGGCAAAATCCAAGCATTAATCCACATGACTTGAAAATGAATGAAAAGATATATCCATCTGACAGTGTTACTGCTCCTGAGGAGTTGAGTTTGTGCTATTTGGATCCTCAAGGAATGATTCAAGGACCATTTCTTGGGATTGACATCATTTTGTGGTTTGAACAAGGGTTTTTTGGGATTGACTGGTCATGAACGTTATACAATTGACCTTCCAAATAAAATCAGTGAGATCAAGCCTGGCCAAGATGTCAAAGTCACAACTGATAGTGGAAAATCGTTCACCTGCATTGCACGCTTTGACACCGAGGTGGAACTTGCTTACTTCAACCACGGAGGAATTCTTCCATATGTCATACGTAACCTCATTAAGCAGTGAAGCTGTTGTTGATGGAAAACTCCAAGGTTTCAGTTTTTGGATGCGGAATCTATTATTAACGCTGCTTTGGATCAGACTGGGAAATGGGATCAAGGTGATTTGTTGCGAACAAAAGCTAAAATTCAAATTACACAGAACCAGTTAAAGAATGCCATCGAGACATACACTCAGCTTCTCGCTGTTCTTCAAATTCAGAGAAAGAGTTTTGGTTCTTGGAAGAAGTTATCTAAGGACGGCCGAGATCGTGCTAAGAACTTGGAATTGGAAATATGGCATGATCTTGCTCATGTGTATATCAGTCTTTCCCAACGGCATGATGCAGAGGCGTGTCTTTCAAAATCTAAGGCCATCAAACCATACTCCGCTTCTAGATGTCATGCTCTAGGTATAATGTATGAAGCAAAGGGCCTTTACAAAGAAGCTCTAAAAGCTTTCGCTGATGCTCTAAACACTGATCCTGGCCATGTTCTGAGCTTAATCTCCACTGCTAAAATACTTCGACATTGCAGTAATAAATCAAATCCTGCAGTCAGAAGTTTTTTGACGGATGCACTACGACACGATGGATTGAATGCTTCTGCTTGGTATAATCTTCGCCAAGAGTTTCGGAGGTTGGGAGGATTCAAATTCTGCATTATGATAATCCTGCATCAAATGAAGTCTGTTCCCGGCTCAGCTCGGCTTGTTTGTGAAAGACGCAGGAATGCCGCATCTTGGTTTTAATGATTGCACATCAATTGCGGCGTGGAAGTTTCAATATTATCAATGGGAAATGGCGACATCGAGAAGCGACAGAAAATAGAATTATGTGGTAACAGAGCTTTATTTTTTATCCAGACTATTTTCACTTATCCAAGCCATATTGCAAGCCATGTGAATATAATCTCAGCCATGTAGCTGACCCCACAAGTTATCCATGTCACTTAAGTGAGCTGAAAGAAGAAAAAGTTCAAAACGACATGTCAAATACCAGCAAAAAAATATCACGCACAACACACCTACTTCAAAACGGCAGAAAATTCTCACAAACTGCAAATCATTTTTCACTCATTCTCATCTATAAATAGAATTCATCCCTCACTCTATTCTTCAAGCTTTTCAAGCCAAAAAATCTCTGCTGATTTTCTTCCTCAATTCTTCACTACCAGAAAAACCTTCTCATACTTCATTCCACCAAATTAACTTCAAATCAACCTCAAACACAGATCAATTTCGAACCAGAATTCGTTCAGAAGAAGAAGAGAAGCAAGAAGAAGTTTGGATTGATCTCTTACCTGAGTTTGAAGGTAGATTGAGCTTCACCGTCATTTTCGATCCGTTATCTTTTGTTGTGATTCTCTGAATTGTTGGTACCATTGTGAAGAGCTCTTGATTTCGATTGCAACCGTGTTAATTTTGCATCCCGCCGTTGTGATTTAAGCTAGCATCCATGGCCGTGAATGTTTTCGCATGTGAGAGCTAGAAGAAGAAGATAACTCTGTTTCGTTTTCTCTTTCTGTTTTTCAATATTACTTTTCTTTTATTTGTTTATTTTTATTTTTCTTTTTTTCATTTCTTAACTATGTGGATTTTTCCACATTTTTCTTTTATTATTAAATTTGTATTTTAATTTCATTTCTGAAAAAGCTTTTAAAAAAATTATTTAAAAATATTTTGATTAAGTGTTGATTGTTTTGGATCTTGATGTTGATAAGATTTCATCAATATCAATGGACTTTGGGTGTTGATTTTATCCACCAAGAGAGGTGATTGATATTGACGATAATTTAATCGATTCGAGATTCAAATTGTGATTTCATTTTCTTTTTTTTTTTCTTCTTTTTATTTTTGATCGATGAAATCTATGGATCATAGATTGTTGATTATCAAGGTTGATTAATCTTCATTATTTCAAAACTATGGACGAATAATCATTGAGATAATTCTCCTTACTTTGGAATAGTGATAGATTACCTTTGATTAATTAATTAAAAATCTTGATTATGATGAGATCATTACCTCTTTTCTTTTTGTGTGGCATGTTTTAGGAGGGTGATTTATATATCATTTCTCTAACATGTATTAACACTAACATTTTATTGACCGGCCTCAGATAGTCGTGGTTTCTACATAAACCCGATTACGATTGCTTAACATAGCGCTAAATTGTCCCTTAATCGGAAAATGATCATTCGTGGCTCAAACTTACGTTTAAAAGTCCAAGTATGTTTAGTTGCTTGTCTTAATTCCAATACCTATGAAAATCATTGTTAGGAGGCTTTGATTCTATCAATCCTCTAATGAATTTTCATTAATCTTGGTCTAAGTGCAAGAATTAATCATCATTGATCATATGTTCTAACCACTAACCACTAATTCACTAACAATATCCTTGTTTAATTTTGTTTATATTCTCTTCTTACTCTTTATTTTTTACTTTTATGCTTCCATTTTATCATTACATACCATATCTTTGTTTATGTTTATGTCATTTTTCTTTTGTCCACTTGGACCATACTTTGTTCAAAACATTAATAAAGGATAAAACATCTAAAAAATTTTGGTGCTATTAACTTTGTGGTTATGCTCTTGGACTACTCTTAGACCTTGGACTTCATGGACATTTTGGACTTAGGATTAGGACTTTCTTCCCTATGCTTGGAGAATTTTGAATCTTAGCCTTTATTTGGCTCGATCACTGGCTTATACTTTAAATCGGATGGAATTCTTTTTGCTTGCTTTGGAGTGTGCTACAAGTCGGTTAGATCTTTCTTACCTCTAGCTCTTATTTTGTTTTTTAGGATAGTCACTTCATCTCCTCCCCTTCTTAAATTTTCAAAACTTTCTCCCTCTTTCAAAATCTTCTTGGTTTCAAACTTCAAAACCGCTTTCGCAATAAAACCTTGACTTTCGTCAAGTGATTTTTAAATTTTGTTTTTCGTAATAAAAGTCAATCAATGTTAATCATGCTTTGACCAATTTCAAAAGACATAAAAAATACAAAAACTCATCAACTCTTTTTGTGCCTTTATGCACTTTTCACTTTAAAACTTTTCATAAAGTTTAGACATGATTCATTTCTATAGTTGAGATGTAAATCTCCTATTCCCCATATTATTAAGACTTTGACATTTTCCACGTTGATGTTGAGTGATAGTCTTGTTGATAATCCAAGCAAATCCTCCATCTTCATGTGACGCAAATGTTGTCTTAATACTCGTGGGTGGATAGTCGCAGTTTTCTCCTTGAAATGACGACTTGTTTGAACATCTAAAATCAATCAAAACCAACAAAATTTTGTCATTTGTACCACGAACTACGGGGTTTTGATTCCATATTGCACTTTATGGGTACGTAGGCATGAGACGATAAGTCTCTCCAAACACAAAAATATAAAAAATAATTCTCTTCTCATCTTCCCAATCTCTTTTCAAACAAACCACTTTCAAACCAAAAAGCGTAAATATTTCAAAGGGCTCCTATAGAGTACTATAGACGTTTTGGGTGCTAACACCTTCCCATTGCGTAACCAACCCCCTTACCCCGATCTCTGTCTCGTGTTCTTATTTTAGAACTCTTTGGTTTTGTTCGCTCTTTTTCCTTTCCTTTATTTGGATAAAATAAAAGTGCGGTGGCGACTCTTGTTTTCTTTGAGTTAAGTTAGTCAATAACTTATACTCACGATTTTTACCGCTACAGAAAAGTGGCGACTCTGCTGGGGACTCCAACGGTTCCTAGTGGGTTTCGCCTACTTTGATTTATTTCTCGCTTTCTGTTTGACTTGTTTGTTATTGATTGTTCTGTTTTGGTGCCTGGTAATTTGTGTGGTGAGATAAGTCCTAACCCGGACTTGAGTGCACTTATGATAGGAGGGTGGTATAGTCTTGTTGGCTTACGTGGAGTAGTCCTTACTAAGCTGACTTGAGATCCCCCGCTCGGTGGAGGCCCCTTTGGAAATTATTGATGTCTTACGAGTAGTCGTAATTGATATTACTTTTTCCGACTGGGAGCCTGAGAAGCTGAGGACCTTAGAACCCTTTAACCCATCTTGGCCTTATTAGGACGTGGTGCGGTGGCTGTTCAGGTGTAGACTTGAATTGGTCGTTACGCGATACCACACTCAGATGAGTTTCTCTTGAGAATATTGTTGGCCGACGAGTAGTCGTTTAAGCCGATAATATCCAAAAGATGGAATTATGATTCTGGGAACTTTTTAGAACCTTGTTCTACAGGTGATGATATAACCATAGTACATACCATTGTGGGTTGGTTGATTCTTACCTTTGGCTCCATGCTCGTGCCGAACCTTTGAACCTGTGTGCTTTGTATGTCTTGTTTGTGGGTGTTGCATCTTGCACTCATGCATTCATGAGCATTGTGTTTCAGCTGGTTTTTAAGGATCTCAAAGATTTTCTTTTGCAAACATCGCAGATATTGTTGATTATGGATATTGGAAGGAGAAACACTCAGAAGTACGGTTTTCGGGCTCCTGATCTTACAGAGTTGAGAAAGCTAGTGTCCTTGGTAGATGATCGTTCAGGCTTCTTATCTCGTTATGGGAGACTTTTATTTGTTCTTTCTACCAATATTGAAGACGGAATTCTGAATACCCTTATGCAGTTCTATGATCCTATTTACCGATGCTTCACATTTCCCAATTATCAGCTCATGCCGACCTTGGAAGAATATGCTTATTTGTTAGGTGTACCGGTTTCTGATAAAGTTCCGTATACTGGTTTGGAGGAAGCTCTTAAGCCTCAAGATATTGCTGAAGCTACCCATTTGACGAAGTCGGATATTGATGCAAATCTAAAGACTAAGGGAAGCCTCAAGGGTTTAACTGCTAAGTTCTTGATTGAGAAGGCTACTTTATTTGCTGACATTGGTCGCACATTGGCGTTTGAGGCTATATTGGCTTTACTCATCTATGGACTAGTCTTGTTTCCTAATATTGATAATTTTGTGGACATTAATGCTATTAGGATTTTCTCGATTGGGAACCCTGTTCCAACTTTGCTTGGTGATACTTATTTTTCCATCCATAGTAGGACCTCTAAGGGAAACGGTACCATTGTTTGCTGTCTACCTCTGCTGTATAATTGGTTCGTTTCACACTTACCTCAGACATCTGCTTTTAGGAAAAACAAGGATTGCTTAAGGTGGTCTCAAAGGATTATGTCTCTTACGCATACTGATATCACTTGGTCTTCTTCGGTTTACGATAATGTCCGGATTATTGATAGTTGTGGAGAATTCGCTAATGTTCCTCTTCTTGGAATACAAGGCGGAATTAACTACAACCCGAGTCTAGCTCGCCGCCAGCTGGGTTACATGCTGAAGGATAGGCCTAAGAATATTTTATTAGAGGGCTTATTCTTTCAAGGAGGGGATGATTCTCTTGGTTTGAGAAGAAGAATGGCTCATGCCTGGACTAAGATTCACAGGTTGGGTAGAGGGGAGCTTGGAAGACAAGTTTGCATTGCTTTAGAACCGTACATACTTTGGGTGAAGAAGAGGGCTATGGAGCTTAAGATGCCTTATCCTATTGAGAAACCTCTGACTACTGTGATCTCTACGCCACTCCCTACGCCACTCCCTACGCCACTCCCTGGTTCTTCTGATGATGTGAAGACACTTCAAGACGCTTTGGCTAAGATGAAGGAAGAGAAAGAGATGTGGGAAAGTAAGTTTCAAGCTTCTGACAAAGAGAAGATGGAATTGCAAAAACAGATGAAGGAGAAAGATGACTTGATAGAGTTACTTGAGCGGCGCACTGTGAAGAGGCATGCAGAGGATTTATTTTCCTCTACTACTCCATCAGCACATCCTCCTACTTCTGGTGCTTGGAAGGGTATTGTAGATCAGCTTGTGCTAGAGAAGATCACCATGAAACACAACTATGAGAAAGAGATTAAGAGACTCCGAAGGAAGTATCAGCTTGGATCGTCATCAGATGTTCCTTAGGACCTAGCTTTTTCTTATTTTGATATTATTGTATTTTGTACTTCCAAGTGTAACTCTTTCCAATATTCAATGAATGAGATATTTATCAGTATTTCAAGAAGTGTTATTTTTCTTTATGATGTTTGTAATTGCTTTATATTTTAAAGATCCTTGAAAACTGGTTGAAACACCTGCATTTTGCATTTGCATTCGCATCATCGTGCATTGTGTGTTGCCTTTTCAAGATGTCTTATTTGTTTCTTTTGGCCTTCCTTCAGTCAAGCTGTCGCATCACTACAACACCCGGGCTAACTCTAAGAAAAAGATGGATCAGTTGCAACAAGAGAACCGCGAGCTCCGTGAAGAGGTATCAACTCTGAAAGATGGTTTGGAGAGACTGACTGCCGCAATGGAAGCTCTGGTGGCTGCTCAGAATCAGCCACCACTACCTCCTCCTTCTCCTGTCCAAGGAACCGTGATTTCTGAAATCGGATCAACGCCCATTTCTGTGGCCCCGATTAATGCTTCTCAATATCAAATGCCTGTTGGTTTCCCTTGGGGCATGCCTAACAATTATGTGCCAGAGGGATATCGACCTCCTGTTCCCGAAGGTTCTAGACTCCCTGCTGTCATGGCTGTGCCACCTCCTGTGGTTAATGTTGTTCCTAATGCTGAAGTTCCGGTTGTTCCTACTGTCATACCTGTGCCACCGCCTGTAACTCACGCTATGCCTTATACTGAAGAACAAATTTTCCATACTGCTCCGAGCGAGAGTTTGGATGTTATGGATCGAATAGATGACTTTCAAGATCAGTTTGCTGAAATGCAAAGAGAAATAAGGGCTTTAAGGGGAAAGGAGTTATTTGGAAAGAATGCTCATGAGCTTTGCCTTGTTCCAAACGTGAAGATTCCCGCCAAGTTTAAAGTTCCGGATTTTGAAAAATACAAAGGGAACACTTGTCCGCAAAGTCATTTGATTATGTATGCTAGAAAGATGTCTACCTATACTGACAACCATCAGTTGTTGATCCACTATTTTCAAGATAGTCTTACTGGTGCTGCGCTGAAGTGGTATATGGGACTCGACAGTACACAAATCAAGACATTCAACGATCTTTGTGAAGCTTTTGTTCGTCAGTATAAGTATAATCTCGATATGGCGCCAGACCGTGATCAGCTTCGCGCAATGTCTCAAAAAGAGAAAGAAACTTTTAAAGAATATGCGCAAAGATGGCGTGAGATTGCAGCTCAGATAAGCCCTCCGCTTGAAGAGAAAGAAATGACCAAGATTTTTCTGAAGACTCTGGATTCATTTTACTATGAAAGGATGGTTGCGAGCGCTCCTAGTGATTTCACGGAAATGGTTAATATGGGGATGAGATTAGAGGAAGCTGTCCGTGAGGGACGTCTGATAAAAGAAGGAAATTCTGGAAGTACAAAAAAGCCTGGTGTTGGGTTCCCTAAGAAAAAAGAGGGAGAAACTAATGCTATATCTCAGGAAAGGTCTAGAAGACGAAGAGTTGTGAACAACAATGGTAGTCGTCGTCAGCAACAAGTAGCATCTGTTATGCCTGTTGTCAGTAACACCCCTACCGCTCAAGCTACTGCAAGTTATCAACCACGTTTCCAAGAGAAGACAACTCAACAAGGTCGTACACAGAGGAAAACACAATTTGATCCCATTCCAATGACGTATACTGAGCTCTTTCCGGCTTTAATAAAGAATAATTTGGTTCAACCTCGTGATCCGCCGGCTGTTCCAACTGAAATTCCATGGTGGTATAAGCCAGATGCTCATTGCGCATTTCATCAAGGTGCCCCGGGACACGATATCGAAAATTGCTATCCTCTGAAGCATGAAGTTGCAAAGCTCGTAAAAAGCGGTATTCTGTCTTTTGAAGATACCAACCCTAATGTGCAATCAAATCCGTTTCCTAAACATGGTAATGCAACTGTTAATATGGTATATGGTTGTCCTGGTACATACCGTATTTTCGACATTCGCTGGATTCGGAGATCGCTTGTTGAAATGCATGCTACTTTGAGTGAGTTCCATGATATTGAGCATGTTTATGCCGCCTGTTGTATTTGTTCTGTGAACCCTCGAGGGTGTGTGATTGTGAAAAGGGACTTACAAAAGATGATGGATGAGAATTTGATTCAGGTCACTGCAAACAGAAATGAAGTGGAGAACGAGGTGAATGTCATAGTCCCACGTTTCAATATTCCTGAGCGGGTTGTAATTTCTTACAACAGTCAGAAATCTGCTGTGACGCCTTTGGTTATCCGTTTGCCTGGCCCGACGCCGTATGAATCCGATAAAGCTGTTCCCTACAAATACAATGCTACTATGTTGGAGGATGGAAAAGAGGTTCCCATTCCTTCTCTTCCCTCAGTTGTGACTATCGCTGATGTCGGACGTGTAACCAGAAGTGGTCGAGTATTTGATAATGTGCCTTCAAAGACAAGTGAAGATACTGGGAGTAAGCAAATTCAGTTGAAGACTTCTGTAGAGTCTGGTCAATCAAGTGACGTAAATCAGAAGTCAGATCATGATGAGGTATTGAAATTGATCAAGAAGAGTGAATATAATGTGGTGGATCAATTGTTACATACACCGTCAAAAATATCTGTTTTATCCCTGTTAATGAGCTCTGAGGCTCATCGTGAATCGTTGCAGAAAGTATTGGAACAAGCTTATGTAGATCATGATGTGACTGTTAACCAGTTTGATAGCATTGTTGCCAATATCACTGCGTGTAACAATCTGAGTTTTTGTGATGAAGAGTTGACTGATCATGGAAGAAATCATAATTTGGCTCTCCATATTTCCATGAATTGCCAGGAAGACGCTCTATCCAATGTGCTGGTTGATACTGGGTCATCGTTGAATGTGATGCCAAAATCTACTTTGTCCAGATTATCTTATCAAGGTACTCCTATGAGGTTCAGTGGGGTCATTGTGAAAGCCTTTGATGGATCGAGGAAAACCGTGATTGGAGAGGTTGATCTCCCTATCAAGATTGGTCCATGTTTTTTCCAGATCACTTTTCAAGTCATGGATATTCGTCCTGCTTACAGTTGTCTTCTAGGACGCCCATGGATCCATGAAGCTGGAGCTGTTACTTCGACACTGCATCAAAAGTTAAAATTCGTGCAGAACGGTAAACTTGTCGTTGTTGGTGGAGAACAAGCTATGTTGGTAAGCAGTTTGTCGTCTTTTTCTTATATCGATGCGGAAGAGGATATTGGAACTCCGTTTCAGGCTCTTTCTGTGGTTGATAAAGCCGTTAAGAAGGATGGGGTGTCCATGTCTTCTTTAAAAGATGCACAACGTGCAGTGGATAATGGCCAAGCTGATGGATGGGGCCGAATCATTGAAGTTGCTGAGAAAAAAGATAGAGCTGGTTTGGGTTTTACATCTGGTTCAACCCAAAAAGAGCTGAAGAGTATTCATGAAGTCTTTCGAAGTGCTGGGTTCATCCATTGCAAAGATCATTCTACAGCTGCAATTCTTGAAGATGACCAAGAGGAAGAAATGCCCAACTTTGTGACACGTGGATTGATATGCCAGAATTGGATCGCTGTTGATGTTCCTACTGTTGTTCATGTTTCAAAGTAATTTGTTTTTGTTTCTTTCAAAAATCCTTTCACTCTGCCCAAGGTGAAAGTGAATTTGTGAGGGCTTTGTTTCAACTTTTATCATCATCAATAAAATGTTTTTCTGTTTATCCATATGTTGTTTTCCTTTTTTGCTTTACTTCTGAAAAATGGTAACATAAAAAACCGAAAAAAGTATAATAATGTTATAATCACTCTTATCTGCATAATATTTTCATTTTTTTTTGTTCATATTCTAAAATCAAACATAAAATCATTGTGCAGATTGATTGTTAAACCCATTGGAAACAATGACCATATGCCCCCTCCCAACTTTGAGTTCCCTGTGTTTGAAGCGGAAGAGGAGGATATTGAAGAAATTCCTGATGAGATTTCTCGATTGCTTGAGCACGAGGAGAAGGCCATTCAGCCTCATGAAGAGCCGGTGGAATTGGTTAATCTGGGTTCCGATGATGATAAAAAAGAAGTCAAGATTGGGGTACTGCTTCAGTCAGATGTTAAGAAGAGGATGGTAGAGCTTCTTAGAGAATATGTTGACGTGTTTGCTTGGTCCTATCAAGACATGCCTGGTCTTGATACTGGTATTGTGGAGCACCATTTGCCATTAAAGCCTGAATGTTCACCCGTGAAGCAGAAATTGAGAAGAACTCATCCTGACATGGCAGTGAAGATTAAAGAAGAGGTTCAAAAGCAGATTGATGCTGGTTTTCTTGTGACCGTCGAATATCCTCAGTGGGTGGCCAATATCGTGCCTGTTCCAAAGAAAGACGGAAAAGTCCGAATGTGTGTTGACTATAGAGATTTGAATAAAGCAAGTCCAAAAGATGATTTTCCACTACCACACATTGATTTGTTGGTAGATAATACTGCTAAGTTCAATATCTTTTCATTTATGGATGGATTTTCCGGTTATAATCAAATAAAGATGGCACCTGAGGATATGGAAAAAACAACATTCATTACACCCTGGGGAACATTCTGTTACAGAGTGATGCCCTTCGGTTTAAAAAATGCTGGTGCAACGTACCAGAGAGCTATGACCACCCTGTTCCATGATATGATGCATAAAGAAATTGAGGTCTATGTGGATGATATGATTTGTAAGTCGAAGACTGAAGAAGATCATATTAAAAATTTATTGAAGTTGTTTCAACGTTTGAGAAAGTTTAGGCTCCGTCTGAATCCTAATAAATGCACTTTTGGTGTTCGTTCTGGAAAATTGTTAGGCTTTATTGTCAGTCAGAAAGGCATTGAAGTTGATCCTGGTAAAGTTAAAGCTATCCAGGAGATGCCTGCACCCAGAACAGAAAAGCAAGTAAGAGGATTCTTGGGACGTTTGAACTATATCTCCCGATTTATATCCAATATGACTGCCACATGTGCACCGATTTTCAAACTTCTCCGCAAAGATCAGGGTTGTGTCTGGACAGAAGATTGTCAGAAAGCTTTCGAAAGAATTAAAGAGTATCTGCTTGAACCTCCTATTTTATCTCCTCCCGTAGAAGGAAGACCTTTGATCATGTATTTGACCGTGCTAGAAGAGTCTATGGGTTGTGTTCTGGGTCAACAAGATGAATCCGGGAGAAAAGAATTTGCCATTTATTATTTAAGCAAGAAATTCACTGATTGTGAGTCTCGGTACACGATGCTTGAAAAGACATGTTGTGCTCTAGCTTGGGCTGCCAAGCGCCTCCGTCAGTATATGTTGAATTGTACAACTTGGTTGATATCTAAAATGGATCCAATCAAGTATATCTTCGAAAAGCCTGCTTTAACTGGGAGGATTGCTCGTTGGCAAATGTTGTTATCAGAATATGATATCGAGTATCGAACTCAAAAGGCAATAAAAGGCAGTGTTTTGGCTGATCATTTGGCACACCAGCCAATTGATGATTATCAACCTATTCAGTTTGACTTTCCTGATGAGGATGTGATGTATCTAAAGGTTAAAGATTGTGAGGAACCATTACATGAAGAAGGACCTGAGCCTGGATCCCGTTGGGGTTTGATTTTTGATGGGGCGGTTAATGAATATGGCAGAGGTATTGGTGCAATTATTGTTACTCCTCATGGTTCTCATATTCCTTTCACTGCAAGGTTGGTTTTCAATTGCACAAATAATGCGGCTGAGTATGAAGCGTGTATTATGGGCTTGGAAGAAGCTATCGATTTAAGAATCAAGATTCTTGATGTGTATGGAGATTCAGCTTTAGTGATTAATCAGATTAAAGGGAAATGGGAGACACGTCAACCTGATTTGATTCCTTATCGTGATTATGCAAGAAGGTTGTCAACTTTCTTCAATAAAGTTGAGTTTCACCATATACCAAGAGCAGAGAATCAAATGGCAGATGCTTTAGCGACTTTATCCTCCATGATTATGGTAAATCATTGGAATGATGTGCCAAAGATTGATGTGATGCGTCTTGATAGACCAGCTCATGTGTTTGTAGTTGAAGAAGTTGTTGATGATAAACCATGGTATTATGATATTAAATGCTTTCTTCAGAATCAAGAGTACCCACTTGGGGCATCCAAGAAGGATAGGAAAACTTTGAGAAGATTGGCTGGTAGTTTCTTCTTGAATGATGATGTGATGTATAAGAGAAATTATGACATGATCTTGCTCAGATGCGTGGATAGACACGAAGCAGATATGTTGATGAAAGAAATCCATGAAGGATCCTTTGGCACCCATGCCAATGGACACGCGATGGCTAAGAAGATGTTAAGGGCAGGTTACTATTGGCTGACAATGGAATCTGACTGTTGTAAATACGTGAAAAAGTGCCATAAATGCCAGATTTATGCTGACAAGATTCATGTGCCTCCAACTCCTCTCAATGTTATCTCTTCTCCATGGCCTTTTTCAATGTGGGGCATTGATATGATTGGAATGATTGAGCCTAAAGCGTCAAACGGACACCGTTTCATATTGGTGGCTATTGACTATTTTACCAAATGGGTTGAAGCTGCATCATATGCAAATGTGACTAAGCAAGTAGTGGTCAGGTTTATCAAGAATCAAATCATCTGTCGGTATGGTGTTCCGAGCAAGATCATCACTGATAATGGGTCGAATTTAAATAACAAGATGATGAAGGAATTATGCGATGAGTTTAAGATTGAGCATCATAATTCTTCTCCTTATAGACCCAAGATGAATGGGGCTGTTGAAGCTGCTAATAAGAACATTAAGAAGATTATTCAAAAGATGGTTGTTACATACAAGGATTGGCATGATATGCTTCCTTTCGCTCTGCATGGGTATCGTACATCCGTTCGCACTTCAACAGGGGCAACCCCTTTTTCTCTTGTTTATGGCATGGAAGCAGTGCTCCCGATAGAGGTTGAAATCCCTTCCATGAGAGTTTTGATGGAAACTGAATTGGCTGAGGCTGAATGGTGTCAAAGTAGATACGACCAATTGAATCTGATTGAAGAGAAAAGAATGACGGCTTTGTGTCATGGCCAATTATATCAACAAAGAATGAAGAAAGCATTTGATAAGAAGGTTCGACCCCGTGTGTTCAGAGAAGGTGACCTCGTGCTCAAAAAGATCTCGACTTTTACTACTGATTCTAGGGGCAAGTGAACTCCTAATTATGAAGGCCCATATGTTGTTAAGAGAGCCTTCTCTGGCGGTGCATTAATTCTTACAACTATGGATGGAGAAGAGTTCGCTCGTCCTGTGAATGCCGATGCAGTCAAGAAATACTTCGCCTAAAAAATAAAAGAACAGCTCGCTAAGTTGAAAACCTGAAAGGGCGACTTAGGCAAAAATGAGCGTCTCGGTGGATTGAAAACCCGAAAGGGCGGTCCAGGCAAAAATTAGAGACAAAAATAGAAATAATCATCCTGGTAGATTGAAAACCCGAGAGGGCAATCTAGGCAAAAGTTAGGGATCATGGCAAGTAACTGCATCTGGCCAGTCTTGATCGTTTGAAGCAACATTTCCTATCAAAGGTTTTACTTCAGATATTCTCCGCTGAAGTCTCAAGCACAGTTGGAATTCAAAGTTGTTAGGGAGAATAATGGTCATTGTATTTCAATGTAGAGCTTTCCATTGTACTTACCATTTTTCAAACTTTGTAATGATCCATGGAGTTACGCCATTTGCGGACTACCATTCTATCAATATAATTTGGGCCTTTGTCCCTTTGTTTGCAATTCTTATTTTGTTTCTGTTTATAGAATTTCATTTTATTTTTGATGATGATTTTTGAAACAAATGTGAATAATTGATTTAAATTTTGAAAATTATAAAAACATTTTTCTTTGATTTGTGAAAATAAAAGAAAGAATATCAACAGTAATCCCAAGAATGGTAGAATCTTGAAGCGAAAAGCATAAGTGTTCTCTTCAGCAGGGTTCTTTCTTGCCTCTCTGGTAGAATTTATTGGCAGCTCCCCAGTAGAGTTGTGTTGATGTTTCCCTATTTGAGCTATTGTTGAGGTCTCTTCAGTAGAGTTTGCTGATATTCCCTTAGCAGAGTTTTGTTTCTTTGGATAAACCAGACGAGTGTAGAACGGTTTTCCACAGCAAAGTCTTGATTTAAATGATCGGACAGTTGAGAAATTTGAAGACTACTTCTCCTTGATGCTTTTGCCCAGGCGGAGATTTGTCTTTGATGATTCCTAGCGGAGATTATGCACATTTGCTTTGGATTGTTCCTCAAGTAGAGAACAATGTTGAGAAGTGTTGACATAGCAGTCACCTGTCGGGTTTTCACTCACCTTGTGATTGTGTGTTGATTTAAAATCCCCCACAGTTTGACTTTTTGCTATGATATTAATTTCTTATTCCCCTGGCAGGGTTGGAAGATTTCTGTTGCTATGTTTTCTCCAACAGTTTTTTCTCAAAGCGGAGTTCATATTGTTGTTCCCTTTTGTGGAATTATTGATGGTTGAAGATTGATCTTTGGGGTCTTTTCCCCAAGCAATATCTCCATTTATTCAGCGAGATTTAAGCCTTGTAGTAGGATTTATTTTCCTTTGATGGCTCTTGTGTATCTCTTGCAGATTTTCTGTTGCTGATCCCCAGCACGATCTCCAATGATATCTCTAACTCGCAGAGATTAGCCGAGTATTTCAGTAGTGTTGTGGTGTTTTGTTCACCCTCTGTTTGCCCTTTTTGTCTGATTTATCAGCATATTCATACTCATTGAATGCGCATTCATTTTGGTTGAGCATAGCATGACTTTGTTGCATTGTGCATCCTGCATTTTTTGTTGGTATTTCCCTTTTCCCGATGTTGTTATCTCGCAGAATACGTATGTCCTCTATTCAATTAGAATGTCGACCCCTAAGCAGAAAATACCTATCATTTTTAATTCCCCACTGAGTTTATGCCTCGTGGAAGATGCTTTGTTTAGCTTTCCTCCCCAGTTTTTATCTGGATGGAATTGTTCCCCAGTTGAGTTATTTCCTCATTGGGTCGAGTCTTGTTTGACCGTTTCTTTCCAGTTTGTTCCTGGATTGAACTTTGGTCTCTTGCAGCAGTTACTTTAGTTTTCCCTGGGCTGTGGAACCGGGATGACGAGAAGGTATTTTTGAGGATTTATTTTCCTCAGCAGGAATCTGTTACTGATCCCCAATAGAAGATGAAGATTTGATTCTCCCAGTAGTGTTTTGATAACACTCTCTTGGTAATTATTTATGCAACTTCATGTGGAAGCCTCTTTATTTGAGCAGCTTGTGTAATCTCCAGAAATTTACCTTCGCAATAAATAACATTTCTCTAGTTCATCCTCAACAGAGAAGTTTATTGTGAAATGATAGATCCTTATCTGACCAGCTTTTCTGACAATTGGAATTTCTGTGGAATAACTCCCAATGAGAATTCTATTGCATGGTTCAACCTGCTCGTATCTCTTTTAAAGATCCCTGCCAGAGTTGTTAATATCTTTTTCCAACAAATGGTTGTCTCTTTATTTGAGAAGTTTGTTGTGTGTTTGGAGCTGCTCAGTAGCAAGTAGCTAATGATATATCTCTTTCTCCTACCCAGTGACAGGTAGTCGAGTATGTTTGTCCTACCCAGTGTCAGGAAGTTGACCTTTTATCTTTTTCTCCTACCCAGTAACAGGTAGTCGAGTCCGTCCTACCCAGTAACAGGTAGTCGATATTTTGTTTACCCTATCCAGTAACCGATAGTTGGTAACCCCTTTCATTCAAGTCTATTATTCTCGCTAAACTACTCAGTAACCAGTAGTTGGCGTTGCTTCTTTTCCTACCCAGTAACAGGTAGTTGATTATATTTCAACGAGTGGATTACTTTTTACCCAGTAACTGGTAATAGGTAATACATTTCTTTGTTTTCTACCCAGTAACCGGTAGATAACAATTCTCTTGTGTTTTTACACTTATTTTCTACTCAGTAACCGGTAGAAAGTATTTTACCTATTCTCTTCGGTTCGAATATCTTCGCCCAGTAACTGGCAGTTGGTATCTCTTTCCCCATTGAGTCGTTTCCTTTCCCTTATCGGAATAGGATCTTGCTCTTTTGTTTTCTCATGTGGAGTCACTCTTTTTCTCCCGAGCTTTTGTTTGTCTCCTGTGGCATTATTTCCCCACAAAAGTCTTATGTTCGCATATCATTAGTATAATCATATCATTTTGTGGTCTCTTAGGGCTAAAAATTGGGTTAATTGTTATATTTAAGTCTCTTCTATCTAGTCGAGACAAAGATGTCAATCTTCATATCTCCGGATAGAAGAATCTTAAATAGGGGCAGCTGTAATACCCTAATTTTTACCCCTAAGATCTCACATTTCATTGGCATATCATTCCACAAACAAGGTCATATTTTTAGCTTTCGCACCCTTATGGTTTTTTTTTACTTTCTTTTTGTCTGTTTCTGTTTACTAACATCTAATCAAAATACCAAAAATATTTTTTTGTTTCTTCTTCTCTGTGTGTTTAGGGTCTTGCAGAGAGATTGATGGCAAAGACATTCATTCAAGTTTAAATTAGATGGACGTTTGACCTCATCTTGGTCAAACTATCAAGAGATTTCTTTAAGTATAAATTGGTTATGGCGTGGAACTTGCTTTAAAGAATATGGAATATAAGGCCATGGATGATAGTGCAATTAAAAAAGGTGTGACTTTGGAGGATCCTCGCATCGAAGATCTTAGCCAAGAAGTTAGAGGATTCATATTCTCTAAAATTCTGGATCATAAGCCTGAGTTAGCATCTGAGATCATGGTTTTCTGGGATTATCTACTGTCATCAACTATATCAGATACACTCGATGTCTGGGAACTTAAAGATCTAGGACATCAAACTGTACAGAGAATAGTCCGTGCTTCCGATCCTCTGCAGTCAATGCAGGATATTAATCAAAATTTCCCTAGCATAGTTTCTTATTTGTCTCGCATGAAGCTTGATGATTCTGTTCGAGATGAAATAACTGCAAACTAGCGGATGATCCCACCTGGCAAGTCTTTAATGGCAATCAACGGTGCTTTAATCACTGTCGAAGAGATTGACCTTTATATGTTGATTGACTTGGTTCATCAGGATCTTCTGTTGGCTGATCAGTTCTCAAAATTGAAGATTCCTCGTAGCACTGTGCAAAAACTGTTGTCAACTTTACCTCCACCAGAGTCGGATATGTTTCGTGTTGATTTTCATTTTACTCATGTTCATTATCTGAACAACTTGAAGAAGATGGCAAGTACAAATGGTGGAGGAACAATCTAAATGAATCTTGATGTTCCAGAGCCCTGGCTTATTGAGCCTGTTCTCACTGTTCATGACCTGGATAACATTCTGCTTGAGAACTTTGGCGACACAAGAACGCTGCAAGCAGCTTTTGAACTGGAAGCTCTTGTCCTCACAGGTCATTGCTCTGAGAAAGATCACGATCCTCCACGAGGTCTTCAGCTGATTCTTGGAACCAAAACTTCACCCCATTTAGTTGATACCCTTGTGATGGCCAATCTTGGTTATTGGCAAATGAAAGTTGCTCCTGGTGTTTGGTTCTTGCAGCTTGCTCCTGGTAGAAGTTCTGAGCTGTATATTTTTAAGGAAGATGATGATGGAAGCACCTCCTTCACACCTACTGCAACTGCTGATGGAATGCCGTAAACTATGTGGCGGTGCTACGATATTTTGAAGAAATTGATCCTTCATTTGTTGACACACGTAATGAAGGCAGGTTACAAGCTTTTAGTGTCTGAATATGTCAGCCATGTCCTTGGTGATACCACTCTCCAGATGCTGGAATTTGAACATCCTGCTGCTAAGGTTTTGTTTGAGCTTGCTGAACTTCAAGCTAGAGAAGTTGGAGATGGTACGACTTCTGTCGTCATTGTGGCTGTGGAGCTTCTTAAAAGAGCAAATGATCTTGTTAGGAATAAGATTCATCCAACTTCATTTATCAGTAGATATAGGCTTGCTATGCGAGAAGCGTGTAAATACATCAATGAAAGCTGGCAGTCATGGTACGAAAGGATTGGTTCTGGACAGTTATTGCGGCAAGAAAGCACAGCTGCATGTATGATGAATGAGATGATATTTGGCCTATCAGATAAAGCAATTAATGATTTTTGCTAGAATATTTCATAGGTTTCCTTTTAGCAAAGAAGTTCTGGTTCAATTATACAAACTTGATTGTGCTGATCATGAATCTTTCTGGAAGGTGTCAAAAGATACAGTTGTGAAGAGTTATTTAGTTGATTGCATCGGTGGGATCTTATACGAGTATTTATCTGCTGAGGTGTGGAGTGTTCCTGTTGATCGCAGAGTTGCTGACTTGCAGCTGAATGTTTCAGATGAAGATATTAGTCTCTACTTTTTCAACTGCTGCAAAAGATGATGACGGTGTTGATGATAAAAAACGCTGCCACTGCTATGAAGTCTCCAAGTCATGCAGGAATTCATTCCAAGAACAATTTGAATGAGCCATTTGCTGTTAATCATGGTGGCCTACCTGTTCTTGATTACTCTCAGAGAAAAGATCAAAAGGATGAAACTCCTAGGGTAAAGCCCTACTACAGTAATGCTATCCCATCGCCTTATGTAAAACATAATTCTAAACTCAAGACCAGCACACACAAAACTGATATTTCCTTCATCAAGCCAATGGATTGAAAATTTGATGCAACTTTGTTTGTTCCTTCATTCGGAAGGTTTGAAATTTAGATCCCATTCTAGTTTTGCAAAAGTTGTTGGGCCATCCGAAATTGAAGATGCAGTTTGATATGAGGATGAAGCTCTTTTTGGAGATCTTTTTTTCTGAAACAGGGCGGTTTGTTGGATCTACAGATGGATGTGAACAACCACCGGCTGCTGCTTTAGTTTCTAACTCCAGCAATCAGAATATGCCAATTAGGACTGCTATAGAACTTCTGAGTTTTATTACAACATACATATTCTCTATGGAATGGCATTCTTCTCTTTTTGTTAATGCTTGCAACAAACTCAGTAGTAGAGACATTGATATTGTGCTTTCCCTATTTAATTGTCACAGTTGTTGTTCTAAAGATAATATGTCTGATGGTTGTAACCCTTCAAATGAAGATAGGAAGTTGGACCATCCATAACACTCGCCAGCTTATCCGAGGTTCTAGCATTTGCTGTAGGATCATTTGTTTCTATGCTAGCATGCCGTGTTTTCTCGATGATTGCAGCTTTAGCGGTTCTGCTGGACTTCCTTCTACAAATCACTGCTTTTGTGGCTTTGGTTACATTAGACTTTGAGAGAGACAAGGATAACCGGGTTGACTGCTTCCCATGCATTAAGTTGAACCGACACTCAATGGAGCAGACTGAAAACATTATGCAGGAAATTGTAGATGAATCTGCTGATATTGAGATTCGACTTGAAACTCAACATAATCCAGGTCACCAATCCGATGCCGCAGAGTTAATTTACAAGTTTTGGTCAGATTTATCTGAGTAAGCCTATGATGACAGAATCTGATGGAGAAACTGCCACATTGTTTCCTAAGGCATCTAGCGAGGATGATAGTGTGTTCATGAGTGGCTTGCTTGATTTGCATTCCTTTGATACTGAGCTTTTACCCGAGGGGCAATATATTGATGACTCTGAGCCGATTTTCCCCGGAAACAAACTTGCACCAAGATCTCGAGGCTTGACTGAGAGCAACATTCTTAGAAGTTTCTCATCTGATAAAGAGAGAGCAAACAATGTTGCTAAGATCAAAGTTGCAGTTAGGAAGAGACCACTGAATAAGAAGGAAATAGCAAAGAAAGAAGAAGATATCATTACAATAAATTCAAATTCTCTCACAGTACACGAAAGAAAACTCAAGGTGGACCTGACAGAATACGTTGAGAAACACGGGTTCTTTTTTGATGCTGTGCTGGATGAAGATGTTTCAAATGATGAAGTGTATGCTGAGACTGTAGAGCCCATAGTTCCTTTGATATTCCAACGAACAAAAGCAACTTGTTTTGCTTATGGCCAAGAAGTGAGAACTGCAGAGGGAGGGAAAGGCCTCCATTCAACTCTCTCTACTCACTCCAAAAAGTTCATCGGTGTTCTTAATGGTATTGACACTGATATATGGAATCCTGCTACTGATCCATTTCTTGAAGTCCAGTACAATGCAAATGATCTCCAAGGGAAATCAGAGAATAAGGAAGCCTTGAGAAGGAACCTAGGTCTCTCTTCTGCAGATGTTAAGAGGCCATTGGTTGGCTGTATAACAAGATTGGTTCCACAAAAAGGTGTTCACCTTATCAGACATGCAATATATCTAACTTTGGAGCTGGGAGGTCAATTTGTTCTACTTGGTTCAAGTCCAGTGCCACATATTCAGAGAGAATTTGAGGGCATTGCCAACCACTTCAAAAATCACGACCACATAAGGCTGATATTGAAGTATGATGAATCTCTCTCGCATACCATTTATGCTGCCTCTGACATGTTCATCATTCCATCAATCTTTGAACCTTGTGGCCTAACGCAGATGATATCAATGAGATATGGTGCTGTACCTATTGCCAGAAAAACTGGCGGCCTAAATGACAGTGTTTTTGACGTTGATGATGATACAATACCTTCACAGTTTCGAAATGGATTTACATTTTTGAATGCCGATGAGAAGGGAATAAACGGGGCCTTAGTCCGTGCTATAAATCTCTTCAGGAACGATCCCAAGAGTTGGAAACAACTTGTTCAGAAGGACATGAACATAGACTTTAGCTGGGATTCTTCAGCAGCACAATATGAGGAGCTCTACTTAAAGTCTGTGACAAGAGGAAGGGCAAATTTCAATGGAAACTTACAAATTGGAAGGCCTCCCATAGGCTCTAGTGTTGGACCTGTACTCATGGATAAGAGTAAAACTATACTGGGGAAGTCTAGCCTTGGTGCTGATTCATATTGCTACCCAAGGGGTAAGCTTCTTGATATATATCGTAAGCAAAAGGTCGATCCAACTTTTGAGAGCATGCCTTCTGAGGTGGATCATACTTCACCAGTAACTCAAATTGATCCTGTAGCACCATTAGCATTTGTTGCTCCCGTAGATGAGGAGGAGGCTGTCCTTAGAGATATATGCAAGGGAAAAGTTACCAGCAGTGAAGCCTCAGATTACTCCTTTAGAGGAAAGGATGGAGGGTCAATTGATGATATTTCTGGTTCTGGTGTTGCTTTAAGTGAAGGAAAACAACCTTCAATCGGCAGCGGTGGAAAGGTTGTATTGGGAAATGAAATCTTAAACGAGTCTGATAAATTTTTTATTGGATCAGCATTAACTACTGGAGGTTCGTTGACAAATGTAGCTGAGGAGGTTGCAAGTTTTCAAGAAGGCAAGCAGAAACATGGGCCAGTTATTGGTATGCAGTGGAAGGATGATAGCTTCGGTAGTAGCATTAGGGAGGGAATCATTCACAGAAAAAAGGTTGTTGAATCAGAAGCTTTTGGTTACCATCAGGGACAATTTTCTGCTTTTGAGGAACATGCCAATCAGGATGGGATCAAGTCAATGGCTTCAGAAATTAATACAAGCCATCCTGATGATTCTCGTTCCCTCTTTGATTTGTCATCTATGCGGCAAAATCCAAGCATTAATCCACATGACTTGAAAATGAATGAAAAGATATATCCATCTGACAGTGTTACTGCTCCTGAGGAGTTGAGTTTGTGCTATTTGGATCCTCAAGGAATGATTCAAGGACCATTTCTTGGGATTGACATCATTTTGTGGTTTGAACAAGGGTTTTTTGGGATTGACTGGTCATGAACGTTATACAATTGACCTTCCAAATAAAATCAGTGAGATCAAGCCTGGCCAAGATGTCAAAGTCACAACTGATAGTGGAAAATCGTTCACCTGCATTGCACGCTTTGACACCGAGGTGGAACTTGCTTACTTCAACCACGGAGGAATTCTTCCATATGTCATACGTAACCTCATTAAGCAGTGAAGCTGTTGTTGATGGAAAACTCCAAGGTTTCAGTTTTTGGATGCGGAATCTATTATTAACGCTGCTTTGGATCAGACTGGGAAATGGGATCAAGGTGATTTGTTGCGAACAAAAGCTAAAATTCAAATTACACAGAACCAGTTAAAGAATGCCATCGAGACATACACTCAGCTTCTCGCTGTTCTTCAAATTCAGAGAAAGAGTTTTGGTTCTTGGAAGAAGTTATCTAAGGACGGCCGAGATCGTGCTAAGAACTTGGAATTGGAAATATGGCATGATCTTGCTCATGTGTATATCAGTCTTTCCCAACGGCATGATGCAGAGGCGTGTCTTTCAAAATCTAAGGCCATCAAACCATACTCCGCTTCTAGATGTCATGCTCTAGGTATAATGTATGAAGCAAAGGGCCTTTACAAAGAAGCTCTAAAAGCTTTCGCTGATGCTCTAAACACTGATCCTGGCCATGTTCTGAGCTTAATCTCCACTGCTAAAATACTTCGACATTGCAGTAATAAATCAAATCCTGCAGTCAGAAGTTTTTTGACGGATGCACTACGACACGATGGATTGAATGCTTCTGCTTGGTATAATCTTCGCCAAGAGTTTCGGAGGTTGGGAGGATTCAAATTCTGCATTATGATAATCCTGCATCAAATGAAGTCTGTTCCCGGCTCAGCTCGGCTTGTTTGTGAAAGACGCAGGAATGCCGCATCTTGGTTTTAATGATTGCACATCAATTGCGGCGTGGAAGTTTCAATATTATCAATGGGAAATGGCGACATCGAGAAGCGACAGAAAATAGAATTATGTGGTAACAGAGCTTTATTTTTTATCCAGACTATTTTCACTTATCCAAGCCATATTGCAAGCCATGTGAATATAATCTCAGCCATGTAGCTGACCCCACAAGTTATCCATGTCACTTAAGTGAGCTGAAAGAAGAAAAAGTTCAAAACGACATGTCAAATACCAGCAAAAAAATATCACGCACAACACACCTACTTCAAAACGGCAGAAAATTCTCACAAACTGCAAATCATTTTTCACTCATTCTCATCTATAAATAGAATTCATCCCTCACTCTATTCTTCAAGCTTTTCAAGCCAAAAAATCTCTGCTGATTTTCTTCCTCAATTCTTCACTACCAGAAAAACCTTCTCATACTTCATTCCACCAAATTAACTTCAAATCAACCTCAAACACAGATCAATTTCGAACCAGAATTCGTTCAGAAGAAGAAGAGAAGCAAGAAGAAGTTTGGATTGATCTCTTACCTGAGTTTGAAGGTAGATTGAGCTTCACCGTCATTTTCGATTCGTTATCTTTTGTTGTGATTCTCTGAATTGTTGGTACCATTGTGAAGAGCTCTTGATTTCGATTGCAACCGTGTTAATTTTGCATCCCGCCGTTGTGATTTAAGCTAGCATCCATGGCCGTGAATGTTTTCGCATGTGAGAGCTAGAAGAAGAAGATAACTCTGTTTCGTTTTCTCTTTCTGTTTTTCAATATTACTTTTCTTTTATTTGTTTATTTTTATTTTTCTTTTTTTCATTTCTTAACTATGTGGATTTTTCCACATTTTTCTTTTATTATTAAATTTGTATTTTAATTTCATTTCTGAAAAAGCTTTTAAAAAAATTATTTAAAAATATTTTGATTAAGTGTTGATTGTTTTGGATCTTGATGTTGATAAGATTTCATCAATATCAATGGACTTTGGGTGTTGATTTTATCCACCAAGAGAGGTGATTGATATTGACGATAATTTAATCGATTCGAGATTCAAATTGTGATTTCATTTTCTTTTTTTTTTTCTTCTTTTTATTTTTGATCGATGAAATCTATGGATCATAGATTGTTGATTATCAAGGTTGATTAATCTTCATTATTTCAAAACTATGGACGAATAATCATTGAGATAATTCTCCTTACTTTGGAATAGTGATAGATTACCTTTGATTAATTAATTAAAAATCTTGATTATGATGAGATCATTACCTCTTTTCTTTTTGTGTGGCATGTTTTAGGAGGGTGATTTATATATCATTTCTCTAACATGTATTAACACTAACATTTTATTGACCGGCCTCAGATAGTCGTGGTTTCTACATAAACCCGATTACGATTGCTTAACATAGCGCTAAATTGTCCCTTAATCGGAAAATGATCATTCGTGGCTCAAACTTACGTTTAAAAGTCCAAGTATGTTTAGTTGCTTGTCTTAATTCCAATACCTATGAAAATCATTGTTAGGAGGCTTTGATTCTATCAATCCTCTAATGAATTTTCATTAATCTTGGTCTAAGTGCAAGAATTAATCATCATTGATCATATGTTCTAACCACTAACCACTAATTCACTAACAATATCCTTGTTTAATTTTGTTTATATTCTCTTCTTACTCTTTATTTTTTACTTTTATGCTTCCATTTTATCATTACATACCATATCTTTGTTTATGTTTATGTCATTTTTCTTTTGTCCACTTGGACCATACTTTGTTCAAAACATTAATAAAGGATAAAACATCTAAAAAATTTTGGTGCTATTAACTTTGTGGTTATGCTCTTGGACTACTCTTAGACCTTGGACTTCATGGACATTTTGGACTTAGGATTAGGACTTTCTTCCCTATGCTTGGAGAATTTTGAATCTTAGCCTTTATTTGGCTCGATCACTGGCTTATACTTTAAATCGGATGGAATTCTTTTTGCTTGCTTTGGAGTGTGCTACAAGTCGGTTAGATCTTTCTTACCTCTAGCTCTTATTTTGTTTTTTAGGATAGTCACTTCATCTCCTCCCCTTCTTAAATTTTCAAAACTTTCTCCCTCTTTCAAAATCTTCTTGGTTTCAAACTTCAAAACCGCTTTCGCAATAAAACCTTGACTTTCGTCAAGTGATTTTTAAATTTTGTTTTTCGTAATAAAAGTCAATCAATGTTAATCATGCTTTGACCAATTTCAAAAGACATAAAAAATACAAAAACTCATCAACTCTTTTTGTGCCTTTATGCACTTTTCACTTTAAAACTTTTCATAAAGTTTAGACATGATTCATTTCTATAGTTGAGATGTAAATCTCCTATTCCCCATATTATTAAGACTTTGACATTTTCCACGTTGATGTTGAGTGATAGTCTTGTTGATAATCCAAGCAAATCCTCCATCTTCATGTGACGCAAATGTTGTCTTAATACTCGTGGGTGGATAGTCGCAGTTTTCTCCTTGAAATGACGACTTGTTTGAACATCTAAAATCAATCAAAACCAACAAAATTTTGTCATTTGTACCACGAACTACGGGGTTTTGATTCCATATTGCACTTTATGGGTACGTAGGCATGAGACGATAAGTCTCTCCAAACACAAAAATATAAAAAATAATTCTCTTCTCATCTTCCCAATCTCTTTTCAAACAAACCACTTTCAAACCAAAAAGCGTAAATATTTCAAAGGGCTCCTATAGAGTACTATAGACGTTTTGGGTGCTAACACCTTCCCATTGCGTAACCAACCCCCTTACCCCGATCTCTGTCTCGTGTTCTTATTTTAGAACTCTTTGGTTTTGTTCGCTCTTTTTCCTTTCCTTTATTTGGATAAAATAAAAGTGCGGTGGCGACTCTTGTTTTCTTTGAGTTAAGTTAGTCAATAACTTATACTCACGATTTTTACCGCTACATGGGTAAATTCACTTTTCTTAAGATTTAACAACCATATTTGATTATATATTAGTTTTGTAATTTTTTTTTCCTTTTTTCCATGCATTCTTCTACACATCTTATATTCATGAAATCTTCAAGCACCTGATTAATACAGTAGGTAGCGCAAGGCGTCTAAAATAAATTCCTTCTCCTCTCTTCAAGCATTTTTCCTGCAGCTTTATAGTTAGGAGTATTTTCAGTTATTACCCGCACTACATTTTCCTCACCTATTTCCTCCACTACTTTGTCCAGGAGCTTAAATAAATATGGTGCACCTTCTACCACATTAGAGGCATCAACTGATGAAACATAGTATACACCGTGAGGACATGAAACAAGAAAGTTAATAATTGTCCTACCCTGGGTATCTCTCCAACTATCAGCCATTATAGAACAACCAGTGATTGCCCATGAAGCCTTATATTTCAATAGGGTAATTCTTAATGGAATTGATTTCTTCCTGCAAAAAGCGACTAGAAATAATCTGGCTGGGTGGGCATACCAGTCCTTGTCCATATTGACCAGCCATTTCCAGCATTTTATGAAAATATATGGAATCAACAACTTGTAAAGGAATTCCTGCATGGCAAAAGAACTTGCATATTAAGGAAATAACTTCCTTGCGTAATTTCTTCGTGGACCCTGTCTTGACTTTTAAATGTTTGTAAGTTGTAGGAGTCTGAATCATGGGAGGTTTCTGGTAAAAACTATCCAATTTTGATCTTCTCAACACTGGTTCTGGGCCAGTACTTGGGGGCATTCCCTTGAACGTCTTTGCTGTATCTTTGGAGTAGTTTATGAATTTGGATCAATGACCTTGGTTCTTCAATGATATTTGTAATTTAAACCTTATAAGTTTCCTTGAACTTATGGATTGCAGTTTTGCTGTTAATGCCCCTTTTTGGAATGTGGGATGAAGTGGGCCAAGTACTTGTGTTTTGTTTTTAATGTGTTGACGTACTGCTCGTATTACAGATGTCACCACATGAAAATGTGTATATATTTTCCTGATACAATACTTAATACATGACCACTTTTATGACCTGTGTATATGGTTAGTATAGGAATTTGAAAAATGATGCACCACGTCTTTTATGCTTAAACTGAACTTGCAATTCAACAATTGGTATCAATTTGGGAAATGGATTAGAACATGGCCACTCGAGATCAAATTGGGACCACTTGGGATTAAATCTATGAATCAATCATTAAGACTCACCCTAATTTGTGTTTAGCACATGACTTGGAAAAATGGGTTAAGAACTAATTTGAAAAGCTTTTGTTCAAAGTTTAAAATAAGCTAGCAAAGTGAACCGGGTTTAAAAGTTTAATCAAGGTTTCCTATACTATTAAGTTATATCTTGTACGCAATCACAATTCGTATGAATTTACCATATACTATGACCATACCACGACCCTTTAAAATGAAATGAACTATGTCTTAAACAAATTGACTCTAGAAAACTAGCTCATTTGATCATAACTTGATGTTTGAACGCTTAAATCCAAATTTGATACTAATTGACATAGCTTGAAACTATCAACTAGTACAAGTACGGCCGAAGGGTGAATTGACTGTGTCTTAGAAACATGAATGATCATAACTTGATCCCGCTGAAACATGACTTGCAATTTGCGAGCTAAATCTAAGTTTGTCACAAACTGATTTAGAATCCAAATATAGCTTGACGCTTACAGTCAATTCGAGCAAGGCTTGAAGCTAAATCGACCGTGTCTAGAAGCATCATACGAAATATCTTTGAACAACTTGAATTAAGGGCAGATCATACGAACAACTTGTTGTGAGGCTTAAACAACCTTAGAGAAGTTTGTAACCAAGTTGAAACAGAGTTTAAATTTCTTGAAACCCAACAATTGTGTTGCGAAATGGATCCAATCATGTATTTGACGCCATTGTATCATGTATGTCTGATCGTGAGAACGAGGACACACATGAGCTTGGGGTATAAGGGGCTGGAGGCACGCTCTTCCCACATAAATTGCTAGGGATTATAACCACAATGAGTACATACAAAGTCTCTATAACGAAACTTTAGAGGGTCATGGCCAGAAGTCCTGTGGCAGTAAGACTTTTATTAAATACCAAAGTAGGACAAATTTGGGGTATGACACCATGATTTATCATCTTCACTAATCCTTGCATATATATAATTAATCTCTAGGGCTTGATTTAGTTATTTCAACAACCTAGCTCAATGATTTGGCAGGACACTGAATAAAGTTGATCATCCTATCTGTTGCACCCATTTTTCCACGAGATGATTTATTTGCTTGCGTATGTCGATGACATTATGATCACTAGCAATGGACCTCTAAAACAGCTTCACGAACAACTTGAGGTACGTGATTAATTCACCAAACAAACACCAATGAACTTTCATGTTCTGATATTGTATCTGTTATACAGATTCAAAGGAAGTTGCAGATTCAAATTGGAAACCAAAGGAAACATCTTCAGATGATGTTTGAGAAACAGAAACATATAGGTGGCATCAAGGGGTCGCCCCCTTCTAACGCGCCTTTTGCTGCACTCTTGGACACGTTGATACCCTATCATGTAAACAAATTACAAACGTCAAATGATGAATGCGGCGAATTTAAATGCAACACCGAAGAAAGTTCCCAGAATGCAAGGAGAAAATAAATGGTACATGAAACTGATGTTACTGATGAACATGAAAGTGCAGATGATCAATTTTCTACAGTACCTCCGATAAAACGGGGGAAGATTCAATGATAGCATCTTTTGATAATGTTGAACAAAAGCAATCTGTCAAGGCTGAACTTTTTGGGATGGCTTTCATGTTTGCAATTCTGTTGGCCAAATTCACAAATGTTGTAACGCACGATACAAATGAGAATAGTTCACATTGTGATATCATCCCACCGTACACAAATCAACCTGTCAGATGCAGCCTCATGATAAATGTGTGTGGAACTTTTATTTTAAGAGAGTAAGTCTTCTTATTGTAGACATTTTATATTTTACAACTCCATCATTGTTACTACTATAATGTCTAAATTTATAGTTACTTTATCATCAAGTAATACAACGTATGCAAACCTATCCTATGATCAATACACTGCCGGGTCTTGAAAATATGCATTGTAGTTATGCATTGTATACCGGTTAACATTATGTTGTCTTTTTGCTAATTGAGCTGACTATGTTCATTGTTAGTTATATATTTTGATTTAACATACTAGCCAGATTTTAGTTATATATTGCCAATTAGAGTACATAATAGTGTTGATATTATTAAATGATCAAGTTTTTATAAAATTTGTACTGTATGCATTTCTTCATTGGGAGAGTACTTGATACATAATTGTGCTGAGAAATTAAAGCAGAGGCAAGAACCTAGGAATTTTTTACACATTATTTTGCTTTTCTAATGATTCCTAATGTGTGTACTATACTTGAATTATATTTAGAACTACTCCACATGCATGCTTAATTGGTCGTGGAATTCTGTTGGAGAGCCTCAATGTTTCAGACAAGCCGAAACAAACTGGCACGAGGTCAGATACTACTTTTGTTTATGATGGAGCCAAAAAGTTTTCGTGCCCAGTAAGATGACTAAAACGAGGTCAGAAACTCAATTTCTTTCATGTTGTTACTTATTTTTTTGGTTTGTCATTGCTCAACACAATCAATCAAACAACCTCGTGGAAGACCACACAATTTACATCGTTTAATTTGTGTTTTGATTTACGACTTACAATTTACATCGTTTAATTTGTGTTTTGGTTTACGACTTACAATTGTTCAAGTTCTGATGTCACTGCACGATCTATCTGCTAATTTTTTGATCAATTTTGTTTTTGCTGTTTTATGGTTACACTATTGGTTTATTTGTATGCTGATGTTGTGATTTGTTGAAGCTGATTTGATTGAGAATTTGGATATGATAATTCGTCGTATTGATGTGTTTGAATTTTGCTGAACGAAAATAGGTATCTGGACCTGTCGTGGTTGCAGATGGCATGAATGGGGCTGCTATGTATGAATTGGTGCGTGTCGGTCATGATAATCTCATTGGTGAAATTATTCGTTTGGAAGGGGATTCTGCCACTATCCAAGTTTCTGCATAACTTCTACACTATGATGATACAGATGCATTAATTGATAATTCATGATTTTCTAAGTTTTAATTAAAACAAATCTGTTTGTTGTATGCAATTTCAGTTTACGAGGAAACTGCTGGGTTGACGGTTAATGATCCGGTGCTACGTACACACAAGGTTGGATTCTATATTCATTTTTCTCTTATTTTGATTGTGTTTGCTGTTGCGTGATTTGATTTGATTTGATTGATAAGCGGCATGTCTTTTGACAGCCTTTGTCTGTGGAGTTGGGACCTGGAATATTGGGAAATATTTTTGATGGAATTCAGGTTTGTCTTTTTTTAGACATTTGGTTGTATTTTATATCTGATTTCAATTGGAGGCTAATTTGAATATTTTGCTAACTGCGACAAAGGCCTTTGAAAACTATTGCAAGAATATCTGCTGATGTCTATATTCCCCGTGGTGTCTCTATTCCTGCACTTCGTCCTGATGCCATGGGAAATGTTACCTATGTAGCACCAGCTGGCCAATATTCCTTGAAGGTTTGTCATTTAAATTTATTTTCTATTGTTTATTTAGCTATATATATCTATTATAAGATCTTTCTTAAGTCCATTATTTCATTTTTATGTTTAGAATATGTTTGCAGCCTCTCTTTGTCCACGCTTCATATTTATATATTTTTTCCTGCATTCTTGAGCTTCTCTATATCTTCTGCAATATTTGGTAATATTTTTCCATTATTTGCAGGATACTGTGTTGGAGCTTGAGTTTCAAGGTTTCAAAAAGAAGTTCACCATGCTTCAGGTTTGTGGCCATCTCTTTATTTTTTTGTTGCTTTATTGAATTATTGGTAGTCCTTATCCTTCATTATAACATAAAATACTGTACCCATTTTAGAGTTGGCCTGCACGTACACCAAGGCCTGTTGCATCAAAACTTGCAGTTGATACTCCTCTTCTTATTGGTCAGGTAAGCTCAATTTTTATTATGTTTCTTGTGTATGATACAAATCAGATATTTTTGTGCCTAATGACTTCTGTTTTGTGTAGCGTGTTCTTGATGATCTTTTCCCCTCCGTACTTGGTGGGACTTGTGCCATACCCGGAGCTTTCGGTTGTGGAAAAACAGTCATTAGTCAAGCTCTTTCTAAGGTGATCCTAACACACCATGTCATGGCACAATGGTAATGTAATTATAAAACTTTTCAATAATTTAGTAGACCTCTTAATTCTTCCTTTTTTGCCTCTTTAACAGTATTCAAATTCTGATGCTGCTATTTACGTTGGTTGTGGAGAACGTGGAAATGAAATGGCTGAGGTATGCTTCCTTTTAAGTTATTTCTATGAAATATTTGTGCTTGCTGGTATTCGTCTGGCAAAATCATTTTAATGATTGTTCGGGTTCTAATGGACTTTCCACAACTTACAATGGCATTACCTGGTGGCCGTGAAGAATTTGTCATGAAGCGTACAACACTTGTGGCTAACACTTCAAACATGCCAGTGGCTGCTCGTGAGGCTTCAATTTATACAGGTGATTTCCTACTTCATAAAATCTAAATCTTCTTTTTGTTCATGAAATTCAATATTTGGAATGTCAAATTGTGCATATAATTGCAATAAGTAGTGTTTCTCAGCACCGGTTATTTCTGGACAGTTAACTGCACTTAATTTGCGCTTAGTGTGAAAATTAATGAGGTCCTAATATATGCATATTGATATGCCACTTTATATTCCACTAGCTCTTACCTGAGCTGAAACTTTATATATTAACAGTCCTTATAATGAGATAGTTTGTCATGTGTGTTGTATGTGAGTTTTAATACTTTTTTCAAACTATATATTATATTCTAACTATTTTGTTTTCAAATCTCAGGAATCACTTTAGATGAGTATTTCAGAGATATGGGTTACAATGTCAGTCTGATGGCAGATTCAACCTCTAGATGGGCCGAAGCATTGCGTGAAATCTCAGGATGATTGGTGAGAATTTCAATTATCTAGCGGCGGTTGTTCACCGATTTCTTTTAGAAATAATTTGTTTCTTCTTCGTTTTGGAAATTTAGTTTCTGATGTTGGAGTTTCTTTCTACACTGATGTTAAATATATAAATTTATACATAATGACTAATGAGACACATGGGGGAACATGGGCATTAATCATTGTAAATTGATGATATTGTTGTTTTCCATAGGCGGAAATGTCTGCTGATAGTGGATATCCTGCTTACCTTGCTGCATGTTTAGCTTCTTTCTAAGGCGAATATTTTATTTATAAATATATTTTAACAGATATATCTCAAAATATCGTAACTACATATCAAACAAATTTACTCGTGCGGAAGCACGAGTTTTCTACTAGTACATTAATAAAATATCATAATTTCTTAATGATCATAATATCTATGTGATATCTTACTTTGCTCTAAAAATAAGGAAGGTTACACCGAACACATATGAATAATTTTAAAAACTTTAAGAGATAAAGTGTTGTTTAGTAAATTGTTCAAGTATAGGTTATGATTAGAGAAAGTGAATTAAAAATAGTCGTTGGTTCTTTTTAAGATAAAAATTAATTTTTCTTTTTTTTTTGGATTTGGTAAGTTATTATTACAGAGTCATTGAAGATATTTTTTTTTTAGTTTTATTTTTGACCAAATAGACTTATTAGGAATTTTTTTGTGTGTAGAATACTCAATGGGATAATAATTTGTAAGAGCTTAAAAGATGACCAACTTTTACATTTATCTTAATTTTTTTATCTTTTGTAGTGTATTCTAATATATCCAATTAAGCGGCGTGTTTATCAGAAAATGAAAGGTAATAATTTATTCATTTAGAAAACTAACAATAAACTAACAATCATGAGATATTCTGTTAGGGAATCCAAAATAATGAAGTAGAGTGTGATGAATAATCAAAACATCTAAATCTAATTTTCACCTAAAAACGTTAATTTGGTGTGAAAATAAATAGTGAATTGTTAAATAACATTACTGAAGGCAAAAAGTTGAATAAATTTAAAAGGAGTAATCAAGAAAAAAACAGTTAGATTTTAAAGTGGAAGATAATAAAAGTATGAAATTTCAAATAAGAATTTATAGGCAGATGTGAATGACTTAAGAAAATTCATATGCAATGCAACTGAGTTTGTAATAAACCGTTAGATACGTTTTATAATAACAGCTTCAGTCGTTGCCAAGCTGGTTTCGTGGTGTAGTTGGTTATCACGTCAGTCTAACACACTGAAGGTCTCCGGTTCGAGTCCGGGCGAAGCCAATCTTTGTTTTCACGCGCTATTTTGCTCGTCATGCATTGCAGTTTCGTGAGTCATGTTTTATCTTTTTGTGGTTGAAGGATAGTGCCAAAAACAAATTTGCAATTACTCTTGGCTGAGGTAAGTTTATTTGTTCTACTATTAAAGACACTATCATTTTCCAATTCAGTTCATTGTTATTATAACGGTGCTGCAATGCGGCCGGTATGGTGGGATTTTCACTATACTTTGGTTAATTTTCTAGGTTTTTTACTTTACTTTTAGTTTATTTTGATCAGTTTTTCATGTGTATTTTTCGTCACGGTGGTTCTACATGCCAGCCAGGTTTCTATTCAAGTAAGGGATGATCTTTATCACTATTAGTTTCTGTTCACACAACCACTGGTTCAATGTTGATTTGGACACTTTATCCTCCATGTAAGGTATCATTTTTTCTTTACTTGAATGTATTAGTTTATAGGAAGTGTTTCTTTTTTCACTATGCCAAATTATTCTTAGGTTTATAGGCAAAGTTATTCCAAACAATTTTCATTTCTCACTAACATCTTAAATTTATTGGACATAAAAAAAAAGTGAGAGTCCTAATTAGAATCCACTAAAGAAAGGAAGAATGTATTCACTATTCATAACCACTGATGCAATTACCCTAACACATCATTGATTTTCTCTTATTTCAATTTGCTTTATCAGTACTTGTAAGATCTATTCCTGAATGTCTTATTTTAAATTCTTTCAAGAAGCATGGCATGTACAGTAGGTGAAAGATATGCACCTTAGACACTATTTATCTGTTCTGGGACTTGTGTAGTGTTTCCTTTTTGATTTTTTTTGCCTTGTAACATTTCATTTAACATTTGGCCTTCGTTTGGACTTCTCATGTTTAGACTCTCATGTGGGTCTGTGGTGCATGAAGTTGAGGCTGGAAGAGGAAGCCTGTTGGTAATAATTTCTAAAATCTAGTCTGTTGTGTCCACATTGGCTAAAGCCTAGTCCTAATTGGAGCAACAATCTACATTATATCTTCTTAAGTCTTTGACTGTATGTTCATATCTTGTCTGAATTTTGCTGAACCACCTCTTAATTTCCTTTTTAAAAGAGTAGATTTCATTAGACACTGGCTGCATGTCTGTTTATTGGATTAAAACTGGTCATTATCTTGATATCTTTCTGTAGCATTTGATTTTAGTGTTGGCTATGTGTTTGAGTGCTTCAATGGAGCAACTGGTCTCAAGAGAATGCAAAAACCTTGGTTTCATAGAACTCACTTTGTCAAGGACAAATGTGAAATCCAATGGCGGGATGTGAATAGGAAGCTTAGTGTTAGGAACAAGGAACTCATAGAGAATGATAATGATAGGTTGTGAATACACTTTGAACATGTTTTTGACTAATAAATAACATTCATAATCTTTCTTTTATCCCTAACTATTTGCCTGGTTACTTTTTCTGCAGGGGATTATTTCTTTTATCCCTAACTATTTGCCTGGTTACTTTTTCTGCAGGGGATTATTTATTTGATGATTTTCACCACTCAAATTCTACTTCTCCCATTGAGCTGAATCCCTATCTTCTCATGTGACGAACTTATAGTAACCTATCTCTTGGCAGTGCAAATGTATTGAGAGAAGCAATAATAACTAATGAGCTTTGATATTTACTTCTAAAAGTTGTATGCAAAGTTGGTATCTCATTGTTTCAAGTGTTGCACGGAAGACTCCAATGATGCTCTGTCATCTGTCAAGATATGATCCATTTTTTCTAACTGTTGAGGAGATTTCTAAGTGTTGTTGATGATGAGGCTTAGGCCATTTTTCTGCACAACAAGTGTTGTTTTATTTAGGCAAAATCAAGTCTAGAGTCACCATAATAGAATAGGCATGTATCTCTGGCTCATGTCTTTTCTTCTAAAAGTGTTTATAATTGATGACCTTCTTTATTATTCATTTAAACACTACTGTTTATTGTTGGAATTTTAAAGTTGATACATACACCAAAAATCCTTCTTTTGCATGTATACAAGCCATGAGAAAGTTACAATTATAAGATACTGTACTCATTAGTGAGCATCTGGTCTACCAAATATGAAATTCAGACTAATGTGACACTTTATGTTCTTGAAAAAAATATCTATAAAAATGTGATTTTGGAATCTTGGTTAAAACAATGATATTTTAAGTGGATAAATTAATGCCTCAAATGGAAAAAATCCTCGTATGCTCCCAAAATTACTACAAGTTACACCTGGGACTGAAGTATCTCCCAAAGGAAACATGTCTAATATTCAAGGAAAGGGGGATATTTGATGGAAGAATATAGAATATTTTTGAAAACCCATTCTAATAGAAAAGTCTTATATCTTGAAATTAATTCATCAAGTTGATGATAAAATACATGAAGGCTTCAATGGATATTATACACTTGTTATCCAATCCAACAGCCTGTAAAGGAAGGGCATACCAAGGAGGACAACAAGTAGGCAAATGGAATGGATAATATACACTTGTTATCCAATCCAACAGCCTGTAAAGGAAGGCCATACCAAAGAGGACAACAAGTAGGCAAATGGAGATTCGGATTGAACTAGTTTATCTTAAATGAATAAGTGTTTGGGCAAAATAAATCCTATCTAATGGGAGAAATAGTTGAGAGGTAACAAAACCCTATACTCTTTATTATACACCAATAAGCTATAAGAAGTTAGGACAAATTTTAAATGATAACCTATCATTTTATTCAATTAAATTCGAACTAAATTGGAATGTTCTATATCTTGCAAAGTTGAAAATCATTCACCTCACATATAATTTCAACCAAATAAAGAATACAGAATACCACATGGTCCCTATCATGTTCAAATTATAAAATCAAATTGGAAATCATTCACCTCACATATGATTTCAACCAAATAAAGAATACCACAGGGTCACTATCATGTTCAAATTATAAAATTCAACAATTTGATAACCTATCATTTTATTCAATTAAATTCTACACAGCAGCGGACACAATACACATTATAGTCTTTATTGTAACTTCTAGACCTGCTTACCTTTAAATAGACTTGCTGGGGGATGGTTTCCGCGAAGGAGAAGGACTCGGAGTTTTCCAATCTTTATAATCCTATCATATTAAGTAATATAATCATCAATTTTTATACATAATGTACAAATGATAAAAAACTCACACATCTGAAGAAGAAACCATACAAGCATCGTATCGAAGATACTCTGGCGCTTTGTTTCAGGTGTTCTTTGTCGCAGAAAAAACTTCTGCGCATGACTGGCAACTTGAATAGAAGTCTTGGTCTTCACATAGTTCATTGATATATCCTTCCATTTACCTTTTCCAACAGTTTTCAAACCTGTCAAAAACGCCTCGTGTTCATTCTTTGTCCACTGTTTCACTACAATGCAACCAGAAAGTTTCTTTAAATTCTCATCGAATAATATAAATTCATCTATAACAACACGGAAGAGATTAGAGTTTAAACAAATTAATGAAGTAGCATAGTGATAACAGTTAAAATATAACATAAAATCTTTTTAAAATTCAAGAAAATATACAAGCACATTGAAACCCTAATACTAAAGTGTTCACACTAAATATACCTAATCATGGAAACTAAATACATACCTTTAGTATTCACACTAAATATACATAATCATGTCAAATTCAAGAAAATATACAAGCACTTTGAAACCCTAATACTAAAGTGTTCACACTAAATATACCTAATCATGGAAACTAAATATATACCTTTAGTATTCACACTAAATATACATAATCATGGAAACTAAATACATACCTTTTTTTCCGTTTTCACTGTTCGAACTTTGACCAGAATCAGGATATTCATTCCTATCTTGATCACTTTCATTCTCCTGTTTATCAAAAGAACAAAGCTCCATCTCATTATGATTCTCATCCCCCGTGTTGAAACTATTGCTTGCAGTGTCATCGACTGCCGCGATGTTCACGCCAAATAGCATTACAGGTTTTTCACGATTCTCATTCTTGCTCGTTGAATTATCCATGTTCACGCCAAACAGCATTACAGGTTTTTCACGATTCTCATTCTTGCTCGTTGAATTATCCATCATAATCTTATTCAAAAGAAAGCCTTCTTTTTTCTTAGATAAGGGTTTTGTTTTTACAGATATTTATTTGCGTTTTTGACTTGGTTTTAAGGTCAATAGAATTTAATAAATTTGATTTGCCAATACTTCTTTTTTATTTCCTAAATTTTCTGTTTTTTACTGTTTTATTAATTATCATTTAAAAATAGATAATAAACATGATTATTGATTATTTATTTAATTACCTCACATAGATATTTTTTTAGGCAAGACCTATACATATTTTTTTTCTTCCATCCCATAATTACCTTTCAATTATTTTTTAAAGAAGTGATCAATTTTTTTATAAAATAACTACAAACCACTGTTTTTTAGAAGTTTTATGATAGTGTATTGTTTTATTTTTCTTGAATAAAAGATAGGTATATTTAAAAAATTAAACAAAGTACGGTAGCAATGATCCAGTCCAATAACATGACAGTGTATCTTAGTGTAAAAAAATATTACATATATATTTAATTAAAATATTTTAAAATAGAAAATTATATAAATAATTTTAAAAAAAGGATCAGCGGGATTTATGCGGCTATATCATAAATTTATTAAATCATAAATTTTAATAAAAGAAGTATTGGCAAATCAAATTTATAAATAGGAGATCAAAGTGAGAATTTTTTTTTTAAAGTAACAATGTTATATAATTTAATTACCAAATAAAACAAGCTTTCAAAAAAATTATCAAAATGACAAACTTTGAAGAATTAGTTAAAATGTTGTTTCAAGGCATGGTCAATGTGTTGTCGCCACATGAATTGGCGAATGTGGCTAATTTTTAGGATTTCCAATTTTTTTTGTTTTTCTTGTTTTTTTTAATCATATATTTAAAGTTTTAAAAATTTATTTATTTTTTAATTTTAATATCATTATTATTAGTAACTATAAAATATATTAATTTATAATATAAATAATATTAATATAATTAAAATATTATTATTAGTAACTATAAAATATATTAATTTATAATGTAAATATAATTATTATTAGTAACTATAAAATATATTAATTTATTTGTTATTTATTATTTTCTATGTATTAGACTTATTAATATAATGTAAATAATATGGTAAAGTTAATATTTTTAGTATTTTCTAAACAAATTATTTAGTGTGTTACAATGACACTATAACATTTAAAATTTAAATAATCGTGAAATTCACATCATACTATTAACAATTTAAAAACTGAGCATTTAAAAATTTTAATCCACAAAAATGATAGATAAAGTGTGTCTTGTAGGTAAAGATGATGCATAATTCCATCAATTACAAATTGAAAGAAATATTGTTTATCTTAAGCATAAAAAAATTTAAGACCCAAATATTCATATTGTAACTTACGAAAAACTTTTAATGAAAAATTAAAATTTGACATTGTTCCAAAGTTTATAATAATCATTGAAAGGTTATATTTATGTTCAACATGATAGTTCATAAATGTTGAAAGGTGAATCTCATGTTCAACATTCTAATTCACCGTTGAAAGGTGAATAACATGTTCAACATTCGAATTCATGGTTGAAAGGTAAATCTTATGTTCAACAGTTTGGCATGGAAAGATCATGGGTGAAGTTGTTGAAAATTTTTTTTGTACTATTAGAGAGCAATTTAACACCGGACTTATTAATTCAATTAGACATATACTTTTGATTCTCTAAATAACTCTATCATTTTTGTGGATTGAAATTTATAAATGCTCAATTTTTAAATTGTTAATAGTATGATGTGAATTTCACGATTATTTAAATTTTAAATGTTATAATGTCATTGTAACACACTTGATAATTTGTTTAGAAAATACTAAAAATATTAACTTTAGCATATTATTTACATTATATTAATAAGTCTAATACATAGAAAATAATAAGTAACATCTTTTTCTTTTCTTTTTTATGAAACACATCCCTTACTTTAAAAGTACAATATTTTAACAAAAACTAAAAACTGAAGTCTATTAAAATAATTTAAGAATACAATCAAAATAGATAGTCAAAATCATTAGGACAACCTTTTCTATATTTTAACTAAATCTTTGCATAAAATGGTTTTTTTCTGACTTTTTGATTACCAACTAAAACCATTATGAGTAATATATTTGGCAAAATGATCCTCAAATAAATCCGCATAAAATAATCACAAATTTTAGTTTTAATAAATTTTTAAATATAAAAATATTAAATTTATGTTATAGTTATTTTAATAATAAATTTAAAATAAAACAAAAATGAAAACTTATAATTTTTTTCAAGTACATAATCAATAATTTTATAGTTTAAATAAAATTTTAAAACATTATAAATTTTAAATATTAAAATAACCAAAATTTAAAAATTAAAATTTAATTTAAAATATTTTAAATTTAAATAAGATAAATTCAATTACATAGAACAATCAATTACTAAAAACAGTTATAAAGTTAGTAACAAGCATTGCTAGAGTCACGTTATTAAAAATGACTCTAACGACCAAGTTAATAATAATTATTTGTCCAACTAAATTAAAAAAAATAAACTTACAACCAAGTCAACAAGAAAAAAATACAAATTAAATTTCGGTCTTCGTATGATTCATCGATGACATTGTGATCAGTTTCATTAGTAAGTTGTGGTGAATGAGAAGAAGACTCAATAAATCTTAAAGAATCAATAAATCTTAAATTAATTATTAAAAAAAAAATTTATCCTTCGATTCAATCATTATTTATATTATAAATGAATATATTTTATAGTTACTAATAATAATATTTTAATTATATTAATATTATTTATATTATAAATTAATATATTTTATAGTTACTAATAATAATGATATTAAAATCAAAAAACAAATAAATTTTTAAAACTTTAAATATATGATAAAAAAACAAAAAAAACAAAAAAAAATTGGAAACCCTAAAAATTAGCCATATTCGCCAATTCATGTGTCGACAACACATTGACCAATTCCCAAATGGCCTAATTCGCCATTCTATTTGGCGAATGCCTTGAAACAACATTTTAACTAATTCGCCAAATCATTTGGCGAATGCTTGCTGGATGAGTTTCAAAGTTTGTCATTTTGGTAATTTTTTTGAAAACTTGTTTTATTTGGTAATTAAATTATATAACATTGCTACTTAAAAAAAATTCGATTTTGGAATCTTGGTTAAAATAATGATATTTTAGTGGATAAATTAATGCCTCAAAATGATATTTTAGTGGATAAATTAATGCCTCAAATGGAAAAGAAACATGTCTAATATTCAAGGAACAGGGGATATTTGATGAAAGAATTATAATAGAAAAGTCTTATATCTTGAAATTAATTCATCAAGTTGATGATAAAATACATGAAAGCTTCAATGGATAAGTCTTATATCTTGAAATTAATTCATCAAGTTGATGATAAAATAAGGCTTCAATGGATAAGTCTTATATCTTGAAATTAATTCATCAAGTTGATGATAAAATACCTGAAGGCTTCAATGGATATTATACAATCCAACAACCTGTAAAGGAAGAGCATACCAAGGATTGATGATAAAATACCTGAAGGCTTCAATGGATATTATACAATCCAACAACCTGTAAAGGAAGAGCATACCAAGGAGGACAACAAGTAGGCAAATGGAGATTTGGATTTAACTAGTTTCTCTTAAATGAATAAGTGTTTGGGCAAAATAAATCCTATAGTACAAATTTTAAATGATAACCTATCATTTTATTCAATTAAATTCGAACTAAATTGGAATGTTTTATATCTTGCAAAGTTGAAAATCATTCACCTCACATATGATTTCAACCAAATAAAGAATACAGAATACCACATGGTCACTGTCATGTTCAAATTATAAAATCAAATTGGAAATCATTCACCTCACATATGATTTTAACCAAATAAAGAATACAGAATACCACATGGTCACTATCATGTTCAAATTGTTCAAATTATAAAATTCAACAATTTGATGTCCAAAGAATAAAGAATACCACATGGTCACTATCATGTTCAAATTATAATAACCTAACAGCTTTTAAACAAGTATATATTATTCACATTAGTTAGTAATATTTTCATCTAGCAAACAATGGCCTCTGATGCTGATTTCTCCATAATAGCATGTCCTTCACTTCAACATCAAAGATAAAAAATCTGCAAAAAAATGTTGTAAGTGAGAGGTCATAACCAAACCACATAATGCAATTAATATAACAATAAGAGAGATGTCATAGGTTCGAACTCTACACAGCAGCGGACACAATACACATTATAGTCTTTATTGTAACTTCTAGACCTGCTTACCTTTAAATAGACTTGTTGGGGGATGGTTTCCGCGAAGGAGAAGGACTTGGAGTTTATCTTATCATATTAAGTAATATAATCATCAATTTTTATACATAATGTACAGATGATAAAAAACTCACACATCTGAAGAAGAAACCATACAAGCATATCGAAGATACTGTGGCGCTTTGTTTCGGCTGTTCTTTGTCGCAGAAAAAACTTCTGCGCATGACTGGCAACTTGAGTAGAAGTCTTGGTCTTCACATAGTTCCTTGATATATCCCTTCACATAGTTCCTTGATATATCCTTCCATTTACCTTTTCCAACCGTTTTCAAACCTGCCAAACGCGTTCATTCTTTGTCCACTGTTTCACTACAATGCAACCAGAAAATTTCTTTAAATTCTCATTGAATAATATAAATTCATCTATAACAACACGGAAGAGATTAGAGTTTAAACAAATTAATGAAGTAGCATAGTGATAACAGTTAAAATATAACATAAAATCTTTTTAAAATTCAAGAAAATATACAAGCACGTTAAAACCCTAATACTAAAGTGTTCACACTAAATATACCTAATCATGGAAACTAAATACATACATTTAGTATTCACACTAAATATACCTAATCATGGAAACTAAATACATACCTTTAGTATTCACACTAAATATACCTAATCATGGAAACTAAATACATACCTTTTTTTTAGGTTTTCATTGTTCGAACTTTGACCAGAATCAGAATATTCATTCCTATCTTGATCACTTTCATTCTCCTGTTTATCAAAAGAACAAAGCTCCATCTCATTATGATTCTCATCCTCTGTGTTGAAACTATTACTTGCAGTGTCATCCTCCTGTTTATCAAAAGAACAAAGCTCCATCTCATTATGATTCTCATCCTCTGTGTTGAAACTATTACTTGCAGTGTCATCGACTGCCGCGATGTTCACGCCAAATAACATTACAAGTTTTTCACGATTCTCATTCTTGCTCGTTGAACTATCCATGTTCACGCCAAACAGCATTACAGGTTTTTCACGATTCTCATTCTTGCTCGTTGAATTATCCATCATAATCTTTTTCTTAACCTCTTTCTGAATAAAACTTTCTTTTTATCTTTTTGATTCAAAAGAAAGCCTTCTTTCTTATATAAGGGTTTTGTTTTTACAGATATTTATTTGCGTTTTTGACTTGGTTTTAAGGTCAATAGAATTTAATAAATTTGATTTGCCAATACTTCTTTTTTATTTCCAAAATTTTCTGTTTTTACTGTTTTATTAATTATCATTTAAAAATAGATAATAAACATGATTATTGATTATTTATTTAATTACCTCACATAGATATTTTTTAGGCAAGAACTATGCATATTTTCTCACTGAAATTTTTTTATATGTTATTTTTCTTCCATCCCATAATTACCTTTCAATTATTTTTTTAAAGAAGTGATCAATTTTTTTATAAAATAACTACAAACCACTGTTTTTTTAGAAGTTTTATGATAGTGTATTGTTTTATTTTTCTTGAATAAAAGATAGGTATATTTAAAAAATTAAACAAAGTACGGTAGCAAACTTAAAACTCTAAAATCAAAATCAAAATCTAAAAACTATTTAAATCCTAAAATATCTCTAACATTACTAACTTAATTCTAAAATCCTAAAAAATCTCTAAAATTACTAACTTAATTCTAAAATCCTAAAATATCTCTAAAATTATTAAATTAAATTTAAAATCTTAAAATAGTCCTAAATTAAATCAAATCTAATTAATTTTAAAACTAAAGAACTAGCTAAATATTAAAACTCTAAAATAAAATTCATATCTAAAAACTATTTAAATCTAATGAAATCTATAATCTAAAAAAAAAACTATTTTTAACAAGTTAGTAAATAAATAAATAAAAACTATTCTAACTAAAAATAAAAAACTATTTCTATTTAATATAATAAAATCTATTCTAAAATTATAATAAAAAACAAATTGATTATCTAAATGAAAAGCTAAAATAAAAACATATACAAAATAAAATATTAGAACGGGAAAATGAGAGAATAAACATGGGATTAAAATTTACAAAAAAAAAAAATACCCTTAGGTCATGTGTCGCGCTCCTATTGGATAAAAAAGTCGAGATTTGAAGAACGCCCAATCGGGACGGACACGTGTCTAAGCGGTATGAAATTAAATGGAAAATGCAAAATAAAAATGCGAAAATATTTACAAATGGGTAGGACAAATTTAGGGTATGACAGATGCCCCTATCTAATTGGCTTAAACCTTAGAGATGAACAGCCGCAAGGCGTTCATTTTAAGGTGGAAGTCAATTAGATACAAGAAGACCCCGAAATTTGTCGAACAAGTAAGTAAAGTGCAGAGATTAGGTACCAGAACGGGATGACAGGATGCAAAATAGATGAACGAGATAACCTGATATCCTCTGGGTGGTCGAAGCAGTCCCTCATTTGTTAAGGTCCTTCGCGATACCAAAGCAGTATCTCTGAACACCAAGATTTCTTCGGGTGGTCGAAGCAGCATCTTATCCAATAAGATTCTTCGATGATACCAAAGCAGTATCTCTGAACACAACTTGAGATTCTTCGGGTGGTCGAAGCAGCCTCTTATCCAATAAGATTCTTCGATGATACCAAAGCAGTATCTCTGAACACAACTTGAGATTCTTCGGGTGGTCGAAGCAGCCTCTTATCCAATAAGATTCTTCGATGATACCAAAGCAGTATCTCTGATCACAACTTGAGATTCTTCGGGTGGTCGAAGCAGCATCTTATCCAATAAGACTCTTCGATGATACCAAAGTAGTATCTCGAGCGAAACTTGAGATTCTTCGGGTGGTCGAAGCAGCGTCTTATCCAATAAGACTCTTCGATGATACTAAAGCAGTATCTCGAGCGATAAATTTGCCGATTGATGGTTGAGCTAAAATTCCTATTAGAGGAACAACATTGTGCAAACTCTGCAGGGGGAAAGCCTTCCAAAAAACTTTTTTATGATATCTTCTGCTTGGGGAGCCATAAGGGCAACGGTCGCCGAGGACTATCATCATCAACTGCATGGTTGAAAAATGACTTGCTGGAGATTAGAATTCCCCGAACTCGCGGAGTAACAAACTCCTTTCAGATTCACTACTGCCAACTTTATCGGAGGACTGGCCAGGATGTTTACAAACTGATCTTGGATCCTGCTATGTTGTCATGCCATGTTAATGGTGATGGCGATGATATGCGTTATGATACATAAACATGCAACCGAGATGCAACTGCTAGGGAGTGCAAGATGCGAATGCTAATGATATGCTAATGCTCGATATGACTATGATATTATCTTATATGCCATGCTTATGACAATGCACATGATCAGGTATGTTAGGGATGAACTTCTGGTGGGAATACCACCAGGGACTGGATTTGTTAATTGCCAAATGAATTCGGACTTTAGTTACTGTAATTGCCAAATGAGATTGGACTTTGGTTATTGAGGATGCCAACAGGGGTGGACTTCTAGTAGTTGCCAAATGGATTGGGCTTTGGTAGGTGCCAAACGAAGTTGGGCCTTAGTTTCATGAGGGTGCCAACGGGGTGGACTTTAAAATGGCTTGCCAGATGGGAACTGGACTTTAAAAAGGTTGCCAGACGGGAACTGGACTTTAAAGAGTTTGCCAGACGAGAACTGAGCTTTAAAGAGTTTGCCAGACGAGAACTGGGCTTTAAAATGATTTGCCAGACGGGAACTGGACTTTAAAAAGGTTGCCAGACGGGAACTGGACTTTAAAGAGTTTTCCAGACGAGAACTGGGCTTTAAAATGATTTGCCAGACGGGAACTGGACTTTAAAATGATTTGCCAGACGAGAACTGGACTTTAAAAAGGTTGCCAGACGGGAACTGGACTTTAAAGAGTTTGCCAGACGAGAACTGGACTTTAAAGAGTTTGCCAGACGAGAGCTGGACTTTGGAAATAAATGGTTACACAGTTTTGACAGGTAACAGGTCCAGGCCGTGGGGATGAAACCCAATGACAACGATGCCCTTTCCGGAGGTTAAGGTTATTTGGTGGGGAGATGGCATGATTCCCCGACACTCAACTCTTGTGGATGAGAATAAACTTGTTTGAACAACTGCCCCAGTATAGTTCAACTTTCCCCAGTCTAGGTCTATGAATAAATTTTCCTTGAGCAGAAACTGGAAGCAACGGTACCATGAGATGAACTCGAGATGGCTTGCCCCAGTGTTCCAAGTCGTGAAAGGAAGTTGGAAACAGTTGTACCATGAGATGAACTTGAGATGGCTTGCCCCAGCATTCCACATCGTGAAAGGAAGTTGGAAACAGTTGTACCATGAGATGAACTCGAGATGGTTTGTTCCGAAATTCCAAGTCATGAAAGGAATTTGGAAACAGTTGTACCATGAGATGATCTCGAGATGGTTGCCCCAGTATTCCAAATTTTAGTCAGGAAGGGTTTTGACCTTGATTAACTGACCCTCGGAGTAATTATTCCTGAGGTAATCTGCTCCAGAATGAGGGCTGAAGCGACATGCCTAGTGCTGATTGAACATTGGAGAGACTTTCCCTTAATCAAAAGAAACTCTGGGTAGCCTGCCTCTAGTCAGATCTTTTGCAGAAGTGGTATACTCGTTCTGGTAAGAACCTAGCTTCTAGCTTATATGTCATGACGACTTACAAATGTTGAGCGTAGCGACTCATCCAAAGCATATTGACTGCGCGAGCGTAGCGACTTAACCAATGCATGTTACTCGAGCGAACAAAGCGATTTAACTAATGCATATGGATTGTGCGAGCGTAGCGACTTAACTAATGCATGTTAGTCGTACTTTCGCTCTGCCCCAAGGATTTTGACGTTCGTTGACCTCAACCATTGCTGGTCTCTGGCATGGTCCGCTTGACCAATTTGAAAGCATGAAGGGAAATTGCCCCTGTTCAACTAATCTGCCCTGGTTCAAATGGTTTGCCCCAGTCTGCCGGGTATTTGAAGGATTTCTTCTGGGATGAGAACTTTAGGAGTGACTGTACCAAGACAAAGCTTGAGCCCATTTGCCCCAACATCTAGATCTCGCAATGGTTTGCCCCTGTTTGAACTTCAGAAGAATTTGCCTCAGATCGGTTACGAGAATTTCTCTATTCAAACCAGTATCAGTGAATGATCAAGTTCTTCTTTGGTTGCTCTTCGTTGAGATTCCATTATGCCAAGTACTGATTTGCAGCTAGAATTGTTCATTCAAAAATGGTAATTTTAATGCGACATTCATGTAAGTTTTGAAAATATCATTTATTGGGAATGATGTGAAAATGTGTGTGACGAATGGATTGTTAGTCCAAACGCAATGCTAATTTAATTGGTGTGAAAGATATAGAAAAAATATGACACCAATACAGAAGATTAGCAAATATGTAGGAGTCAGTTTACGCAACCTTGCTGTAGTTATGCTTTCAGAACAAACCCGTCTCAATTAGGTCTTTTGAGGGTTGTATCGTGGTATGGTTCACGGTTATAGAAACAAAGGATATTAGGCTCAAAGTATTATTTGTACCCACCCCTTCTTCGTAATGATCTCCATACCTATGTTCAGTTAATTTTGCACCTGCTTGACGGTGTAAACTTGATGGTTCAAAGTTTGCTTGAAATGGCAGCCACCTTATTTTGATGGATGTCAGTAACCCCTTGATTTGGGTGGCCACTGAATCTTATTTTGTTTTTTTTGAGGGTTTGAGGACCTCTTTTTGGTTTTGTTTTTGATCCCTAACTTTTGCATGGACTGACTTTGCTTGTCAGATCCATCGGGATTGCCTTGATTTTTGTCTAAGTCTCCTTTTGAGGTGTTCGACTTAGCAGGCTTTTGAATTTTTTTGAAGGATTGTGACTGCCATGTCAAGGGTTATTGATGAACAACCATCTTGTATTTGGGTTTTCTTTCGTGATTCGAGTGCGTAATCAAGTTAACTGAATACTACCCATGCCCCAGGTTAAGTATAAGGGTTTAGGAATCCGAAGGAAACTCCTACTTCTAGGCTCGAAGTGGTTATCTAGGGACTAACTCCTTATTTCTCCAGTGTTTGAGGTTTGAAACAATGCCTATACATCATTAGCGAGATTTTATCCGAAAGCACATCATTAGCAATTATGGGTATCATGTTTTCGTCATCCTCCCTCAAATCTTTGCTAAACAGTAGTGCGATAAAGGAAGTGAAGTGAAATATTTTTGTGATTTTTTTTGCGATAAACAAGAAAATGTGAGTGAATACAAATGAACTTGTTTAAAACATGCATAATTATCACATTAACAATACCATTAATAAACGACAACGTCTAAAAGCAAATTGCACTTTAACAGAAAAGAAATTACAAATGCAAATGATAAAAGAATGTCCTGAAGTTGCCAGTGTTGAGGATGGCTTCTTGTCTGAACCACGGGCTTTAACAAATGCCTCTTGAAGTGTTGGAACTCATTTCGGTGAGAAGCTGACGTGCATAACCAAATTTCCTTCTGGAAAGGATATGAATTTCTTGTCAATCAAATGTTGCACCTTGGCTTGAAAAGCTTTGCAATCCTCAGTTGAATGTCCCATTGATCCAGCATGATATCCACAATGAGCATCGGGATCATACCCAGGCGGGTATGGTTTTGGCAAAGGCTTGATAGCTTTGGGTTCTACCAGTGAGTTTCAGACCAGATGCGGCAAAAGTTGACTATACAACATAGGAACTAGATGAAGAGGAGCGGTCCTTCTTTCCAAGTTATTTCGAGGCCTATGCCGATTCTGACGCTGGTTCTGATAACCTCGGCCACGGGTTTGTTGATTTGCATGAGGAGCAACCCAGGGTTTCTGGTATGGTACCATGGGCCTGATTGGTCGCCTATAATGATGATATGGCGCAGGCAATGGTAATTGTCGAGAAGAGGATGAACCATACAGTTTTTCCGGTGCACCTTGAGAATACTCGACATTTGCTATGACCATATCAATTTCATTATCCTCCTCCTCTTGAGGATTGCTAAAGGATTCAGTCTCGCCCGTCTGGTTGCTCGAAGCATCTTGGATTTGTTTAGTTTTAAGGTAATTCTCGATGCGTTCTCCTACTATTATAAGGTCGGGGAAGCTCAAGAATGCACTTCCAGCCATTCTTTCATGATAAGATTCATGCAGGCTGTCCAAAAACATGTCAATCAATTCTTTGTCCGAGAGTGGTGGTTGCACCCTGGCTGCTAACTCCCTCCACCGTTGTGCATATTCCTTAATGGATTCATCGCTCTTCTGAGATAGGCTTTGCAACTGCGTGCGACCGGGAGCCATGTCCAAATTATACTCATATTGCTTTAGGAAAGCATTGGCTAGATCTTTCCATGATTGAATGCGGCCTCTCTCTAAATTCATGTACCAATTCAAAGATGATCCATTCAAACTGTCTTGAAAACAATGAATTATCAACTTGTCATCATGGACATGAGAAGTCATCTTTCGGCAGAACATTACCAAATGACGCTTTGGGCAACTGAGACTGGTGTACTTCTGGAAGTTAGGTACTTTGAATCTCGAAGAAATTACTAGGTCTGGCACGAGGCACATATCAATAGCATCAAGTCCAAAATTATCACGCGCTCTCAAAGCTTGAACCTTTTCTTCAATGGCACAAAATCTCTCCTCCATAGACTTAGTCAATGGCATCATCTGAGACTGGGCAGGAATATTCATCGGCACAATATTACAACTAGCCAGATGATCATACAAGGGATTGGTCGTCATAGTGAAACCTGATGAGGAGTTAAGGTTCTCCATCCTAACATGTTGAAAATTATCCTCTGACATAGCTACCCGAGTTTTCCACTTGATTAGTCTGAATAGCTCTTTGAGTTGTTTGTGCTCCTCTTGACTTTGCTTAAACTCGCTTCAACTTCTTTGCGGCTACCACCAGTTCAGTATGAGTGTCGAGAAATCACCTGAGGGTTATGGACAAAGGATGGATAAGCTCTCTGGTTTTGGAAGATGATATACAATGCAAATGAAATGCAGATGATATGATATGCAAAATGCAATGTAAACACAAACAGGATCATAAGTTCCATCACGTTCTGAGCTCAGACAGAAGAAAGGGTAAATAATAGATATCTCCGATTAAAGGAACCCCATAGGTAGGCTCTAAATGGATAGGTGCCTAGAGTCATGGATCTTTTCGAAAATATTATTACCATGACAAAGACTCGTCCAATAATAATACCATCGAAGGATCTCTTCTAGGTGAGGTTTTCGTGTCGTCCCACGAGAAAGACTCCTCGTGAGTCTCTACTACACAACCATCGAACCCAAGGTTTCTTAAAGGGACCTCAGAGTCATAGATCGAGGTTGAAAATATCATTGTCAGAATAACGATACGTTCAAGGGATCTCATCTGATTGGGGAGTTCGCATCAACCCAAAAAGGAGTGACCCTCATGAGTTAACACTACCAACCACCATGGTTTGAGGGTAAAAGGTCCTTAGAGTTATAGATTCAAACTAAAAAACATCATTGCCATGGCAAAGACTCACCATGACAACAACATCCTCAAGTGAATCAACTCTAAGCGGGGTTTTCGCTTCCTCCCAACGAGAAAGACTCCTCGAGGGATTCCACTACACAACCACCATTCTAATCCTATGTTTTTCTCGGACTCGGGTGTAGAGACATCTAACAAAGTTCCCATAATCAGAGAATCCCAATAGTGCCACAAGCAACAACAATAAGATATATAAAAGCAAGCAAGTAAATAACAAATAAATAAAACAAGCAAACAAATAGAAGAAGATTCACAAACAAGCGGATTCAACTCTTGTGAATCGAGTCAAGTTAGGCTTGAATCTCTCTAGCATAGGGCTATGCATGTCCCCAGCAGAGTCGCCATCTGTCGTACCTCGAAAAATACGATCCTCGCGATGGCCGCGAAAAATACTGTTCGAAACAGAGTCGCCACTGAACTTTATTCATTCCAAGGATGGAATAGGAAAATATCGATAAAACCTTAAAAGGGATAAGAACATGGTCATCGCAACCAATATTCTAGGTTCGGGAGTCGATTACATAGAGGGAAGGTATTAGCACCCTCTACGTCCATTGTACTCAACGGGAACCTCTTGATTCGATTCACGAGAGAAAGTTAACTATGTTTGTGTATCTTCTAAAGGGATTGCTTGCTAATAGGAAAAGGGGGTGATTATTAAGATAGGGTGCTCGCCAAGGATTAGGGCCCTTGTGCCTACGTATCTTCACTTGTAAGAAGTGGAAAATCAGAGCGTTCGTAGTTCATGGGACTACGGGTAAAAAAGGGGATTGTGCTCGCCAAGATCATCGCAATCTTGTGCCTACGTATTCTCATTGATAAATGAGAAATCAGAGCAGCCGTAGTTCGGCTGACTACGGTAAAAGGGCTCGAAAATGAACGAGTGTTTAGGTCGCATTCTAACTGCTAAACATTGGCTTGTCTGCTCGCTAGGGGAGGCTGAAGCACGAGTTTGTTATGCGCGGAAGAAGGGACTAAACAATGTTCTTTGAGAAGAGTTGCTTAAGTTATGGATCGCACGAGGGCGAGTAGAGTTTGATTAGTTAAGTATTTTGGTTTGGACAAGAAGATAGATTTGAATAGGTTGTTAAAGGTATTGGTTGCACAGGGAGAGGAAAAGATTGGTTAGATGTATTGGATGTTTAGCTGGAGGTGAAGATTACCTGAAGCTTAAGAAAGACTTCTCGGACCCAAGTAATCGGGAGAGTGAACCAAAGACTTGGAACTCTCTCTTTTCGACCTCAATTGCAAAAGGATAAGATGTGGTTCGAGTAGGTTAACAGATGAGGATTACTCGAAGCTTAAGAAAGACTTCTCGGACCTCAAGTAATCGGGAAAGCGAACCAAAGACTGGGCACACTCTCTTTTTCATCGCTAAAGGAGTTGTTTGAATGGCGTTTGAAAGATGAGATTGGTCGGATGACAACTACTTGAAGCTTAAGAAAGACTTCTCGGATCCAAGTAGTCGGGAGAGCGAACCAAAGACCTGGGACACTCTCTTTTTCATCGTAAAAGAAGTTGTTTGAAAGATGAGTGAAAGGATGAGTAATTGAAAGGTGGTTGAATGTTGTCGAGTTTGTTAATATTATTTAAAGGCGTCAATTGCTCACACACGAATAAGATAACTCGCATATAAACAACGGAAAGCAAGATCAGAGACTTGAACCTACTCTTTACACCTTGAAAAGAATTGAATAATTGTTAATCGATTGATAGTTTGTTACGAAAATCTACTTGACGTTGGATCAAGGGTTTGACTTATTATCGCGTGCAAAACGTGTAATGTACATGGTTTGAAAAAGAGACCGACTTGACTTACGCATCAAGGGTCGAATTGTAATAGGTCGATGGCGAATGCGTATGAGCACTCAACTTACGAGGTTTGAAAATGGCTCGATGATGAATCGAGAATTAGTTTGAAAATAGTTTGAATCCGCTCTAGTCCCTATGGGTGCTCCTAGGAGATAAACTAATAATCAAATAAATGTGAAACATACATCGGAATGGAGAAGGGATACATGTAATTTACACGGGATTGCACGAAATAAAGGGGTCTCATTGTCAGGTAGCCAAAGAGAAAGCCGTGTGTGTGCATTTGTGTCCTAAACTACGCCTTGCTCAAAGTCGGGCACGACTTAAAATCAAGATACCTGCAAATAACCAATGATCCAACAGTCCACCAAATCGGCTTTTAGCGGTTTCGATATTTTATCAGGTATTTTCAAATATGGGTGAGTGTGATATGCATAATGAGATATGATAATAAATAATGTGGATAAATAATATGGCAATAATATAGTAAGATAATATAACAATAATATCCACAATAATATTCAACAAAAATTAAATTCAATGGTTAGTGAATCGAATCGGGACACGAAAGAATGGATCTCGTCTTAATCGCAAACATAATGCCGATTAATCGAAGGTAGCCTATCACGATCTCAAAGTACGGAAAATGACCCCAATGGTCATTCACCATAGATTTGAAATCGAGAAGGTTATCAACTTCGATACGCGACGCTTACGAATAAAAGACTTTCATCGATCCATAAGTCAAAAATAAAATCGAAAGAAACAAGAAAAGGGTAGAAAAAGAGGTGGTCTCAGATCCTTTGTTTCACGTCAACAATTTGACGGCTAAACGTTGGTGGTCTCGTCATCGACCCAAACGGACGAAAAATGTCCAATAACTAAATGTGAAATAAAATCCAACTTCTAAAATGAAATGAATAATAATAGAAAATTTAAATATAAAACTAAATTAAAAACTATCTAACATAAAGTATGTAATATATAAAAAAAATCTAAGAAAATAATAACATAAGCTATATAATAATAATAATGTATTTACAAAAAAAGAAAATCAAAACAAAAATATATAAAATAAATAACCTAAGCAGTCTATAAAAGATAATAATAATAACAATATAATTACAAAATTTTAAGAGAAAAGTTAAGAAGAAAAATAATATATAATATATACAAATTGTTTTAAAATTAATATAAAACTATATTTACATAACATATAATATATATATATATATATATATATATATATATATATATATATATATATATATATATATATATATATATATATATATATATATATATATATATATATATATATATATATATATATATATATATATATATATATATATATATATATATATATATATATATATATATATATATATATATATATATATATATATATATATATATATATATATATATATATATATATATATATATATATATATATATATATATATATATATATATATATATATATATATATATATATATATATATATATATATATATATATATATATATATATATATATATATATATATATATATATATATATATGAAAAATAAAGTTAGAAACAAAATATAATAATATTAATTAAGAAAGGACAATAATAAAGACAGAGGGTTTTAGGACAGAAACTGGGGGCTGTAACGGTCCATCAAAATTTATCAAAAAGGAAAATAAATAAAAAAGTAAACAAAGTAACAAAGAAACGGAATCCTCTCCTCCAAAATTCATCCGCTCACTCTCGGTCTCTCACTCTGTTTTCTCTCAACCTTTCTCTCTCTGTCTCAAATCATTCTCGTTTTGTTTCCACGCCATCTCAAAAAAAAACCACCCTTTTCGTTTTTCTCTCTCTTTCTCTATTTCGATTTAGATTCGCGAGGGGCTTGTTTATGGGCTTCTGGTTGGGTTTCAAAAGTGGGTCTCGGAGCTGTTTACAGTGGTTGAAGAAGAGTCGCGAATTTAAGGGTTTCGGTTCAGGTTTGCTTTGGGTGTTTTAGGAGTTGGTAACAGTGATTTCTGGGATTCGCGGAAGGATGGAAATGGATAAGTGTGAAGGTTTGTTGGGTCTGTTATGGCGGCGAGTGAGGATGTGATGTTGTGTATTTCTGTTTTTTTTTATTTTTGGGTGTGTAAAACAGGTTTTGTTGTTGTGTTTTATGAAGTTTGTTAATGTTGAGGAGATCTGAAGGTGGTTTGCGGTTGATTTCCGCGGGTTGTTCGAATGGTGAAGAGAATGATGGAGATGATGTTGTTTTTCTGGGTTTTAGTTAGGTTGTTTTAAAGAGGAAGAAGGTGATTTGGTTTAATGGCGTTAATGGAGGACTGAAGTTGAAATGGTGATGGAGGCTTATAGTGAGTTTCAGTTAGGTTTTGGATGGGATGTTTATGATGTTAATCTGAAGAAAGATGTTGGTTGATGAACATTGATGGAGGTGGAAGGTGGCGGCTGATGATCTTGGTGATTAGGGATGGAGGCTGCTGAGTTTAGGGTTGTGTCCTTAGCTAGGAGACAATGAATAGTAGTATATATACTATTTATTTGACATGTGGCACACTAACTTTTTTTTGAATTTTTTCTGGTTACTGATAATGATTAATAACAAATGCTAAGTAATGAATAATTATTAAAAATTAACTAATAATAAATATAATTAAAAGGAAATAATTTTATTAAAAAGAAAATTCTAAATAATACTAAACTAAAATAATTCTAATCTAATAATACCTAATAATTGAAAATGATCTAATCCCTAAATAATTTTGAATAAATAAAATAAAATAAACCTATTAATTCTAATCTAAAGCAATTAATCTAATAAATCAAAATTAACAAAATCTATCTTTAAATAAACTCTAAATTAAAACTTGATTTATATTAACTAAAAAGTTTTCTAATAAACAAAAATAAATAAATAAATAAAAAGTAAATAGAGTAAAAAGAAAATAATTTTTAAAATTAAATAAATAAAAAAACTATATTTAAACATAAAAACTATATTCAAAAAGTAAGCAATTATCTAAAATCAACTCTATTTCTATGTAAAATAAAAAATAAAAAAAATCCTATTCTAAAATTAAAAGTTAATTAAACTATTTTTAAGTCTAAATAATGAAAATAAAAACCTAATTAATATTTACTTATATAAACCTAAATAATTCTAACTACTATCAAAACAAAATCCTAAAAAACCTAAACTAAATAAACAAATAAAATAGAATCTAAATTATTAAAATTTAACTAAATAAAATCTGACTATTAATAATAAAACAAATTAATTTTAATTTAATAACCCTAATAAATACCATAAATCATAATTTAACAATAATAATAAACTAACTTAATCTAATTTTCTAATAAAATAATAAATAAATAAATAAATAAATAAATAAGCTAAAAACTCTAATTAATTCTAAAAAAATCTTAATAAAAACTCACACAAAATAAAATTCTATATTAAAACAAAATAAAACTCTATTTAACTCCTAATAATAAAAATCACTAAAAATTATACTTAACCTAAAAACTATTTCTAAACTATATAATTAAATCTATTTAAAAATAAAAACTATTTCTAATAAAATTAAAAACGGTTAAAACTCTAAAATCAAAATCTAAAAACTATTTAAATCCTAAAATATCTCTAACATTACTAACTTAATTCTAAAATCCTAAAAAATCTCTAAAACTACTAACTTAATTCTAAAATCCTAAAATATCTCTAAAATTATTAAATTAAATTTAAAATCCTAAAATAGTCCTAAATTAAATCAAATCTAATTAATTTTAAAACTAAAGAACTAGCTAAATATTAAAACTCTAAAATAAAATTCATATCTAAAAACTATTTAAATCTAATGAAATCTATAATCTAAAAAAAAAACTATTTTTAACAAGTTAGTAAATAAATAAATAAAAATTATTCTAACTAAAAATAAAAAACTATTTCTATTTAATATAATAAAATCTATTCTAAAATTATAATAAAAAACAAATTGATTATCTAAATGAAAAGCTAAAATAAAAACATATACAAAATAAAATATTAGAACGGGAAAATGAGAGAATAAACATGGGATTAAAATTTACAAAAAAAAAAAAATACCCTTAGGCCATGTGTCGCGCTCCTATTGGATAAAAAAGTCGAGATTTGAAGAACGCCCAATCGGGACGGACACGTGTCTAAGCGGTATGAAATTAAATGGAAAATGCAAAATAAAAATGCGAAAATATTTACAAATGGGTAGGACAAATTTAGGGTATGACAGGTAGTCCAGTTGCACAGCTTCTGGCCGGGAGTACATGGACGGATCCACGCATCCATGTCGCAGTCACTGTCACCTTCGTCGTCTTCAACAAAATTGATCCTGTCGAATATCACACCACTGCTGGTGAACTACACAGGTCCCTGTATCTCGGAATCTGAGAAGAACTTGACGGTTTGTATTCCAAACCAAACTTGTCCTACTTGACAGGAACATCCAGAACTTGACCCCACTTCTGAGACTATCCGGATTCTACGATAGCATGGGCTTCCTTAAGCGACGACATTGAAACCTCTGGACCCTTGGCTTTTACATGAGACTTCCCCTGAATCTGAACTGTTTCAAATGCCTGACAGAGTGTTTAGTGGATCTCACCATCCACTTCTACGTATTTGAAGGATGAAAAATGGCTAACCATAATGTCCTCTTCGTCGCATACGGTAACTATCTTCCCTTCCACCGTGTATTTCAGCTTTTGATGCAACGTCGAGGTCACTGCCCCAGCAACATGTATCCAAGGTCGGCCGAGAAAACAACTGTACGCTGGCTAGATATCCATAATATAGAAAGTTGCATCAAAGATCTCCGGCCCTATCTGAATAGGCAACGTGATCTCTCCAAACACTGATCTCTTTGATCCATCGAAAGCTCTTACCACCAGATCACTGGGCGTGCACAACAAACCTTGAATGTCCAACTTCATCAATGCCTTCTTCGGAAGCACATTGAGGGATGATCCTGTATTAACCAAGACATGTGACATCAAATATCCTCTACACTCCAACGATATATGCAGAGAATGGTTATGGTTTCTCCGAGCAGGAGTTAGATCCAAATTAGTAAAACCAAGACCATTACTGACATTCACATGAGCGACTACCCCCTCCAACTGATTAACATAAATCTCTTGGGGTACGTAAGCTGCATTCAAAACTTTCAATAGAGCATTGCGATGCGCCTCCGAACTCATCAACAATGACAGGATAAATTTTTTTGACGGAGATTGATTCAACTGATTCACAATTTTGTAGTCACTCTTCCGAATTAATCTCATAAATTCCTCTGTATCTTTTGAAAGATCATCAGTAACAACCTGGGGTTGAACATTCTCTTCAGTCACAACCTTACGCTTACCCTTGTCATTCTTATTAGTACTAACCTCAGGTGGAGAGAATACCCTACCGCTTATGGTAATACCTCCGGCGTCAACTATGTTCTCAACCGACGAACTTCTGCTTGCAGATTCAGTCCATTCTTGTTTCTGCCTGTTACAGAACACCTCTCCCCCATAATTCTATGGGATACCTCTAGTGCTCTCGTACGACATGGGCCCTGGTATAGTAATGGTCACCGGAGATGGCCTAGCAGGTGCTGAAATATTAATAGTCCGGTATGGAATAGAAATTGTGGCAACTTCATTTCCGTCATTACTCAACTCTTTCACGACATCTTCTTTCACGACTTTATCGAATTGCAAACAACCTTCATCAATCATTCTCTGAATACCCCTCTTCAAAAGACCACAACCCTCAGGCTGCGCTTCACATTCTGAGCAGTCAACAGAACAACTAGGAAACACCCCCTTATTCAGCAAACAAACCTTCACAAAACCCAGTGGAGTCTTCAAATCTTCAACATCGGTTATCAGATTCAACTTATCACTGTCAACAATGGCATTGACTCCAGCCACACCATGATTCGGCATCGGGTTTTGAGTCATATTAGGCCCCTCATTGGTGAAATTGATAGCTTTAGAATCAAGCAAGTCATGTACTTTATGCTTGAAAGCTTTGCAATGTTCAATATCGTGCCCTGGAGCACCAGAATGAAAATCACAATGAGCGTTAACATCGTACCCAACAGGTGGTGGAACAGTGAGAGGAGCCAAGGTCCTCTTCTGAACTAATTGTAACTGCAGCAACCGCTGTAACAAATGAGAATACGACATAGGAGGATTCTCAAACTGCCTATTAGCCGTTCTTTGTCTGGAAGCATAAGGTCGTTGAACATTGGCTTGCTGATGAGCTGCAGCCGTGATATCTACTGTAGCGACTTGTTGAGCATAACGGGACTGAGCTCTACCCTTACCCTTGTGCGAGATAGAATTTTCATCCCCCTCCCTTCTCTTGGGGTTTGCAGAATATGGTTTCTTCGTTCCTCCCGACGAGGATCCACCACCATTCGGAATCTTACCAGACTTGATCCCACTCTCCAATCTTTCACCAGCGATAACCAGATCAGAAAACCCTGCAAACATGCAACCTATCAACTTCTCAAAATACACTCTAGGTAACGAAGCCATGAACAAGTCGATCAACTCCCTTTCAACCAAAAGAGGTTGCAGTCTTGCAGCCAGATCCCGCTACCTCTGCGCGTATTCTTTAAAACTCTCAGAATTTTTCTGCGACAAACTCTGCAATTGTATCCAATTTGGTGCTAGATCACTATTATATTGATAATGACGCACAAAAGGCTCAGCCAATTCTTTCCAGCTACGGATATGGGTTCTCTCAAGCCCCATATACCACTCCACAGAATCCCCTGCCAGACTATCCTGGAAGAAATGCATCAGCAACTTTTTATCACTGGAATGAGCAGACATTTTCCTGAAGTACGACCGAATATGTACTCTAGGGCAAGTCGTCCCTTTGTACTTATCAAAATCGGACACCTTAAATTTGGGGGGAATCCTGACCCCAGGAACCAAACCAAGATCAGACATATCGAGGCCCAACGAGTTCTGATTCTCAAGCGATTTCATCTTCTCCTTAATCAGTTTGAACCTTCGATCAGCTTCGGTCAGCAAACCACCCTCCAGATCTTTCGCAAAAAATATATCATCCTGATTATCCTCCCAATGAGGTCCGGCAACCCCGTGCACAATGCACACACTGCCATTACCAGCAATATTACTGTTCTCACCAGCAGCTCCTCCGCCCGGAGGTACAACAACAGTAAGAATTCCCTGAGGAATAGACCCACAAATCGATGGAGGAACAACACCAGCCCCTCCGTGCAGAACACCGTCTTCATCAACCCGTGCTATCAACGGTTGAACCAAAATTCTCAACTGTTCCTGTCCACTAGCAACAGTCTGCATCAGTTCCATGAATTGGGCCATGCATGCCCTGACCTCCTACAATTCTTCCTGAACCTGATCCATCACCTTCCGCTAATTCCCTCGAGTTGGATACCTGTAGAAACTGAACTCCTCAACTTCCTCAATCCCGAACTGAAGAAAACCAAGCAGAGATAAGAACACAAGGCCACCAAAAACAACCTGCGATGCAAAATGCAAACATGTCTATGTATGCACAGGGAGATCTCCCCCTTGATTCCAGTTTCAATAAACAAGAGCAGCAGAGATGGATAAGAACACCATAATAAATCTTCTCATATATCAAGTAAAGTTGAAACAATACAACCAAATGAGAAATATCCGCATACAAAGAGGTATTGATCTCATCCAACATCTCTGGTGATGATCAAGATACAAAAGCAAATGAAACTACAAAAGATAAAACTCCTAGTAGCCATGATCTCTACGCCACTCCTGAGACTCCTCAAGCAGCTCCTTTATATCTGGATGGTCTGGTCTCTCCATCAACTCTCGGATAAGGACATCCCTCTTGAGTATCACATCCCAGAGATAATGACAATGGTCCTCCCAAGCATCTTTGCCGAAGGCATCCTCAAGCCTGGGTTTCTTCACCTCTGCCCGAATCTTGAACTCTTCAAGTGCTGATAAAGTTTCTTGGTATTTCAGCTCGATCGTACTTCTGCGGAACGTTTCTAGCAATACCTCTCTCTCCTTAGCTTTGAATTGAGCTTTCAGCTTATCAACCTAAACACGAAGCTGGTCCTCCCTATTCTTGTTGGCAGTCACAGTAGCATTCCATTGCTCATTGAATTTGGGTATCTTCAGATAGACTCTGTTGCGGTGGAAATAGGATATCAAACTATTAATTAGTTTGAATCACAATTCTTAATTCACAACCGCTCTTTGATTTATCCGAAGGAAAATGTCAAAAGAGGGAAAACCTATTTTTGCATCGTAAACACAACGCAGGGAGAAACCTAGGTCAGGGGTTGGTTAAGCTTAGGGAAGGTACTAGCACCCTAAACTTCTGTAGTACTCTACAGAAACCTTTTGTTTATTATATGCTTTTTTATTTTATTATCTGTTTAAAATGTATATACTGAACTAAGGTGTTGCGGTGGAAATAGGATATCAAATTATTAATTAATTTGAATCGCAATTCAATTCACAACCGCTCTTTGATTTATCCGAAGGAAAAGGTCAAAAAGGGAAAACCTATTTTTGCATCGTAAACACAATGCGGGGAAAGATCTAGGGTTCGGGGGTTGGTTAAATTTAGGGAAGGTATTAGCACCCTAAACTTCTGTAGTACTCTACAGGAACCTTTTGTTCAGTTGTTTACTATTTGCTTTATTCATTTGCTTAAGGTATATGTACAAAGATTAAAAGTGAGAAAAGAGACCTAAGGGGTTAATTCTAAGTTTACTCGGCAAGACATCGCATCTTGTGCCTACGTATCCTTAAGGGAGTGGAATCAGAGTAATCGTAGTTCCCCTCAAAAGGGAGGTTAGAAACGTCTTGACTGTGGTCAAGGTTTCAATGGGGAATAAACGTATCTTAAGGACACGCTTACGTGGAGTCTTTGAAACTCCTATTTCTATGTTGAATTTGTTAATTGAATTAAGGTTAAATTAGGGATTCCACGGCGGGAAACCCTAAACAGAGCACGACGGCTCTTTGACCTAAAAGCTAGGGTGAAGGGCGTTTTTGTCCACGGCGGGACACCTAGGTTATTAGGGTTTGAAACGGTCAAAAAATTAGGGTTATTGACTCGGCGGTCAAACGGGTAAACCTAATTCCTTCGGAAAGATTCTAACGGTAAAACATGCAAGCAACAGAATTATTACATGGTAGAAATTAAAATGCGGAAAGTAAAGAAAGCGTCGCGACGATCACTCGCGTAAATTACAAATCCCAAAAAATGCGAAATAAAAATAAACCGCGACCATGGCCTCGCGTAAATTACATCCATGGAAATAAACAAGAATAATAATTGCGACGATGGCCTCGCATAATTACAACCCAAAGAAAATAAAATGCGAAAAGTATTGGATTAATACCCAAGGACAAAAGATGAAAATTAAACGGGAATATTAAGCATTTTTATTTTAGTATTTTTTTTAACTAGAAGATTGGAATGAAAGTGTGAAATGTTAGAAATTTAAAAATAAACAATGTTAGAAATGTTAGAAATTTATTAAGAAAAAGTTTGAGTTAAACAGTTAGAGTTTTAATAAAAAGTTAGAAATTTATGATATGAAAAAATTGAAGTGCTAGGATCTTAATTTAAAAAAAGAGTGTTAGAAATTTTAACTTAAAGAAACAATTAGAATTTTAATTACATGAAAGGTAAATTTTAATTTAAAAAGAAATGAGGTGTTGGAAGTTTTATTTTAAAAAAAAGAAGGAAGTTAATTTTAATTTTTAAAAGAAAAAAAAGAGTGGATTTTAATTTTATATAAAAAAACTAATTTTTTAAAGAAAGAGTTAGAATTGAATTTTTAATTAGAAAATCAAGTTTTATATTTATTTGAAAAAGAGTTAAGAAATCTTAATATTAATTATAACAAAAAGAGTTTTAATTTTTAATTATAACAAAAAGAGAAGTTTTAATCTTAATTATAAAAAATAGAGAGTTTTTAATTTTAATCAAAAAGAAAAATTGTAGAACTAGTTACTACCTTATAATATCATTTTAAGTTAATTAAAAAATGAGACAAACAAATCATAAATGAAAAAGAAAGAAAAATAGAAAACAACAAAAAATAATAAGAGGAGATAAATTGGGGGAGGGTTACGGTTACAAGTTTTTTGCATGGCCACGATCCCTTCTTCTTTTCCTGCAAAAAAAAAACATCAAAAGAAAACATCCGTTAGAAATAAGAGTTGCTCACCTTTCCCCGGTTTGAAGCGGCTTTTCTACGGTGGAGTTCGTTGATGATGAACGATGATGTTTTTTTCAAAAATCTCCCCTATTCTGATAAGTCGCGAGAACGGCCGCCGTTTTTCTCTTTTGTCTCCTTCCCCTGATGACCTGCTCTTGATTTTCTGATCTTGATGAAGTTTCCTCTCATCACTTATGTTTATATAGGTAACAAATTAGGGTAATCTCTAACCTAATGCCCACCTTAAAGGCCCAACTTAAATAATTAGTCAAAACTAAATAAAACAAATTAAAACAAACTTAAAACAAACAAATTAAAACAAACTTAAAACCCTATTTTTACTAAACATAATAAAATCTTTTCTAATATTTTTAATTTTATGATTTTTGGATGTTTTTATGAATAATATGGAAAAAAGTGAAAAAATAATATTTCTTAAAAAATAATTTAAATTAAATACGAAAATAATAATTAAATAATTAAAAAAACTATTTTTGTTATTTTTTTTTATGAAAAATAGAAAATTTAGAATAAACATAAAGAAAAAACAAAAAGTGAAGAAGGTAGGAATCGAACTCTCAACCTCTCACACTCGCAACTCCTTACACACAGTCTCTTGCCAATTGTGCTATTTTATTTATTCGAAATAAAGTGGCACTAGAAACCATGTAAAGGTAGGACAAATTTGTGGTACTACATGCGTAACCTGTTAATAGTTAGCTGATGCAAAAATGAGATATTATGCGACATGAATTGACTAATCTAAGGGTAAAATTTGGGGTATTACAGTTGCCCCTATTTAAATAGCTTCGCCGAATGATTTGAGCGACGTAGGCTCGAGAAATCATGGTGAAAGGGATTTAAATATAGTTAACCGAAAATTTTGCCCTTAGATGCAGTGATCATGCAAGGCTATGGATAGAACGGGACGAACTATAATGCTGACAATGGCATGAATTTAGTATGATGCGGATGATGGAATGAGAAATGCAAGGCTGCAGACGACACGACGACATAGGGGACAGACGCGACAAGAAACACACAGGGGAGGTACGACGCGCCGGGACAACAACACAACACTGGGGAATTCTAAAATGATGGTCAACTGGTGCGAACACGACCAATTGTCATTTTTAGAACGGGAACGAGATTCTCAAATGGAGATGGCACCTGTGAGACGGCCTCCACTGGGGAATCTAAAAGATAAAACTGGATCACGTACGATTGCAAGATCGATTACAGAATGCTGGAGCATTGAGCAAGGAATAACATCTAAGCTTCTGTAAACTACCCCTCGTGACAGGATCAAACGGACTTTTCGGAACTCCGTAGCAAATATACAAGGTAAAGACCGACTGTATGCCAAAATAAATGGGCTTTGATGGGAATTGCCCTGATAAGCTTCTCGAGGGAGAACTGTCACTTATCGTTGGAAGGGACTTATGTGCAAAAATGGATAAGCACTCAAAAGAGGCTGCTGCTTATCTGATAAATAAATCTTCTCGCATTTAAGGTCGACGCCTGGAATACGATTCTGATTTTTCTCTTACTGAAGGATAAATAAACTTCTTCATGCTTCAAGATCGTGCTCTCCTGAACATGAAAAGGGTAAACTGAACTTCCTCATACTTCAGAATCGTGCTCTCCTGAATATGATTCGGCTCTTTCTTGTAAATGAAATTCTTCATACTTCAGAATCGTGCTCTCCTGAATATGAGACTGGATGACTGAAGATACTCATATTTCAGAATCGTGCTCTCTTGAATATGAAACTGGATGACTGAATTTACTCATATTTCAGAATCGTGCTCTCCTGAATATGAAACTGGATGACTGAATTTACTCATATTTCAGAATCGTGCTCTCCTGAATATGAAACTGGATGACTGAATTTACTCATATTTCAGAATCGTGCTCTCCTGAATATGAAACTGGATGACTGAATTTACTCATATTTCAGAATCGTGCTCTCCTGAATATGAAACTGGATGACTGAATTTACTCATATTTCAGAATCGTGCTCTCCTGAATATGAAACTGGATGACTGAATTTACTCATATTTCAGAATCGTGCTCTCCTGAATATGAAACTGGATGACTGAATTTACTCATATTTCAGAATCGTGCTCTCCTGAATATGAAACTGGATAATCGAACTTCCTCATAACTCAGAATCGTGCTCTCCTGAATATGATTCGGCTCCTGAAATTTCTTCATTCTTCAGAATCGTGCTCTCCTGAAAAACGGCCAACTGAACTTCCTCATAACTCAGAATCGTGCTCTCCTGAATATGATTCCGTTCCTTCTTTTACTAAAGGATAAATGAACTTCTTCATAACTCAGAATCGTGCTCTTCTGAATATGATTTCGCTCAAACATTCTCGTAACTCAAGATCGTGCTCTCCTGAATACGAATTGGTTCGTACCTCAAGACGGCAGGTAAATGGAAGCCCAACTGCTCCATGGAGATGGCCATTTGCTGCGAGCCATAACGAGGATATGATCGACTTCTTAGGTGAGAAATGTCGTGTGTTGATGCTGTAAAATGTAAAGTGTAAAGGGTTGTAACATGTAGGATTGCAAAGTGTTGTACTGATATATTTTCCGGCGCGAACTGGCGTGTATCTGTAAAGGGTTGTAGTTGATTTTCTTGAAAGATAGTGCAAAATAAATGCACGTCCGGTTGGGATTGACGACCGACATGACTGAGGTTCAATCTAGGATCGAGCTAGAAAGAAGACTGGTAATCAAGACTCCATCGAGGGAATGATCTCGGAGGGTAAATATCTTATCCTGGTGAGGAAAGATAGCTGAAGTAACCGTCATCCACGAGGATCGAGCTCTGTGGGGAAACTGGAAACACCTATGTATTTTATGCTTAGGGCTGACAATCTATTTGGAGAGAATGGACAAACCCAGTTACTCGGCGGTAACAACCAATGATGGAGAGACACAATGAACCTGTGAATGCTAACGCATATGTTGATGCATATGTTAATGTGAATGTATGTTAATGTCTATGTATGTAACTATGCAAGATGTTATGAAATGAGTATGTTGAGTATGTAATGAATATGTAATGAATATGTAATGAATATGTAATGAATATGTAATGAAATAGGCATGTGATGCTTATGCCCTTGCGTATGCTGACGAAACAGACTAGAGACAGGACGAGAGACGAAATAAACATCTCGACGGAGATACCCTGCGTTCTCTGCAACCAATACGTCAATCATGGGTAAGAAAGATCAATGGTAGAACCGGATCTGGTTTTAAAGTTCTGAATTCTCTGAGGAGAAGGTAATTTGCTTGGGTGTACAGTATCACGTCTTCACACGGGGAGAAGAAAACCTGAGGGACACTTTTGAGTTACCCAAGAAAAAGTTGTCAGCTTATAGTCTCGCTGGGGACTGTCACCGGGAGCACGTTGCAACACTGAGATTTACTGGGGAACGAAGGCCGCCGTGAGTAAAATCCATCGGGTGCATGAAGAAAAGTTGTGAAACCACATGGCTTTGATCTTGAAGGATCTTGTAGTAGTCGCCATTTGTTTCCTTTAAAAACATGGTGCCCCAGGATACTTGCGTTGCGAGGTAGGGTCATCTCAAGAGGATTTTATAGAGAACACCGAGTCCGGTTGCCCCATTGTTCTTAAACTCTTTGAGGGATTTGTCAGGTCTTGACGTAACTGGCACAAATTAATCGTGTTACGACGAAATCTTTGAGAAATAGCTCTTAAGAACGTCAGATTCGCGTTGGTAAGCGAACTGGGAAACTGCCTGCCCCTGTTCAGCAGGATCTTCAAGTTCCACGGGTTATGTTCATATGTAAATCTCTAAGATATCAAGCAAAGTTGTCATGCCTGAAATGCCTATCCTGAGCTTGTCAATGTACACATATATTTGTCTTGAATTTTTGTTTTGAAAAAAAGATATCGCAACAACTTGTGACCGAAATCACTAGTCAGGATATAAGTTTTAATTATAATGCCAACATGAATTTCTTCTAAGCATAGCTCATAGGAGTCAGGAAACGTGATCTTGTCGAGTATGCTTTCAACCGAAGTCCTACTTCAATTAGGTCTTTTAAAGGTTGTATTGTGGCTTGGTTCACGGTTTAAGAAACAAAGGATAAAGGCTCAAAGTTATATTTGTACCCACCCCTTCTTCGTGATGTTCTCCAATCCTAATTCAGTTAATCGGATACGAACGCTCATATCTCAAGCGGATTTGCTATAGTCGAGAACTTATCAAGGCTTTGGACATGGCAGTCACTCACCTATTTCTTTTGGCAATTGGTCACACGACCTTGTTCTTTATAGGGGTTCTAAAAACTACTGGTTTGTTGTTCTTATTCCCTAACTTTTGCCTGGACAACGTCTTTTGATTTGACTTTGGAGTCCAGCGGGATGCCCCAGTTTTGCCTAAGTCTCCTTCATAGGTTTTGACTTAGCAGGCTTTTATTATTTTTTGAATATTCTTTTATGCACAAGTCGTGTAAATCTTTCGAAAGGCTTGTGACTGCCCCACTCCTTAGGTAACCGAGGGATAGCCATTGTATTGGACTTCTTAAGATGCTAAGGATAAATTCTCGAAGGTTGGCTCTTCCTTTTTAAGAGTCTAAGCGCTCGATCGGTTTAACTGAAACCTACCCTGCACCAGGTTAGGATGAAGGTTCTTTAAAAGAAAGAAAAACTCCTACTTCAAGGCTCAAAGGGTTGACTAGGGATTAACATCCTTATATCTCCAGTGTTTGGGATTTGAAACAATGCCTTACATCATCAGCGGGTTTCAATCGAAAGCATACGACAAGAAATCTGACGTTTTGGGTTCGTCATCCTCCCCCCAATTCTCCATCAGAACAAGAGATCGGGTAAAGTTGGCATTATAATTTATGAAAACGTTTTTGAATGAGTGAAGCGAATGGATTTATTCAAGACAAACATATGTGTTGCATCAAAGATAAACTAGTTCGTGCATGCTAAATATGCTTAATCAAAGAGAAATGCATATAAATAAACAAATGAACTGTCGGAAAAATCCTTCTAAATGTTTATGAAATCTTGCATTCAAGAGTAACAGTTTCCTTTGGCGGAGCCTCAATGGAAAGGACGTCTGGTTCATGATCACTGTGAGTCGTCATGGCTTACCCCAGTTATGCTGGTCACATCTTTAACAGTTTTCAGTCGTTGCTTCAAAATATATTTCCCAGATCCTTTGTTGATCCCGGTCATATCACCTTGAGGGTTACTGAAATGAAGCGGGCTAGGTCTTTGAATAATGACTGGATTCGGCTGATAGGCGTAGCATGCTTTGCAGAATTTGCACTTGACGAGTGAGGAACCCCGAAAGGAGTCTCGATCTTCAGCTGAGCATCGCCAAAAGACAACTTCTTCGTTTCTAGCAAATTTCTGACAACTTTCTTAAGAGCATAGCAATTCTCTAGATCATGGCCGGGCGCCCCTCATGAAATAAACAATGAGCGGTAGCGTTGTAACTTGCAGGTAATGGATTAGGTGGAGGATTAGGAGGCGGACCCAAAGCCCGAGTAGTGATGAGACCTTGCCTGACCAAAGAGGGACACAACTCGGTAAAAGTCATCGGGATCGGCGGACAAGGTTTATACGTTCTTCTGTTTGGCATATTCTGGCGAGGAGCCAGACTCTTTGGCTGTTGAGGAGCAGGAGTATTGGGTGCCTGTAGGTAGTTGACAGGAGGCGGCTAAACAGGAGGTTGTTGCATAGGTTGATACATGGGAACCTGTTGATTGAAAGAAGGTGTAATAGCTGCCACATAGGGTTGTTGAGCATATTGGACTGGGTACCCTTGAGGTTGAGCATAACCTTGCGGATGCCGATAAAAGCGTTCCCTTGGTCTACCAGAGGATATGGCATTAGTCTCACTCTCCTTCTTTTTCTGGGAGCTATACGGAGGTTTCTTCGGCTGATCCTTAGAAGCGCCATGATTATTTATCATTTTACCACTCTTCATACCCAATTCAATCTTGACACCCACAGCAACGATGTCGGAGAAATTTGAAGTCACACTGCCCACCATTCTCTCGTAAAATTCTGGACGGACTGTGTCGACAAACCAATCAGCTAACTCTTTTTCGGTCAAAGGAGGTTCTACCTGCGAAGCAGTCTCTCTCCACCTTTGGGCATATTCTTTGAATGACTCAGAATTCTTTTGTGACATACTCAGCAACTGTCTTCTGTCAGGAGCCAGATCCATATTGTACTTGTAGTGTTTGATGAAAGCGTCAGATAAATCTTGAAAGCTCTTAACGCGGGATTGGTCCAAAGTTAAATACCACTTGGAAGAAGCACCCTTCAAACTGTCTTGGAAGCAATGAATCATCAGTTTATCATTCTCAACATGGGCAGCCATTTTGCGATAATACATGATCAAATGACTCTTAGGACAGGTGGCACCTTCATAACGATCGAAGTTCGGAGTTTTGAACTTCGGGGGAATAACTAAACCCGAGACCAAACAAACATCCCTTGCGGCAGTCCCAAAAATTTGATCACCCTCTACCTTTTTCAATCTCTGGACGATAGTGTTTACTTCCTCACGAAGCTTATCATGTTTCTCATAATCCTCAACATTCTCATCAAGATTATCAAAAGCTGTCTCATTGAAGTACGGTTGCGCACGAGTGTGTACAACAGGTGGTGCAAAGATAGGAGCCCCCCTAGAAACTTCAGAAAACAAAGGCACGGCTTGCTGAACAGGTTGATTAATCGGAACAGTGGCTTGAGGAGGCACAAAACCGGGAGCAAGACCATAAGGTGGGTCCCCTGCTACGGTCACACTTGGTGGAGGGTCCATAGTAACGCCGGTAATCTCAGAAACAACAGTGGGCTGGGTATCCATCTTAGCATTCATGACATGTAACAATTCCATCATTCGCCCCATACCCCCTCGAAGGTCTTCGAGTTCATTGCTAAGGCGATCAATCTCTTTTGCCTGATCCTCCATTCTTTTCCGAGTTTGAGCTCTGGTGTTGTATTGGTGCCGAGAACTCAGGGTGACGAAACTGGAAGGTGAGAGAACCGAGTATGAGAAATCGGGAGACACATGTAATGCAAAAGTATGATGCTAAAATGTGAATGTAAATGAAGATTTCATGGAATTCAAAACATTTACTAATGCCGTGGGGTACCAAGGAAATCTTTTCCTTGTTTTTTCATTTTATATTTTTTTTATTTATGGTATCCCGCGATATCCATAAATGATGTTTGACCTCCATGAAATACAATGCGATGAGATGCTTTATGGATGCAATGCATGAAAACACACAAAGTCCTAGGTTAAAGGCTTGCATGAGGTTCAAAGGCAAATACCCTCCCCTGAAGTTAGATGGTTCATCCTGTCCTACAAAAGTAACCGGGTTCTAAGGGATCTCAATATCATTGATCCTTCACAAGGGTGGTTGTTCAGAAGGCAACTTACTTGCCAACCAAAACCCTCCAAGTTTAAGATCTCAATGAGCGTAGTATCGAGTGTCAACCAACTTTAGTCTGCACCAAAGCCGGTTACCTCACTACTTTCTAAAGGCCAAGATGAGTTAACTAGGGTTCTAAAAGTCAGTTAGTGCGTTGACAACATATGGCAGCCTCAATATTATCCTCAACTTGACTTAAGGAATATAAGCACCAACCAAGAAGTCGCACTAACCATGGCCACCAGATCAACCGTATCGATATACGTCGTACAGTTTCCTTGGTCTATTGCCATTTACCTAAGGTACACTAGATCCGGGTGTAGGACCTATCTCACAGCACAAGGAACAGTCCCACAATCAAAGCGCAAATATATACATGCAAATGAATAATAACACAGATAGTAATAAATATGAACAAGTTAGGGATAACCCTCAAAAGTTAGAAGTCCCCAGTGAAGTCGCCATTTTCTGTTGCGGTGGAAATAGGATATCAAATTATTAATTAATTTGAATCGCAATTCAATTCACAACCGCTCTTTGATTTATCCGAAGGAAAAGGTCAAAAAGGGAAAACCTATTTTTGCATCGTAAACACAATGCGGGGAAAGATCTAGGGTTCGGGGGTTGGTTAAATTTAGGGAAGGTATTAGCACCCTAAACTTCTGTAGTACTCTACAGGAACCTTTTGTTCAGTTGTTTACTATTTGCTTTATTCATTTGCTTAAGGTATATGTACAAAGATTAAAAGTGAGAAAAGAGACCTAAGGGGTTAATTCTAAGTTTACTCGGCAAGACATCGCATCTTGTGCCTACGTATCCTTAAGGGAGTGGAATCAGAGTAATCGTAGTTCCCCTCAAAAGGGAGGTTAGAAACGTCTTGACTGTGGTCAAGGTTTCAATGGGGAATAAACGTATCTTAAGGACACGCTTACGTGGAGTCTTTGAAACTCCTATTTCTATGTTGAATTTGTTAATTGAATTAAGGTTAAATTAGGGATTCCACGGCGGGAAACCCTAAACAGAGCACGACGGCTCTTTGACCTAAAAGCTAGGGTGAAGGGCGTTTTTGTCCACGGCGGGACACCTAGGTTATTAGGGTTTGAAACGGTCAAAAAATTAGGGTTATTGACTCGGCGGTCAAACGGGTAAACCTAATTCCTTCGGAAAGATTCTAACGGTAAAACATGCAAGCAACAGAATTATTACATGGTAGAAATTAAAATGCGGAAAGTAAAGAAAGCGTCGCGACGATCACTCGCGTAAATTACAAATCCCAAAAAATGCGAAATAAAAATAAACCGCGACCATGGCCTCGCGTAAATTACATCCATGGAAATAAACAAGAATAATAATTGCGACGATGGCCTCGCATAATTACAACCCAAAGAAAATAAAATGCGAAAAGTATTGGATTAATACCCAAGGACAAAAGATGAAAATTAAACGGGAATATTAAGCATTTTTATTTTAGTATTTTTTTTAACTAGAAGATTGGAATGAAAGTGTGAAATGTTAGAAATTTAAAAATAAACAATGTTAGAAATGTTAGAAATTTATTAAGAAAAAGTTTGAGTTAAACAGTTAGAGTTTTAATAAAAAGTTAGAAATTTATGATATGAAAAAATTGAAGTGCTAGGATCTTAATTTAAAAAAAGAGTGTTAGAAATTTTAACTTAAAGAAACAATTAGAATTTTAATTACATGAAAGGTAAATTTTAATTTAAAAAGAAATGAGGTGTTGGAAGTTTTATTTTAAAAAAAAGAAGGAAGTTAATTTTAATTTTTAAAAGAAAAAAAAGAGTGGATTTTAATTTTATATAAAAAAACTAATTTTTTAAAGAAAGAGTTAGAATTGAATTTTTAATTAGAAAATCAAGTTTTATATTTATTTGAAAAAGAGTTAAGAAATCTTAATATTAATTATAACAAAAAGAGTTTTAATTTTTAATTATAACAAAAAGAGAAGTTTTAATCTTAATTATAAAAAATAGAGAGTTTTTAATTTTAATCAAAAAGAAAAATTGTAGAACTAGTTACTACCTTATAATATCATTTTAAGTTAATTAAAAAATGAGACAAACAAATCATAAATGAAAAAGAAAGAAAAATAGAAAACAACAAAAAATAATAAGAGGAGATAAATTGGGGGAGGGTTACGGTTACAAGTTTTTTGCATGGCCACGATCCCTTCTTCTTTTCCTGCAAAAAAAAAAAAACATCAAAAGAAAACATCCGTTAGAAATAAGAGTTGCTCACCTTTCCCCGGTTTGAAGCGGCTTTTCTACGGTGGAGTTCGTTGATGATGAACGATGATGTTTTTTTCAAAAATCTCCCCTATTCTGATAAGTCGCGAGAACGGCCGCCGTTTTTCTCTTTTGTCTCCTTCCCCTGATGACCTGCTCTTGATTTTCTGATGTTGATGAAGTTTCCTCTCATCACTTATGTTTATATAGGTAACAAATTAGGGTAATCTCTAACCTAATGCCCACCTTAAAGGCCCAACTTAAATAATTAGTCAAAACTAAATAAAACACATTAAAACAAACTTAAAACAAACAAATTAAAACAAACTTAAAACCCTATTTTTTTACTAAACATAATAAAATCTTTTCTAATATTTTTAATTTTATGATTTTTGGATGTTTTTATGAATAATATGGAAAAAAGTGAAAAAATAATATTTCTTAAAAAATAATTTAAATTAAATACGAAAATAATAATTAAATAATTAAAAAAACTATTTTTGTTATTTTTTTTTTATGAAAAATAGAAAATTTAGAATAAACATAAAGAAAAAACAAAAAGTGAAGAAGGTAGGAATCGAACTCTCAACCTCTCACACTCACAACTCCTTACACACAGTCTCTTGCCAATTGTGCTATTTTATTTATTCGAAATAAAGTGGCACTAGAAACCATGTAAAGGTAGGACAAATTTGTGGTACTACATGCGTAACCTGTTAATAGTTAGCTGATGCAAAAATGAGATATTATGCGACATGAATTGACTAATCTAAGGGTAAAATTTGGGGTATTACATAAGGGATAGAGTGACCTAAAAGATATCTAAGGGGTTAGTCCTAAGTTTACTCGGCAAGACGTCGCATCTTGTGCCTACATATCCTGACGGGAATGGAATCAGAGTAATTGTAGTTCCCCTCGAAAGGGAGGTTAGAAAAGTCTTGACTATGGTCAAGGTTTCGATGGGGAGTAAATGTATCTTAAGGACACACTTACGTGGAGTTTTGGAACTCCTATCTCTATGTTGAAATGTTGAATTGAAAATAGGATTTAAAATTACGGCTTCCACGGTGGGAAACCCTAAAACAGAGTACGGTGACTCTTTGACCTAAAGTTAGGGTAAAGGGCATTTTCGTCCACGGCGGGACGCCTAGGCTATTAGGGTTTTGAAATGTTCAAAGGATATGACTATTGACTCGGCGGTCAAACGACTAGACCTAATCCTTCGGAAGGAACATAACGGTAAATCATGCAAAACATGGCAAATTATCATGTAGCAGAAAAGGGCGGAAAGTAAAGAAAGCGGTAAAGAAAGCTTCGCGACGATCACTCGCGTAAATTACAAATCCCCAAAAACAAATGCGAAAATAAAAACTGCGATCATGGCCTCACATAAATTACATCCATGAAACCAAAACACTACGAATAAATGAAACGACAATAAGCTGAAACAAACAAACTAATGGGAGTTAGATGAAACTGAAACGGCTAAATCAAGAACTTTTATTTTTCGAATTTTATTTAAAGGGAAAAAATAATCTCTACGTTTAGGAGAAATTAATTTCTTAATGTCTTTATTTACAGATTTATTTAATAAAGGAAATATTTTTAATTTTAAAGATTTTTAATGAAAAAGAGGTTATTTTGATTTTTGTTATAATTTTCAAAAAGGTTTTAATTTTTATTACAAAACACTTTAGACTTTAGTCATGAACAAAAAATGATTTTACTTATGAAAAAGATTTTAGCGTTTAATTATATAAAAAAAATCAATTTAAAATGAACTTATAAAAGAAATTTAAGTTTTATTATAAAATGTTTTATAGTTTGATTTTTTAATGAAAAGAACTGTTTTAAGTTTTTTTGAAAATGAATTTACAAAATTCTCTTTTAAAATTGTCTTATTTTTGGGCATTAAATTTATTGAAAAACTAACCAAAAATCCTTGAATTTCATTTGTTATGAAAATAATGAACGAGCTCTCTTTTTTGTTTAAAAAATATTTCTAGTTTTTTTAGTTTTTATATTTATTGACGAAGAAATGATGGATTAGTTAAACAATTACCTTAGTCATCATTATTATTAAATCCTAACACTAAAATAAACCATTATTATTAAATCCTAGCACTAAAATAAACCATTATTATTAAATCTTAGCACTAAAGTAAACCAATAAAAATCAAAGAGAAAACAACATTTATAGGGGAGACGGAGTCGTTAGCTTGTTAGGTTTTTTCTGTTCCTTTATCTTCTTCTTTTCCACCTATGTGGCCGCCGCCGGTCGGAACTCCATTGATGGTCTTCGGAGCTCTCTTCACCTTCCTTCTCACTTGCATATTCACTATTCCGCTTTCTTCTTCTTCATCCCTACCTGAAATACAAAACAGAAACAATAAAATCCAACTTTAACACTTACGTTCGTGTTCGTGAGCAAAGCCGATGAGGAACGATCTACAAGCTGAAGGTGAGGTTGTTCTGGTTTCGCCGATGACTCTTGCCGCCGCGGTTTTGCATTGGCCTCCGTTTCGATCAGGTGGTGGTGATGCAATTTGGTCTGGTGACTTCACGGTGGTCCGTTCGATGATGTGCAAGCTGAGGGCAACGAGTTTATCGGCGATACCCGGTGGTAGTGAAGCTGAGCTTCACGGACGCCGCTCCGTAATCCTCCGAAACATATTTCTTGGGGATGATGATGAAAGCCTTTAATGGTTTTCTGAGTTTTCGTTCTGGCCACTTGATGAAGGTTTGCACCGCTTTTGTTCTCGCTCGGGTCCCCCCTTCCCGTGATGATGATGATAAACCTGTGTGGTTTATCTGAATCCGGGTTCTTGCGCCGTTTTGGGGTTTTTTCTGGTGATTTTCATATGAACTGCCTCCTTTATTGTTCTTGACCTTTTTTATATATTCCCCTCTTTTCCATATTATGGGCCTGGATTCGGTTGTTTTCCCCTTGATTATCTGAAATTTGCGCTTTTGTGCGAACTTCTCCAAGAACTGCTGCTGGTTTTGCGCTTTACCGTTGTGAGCTTTGAAAAAAAGTTGCTTTTTGTTGTTGAGATGATTTTTTGCGATTTATTTGGCTCTTCTCCAGCTTAGTGATGGTTTGTTGCGCTGGATTTAGCATTTTTATGGAATTGGTTTCAATCCGTTGCTGGGTTTGTTTGGAAAAATTTACTTCGAAAAAGTGCTTTTTCTGGAACATTGCCATTAAGGCCTGTTTGACAAACCAATTTTCTAAGAAAAGCACTTTTTCAAATAAGTGTTTTTCCAATAAGCATTTTTTTAATAAGCACTTTTTCTCAAAACTTCTTTATGTCTCTCAACTGCCTCGGAACAAGAATGGAAATTGCCGGTTTTGGCCATTGGCCGAGAATCGAGTCGGGAGCCGGCTTCGGAGTAATCTGTTGCCCTCCTGACACGCCCGATGATGACATTGTTCTGAGGGTGTCGGAGTCCCACTTCTAACCGATAAAATTGGGTTTGTTGACTTTTTACAGGTACGGAGAAAAATCGGATAATCGAAATGAGTCGGAAAACTTTAGGAATTATCTTTAGGAAAAATGTATTTTTATTTTTGTAATTTTATATAAAAATGTAATTAAATATTTTTTGTAATTTCATTCACATATTCTTTTTATTTGTGATTTTGATGTAAAGAACAATTATTAATAATAATAATTTTTCATTTTTTTCTATTACTTATTTTATTTTTTGATATGTAAATTAATGAAATGCAAATATTAAAAGTGAAGTAAAAATTATTTTATTTTATATTTCTAAAGAAATTAAGTTAAAAAGATAAAAAATGAAATAAGCTCATGAGATGAATTGTCCTTAAAAGGGAATACAAATAGAAATATTTTATGATAAAAAAAATGAAAAACAATAATGCAATGCAATTGATTTAAAAGGAGATAAAAACGAAATGAACATTACATATTTTTATTAAATCCTAATTTTTCCAAGTTATCCGACTAATCCCGTCTCCGACGTACCTCCCGATTAAACCTTCCAGCACTTCACCTCAGACATGAATTACATCAACCAAATCAAACGACCCAGATTTCCTGACTACAACTCAAAACTCGCAAGTTGACAATTATACCCTTCATGAACCAAACAGCGCGCCACATGATATTTATCTGCGAAAATCAACCAACTACACGAACTTGTTAGTGACTGGTTAAATGCAATGCAAAATGCAATGGATGCAAAATGAAACGACAAATCTTAGGGCAAAATTTGGGGTATTACAGGCTCTATCTAAATCCTCCTTTTTACTTCTCAGAACGCTACAAGTACTTTTCAGATCAAGACCGACTTGCTTCCTTGCTTGTACCTGTTCAGCAAGTTCTTCCTTCAACTTAGTCAACAATTCTGCATTTGTCTTGGCCAAATACACAGCTTCACCCTTATCATGCTTCAGCTGACTGATTTCCTGCTTCAACTCTTCATTCTCTTTGCGCAACTCTTCCTTCTCTGCCCAAAGCTTGGTATATCTCAGGATGTCAACGGTTGTAGGCGGCTCAATGACTAAGGGATACAGTGGTGCTTCGATAAGAAACGACAATAGTACCTCTTCAAGCCTCTTCTGAATCCAATCTGAGTATGGATCATAGGCTCTACAATCTCCCTTGCCTAAAGAAAGCTTTCCCTTCTTGTGAATCTTCCACCAAGCGTCCACGAATCGGGCCGAGATACAAGGATCAGCTACACCTGTGAAGTACAGAGATTCCTGCACCTCCTCTTCTTTCGGAGGTCCTTTCAAAGTGTAACCGGATTGTCTCACAGCAAGAGAAGGATTATAATTGATACCGCCTTTCCTCCCCATCAAGGGCACATTAGGAAAGCTACCACAACTGAAGATAAGCTCACGACCCAACAAGTCTCGGTTGAACCAGACGATATTCTTCTCCGTTAAACTCATAAGCCTCTTCGACCATTCAGATGAGTTCGCGGAATCCACAAAAGCTCCCGAGCGAGGAAGGTGATCAACAAACCACTTATGCAACAACGATGCGCAACAAGAAGCCATCTTTCCTCTTCTTTTCTCGTTATTATAATGCACTGAATGATACAAGTCTCCTAGAATATTAGGTACAAGATTCTTGGAAGCGAAGATATGAAAAGCATCAAAAACCACAAAGTCCGGTACATTGGGAAACAACACAATGCCATAAACACACAGGGCCAAGATAGCACTGAAAACTACCCAACAACCTTTCTCAGCATACTCTCGGGTTTTGTCGACCAGGAAGGGTAAAGTAAATCCGGAAACTCTATTTCTGTTGATAACATGACCTACCAAGTCACAGGCGCTCAAATAAAGAGCGGCGGACAACTTCTCGAGATTAGGTTCTTCTTCGGAGCTGAAGAAAGGCACTTTGTTCAGAATCGGAACACCTAAGATGTAAGCAAATTCCTCCAAAGTCGGAACCAACACATAATCCGGAAACGTGAAGCATCGCAGCGGAGGATCATAAAACTGCAACAGGGTATGAATAGCTCCATGCTCATAAGTCGTGAGCTTACGGAAAAACTTCAGAATTCCACTATACTGTTCTCTGAAAGCTGCAAGAACACCAGGCTCAGCCATGGAGATCAGACCAAATAAAGGTCCCAACTCAGGTGCAGGGAATTTGTACACAACAATCCTCTTTCTGCTAACTTCCATCTCTGAAGAAGACCAGTACCAGAATCAAGGGAAAGACGAGAACCTGTAACACACAAAAACATGCAATGTTAAATGCAGAATGATTATGCAAATGCAAACATAGGATCAAGGTATCCAATGCTCAAATTCGTTGTTGTGCCGTTGACTGAATTCAACCAGAGCTCCGCTCTAATCAGAACACTGAGATAACACACTGGATGGACCACTCAGGATCAAAATTCTGCACTGACAATAAAACCAGGGTTGGTTGAAGGCCAGGTTTCCTGCAAAAACTCATCCCTCTCACACGTGGGTTCTAGTCTTGAAAGGTACGACATCCTATGCGGGTGGTCAGTGTCACAGACTTTCGAGAAACGATGATACGTTCACCATTTCTGGTTTTGCACCATAGTCTAACGAAGCGGCCTCACTTAGTTGACTCCCCAAATGAACGGTCTCCAGAGTCGACAGTCTCTCTAAGTCAATATTCTCTCAACTGCACCAAATGCGCATGATAGAATATTTCCCAAGAAAAACCTCGTCTGAATGTGAATTTCACGCGAGCTATTGCGCAGCCAGACGCCACGCAAGCTCCCGCTAATCTCCACTCTAATCCTATGTGTATACTCAAGCCCAGGTCCGACTTATCTCTCGATGGAACAGCCCAACCCACAACACAGCACCAACAAGAATGCAATGCAATAACATACAACAGATAATGTACATAAAGCAAAATAACTACACAAAAGTAAACACCCAAAGACGCAACAGACAAGCTCTAGGAGTGACCCGCATAGGGAACTAGTGTCCCCAGCAGAGCCTCCAGCTGTTGTAATTGCGAAAAACACCCGTCAGAAAATAGAAGAGTCGCCACCTTTCGTTATTTATCCCAAAGAGAGGGAAAGGAAACAATCGGAAAAACCTAACGAAAAAGCGAAAGACAAGATCATCGCATCCAAGTCCTGGATTTGGGAGTCGGTTACGCAAGGGGAAGGTATTAGCACCCCTCACGTCCGTCGTACTCGAAGGGATCCACGCTTGTTGTCTATATAAGGGTGTGTTTAACTATCTACGCTACAGGCTTGCGGGACAAAAAGAAAAGAAAAGAGACTCGGCAGAGCATCGCCGCTCTGTGCCTACGTATTCCCTCGTGCAATGGGAAAGTCAGAGTCAACGTAGTTCGGCTAACTACGGGAGAAAAGGGGGGAAGGTTGCTCGCCAAGATATCGCGTCTTGTGCCTACATACTTTCATCTGGTATGAAAGATCAGAGCAAACATAGTTCGGGCGGACACGAAACCACAGGTTAATTAAGTGTTTTAACCGAGTAGGGTTAAACATCCGTTCCAGCAGTTAGGGGCGAAGCCTGTTTGCGGTAGAACCGAAGCTTAACGACACTCTTTTCTGAAAAAGGAGTTTGATTAATCCCGAAGGAAAAAGGTTTGAATTTTTTTTTTATTTTTTTAGTGAAGTGAATTAATTCGGTTTGTGATTCACGTTGCACTAAAGACTATGACATGGAGGCGAATGCGGCGTGTATCGCCCCCAAACGGGACGTACACTAACACTCTAGATAAGCGAGAGGAGACCTCCCACTCATCATTCCCCATGTAGCTTAAAGCTCGTAGCACACATCGTTCATCGCATTTATTAGATGAATTAGAATTGTTTTGAGATGAGAAAGAGAGACGCACAGAAGGTCTAAGGGAAACTCGGCCCTAATGTTGTCATGCAAAGTGGTCCTAAAGTTTGGATGAAAAGGGGAAACATCTACCCTAATGTTAGCATACTTGGATTGAATACCTAATGTCTCTCCTACTCCCATCCTAAACGGAGGGACTAGGAACCCTATGAGGATCATGGCAACGAAAGCACAAGAAGAACAAAGGAAGGATCAATCACAAGTAGAAGATGCATACACGAAAATGCACATTTAGAATGGTGGGAGGGAGGAAAGTTGTGTGGGGAAGCAGCCGCCACAAACTCGTCTCAACCTCAACAGCGATGCAAGATGATGCAAACATATGGAGAAAAAAAGAACCAAATAAACATGCAAACAGATGCTCACTTCGAACCACATACATAAACATGCAACCAAGTGGAAAATGAACACACATTTCAACAAAATCATGATTAACCAAATATAAACAGTAGCAAATATCCAAAACATTTCAATCTTAGTGCATCACACTAATCTATGATGATTCGGATTGAAACGGTATGCAAACAAGCAAGCAAAACAGTAAATATGACATTCTGGCACAATGTTAATCGGTTAACCCCTGGGGTTAATCGGTTAACACCTTAAAAAGTTTGGAAAATCTGGAATTTTGAACAGGTTAATCGGTTAACCATATGCGTTAACCGATTAACACTGTTAACGTTTGAAAAAAATTTGAAAGTTTGAAACGGTTAACCAGTTAACCATATAGGTTAACCGATTAACACTGCACCAGAAGCTAAAAACAATAGCAGAAAAAGCACTTTCAGCATAGAATCACTTAATCAAATGATCCAAAAGATTAACTTATCAAATAAGCATGAAAATATACCTGCAAACAGAAAACCAATAGACAAGCAAACATGTCTACATAGCACAATCACAATTCAAATCCACCAAGATTCAATCGAATATGAAAATCATCATGAAAATGCAAATAAGCTCAAAAATGCTATGGATCTAGAATTTCCAACCTTCGAAGCAGAGATTTGCTTCGGTAAATGTTGATCAACTGAATTTGAGCAGATCCAAACAAGATTATCTGGAAAACTTCAAGATCCACAATAATTCTTGGAAGAGAAATGAAGATCAAACACTTTTAAGCCAAATTACTCCAAATAAGCACTTCCAACTCAAGCTTCAGAATTAAATCTCAATTTGCACGAAAGTTGATTATGAAAACTGATCCAATGATGGTGGTAGATGGAGGTTTATGCTCAAGAATCCATTGATTTCAATGAAAAATCAATGAATCCAAATGATGAAGAGCTTTGAGTGAGGTTTTTGGAAATGGAGAAGTTGAGAGAAAATTGAGAGCTCAAGAGTGAATTCTGAAAAATGAATTGAATTATGAGAGATTAGATCGTTTGGTTTGGAGTAGATCACTTAAGTACTCTCTTGGTTTGGATCCAAAGCTAGGTTTGGGAATTTGGATTGGAAATCAAGGTTTGGAATGTGGAATGGGTTTTTGGAGGGAAATCTGAAATTTAAAGATGTTCTAGATCCTTCCCAAGTGCAAATTTGAATTCCAAGGTGATCAAAATTGGGCCCCAAGTGCAATTGGCTTGCAAAATCACGTATAGGGCAAAATCTGCTATGGTTAACCAGTTAACCATATGGGTTAATTGGTTAACACCTCTGAAACTTTGAATCTGGGCTAATTTTCCTTTGGTTAATCGATTAACCATATAGGTTAACCGATTAACACCTTCAAATTTTGAATTTTGGCGCCTTTTGGAGGGAAATTTGTCCATTTTCCCTGTTTCAACTGTTTGGAGCTCTGCTTAGCTTCTGAACCTCATTTCTGAACGTTATCATTGTAAAACTACTTGACATGAGCTTGAGAGCTACTTTCTGAACTGTTGTTCTCCTGCAAAGATAAAATAAAATCGGCCGCCTGACCGCCGGGCAAAATAAATGCCCGAGCCTCTGATGCTCGTTGTTCGCTGTTCGATCTTTGCACCGGAATGAACCTGAGCCACAAGAATACCTCGATCCCATGCCTCGAGAACAAATTCCATTATATGTAACATGCAAAATGCAAAATGCACAGAAACAAAAGCCAGTTACAGTCAAAACGAAAAGGCAAATTTTGGGGTGCTACAAGTTGCACAACAACGACCCACCGATCAGGTTTAGCCGCAACCTTCGAACAAGATTCACACATGTGATCCCATTGAACATACTCAATAAGGTGAGACTGTTCCAGAACTGCGCCATGATAAACCTCCTTCTATACACTGACCTTGACTTTTACCCACTTGGAATATGGCTTAATCCAAATAAACTCGACATTTACCAACTTTTCTTTGTTGATATTCATATTGTTCTTCAACCTTTTCAAGCAAAATGTCAATAGCTCCTTTGATTTTAATTGTAGTTTGACCCAAGTTCTTGGAGGCTACAAGTAACTTTTGTAGTCAGTATAACAAATACCCTTCTGTGATATCGGCTTCGAAGCGTAGACACTTAACATGCATATTGGCTGCATTTGGTTGCCTTGGAATCCCACATTTGCAACATAAAACACTACCAATCGTTTGTTGAACCGTGAACATACCAGTTTCTCCAGCCATCTTTAGTAAACCTGGCATGGCAAAGAACTGAAAATAGTACTTTACTATGAGAAATTATAAAGAAATCGAACAAAGAATCAAATTAAAAACATAAGAATACATACAGAAATCAACCCTAATACTTAAATAATTAATTATTTCATTTCAATTGAATATAGACGGTTAATTTCAGCAAACAGAGGCAGGGTCGAGGTGGTGGGGAGCGGCCGCTTCCGGCTACAACGATGTCAAGTGATACATGCATCTTTGGAGGCAACCTCAAATGTTTTCAAACAAAGAAAACGGTGCAAGTAGCTGTTGTCGAGGAGTTTCACAACCGCTATAACGAAGATTGTTTGAAAAATAAAAGAATAAAGAGAGAGAAACTTGAAGAATCGTAGTGGAAGGAGGAGCTATGGTGAACAACAAATTTAAAATCGAGTTGATGCGGCTTTTGTATAGAGAGATGAGCGAGGAAGTTTTGGGTGTTTGATTTGTGTGCAGTTTTGGAAGATGATTTTATGTGAATGAGTTATGCTGTTTCCTTTCTCCTGCGATTTTGAAGGTGAAAGTGAGTGAATTTTTAGGTTTTATTGGGTATGTGAGGGTGAGAGTTAAAGTTAATTAGGATAATAAGTATTAATATTTTAAAATTTACTTAGAGGATTTATATTTTTATAAGTTAAAATTTAAATAAAATTTTATCAATAAAATAACAACTAAATAAATAAAAATAGTAAAAGTTATTATTAATGTGTGGACTTTTTTTTCTTTCAGAATTTACAACCTTTTTTTAATATAATAATAGTAATAAAGTTTGATGATAAATAATTTTTTAATTTTACATACATTTTTAAAAAAATAAGGTGTATATTGTTATGCGGTAAAACGTAAAATGAGATTTTATTTATAAAATTGCCACTGCATTTGTTATTTACATCCATTTTCAATATAACAGGTGTAAATTCTCAAATTATATTCTTCTTTTTGCACTAGTGATATGTTTAATTATGACACTTTTTGCTCATTATATATTTTGGAATGACATGAAATGAATGTTAAGATTGTATTTCTTAATAGAAATAATGAAATAATATGTTGCAGTCGTGAATAATTTTGTGTCAATAGACAAAAGGTATATGGTTTCTAAATTGACAAGATTAATTTATGAGTTAATAAAGGTATCTCTTTAGCACACCACATAGTCCCGTAAGTTAACTGTCTCATTTGATTTTGAGATAAATTTTATGATGTTAATTGTCTCATTTGCTTCTGAGATGAACATTATGATAATAATTATCTTATTTGATTTTAAGATGAGTATTCTAAAGTTAGTTTTTTCATTTGGTTTTGAGATGAATAAGAGGAAAAAATTGTGGGTATTATAAAGTTGGCGAGAGTAAGTTTATGTCAATTTTATTGTATTAAATGAAAAATGATATAATTTATTATGTCAAATCAAGAAATCTCTAATGAAACTTTAGCGATGAAAGATCTTGGAAAAACATCTTTTGTATTAAGTTATTTTGGTAATTAGAAATTATTCTCAAGGTACCCTTCGAATATCACAAAAGAGTTTCATCAATAAGGTTGAAATTAAATTCAACATGAAATACAATAATATTTGTGATATTTCAATTACTAAGTTAGACAATTAGGTCTAAATTATAACTACCTTAAAGTAGACATGAAAATTTGAAATTTTGAGTATTTTGTTACGCTTTGGTAGTAAGAATTTTATATATGATTTTTATTATATGTATATGGAAAATATGCACACTTGAACAAATCAATATTGAATTGTTAGAAGAAAAAAAAGGGCAACCATGAGGATTATTATAGAGAACAAAAGAGCTTGTGTTCACAAATCGGAGATCGGACAATGGGGAGATCATTAGTATGTTAGACTTCAATATCTTAGATGTCAAATAGACATTCTAATACAAAATAAATGAAGGTATACATTTATGTCGTTAAGTTACAATTCAATATAGGGATTTGGAATACCGCTTAAGTAATATTGTGTTGAAAGACAATCATATGATCTTTCAACAATAGATTTTAAAAGGCCCGTTGACTTATAAGTTATTATTGTTTGGACTAGAATATATACATACGAAATTTAATCTAAAGACTCATTAATCAAAGACTTGACATATAAGATCTTTCATATGATTATTGTCACTAAGGATGTCCTAGATTAGTGAGAGTCACTCCTTATTTAGGTTTTATAATATTGTTTTGATATTGACACATACTTTATGTTTAAATTATCTGCAAAAATAAAGTTTATGAGGTTATTATTGTTATAACCATTTCTGTATCGTTTGTGCAAATATTGAATTTGCAAACTTCAGTTTGATCTCAATAAAGATTTCAATTGAACCAGTTGAAAATGGACATGATTCATAGATCACATTACATGAAATTTTCATGTTATTCATCCATATTGATCTATGTCATTGAGTACATTTATATGGTATTCGTCGGAGTTTCGTAACGTTATACGTCGGTGACAGCAACTGTGGTGGTCCCATTATTGATGTATGAGGTTGACCAGATTGTAAAGTTGAAATTTAAAGATAAATAACATTCATATGCATGAAATTGTGATATAATTATTAAAAATATATTGCCCAAAGATTGTTGGAATATTTTATAATTTAAATATTATTTAATTATTATATTTCAATAACTATTATGTGGGTGTTTACTGTGATTTTTGGTAAACAACCGCTGGTCTATCAATTTATGATAAATTGACTAATATGCAGGATCGACCATACTAAATCCTAGAACATGTGCTAAGAGTGTGCGAACTTCTGTTTCAACTGAGTGAAATCAAGAATGAAGAGTGTGAAAGTATAAGTGTTGTAAACGTAACGCTAAGATTACTGCCAAACTCCACGTTCGACGCAAATCCTTTGAAGTTTAAAGAACTTTAAAATAAAGATGCAAGTAAGTAAATGGCTTGAAAAATAACTCTAATCAGAACTCCGCGTTTGAATAAGGGATCTTTGCAAAGCAAATGGGTAGAAAAATGTAAAGGGCAGTTTGAAATGTAAAAACTGAAAGTTAAAAGAGGCAAGTGAATTGTAAAGACAAATCTCATTGATAATAAAAGGTTTGGTGTTGTATCACGTACATTCTTGTTACTCATTTCTCTACGCGGGTACTCAGAGCTGTATGAACTAGTACGGTAATGAATGAACACACTTATTACATAAACTTTACATCTATTTGTAGTGCTATAAAATAAATTCTACATGGAGGTTGAGGCTACTTGACGTGCTTCTTTTGGCGCTATCTTCGCCCTTTCAACTGTTCCCACGTTGGTTTGAATTTTGAATATTTGCCAATTCCCCCCAATTTTGGCAAACCTCCTTCGCGCTTTCCTTGCTATAGTCTTCGTCGAGCGCTTTCCAACACTTAGCATTTTTAAGCTTCTTTTCCTGCTTCTTCGACTTGACGCTTCTCTCAGTTCTAGTCGAAACTTTCTTATGTATCAAGTATTGAAATCTTTGACTTCATATAAATATGGTCTTCGACTAGCGTCGAAAATTAGAAGTCAACAGTGGGCATATGTATTTTAAATATGTTTTCTATTTATCAAATTAAGAGCCTTAATTGAATAAGTGGTCAAATAAATATAAAAGGCTATTTATATTTCTATCTAGTAATTAATTAATTAATCAAATATGATTAGATGTCAGGATGACCTATTTCAGAATAATGGGAACCGGTTGAGTATTCAAGACATTAGGAGTACCGATTGAGGAAGAAGCATACAAGCCACCAGGTGTTCGTTGTTTGTCTTCCACCTTTCAGGATTACCGCCAACAAAACTTTCTCAATAGATCCAGGTATTCATGCAATCCCATTCAGGTATTCGTGCAATCTCTTCTCATATACTGTAGATCCTGTAATTATATAAATGTTTGTATTATATATTTTATTCCACATTAAAGTATATGACATAATATGTAGAACATGTATATATGATTAATTGTTAATGATTTAACTCCAAAATAAGATTCTTTCATGTCATTTGAATAATACATCTTCACATGAGTCATGTTATATATTTAAATATTAAATATTATTACACTCTCCCACTTGACTCATGTAACTTAATAATACGTCAAATTATAATTCACATTAACGAATCTCACATGCGTTGGTTCCATCATTCATCATAATTAAGAATACAAATCAGAAAATTTTACCTCATATCCCTACCATTATCCATCCACTTCTACATTTTTTAAAATATCTCAATTCTACCCTTTTCACTTATCAAATAATTTTATTATTTAATATTTATTATTTTTTAGTATGGACCAGTTGAAAATAAACATGATTCATAGATCACATTACATGAAATTTTCATGTCATTCATCCATATTGATCTATGTCATCGAGTACATTTATGTGGTATTCGTCGGAGTTTCGTAACGTTATACGCTGGTGACAACAACTACGATGGTTACATTATTCGTGCAATCTCTTCTCCCATATATTGTAGATCCTATAATTATATACATGTCTGTATTATATATATTTTATTCCGCATTAAAGTATATGACATAATATGTAGAACATGTATATGTGATTAATTGTTATTGATTTAACTCCAAAATAAGATTCTTTCATGTTATTTGAATAACATATCTTCACATGAGTCATATTATATATTTAAATATTAAATATTCTTACACTCTCCCACTTGACTCATGTGAGTTAGTAATACGTCAAATTATAATTCAAATTAACGAATCTCACATGTGTTGGTTCCATCATTCATCATAATTAAGAATAAAAACCAGAAAAACGTTACATAAATGAATTCAGAGCGCCACATACATCAATAAACCATTATAATTCCTTAACGGTCATAATACCCATGTGATATCCTACTTTGCTCTAAAATTAAGGAAGATTACACCGAACACATATGAATAATTCTAAGAACTTTAAGAGATACACTATTCCAAAGAAGCCCTTTAGCAGCGCTTTTTTTGGCCTTTAGCAGCGCTTTTAAGCGTTGCCTAAAGTGGCGCTGCTAAAGGTAAAGGCAACACTTTTTTCATGGAAAAAGCGTTGCTAAAGGACCCCTTTACCAACACTTTTAGCAGCGCTTTTTGCCCCCTTTAGCAACGCTTTTAAAAGCACTGCCTATTCCCCCTTCCCCTCCCCCCTTTAGCAGCGCTTTCTTAGATCCCCTCCCTTTAGCAGCGCTTTCTTAGACCCCCTTTTAGTAACGCTTTTAGGAAATACCTTCTTAGACCCCCCTTTCCCCACCTATAACAGCGCTTTTTTGAGCCCTCTCTATGCCCCCTTTTAGCAACGCTTTTTTGTAAAAGCGCTGTCTATTCTTCACGATTTTAATTTTTTTTATAAATAATCACATATTTTATATATTTTTCGATAAACCTGCTTATAACAATTACATTCTCTGCTTATAATTCAGGCCTTTAATTCAACACTTTGGCTTTATATATAACAATTATTTTGGCCTTATTTATGCGTATTCATCACTTTGCAATATACACAATAACTAAAGTATACATTGTAATTCATCACTTAGCCCATAATCATTTTAATACACATAAACCTGCTTAAATATAATACAACACAATCCGATCCTTAGAACAACATCACAAATACAGTCAATTTACATATAATTACAAATCCGATAACTTTACAAATAGATACGACTTCCAGAAATATTATTATCCCGCATCAATATTGGATGATACATATACCTTATACAATTCTCAACTCAAGAATAAATTGACACCATTCCTCCTTAATTTCTTCCAATCCTGCTTTCGAGTAAGTACCGCATTTGAATTCATCAAAGTACTACATAATATAACAGAACATGCACGATTTAGTTTTAAAACTAATTACTCAGATGAAATGTCGGTTAATTATCAAAATGAATCATATAACTTATGAATTGATCAATACCATGATTGGAATCTCTATTTGACCAGAATGAATAATTTCCTTCATAAAGCGCAATACAAAATATCCGCAGTCAATCCCATTGCGTTGACGAGGACACTGTAAATGGAAAAAACAAACAAACATTGATCAGGATATATAGTTTTATCAAGTAGAGCCACTATAACAGTCAAAAATGGGAAAATATACCTACACTCTGATCCAGCTAATGTTGTTAGTCTTGCTTTTTGGCACTATTGCTTCTCTTTGTGCTCTGAATATTTGTATAGCTCTAACATAATATAATCGCACATTTAGAACAATGTCACATAATAAATAAATATATAATTATTCAGAACAATATATCTCATCACTTACGTATCAACCATATTCTTCATATCAGGATATTTTGTTTGATCGTCATCCAATGAATCCAGATAATACACTATTTCTTTCATCGGATTAATCGCGACCAACAACCAGTGTCCACTATAAAATAAGACAACAGTTTAGACGAAAATGTTATATACAATGGCAAAAATCGAATAATTATAATAAATGAATTTAGAATGAAATCTAACCCATGGCCAGTATTATATGGCAACAAGAACAACTTCTCTGTAGTCGCGGCCATAAATATTTGGACTATGTAATCTTTGACTACATCTGGTGTGTGATCTATTGACCGTGAGTTGATACAGCTAGCAGATAAGAATGTGAATATTGAAGTTAAATCATGCGGGACCAACAACTTGTCATACAAGAGCCTAAAAGAAAAACATAATCAACATTAGAATATTCAGTTAAATGAGCAAATTTTAAAATGTTCAATTATTTAATTAAAATTGATCAGAGTACCTGATGTAGGAATACATAACATCGATGCCCAATTCAGAATGATGGAAAATCTGGTCCAAATCCTCCTTAGAAATTGTTTCGACATATTCAAAACCAAAAATTGCTTCCTCCATAGGTATTTTCCGGATGCCACCCTCAGCCACATCTGTTGTTCCTACATATGTTTCAAGGCACAACCTAAATCGAGGAACATATGCTTTTTTTGGCTCGGGCTTTTTTTTGTTGGGCACCTTGCAAGATTCAGGCATCTTACCCTTGCTGACTTGTTGCAACTGTTGATCATGAACCTAAAAGTCATACAAGTTCAGTAATTAACTTATAATAAGATAATCATGTAATTGTAGTAGTACCTGTTTCTTTGATGCAGCTGAATCGGTATCCCGCACAATAATTCCCTTATCTTTTGATTTGGATTTTGTAGGAGTCTAAGATCATCATGTAAATAAGAAAATGTAAATGTAAGAATAACTTTCATGTATGGGTCATAAAACATTTGAATATTACAAGGTTCATAATGGTGTTCAACCTACCTCATCATCTATGAAAATAAGATTTGCCGGCCATGCAACATACGCTCCTATTGCGTCTCCCACCATTGTTGCGTCTGAAACATCATCTGGTATATGCAACAACGCACCCCCCTCTAACGCAATATCAACCGATACTTTCAAAAATCCAGCAGGGAGAGGTTTATGGTGAAGTAAGTCTCCCACAGTGTTATGCACCTTTCCCTTGCCAACCATGCGATAAGTCGGTGACGATAAATATAGCCGACAAGGTGAAATGCCCTAAACAAATAATGATGCCGATTAATGTGTCAATTAAGAAAATTATGCTAAATTAATTTCAATGTAATATATACAATTACCTCTGGAAGCTTCTGCGGACAACTGATACTATCTTTGTCACTAGTATCTTTACCCTCTGGATCGCGCCTTTCCGACATGTATCTCTCTTTGTCCTTCTGTAATTCACGAATCTGAGCTTTCAATTCCTCCAACGTATTCATCACTTCTTTATTGCTAGGATTTTTTTCTTTGGCTGCTTATACAGTTCTGGTGGAGTGACACCAAATCCCTTACCCCTCACACGCCCAGAATACATGAATATGTAACACCCGACTCAGTAAGCTCCTACAATCATTGTCCTCAGCTGGAGTTATACTCTGGAATAAAGTCTCCTGAAATATTGATAAAAGCATATATAAATATATTATACACTTTTGAGTTACTGACAAAACTAATGTTGTAGTACTTACACATTGTTCAAATACTTGTTGAACTTCTTCCTGAACGACTCCATCTCTTCCCACACGGGCAGCCTTCCACACAACATGGTCCGGAAGAGATGTCGCATCGCTTTTCTCCTATTCTAACTACACATTAAGACGGATAATAAAGCATTCATATCTTATTATATATACTTACTATTTTTTGTAACTATATCATATTAAATCATTTATATATACTTACTATTTTTTGTATGGATACGCGGGTTTTGATGTCCGTTGCCGATTTACGCCACTCACAACCTGAAAAAACAAGTTTAAGTCATATTAGAACTCTTGTGGAAGAAGTATATATACTATACATTGTTCATGATAAGTTGTACTTACACAAATTCTTTGGTTCTTCGCTTGGCAACAAATGTCTCCCATTCTTCATCTGAAATCAGATCAGCGTACTTCTTTAGACGCTCCGAGCCGACAAAGTTTCCATCAGAATCTTTAAGAAACTTGTTCGTTAAAAACGCTCTAAATCCCCTCAATCGTTTTTCGGCCAATTGAAGACAATATTTTCTCCGGCAATCATCAATATTAAAAGATCTCTACAAACAAATACACATACATATAACATGTTAGTATAATTAATTTAATGATGTAACCATCAACATAGTTAAAAATAATCAAATATCATACCTGTATCTCGCTCCAAATTTTATCTTTAGCCGGTTGTGTCGCTACTCGAAAAAAAAAAAAATAATGCATCGTGCAACGACGGGGAGGCGAAAAGAAAGGACAGAAGAGTCGCCACCGAACTTTATTTATCCCATGAGGGGAAAGGAAAATATCGAGAAAACCTTAAGAAAAGAATGGATAAGATGGTCTCGCAACCAAGAACGGATTCGGAAGCCGGTTATGCGAGGGGAAGGTATTAGCACCCCTCGTATCCATCGTACTCGATGGGAACCTTTTGTTTGTCGATGTGTGGATTTATTTGCTTAAATATTATGATATGAAAAGGGTTTTCCAAAGGGTAAAGAAAGAGGGTTAAAAATAAAGGAAAGAAAGGGTAACGGGGAAGAAAGGTGAAAGAACAGACTCGATAGGACTTCGCAGTCCCAGGCCTACGTATTCTCAACGGGTGTGAGAAAATCAGAGTCAACGTAGTTCGGGGAACTACAGATATGGGGGGGAATGTGCTCGCCAAGGATTGTGGCCCTTGTGCCTACGTATTCTCATCTGGTATGAGAAATCAGAGCAGCCGTAGTTCGGCCTACGGTGTGTTGATGTTTTTTATGGATGATGTTATCGTGCGCATTCCAGCAGTTAGGTGTTTCGCTGCTCGCTCGTTGGAGACTTAGGCGTTACCTGTTTGCGGTAGAACGGTCGTAACATATCCTTTTTGAAAGATGGATTAGTTTTCGCCACGCGAGGCAAGGAGTCACGTTTGATTGATTGGATTGTTTTTTAGGGGGCGAGACAGGTCCTCGGATAGTAACCCCTACGGGTAGTACCCAATTCGTCATCTCAAAGTTTTTGTTATAAAAGGGTGTGGCGAATGAGGCGTCTTCGTATTGAAAGACGAGCGTCGAAACCACCCTCACTACAGTGGGCATCCCAACACTCGGAGAAGAAGAGGTCTACACCCAATCCTCTCTCTTTAATTCAATGCAAAGAGAACTTCGTTCTCTTATTAAAGATGTTTTGGTTTTGAATGGTAAGTGCTTTGCGACAGAGAACCCTACGGTAAACGTCAGCACTCGGGATAGGAGAAGGCCTACGCCTAACCACTCCACGACCATTCAAGTTTTGGTTGTGAAAATAAGTTTGAAAATGCACTCGGTACGAGACCGAGTTTTTAGGAGAAAATTGTGGAAGGAAGTTGTGAAAGCGAGATGGTTGATAAAGTCGCGCCTTCGTATTGAAAGACGAATATCAAGACCACCCTCACTACAGTGGGCATCCCAACATTCAGAGAGGAAGAGGTCTACACCCAATCTTTTCTCTTTAATTCGATACAAAGATGATTTTAAGGAGATGAGATTTGAAAATGGACGGGAAGCGTCTTCGTATTGAAGGACGAGTGTCAGAACCACCCTCACTACAGTGGGTATCCCAACACTCGGAGAGGAAGAAAGTCTACACTTAATCCCCTCTTTTTAATTCAATACAGAGATAATTTGATTTTGAAAATTGTTTGTCAATGCTTTTGAATCGAGTTGGGACAAGTAATGAAGAGAGAAAAGAGGTGGTCTCAGATCCAACATTACTCATCAATAATTTGACTGGTAATGAATTACGGAGGTCTCGTCATCGACCACTATGATGGAAGTGAAGTAAAAGGTCCAATGGTAAATGGAAATAAAATCCAACTCCAAAATAGAAAATAATTCTAAAAGAAATTGAATATAAAAATATTATAAGATATTATAAACAAAAAGTTAGAAAAGTTAATATATTAACAAACTTAATAAAACTAAATAATACATATTTAAAACAAAATATATTTACAAAATAGATATTTTAAAAGAAAAAAGAATAATCTACATAAAAGAAATAAGAAAGAAAAAAAAAGTTATGAAACAAACAAGGGAGGGGTATATGAAACGGTGGGCTTCACGGTCCAACAATAATAACAGCAAAACATAATAAACAAAACAAAAAAAAACAAAAGCCAATCTTCTTCTTCTTCCAATCCGTCACAATGAGAAATAAACAGTCCCCAAAAAAAAATCCCTCAGGAACAAAGCACGGTACTCGTCTCTGTTCAAATCTTCTGGGTTCCATTTTCATTTCTTTCGTTTCCGTTTCAGCTTACAAGTGGATGTTTGTTGGTTTTGTGTTCGTGAAAGAGGGATAAGAGGGTTCTGGAGCTAAAAGCGGATGGGTTTGGAAGAGTAAAGTGGAAATGGGTTGTGAGGTTTGGGATTTTGAGGTTCGAGAAATGGTAGAACGGGTATGGTGAGGGAGGTTTGAAGGAGATGGCGAGGGTTTGTGTTTGGGTGAATCACGACTGTTTGAGGTGGATGTCGGAAGAACTGGGTTTTAAGATCTTTGGTATGTGAAAGGAAGAAGATGAGCTTCAATTGGGTTTGTGATTTTGGGATGAAAACGGGTTTCAGAAGCTTGTTTGATTCGAAGGTGAGTTGATTTTTGGAGCGGTGAAGGGTTTAAATGGAAGCTTGAAGAGATGAAGGTGATGAAGTTTAAACGAATTTGGCTGTTGATTCGAAAGTTTTTCCGGGCTTGGGTAGTTGTTGTTCATGGGTCGTTTGGAGAAGATTAATGAGTTTTTGTTGATTTTTTTTCTGAAATGGGTTTGGTATGATGTTGAACAGGTTGAGATTCAGAGTTGTTTTAATGGAGGTTAAAGGTTGAGTGGTTTCTGGACATTGAAGAAAAGGTTGTTGATGATAAATGGTGAGGATGATGATGCGTTTAGAAAGCTATTCAGAACTGGAAGTTTGTGTGATTTTTTTTTATGGTTTTGTGAATGGAGTTTGGTTGTTGAACAAAGATGAAGGGTTTGAATGTGTAAAGAGGGTTCTTTATACTCAATGCCAGGGAACAAGACAAACCAAACAAAACAGATCAAGATTATGAAGACAGTAGGAGTAACAGAATACTTACAGAAGAATACCACCAGATTGTTGATGCAGAACACAGGTGAGCTTCTTCTTCAATCTCCAGAAACCACTCAACCTTTAACCTCCATTAAAACAACTCTGAATCTCAACCTGTTCAACATCATACCAAACCCATTTCAGAAAAAAAATCAACAAAAACTCATTAATCTTCTCCAAACGACCCATGAACAACAACTACCCAAGCCCGGAAAAACTTTCGAATCAACAGCCAAATTCGTTTAAACTTCATCACCTTCATCTCTTCAAGCTTCCATTTAAACCCTTCACCGCTCCAAAAATCAACTCACCTTCGAATCAAACAAGCTTCTGAAACCCGTTTTCATCCCAAAATCACAAACCCAATTGAAGCTCATCTTCTTCCTTTCACATACCAAAGATCTTAAAACCCAGTTCTTCCGACATCCACCTCAAACAGTCGTGATTCACCCAAACACAAACCCTCGCCATCTCCTTCAAACCTCCCTCACCATACCCGTTCTACCATTTCTCGAACCTCAAAATCCCAAACCTCACAACCCATTTCCACTTTACTCTTCCAAACCCATCCGCTTTTAGCTCCAGAACCCTCTTATCCCTCTTTCACGAACACAAAACCAACAAACATCCACTTGTAAGCTGAAACGGAAACGAAAGAAATGAAAATGGAACCCAGAAGATTTGAACAGAGACGAGTACCGTGCTTTGTTCCTGAGGGATTTTTTTTTGGGGACTGTTTATTTCTCATTGTGACGGATTGGAAGAAGAAGAAGATTGGCTTTTGTTTTTTTTTGTTTTGTTTATTATGTTTTGCTGTTATTATTGTTGGACCGTGAAGCCCACCGTTTCATATACCCCTCCCTTGTTTGTTTCATAACTTTTTTTTTCTTTCTTATTTCTTTTATGTAGATTATTCTTTTTTCTTTTAAAATATCTATTTTGTAAATATATTTTGTTTTAAATATGTATTATTTAGTTTTATTAAGTTTGTTAATATATTAACTTTTCTAACTTTTTGTTTATAATATCTTATAATATTTTTATATTCAATTTCTTTTAGAATTATTTTCTATTTTGGAGTTGGATTTTATTTCCATTTACCATTGGACCTTTTACTTCACTTCCATCATAGTGGTCGATGACGAGACCTCCGTAATTCATTACCAGTCAAATTATTGATGAGTAATGTTGGATCTGAGACCACCTCTTTTCTCTCTTCATTACTTGTCCCAACTCGATTCAAAAGCATTGACAAACAATTTTCAAAATCAAATTATCTCTGTATTGAATTAAAAAGAGGGGATTAAGTGTAGACTTTCTTCCTCTCCGAGTGTTGGGATACCCACTGTAGTGAGGGTGGTTCTGACACTCGTCCTTCAATACGAAGACGCTTCCCGTCCATTTTCAAATCTCATCTCCTTAAAATCATCTTTGTATCGAATTAAAGAGAAAAGATTGGGTGTAGACCTCTTCCTCTCTGAATGTTGGGATGCCCACTGTAGTGAGGGTGGTCTTGATATTCGTCTTTCAATACGAAGGCGCGACTTTATCAACCATCTCGCTTTCACAACTTCCTTCCACAATTTTCTCCTAAAAACTCGGTCTCGTACCGAGTGCATTTTCAAACTTATTTTCACAACCAAAACTTGAATGGTCGTGGAGTGGTTAGGCGTAGGCCTTCTCCTATCCCGAGTGCTGACGTTTACCGTAGGGTTCTCTGTCGCAAAGCACTTACCATTCAAAACCAAAACATCTTTAATAAGAGAACGAAGTTCTCTTTGCATTGAATTAAAGAGAGAGGATTGGGTGTAGACCTCTTCTTCTCCGAGTGTTGGGATGCCCACTGTAGTGAGGGTGGTTTCGACGCTCGTCTTTCAATACGAAGACGCCTCATTCGCCACACCCTTTTATAACAAAAACTTTGAGATGACGAATTGGGTACTACCCGTAGGGGTTACTATCCGAGGACCTGTCTCGCCCCCTAAAAAACAATCCAATCAATCAAACGTGACTCCTTGCCTCGCGTGGCGAAAACTAATCCATCTTTCAAAAAGGATATGTTACGACCGTTCTACCGCAAACAGGTAACGCCTAAGTCTCCAACGAGCGAGCAGCGAAACACCTAACTGCTGGAATGCGCACGATAACATCATCCATAAAAAACATCAACACACCGTAGGCCGAACTACGGCTGCTCTGATTTCTCATACCAGATGAGAATACGTAGGCACAAGGGCCACAATCCTTGGCGAGCACATTCCCCCCCATATCTGTAGTTCCCCGAACTACGTTGACTCTGATTTTCTCACACCCGTTGAGAATACGTAGGCCTGGGACTGCGAAGTCCTATCGAGTCTGTTCTTTCACCTTTCTTCCCCGTTACCCTTTCTTTCCTTTATTTTTAACCCTCTTTCTTTACCCTTTGGAAAACCCTTTTCATATCATAATATTTAAGCAAATAAATCCACACATCGACAAACAAAAGGTTCCCATCGAGTACGATGGATACGAGGGGTGCTAATACCTTCCCCTCGCATAACCGGCTTCCGAATCCGTTCTTGGTTGCGAGACCATCTTATCCATTCTTTTCTTAAGGTTTTCTCGATATTTTCCTTTCCCCTCATGGGATAAATAAAGTTCGGTGGCGACTCTTCTGTCCTTTCTTTTCGCCTCCCCGTCGTTGCACGATGCATTATTTTTTTTTTTTTCGAGTAGCGACAGCTGGCGACTCTGCTGGGGACATCTAGCGAGCCAAGCCTAATTTGTTTGTCGCGTGTGTGATTGTGTTTGCTTTTATCTGTTTTTTTTTATGTTGTGTTCACTAACCTGTTGGGTTTATTGGTTGGTTTGTGAGGATAAAAGCTTTCTACCCGAGCTTTCGAGTATACATTAAGTTAGGAGGTGGTTTCTTTCTGATTTGCGAGACTTAGGACTCGTTGAGTTGGATCGAATTCCACCGCTCAGATGAGACCCCGTTGGAATGATTATGTCTTACGTGTAGTCGTAATGACGTTCTTATCTTCAACTTGGGAGTCCGCGATTCTGAGGACCTTTGTAGAACCTTATTCCAAAGGTTACTAAAACATGACGCTGTGTTCATCCTTTTTGAAAGGAGTACCGTCTTACGAGTAGTCGTTATGATGGGAAACTTTTGAGGGTTAGTGCATAGGACTTTGGTTGAAAAGCCTTTTGGAACGCCCTCTCGAACCAGTAGATTGCTCACCCGATGGAAAGATACCTTGTGTTCTTGTCTTGCAGGATTTGTGATATTGATCTTATTATTGTTCCATTGTCATATGCATTCATAAGACATTGCATTACATATCATTTTGCATATCAAGAGACTTAAGAAGCTATGATTATCTCAGGTATTGGTGAACTCAATGGCTGATATAAGAAAGAGAAGCACAAATTCCATAAAGTTTAGGGAACCAAAATTGGAATCAATTCAAGACCTTCTGATTGACGTGCCGAAAGTTATCAAGATCAACTTTCAAGGGGAATATGGGAAACTGCTTGATCTTCTCCACTCCAGAGTTGATACCTGGGCCCTGTACGCTATGGCTCAATTTTATGATGCGCCTCTCCGGTGCTTCACTTTTCAAGACTACCAGTTGGCTCCCACCTTGGAAGAATATTCTCACATTTTGAACATTAAGATTAAGGACCAACCTGTCTATACAGGTTTGGAAGAAGAACCAAAACCTGCTGTCATTGCTCTTGCTCTTCATATGACCAAAGAAGAGGTCAAGAAGGGTTTAACCAGTAAAGGGGGTGTTCAGGGTTTTCCATTGAAGTTTTTGCTAGAAAAGGCCGCTCAGTACAAGGTTGATGAAGATTGGGAAAAATTCGGTATAAGTGTTGCTCTGATGATTTACGGGATTGTCCTCTTTCCAAATGTGGACAATTTCATAGACATCACTGCCATTGTTCTCTTTATGCAGAAGAATCCCATCCCCACACTCCTCGCCGATGTTTATCACTCTATTCATTGGAGGAGTGAAAAGAAGGCGGGAACGATCCAATGCTGCTCTCACCTACTATACAAATGGTATGCTTCTCATTTGCCCAAGAAAGGACCGTTCGTGGAAAACAAGAAGGAATTGAAATGGTCTCAGCGCATCATGTCCCTAGAAGCTAGTGATATTGCTTGGTACTCTCACGAGTACTATGATGTGGAAATCATCTTCAGTTGTGGAGAATTCAGTAATGTACCTTTGATCGGTAGGGCCGGTTGTATTAACTATAACCCAGTCATGGCATTACGTCAGTTGGGCTATGCTATGGAGGGCGAGCCCGAAGCAGAGAAGGTTCAGAGTTTCTTTTTGCTAGCGACATCAGAGGACCCTGCGTTTGTCAGGAAGATTGCTAAGGCTTGGGGCAAGATTCATACAAGGGGAAGGAAGGAGTTAAAAGCGAAGAACTGTGTGGCAAAGGAGCCATACAACCGGTGGTTATTAGCCAGAGTAGCTGAAAAGTCGTTGCCATTTCCCTTAGAGCCCTCTATGCGAGAAGCACCTCCTGCTCCCACTCATGTACCCATAGAAGAATACGAAAAACTGAAGCTAATAGTGGAGAGATTGACTAAGGAGAATCAGGACCTTCAGAATGAAGTCCACCAAGCAAATGTGGAGAACGGTCAGTACAAAAGAAAGGTGGAGTTTGAACAGGATCAAGCGGCTGAGAGTAGCAAGAAGCTAAAATTAGAAACGGATCTGAGAGTCAGGTACCAACAGGGTTACGAAGGGGCTGACGCATCATTAACGACTCTCCGGCAGCGCCTGAAGGACACCAAAGCTTCTTGTGATAGGGCATGGCACTTCTTTGAGATTGCCTCTGCCGAGAAAAAGGAAATACGAGAGAACCTTGAAGCTGATATTGGAAATCTTGAGGAACAACTAAGAAGTGCCTTGACCCTAGCGGAAAGTGAACGAAGACTCAAAGAGGAGGCCTTGAGGGGTTCATATGTCACATCTGACGTGTGGAATAACAAGTGTCAAGAATTGGAGACCGCCCAAGAGACAGCCCTTCTGTGGAGGAATCGTTTTGAGGCCTTGCAAAGAGATGGTGCGCAGTGGCTCGAGAAAGAGGCTCAGCTTAATGAGTTGCTGGACACCCATGTGGATTCTATTTGTTATTACCAGTCGACTCTAGATACGTGCCGTGCTAGGTACAACAATTTGGTGGAGTATTGCAACCTTATGATCCGTGATATCCCATGGAGGTTAGAGAGCGCCATTCAAGATTTGGAAGGAAATGATATTCCCCCTTCTGTTCACCACTTTATCCAGCTCTGTGACCAAATGGTCAGGAGGTTCATGTTCGAGACGAGGAAGCTTGAAGAGCGTCTCCAAAAGGAGAAATTCTAGTTTTTAGTACTCTTGATTTTCGGTCATTTAGTGTTTTCCTTGTAATGAGAATTGTTATTCGACATAGTCAGCAAATGTTTGTATTGAATCTTCCCAAATTAATGAGAATTTGCTTTTGGTCTAATTGTGTTTTCTTTATTATTTGTTCATTCGCAATTCTATAATACCGGTTATAGTCATAGGTTTCGAAAGTCTCTTGAGCATTCGCATAACTGGCGCATCATTTTGCATTCCCTGAAACTCGACCTCACACCGCTTGCCGTTTCAGAGAGGGAGAGAGAAAGAGATAAAGAGGAAGAGCAAGCTGACTTCTCAACACTCATACAACACGCGGGGAAATCAGCAGAGAATTATGGATCAGGTTCAAGCCGAGCTTTTGGAGTTCCGTGAGAAGATGGCACAATTCATGGAGATGATGCAGGGGGTGGCCAATGGACAGGACCAGTTAAGGACATTATTTCAACCCTTAATAGCTCAGGTGGATGGAAGTGGCGTCTTGCACGGCGGGGCTGCTGTTGTTCCCCCTCCTGCTAATGGCGGAACCTCGCAAGCCAACGGTGGCCCAACTGTAGTCAACCTTCCAGGCGGAAGAGAACAAACTGGGATCCCCATCCCAGTTGTGGCAGGTGCCATACCTACTAGCGTGAATCCTCAATGGGACCAAGACGAACAAGATGACATCTTCTCCATGAGAGACCTTGGGGGAGGGTTACGATCCGACACTAATAGAAGGTTTGACGAAATAGAAGAAAAGATGAAGAGCATTCTGGAAAGCCAGAACACTATGGGACTTGACATGTCCAATCTGGGACTAATTCCAGGACTTAGGATTCCTCCAAAGTTCAAGGTGCCAGATTTCGATAAATACAAAGGAACGACATGTCCAAAGGTGCATATCCGCTCCTATTTTCGAAGGATGTCGGCATACTCTGATGACGAGAAGTTGCTTATGCACTTCTTCCAAGATAGTCTGTCAGGACCTTCTCTGGAGTGGTACATGGGTTTGGAACCTGCCAATATTCGAAGTTGGAAGAATTTAGCAGAGGCCTTTGTCCAGCATTACCAGTATAATAGTGACCTAGCACCAAATCGCGTGCAGTTACAGAATCTATCCCAAAGAAGCAATGAGTGTTTTAAAGAATACGCCCAGAGGTGGCGAGAGCTTGCCGCTAGGGTGCAACCTCCCATGGTGGAAAGAGAACTGATCGATCTATTCGTGGCCACGTTGCCCGGAATCTACTACGAGAAGTTGGTGAGTAACATGTCAGGAAGCTTCTCGGACTTAATTATCACGGGCGAAAGAGTTGAAAACGGTATAAAATTGGGGAAAATTCAAGCAGCGGAAGGGACCTCATCTGGAGGTGGGAGAAAGTTTTTTGGTGCGAAGAAAAAGGATAATGAAACAAATGCAGTGTACGGCTTTAACAACCGAAAGAGATACTTGGATCAACGTCAGCAACGACCATATTACCAGCAACCGTCACAAGTAGCGAGTATTGCCATCCCGGCGACACAGCCTCCACAACAACAGCCGCGACAACAACAGGAGCAGCGACCTCAACAACAGAATTATGCACCAAGACAGTTCCAGGACAGGAGAAGGGTGGCGGATAGACACTTTGACACACCGCCAATGCCATACGCTCAGCTGCTACAACACTTAATTCAACTGCAGTTGGTCCAGAAAAGGACAATGGCACCTCTAACTGGCCAACCACCTCCTGGATATGACGCCAACGCTAGGTGTGAATTCCACTCTGGCGCCCCCGGCCACAGTATTGACAACTGTAAAGCCTTCAAACACAAGGTACAAGACCTTATCGATAGTAAAGCTATCAATTTCAATCAGGATGCGCCAAGCGTGGATCGAAATCCCATGCCTAACCATGGTAAGGGTGGCGGTGTGAATGCTATTGACAGTAAGGAGGGCCTGAACTTGGTATCCAGGGTAGAGGACTTGAAGACGCCGTTAAGTTTCGTGAAGAGCAAGTTGTTAGAAGGAGGGGTATTCCCAGGCTGCGGAAAGGATTGCGAAGACTGTATGATCTGTCCGGTAGGATGTCGGAACCTAAGGAACCATATACAGCACATGATGGATGACGGTTTGTTACAATTTGATAGAATCTGTGAGAAAAATGCTGAAGAGGTAGTCATCGAAGATAAGGATGAGGTGGCCACCATATCCATCCCATACAAAACAATTACAATTTCTGCGCCTCCGGCGAGGCCCACTATTATATTCACAAAGGCGGGGCCCGTACCCTATGAAAGTTCTAAAGCAATTCCTTGGAACTATGGGGCCGAGGTCTACTGCAATGGCCAAAAGCAGGAACTGAGAGGTTCACCGTTGGATTCTGTGGATAATTTGGTAGGAACTGGAGGAATGACACGGAGCGGGAGAGTATTTGCACCTCCCGAAGTAAGCACAGAAAGGGCTGATAAAGGTAAGGGTAAGGTCGTAGCAGAAGAGAATTCTCAGGCCAGAGGAGAGGAAGCGTTGCTGAAGGATGCGGAGGAATTCATGCGCTTAATAAGAAAAAGTGACTATAAAATTGTGGATCATTTACAACAGACTCCTTCAAAGATTTCTATCTTGTCACTGCTGTTATGTTCTGAGGCTCACCGGAATGCTTTGCTCAGAGTTTTGAATAATGCTTATGTACCTCAAGAGATATCCGTGAATCAGTTGGAAGGCGTGGTGGCCCATGTCAATGCAGGTAACGGGTTGGGGTTTACAGACCGCGACTTGACACCAAAAGGGAGGAACCACAACTTGGCTCTGCACATTTCACTTGAATGCCGAGGAACAATGATGTCACATGTACTTGTTGATACAGGGTCGTCTTTGAATGTGTTGCCAAAAAAGGCATTGATGAAGATCGATCATCAGGGTCTATATTGTACGCCCAGTGATTTGGTTGTGCGGGCTTTCGATGGAACCCGAAGATCTGTCTTTGGGGAAATAACTCTGCCCATCCAAGTAGGCCCAGAGGTGTTTGAAACAGTTTTCTACATCATGGATATCCAGCCTGCTTATAGCTGCCTTTTGGGTCGGCCTTGGATACACTTAGCAGGCGCTGTAACGTCAACTTTGCACCAGAAGTTGAAATATATGGTGGATGGGAATATTGTGACCGTTTGCGGGGAAGAAGACATCATGGTGAGCCATCTGTCTTCGTTCAAATATGTGGAAGTCGACGGCGAAATCCAAGAAACGCTGTGTCAGGCTTTTGAGACTGTCCAAATCAAGGAGAAGGCACCGGTCGAGGTCAAAGCTCCAGAAGTTGCCATGTCATCATACAAGGAAGCACGGGCCGTGGTGGAATCCGGGTCAACACAAGGATGGGGACAAGTGGTGAGCGTCCCAAACAAACAAGATAAGTTCGGATTGGGATATAGCCCACATGGATCATCTTCACAAAGCGCTCCACGTTACAAAGGTTCTGTCCAATTTACTAGCGGTGGAGTCATTTTCGATCAAATTAATGCCATATCAGACGAAGAAGGGGACAGCGACTGTGATATGGATGCGTGGATCCAGCCATGCGTCCCCGGCCAGGGCTTGAAGAATTGGAGCATGGAGGAAGTTATCACAGTGACTTATGAAGAGTAATTGATTTGTCTTGACTAATGTATTTCCATATGCTCTGCCCAAGGCATAATGGACTTTATTTGTAGGGCCCTATCTTTATGCATGTGAACAATCTTTTATCATCAATTAAAAGGCGTCTTTTCATTCAGAATTTTGTGATCCTTGTTGTTCTTGTTTTATCTTTAACAATAAAATGGCAATGTGGTTTGTGTTTTTGTTTGCATATCATTTAAGAGCATAAAATCATCATCATCGCAGGTTGCACATTTCAGATGCCACCGACTCAGACTCGTCTATGACTCGGTATGACTTTGACAATCCGATCTTTCAAGCCGAAGAAGAGATCGAAGAAGACGAAAACCTGCCTGAGGAGCTTGCCAGATTGTTAAGACAAGAGGAGAAGGTCATCCTGCCTCATCAGGAGGAAGTTGAAGTTATCAACCTGGGAACAGAAGAAGACAAGAAGGAGGTCAGAATAGGGGCTACGTTGCAGGGTGAGGTCAAGCAACGATTGATTGAGTTACTCCAGGAGTACAAAGACGTGTTCGCCTGGTCGTATGAGGATATGCCAGGACTCGACACGGACATCGTGGTTCATCGTCTGCCTCTTCGTGAGGAATGTCCTCCTGTCAAACAGAAATTGAGAAGAACCAGGCCAGATATGGCAGTGAAAATCAAGGAAGAAGTTCAGAAACAGTTAGATGCCGGATTCCTTGCTGTGGCCAACTACCCTCCTTGGGTCGCTAACATCGTGCCCGTGCCTAAAAAAGACGGCAAAGTTAGGATGTGTGTTGATTATAGGGATTTGAATAGAGCGAGCCCAAAGGATGATTTCCCGCTTCCCCATATTGACGTGCTTGTTGATAACACCGCGCAATTCTCGGTGTTTTCCTTCATGGACGGTTTTTCCGGATACAATCAAATTAAGATGGCGCCGGAAGATATGGAGAAAACGACTTTTATCACACCTTGGGGGACCTTTTGCTATAAAGTAATGCCTTTCGGGTTGAAGAACGCAGGGGCAACTTATCAACGAGCAATGGTCACACTCTTTCACGACATGATGCATCACGAAATCGAAGTTTATGTCGACGATATGATTGCAAAGTCCCAAACGGAAGAGGGGCACTTGGTGAATCTTCTAAAGTTGTTTGAGAGGTTGAGGAAGTTCAAATTGAGGTTGAATCCAAGCAAATGTACTTTCGGCGTACGATCAGGAAAGCTGTTGGGGTTCATCGTTAGTGAGAAAGGTATTGAGGTTGATCCCGCGAAGATCAGGGCGATTCAAGAAATGCCAGCGCCGAAGACCGAAAAACAGGTTCGTGGTTTCTTAGGTAGATTGAACTATATTGCAAGGTTCATATCTCATCTCACCGCCACCTGTGAGCCATTGTTTAAACTTCTAAAGAAGGATCAGGCGGTCGTTTGGAACGAGAATTGTCAGAAGGCATTTGAGAAAATAAAGGAATACCTACAAGAACCCCCAATACTGATGCCCCCGGTGGCTGGGAGACCGTTGATAATGTACTTAACCGTTCTTGAAAATTCTATGGGTTGTGTTCTCGGTCAGCACGACGAGACTGGAAGAAAGGAGCATGCAATTTACTACTTGAGTAAAAAGTTCACAGACTGTGAATCCAGATATTCAATGTTAGAAAAGACTTGTTGCGCACTTGCTTGGGCCGCTAGGCGCCTAAGGCAGTATATGCTAAACCACACAACCATGTTGATTTCAAAGATGGACCCAATTAAGTACGTGTTCGAAAAGCAGGCGCTATCAGGAAGGATCGCTAGGTGGCAGATGATTCTGACAGAATATGATATTCAATATGTATCTCAAAAAGCTATTAAAGGTAGTGTTCTGTCAGAATACCTTGCAGAGCAGCCAGTTGATGATTATCAGCCAATGAAGTTTGACTTCCCCGACGAAGACATTATGTACTTAAAAATGAAAGATTGCGACGAGCCGTTGCCGGGCGAGGGACCGGAATTGGGTTCCCAGTGGAAATTAATCTTTGACGGCGCTGTTAACTCATACGGTAGTGGGATTGGGGCAATCATTACAACTCCCCATGGGTCCCATATACCATTCACCGCGAGGTTAACATTCCCATGCACCAACAACGAGGCCGAGTACGAAGCATGTATCATGGGTATTGAGGAAGCAATCGACTTAAGAATCAAGAACCTTGATATCTATGGAGATTCAGCCTTAGTGGTCAACCAAATCAAGGGAGAGTGGGAAACGCGCCAGCCAAATCTGGTCCCATACATGAATTACGCAAGGAGGTTGCTACCTTTTTTCGATCGAGTAGAGCTTCACCATGTGCCGAGGATAGAAAATCAGATGGCTGATGCTTTGGCTACTTTATCCTCAATGTACAAAGTTAACTTCTGGAACGATGCTCCAATAATTGTCATTTCACGGCTCGACAGACCAGCATTTGTATTCGCAATAGATGAAGCTCCTGATGGTAAACCATGGTTTTATGACATCCGAAACTTTCTTAAGAACCAAGAGTATCCGCCTGGGGCATCTACCCAAGATAAGAAGACTTTGAGAAGATTGTCCGGCAATTTCTATCTGAATCCAGACGGTGCGCTCTATCGGAGAAACCATGACTTAGTGCTACTAAGATGCGTGGACGAAAAAGAGGCAAACTTGCTTATGGAAGAGGTCCACGAAGGTGCCTTCGGAACACATGCAGGTGGGCATGCCATGTCTCGGAAATTGTTGAGGGCGGGATATTATTGGTTAACTATGGAGTCAGATTGCTTCAAGTACGCCAAGAAATGCCACAAATGTCAAATTTATGCCGACAAGATTCATGTGCCGCCGTGTCCTTTGAATGTCATGTCGTCGCCGTGGCCTTTTTCCATGTGGGGCATTGATATGATTGGAAAAATCGAGCCGACCGCATCCAACGGACACCGTTTTATCCTAGTGGCTATTGATTATTTCACCAAATGGGTCGAAGCGGCCTCTTATGCCAATGTCACAAAGCAGGTAGTGGCCCGATTCATCAAAAGAGATATCATCTGTCGATATGGGATACCCGAAAGGATCATTACTGACAATGGTTCTAATTTGAATAACAAGATGATGAAGGAACTGTGCCAGAGTTTCAAAATTGAGCATCACAATTCTTCTCCCTATCGCCCGAAAATGAATGGCGCTGTGGAAGCAGCCAACAAGAACATTAAGAAGATAGTACAGAAGATGGTGATAACTTATAAGGATTGGCACGAGATGTTGCCCTTTGCCTTACATGGATATCGCACTTCGGTGCGTACTTCAACTGGGGCAACTCCCTTCTCGTTGGTGTATGGCATGGAAGCTGTTCTGCCATTAGAGGTCGAGATCCCTTCTCTAAGAATACTGGCAGATGTCAAACTAGATGAAGCAGAATGGGTAAAGAACAGGTTGAATCAACTTAGTTTGATGGATGAGAAAAGATTGGCGTCTCTTGCGTACGGTCGTTTGTATCAAAAGAGGATGAAGAGCGCCTATGACAAGAAGATACGACCTCGGAGCTTCCAGGCAGGCGACTTAGTGTTAAAGCGAATTCTCCCACCGCAGAACGATCACAGAGGCAAATGGACTCCCAACTACGAGGGTCCTTATGTTGTAAGAAAGGTTTTCTCAGGAGGAGCCTTGCTGCTTTCAACTATGGATGGCGAAGATTTTACATCCCCGGTGAACGCAGACGCGGTCAAAAAATATTTTGCTTAAGAAAGCTCGCTGGAAAGAAAAGAGTATCCAGGCAAGAATGAGGCATCCCGGCGAACCATAAAAGGATAGGTTCGGGCAAAAATTAGGGATATAAGAAAAACGTGAACCCGCAAAGTTGAAAACCTGAAAGGGCAACTTTGGCAAAAATGGGTATCCTGGTGAATCGAAAACCCGCAAGGGCGATTCAGGCAAAAATTAGGGATTTTAAAGCAAATGACTGCGGCCTGCGCATTGATTATCACAAGCATAGTGGATTCTAGGGAGAACTCGAAGATCGACCATTCAAATCAATCTCTTCGGGAGTTAAAGCATCGGAAAGCGTCAAAGCCACGCGAGTCATGGATAAGTCGTCACATGGTGCTTGTCTGTACCACGTTGCCGACATTTTTGTATATTTTCCTTGTGATTGTCTTTTTGCGCGACTTTCTCTTTTCAGGAGTTGCATCCAATGTAAAGTTGCCTATTTTCAGGCCTTTTATCAATAAAATATACTATTCAGAAAAAGCTTTTGTTCTAGTTTTAAATTTTTACCGTTTTGTTTGCAAGAAACGCCTGATATTTTTGATGAAGAAACCTTACATACATAAACTTGTGGGCTTTGCTAACTATTAATCAAGACATTTGTTTTAAATAAAGTCATAATTGATAAACTTGGTGCCAGTTATAACACATTTGTCTAGCTGTTGTCACTTTCCCCAAGCAGAGGTTGAGGATGATTCTTTCTTTATCTAATCCACAGTCAAATTAGCAGAGTTGATTTTCTTCCCACAGGGATCGTTCATCTCCATCCCCAGCGGAGAAAGTGTGGGATAAATTCCCGTTAAGTCTTATTCAAAATCCCTAGCAGATAGCGGATTCAATCTCCGTCAGAATAGAGCTATTCCTCAGCAATCTGTTGTGTTTCCCCAGTAGAGTTGTTCTGGCTAATCATCTATAACTGATTTCCCCGATGGAGTGGAGTTGTTGCCTCCAGCCAAGTTGCTTGATCCCCGGAAGAGTTGTAGGCTGATAGGCCATCCGGGACGTTTTCCGCAGCAGAGTTTGATTTGGATCCCTGGCGGAGTGGTTTTGTTCTTAGCAGAGCAGTTTTACCCAGAAGTTTTTCTCGGAGGCCATCCACGGCTTGCATTCCCCAGCATGAGTTTGTTTGCGCTAGGCGTATCTAGCTCTGACACAACGGAGTTGGCTCTTTCTCTTTAGCATTTATTTTGCTAAAGTGGTCCATTTGCATCTACATACATGCATAGCATCCATCCAAACGCGAAGCATTTCCATTTTTCATGGAGCATTTCGTCATATTCAAACATATGCATATGAGACACAAGCCAGGTCGTTCCCCTTTTGTTTCAAGTGAATCTCGCAGATGATTAGTATCTTTTCCCGTATGTTGGCTAGACCTCAGCTCATGCTGTCTCCCCAGCGGAGATATTTTGTGACTATCACCAATGGATGGTCTTAATTTCGTTCGAATCTTGTTGCTCGCTTATATTTAGCGAAGGCTTGGCGGCAAGGTCAAGTGATCCGGTTCTTCGACGGCGATGTTGAGTTGTTTATTTTGACGGCGATGTCAGGTATTTTGTTTGTTCAACGGCGATGTTGAGAAGTTTGTTTTGACGGCGATGTCAAGTATTTTGTTTGTTCAACGGCGATGTTGAGATGTTTGTGTTGGCGGCGATGTCAAATGATTTAGTTTTTTCAGCGGTAATGCTGAATATTTGTTCTGACGGCGATGTCAGATGATTTAGTTCTTCAACGGCGATGTTGAGATGTTTGTTTTGACGGCGATGTCAAGTATTTGTTTGTTCAACGGCGATGTTGAGAAGTTTGTTTTGACGGCGATGTCAAGTATTTTGTTTGTTCAACGGCGATGTTGAGATGTTTGTGTTGGCGGCGATGTCAAATGATTTAGTTTTTTCAGCGGTAATGCTGAATATTTGTTCTGACGGCGATGTCAGATGATTTAGTTCTTCAACGGCGATGTTGAGATGTTTGTTTTGACGGCGATGTCAAGTATTTGTTTGTTCAACGGCGATGTTGAGAAGTTTGTTTTGACGGCGATGTCAAGTATTTTGTTTGTTCAACGGCGATGTTGAGATGTTTGTGTTGGCGGCGATGTCAAATGATTTAGTTTTTCAGCGGTAATGCTGAATATTTGTTCTGACGGCGATGTCAGATGATTTAGTGCTTCAGCGGCGATGTTGAATATTTGTTTTGACGGCAATATCAAATGATTTGATGCTTCAACGGCGAGGTTGAGATGTTTGTTTCTGGCGGTGATGTCAGAATAATTTGTTTGTTCAGCGGCGAGGTTGGATGTTTGTTTCTGGCGGCGATGTCAGAATAATTTGTTTATTCAGCGGCGAGGTTGGATGTTTTGTTTCTGGCGGCGATGTCAGAATAATTTGTTTATTCAGCGGCGAGGTTGGATGTTTTGTTTCTGACGGTGATGTCGGAGGATCGTATCTTTGGATTCAATATCTGTTTGTATTTAACAGAGGATTAAGTGTAGTCTTCTGACGGCGAGGTTAGATGCTGTTAAAGGAGCTGACGGCGAGGTCAGACGTTCTACTTAATATGGGTGTCTGGCGGCGATGTCAGAAGTTCGTATCGCGGTTGTCAAATTTCTGGGTCCTTGGGTATTCAACCGTCTTTTACCTTGAATGTATGAAAGTCGCTTACCTTTCATCCCTTCAGGTCTAAGTCGCTTGAATAGGGGCAGCTGTCGCTACTCGAAAAATGCATCGCGCAACGACGGGGAGGCGAAAGAGAAAGGACAGAAGAGTCGCCACCGAACTTTATTTATCCCATGGGGGAAAGGAAAATATCGAGAAAACCTTAAGAAAGAAATGGATAAGATGGTCTCGCAACCAAGAACGGATTCGGAAGCCGGTTATGCGAGGGGAAGGTATTAGCACCCCTCGCATCCATCGTACTCGATGGGAACCTTTTGTTTGTCGGCGTATGAATTTATCTGCTTAAATATTATGCTATAAGAAGTGTTCCACGGGGTAAAAGAAGGGTTAGAAACAAGAAAGTTAGGAGGAAAGAGAGAACGGGGAAGAAAAGAGAAAGAACAGACTCGGTAGGACTTCGCAGTCTTATGCCTACGTATTCTCAATAGATGTGAGAAAGTCAGAGTCGACGTAGTTCGGGGAACTACAGATATGGGGGGAATTTGCTCGGCAAGGATTGTGGCCCTTGTGCCTACGTATCTTTACTTGAAGGAAGTAAAGAATCAGAGCAGCCGTAGTTCGGCCTACGGTGTGTTGATGTTTTTTATGGATGATGTTATCGTGCGCATTCCAGCAGTTAGGTGTTTCGCTGCTCGCTCGTTGGAGACTTAGGCGTTACCTGTTTGCGGTAGAACGGTCGTAACATATCCTTTTTGAAAGATGGATTAGTTTTCGCCACGCGAGGCAAGGAGTCACGTTTGATTGATTGGATTGTTTTTTAGGGGGCGAGACAGGTCCTCGGATAGTAACCCCTACGGGTAGTACCCAATTCGTCATCTCAAAGTTTTTGTTATAAAAGGGTGTGGCGAATGAGGCGTCTTCGTATTGAAAGACGAGCGTCGAAACCACCCTCACTACAGTGGGCATCCCAACACTCGGAGAAGAAGAGGTCTACACCCAATCCTCTCTCTTTAATTCAATGCAAAGAGAACTTCGTTCTCTTATTAAAGATGTTTTGGTTTTGAATGGTAAGTGCTTTGCGACAGAGAACCCTACGGTAAACGTCAGCACTCGGGATAGGAGAAGGCCTACGCCTAACCACTCCACGACCATTCAAGTTTTGGTTGTGAAAATAAGTTTGAAAATGCACTCGGTACGAGACCGAGTTTTTAGGAGAAAATTGTGGAAGGAAGTTGTGAAAGCGAGATGGTTGATAAAGTCGCGCCTTCGTATTGAAAGACGAATATCAAGACCACCCTCACTACAGTGGGCATCCCAACATTCAGAGAGGAAGAGGTCTACACCCAATCTTTTCTCTTTAATTCGATACAAAGATGATTTTAAGGAGATGAGATTTGAAAATGGACGGGAAGCGTCTTCGTATTGAAGGACGAGTGTCAGAACCACCCTCACTACAGTGGGTATCCCAACACTCGGAGAGGAAGAAAGTCTACACTTAATCCCCTCTTTTTAATTCAATACAGAGATAATTTGATTTTGAAAATTGTTTGTCAATGCTTTTGAATCGAGTTGGGACAAGTAATGAAGAGAGAAAAGAGGTGGTCTCAGATCCAACATTACTCATCAATAATTTGACTGGTAATGAATTACGGAGGTCTCGTCATCGACCACTATGATGGAAGTGAAGTAAAAGGTCCAATGGTAAATGGAAATAAAATCCAACTCCAAAATAGAAAATAATTCTAAAAGAAATTGAATATAAAAATATTATAAGATATTATAAACAAAAAGTTAGAAAAGTTAATATATTAACAAACTTAATAAAACTAAATAATACATATTTAAAACAAAATATATTTACAAAATAGATATTTTAAAAGAAAAAAGAATAATCTACATAAAAGAAATAAGAAAGAAAAAAAAAGTTATGAAACAAACAAGGGAGGGGTATATGAAACGGTGGGCTTCACGGTCCAACAATAATAACAGCAAAACATAATAAACAAAACAAAAAAAAACAAAAGCCAATCTTCTTCTTCTTCCAATCCGTCACAATGAGAAATAAACAGTCCCCAAAAAAAAATCCCTCAGGAACAAAGCACGGTACTCGTCTCTGTTCAAATCTTCTGGGTTCCATTTTCATTTCTTTCGTTTCCGTTTCAGCTTACAAGTGGATGTTTGTTGGTTTTGTGTTCGTGAAAGAGGGATAAGAGGGTTCTGGAGCTAAAAGCGGATGGGTTTGGAAGAGTAAAGTGGAAATGGGTTGTGAGGTTTGGGATTTTGAGGTTCGAGAAATGGTAGAACGGGTATGGTGAGGGAGGTTTGAAGGAGATGGCGAGGGTTTGTGTTTGGGTGAATCACGACTGTTTGAGGTGGATGTCGGAAGAACTGGGTTTTAAGATCTTTGGTATGTGAAAGGAAGAAGATGAGCTTCAATTGGGTTTGTGATTTTGGGATGAAAACGGGTTTCAGAAGCTTGTTTGATTCGAAGGTGAGTTGATTTTTGGAGCGGTGAAGGGTTTAAATGGAAGCTTGAAGAGATGAAGGTGATGAAGTTTAAACGAATTTGGCTGTTGATTCGAAAGTTTTTCCGGGCTTGGGTAGTTGTTGTTCATGGGTCGTTTGGAGAAGATTAATGAGTTTTTGTTGATTTTTTTTCTGAAATGGGTTTGGTATGATGTTGAACAGGTTGAGATTCAGAGTTGTTTTAATGGAGGTTAAAGGTTGAGTGGTTTCTGGACATTGAAGAAAAGGTTGTTGATGATAAATGGTGAGGATGATGATGCGTTTAGAAAGCTATTCAGAACTGGAAGTTTGTGTGATTTTTTTTTATGGTTTTGTGAATGGAGTTTGGTTGTTGAACAAAGATGAAGGGTTTGAATGTGTAAAGAGGGTTCTTTATACTCAATGCCAGGGAACAAGACAAACCAAACAAAACAGATCAAGATTATGAAGACAGTAGGAGTAACAGAATACTTACAGAAGAATACCACCAGATTGTTGATGCAGAACACAGGTGAGCTTCTTCTTCAATCTCCTTTTTTTCAGTTCTTTTTGAGTGAAAGCAGCTAGGGTATGTCCTCTGTAGTCTCTTCCTTTAAGCTTTTATAGTGAGGTCAATTAGGTTTAGCAGACCAACTCTTGAGGCCCTGAAACCCTCTGCCCCTTAGGCTTTAGGTTTGGTCTGCTACTAACCTGTCCTATTACCATTTCTGTGCTAAGACTGTGGTGCTGTAATTGCCTACAGCTGCTCTGTATTTGCCATTTTTGTGAATGTGTTTCTGCTGTCCCATTTTTTCATGTCCCTGAATTTATTTATTTAAATTGAAAATATCTGATATATTTTAACCTGCATTTTCACTGTGGTATCACAACAATTTTACTGATACATTTAATTTCTTTGCAGGATCACTTCCACTCATGACCAAAAATGGATGGTTGCAGCAACGTCTCAACTGAGTTAGTAGGTCAAGGATATTTGCATAGTAGTTAAGAACCTTTCCTTGTGCAACATATTGCTCAAATTGGACTTTGGATTTCAGGAAGAGAGCATCATAGAAGTCCCGTTCAGATTCTGACTGTTCACACTCAATCAATTGAATATCAGTTGGTGGCAAGACAAGTATAGGCCTTCCTTCTTCATCCTTTGTTTCCTTGGTTCTTCTTAGCATCAAGGTCCTCAAAATTCCCTTGACCAGTTTCAGGGCTCTTTGATCACTCTGCTCATAGGGCTTTTGAATCAACTTAGTCCACCACTGCCAGCTGCACCAAGGTTCAACACGCAAGAAAGACAAGAGACTGAATAGATCTTCCAAACTATTCTGGAGCGGTGTTCCAGTTAGACACCAGCGGCAGTGTGAGGACAGGGCAATAGTAGCCTGGGCAACCTGACTTTTATGGGCTTTAATATGATGAGCTTCGTCTAGCACTACTCTGAACCATTGGACCCTGTGGTAGATGCTATTCTCTCTATCACTTTTGTATGAAGCTGATAGGACACCATATGTTGTCAAGACAACATCATACTCTAACAACAAATCAACATTATCAGTTCTACCCCCACCATAATGAACAAATACAGATATGCTGCCTGATTTTGAATGTGTTTCAAGCTCGTCCTTCCATTGACCCAATAATGCCATGGGACAAACAATCAGAGTGCCACCCTCTACATTGTTAATATTCCTCCTTTTAGTTGTGAAAATGCTGTTATATAGGCTTTCTGCATTACTGTCTTCTGACTTCACCCTGCCTGGATTACTTAGAATCAAGGCAATTGTCATAACAGTCTTTCCAAGTCCCATTGCATCCGCCAGAATTCCTCCTCTCGCTCTCTGTGTTGCTTGTGGAAATTTCTTTGCCGCCTCCCCAGTAAATATGTTCACATAGATTGTCTTTCCATTGCATATATTGTAGGCTGACCAGCAAGGATGTAGATTTCTATCAGCATTTTCATCATCAGCTCCCTTCTCAATTTCTGTCATCCAATACAGAGCTTGACTCTGGTAGGGCTTAAGACTACACATCAGGGTTTTTGGTGCTTCCTTCTCCTGTAAGTCAAGGACTTCAGCGGCTCCAACAAGTTTATTCAAAGCTGACTCTGAAAGAGCTTGTTCATTCTCATTTGGCTCTGGAAGTGGCTCACTGATGCCTTTTCTACGCTTATTAACAGGCAAAACTGAAGCTTCATCTGAATCAAGTTTAAGAATCCGCTTCCGAGCCTTCATTTCTTCAGGGGTGAAATCAGCCTTCCTATATGGCTCAATCTTAACAACATTATTTCTTGCATCATTTCCAATTTGTATGGTGTGGCAATGCATCGGCCTCGAACTTTAACATTTCCAGTCTGCACAAGAGGCATGACGGATTTTGCCCATTCCATTGGCAAAGTAAACTTCAGCAAGGCTTTCTGACGCAAAAACAGGGAATAGAGAAGCTAAAAAGTCCAAAGGGTTAAAATCGGTCTCGTCCACAATAGCATTCTCAGTCAAAACATCATTTATAAATCCATGTCTAGCATTGTCATCATAAGCAAGTGCCTCTTGACTGCTGCTATGCAGGTTGTTATTCCCAACTGGTCTATCTCAAGGTTTTACAAATGAATTCAAAAAGCTTGCTGAAGATGGTTCTTCCCGGTAGGTTGAATTGGAAGACCGTAACTTATCGGCAATGGTATTTCCATTAAGGAGCTGTTGAGATAATTCTTGCTGCTCATTTAGTATATGTCTATTTCCATTGGTGGAAGGAAACATTGAGGACTCATTTTGGTCGTTGATGTTTAGGGGCACAAGATCACATAAGCTAGCTGACCAATAATATAGGATGGTGGTATTTGTCTTTGGAAATCTGTAAGCCCATCCATCAGGACGTATTGCTCCACGGTGTTTTACAAGACCATACTCCCACCCCACGTTTTCAACTTCTGGACTCTCTTCTCCACCAGTGGCCATACACATCAGAGATTGAAATTGTTGACGACCCAATGAATCACCTATGAGTGCAATTGTTTTGTCCTTCATCTTTCTCAAGAACTGAGACCGGTCAAACTCTTGCATATCACAATTTTTTTTTTGGCTGCCAGCGGTATCCCTCAAATGAGAAATCTGGTCGTTGTGTCATTCTACAAGACCACATTGATGATAACCATTGCTTACAGTTGAAACCAGAATAGAGTGGTCTCCTGCTATCTGCAACCCATTTGCCGTTGGCGTAATTACAAGCTTCACTTCTGGAAGAAGACTTCAAATCTTTTTTGTGTACAAAATCCGAAGATTGGGGATGTATAGAATCTACAGCGGCTGCACCCTTGATGCCAAGTTGCAATTTTGTTTTATTTTCTCGGGAGGGTGTTAAGGATTTTTCCACAACTTTTTTCGGCTTTGTAGTTCTCATTGAATCAATTGGGAGTTCCAAATGAAAGTCTGAAGGTAAGTGGTACCATTCTTGAGCTGATCTAAAAGTGGTGCCTATTGGATTTGTTTCCCAAGTCCACAACAATGTGCTAAAAAGAACAAGAACAACTAGGGCTAATGCTGCAGAAACAGGTCTGCCTTTGAACCTATAAATACTTCCTCCTTTCATCTGTGCTTACACATTACAACAAATACAGGTCCTTCACTTGTCTATACATTCAGGACAAATCCATCAAAAAAACAACTTCGGCAATTCTTCTTATTGTTGAGGCTTTATCTTAATTTGAATCCCCTTGTTGTTGCAATTCGTTGCTTAGAGAAGCTGAATCGGGTTGCGTCGGTTTAATCGCAATTGCAAATCCAGAGCGTCGAGGAGGGAAATGACGGAGTTAGCCTTGAGCTTTGAAGGAGAAGGAGTGCGAGAGAAGATGAAGATGATGCTCTTCTTTTTTTCTTTTTGTTGTTTATGAAATGGTACTGACATGATGTTGGTTCTGAATTTCTGATTTTGTTATTCTTTTTACAGGTTGGTACATCTTTTCCTCTCTTGCTTCCGCCATAACAGTAGTATTGTTGAATGGCATAATATATGGAGATCCAGACGTTTCGCCACTTTTGGCCCATCTCCTTTATTGGTGAGGCGAATTTGGCTCAAGAAGTTAACAGCGTGGTACTGAGAACGTGGTCCTAATTTAGGCCGAAAGAGAAAAGTATCCACCTCATTAACAACCACAGCCTTCATATTTGGGTGCTGAGACAAAAGGTTGGTCAAGTGATAGTCGGCATTAGATGCTGCCTTGTTATCTGGATCTCCAAGTTTATTAACAAGTGCAGAAAGTAGTCTGCGCTCTTGCTCTGATTTCCTACTTAGTAGCACATATATGGTCTTTAATGACTTGTTTTTCAAAGCAGGTAGCATGTCTCGAGATGCTTCTTCAAGTGCAACAACAAACCGTTCGTATCTCTGCTTTAAACATTCCTCCCAATACCAGAAAAGTAGAAGGGAGTAGCCATCTTTAGTTTCAGGAAAGTGATCTAGTGGTCGTTGTATCAGGGTCTTCAATTTACGATCTGGCAATAAGCTTGCAATAAATAATTCTTGAAGTGCTTCAAAACCTGACAAGGCATGGCGCTTTCCGCGGTACGTAATACTCGCTAGCATTTGATTGTGCTTTCCCTTTTCTGAATTTGTGTCTTCCTCTCGTGTTGCATCATCATTTTGGATTAATTTTGTTTGCAACTTGTGACGTTTCTGTGCCTTGCAATTCATTTGCTGCAGTTTTGTTCTCGTTGCGACGTGTATTCGTCTTCAGCATGTGCACACCGCCTGCATATTTTGCTCATGTGGTATTCCTCCTAAAGTGATACATTCTTGAGTTGAAGAGTTGAAATAGTGTGAGATGGGATTATGAAAAGGACCTGGTACTTCTACTCGTGTAACATCACTTGATGTACTGATGCTTAAACAATTTTGAAACAAGTAGCAAAGCAAACAGACACTGAAATTACTTTGGATTTCATCAATGAGGGAATTAGGCTCATTACGTCTATTGGCAAGAGCATAAATGGCAAGAGCATAAAGCTTTGATAATAGTAGCATGTGGCCGTGTAGTTTGACCATATGGATTTGACTTTTCTTTCTTCTCTTTTTTTTTTATTGTAAATATATGGGCTCCGCTTGTAGTTCGAGAAAAACACATTGGCTTGTAATTTATTTGGATATGTTCGCATTTTATTGAACTTCTGAAATGAAATGGGCTTTCGACTATATTTTAACCTTTTCCACAATAGTCTTTGAATGGGCTTCTCGCGAGAACAACCAATGAGAATGTGTTCTAAATCTTTGATCCAATGTATTTTTATAATAATTTTTTTTTACACAAAAAAAAAACTTTGGACTTGAGACATCAAACAAAAGGCATTGACTAAGACTTTTCAGATTTTACTTTGCACAAAACTTTGTCTATAGAAGCAACTGGATCCAAATGGTTATACACTTTGACACCAGTTTCACACCTTACTCATAAACAAAACTTGGAAATCGCCATAAGATCATGATAACCAAACTCAAAGTTCTTGCCTTAAAATGATGAAAACTTGACATCCCGCGAGAACCAAACAAAATTATTAACTCGAAATAATTGCCACTTGAGTTAACCTTGAGAAGTAGAATTGACCTTGAATTATCCTGAATTGGGAACGGATTAGAGCCTTGAATTAATAAATCAGTCTGGATTTGACCATTTGAATATCAACAAACCAAGGTCTCTAATATAAAAACTCCCTGAGCCAAGACATGTCTTAAAATCAGAGAACCATGATTAAACTTTAATTGAAGAATAAACTTGATCCTGTTGATCATCGACAACAAAACACTTGATTAACCACAGTCCTGACAACTGACCCACATACAGATGATTTGGGGTACAGAAACCCTGATTGAAAACTCATGAAACAATCTCTTGACTGACTAACCAAAAAAAAAGCCACTGAATAATACTCATCACTTGCCCGAGTCACCTTACACATCCCCGAACCACAAGCAAAGATAGCCTCCTCCTTCTTCCTAGATATAGTTAGTGAATGGATGCACAGGTGAAGGTATATACTGGTAGGACAAATTTGGGGTATGCTTATGCAATGCAATGCTTACGTATGTGCTGATGCTATGAAATAAAACATAAGCCAGAGAGGTCGGTCAAATTTTGGGGTACAACAGGTTGTAACGAAGGAATTCTCCAATTATCGCAATTAATCGGAATTTGCAAACGTACAAGTGCTCCAATGTAACTTGTCAGCAACGCACCGTTAGGCTCAACTAATTGATCTCTTTCATTCCAATGCACATCATACTTTACACCTTTATCTCTTTTTTCATAATCATTATTCCTCTTTTAATATCGCCTTCCACGTCTTTTGTTGTTTCGTTTCCATCATGTGATATTTCCTCGTTGGTGGCCATAATACTTGTAATTCAGAAAAACCAAAGTATCAAATGAATGACATGCAAATATGTAAATAATAAATATATACATAAGAAATATATAAATAAGAAAAACATATACATAATTTTATTGAATGACATAATATGTAATTTTACTATTGCATGATATAAATATGTAATTTTACAAGTACCTTTTTCACTAACATCTCTTTCTTTTCTTCATTTGAACATGTTTTACTTGTCTCTTAACAACACGGACGGATGGATTGATCCAAATTCCCTCGTTATGATCATTTCTAATATATGATTCGTCCGCTCTAATATTCTCATCTGGATCATCTATAATATAAGATTCCTTCTCAACATCAACATCCCCCTTGTCTCCAATGTTATCATCGATTACTTTGTTGAAAAAAATAACTATAGACCATTTCGTACTTGTCGGATCAGTGACATAGAACACTTGTTTAACTTGCGTGGCTAGAATAAAAGGCTCATCTTTGTACCCCACCTTATTAAGATCCACTTGCAAAAATCCTGACTTATCCATTCGTATGCCACTATTATTTTCAATCCACTTGCATCCAAAGATAGGAATCTGAAACTTCTCATAATCAAACACCCAAATGCGCTCGATAACCCCAAAGTACGACATATTCACATATTTGGGGTTTAAGTCCTTCACACTTGAAATGTGTATTGCTTCGGAAAGCACGGTGTCACCACTATTTTGCATTGTACTTTTATCATCTTGTTCTTTGGTATAAAATGTGTATCCATTAATTGCGTATGCGCTATAAGAAAACAGATGCAAACTTGGACCATATGCTAAACATCTCAACCTTTCTGTTATTGAAGCGGGATCAGAATAAAACTTTGAAAAAATATGCTCCTTGAACCATGTTATAAAACTTCGATTGTGCTCACGTACTACCCAATTTTCATTTCTATTCAGATTTAAACCTCGAAGAACGTCCTTGTGCATTTCAACATACGACTCAACCTCAATGTCATTGTGCAGAACATACAAATGCACTTACTCCCGTTCATCCCTTGAAACTGTCACAACTTTATTTCCAATTAACTGTTTACCTACTATTTTTTCAACAACATGAGATTTTGGGAGGTCAATGGATTGAACGTTGGACAAATATTCAGTACAAAAATCAATAGCTTCTTCAACAATGTATCATTCAACAATACATCCCTCTGGTCGACTTCGGTTTTTCACATACCCTTTCAATATTTTCGTATAACGTTCAACAGGGTACATCCATCTCATATAAGCTGGTCCACACAGTTGTGTCTCTTTCACAAGATGAACAACTAGATGTACCATTATGTCAAAAAATGATGGAGGAAAATACATTTCAAGCTCACACAAAGTAATAACTATTTCTTTTTTGCAATGTTGGTAAGATCGCAGGATCGATCACCTTACTACAAATAGACCTGGAAAAAAAACACAATTTAGTTATTGCGTTTCTCACTTTTTCTGGCAAAATATAACGTATACTTATTGGTAGAAAGTGTTCCATTATAACATGTCAATCATGTGTCTTTAAACTCTTTAACTTGAGGTCTTTCATAGAAACAAGTCTTCTAATATCTGAAGAGTATCCTTCTGGAACTTTAACTTCACTCAGAAACTTGCACAATATCTTTTTCTCCTTTCTAGATAAAGTATAAGCAGCAGGTGGTAGATATGTGCAATTTCCTTTCTTCAAGGTTCCTAATTCATTTCTTATTCCCATTGCTACCAAGTTCTTTCTTTCTTTAAGGTCATCCTTAGACTTTCCTTGTATATTGAGTAACGTACCAATAACACTTTCAAATACATTTTTTTCAATATGCATAACATCAAGAAAATGTCTTACATACAACGACTTCCAATACGGCAACTCAAACAAAATTGACCTCTTCTTCCACCCACGCATGACAAGCGTATGAGCAAAAGGCTTGCCAAACTGAGAACTCACATCTTTCACCTTTTCAAAAATTTGTTCGCCAGTCAATGTAGGTGGAGCTCTACCTTGTTCTGAATTTTCGTTTAATGTTTTTCTCTACCCACGGTAGTGATGATTAGAATTTAAGAATCTACGATGACCAAGAAAGACATTCTTCTGACCAAATTCCAATCGTGTCCAATCTGTGTTTTCTTCACATATAGGACACACACATTGACCTTTAATGCTATATCCCGATAGATTTCCGTATGCTGGAAAATCATTAATTGTGCCAAACAACATCGCCCTCAAATTGAAACTTTCTTTCCTATATCCATCATAAATCTCCACACCGTTCTCCCGCAAACTCTTTAAGTCTTCGATTAAAGGTGTCGGGTATATGTCTATGTCATTCCCTGGTTGTTTAGGGCCAGAAATTAACATAGATAACATCATGTACTTACGCATACATAGCCATGTAGGTAGGTTATAAATCATAATAATTACAGGCCAGGTGGAATGTGAGATACTTTGTAGACCATGCGGATTCATTCCATCAGTCGATAATGCCAAGCGAAGGTTTCTAGCTTCTTTTCCAAAATCAGGATACTCATTATCAATTTTCATCCACTGTGGTGAATCTGCCGGATATCGATACTTCCCATCTATAATTCTATCATTTGCATGCCAAGTCAAGTGTTTTGCATCTGTTTCACTACGAAACATGCGTCTAAATCTCAGAATTATAGTAAAATACCATAAGACTTTTGTCGGTGATAACTTTTTCTTATACCGAGATACACCGCATTTAGGACACTCGTTTAATGATGCATATTCATTTCGAAACAAAATGCAATCATTTGGACAAACATGTATCTTATCATAGCTCATGCCAATAAAGCATAATATTTTTTTAGCTTCATAGGTTCGATTGGGAAGAACATTATCCTCTGGAAGCATCTCTTGTAGTAGGGCTAACAACTCTGTGAAACTTTTATCCGACCATCCATTACCCGCCTTTAAGTTGTACAACTTTAATACCGCAGACAATCTTGTGAAAGTAGTGCAACCTTTATACAACGGTTTCTCTGCATCGCTTACCAACCTCTTAAACATCTTGGGACAATCCTGAAGATCTTCTTCAAGTGCTTCTGCAATCTCTTCGACTCGATCAAAATCATATGTATCTGTGTCATTGTCCTTTGAAGCATAGGTCGTATTATCCCCCGGTTCGACATTCTCGTTACTTATCTCACCATGTAATGTCCAACATGTATAACTTCGATCAATTCCATGTCTCATTAAATGAGATTTCAACTGAACTACGCCAATTCGACACCCATAACAACAACCTAAGCAAGGACATGTGATCCTACTGGGGTCTTTGGCGTGTTCAACAGAAAACTTAACAAATTTTGATACCCCATTCTCGTACTATTTTGACAATCAATTACAAGACATCCATTTTTTATCCATACTAAATAAGTAGCCTAAACTAAACTAAGAAAGCTAAACAAAAACAGTGAATACATGTGAAGAAATCACCAACTTCTAAGAAAGCTACACAGTAGGATTATTCGAAACGATCACTACCTTGCTCTTCACAGGTAACCCATATAACAGACAAAATACAAATTTTATCAAAATCATATTAATAATTAACCGATTTTTAATTACAGAATTTAAAAATAAATACAAATAAATAAATATAAATATTAATAATTAGCATATGGAACATATTCACAAAAAACCAAGATAGTCTTGATTGGACTATCACACTTTTCTCACTTTTAACTCTTAACACACATGTTATGGGAATCCCTCTTTTAACAGCTATGTATGGTGATTTCTCAGGGTGCAACTATTTCTATCAATTATAACTTCGGTAATCATCGTTTTTTTAAAATAAGTTAAAAAGCAATAAAAATTAAATTATATCCTTAAACCTATAGCAGCGCTTTTGCATGGCATTTAGCAGAAAGCGCTGCTATAGGTCTGCCTTAGGATCCCCCTTTAGCAACGCTTTTTTTAAAACGCTTTCTTAGACCCCCCCCCCCCCCCCCTTTTTTAAAGTGCTTTCTTAGACATCCCCCCTTTAGCAGCGCTTTTTTTGAAGCGCTTTTTTAGGCCCCCCCTTTAGCAACGCTTTTTTAAAGCGCTTTCTTAGACCCCTCCTTTAGCAGCGCTTTTTTAAAGCGCTTTCTTAGACCCCTCCGCCCCCTTTAGCAACGCGTTTTTAACAAGCGTTGTCTTAGGTATGCTATTTTTTTCATTTTTTTTTTCACTCTTTAGTAGCGCTTTTTCAAAAAGCGCTGTTTTTTTATGCGCTGCCAAATGTCATTTCTGACGTAGTGATAAGAACTTGTACGGAAGTGAATTTTTTTAAGACATAATATTAAGAAAAATAGTTGTTGGTTCTTTTAAGATAAAAATTAATTTTTTTTTGTTTTTGGATTTGGTAAGTCATTAGCACAGAGCCATTGAAGATATTTTTTTTTTTAATTTTATCTTTGACCAAATAGATTTATTAGAAAAAAAAATTATTTTTGTGTAGAATATTCAATCTGATAATAATTTGTAAGAGGTTAAAAGATGGCCAACTTCTACATTTATCTTAATTTTTCTTATCTTTTGTAGTGTATTCTAATATATCGAATTAAGGGGCGTGCTTATAAAAAAAATGAAAGGTAATAATTTATTCATTTAGAGTGTGATGAATAATCAAAACATCTTAATTTAAAATCTAAATTTTCACCTAAAAAGTTAATTTGGAGTGAAAATAAATAGTGAATTGTTAAATAACATTACTGAAGGCGAAAAGTTGAATAAATTTAGGAGTAATCAAGAAAAAAAACAGTTAGATTTTAAATTGGAAGATAATAAAAGTATGAAATTTTAAAGAAGAATGTATAGACAGATGTGAATGACATAAGAACACAGATGATAAAAAAACTCAGACAAAGAACACTCGAAAAAAAGCGCCAAAGTATCTTCGATACGATGCTTGTATGGTTTCTTTTGAGTTTTCAGATGTGTGTGAGTTTTTTTATCAACTGTGTACATAATGTACAAATCTGAATTTTATACATAATGTCTGACAAAAAACTTCTGCGCATGACTGACAACTTGAGTAGAAGTCTTGGTCTTCACATAGTTCCTTGATATATCCTTCCATTTACCTTTTTCAATAGTTTTCAAACCTGCCAAAAACGCCTCGTGTTCATTATTTGTCCACTATTTCACTACAATGCAACCAGAAAGTTTCTTTAAATTCTCATTGAATAATATAAATTCATCTATAACACGGAAGAGATTAGAGTTTAAACAAATTAATGAAGTAGTATAGTGATAACTAACTAGTTAAAATATAACATAAAATCTTTTTAAAACTCAAGATTTTATACAAGCACGTTGAAACCCTAATACTAAAGTGTTCACACTAAATATACCTAATCATAGAAACTAAATACATACCTTTTTTCGGTTTTCACGGGTCGAACTTTGACCAGAATCAGGATATTCATTCCTATCTTGATCCAGAATCAGGATATTCATTCCTATCTTGATCACTTTCATTCTCCTGTTTATCAAAAGAACAAAGCTCCATCTCATTATGATTCTCATCCTCCGTGTTGAAACTATTGCTTGCGGTGTCATCCACTTTAGAACGTTTTGTCGCGATCACATTACAGGTTTTTCACGATTCTCATTCTTGCTCGTTGAATTATCCATCATGATCTTTCTCTTATCCTCTTTCTGAATAAAACTTTCTTTCTATCTTTTGATTCAAGGAAAGCCTTCTTTCTTAAATAAGGGTTTTGTTTTTAAAGATATTTTACTATTTGCGTTTTTGACTTGATTTTAAGTTTTAATAGAATTTAATAAATTTGATTTGCGAATACTTCTTTTTTATTTCCTAAATTTTCTGTTTTTACTGTTTTATTAATTATCATTTAAAAATAGATAATAAACATGATTACTGATTATTTATTTATTTAATTATCCCCACATAGATATTTTTTAGGCAAGACCTATACATATTTTCTCACTGAAAATTTTTTATGTTATTTTTCTTCCTTCCCATAATTACCTTTCAATTATTTTTTAAAGAAGTGATCAATTTTTTTTATAAAATAACTACAAACCACTGTTTTTTAGAAGTTTTATGATAGTGTATTGTTTTATTTTTCTTGAATAAAAGATAGATATATTTTAAAAATTAAACAAAGTACAGGACGATAGCAATGATCCAGTCCAATAACATGATGGTGTATCTTATTGTAAAAAAATATTATATATATATATATATATATATATATATATATACATTTAATTAAAATACTTTAAAATAAAAAATTATATAAATAATTTAAAAATAAGCAATCAGCGGGATTTATCCGGTTATATCATAAATTATTAAATCATAAATTTTAATAAAAGAAGTATTGGCAAATCAAATTTATTAAATTCGGTTAAACTTAAAACCAAGTCTATTTAGATAGAAAGAAAATTTTATTTAGAAAGAGTTAAGAGAAAGATCATGATAGATAATTCAACGAATAAGAATGAGAATCGTGAAAAACCTGTAATGTTGTTTGGCGTGAACATTGCGGCAAAACCTAAATGCTAATTGGCGTGAACATCGCGGCAAAACGTTCTAAAGTCGATGACATCGTAAGCAATAGTTTCAACACGGAGGATGAGAATCATAATAAGATTAGGTGGAGCTTTGTTCTTTTGATAAACAGAGGATCAAAACGATGATGGAGCTTTGTTCTTTTGATAAACAAGAGATCAAAGTGAAGATGGAGCTTTATCTTTAAAATGGAAAATTTGATTTGCCAACTGCTTAAAAACAGAGGATCGAAGTTAAGATGGAGCTTTATGCGTTCAGCGAATTTTTTTATAGGATCAAATTAAAGTGACGTGTAGCATAATTTTCTCATTGATGCAACTGCATTTGACCAAAATATATTGTACAACTTCTAAAAAAACAATAGTTTCGTAAATATTTTTTTCGCACAAGGTAAATATATTTTTTATTTGTATTTTGATATTTCTTTTTTATTATTGAAAATTTGTCTAAATTGATTTTACTATTTATTCTAGAGAGTTTCTTTTTCCATTCCATGTGATTTTTAATATCCGTACGAGTTTTTAATAATATTCTCAATTTTTAAAGTATTTTCGAACGCACTCTAATTATACATATTTTATTTATTTTTGAGTCAGGTACTCAATTTTACAAAATAATTTATTTTGAAAATATAACTCAAAAAAAATTCTAATAGAATTCAGGTCCAAATATGTGACTAGTGAAGCAATTGAGAGTATTCTTAAAATGCAGCTTGTCGTGACTCATATATTGATGACTATTCTCACCAAGCTTGTCTTGCAAAAAAAACCTTCTCGTGCTAAATTTAAATTTTCATTTTGCCCATCCAAAATAAAGGATATTTCCTCACGATCCCGCGCCAATTCTGAGTCAAACAGGTTTCTTCAGTTTGACACTTTAGGAGGGTTTTTTTTTGCAATTTCAAAGGTGGTTGGAATATGGTGCGTTAAGAAATTGTCATTACTTTAATAATTTTAAAATATATTTTAATTTTAAAATTTATAATTTCTTTTAAAAATGATGTAGGAAAGACAAATATGTTATTTAATAAACTTACTTTTTATTTATTATAAAAAAAAAGTGAATTTAAAAGAATTTACAAAATCATTGATTCATTTATGTTCTTTCTAATTCAAGTTACAAAATCACTGATGATTTATATTTGTTCCTTTTGATTCAACTCATAAGGTGTGTGATTCAAATCACACTTATTTTAAAAATATTTTCAGATTACACTAATGACATGACTTCAACTAATCTCAACTATGATTTTTAATCCAAAAACTTGACTAATTGAGTTAAAATATATTGTTTATACTCAAACACAAAAAGTTTGAATTATACATGCTAAATTATACGGATCTAAACCTCAATCCATAAATGCGCAATTGAAGAAGAGACTCAATGATATAATTTAAGACCAAAACAAAGCTTAAAGGACATACAACAAAACCATATGGCAGAGACATGCACAGTCTCACTACTACGGAAAACATATACAACAACGGTTGAAAAAGAGATAACATCACGCGTGACATGCCATTGTTATGTAGGGTGTGGTTGTATTTGAGCAACTTACAATCACGGTCGTAATATTTTCTACAACTCTTACGACCGTTGTAGAAAATCTGAATGCGCGGTATATATGATCAGAGTTTCTATAACTAACTATGGTGGTATATACCTTTAGGCAAATAACATTTTATAACGGTTATTATAAATAACCGTTGTTGAAAGTAGTCAGAGTTAATTATAAAATATGTAGATTGCTTATTTTTCAATCAACTTCACAACAACATATAACCATTCAAATTGATGAAGAAGTATATAATCCAAAAATTAAACTATTCTTGAAAGTCAACTTAAACAGGCCACTATTTTCTGAATTGCATATGTCTCATCGTTCATCTCACGCTGTTTAACATATAGAATGTGGTTCAATGGTCTAAGTTCTTCAATTATTTGTAGATAAATACAAATAATTGAATCCCTACTTAATGTATCATAGACATGCAACTTTAATCTCCCATTTTTTATGATTGACAAGCTTTCATGTGGAATTGAGTCTCCCATTTAATGTAGCATACACATTCAACTTTAGTATCCCCTTTAATGTAACAAAAGAAAAATATGATCAATGCTTTCCTTCCATTATTTGTGCTCCTCCTGAAATATTGTACAAAATCGCAACGACATAAAACACATAAAAGAAATTTAGACTCACATTACAACTTCACCCAATTTAACAAGATCAAAATAACCAGCAACACAAACAATATTTCAAGCAAACAAACGAGCTATAAAAAGTGATCAAAATTATTACAAACCAATGTTTTTTAGTGGAAGTATAGTTTTTTATGCAATCAACCTGAGACCTTGAGAGAAGCACACTTTCAAGACACAGGCCTCCACCACTAGACCAACCTTTAGGGGTTATTTAACTTTACTATTTACTTCATTGATCCTAAAATATATTTCAATTTTAAAGTTGTATATAATTGTTTTTTTTATAAATTATTTAGGAAAGATAAATAGGTTTCTTTATAAACTTACCTTTCATTAGTATTATAAAAAAAGTGAATTTAAAAGAATTTAAAAGATAATATAATATTGTATTGAGAGTACATTGATGTTATGACTTGAACGAATCTCAACTATGGTTATTAATCCAAAAATTCAATAATTTACTTAATGCATATTATTCATACTCAAAGACAAATAATTTGAGTTATGCATGCTAAAATATATGGATCTAAAACTCAATCCAGAAATGCACAATTGAAGAGGAGACTCAGTGATATAAACTAAAACCAAAAGAAAGCTTAAAGGACAAGTAACAAAACCATATGACAGAGACATGTATAATATCTTCCTTAATGTAGCAAATATATGAAACTTTATCCTCCCTTTTTTTTTATGCTTGAAAAGCTTTCACTTGGAATTAAGTCAACTTCAAGCAAAAGCAAAGTGTGATAAATGATTTTCTTCAACTACTTGTGTTTCCCCTTAAACATCGCACAAAAGCACAACTGTATAAAATACATAAAACAAATCTAGACTTACGTTACAACTTCTTCCCATTTGACAAGATCAAAAATAGATAGTTGTTAATGAGCCTAAATTCAAAATAACTAGCAATACAAACGGTATTTCAGAGAAACAAATGAGCTATACATAGCTAAGAAGAATACACACCATCAAAGATCGAACACATAATACATATGTTAAATGCAACAAATACACAATTAGACATGCAATTATACAACAACAAATAATTACGTGATTAAAACTTTTACTAATGAAGATTAAATAATGCACGAACAAACACAATAATGCTCAAATACACATAATTAACATAATGAAGGAAGAATCCAAGGTTCCTAATTCCCTGCGTATCTTGTGAAAATGTTCAGTGTAACACCCCATTTGAATCATCTAATTCTATAGAATGATTTAATTGTATTGTATGTGTTTTGAATGGTTGAGGTAGTAAGGGAGCCTTTGAGTATGTGGTAATGTCCCTAAAATATTAGAATTTTAAATGAGCGATGTGGTAATAATTAACGTGAAGTAAAGGGTGTTAGACACAATGAGATTAATAGTATTACTATAATAAATAAGTTAATATTGATTTAAATAACAATAATAATAGAGAGATATTATTTCTTTTATTATTATTTTCTAGGGTAGTTAGCCTAATGATATGATTTAGAAAATTATATATATTATAGTAATATTATAGTATAATATATATAGTAATAATAATAAGATATAAAAATAAATTAAAAATAAGAGATTTAGTTGGTCTATTTATAAGAAGGTGAGAGAGAATAGAGAATGGGGATCGTACGTGGAAGAATTGAAAAAGGGAGAGTTAGGCCAAGAACAAAGGGTAGAAAGAAGAAAAAGACCACCTTTATAGAAGAGCTTGGAGCATAAAATTCTAAGGTAAAGGGGGAGGGGGGCTATGTTGGAGAATTTCCAAAATATATGTTTATATTTATTTTGACGAGTCAATTAATGAGGAAGAAAATGGCATAGTGGTTGAAATTGATGGTGGCAATGTTGGTGTCTTGACTTGAAGTCCTGGTGTTGTCATGCATGTGAACCACCAGACCATTACAACGCTTGGTAGTTTATTTGAATGTTATTAAGATATAAGTGTTCATGAATCACTATGATGAAACTATTGAAACATTGTTTCTCCTTATCAAGAGAAGTAGTAGAAATCAAACACTCAATCCTAATCGTTGATGTTGAACCTATGTCTTCTCTTCCCTTGATTCAAGATGAATCAAGTCATTTGAATGTGATGAGTAAACCTCCGATTATGACACCACCTTTGAACCACCCAACGGTCTTAAAATCTTTGTCTGGCTATTTTCAAACACCCACAATTCAAACCCAAACCTTCCTTCCATAATCCTCTGGTTAACGCTATTGAATTGACAGAATCTCCTATTCTTCAATTACTTTCGCTCGGCTGAATCTGTGAAGGAACGATTTGTGCAAAACCCCCAATATCCAAGATTTTTGGAGGGATAAAACCCTAACAATTTTATTCAAGAAAAACCCACTGATCTCTCAACCCAAACCCGCTACAACGATCCTATGTTTGGACGTTATCACCTCAATGATGCGGAATGCATAAAAAAATGATTATATGTATTTGTTGAGAAAATGCAAGAAAGAGGATGAAGATGATGATAGCAAAATCAGTGTCTATTTTCACTTTTCTTATTATTGATAGAAGAATGAGCTAAAACAATATATATATATATATATATATATATATATATATATATATATATATATATATATATATATATATATATATATATATATATATATATATATATATATATATATATATATATATATATATATATATATATATATATATATATATATATATATATATATATATATATATATATATATATATATATATATATATATATATATATATATATATATATTGAAAGACAAATATAACAGAAAAATAATGTGAAACGAGCGAATGATTAACCTAAAGAATAGGGGGGTCGACCTAAGCTCTCCCGATTTCAAAATTATGCAGAAAAAGTTTCTTTGCATCGACTAGAACTGGTTCGTGCTTCGATGCAAAATAACCCAGTTTTGACAAATAGAAATACAATTAGTAAGAGTCGACCAGAGGATCGATGCGAGCTCTCCTGAGAGCAAATCACAAAAATCACTCTGTATGAGTCGACCTAAGCAGGCTTTGAGTCAACTCAAAGGTTCAGAACTTGCAAAAATGCTGATTTTAATATGTCTTGTTATTTCTAGGTACTTCTAATGTATATCTAAGTCAACCAACGTGATCAAACTCACATACAATACATATAATGCTTTTCTATATGAACAGATACATGTTTTTGATAAATGTTTGACACGAGAGAACAACAAATGCATATGTGACTCGATGATACCGTCCAAAGTACACATTACTAACTAGATATGTTTTGGCATCATTAAAACAAGTATTGAGACAACCCGCCCTCGCAGTTAACCTATTTGCAACCAATTTTCCTAAATGGGTGGGGGTGAATCGAACCTAAAGCTTAGTGTAAACACACGCTTTAGAATTTATTTTATGCAACTTTTATCGTACCGTTTTCATCTTCTTCTTGTTCATATTTTGCAGCAGACCCCCAACACAAAATCTAACAATATTTAGTAGACCTCCAACACAAGATCTAACAATATTTAGGTTTGGTTTTTTATTTTGATCTATACTTTATTTATAGTTAATATTAAAATATGCAACTTTAAAGAAGATGGTAACAATATTCATGATGGTGAAAGAAATGAACAGTCATGCTTCCTTATTCATTACTAGGTGAAATGTACATAATTATATAAATAAATATGTCAATTATATGATATTTTAAATCCATGTCAAATATGTTAAAAATAATATTTATTTATGTTAAGTTTAACATGTGCGATAAGCTTATGTATGTATGATTTATAAATTATTGATGTATGTGAATTTGGATAATTAAGAAAATATTTGATTATGGTGTATACTTGACTATAAAATACATGTTAAATATTATTCTTTGATATAAGTAATTTATTTTAATTAATAATTCATTATTTATGGATGAACTGATTTGGTAAAAAAATTATGAATTTGAATTTATAATGTATGTATTTGTTGGGGTTGGTTGAAAATATACATGTTAAAACTCTTTATGGTGGAGTATGATTTTCTGTAAAGACAATGAAAGTTTATGGATTATTTTTAATCTCACGTCACTTAGATTGGTGGAGTATGAATGGATGACAACCTGAAAAGCAATCACTTGTCACCTCGGCCAATCTAAAGTCGAGGTTAAAAATTAAAAGGTCGTGAGTTTGATCTCTAACACCAGCATTTTCATAACAAGATGGCGCACCCAATGTTTTTACCTTGGTTTTATTTAACACCGAGGTAATATCTCAATGTTATTACCTTAGTTTTATGAAAAACCTAAGGGATTTTTTTTTGTACTGTCGTTTTCACTTGTATTACAGAACCATATTTTTAGAACCAATTACAGGATTATTGAACCATATTTTTTGGAACATGTATTACATAATCAATTACAGAACCATATTTTTTGGAACATGTATTACATGATCAATTACAGAACCATTTTAAAAACTAAAACAAAGGAAAACAAAAGCAATAACCAAAATGGAAAGTTTTATAGTCTGTCCAATAGGATTTGCCACTGGTCCTTAAACACCTATAGTAAACATTTTAAACTAATTAGGTTAATCAACAACAACTTTAAATATAAAGTGCAATGATTAAAAATGAGTAAAATGATTGATTATAAATTTCAAAGGGATATAAAATATTTACTTACTAGTTTTCCCATATCTCCTCTTCATGATCACGATGAATAGCATGCACATCATCTGAATCATTTTCTCCCGATGCTTGACGTACATGTGTTGGTAAACAAGGCGTCTCATAGTTAAAATCTTGATTTTCATCAGTACTACCGAGAAGATGTTTACCTTGAAGAACAATTGAACATCTAGTGTTAGAAGGATCAGTGACATAAAAAACTTGTTTTACATGGAATGCCATGATAAAAGGTTCCTTCTCATAAGTTGCCTTACGAATATCAGCCCGCGTGAATCTCAATTCATCGGTTTCTACACCAGTGTTACTATCAATCCACTTGCACTTAAATAAAGGCACTCTAAAAGAAACATAGTCAATCTCTAAAATCTCCTCAATGACCCCAAAGTACACCCTAGATGCTACTACATGATTGTTATCTTTAGAACTAGAAAAGTACATGGATTCGGCCTCAACCATAACCCTACTATTTTTCATGGTGCTACGATCATCCTTTGATTTTGTATAGAAGGAATATTTAGAAATTTCATATGCACTCCAAGTAATTACAGTAAACATAGACATATGTGGCAACCATTTGCAAAGATCTGATGCAATACTCTCTTTATAAATACTTTCACTAAACCAATTTATGAAAGTTTTGTTATGCTCTGTCAACAACCATTTTTCATTCATATGAGGGAATTTTTCCTTTAAAAGACTTGTGAGCAGTCAAGTAAGGTTGAACTTCACTAAGGTTATTCAATATATGCAAATGTGCTTGAAGAACTACATCTTGGAAAAATGTCTTAACATTTAAGCCTTGAATACCTCTACCATCATAAAATTCATCATCATGAGACTCAGGAATTCATATAAAGGAAGCTTATAATAAATAGTTTATACAAAACTAAATAACTTCTTCTGTGATATACCTTTCTACGGTCGAAGCTTTCGGGTAGCGATTATTCTTTGTATACCCTTTAAGAATCTTCATGTAACAACTAAGTGAACCATAATGTCAAAGAGTGATGGAGAGAAAAACATCTCTAATTGGCATAAGACAACTATAACTTTGCATTCCAAGTCATATAAATTTCCAAGATCAATAAACTTACTACACATAACATTTAAGAATAAGCACAATCTGATTATAGTCACCCTTACATTTCTTGGTAAAATGCCACGGATAACCACTGGTAGAATTTGTTGGATCAAGACATGACAATCATGTGATTTTAAGCCAACTAATTTGTGATCATTATCTGACACAAGTTTCTTCACATTTGATGAGTACCATTGGGGAACTTTGATACCCTGCAAACAATCGCATAAACTTTTTTCTCATTTTTAGAAAGAGTGATATACTGGGGGAAAATAGATTATATTTCCTACTTCTTGAAAGCATCAACTTTAATATCATGAATGATGACTTCTAGGGTATCATTAATTACTCCATCATCATCAATTGTATGTGGCAGAGGTCTCTTACTTTTGCTTCACTATACCATATCCATTTCGTGTAATTTTGAATAATTTCATCACAACCACAATGATTGAATATAACATCCCTATGATGTTTTTTCCGTATTAAAGTAGTTTTTACAAGGACAATAAAAAATCTCATTATTTTCAAGAAGGTTTTTTTTTTCCTGGTGAAATCAAGAAATTGTTTCAATCCACACTACTACGAAAAACATATACAACAACGGTTGGAAAAGGGATAACATCACGTATGACATGTCGTTGTTACGTAGGGTGTGGTTGTATATGCGTAACTTACAATCACGGTCTTACGACCACTGTGGAAAACCTGAATGCGTGATATATATGATCACGGTTTCTATAAATAATCGTGGTGGTATATACCTTTAGGCAAATAACATTTTATAATGGTTATTATAAATAATCGTTGTTGAAGGTACCCATGGTTTATTATATAATATGTAGATTTCTTATTTTTCAATAAACATCATAACAACATACAACCATTCAAATTGATGAAGAAGTATATAATCTAAAAATTAAACTATTCTTGAAATCCAACTTAAATAAGCCATTGTTTTATGAATTACATCTGTCTCATCGTTCATCTCACGTTGTTTAACATATATAATGTGGTTCAATGGTCTAAGTCTTTCATCACATCAATTCCTTCTATTCTAGTTTAATTTGAATAATATCATTAAATTGTTGTTATTCAAATTAAAATATAAGAGAAGATATGGATGTGTTGAAGGAATCAAATCATTGACCCACATTTTATATGTTAAACATACCGAGATGAATGATGAGAGAGATGCAATTCGGAAAACATTGATTGATATAAGTTGGCTTTCAAATACAACTTAATTTTCAGATTATAAGTTTCTATGACAATTTAAATGAAATGTATTTTCAGCGAAGGGTTAGTGAAACAAACAATTTACATAACATATAATAAACTCAACTTCATACAATAGAATATAACAACACAAGATATTATGTAATGTTTTGAGAATTTAAAGAACAAAATATTGTTAAGTCATAAGAAGCTTCTTTCTTGTGACATAACAATTTTTATTCTTTAAATTCTTAAACATTAATCAACAACAACAATATTTATCAACAACACAACAACATACAACAAAATAAGTTTCAAGAACAACAATAACAACATACAACAACAATAACATACAACAACATACAACAACATAAGATATTATGTCATGTTTAAAGAATGCACATTTTTTAAAACTAATCGTGGATCTGGAAAAAAATTATGATTTTCATCTAGTTTATGAAGCTATGAAGAATAAGTCCAAGATGAATCAAGTTAACACAATAATTTTATACTTCTTGTATTTTTTTCATATTTACATAAACCATATGTATTATTGTGAATCTTGTTGTGCATTACGACAAAATTCAATATCAATTTGTGAGGCAAAGAATAATAACAACCAAAATAAATGGTCTTCAGCAATAATAATTTGTACACAGATAATATAATAGAATAAGGCAAGAAAAAACTGAAGGTTTGTTTACCCAGTTCGATCAAACGATCTACTCTAGGGGAGAGAGCAACTCTCCAATTCACTATACTCAGAAAGTTGTTACAAGAGATTACAGATGAGTTACAAGAAAATAGCCTTCGCATTCAGGTTTCCAAGAGCAACCCTAAAGGCGCCCAAGAACAACTATATTTTCTATACAAGTGTTTCCTTACCTCTCCAACTCTCAATATATGAGTCACTCAAACCCAAGGATTAAACCCAAGTTGTAATCCAAGATTTTCTTTGTGTATAGCTGAAATCATATGCTATACCTTTAAACTCTTGGTCTCCCTTGTTGGTGAAAACTCTAAGATTGTCACACACCAAACATATACGAGATACATATTTATAATAGCAAATATCCAACAAACAAAGCCCAAAATCACATGGATCCATGGACCGAATCGAAAAAGCCTGAAAACTCGAAAACACTATTCATTCGTACAGACAACACTATTCATTCGTACGGGACATCACTATTCATTCGTACGGGACGTCACTATTCATGTACATTATGTGTATCATTATAATGTTTCTTCTTGTTTGGTTTTCTTATGTATAGTTTCAATTGTTATTTTATATTGTCACTTTATCGTTTGTGTTTCTTATATACATGTTCAGTCTATGGCCTATATATTTGTTTGTGATTCTTATATATTTATGCATATGCCAAAATTACATAGTACGTACAATATATATTTGTTTATGTTTCCTATGTATATAAATATGATCACTGTTTAATTTTTTTAAGATATATTTACCCATATTTTATGTTTAGAATATATATATATATATATATATATATATATATATATATATATATATATATATATATATATATATATATATATATATATATATATATATATATATATATATATATATATATATATATATATATATACTTTTTAACTTTAAAGTTTTTTTTTCTAATTTTTAACATATAATTATACTTTTTCTTAGTTTAGTTATAATATATATGTACTTCTTTTTTTAAGTTAATATATATCTCTCTTTTACTAATTATAACATATATTTTATTTGTTTAGTTATGACATAATCATTTTTATAAATTACAGTATGTACTTTGAGTTTTATATATATATATATATATATATATATATATATATATATATATATATATATATATATATATATATATATATATATATATATATATATATATATATATATATATATATATATATATATATATATATATATATATATATATATATATATATATATATATATATATATATATATATATATATATATATATATATATATATATATATATATATATATATATATATATTTATAGTGTGTTAATATTATTTTCACATTTTATTTTATTTTAACTTTATGACGATTATATTATATTTTTATTTTTATGTCAATTTTGTAGCAATATGCCTTCTTTGTGGATAGCATGTGCATATTGTGTTTACCTTTCTATTTTTTCAAATTAATTTGAGTTGATGTAAAAATTTGTGACACTATCGTAATAATAATAATGTCTTTGAGTGTTGTTTGGTTTATTATTGCATTTCGATTTCGAAGTTAAAATCTAATTTAACTTTCGAGAACCGTTTGAGTGCATATATTCATTTTCTCGGCTTCTCAAAAAGTGATTCTTATATGAATCCACTCTAAGTTAGCTTCAGAGCTAAATTCAGTTGTTCTTCGATTTCGATTGGTTTCGGTCCCACATTTACTTGTTTGATTGTTTAGTATTTTAGTCATTATCTTACTTTCCATTGAAAAAATGTATCCCTCACCCTCGGTTGTAATTGTTATTTGCTTGTGCCGCATTTATTTCTTTAGATCGATAATTAATAAAAATAAAATATATAAAATCAATGTTTCAAAAAATCAAAGAATTTGGGCAACACTAAGTTCCATTTTCAAAAATGTTGGTCGACATCAATTAATCAATCAACCCAAACATTCTTGATTCATATATCAAGCCATATCCCATTTTTATAAGTCGACCATTTTATGTGTCACCATCAACCTTCCCTTTTTCCTTTTCAAACCTTTTTCAAACTCATCCTGCATTAAAACCCATGATCCAACATCAATTGGCATTTTCTTGAATAAACTTCAAAAAACACAATAAAAGGCGACTAGGATTGCGTGCCATGAGTCTTAAGTGGTGGAGAAGGGGTGAGAATGGATTTACATACACTCACTCTGATTATTTCAACACAAGGCGTTCAACTTGGTTGATTGGAATAATCACCTCTACCCATAGTCTTTAGTGCGATCCAAATCAGAAACAAATCTTCTCAAAACCTAAAAAAACACTTCAACACATCAAACTTGTCTTTTCTCCCCCCTGTGCGATTGAAACTTCTCAAGACACTAAGCCATTGCCCTCGTGCGATCCATAACTCAAACAAAAATTTTAAAAGAACATTGTTTAGTCCTTTCTTTCGTGCATATAAACTAGTGTTTCACCCTTCCCTAGTGAGCAGACAAGTCAATATTTAGTAGTTAGAATGTGATCTAAACACTCGTTCATAAAAAACAAATAACCCATTTTGGGCCGAACTAGACATAATACATCAAAGTTTAAGACACAAGTAACTTGACAAGGATATCAAAAAAATGTGAAGATTCAACATGTTCGTTGGACGAACAAATAGAGAGGAATAACAACGAGTGTTCCCTGGGCAAGCTTCTGGCAAAGCCCCAACAAACCATCTCAGAATGACGGCAGTAAGAAAAGGGCACTAAGTTCCTTGGGCGAACTTGAAACAAATGTTCGCTGGGTGAAGAAGCAGTGAAGCTCCATTGAACCATCCCAAATTTGAAGCAGTAACTAAAGGACCATAAGTTCATTATGTGAACTTGTAGCAAAGAAGTGTTTCCTCAAGGGTTTAGAGGCACTTCAAGTGCCATAAAGTAGTGTTCCTTGGGCGAGGAATGAGTTTGTTGGGCAAACTTGGTAGAATTTAGTTGTACTATATAAGTATTTTTCACACTTTTTGGGGATCATAACCCGATTCCGCATAGAAATCTCATTTTTCAACATTTCTTCACCAAAGAGTGAGATTTTGCAAATAGAAGTTGGATTCGCATACAAGTTTGATTCTTCAATGTGGATGCTCATTCATCTTCTCTCAAGACTTATAAAGCAAGCTACCATGGTTATGGGTAGCTAATTTCCTTTGTATAAAAGGTAGAGGTAGTCTACCTTAGCTTTATGTATTTCTTTTGATTGGCCTTGTATGTGAACAAGTGATGATTAATATATGATGAGTATTTTTGTTCTCAATGGTCTATTCTTATTTCATAAAACTCTAGACATAGATTTTATGGAACTTGACCTAAAATATTCATCTATTAATTTATAGATTGGAGAGACCGGTCTATGGTTGATATTTGCTTTGTATTGAACTTAAATCTTACTATATTGGTCGTTATATGGAGAGATCTTATAGCGATGAATACGGTATTTCTCACGATGCCACTCTAGAGATAAATGTTGTTCAGAGAATACGCGATGATATTAATTGGATCCGACTTCACATGAAAGATTAAGAGAATACGTATAAGTTGGGATAGATGAAAACTACGTTTGATATACTTTGTTAATCAAACACTTTAGAATTTATAAGCTTTGCTATTAAAAATGTGACAATTTATGAAACAAACTTTGAAAACACTTTTTCTGGAAACTTTAAGCTATTGAGCGACAAACATCAGATATCAGGACAATCCATGTGGAGACGATAATGAAAATCCCCCATATAGTACGGTTCGAACAAAATGGGGCTGTTGCCGGGGATCGTTGTTGATATTGCAAGCATTACAATAATTTAATAATTTTAAGATCTTTGTATTGTGATTTCTTACCTTTGTTTATTTTTCTTGTGGTGTTTAATTTGTTTGGTTAAATGTGCAGGTTTTGCTTATGCAAGGGAGTAGTATACATGCAGACCAACTTCTTTTCGATCCTGAGATTGAAAGAACCGCGCGGTAACTCAACAGCAGAGCTAGGTGAAGAAGGAAACTTGCCAAAGAAAGACAAGAGCACGGAGAAATTTCTTCATATACACCCATTGTTACACCAAACATGGTAGATTCACCACCACCCCTTGCTTCAACCCCATGTGTTAAGGGTCCAAGACACAACGCTCAGTTTCCATGCAACGCCCAAAATGGGAGGCATTCTAAGATGAATACAGGAATCCTAGCTTTTTTGTATGCAAATCCCTTTGCGGGGATGGACCATGAGGATCTGTTTACATATCTCACGAAGTTTTACGAGATAACAGGTGCAACTGGAGCTCCGAAAGTCGAAGAGGAGCCTTTGGTCAAAATACTATCCCGCATTTCTTAATTGGGAAGGTGAAGGAATACTATTTTGACCAACCTGTTCTTGTGATGACGGATTGAAACATATTGAAGGAGAAGTTTCTTGAATGATTCTTCCCTCACAATCTATTTATGGAGGCCAAGACGAAGATTTCAGTATTTGTGCAACGAGGAAGCGAATCTCTCAATGAAGCTTGGGAGAAATTTAAATCTATGTTGAGAAATTGCAAGGGCCATGGTTTTGATGACTTGAATCAAGTGCACATATTCCGTAACAGACTTCAACTCGTTCATAAAACTCTTTTGGATGCTACGACGGGTGGTTCTCTAATGTCAAAAAGCGCGGAAGATGCAGTGTCCATCATTGATAGGATGACACTAAATGATCATTAAGGTCAACACAACCTTGGTACTTTGCAAAGAAAGCCAAGAACTATCTAGTTGGGAATGAATGATGTTATTCTTACTCAAAATCAATTACTCTCACAACAAGTGGAGTTGTTGACAAAGCAGATGTTAAACTTCCATAACAAATAAAGAGATGCAAGAAGTTCCTAACAAAAATCAAAATGCAATAAGTTGTGAACTTTGTAAAGGTGATCATCCTACCGACTATTGTCCACCGATTGTTGAAGAAGCCAACTATGCGAGAAACCAAAATCAAGGCTATCAACCAAGACCAGTGTATCAAAGCAATAACCAAGGTTACCAACTGAGAGGTAATAGCCAAGGTTACCAACAAGGATGGAGGCAAGAACCGGGATCTTCTAACCGTCAAACTTACCAAATTTATAACCAACCGCAACAAAACCAAGTTAGAAGCTCAAAAATTAATGAAACTTTTAATGAATTCATGCAAATGTCTATTTCCACTCAAAAGAGTACGAATGTGGCAATTTGGAACCTTGAAACGCAAGTTGGAAATTTGTCCAAGCAACTAGCCGAACAACATAAAGAAACTTTTCTGGCTAATACTCAAGTGAATCAGAAGGAATCTTACAAAGCCATCTTTACTAGGAGTGGGAGAAAAATTGGTGTGGGAGTTTATAAAAATGATGAAGTTGAAAAGGAGGATGAAATTGTTAAAGAAGTTGAAAAAAATAATGAGAAGGAGTTAGTTGAAAAGGAGGATGTAGAAAAGAAGTTGAAGGAGGAGAATAAGAAAAAAAACTAAGAAAGGAAAGGAGCATGATAGTGAAGTTTAAATTAAAAAGTTGCCATACCCAAATGCTCATACAAAAAAAGACAATAAAAAGCACTTTGCTAGCTTCTTGGACATATTTAGTTGGTTGCAAATAACCATTCCATTTTCCGAGGATCTAGAGCAAATGCCAAAGTATGCAAAATTCATGAAGGACATACTTTCAAAGAAGAATAGATATATAGATAAAGAAACCGTAAAGCTCAATGCAAACTGTAGTGCTATAGTCCAAAGCATTCTTCTGCAGAAGAAAGAAGATCCGGGAAGAGTAGCTCTACCTATAACTATAGGTAGTGATTTCAAAGGCAAGGCTTTGGTCGATATGGATGCTAGTATTAATTTGATTCCTTTATCCATGGTCAAAATACTCGAGAACATGGAGATGAAATCAACCAACATGACTTTGCAACTAGTGGACAAGTCAATGACTCGTCCACATGGTGTTGTTGAAGACATGTTATTGAAAATTAACAAATTTTTATTTCTGGTTGATTTTGTAGTCATGGACATGGAAGAAGATGAAAATACACCAATGATCCTTGGAAGACCCTTCAAGAAGACCGGTAGAATGTTAATTGATGTTGATGAAGGTATAATGAAGGTGAGGACTAATGATGAAGAAGTGTGTTTTACACTTTTCAAAGGTGTGGTGTATTCAAGTCAAGTGGAGGATGATGATCATGTGAGAAAGGAAGATGTTAGAGTTGGGATGAGAAAAAAGAAAGACGAAGACGCAAGAGTTGCATCAATGAAAAATAAGGATGAAGATACAAAGATTAAAGCGGTGTTCAAAAAGAAGGATGAAGGAAAGAAGGCTATGATGAAGTTGTGTTGAGATTTTTCTTTCTTAAGGAAAAAGTGGACAAAAACTAGTTATGCAATGATTAAGAACCTTTTGTGTTAGTGGTTTCATCTAGAAGCTAATTCAATTGCTTTTAGTTCCAAGGTTTCAACCGTCGGACCGTTGAGCTCAAACAATGTTAAACAAATGGCTAGTTCAGAGGCACCCCGACATTGTAAGTATCCTTTCATCTTTAATGCTTTTGTAGTGTTAAATTAGTATAGAAAGTTTTGTGACAGAATGAGAAGAAAAGAAATTTTTTCAAAAATCTGCCTCATTCTCCTTGAGTTTGTTGGGTGAATGCTCGTTGGAAGTTCGTTGTTCAAACTGAGCGAGACAGAACAAAATGTCAATTTTTCTGCCACATCACTTAAGTTATTTTATTTTATTTTGTGGGCCCAATGGCCTTTTTTCTGATTTTGTGGGGCAAACCTTTCCCCACTTCCCCTTTTGTCTTTCCCTTCCCTCTTGTCTCTAGCACTTTACAAACACACAACACACATTCTCTTGTCTCTCATCCGTACCTTTGCAAGTGAAGACATTTTTCCAAGTTTCAGTTTCAATCTTCATTCTCTTTATCAACTTCAATTTAGGTTTGATTTTTGTTATTCATTCCTTGTTAATATTAGAGGCATGTGGTTAGGGTTGATGTGAATTGTTTTTGGAAATTTCCTTTTGGATTTGTAAATTTTTTGTACATTTGTAAATTTTAATGGTTTGCATTGATACACTTGTTTGAGTACTGAGCTGTAAGAATTTTTGAGAGTTTGAGATGTTCTAGCTTAGGTTAAGTTGAAATTGGTTTTAATTATTTTTAGATTTGAATCTTTGCATGAACAATGTGGCTTGGTTGTTGTTGTTTACTTGATACTCAATTCTAAAACTAGATAACACTGATTGAATAGTAAAAATTACATTGTTATTGTGTTAAGATTGAATAGGCAGAACTGGGAATTTTTCAAATTCACAGGGTTCGCCTTGAGTTCCCTGGGCGAACCTGGAGCAAGTGTTCGCTAGTTCTCGCTGGGCGAACCTAAGGCGAACATGAGAACAATTTTCATTTTTGAGTTTTTCTATGATTTCATGTTCTGATCTTTTGTGCCTTGCTTTATAACTAATGTGTCATATATTTTTTGTTGGTTATCTTTGGTGATTATGCAAATGGTTTCACCAAGAACAACTCCTTACAAGAAAAGAAAGGTTAGAAGCTCTTCCCGCCCACAACCAATCTCATATGACACCGAGTGGTTCAAAGGTCCAAAGCAAGTCGTTAGATATGTTGCTCTTGAAATAAGGAGCATATTTCCTGAGAAGGTGTTCAATATTAACCCCAAGGCTTCTACTGGGCGGTAGCCGCTATTCATCATGCAAAAAAGTGGGATAAACTAATTACCTCTTGTGATAGTTATAACGTGGAACTCGTGAGGGAGTTCTCCCTTTTGGACGACAATGAGGTTTTTTCTTGGACTATGCAAGTTTGCGGAAGAGAGGTGAAATTTGATAAGAATATTATTAACCATGTGTTGGGAATACCTCTTACCTTGGGGGAGGATGAATTGGATGAGTATCATAGGACTTTGAGGATGATAAGATACATTGAGGCTATTTCTGGTGCCTTGTTCAGGGAAGGTAAATCAGTGGAACTGAACCCATCTAGGGTTCCAAAGAGATATCACAGGGAGGATATGCATCCTCTAGCACAACTCATGCTTATCTTAGTTTTAACAAACATTAAGTCGATAACACATACCTCTATTGTGCCTATTCCAGTTGCTCATTTGATCCATAACATCTTGATTAATAAACAGATTGATATGGCTAAGTTTATTGCGGACGAGATGCATGCAGTTGTAGAAAGCGGTATCAAACTAAAGGCGCGAACTAATTACCCTTTGGTTTTCCCATGTTTAATCATGGATTTGTGTGTGCATTATAGGGTAAAGCTACCCTCCCACCTCCAGGTTACCATCCCGACTGCAATTGATGATAATTATATGGATAAGTTTTGCAAGCTTAAGAGCATGAAAGGAGGACAAATTTCTAATGCTGGTGCATGTAGAAGTTCAGGAGATGGAGAGGCTTTTGGTTCTAGATTTGCAGGATCCCAGGGCTTTGACCCATTTCATAGAGATATCTGCAACTACAACTGGAATTGGATGGCGGCTACTCAATGTGCCATGATTGATGTACATGATTCTATGCAGGTTTTACAGCACACCGAGAGCCTTTGGTGGAGCAATCAATCATGACTAGAGAGCAGTTCCTAGCTCATGATGGTTGGCCTGAGGCTAGGCTATTCTTTGTAGAGGAGGCAGGTGTAACTGATCTTGATGAGGCTGATGATGCTAAGGAGGCTGGTGATGATGAGGAGGCTAGTACTGATGTTAGTTTTGGATCTGGTGAGGATGTCAAGTTGGATGAAGAGAAGATAGAGTCCGATGAGGACTAGTTTTTGATGTTTTTAGCATGATCTTAGAATACTTGATTTAGTTGCTAGAAAGTAAAGTTTTCTATTTACCTTAGATCATTGCTATACTTGTATTATTTTGATTGTACTCTATTTGGTGTTGTACAATATCCACTTGGTGGATTATTTTGGATAATGTTTGTATGTACCACTTTTGGGTACTCGTACTTTTTTTGGTGTTTACACCATAACATTTTATTCTTATATCAGTTGAATTCTTCAGTTCACGAATGTTCAACTTTCATTTCTTTTATGTTTTTTAGAGTTGAATTCTTCAGTTTAGGAATGTTCAACTCTAGTTTTTTTAGGGTTGTTGGTAGCTTGTTTTGAATTTAATGTTTCTTTCTTTGGTGATTGAATGTGATAACTTCTTGATTGTTGATATTTTCTAAAAGTATTCAATGAAGATTATCCCAAGTTTGGATGGTGATGATAGTATTTGAACATGTAAATGCAAACAAGGTACATGGTTACCTCTTTCTACGATGCTAAATTGTTTAAGAATTTTTTTCTTTGTGCAAATGTATTTTTGTTTCATTTTGCAAATTTGTTTGAATACTTATTTCACTTAGGTCCAATAGCCACAAATTTGTGAGAAACCTCTATTGTTTACTATATGCATAGTGTAACGCCCAATTTATTTATTTAGTCTTTTTGGTGTTATTTTATTTTGGTGAGTCTTCATGTGGGGGTGTGTCTGAGTGCGCTGATGAGTGCCTTTAATTAAAAAGATTATTTAATGAGCTATAGAATTTAATATTAATATAAAATAATTAATAATGATAATAATTTAATAATAATAGTAATACTGTTATTTTATTGTTATTATTATTATTATTTGTATTATTATTAAATTAAGTAGAGAAAATATAATGGAAGAGAGAGGATAGAAAAGGATATAAGAGAAAGTGGAAATAGAAAGGAAATAAAAAGAGGAAGTGAAAGAAAGCGGAAGAGGAGAAAAGAAAAGGAAAAGAGAGGAAAGCTTGGATTCTTCAAGATCAGCCCTGAGGAATCAGTTAATCGAGGTAAGGGTGTGAAACTTTGTGATTCTATCCTTGCACGTGATTATGTAGGGATTGTTTGGATAGTTTGGGTGTTTTGGTGTAGTTTGCCATTTTAGGTCGGAAATGGTTTAATCGGTAGAATTGATGTTTTATTGGGTAAAATCTGGATTAAGTCGGGTAGTTTAGTCGGGAAATGTTGGGTTAAGACTACATGAACTGGTTTGGTGAAAATCGGGTGATTTGTGAGCTTCTGATGATTTTGGGACAGTTGGGGTTTTGGTGTATCGCAGTATTCACTAGGCGAGCAGCTAGCGAGCAAGCCAGCGAGTGTTCGCTAAGGCTTCTCTAGGCGAGCTGGGTAGCGAACCCTTCCAGTAGCCACTGTCTGCCTTCGCTAGCGAGTTCGCTAGGCGAGTGAGGCAGCGAGCGTTCGCTGAGGCTTCGCTAGACGAGTAAACCAGCGAGCATGACAACAACTTATTTTATTTTTGTTGTTTCCATCCAATATTGATGTTTTCGATATATAACGTATAGCTTGTTTGTTGTATTATGGTATGCTGTGGGTAGCCGTATGGCGTGAATCCTAGATTGTAAATTGTGAAGTGTGAAATGTAGCCTTTTGGCAAATTGATCCCTTTTGGTCATGATGGGTATAAATATGGTGTTTAATGGTGAAGAGTGTATACTTGAAGTTAAGATGTGAATTATCTAATATTTAATGTAATTATTATAATTGATTGGTGTGTAATATATATATATATATATATATATATATATATATATATATATATATATATATATATATATATATATATATATATATATATATATATATATATATATATATATATATATATATATATATATATATATATATATATATATATATATATATATATATATATATATATATATATATATATATATATATATATATATATATATATATATATATATATATATATATATATATATGATGCATGGTGATGTGATCAGGAGGATCGTGTGCACTTAGTGTGCTTGAGTTTATTTGTTGTGCATATGGTGTCGTGCATATCATGGTGTTTCAGTGGGATGAATTGTTGCTCAGGAGGAGTGTATGCGATTCACCCGTACTCCTTTGTGGAGGATGGCAGGATGAATCGTTTCTCAGGACGAGTGTATGCGAATCATCCGTACTCCTTTGTGGCGAATGGTGGGGATAAATCATTGCCAAGGAGGGGTGTATGTGACCTATCCTGAGTTCGATTGAATGAACCAATGAGTCGGTACCGCATGCATGGTGTTGAGTTGCATGTTTGCATTATTGCATGTTGTGTTTGATTTTTGGACAGTAGGTCGTGGTTGATGCCTATTGGGTGATATTTTATATAATTACTACTTTCGATCATGTATCTTATTACTGATAATTTTTATCATGTTTCTCACCCCTTTTGTTGTTGTGGTGGTCTGTGCTTCTTCGGAAGTACAGATAATCCAGGTACATAGCAAGCTTGGATAGTGGTGTGCAGGTCGAGTCTTAAGATGCTCTGATACGTAACACGGGACTTGGGTGTTTACTTTTATTATGTTGAATCTTTTTTATTCATGTGACGTATCATATTTTGGTGAACCTTGTTAATGAATGACTTTACGTAATTTGGCGGATGGCCGAGAAATGTTGAATTAATGATTACTTCCGCTGTTTTATTTTGAAAACCATCTATTGATGTTGAATTATATGAGGTGATATCCCACTTTTGAGGAGAAACTCTGATGTTTACTTGAAATAGTTGTATTTTATTTTAATTCTGGGAAGTGGGGTGTTACAATTGGTATCAAGCAGGTCGATCCGTTCGGCCAGTGTAGTAGTTGAGTCTGTCCTTAGGATATAGATTGTGTACCTTATAACCTAGTGTTGTTATGGTGGAGCAGTATGGCAGGAAGGAATGATGTTGCTTTTGTTGCAGCTATGCAAGCGATGGTGCAGGTGGTTGCTAATCAAAATCTAGTTGTGGGTGCGCATTTTAGCGACTTAGCTCAGTTTCTGAATAACAAGCCACCGACGTTTGAAGGAGGAATTCTGGATCCTGAAGCTGCACAAAAATGGCTGAAGGCAATTGAGAAATTTTTTAGGACAATGGGTTGTAGTGATGAGCAAAAAGTGAGTTTGGTACTCACATGCTGGAAGGAGAGACTGAGGCTTGGTGGGACAATAGTCACCAAAGATTGGAGACTGCAGGAACTGCGATTACTTGGGATGTGGTTCGAACAAGTTTTCTGGAAAAGTATTTTCTGGAAGATATACGAAGTGCTAAGGAGATAGAGTTTTTGGAGCTGAAGCAGGGTAATCTGACTGTAGTGGAGTATGCTACTAAATTTGAAGAGTTGGTACAGTATTGTCCTCATTATAATACTGAAGCTGCAATGACCTTCAAGATGGGGATCGCTTGTCAGAAGATCAGGAATTATCCTGAGCTGGTAAGCAGAAGCAGAATTTATGATAATGATAACAGGGCCAGGATTGCACACTATAAGGCTGTGAATGACCGTAAAGGTAAGCAGAGATTTGGTGGTACCCCTTACAGTGTTCCTGCTGATAAGGGAAAACATAAGGCTACTGCTGATAAGAAACCCAGAGAAGGGAAAGCATCTGCTGATTTGAAATGTTTCCGGTGCGGTGGCGCGGGGCATCATGCTAATGATTGTCCTAATGAGGTAAAGAAGTGTTTCAAGTGTGGTAAGCCAGGCCATGTGATGGCGGATTGCAGGGCCACTATGCCTACTTGTTATAACTGTGGTGAGAAAGGTCATATCAATACACATTGCGAGAAGTCGAAGAAGCCTCAGGCGTTTCAGGCCAGCGGTAAAGTATTTGTTGTGGTAGGAACTCAGTCGGCCAACAAGGAGTATTCTATCAAAGGTACTTGTTTCATAAATAATATTCCTTTAATTGTTATGATTGACACGGGGGCAACCCACTCGTTCATTTCTGTTGATTGTGTGAAGAGATTAGGATTGGTGTCGTCTACTCTTGAGCGACGGATGACTATCGAATCTCCCTCTATTAGTTTGGTGACTACTTCTTTGGTGTGTTTGAAGTGTCCCCTAACTATTTTCGGCAGAGACTTTGGAATGGATCTGATTTTTCTACCACTTGGTAATTTGGATGTTATTCTGGGTATGAACTGGTTGGAGTTCAACCGAGTCTACATCGATTGTTTTCGAAAGGTGTTGTTGTTCCTTACTCCAGAAGAGGAAGCGTTGGCGAGTTCCTTGTCTAATAAGGAATTTAGGACCTTGTTGAAGGAAGAAGCTAAAATGTTTGCTTTATTTGCATCGTTATCTGTTGACAGCAAAACGTCAATGAAAGAGTTGGCAGTGGTGAATGAATTTCCCGAAGTGTTCCCTGATGATATTACAGAATTACCTCTGACGCGAGAAATTGAATTTAGCAATGATCTTGTTCCTGGTACAAGGCCTATATCTATGGAGCCGTACAGGATGTCGGCAGTGGAATTGGCTGAATTGAAATCTCAAATTGGAGAATTGTTGTATAGGAAGTTTATCAGACCGACTGTGTCGTCGTGGGGAGCTCCAGTGCTGTTACTAAAGAAGAAGGATGGTAGTATGCGCATGTGCATCAATTACCGTCAGTTGAATAAAGTGACCATTAAGAATAAATATCTTCTTCCAAGGATTGATGATTTAATGGATCAGTTGGTGGGAGCTCGTGTATTCAGTAAAATTGAGTTGAGGTCAGGTTACCATCAGATCATAGTGAAAGAAGGTGATATTCAGAAGATGGCATTTAGGACTCGTTATGGACATTACGAATATACTGTAATGCCTTTTGGAGTGTCTAATGCGCCAGGAGTGTTTATGAAGTATATGAATCAGATCTTCCATTCTTATTTGGATCAGTTTATTGTTGTGTTTATTGACGATATACTGATTTATTCTAAGTCTGATGAAGAGCATGCAGGACATTTGAGAATTGCTTTGCAGGTGCTGAAAGATAACAGGTTGTTTGCTAAACTATCGAAGTGTGAGTTCTGGATGAAGACGGTGAGTTTCTTGGGGCATGTAATATCTGGTGATGGTATAGCGGTGGACCCATCGAAAGTGAGTGCAGTGTTGCAGTGGGAACCGCCAAAGACAGCAACGGAAATTAGAAGCTTTTTGGGATTGGCAGGATATTACCGAAGGTTTGTTGAAGGGTTTTCTAATTTGGCGTTGCCATTAACTCAGTTGACGAGAAAGGATCAAGTTTTTGTGTGGGATGCTTCTTGTGAAGGAACCTTTGAGGAACTGAAAAAGAGATTGACTACGGCACCGGTGTTAATATTGCCAAATCCGAGTGGACCTTTTGTGGTGTACTGTGATGCGTCTAAGATGGGATTAGGCGGAGTTCTTATGCAGAATGGTAAGGTAGTGGCGTATGCTTCGTGGAAAATGAGGGCCGCACGAAAGGAATTACCCTACTCATGACCTTGAATTAGCTGCGGTAGTTTTCGTGTTAAAGATCTGGAGGCACTATTTGTATGGTTCGAGATTTGAGGTGTTCAACGACCATAAGAGCCTGAAATATCTGTTTGATCAAAAGGAACTAAATATGAGATAGAGAAGATGGTTGGAATTCTTGAAGGATTATGATTTCAGCTTGAGTTATCATCCAGGAAAGGCAAATGTAGTGGCAGATGCTTTGAGCAGAAAAACAATTCATATGTCGACTTTGATGGTGAAAGAAATGGAACTAATTGAGCAGTTTAGAGATTTGAGCATGGTTTGTGAGTTTACGGCAGATGGTGTGATGTTGGGCAAGTTGCAAGTGAATAATGATTTCTTGGATATGATTAGGGAAAACCAAAAGTTAGATGTGAAGTTAGTGGATTTGATGCCGGGAGTAGGGAGTGACTCTGATAGTGATTTTAAGTTGGATAATGCAGGTGTGCTGAGATTTAGAGGCAGGATTTGTGTGCCGGATAATGATGAACTGAAGAAGTCAATTCTGAGTGAAGGACATCGTAGTAGTCTGAGTATCCATCCGGGAGCTACGAAGATGTACCACGATTTAAGGAAGTTATTTTGGTGGTCCGGTATGAAAAAAGATATAGCTCGACTTGTTTACGCCTGTTTGACATGTCAGAAATTGAAGGTGGAACATCAGAGACCCTCTAGATTGATGCAACCGTTAGAAGTTACGGTTTGGAAATGGGATTATATAACCATGGATTTTGTTACGGGTTTGCCGAACACAACGAGAGGATTTGATGCTATTCGGGTAATTGTGAGGCTACATGGTGTTCCGTCGAGTATCGTGTCAGATAGAGATCCGAGGTTTACTTCAGAATTTAGGAGGAGTTTACAGGAATCTTTGGGTACTAAGTTGAAGTTGAGTTCAGCTTACCATCCGCAAACCGATGGTCATTCAGAAAGGACTATTCAATTGCTGGAGGATTTGCTGAGAGCTTATGGGTTGGAAAAGGGTGGTGCGTGGGATACTCATTTACCGTTGATCGAGTTCACGTACAACAATAGTTACCATTCTAGTATCGGAGTGGCACCGTTTGTGGCTTTATATGGTAGAAGGTGTAGAACTCCTCTGTGTTGGTACTGAGACAATTCAGATGATTTGTGAAAAGATGAAAGCATCTCAGAGTAGACAAAAAAGTTATCATGATAACTGAAGGAAAGAACTGGAATTCAGTGAAGGTGATCACGTGTTCCTAAGAGTTAACCCAGTGACTGGTGTGGGTCATGCATTGAAGTCCAAGAAGCTGGATCCTAAGTTTATTGGACCATATCAGATTTTGCAGAGAATTGGTGTTGTAGCTTATAGAGTGGCGTTACCGCCTGAACTTTCAAATTTGCATGACGTATTTCATGTGTCACAATTTTTCAAGTATGTCCCGGATCCATCTCATGTAATTCAGAGAGATGAAGTTCAAGTTCGGGAAAATCTTACTGTTGAGACGATGTCGTTGAGGATCGAAGATCGTAAAATGAAATGACTCCGAGGGAAGGAGATACCTTTGGTGAGAGTGGCTTGGGGAGGGGGTGCAGGGGGCAGTGTGACCTGGGAATTGGAAAGCAGGATGCGGGAAGCATATCCGGAATTGTTTCCATCAGGTAATTTTCGAGGACGAAAATAATTAAAGTGGGGGAGAGTTGTAACGCCCAATTTATTTATTTAGTCTTTTTGGTGTTATTTTATTTCGGTGAGTCTTCATGCGGGGGTGTGTCTGAGTGCGCTGGTGAGTGCCCTTAATTAAGGAGATTATTTAATAAGCTATAGAATTTAATATGAATATAAAATAATTAATAATGATAATAATTTAATAATAATAGTAACATTTTTATTTCATTGTTATTATTATTATTTGTATTATTATTAAATTAAGTAAAGAAAATATAATGGAAGAGAGAGGATAGAAAAGGATATAAGAGAAAGTGGAAATAGAAAGGAAATAAAAAGAGGAAGAGAAAGAAAGCGGAAGAGGAGAAAAGAAAAGGAAAAGAGAGGAAAGCTTGGATTCTTCAAGATCAGCCCTGAGGAATCAGTTAATCGAGGTAAGGGTGTGAAACTTTGTGATTCTATCCTTGCACGTGATTATGTAGGGATTGTTTGGATAGTTTGGGTGTTTTGGTGTAGTTTACCATTTTAGGTCGGAAATGGTTTAATCGGTAGAATTGATGTTTTATCGGGTAAAATCTGGATTAAGTTGGGTAGTTTAGTCGGGAAATGTTGGGCTAAGACTAAAGGAACTGGTTTGGTGAAAATCAGGTTATTTGTGAGCTTCTGATGATTTTGGGACAGTTGGGGTTTTGGTGTATCGCAGTATTCACTAGGCGAGCAGCTAGCGAGCGAGCCAGGGAGTGTTCGCTAAGGCTTCGCTAGGCGAGCTGGGTAGCGAACCCTTCCAGTAGCCACTGTCTTCCTTCACTAGAGAGTTCTCTAGGCGAGTGAGGCAGCGAGCGTTCGCTGAGGCTTCACTAGGCGAGTAAGCCAGCGAGCATGACATCAACTTGTTTTATTTTTGTTGTTTCCATTCAATGTTGATGTTTTTGATATATAATGTATAGCTTGTGTGTTGTATTATGGTATGATGTGGGTAGCCGTATGGCGTGAATTCTAGATTGTAAATTGTGAAGTGTGAAATGTAGCCTTTTGGCAAATCGATCCCTTTTGGTCATGATGGGTATAGATATGGTGTTTAATGGTGAAGAGTGTATACTTGGTGTTAAGATGTGAATTTTCTAATATTTAATGTAATTATTATAATTGGTTGGTGTGTAATATATATATATATATATATATATATATATATATATATATATATATATATATATATATATATATATATATATATATATATATATATATATATATATATATATATATATATATATATATATATATATATATATATATATATATATATATATATATATATATATATATATATATATATATATATATATATATATATATATATATATATATATATATATATATATATATATGATGCAAGGTGATGTGATAAGGAGGATCGTCTACACTTATTGTGCTTGAGTTTATTTGTTGTGCATATGGTGTCGTGCATATCATGGTGTTTTGGTGGGATGAATCGTTGCTCAGGAGGAGTGTATGCGATTCACCTGTACTCCTTTGTGGAGAATGGTGGGATGGATCGTTGCTCAGGAGAAGTGTATGCGATCCATTTGTACTCCTGTGTGAAGGATGATGGGATGAATCGTTGCTCAAGAGGAGTGTATGCGATTCATCTGTACTCCTTTGTGGAGAATGGTGGGGATAGATCATTTCCAAGGAGGGGTGTATGTGATCTATCCTGGGTTCGATTGAATGAACCAATGAGTTGGTACCGCATGCATGGTGTTGAGTTGCATGTTTGCATTATTGCATGTTGTATTTGATTTTTGGACAGTAGGTCGTGGTTTATGCTTGTTGGGTGATATTTTATATAATTACTACTTTTGATCATGTATCTTATTACTGATAATTTTTATCATGTTTCTCACCCCTTTGTTGTTGTGGTGGTCTGTGCTTCTTCGGAAGTACAGATAATCCAGGTACATAGCAAGCTTGGATAGTGGTGTGCAGGTCGAGTCTTAAGATGCTCTGATACGTAACACGGGACTTGGGTGTTTACTTTTATTATGTTGAATCTTTTTTATTCATGTGACGTATCATATTTTGGTGAACCTTGTTAATGAATGACTTTACGTAATTTGGCGGATGGCCGAGAAATGTTGAATTAATGATTACTTCCGCTGTTTTATTTTGAAAACCATCTATTGATGTTGAATTATTTGAGGTGATATCCCACTTTTGAGGAGAAACTCTGATGTTTACTTGAAATAATTGTATTTTATTTTAATTCTGGGAAGTGGGGTGTTACACATAGGGTAACTGATAAACTTTGTTTGATACATTTGATTCATGCTTAATCTTGTAGTTATATTGATTTTGTGGAAGCATTAGATATGGTCAAGTCATTTGTTGATATTGAGCATAACCATATCCCAAAAAAGTACCTTACCCGTGAGTAGTGAGAATTTTCTAACCCATTTGAGCTTAATAGTTTATATCCTAATTTAGTGATGAACTTGGTGTTTTTACATAAATTAAAAGTTATTTCATCATTGAATTTTGTGGGATTCTAAAAAAAGATCTTGAACCTTTGAAAAATTGTTTAAATAGATTTCCGTGCCATAAAAATCAAGGAGCGTTCACTTGAGGTTTGGTTGAATTCAAGTTGGGAAGAGTGAAAAGGAAAGTGGTAGGTTACTAAAAAATTTTGAAAAATTTCAAACAAGCATTGAAAATAAAATTGTGAATATGAATGTGTAAAAGAAAAAAAAACATGCTTGTTTGAATGAATGAAAAAAAATAGAGAATGAATAATATGCATAAAGGAAGTTTGGAAGGGGGGACAATTGAGAAAACAAAGTGTTGGATGAAGTTGTATTGTGTATATAACCTTGTATAGTGAATGTTTCTTTTGCATTGGCAACATTGAATCCATGGCCTTAGAAATGTCCCTTTTATTGTGAACCTAACTAAACGACAATCTTTAAACACCTTAGTGATCTTCTTGCTTCCATGATTTCATTATTGATTTATTAGATGAATGTAAGAATTAGATTGTATTTGCATTGTTTGTCAGGTGAGTGAAATTTCCCCACGGTTATAAACGCGTTAATTTCTTTATTATTATTCGAAGAGGAGTGTTAGAGTGATTCAAGCATGAGAATTTAGTTGTTATTTGAAACATTATATGATATTTGTTTAGGAACTAAATTCTTTTTCATGTCTGATTCTAAGAAGTGGTTAACATTGCTTGTGCGTATTTGTTTGTTTAATTTGAGTCATAAATCCATTCTTGGTTGAATTAAATGCTTGAGCAAATCCTCTTTTTTCAAATGAAAGGCATACTTTGCTTGAGGACAAGCAACATCTAGTTGGGGAGAGTTTGTTTAATGTCAAACATGCTTTAATTTGATCCATATTTATTGGCATTTTTTTATCTCATTTTTTATGATTTGTTGGATTTATTCCATGTTTTCATGCTATTCTTCAATTATGTTGCAAATACCTTTGGTTTCTTTGATTTGTGTATTATTGTTCATGAATTATACATAAAACATCAAAGTATAGGATACAAGTAACTTGACAAGGAAGCCAAGGAAAATGTGAAGATTCAGCATGTTCGTTGGGCGAACAACTAGCGAGGAACAACAACGAATGTTCGCTGGGCGAGCTTCTGGCGAAGCCCTCGCGAAAAATTTTGAGGTTTTTTTTAAATGAAAAACAAATTTAATCCTTTCCATTAAATGAAAAAAAAAAACTCAAAATGTTTTTCTTAATTAATTTTGTGAATTAATCCTTTATTTTTTTATTTATGTATAGATTTTATTTGCTTAAAATCGCTTAGATTTTTGTTAATTAATTTCTTTAATCGATTTAACTTCTGACTTTGTGAGTTTGTAATTTAGATTTCTTTTGCTTGATCTTGTGATTTCGATTTTTGACTATTATCATGCTCATATCTAGTGCTTACCATTCATCTCACTCCTATATCTTTTGTCATGTCATAGTATTTCTCTTTTCATTTAATTCTATTTTGTGATTAATCATTTTCATGCTTAGTTTTGTTTTCTATCGTTATTAAATTTCGATGTTTGAATAAGGTTTTTGATTGAGCTTGATGTTTCTCTCCTGGTGAATCTTTTTGTGGATGATACATCTTCTTGAGGATTGCTTGGTCCTTGACATACTTAGTGCTTCATGTATATATATATATATATATATATATATATATATATATATATATATATATATATATATATATATATATATATATATATATATATATATATATATCTTAAATATTTACCGGCTTTAATTTCACTTGTTCCCTTAGGATCTCCTAGTTCAACTTAATTTTTGATTAAGATTGAATTAGGATAGATTTAGGTTCTTAATCTTTTGCACAACAATATTTAGGATTCATTTCTCCCAGTTTTCTCTTTGCATCCAATTCTTTTCTTTAATCCAAAATCCAAAAACACTTAATAAGCACGATGCATGTAGTACGTCACGATCCTTAGGTGGTGGAGATGAAGTGAGAATGGAGCTTCCCTACACTCGTTTCGAGTATTTTGAGCACAAGACGCTCGTCTTGGTAGTTTGAAATATTCACCTCTTCCCATAGACTTTAGTACAATACGCCTCTCAAACTCTTTTCAAAACCATAACAAAAAACACTTCCACAAATCCAAATCATTTTATCATTAGGGATTCCCTCAAATCCTTTTCAAAAAAAGGGCATGTTATTTTCGTTCTACCGTAATACAGGTAACACGTATGACTCCACGAGCGAGCGGAAAACACCTAACTGCTAGAACGTGAACGTTAGCATCGTCCATAAAAAACACCAACAAACTGTAGTCCGAACTACGAAGCTCTAATTCCTCACGACAAAGATTTGTAGGCACAAGGGTCACAATCCTTGGCGAGCACCCTAATAAAAAATCAACCCTCTTTCCCTTTAGCAATTAAACATTTAGAATAGAGCACCCATTTGAGCTTAGACACCTTAGATGGTTCCCATCGAGTACGATAGATGTGAGGGGGTGCTAATACCTTCCCCTCACATAACCGACTTCTGAACCCAAAATTTGGTTGCGAGACCATTTTCACCTTTAGGGAGTTTTATCGATATTTTCCCTTTTCTCTTGGAATAAATAAAATTTTGTGGCGATTCTATGTCATTTTTTGTGTAGTGACAAAGGGCACTAAGATCGTTGGGAGAAATTGAAGCGAATATTCGCTAGACGAAAAAGCACCGAAGCCCCGGCAAACAATCCTAGAATTGAGGCAGTAACTAAAGGACCATAAGTTTGTTGTGTGAACTTGTAGCCAAGAAGCTCGTTAGGCGAAGAAGTGTTCGCACAACAAACTTTGTGATTTCCTCAAGGCGGTTTAACTGTTTAGAGGCACTTCAATTGCCATAAAGTAGTGTTCCCTGGGCGAGGAATGAGTTCGCTGGGAGAACTTGACATACTTTAGTTGTACTATATAAGTACTTTTCACATTTTTAGGGGATCATAACCCCATTTTCACATAGAAACCTCATTTTTCAGCATTTCTTCACCAAAGAGTGAGATTTTGCAAATAGAAGCTGAATTTGCATCCGAGTTTGATTCTTCGACGTGGACGTTCATCCATCTTCTCTCAAGACTTGTAAAGCAAGCTACCATGGTTATGGATAGCTAATTTCCTTTGTATCAAAGGTAGAGGTAGTCTAGCTTAGCTTTAGGTATTTCTTTTGATTAGCCTTGTATGTGAACAAGTGATGATTAATATATGATGAATATTTTTATTCTTAATGATCCATTATTGTTTTGTATAACTCTAGACATAGATTTTATGAAACTTGACCTAAAATATTCATCTATCAATTTATAGATTGAAGAGATCAATATATGGTTGATATTTGCTTTGTATTAAACTTAAAGATTACTATATTGGTTGTTATATGGAGAGATCGTGTAGCAATGCATACGACATTTCTCATGATGCCGCTCTAGAGATAGACGATGTTGAGAGAATATGTTATGATATTAATCGGATCTGACTTCACATGCAAGAATAAGAGAATACGTATAAGTTAGGGTAGATGAAAACTACTTTTTATATACTTTGTTAATAAAAACTTTATAATTTATAAGCTTTGGTACTAAAAACTGTGAGGGCAATTCCTTATATACCATATATATACTTATGTTTCGATGATGACATAACGCATTCATGGAAGAATCGGTTTCTCGGCTCTACCACCACGAGGAAAATGCATGTCACACATCTCATATCTCTCTTGTGTGCATACCATGTCTATCTAACTTGCCATACTCAGTCCAACATGTTTGGAAGATCTTTGGTTGAGCTTAGAAGTGAAGAAATCACAAAATTCAGCATCTTTGCAAATTTACAGAGTTTGAGTCGACCACCGGTCGGCGCATGGATCAGCGAAAAAGCCACGAGTCGGTGCACGCCGACCTATGGTCGACGCATACTGTGAAGACTTTTCAATTTGCCTAACTCTGCAGGCTATGCATCGATGCATAGTCCTGCTATGGTCGACCGTTCGCGCGTTTATGCTGTTGCTGAAGACTTTCCACTTTGAATGAAAAACTGTTATGTTTGTTGGCTTGTTTGTTACTATATATAGATGTTTTATGTTCATTTCTTAACAACAATTGAAATTTTGATTCAATTGTACAAGAACAAGAAAAGTGAAATAGGTTCTATCAAATCTCTTCATCTTCATCCTCAACAGTTCACAATACAACAATTACACACAATAATTCTTGTTGTGCTTTGTGGTTTTGTTTAAGTTGATAAGGTCCGAAGCCGTCAATTGGGAATCCGGTTCGGGTTGAGTTTGTGGCAGGTTTTTCTTGAATAAAACCTTGAAGGTTTTTTCCTCCAAGATTCGGAGAATTTGGGGGGTTTTATGTACGGATCGTCTCTACCAACTTTCAGCTGAGCGAAGGTGATTGAGAAGTGGAAGGTTTCGTCAATCTAGTAGCGGGAATCAATGAAGTGTGCAAGAGAGTTCCGGGTTCGATTTGTGTGTGTTTGAGATTAGTCGGGCCAAGGGTTTGAAGAACAGAAGGTTATTCAACAAAGGGGCTGGAATCGGAGGTCTACTCATAATGATCGAGGAACTTGATTCGACTCGAATCAAGGAACAAGGAGAGAAAGCATCATCAACATCAAGAGAGCTTGTTTGTATATTTTGCTTATCAATCCTTGTATAAAAATTTCAACTCTACAGGTGATATCTATTATATTGAGCTCAATTCTATTATTAGAATTGAGGGCAGACGTACCCCGAAGCGAGGACGGCGGGGGAACTGCCTCAACAAATCTTTGTCTCCTTTATTTTTCAGCACTTTCATTTTTGCTTTAAAATTGAGTAATTTTAGTATAAGCAATTTTATCGAAATTAGTATTGGATTGAGTAAGTGTTTATCACTGTTTTGAACTCTAGTACAATAGTATATTGTACAAGGAATCTAGAGTTACTTACTCAAGTCAAAACTCACTTGGAGTGCCTCGCACACCAAGTGTTTGATAAATTGTCTACACCGAAATTTACTTGTGTTATTACATATTTTATGGTGATTGGGTGGCATTGGAACTAGTCCTACTAATTAGTGGTAAAATCAATTGATAGTGTGACTAATATGTTGAATCTATTTGTTGCTCATTATCACTTCCATAAGGCTAGACGCATATCTGGTCTTCTAATAACGGTTCGTTTTAGACAGTAATTTTTACACGACCGCTTCCGCGAATCAAATATTTTTTAAAACCAATTTTTAATTGGTAGCACCGACTGATTTTTTAATTGGGATCTATTCAACCCCCCTCCCCTTCTAAATCCTAGCCATCGTCTAACAAGTGGTATCAGGAGTACCGGTTCACTCCGTGCTTCAAATATAACTTTGATAGAAAATGGCAAACGAACCTAAAGGGGCTTATAATAGAGCTCTCGCTTTTAATGGAGAAAATTACAATTATTGGAAGGACTGTATGCGGGTGCATATAAATTCCATAGATAGAAAAGTGTGAAATGTTATTATCAATGGTCCAATGGAAATAACCATGACCAATGAAAATAATGAGATTGTGCCTAAGCCCAAAGCACAATGGACTGATGATGATGAAAATAAATATAACTATGATTGGAAAGCCAAGAATATTTTGATCTCCTCATTAGGAGTTGATGAATATTATCGGGTTTCTCATTGTCTTACAGCAAAAGCTATGTGGGACTTATTACAAGTCGCCCATGAGGGGACTAATGATGTTAAGCTAGCTAGAATCAACACACTAACACAAGAGTTTAATCTCTTTTACATGGAGCAAGGGGAAACCATTGCGAACATGCAAAAGAGGTTCACTCATCTCATCAATAGATTGCATTCACTAGGTAGGCCAGTGGCCAATGATGTTGCTACTAATAAAATTTTGAGATGTCTTAATAGGGAATGGCAGCCTAAGGTAACCGCCATCAAGGAAGCTAAAGACCTCACAATTTTGGATTTAACAACACTGTTTGGAAAACTGCAAGAGCACGAACAAGTGCTCCTAAGCCTAGAGCAACATGAAAAGAAAAAAAAGAAGAATAAAACAAAGATAGTTAAAAAGAAATCTATGGCTCTCAAGACTTCCTCCTCAAAGTCTAAATCTAAGGAGCATAGTGATTATACGTCGAGTGACGATGAAGAAGATGACAAGAGTGAGGACATGAGGCAGTTCGTAAAGCGTTACAACCGCTATGTGAGAAAGAACGACATCCAACACTCCGAGAAGAACCTTGTCAACTTCCGAAAGCAATCTAGGCACTCTAGAAATGATGACACCAAAGGGAATAAAACAAGAGGGTCATGTAATACCTGCGGGAAGACCGGTCATTATAAACCGGATTGTCCCTTGAACAAAAAGGGGAAAGAAAAAGAATTAAATAGATCACATAAGAAGCAATCAAAGTCGAGGAGAGCATATATAGCTTGGGAAAGCGATAGCGATTCCTCCGAAGATTAAAGCTTAAGTGATAAAGATGAATCTGTGAATGTGTGTCTTTCCTCTCACCAAAAGAATAAGAAAAAACAGGTACGACATGCTAAATATGATAATTCTTCGAACATGTCTTATTTTGAATTACAAGCTGCATTTAATACTTTGCATTGTGAAGCTAAAGAAGCCTTTAAAAGGCTTGCCTCAAATAAAAAAAAATTTGTTCACTTAGAACAAAAGATCCATGAGTCCGAAAGAAAACTCGAGGCACTTAAAGCTTCCATAGTGGAAAGTACTAAAGCAGGTTGTGAGGATCTTAGAAGTAGAATAATTAACTTTGGGTGTGACACTTGTTATATTTGGCAAAATGAAGTTAGAACCCTAAATGCCAAACTTAACAAGGCTCTAGAGCCCAAAATTACTTTTGTTATCGATAAATCTGATTTTAGAAAAAGTATGGTGAATCCATATCAAAAATACAAATATGTAATAAGGGATCAAGATAGCAAAAGCAATTTAAAAGTTAATTTTTCTTGTCTATATTGTTGCAAGAAAGGACATTCCATTGCTAAGTTTCGTTTTAGGAGATTTCTAGTTCCTAAAGGCGTTTATCAATGGTTTCCCAAATGCGACCACTTTGTCACTCACAACTTAGGATCCAATAAGCCATTGGGTACCTTCTTTTTTTGATTGTTTTCATAGGTACAATGTGTCGAGACCACCGAGAGAAGATGGGTTCTCGATAGTGGATGCTCAAGACACATGTCAAGAGACATATTCCTCTTCATCGACTTTGTGGCAAAGAAGAAAGGATATGTAACCTATGGTGACAATAATCGTGGTGCAATACTTGGTAAAGGTAGTGTAGGTATCCCTTCGTCCACTACTATTTCCGATGTGTTGCTTGTCGAGGGTCTTAAACATAATCTACTTAGCATTAGCCAATTATGCGACAAAGGATACGATGTATCATTTTCAAAAGATTGTTGCAAAATTGTGCATAATGATGACAAGAAGAGTATGTTTAATGGCCTAAGAGTGAATAATGTCTATATGCTAAACTTGAATGAAGTATCGTTAACAAGTGACAAATGTCTCATGACAATGAGTGAAGACTCATGGTTATGGCATATGCGTTTAGCACATGTTAACTTTGACTTGATAAATAAAGTAGTCTCAAAAGATCTAGTCTTAGGTCTCCCCAAAATTAAGTTTACCAAGGATCAACTTTGTGATGCTTGCCAAATGGGAAAGCAAACGAGGATCTCTTTTAAATCCAAAAATATTTTTTCAACTTTAAGACCTCTCGAGCTTCTCCATATGGACTTATTTGGGCCATCTAGAATTAAAAGCCTAGGTGGAAACTATTACGGTTTTGTAATATTGGATGACTTCTCTAGATTTTGTTGGACTATCTTTTTGGCTAGCAAGAGCGATACGTTCGCCGCCTTTGAGAGATTTGCCAAGCTTTCCCAAAATAAATTAAGTACAAATATTGTCTCAATTAGAAGTGACCATGGATGTGAGTTTGAAAACCATTTATTTGAAGAATATTGCGGTAATCATGGAATTGATCACAACTTCTCCGCTCCACGCACTCCTCAACAAAATGGGGTTGTGGAGCGTAAAAATCGTATTTTAGAAGAATTGGGAAGAACAATGATCAATGAAAATGGATTACCGAAATATTTTTGGTCCGACACCATAAGTACGGCTTGTTATGTTTTGAATAGGGTGCTCATCCGCCCCATTCTAAACAAAACACCGTATGAGCTTTTAAAAGGGCGCAAGCCAAATGTGTCTCACTTGCATGTTTTCGGTTGCAAATGTTTTGTTTTGAATAATGGAAAGGAAAACTTGGATAAATTTGACTCTAAGGATGACGAAGGTATCTTCCTTGGATACTCTCAGTCAAGTAAAGCTTATAGAATTTACAATAAGAGATTACTTAATGTTGAAGAATCGGTACACGTAACATTTGATGAATCTTATCCGAGAAATGTCGGAAAAGGTAGTTTTGTTCATGGTGCAGGTACATCTACGAAAGACATACTCAAAGGTGCCGAGCCGGGAATTGATCAGCCCGACCAAGCAAAAGTTGAGGAGGAGAAAGATGTCCGCCATGAGGAAACCGGGGAAGCTCATCCGCCCTCAAAAGATGATATCCCTCCAGCTTGGAAGTCTTCCAAAGACCATCCAATTGACAACAGTCTCGGAGATATATCAAAGGGTGTTACAACCCGTTCTCAGATAAGTAATTTATGTTATCACTTCACTTTTGTTTCGCAAATTGAACCTAAAAACCCTACAGACGCCTTACTCGATGAACACTGGTTTTTGTCAATGCAAGAGGAACTTAATCAGTTCACTAGAAATGAGGTTTGGGACCTTGTCCCTCCTCCGCGAGGACATTGAGTAATCGGCACCCGATGGGTGTTTAGGAACAAGTTGGACGAAAACGGGGTAATAACCCGAAACAAGGCGCGTTTAGTCGCGCAAGGCTATAACCAAGAGGAAGGCATCGACTATGAGGAGAATTATGCGTCGGTTGCCCGACTCGAGGCTATACGTCTTTTGCTTGCCTTCGCTTGTGCGAAAAACTTTAAGCTATTTCAAATGGATGTTAAGAGTGCATTCCTTAACGGTTACATTAATGAACAAGTTTATGTTGCACAACCTCCGGGTTTTGAGTCTCACGAATATCCCGATCATGTTTACAAACAAAAAAGAGTCTTGTATAGACTCAAGCAAGCTCCTAGGGCTTGGTATGAGCGCCTAAGCAAGTTCCTACTTGATCAAGGGTATTCGAGAGGCAAAGTGGACACAACTCTCTTTATTAAGCATCAAGGAAAGCACTTGATATTGGTACAAATTTATGTTGATGATATTATATTTGGGTCAACTAACATGAATCTCGTGAGAGAGTTTTCTAACCTTATGCAGGGAGAATTCGAGATGAGTATGATGGGGGAGCTCACATACTTTCTCGGATTGCAAATTAAACAACTTGATGATGGAACATTCGTGAGTCAAACCAAGTATTGTTTGGAACTTCTCAAGAAATTTGACATGGCAAACTCCAAAGCCATAGACACACCTATGCCTACATGCGCAAACTTGAATAAAGATGAAAGTGGTAAGAATGTAGAGGTAAAAAGGTATCGAGGTATGATCGGTTCACTTCTTTATCTTACCGCATCTAGACCCGACATTATGTTTAGCGTGTGCATGTATGCTCGATATCAATCGGCTCCTAAGGAATCCCATTTGAAAACCGTCAAGCGCATACTTCGCTACCTATCTGATACTCCGAAGTATGGGCTATGGTATTCCAAAGGAAATGATTGTTCGTTGGTAGGCTTCTCCGATTCCGATTTTGTCGGGTGAAAATCGGATAGGAAAAGTACTAGTGGTACTTGTCACCTATTTTCAAATTCTTTGGTCAGTTGGCATAGCAAGAAACAAGTTTTTGTTGCCTTGTCAACCGCTGAAGCGGAATACGTTGCCGCCGGCAGTTGTTGCACTCAAGTCTTATGGCTTAAGCAACAATTGTTAGATTTTAATCTCAAACTTGAGCGTACTCCGATCTTTTGTGACAATACTAGTGCAATTAGTCTTACCAAGAATCCCGTGCTGCATTCACGCACTAAACATATCAAAATTTGACACCATTTTCTTAGGGATCGTGTGGAGAAAGGCGATGTTGTTTTTAAACACGTTGACACTACAAATCAACTAGCGGATATCTTCACAAAACCGCTTGCTACTGAACCTTTCTTTCATATCCAACGAGAACTTGGCATTCTCGATATTTCGGATCGCGTGTCATAATATTACTTGTTCATCTTTTATTCATTTATGATTATATTTTGGTACATCTAACCAATTGCAAGTTGTTATAAGTACACTTGTATATTTCATCAAGTTATCTTTGGCACAAAGGTGATATTGTTCCTTATCTCTCACTCTATCTCTCTCTCTCTCAAATTTCTCATGTTCACGAGTTGCATCATATTATGTGTTAAAATCATCATCTATGACCTATTGTATGCATCATATCTGTTTGATTGCTTATAGTTGTTGTGGCTAAGTATTTATGTACCTTGTTTATTAATATATGATATTTTTATCCTTTGATATCGTGTTCATTGACAGTATTTTATGTGAATATTCGTTGATGTTAGTTATTACCTGTTGAGAATTTTTGTGATTTGAACATCTAATTCTTAACCCATCTCTTTCTCTTTTTGATGTTGTCAAAGGGGGAGAAGAGTGTGCCAAGCCAAGCCAAGACATTAGTTCGATACTTTGAAGAAAAGTGTAGAATAGCAAAAGGAAGACTTTGTGAATTGGGCATTAAGCAATGGGGAGGTTATTAATATTGCACATTGCTCAAGTTAGTCTCGCACATTTTTCCATCATAAAAAAGGGGGAGTATGTGAGGGCAATTCCTCATATACCATATATATACTTATGTTTTGATGATGATAAAACGGACTCATGGAAGAATCAGTTTCTCGGCTCTACCACCACGAGGCAAATGCATGTCACACCTCTCATATCTCTCTTGTGTGCATACCATGTCTATCTAACTTGCCATACTCAGTCCAACATGTTTGGAAGATCTTTGGTTGAGCTTAGAAGTGAAGAAATCACAAAATTCAGCATCTTTGCAAATTTACAGAGTTTGAGTCGACCACCGGTCGGTGCATGGATCAGTGCAAAAAGCCATGTGTCGGCGCACGCCGACCTAAGGTCGACGCGTACTGTGAAGACTTTTCAATTTGCCTAAATCTGCAGACTATGCGTCGATGCATAGTCCTGCTATGGTCGACCGTTCTCACGTTTATGCTGTTGCTGAAGACTTTCCACTTTGGGTGAAAATTTGTTATATTTGTTGGCTTGTTGGTTACTATATATAGATGTTTTATGTTCATTTCTTAACAACAATTGAAATTTTGAGTCAATTGTACAAGAACAAGAAAAGTGAAATAGGTGCTATCAAATCTCTTCATCTTCATCCTCAACAGTTCACAACACAACAATTACACACAACAATTCTTGTTGTGCTTTGTGGTTTTGTTCAAAGTGATAAGGTCATAAGTCGTCGATTGGGAATCCGGTTCGGGTTGAGTTTGTGGCAGGTTTTTCTTGAATAAAACCTTAAAGGTTTTGTCCTCCAAGATTCAGAGAATTTGGGGGTTTTTGGTACGGATAGTCTCTATCAACTTTCAGCTGAGCGAAGGTGATTGAGAAGCGGAAGGTTTCGTCAATTTAGTAGCAGGAATCAGTGAAGTGTGCAAGAGAGTTCCGGGTTCGGTTTGTGTGTGTTTGAGATCAGCCGGGCCGAGGGTTTGAAGAACGGAAGGTTATTCAACAAAGGGGCTGGAATCGGAGGTCTACTCACAACGATCGAAGAACTTGATTCGACTTGAATCAAGGAACAAGGAGAGAAAGTATCATCAACATCAAGAGAGTTTGTTTGTATATTTTTCTTATCTATCCTTGTATAAACATTTCAACTCTACAGGTGATATCTATTATATTGAGCTCAATCCTATTATTAGAAATGGGGGCAGACGTACCCCGAAGCGAGGATGGCGGGGGAACTGCCTCAACAAATCTTTGTCTCCTTTATTTTTCAGCACTTTCATTTTTGCTTTAAAATTGAGTAATTTTAGTATAAGCAATTTTATCGAAATTAGTATTGGATTGAGTAAGTGTTTATCACTGTTTTGAACTCTAGTACAATAGTATATTGTACAAGGAATCTAGAGTTACTTACTCAATTCAAAACTCACTTGGAGTGCCTCGCACACCAAGTGTTTGATAAATTGTCTACTCCAAAGTTTACTTGTGTTGTTTACATATTTTGTGGTGATTGGGTAGCATTGGAACTAGTCCTACTAATTAGTGGTAAAATTAATTGATAGTGTGACTAGTGTGTTGAATCTATTTGTTGCTCATTATCACTTCCATAAGGCTAGACGCATATCCGGTCTTCTAATAACAGTTCGTTTTAGACGGTAATTTTTCCATGGCCGCTTCCGCAAATCAAATATTTTTTAAAACCAATTTTTAATTGGTAGCGCCGACTGATTTTTTAATTGGGATCTATTCAAACCCCCTTCTAGATCCTAGCCATCGTCTAACAAAAACGTCACAATTTATGAAACAAACTTTGAAAACCCTTTTTCTTGAAACGGTAAGTGATTGGTGGTTTTTATTCGTTATTTTATCGTTAGTTTTAGTTAATCTTCTTATATCTTTAGTTGCATTTTATTTCAGTTTACCGCATTTTATGCTTTAGTTATGTCTTTTCAATGTTTTTAGTTCCAGGTAAGCTTTCAAAAAGAATCGGAGCGAAAACCAGGAAAAATCGTAAGAATTCCGAAAGCCAAATTTTGGAGATACAAGAGGTCTGACATGGACTATGTCAGGAGGGGGAGTCATGGCAAGAAAAAGAGAATTTGTTTTTGTGCTTCCAGGGGGCTGACGCAGCCGCCCGTGTCAGCATGTCTGGAGCAAGAAAGTGGTTTTTGGTGGATCTAGGGGGCCAACACGGCCACCCGTGTCAGCTGACACGGGCCGTGTTGTCCAAGGAGCTAACTTTCCTGTTTTTGTGGTTTTCACTATGAACTTGACCTGCAAGGGCATTCCGAACATTTCCAACCAAGGATATTGTGTTTTGACTATTTAGAAGAGTTTTTGGAAAGGGGGGAGACACTTTTGACGGCAGAGAAAAATCGTGATCAAGAGAAAAGGGAAAGCTGAAGATTTTCATGCGCGGAAGCAATTGAAGATCAAAGTAATCCAAAATTCTTGTAATGTTTAATCCAATTTTTTATTTTTCTTTGAATATTATGAGTAGTTAAACCCCCCAATACTAGGGGGTGCCCCTGATTTGAATATGTAATGACTCTGATATTCTTATTGCAATAACAATCTCTTTAGTTTTTATAATTGATTTGATCTCTAACTATTCTTAATGTTTTCCCTGTCGGACAAACAGGGTTTGATTTTCAATTAACGATTAGGCAGGACCGTCGTTGTTAATGCTTTGTTTTAGATCATTATATAGTAGATATCACCTATGACTATGGATACCCTATAGAAACCGAAATATTCTTGATAATTGGCTGCTTAATTTCATTTGTAATTCTCTATGGACATAGGAATTAGGATGGATGATTGAAGGTTTTCTCACTAAGGAGTTAGCAGTAAACAATCTAAAGAATCGGTAATTAATTAGTTACAATAAGTTGTTGCAGTGTTAATTCAGAGTTGTTACTAAGTCAGATCATACGTCATCTCTAGCATAATTTACTCACATATTTTCTAAACCATTCAGATACTTTTTTTATGCAATTGTTTTATAATTTCACCAAACAATCCTCAACCCCCAAGTTTTTATTTAGTTGAATTAAATTCAGAACTCTATATCCTCAAGCAGTCCTTGAGATCGATATTCGAGAAAATTCCCTTTTATTACTACATTGGCAGAATAGTACACTTGCTATTTTTTTGATCAGTAAGCTATTGAAAGGAAAGCATCAGATATCAGGATAATCCTTGTGGAGACGATAACAAAAATCCCCCTATCATACGATTCGAACATGGTCGCACGCTCGCAGAAAATGTGTTCGAACAGAGTCGCCACCGAACTTTATTTATTCCACTGAAGGAATAGGAAAATATCAATAAAACCTTTGAAAAAGAAAATGGTTGTTGCAACCAAATTCGGGTTCGGGAGTCGATTATGCAAAGGGAAGGTATTAGCACCCCTCACATCTATTATACTCAACGGGAACCTCATAGTTAAATTTGCGAGTGAATGTTAGATTATGTCATTTGCTTTCTTTGAATGATAAGAGCGTAAAAGGAAAAGAAAAGGGCCGCAAAAAGGTTTTTATTAGGGTGTTTGACGTGATTGCGGGTCTCGCTCCTACATATCCTCAAGTGTAATAAGGAATTCAAAGCTTCGTAGTTCGGGTACTACGATTTATTGGTTTGTGATTTTTAATGAACAAGTGTTTACATCACATTCTAACGGTTGAAAATTGGCTTGTTTGCTTGTGTGGGATACTGAAGCACTAGTTCGTATTTGCATTAGAATGACTAAACAATGTTCTCTTGCAAAAAAGGTGACTCACCGCACGGGGGCGAGTAATTAGGTTAGAAAGGTTTCGATTGTACGGGGGCGAGAAAAGATAGGTTTGATGTGTTTGAAAAATTTAAGAGATTAACGAATATTCAAACGGTAGGCTAAGTGCAGTCATCACATGAATATTCCAAAAAGGAGAAGAAAGTTACTTCCACCCCCATCTTTTTCAATCGATTAATTATGAAATTTGTTTAGCGAATCAAATTGTGTTTCTTTAACGGGCAACAAGTATTCAAACAGTAGGCTAAGTGCGGTCATCACATGAATACTCGGGAAAGGAGAAGAAAATTACTTCCACCTCCATCTTTTTCAACCACAAAAGAATCAACTTAACTCGTTTATTTAAGAGTGTTTTGAAGCAATTGACGAATGTCAAAACGGTAGGTTAAGTGCGGCCATTACATAAACATTCGAGAAAGGAGAAGAAAGTTACTTTCACTCCCATCTTGTTCAATCAATAATTTATTGTAAAAAGAGTTTAACGGACAACTTGACATTGGATCAAATGTTTGAAATTCATTATGAAAGTGGTTTGGAAATGATTCTGAATAGGAATGATATTGAATAGGCTTGATTTGAAAAATGATTGTTTGAAATGATATCGAAATGAATTTTGAAACAAGGGTTCCATAAGTCGATCCATTTTTTAATTATCAAAATCAATTGATTAAAATTTAATTAAACCACTTAATTAATCTAATCAAAACTATTTGGTTAAATCAAATATTCAAGATAATTAAAATTAATTATCAAAATTAACTAATTTAAATAAATTTTAATTAACTAACTAATTTAATTAAAGCAAAGAAAGAAATAAGCGACAAAGTCACTTTAAAAAATGATCGGAGCAAACTAGTCACAATCTGCTCAAAGCCGGTTTATACATAGCGACAATGAAATCAAAGTATCATACGTAAAGACTGAAACGCGGAAAAAGTATCATATTAATTAATTGAAATTTGGACAACATAACACCATAAAATTATCGAATCTGCGGATTAGAAATCCGATTTAAAATACAATGAAAATAAAGCAATAACCCAAATATTATTCACAAATTTTACAAAGTTACTTATAGCATATAGGATGTAAATAGAAAGAAGAGGAGCAAATGAAATATGATGGTTTAATACTCTCTAATCCAATCCATAGTTAAGTAAGTATATAAAAAGGATTTTGTATTTAATTTACTCAATAAAAAAAGACAAGGGAGAAGTACTAACTCTCATCACTTATTCAACATATATCTAAGCCATACTAATTTCCAGCTTGAGCTCTACAAGCTACTACTATCTTATCAGCAAATTGAAAGCACACCAAAAGTGAGAAAGAAAACAAGTGAGAAACTGAGAAAGTGAAAAATTCAATCATAAAAAACTAAAACCGTAAATCTGACACATCCTATTCATGAAAAGGGAATTGAAATAGAAAACAATCGAATCGCCGCAATATTTCCATGAATAAAACCAAAAAAGTAAACTAAGTAAATAGAAAAAAAAATTGAAAGAAAACCAAAGTTTATTACTAAAAAAACAAAATTATCAGCAACATTATGGATTTATTTACAAACTTTAGTTACAATATTTCAAATTCTAAAGAATAGACAGTTAAGATTTTAGCAAGATAAATATAACTAAATAAGAGATTAAGAAATAGGAAAAATCACGGATATCGATAGAAAAGATTTTCATTAAGTGGAAGAAATTACAACACTTCTCTCTATTTACAAAGAGAGAACGAATTACACTCTCTCTTCTAATAGGAGAACACTCACTAAAAGAAACTTATAGGAAAAAATACAATATATTCTATCACTATAAATTTTTCTTTTATGTTATGTTGCAACACTTTTTTTTTGTTGTTGTAGGAATGAGAAATGCACCTCTATTTATAGGTGCTCATCTTCACAAAACCATTGGAGTTGTTACAAAACTATGGGTGCAAAATCATGGGTGTTTCTTTCTTGGTCCAGAAATTGTGACTTTATTCAACCACAATCCTTGACCAAAATCTTTTACCATGACCACAATATTTGACTATGACCATAATCTTTGACAATCTCCCACTTAAAGTCACATTTGTGATCTTCCAAAGTCTTCTCTACCTTGCCAACACCATGTTGATTGCGCTTCTAATAGGCCATAGGAAGATCTACATCATGCAAACTTATCAGAGTTAATCGGCTTCATCAGTACATCTGCTAGGTTACATTTAATGTGAATTTTCTAGATATTCACACTTCCTTCTTCTACTACCTCTCTAACAAAATGGTATTGAACTCCTATGTGTTTTGTCCTGGAATGAAAAACTGGATTCTTTACAATGCAAGACACTCTGACTGTCACAGTACACGGTAATCTTTTGTTGTTTGTGCCTGAGTTCTTCCAATAACCTTTGAATCCAAATTGCTTCCTTACATGCTTGGGTAGCGGCCATATATTCAACTTTTGTAGTAGACAAAGCTACAACAATCTGCAGTTTGGATAATCATCTTACCGCTCCTCCTGCAAGTGTGAACTCATAGCTAGTAGTAGATTTTCTTTTATCAAGGTCGCCTGCAAATTTTGAATCAACATAGCCTCTGATAGTGAATTCTGATCCCCCAAAACATAATGCAGCACCTGAGGTTCCTTTGATGTATGTAAGGATCCTCTTAACAATATTCTAGTGTTCATTACCTGGATCTACCATAAACCGACTGACCGTTCCAATTGCTTGAGAAATATCTGGTCTAGTATATATCATAACATACATAAGGCTTCCCATCGTTGATGCATACGGTACTCGAGACGTTTCCATCATTTCCGCTTCATTGCTAGGATTCATACTTGAGGATCATTTATAATTGACATGAAGTGGGGTAGATATTGACTTACAGTCTTGCATGTTAAAGCGGCGCAAGACTTTCTGAAGATAATTTTTATGAGAAAGCCAAATCCTTCTGTCTTTTTTGTCTCGGTGAATTTGCATCCCTAAAATCTTGTTTGCTGGTCCCAAGTCATTCATATCAAACTCCCTAGCCAATTGTGCCTTCAATTCTTGGCCTCGGTCTTTGTTGGGGCCTACCACCAACATGTCATCCACATACAATAGCAAAATGATAAAATCATCATTATTATCAAACCTTTTGTAATACGTACAATGGTATGAACTTAATTTGTTGTATCTAAGGCTCATGATGAAGGAATCAAATCTCTTGTACCAACACCTTGGCGCCTGTTTTAAACTGTACAGAGATTTGGTCAACCTACAAACCAAGTTTTCTTTTTCTTGTTCTTCAAAGCCTTCGGGTTGGAGCATATATATTTCCTCTTCAAGTTTTCCACAAAAAAATTCAGTCTTTACATCAAGTTGCTCTAGATTTAGATCAAATGCAACATACATTGCCAAGACCACTCTGATTGTGGTGAGTCTTACCACTGGAGAAAATAACTCATTGAAATCAATACCTTCTTTTTGAGCATATCCTTTGACCACCAGTCTTGCACGATATCGTTCCACCTGATCGTTGCCATCTCGCTTAATTTTGAACACCCATTTGTTACTGATGGCTTTCCGGCCTTTAGGAAGTTCAACATGTTCCCATGTGTTATTTCTATGTAAGCCTTCAATTTCCTTTTGCATTTCTGCCATCCACAGAAAAGCATCTAAACCATTTAATGCCTCATGAAAGGTTGATGGTTCTCCATCTTCTGATAGAAGATAATATGCATCATGACTTGCCATCACATATTCTGAGTGCCATGATGGTTTTCTTATCTGGCGTGTGGTTCTTCTAGGATTTACATTACTGACCTCAGTTGGTTCTTATTCTTCGTGCTCTGGCTCTGCTTCAGAAGAATCATTTTCTACTGACTTTTCCTCCATCTCCACTGTAGTAGTCTCCTTTATAGTGTTGTCATTTTTTTGCTCCTTCTATAGTTCATTTTCTACAAAGATTACATCTCTGCTAACAATAATCTTTTGGGCAGCAGGATCCCACAGACGATACCCCTTCACGTTGTCAGCGTAACCCAAGAATATGCATTTTCTGGATTTTAGGTCCAGCTTTGTTCTTTCTTGGGAGTTGTACATCACGTACACAGGACATCCAAATTCATGCAAAGAAGAATAATCACCCAGCTTTCCCTTCCACATCTCTATTGGTGTCTTTAAATCAATCGCAGTTGATGGCGATCAATTTATCACGTAGCAGGCAGTTTTGACAGCTTCTTTCCAGAAAGACTTTGCCAATCCTGTTGTTTTCAGCATAGCTCTCATTCTCTCCAAGAGAGTTATATTCATCCGCTCTGCTACATCATTCTGCTGAGGTGTATGAGCAACAGTAAACTGTCATTTAATACCTTCTTGCTTACAGAATGTCAGGAAATCACCATCTATATATTCTCCTCCATTATCTGTCCTCAAGCACTTAATTCTTTTCCTAGTTTCAAGTTCCACTTGTGCTTTGAACTCCTTGAATACTAAATACACATCTGACTTCTTCTTGATTGGGTACACCCATAGTCTCCTGGAGTAATCATCAATGGATGATACAAAATATTTTGCTCCACCAATGGACATTTATGGTGACTCCCACACATCAGAATGAATCAAGTCTAGTATGTGTTTTCTTCTAGCAGTTGACTTAGAAAACTTTAGTTTATGATGCTTGCTTATCACACAGTGCTCGCAGAAAGGTAAATTTTCCAACTTGAGCCCGGGTATGAGATTACGTTCTGCAAGAACTTTCAAGCCTCGCTCTGACATATTGCCTAGTATGAGTTTCCATATCATGGTTGTTTCTTCTTGGCTTCCAGCTGCTACTAATGCATCTGCTCCTTTCATCATGTCTCCCAAAAGCATGTATAGATTTGCAACAACCTTGTTTACTTTCATCACTACTAGCGAACCTTTCACCACTTTCAAGATCCCACCTTGAACATGGGTCTTGCATCTGAGGTCATCTAGTTGCCCAATAGACAACAAATTCTTTGTCAATCGTTTCACATGTCGTACCCCTTGAAGTGTGCGGATAATACCATTATACATTTTCATTTTGACAGTACTAACTCCAGCAATTTCCAAAGCATGGTCATTCCCCATTAATACATCATCGGAGGTACTAGTAATACATCATTGAGATGTACTTGCTTCAGAAGACTTCTCATCATTCTTCTTGTTGAACCAACATTCTTTCTTCAAGTGCCCTCTCTTGCCACAATTGTAGCATTTGAGATTTTTTCTTCTTTGAGATTTTAATCTACCATGATTTTAAATCCCACTGGGACCACGTTCCGTTGATCTATCTCTCGTAATCGTCAAAGCTTCTATTCATTTTGAGCTTTCTTGCCGATCTTCCTTATTTTTACGCCTGGATTCTTCTTCAAGAACAGCTCTGGCGACATCATTAAAGGATAAATGATCAACAATATTATTGTTTGTAATATTGATGACGAGTTGATCATACGAATCTGGTAAACTCTGAAGAAGAAGCTTTTTTCATTAATTTTCCACTATTGTGAAATTTGACGCAGATAGTTGAGCAAATAATGTATTCAAATTGTTGATGTGATCCGGCACCGAAGTGGATTCACTCATTCGAAGAGTGTAGAGTCTCCTCTTTAGGAAAATTATGTTGTGAAATGATTTGACCTCGTATAGTTGGATGAGAGTATTCCAGATCTCCTTTGCAGTTTTATTTTCTGCTATACTTGATAAAACTGAATCTTTCGTTGCTAAGTGCAAATTGGCAACAACATTGTCATCCATCTATCTCTCCACTTTTCATCAATTATATCTGTAGGTCTACCTTTAATTGCTGGTGAGCAATTATCCTTCCTCAGGATTGTCTGCATCTTCAATTTCCACATAGAGAAATTACTCCCACTGAATTTTTCAATCTCAAATTTTCCAACCATTTTTTTTACTGAACTGGTTTACAAAATTTCACCATGAATAACACAATATACGTGAGTTGTGTTGTATATTTTTAGCGTACACTAGAATAGACCTAGTATACGTTAACAACCACTGTAAAAGTATACAACCACACGTGTGAATAGTAAACATACGCCGCAGCAGAAATAGAGACCGATACCAACATCTCTGATACCACTGTTGGGTATCAGAGTAGCAAGATAAATATCACAAAATAAGAGATTAAGAAGTAGGAAAAAGATTTTCACTAAGTGGAAGAAATTACAACACTTCTCTTTATTTACAAGGAGAGAACACATTACACTCTCTCTTGTAATAGGAGAGCACTCACTAAAAGAACCTTATATGAGAAAATACAATATATTCTATCTCTCTAAATTTTTCTTTTATGTTATGTTGCAATGCTTTTTTTGTTGTCGTAGGAATGAGAAATGCACCTCTATTTATAGGTGTTCATCTTCACAAAACCATGGTGTTGCACCCTAAAATTTGACCAACCGGGTCCCGTATCTGACTTGATTTTTCGACGCATGACCGCATTCGCATTCGCATATAGCATACAGTGCATTTTTCATTTGTTTTGATTTTATCGGGATCACAGCCCTCGTCTCGCGTCTCAGGTGTTTTTAATTAGCTCAGATAAGTAGAATCGTATTTTTGGGATATTTCGGTGTCCGTTTATTTTTACCGGTTATTTTGTTGCGCTCTCGCAGTGTTTTTCGTTGATTTGTACTGTTTTTGTTCCTTCGGGAATTGTTAGGAATTTTGTAGATTTTATTGGCTATTATTAGCATTTTTCTAGAACTAATAGGTTTTTTTTTAATATTTTTAATAGTTTAAAGCCATTTTAGATAATATAGAAATTAATAGATTTTTTTTCTTTTATAGAAATTAATAGATTTTTTCTTTTATAGAAATTAATAGATTTTTTCTTTAAGGAATTTAATAGGTTTTACTTTTATATATTTTAATATAGTTTTCTCTAGATAGATTTTTTATTAGGGTATATTGGTTTTTTTAGAGATTTAATAGATTAAATAGGTTTTACTTGTAAATAGGTTAAATTGGATTTAATTAGGATTTAATTAGGTTAATTGAGTTGGTGTTAATTAGCTTTTAGTTAGTCAAGCTTAATTGAGTCTAATAATCCATTAACCATTTTGTTTTTACTCACGTTAGTATTAATTCAGCATTTAATTAGTTTGTTAATTAGTTATTAGTCATTAATCCATCAGTTAATCCATTTCATCTATTTGGTCCATTTCAGTCATTTAGCCTTATTGCAAATTCGTTGGGCCCAGAGTTGGAGGCCCAATTCACTTCAGAATTCCAATTATGCCAGGTGTATATATAGTTAGACCCCACGTGTTATCACCAAGAGGACCCCACTACATCACCCTGCATGCGTGACAACGCAGCACCCACTAACTCTCTCATCACCACGTGTCGTCACGCATGAAGTTCCCTCTGCCACCCGTTGCCACGCGTCTGCTCTGAAGCCTCACCGGTTGCATGGCCGGCGGCCATGCAACCAGCGTCTCCAACCTATTCCGACCACCACCAACAACCTCCGACCGTCGTAACTAACTGGTAACCACCTCCGGCCACTGCACATTTCACCGGAAAACTGGAAAACTCAGAAATTCTTCTCACATCCTTTGATCTTCATCTTCTCCGGTCACAAATTCATCCAACATCCATCAAGTTCATCATCATTTTTCCAGAAAGTCCAGAAAACCTTCTCATCGTTCATCCAATCTTCATCATCGATCATCATTTTTCTGGAAAACGTTCATAGAACAACAAAAACATTCATCCATTTCCAGATCAAGCTTCAACAAATCGCCAGAGATCCGCAGAAATCTTCACACGTTCGTCAAGTAACATTCATCAGAAACTCAGTGATCTTCGTCAAGAACTTCACGAAGCTTCAGCAGTCTTCAGAAATCTCCCAAGAACGATCTTCAACCTTCAATCAATCGTCAACAAAACGAACGAATGATCTTCATCGTCGGTCATCATCACCTTCATACGCTTTTCTCCAGAAACCTCCAGATCATCAACATCATCCAAGAACTTCATTCAAACCCAGATCAAGAACATGCACTCCAATCCCCATGTTTTTTATATTTCCTTCAAGAGTATTACTCCTCCGTGCCAGATTCACGTGCTTCATCATCAACCTTCGTGTGGTTAAACGCTGTTTTTTCCAGGCGCTCTTCAAAGACGATGAAGGCATTCGTCTTTGATCTTCGACAATCTCCAATAATCATCGCAATAGGTTCGTTGATAGGTTCCTTTCGTTGTGGTGTTGGCAACATGATGATGGTGAAGGTAAGGTTGAGATTGAGCGTTTGAGAGAGGGTTCAGGGAGAAGAAACGATGGAAGCGGCGGTGAACAGTAGAAGGAGAGAGCAAGAGGAGTCTAGGGTTTTCTGAACGAAATGAGAAGGAAAGTGAAATTGGAGTGGACCGAGTTTGGATTGGGCTTTGGGCCTAGTTGTTTTGCAATTCATCACCCATGCGTTTCCTATTTTCACCCCCCCTCTGTGTATACTGTGGTGAAATGGGCCAAGCCCAACGAGATGGCACCCCCTTCGTTTTTCCCCTCCTCCCCTTTATTTTTGTTGGTTTTTGATGGGCTTAGCCCAGTTCCCCAGTTTGTTTATTATTTCTGCTGATACATACCCTTGTAATAGCTGCACCCCCCCTTTTCTTGTATTTTCTTTTTTATTGCTTTCTTTTATATTAGTTCCCTTAGTTTCTTTTATATATAGAAAGAAAAGGAAAAAATACATGAAGAAATATTTGAAAATATATGAAAAAAAGAGAAAATATTTTGAAAAAGAATATATTTGAAAAAAAAAAGAAGAAAAGAGAATATGAAAAAAGAGAAGGAAATGAGAAAAAGAAATATTAAGAAATTAAAAAAAAGAAAAAGAGGAAGAAATATAGAAAAAAAAAAGAAAAGAAAGGAAATGAGAAAAATAATATTGAAAATAGTTGAAAAAATAGAAAAAAAATAGTAAAAAAATATTAGTGTAGATGTAATATTTTTTTAGAGTGTATTTCCTTTATGGAGTTTTATTTTAGGGATAGTTTAGAAGTCCACTTGTTAGGGGACTATTTTACATTTGATTTTTCATAGGATAGGATAGTTCCTAGGAGATTTATTTTCAGTATTCAATCATTGTAATCATTTTTCAGAATGTTAATAAAACGAGATTTGAGTTGTGGTCCCGAAAGTAGCCGAACTACAGCTGCTCTGATTTCTCGTACCAGACGAGAATATGTAGGCATAGGATGCGATATCCTAGCGAGCACACTAACGACTAACCTTTGTTCTCTCGCTGCTGTGCGATCGAGACCTTCCCGCTGACGACTAATTGTTATCCCTTTTTCTCTCTTGCCCGAGTGCATTTGAGACCAGACCGTAGTTTTGCCCATAGGTTCCCGTACCTGTAAAACCAGTTTGATTTCTCACTGCTGTGTGAGAACACCCTGTTTAGCCGTAGTTAGCCTGAACTACGTAAGCTCTGATCTTCCATGCAGTGTGGAAGTACGTAGGCACAAGACGCGAGGTCTTGGCGAGCCAATTTTCCCGTAGTCCCGAACTACGTTGACTCTGACTTTCTCTCTTGAGAATACGTAGGCGTAGAGTGCGACGCTCTATCGAGTCAATTCTCTTCCGTTTAGATTTAGCAGCCGTAGATAGATTGTTTTGCATCCTTTAGACAACCCAAGAAAGCGTGGATCCCATCGAGTACGATGGACGTGAGGGGTGCTAATACCTTCCCCTTGCGTAACCGACTCCCGAACCCAGGTTTTGGTTGCGATGACCATACCTTTCCCCGTTTTTTGTGAGGTTTACTTCGAGCGTTTCCCTTCCCTCCGTTGGGATAAATAACACACGGTGGCGACTCTTCTGTCAGCTGGCGCCGATTTTCGCAGTAGCGACAGCTGGCGACTCTGCTGGGGATCCAACGTCCCCTGGCTGCTAAGGACTGCGATAGTTCCTTATGCATTTGGGATCCAACGTCCCTTAAGAGAGTCAATCCTAGCGCTTGTTTTCCCGTCGTGGGCTTTGTATGGATTTACATTTCTGTATTTACATTTCAGCACTTTATTATTATATTATTGCTGTATTGTGGGGTGTGACGGGTGTTCTATGATTGAGTGAGAAGCCGAACCTGGGCTTGAGTGCACCTTAGACTTAGAGTAGAAATTAGTGGGCGCGCACATGCTTTGCATGTCCTAGTGTCTCGCGAAATCTACACTCAGACGAGGTTCTTCTGGTTGGCCTCTTGTCCCACCCTTTGGGTGGTTCGGGTTGCTAGTTAGTTGGATTGTCGACTCTGGGAACCGATCATTTGGAAGTTAGCTAAGTGAGGCCTCTTCAAGACTTGATGATGCCACTCCTTCTGGGAATCGTATCGTCAGTCTTGAAAGTCTGTGACGCTGACGACCGCATAGGATGTCGTACCTTGTCAGATATAGGTCCATACCTGTGAGTGGGGGGGGGGGGGTTTGCAGGAAACTTGACTTCCAACCTACCCGTTATTTTGGTCTTCTCTTCAGAGCAAACGTACTCCGTCAGCAGCGTAGCAGTATTCAGATTTGTGTGGGGGCTGTGGTCCCGTTGTTTGCTGCATCTTGCATATCATGTGCATAACTGTGTTGCATCATATTGCATATCATCCTCCAGTTAGCCAGAGTTCTGATCCAGCCTTTGTTTCCTGAAGGTGATTACCCGAAATTCGGATTGAGCAGCTGTTGATTGTCAGAAGACCTACCTAGGGGTTGAGTAGATTTGAGCAGAGTCGAGCATTGAAGTCAGCTGAAGACTATTGGTAGCTATGTCTGAAGGCAATTTCCAGTCTCCTAATACTTTGGCGGGGTTCACTATGACGTCCAACCCTCTGTATGATTCTATGGAAGACTTCCCGCAAGCAAACAACGTTACTGCAGACCAAGTTGTACAACCTTCTGTTGAGAACCGAGATCGACATGAGCAGTTTGTTGCCCGGAATGAACGTCCTCCTCCTGTTAACAATCAAGGTGTTGCTTTCCCTGGGATGAATTACCGAAGAGATATTCCAATGGCCTGGAGGGTAGATCCAAGAGCTCTTGAAAATGATAGAAGACTCCGAGTGTTGGAAGAGAAAGTTGAAGCTTTGAAAGTCAAAGATGCTGTCAACCTGGATGCTGTGGACATGTGTTTGGTTCCTGACCTGGTGTTGCCTTATAGGTTCAAAGTGCCGAAATTTGAGAAGTACACAGGAGATAGCTGTCCGAAGCAACATTTGATGATGTTCTGTCGAAGAATGACTTCGTTTGTGCGAGATGACAAATTGATGATTCATTGCTTTCAAGATAGTCTGACTGGGGCATCTTTGAGGTGGTATATGCAGCTAGAGAAAAATCAGATTCAGTCATGGATGGATTTAGCCAGAGCTTTTCTGAAGCAGTACGATTATAACCTGGACATAGCTCCCCATCGCATGCAGTTGCAAGAGCTGTCTCAAGAGAACAATGAACCTATCAGGAAGTATGCTCAGAGATGGAGAGAATTTGCTGCTAGAGTGCATCCACCGATGTTGGACCGAGAGTTGACTAGCATGTTTGTAGATTCCCTACAAGATCCGTACTTCGAAAGATTGCTCGGACTTCCGTTAAGTTTCTCTGACGTGGTAGCATTAGGAGAACGCCTTGAGTATGCCATAAGAATCGGGAAAATTCAGATTACTTCAAATGATCAAGCTGGTGAAACTGAATACCCTTGCGACTATCAGAATGAAGAAGGGGTTGTGATCAATGCAGTCATGCCAAAGGTTGAATATCCTCGAAGCGAATCAGTGAATTTCGTTGGTTCTTCATCTTATCAGAGATCAGTACCTCCTGTGGCTTGTTATACTGGACAGACAGCCGTGCCTGGGGCACCCTATCAGGAATCTTATGTCGCTTCCATTGCAAAGCAGCAAACTCGTGGCCGAGGTTATCAGAATCAGCGTCAGAATCAGAATCGACCTCGCAACAATTTGGAACGAAGGAAAGCTCCTTCTCACCCAGTGCCTACGCCGTATAGTCAGCTTTTGCCATCTTTGATCCAGAGTTCTTTGGTGGAACCTAAAGCTCTTAAGCCAGTTCCGGAACCTTACCCTCCTGGGTACAATCCCCATGTTCAGTGTGGTTATCATGGTGGCTCACCGGGGCATTCAACAGAAAATTGTAAAGCGTTTCAGGCGAAGGTACAGCAGTTGATCGACCAAGATCGCATTTCCTTTCGAGAAGGACTTCTGTTTGTTCATACCAACCGCTCAGCTGTCTAAGCTCGTAGACTCGGAAAGTACTCCCCAGCAAAGGAGCCAGTGATTCAGACAGGCAGACGCCTCAGCATTGGCAGTCCTCAGACTTTCATATCATTTGCATTTGTAGTTTCTTTTATGTTAGTTACTACTTGCTTTTAAACATTGTATGTTTCGAATGGTAATAATAATAAGGTGACTATGCATTTTTCTGAATTAATCATGTCGCTGTCGCTCATTTACTGCATTGCACTGACACTTGCATTTTATTCACTCCACTTTATCACTGTGACTAGCAAAGATTGGAGGGAGGATGACGAAACTAAACTCATAACCGATGATCGTATGCTTTTAGATAAGACCTTACCGATGACGTACAAGGCATTGTTTCAAATCCCCCAAACACTGGAGATATAAGGAGTTAGTCCCTTGTTAACCACTTCGAGCCAGGAAGTAGAAGTTTTTTCGGACTTTTTAACCCTCACATCTTAACCCGGGACAGGGTAGTTGTCAGTTAGCTTGACCAAGCATTCAAGTCTTACAGAGGAGTGTTGTCTTTCGAGGACCAAACAGTTTACACCTTTCAATGGGTTAAACCTCATCAATCAGGAGTGAGACAGTTACAATCCTTTCGGAGCAATCAAGACAACCAGTGTCACACAACTTTGTCCCAAAAAAAAGAAAGAAAAGCTAGAAAGCTAATACTTAGGCAAAAATCAGGGCATCCCGCTGGACTTCAAAAGAAAAAACAAAAAGAACTCAAAAGGAGTCAGTCCAGACAAAAATTAGGGAATCAAAAGAATGAAAAAGAAGGGATAAGAAGAAATTTTTCCCCAGCGAGTCACAAAGTCGTGTACATAGACACCGAAAGCGAAGAAGGAGTAACTATCACTCCGGAACAGCCTTGTGAAATCCTTAACTGTGGTTCTTACCATTCAGCATACCTCTCGAAGAGGCGAGCGCTTGTGCCAGGTTAACTGAACCTTAGGATCGGAGATCATCACGTAGAAGGGGTGGGTACAAATCAAAATTTGAGCCAAATATCCTTTGTTTCACGAACCGTGAACCCGACCACGATACAACCCTTAAAAGACCTAATTGAGGTAGGGTTTATTCTGAAAGCGCATTATGATAAGGTTGAGTAACCTGACTCCTTCATTGACTTGCTAGTCATATCCTTGTTGTATTTTTCACTGACCACGTAAGCATTACGTTTGAACTTTGGTTCATTCGTCACTCATAATCATGACATGTAAATGAGTGACAGCTCAAAATTTTTTCAAAATCTGCATAACCACTGCATTAAGATTACCATTCGTGAATAGACAATTTTAATTGCAGGTTAGTAGTTGGCATGAAAGAAATTCCAACAGGGAATAATCGAGCAGGACCGAGTAATTCAGTAGTCTGAACCAGAATGGTGTATGTTGTGGAATCCTGTGAACCAGGGGCATTGACTTCCAGTGAGTTCGGAACCAGTTAGTCTGAGGACAAGTCCCGAAGCTTCAGTTGATTATGGGGCAGTTTGTTGGAGAAGTAGTTGATCAGAAGTGAGTCTTCTCGAGAGCCAATCAGGGGCAGTTATACAGGACGTGGAGATTTGAAAGCAGATACTTCAGGTGGATAATCAGATCGGGTTAAGTCGCTAGAACGCTCAATCAGGGGCAAGTCACTGCAGAAATTTTAAGGGAGAATGAATCCTGTTGGTGTACAGATATCGGGACGAGTAATCTCGAAGTCGTCTCGTAGCAAGCTGTTCAGAGCAAATATTCCCAAGAGTTAGATTGAGGCAAGTTGAGTGTACTGGGGCAAGTTGTTCAAGCCAGTCTTGTTATCCCCAGCTGAGTGTACTGGGACAAGTTGTTCAAGCCAGTTTGTTCATCCCCAGCCAGAGTTGAATATCGGGGAATCATGTCAATACCCTTATCAAAAACCTGAATCTTCTAAATAAAAAAAGGCCTTGCTGTCATTTAGTCGTAATCCTGCAGTCTAAACCTGTTGCGTGTCAGTAACCAGTCGTTTCCAAAGTCCAGTTCTCGCCTGACAAACCGGTAACCAGTTCTCGTCTGGCCCACCCTTCCATAAGCATCAGTTCCCGTCTGGTGTAGTTTATTGTAAGCATCAGTTCCCGTCTGGTGTAGTTTATTGTAAGCATCAGTTCCCGTCTGGTGTAGTTTATTGTAACCAGTTCTCGTCGGGTCACCGTTTCTTCAAGTGTTGTATCAGTTCTCGTCTGGTACATGTCGTTGCCAAATCAATTCTCGTCTGATAATCTATTTTCCTATCAGTTCTCATCTGGTAGTCTACCTTGAATGCTAGTTCTCGTCTAGTATTTTCCATATCTTCCACGATGTACATAATCCATGTTTATCTTAAACCAGAAAAACAAAAACCTAAAAGGTATCTGACACAGTAATTCCCAATGACTCGCATGTTGTCATGTTCCCCGATACAAAGCTCGACGGATACCAGTGCTCCGATTAATGTTTGAATTCCTTGTGGATGTTGTTCAGCAGATGAAAGTTGCTTATTATCCCCAGAAGAGTCGAGATTGTATTTTACCCCATATCAGAGTAGGATCAGGAGTATCCTCAGCAGATTAAGATTGATATCCTTGATAGTATGGGCATTTCCAGCAGCGTGCTACGCGCTGTCGACTTCAGTTTGGGTCAATCCCCGCAGAGCAATCAGTTGTCAATGGTTTGAAGAGAGCATCCCCGAGCAGAGTTGTGTTTTCTTTCTCCCCAAGCAGGGTTGCTTTTCCATTTCTCCAGCAGGACAGTTATCCCCAGCGGATTTGGTTTCCCTTTTCCAGCATTTATTTTGCTGAGATGATGCTGTGACTTCGGTTCATCCCCAGTAGAGTTGACGTTGCCTTCGGCATTTATTTTGCCGAGTGGTTGCAGACCTGGTGTTCTCTGGCAGCTTGAGCCTGCATTTACATTTGCATATATCGTCATAGCATTTATACAAACATATAGCATGCCGTCTGGGCATCGCATTTTCAAACAGAACGCATAGCATATTCATGTCATATAGGGCATTGCATCATTCTCGAGCATACGCATTTCGAAACATGGACCAGGTTGGTTACCTATTGGATTTCGAATTTGTTCCCCTGCAGAGTTGTGTGGTTAAGCTTCTCTTCTTCCCCAGCAGAGTGATTCTTCATTTGGTTGATACGTCGGCACTGAAAAAAAAGATTATCATGTATCAGATTTCTGAAGCCGCCTCCTGTTGACAGAATGGGTGCCAAGCAGTCGATTCAGAAGTTCCTCAGGAGAATTGTCCTCAAGTTCGCAGTGAACTGGAGATGACAGGATTTGATCCCATAAGAGAGATGGGAATCAAGTCGTTTGCTTTTCGAAGCATTATTCCAATACTTGTGGTGTCGCACAGGTGATTGTTGAAAAGGAGAAGAACAATTTATCAGAAAATTGACCAGTTGTTGCCGTGACAACCAAACTTCAGTTCATTGGAGGCTGTTCCTCAAGCAGTTTTGCAGTATATTCCCGCGGTTGGCAAATTTCAGGGTTTCATTGGTATTCAACCGTCATCTACCTTTGAATGTTTGAAGGCTGAGCGCTCTTCAACCATTCAGGTCCAAGCCGCTTGAATAGGGGCAGCTGTTGCACCCTAAAATTTGACCAACCGAGTCCCGTATCTGGCTCGATGTTTCGACGCATGACCGCATTCACATTCGCATATCGCATACAGTGCATTTTTCATTTGTTTTGATTTTATCGGGATAACAACCCTCGTCTCGCGTCTCAGGTGTTTTTAATTATCTCAGATAAGTAGAATCGTATTTTTGGGATATTTCGGTGTCCGTTTATTTTTACCGGTTATTTTGTTGCGCTCTCGCAGTGTTTTTCGTTGATTTGTACTGTTTTTGTTCCTTCGGGAATTGTTAGGAATTTTGTAGATTTTATTGGCTATTATTAGCATTTTTCTAGAACTAATAGGTTTTTTTTTAATATTTTTAATAGTTTAAAGCCATTTTAGATAATATAGAAATTAATAGATTTTTTTTCTTTTATAGAAATTAATAGATTTTTTCTTTTATAGAAATTAATAGATTTTTTCTTTTAGGAATTTAATAGGTTTTACTTTTATAGATTTTAATATAGTTTTCTCTAGATAGATTTTTTATTAGGGTATATTGGTTTTTTAGAGATTTAATAGATTAAATAGGTTTTACTTGTAAATAGGTTAAATTGGATTTAATTAGGATTTAATTAGGTTAATTGAGTTGGTGTTAATTAGCTTTTAGTTAGTCAAGCTTAATTGAGTCTAATAATCCATTAACCATTTTGTTTTTACTCACGTTAGTATTAATTCAGCATTTAATTGGTTTGTTAATTAGTTATTAGTCATTAATCCATCAGTTAATCCATTTCATCTATTTGGTCCATTTCAGTCATTTAGCCTTATTGCAAATTCGTTGGGCCCAGAGTTGGAGGCCCAATTCACTTCAGAAGTCCAATTATGCCAGGTGTATATATAGTCAGACCCCACGTGTTATCACCAAGAGGACCCCACTACATCACCCTGCATGTGACAACGCAGCACCCACTAACTCTCTCATCACCACGTGTCGTCACGCATGAAGTTCCCTCTGCCACCCGTTGCCACGCGTCTGCTCTGAAGCCTCACCGGTTGCATGGCCGGCGGCCATGCAACCATCGTCTCCAAACTATTCCGACCACCACCAACAACCTCCGACCGCCGTAACTAACTGGTAACCACCTCCGGCCACCACACATTTCACCGGAAAACTGGAAAACTCAAAAATTCTTCTCACATCCTTTGATCTTCATCTTCTCCGGTCACAGATTCATCCAACATCCATCAAGTTCATCATCATTTTTCCAGAAAGTCCAGAAAACCTTCTCATCGTTCATCCAATCTTCATCATCGATCATCATTTTTCTGGAAAACGTTCATAGAACAACAAAAACATTCATCCATTTCCAGATCAAGCTTCAACAAATCGCCAGAGATCCGCAGAAATCTTCACACGTTCGTCAAGTAACATTCATCAGAAACTCAGTGATCTTCGTCAAGAACTTCACGAAGCTTCAGCAGTCTTCAGAAATCTCCCAAGAACGATCTTCAACCTTCAATCAATCGTCAACAAAACGAACGAATGATCTTCATCGTCGGTCATCATCACCTTCATACGCTTTTCTCCAGAAACCTCCAGATCATCAACATCATCCAAGAACTTCATTCAAACCCAGATCAAGAACATGCACTCCAATCCCCATGTTTTTTATATTTCCTTCAAGAGTATTACTCCTCCGTGCCAGATTCACGTGCTTCATCATCAACCTTCGTGTGGTTAAACGCTGTTTTTTCCAGGCGCTCTTCAAAGACGATGAAGGCGTTCGTCTTTGATCTTCGACAATCTCCAATAATCATCGCAATAGGTTCGTTGATAGGTTCCTTTCGTTATGGTGTTGGCAACATGATGATGGTGAAGGTAAGGTTGAGATTGAGCGTTTGAGAGAGGGTTCAGGGAGAAGAAACGATGGAAGCGGCGGTGAACAGTAGAAGGAGAGAGCAAGAGGAGTCTAGGGTTTTCTGAACGAAATGAGAAGGAAAGTGAAATTGGAGTGGACCGAGTTTGGATTGGGCTTTGGGCCTAGTTGTTTTGCAATTCATCACCCCTGCGTTTCCTATTTTCACCCCCCCCCCCTCTGTGTATTCTGTGGTGAAATGGGCCAAGCCCAACGAGATGGCACCCCCTTCGTTTTTTCCCCTCCTCCCCTTTATTTTTGTTGGTTTTTGATGGGCTTAGCCCAGTTCCCCAGTTTGTTTATTATTTCTGCTGATACATACCCTTGTAATAGCTGCACCCCCCCTTTTCTTGTATTTTCTTTTTTATTGCTTTCTTTTATATTAGCTCCCTTAGTTTCTTTTATATATAGAAAGAAAAGGAAAAAATACATGAAGAAATATTTGAAAATATATGAAAAAAAGAGAAAATATTTTGAAAAAGAATATATTTGAAAAAAAAAGAAGAAAAGAGAATATGAAAAAAGAGAAGGAAATGAGAAAAAGAAATATTAAGAAATTAAAAAAAAGAAAAAGAGGAAGAAATATAGAAAAAAAAGAAAAGAAAGGAAATGAGAAAAATAATATTGAAAATAGTTGAAAAAATAGTAAAAAAATAGTAAAAAAATATTAGTGTAGATGTAATATTTTTTTAGAGTGTATTTCCTTTATGGAGTTTTATTTTAGGGATAGTTTAGAAGTCCACTTGTTAGGGGACTATTTTACATTTGATTTTTCATAGGATAGGATAGTTCCTAGGAGATTTATTTTCAGTATTCAATCATTGTAATCATTTTTCATAATGTTAATAAAACGAGATTTGAGCTGTGGTCCCGAAAGTAGCCGAACTACAGCTGCTCTGATTTCTCGTACCAGACGAGAATATGTAGGCATAGGATGCGATATCCTAGCGAGCACACTAATGACTAACCTTTGTTCTCTCGCTGCTGTGCGATCGAGACCTTCCCGCTGACGACTAATTGTTATCCCTTTTTCTCTCTTGCCTGAGTGCATTTGAGACCAGACCGTAGTTTCGCCCATAGGTTCCCGTACCTGTAAAACCAGTTTGATTTCTCACTGCTGTGTGAGAACACCCTGTTTAGCCGTAGTTAGCCTGAACTACGTAAGCTCTGATCTTCCATGCAGTGTGGAAGTACGTAGGCACAAGACGTGAGGTCTTGGCGAGCCAATTTTCCCGTAGTCCCGAACTACGTTGACTCTGACTTTCTCTCTTGAGAATACGTAGGCGTAGAGTGCGACGCTCTATCGAGTCAATTCCCTTCCGTTTAGATTTAGCAGCCGAAGATAGATTGTTTTGCATCCTTTAGACAACCCAAGCAAGCGTGGATCCCATCGAGTACGATGGACGTGAGGGGTGCTAATACCTTCCCCTTGCATAACCGACTCCCGAACCCAGATTTTGGTTGCGATGACCATACCTTTCCCCGTTTTTTCCGAGGTTTACTTCGAGCGTTTCCCTTTCCTCCGTTGGGATAAATAACGCACGGTGGCGACTCTTCTGTCAGCCGGCGCTTATTTTCGCAGTAGCGACACATGGGAGTTGTTACAAAACAACGGGTGTTTCTTTCTTGGCCCACAAATTGTAACTTTATTCAATCACAATCCTTGACCAAAATCTTTTACCATGACCACAATATTTGACTATGACCATAATCTTTGACATAAATCACCACCCTTATAAGTTTAAAGGGAAATTCAAATAGAAACAAATTATGCAGTAACCAAACGAAAATTTATAATTAAACATAACACAACACCAAATGATTGATCACCACTGTACCGTAAGAGAAATTAAAACCGACATAGCAACAAAATTCAAAACAAAGCCAACCAACATCAAAGTAAAAGGCAACAAACCAAATTGAACATCTAATATACAATAACATCAATCATAATGAAACATATTCGAAACAAAACGATTTGAAGATTATCAATGTCGTATAGTGAACGATGTGATTGTTGGATTCATTGTTGAATCCGTGGCGAAATCAGAGTGTAATTGGAAGGAATTCTTGAGCGAATGTGAGGGTATGGTGTTGTTATTACTTGATTTTGTTTTTGTTGAATTCGAATGCTTTAGAATCGAATATGAGTTTACTGAGTTCGAATGCTTCAAAACCGAGAATGAGCTAGCTAAGTTCGAATGTTGCAAAGTGAAAGAGCAAAGGTTGTAGCTATTGTAAATTTTTTAAAACGGAGTTGAGTTGAATGTTCATTGGTGTAAATTGCGACGGAGGAAGTAGAGATTGGAGGGGTTGGTTTCGCATGTGTAGGTTTATCGGTCGGAACTGAGGTTAACGGTGGTGAAAGGGGGTTTTGAGGAGGAAATCTGGCGGCATTTTAAAGCTCGAAGAAGGAAGTACTGATCAGTGGATAAAACTAGGATGTGTTTGTTGGTGACTTTCCTTCTCGAGCATTGACAATAGTAGTTCTTCTTCTGTGTTGTCCATAAATTCATCTTCAATCACATCCCCAAACCCCAAACCCCAAACCCTAAACCCTAAACCCCTAACCCTTAACCCCTAACCCCTAACCCTAGTCCATAAATTCATCTTTAATCACATCCCAAATTATTTGTTGAGACTCTTTGAATTGATTGAATCCATTAAAGTGAGAAAATGGTGATATAAAAATGAGAGAAGATTGAGACTTGAGTGATGCAAAAGTGAGAGAAAAGTGATAAAAATTGAGAGAAAATGAAAGTATATATAAGTTATATGACTAATGGCTAGTTTGAATAACGGTTAGTTCAAATTAAACTGGTACTAATGATCATTTTACACAGGTTGTTAATGTATAAAAAACACTACATAATATTTAATTTTGATAATAGTAGAACATTTAATCTTAACTAAAATCCATATTTTTCTTTTAGCTTATTACAATATTTTTTATGAACTTCGCGTTGACTATCATTCATCTTAAAAGTTTCTGACATTATATATTGCATTGCTTCAAACCCCATCTTTTCCTTGACTAATTTATTCTCTTCCTCCTTAAGTCAAGCTAGATTTTTCATTACTGCTACTCTTTTATTCATTGTATCATGTATAGCATTACAAGGCGATTCAGTTGCATTTATATTTTTCCTTGTCTTACCATTTCTTTTCCTGCCTTTTGTCCCATTGTACGCTCCATTGGAGATGATGAGTTATACTCATAACATGAAGGTGTCTCTGAGTTAGAAGATGATGTATATGTCCCACTAGCAGAACTCTTTGTTCTTTTTGAACAATTTTCGGTGGATGCTCTCATCCATTTAGGTTCATCTTTTAACAATCGCCATGCATACTAAAGATTGAATGGTGCACCTTCGTCTTGAGCAAAAAAAAGCATGTGCGTTGACTAATATATCTTTCTCCGATGTCCTAAATTTCTTTCCATAAACGGCTAGTTTGTAACACTCAACAATTTTTTGAACAAGACTATTTATTCGATGCCATCGACTTTTTAATTGGCCATATAGCTTTTCTCGCAACTGCCCATGATACTGGTTATAATTGGTGGTGATTTTTAACTAAAAGTTATCATATTTTTTATAAACTCCCACTATTAGATCCTTTAAAACATTGAGCCATTATTTCATGAGAAGTGTATTGTCATCCCTTGTGAATAGCTTTCAGGTTCTTTTTTTACCGAATGCCTTTCTTCTCCTTGTGGACATTGATGTTTAGACATAAAATCAATTGGTGTTTGGGTTTCACAGTGAAAAAACTCTATTCCATAAGTGTTAGTTCCATAGGATTGTCCATGGTTCTATGATTGGCTAAATTTTGGTAAAACATGATCCTGCACTAATGTTAAGCAAGATGTTATAACATCTCCATCTGCTGTGGTGACAGAACTGCTGTGGAGTGTTTTAATGTGAATGTCATGCTGAATATCGTGACATCCATCACAACATCCATCTTGGAGTATGATGTGAAGGTATTGTACAAGACTGGAGTGGGTCATTGGTTGATTGCATTCTGATGTGATAAAGCCCCTAGCTGAATCAGAAGTGTTCTAACTTATCATATGGGAGAATGATGAGGAAAGAATGTCTTAGATTATGGGGTGTCTATCTTGTACTCAGCCTAAGGTCAGAATACTTGTGGAGAAGTGGTCTCTTCTGCTACAAGTAACTCTAGAAAGAGGTGGATCAGTTTGATGCCCTCTCACTGTATGAGCATGGAGTTGGTCATGAGAGGTAATATGATGATCTTGGAGCATCTTTTGTCAAAGATAGGGGGAGAGCTTTTGGTTGATGGGTGTACTATTTGCTTATGGTGAATGCGTTCAACATGTGTGTTGAGCAGAGAATGAGTTCTTGAAGACATGAAGATGCGTCTTATGTTTTCCATTCATGTGCACTGGTTACCCTTGATATGGGGAGCTATACTTCTATCTAGGATGTGTTGCTGCAAAAGTGCAGTTATGTACCAAGATTGTTTGTGGTTTCAAACAGTTTGGGATTGTATGAAGATAGAATGTCATACAAGATGTTTTGACATTGGGTTACTGCTCCAAGCTCATGATGAACATGACAAGTGTCTTCTGTTTGGTTATGTCCTTAGGATGTCCATGGATCTAGTCAAGTTTGTAGGCCTATATCCTAGTGTGTCTGGTGAAGATAAAGATCAAGACATCATCAGCTCTGATCCTGTGCAGATGGAAGGACCTTTACCCTGACATCTTGGAGACCTTCCAGATAGTTATTCTGCAACTCTTCTGCTATCTGTTCCAGTATGGTTTGTAGGAATGTAAAGCTACAGTATGAGCATGTTGAAGAAAGTCTTCATATGTTTGGATTCTTTCTTTCAGGGGGAGTACTGACTATGCATGACAGGGGGAGCTGTGTACATGTACAGCTGCATTGCTTGTATTGGCATTGTGCTGATATGGAGCTGTGTAAAACATTGGGTTGTGTCTGGGAGGATTAATTTTTTCTCTGTAGAATTTTCCTGTGTCTCAATTTGGGGATTTAAAATCAGTTGCTACTTGGCAAGTAATTGACTGATTGTCCTTTAATTGGTAAGTGTCACTCCTGAAGGTGCAACTTCAGACAAGACAAAAACCCAAGATTTAAAGCTGATCCAAGGTGTACTCTCAAGGAACTATGATTCAGGACTGGTTTTACACTGGCTGAGTGGGTTCAGCAAGGGGGGATTGAGGCTCTGTCCATGGATTGGTGCTGAAGTGGTGCAATCTCTAGTAGAGGACAAGCAGCTTGTGTATTGGTGAGATGACTGTATGTACAGTTTGTGTTGAGCATATGTATGTACAATTACTCCACTTGTTGTCAAAGTTTTGACTAAACCAAGGGGGAGAAAAGTGTTATTGCTACTATGTTGTTGCTTGCTGGATGCAATTATTAAGGGGGAGCATGATAGTTTATGTAAACTACTGTTGCTGCCGTGATAAGTTGCTTGGGTGTTTTAGCCAAAATTTGCCAAAGGGGGAGATTGTTAATTCCATAGGATGGTCTGTGGTTCTATGATTGGCTAAATTTGGTAAAACATGATCCTGCACTAATGTTAAGCAGGATGTTATAACATCTCCATCTGCTGTGGTGACAGAATTGCTGTGAAGTGTTTTAATGTGAATGTCATGCTGAATATCGTGACATCCATCACAATATACATCTGCTGTCATGACAGAACTACTGTCATGTGTGAGAAACAACAGGAGTAGTGGTGCAGCAGGAGCTAGCAGGTGCTGCTATGTGGATTGATAAAGTCATCTCATCAAAGTGTGATCCTAAGGCTGTTAGGAGTGTAGTAGCAGCTATCTTAGTAGTAGCCACAACAGTTTGAGTTGTGATGAAGTTCCTCACAGGTGGTGAGTGAGGTGTGCAGCCACAACAGGTTAAGTTGTGATGAAGTTCCTCACAGGTGGTGAGTAAGGTGTGCTGTCATGTGTTAAGCATGACATCATTGCACCACAACAGAAGGAACTGCTAGTGTATATCTCTTGACAGAGTTGGTTTGGGTTGATGAGACTGTGTTGGATATTACTCGTCAGTATGTGCAGGCCAAAGACATTCATTGGGAACAAAGTGGAGATTTAATGTATGTTCATAAAAAGGATCTTTGATACTTTTTAGGAACTATAAAACATTTGGTTCTACTGTCATGAAGAAGATTATGCAGAAGTGTTCAGCAGGGCAAGCTGGAAAGCAAGTTTAAGTGAAGCTGAATGTCATGACCAATGTTATGACATTGATCGTATGACATCAGACGTGCAAAGTTTGTTTTTCTATTATGATACCAGATATATCTCAGGCTAGATTTCAGGAAACCTGTTAGGGTTCCTTAGTCATCTCAGACGAGATTCTAGGCAGTATCATGACCTAATTTGACAGCACCTTGAACTGTGGAAATTAGTTTTACTTTGTTAAAACTAATGTTTGTTACTTTGGAGCAGCCCAAGCCCAGTCTGAACTACTATTTAAGGAGGAGCAGAAGCAGAGGAAAGCAAGCACCTACATCAATAAAAACCAGAGTGTAAAATAAAGGTCTAGGGTTTGAGAGTCCCTTGTGTGTAAGTCACCCTTTGTATCTTTTGATACATTGTGGTAGACATATTTGTGAGTGAAGAGGTTTGCTATTCTCGTGTGTCTAGGAGTCTTAGGATTCCTTGTGTGCCAAGCAATTGTAGGTTATATAATTGCTTTGGTTATTGTGTATGAACTGTTGTATTCATCGTGTCACTCAAAGCTTTTAAGCAAGAGTGTGTCTCACTTGATCAAAGTTGTGAAGCAAGATCATGGTGTGTGTTTGGAGTGTATCTCCACAACTATTTTGTAACTGTAATTGGACATCACTGTATTGTGATTGGGGGGGGGGGGGTGAGTGGGTATACTCAGGTCTAGAGTGTCTCTAGGTTGAATTGTAATTGGGTAGAGATTAAGCGAGAAGTGCAAACTGGTTGTTTGACTTTGAATTGATTCTGCTAATAGTGAATTTCCTCCCCAGATGTAGGTGATGTTGCACCGAACTGGGTTAACAATTACTGTGTTATTTATCTTTCTGCATTTACAATTCTGCATAATTTAAATGGTTGGATAAATAGGTTTGTCAGCCTGCAGATGTCACAACAGAGGTCATGACGTTGGTCATGACATTGACACAATTTAAAGAAATTTAAATTGGTCATGATCTGACCTTGTCCTTGTTCTAGCAGAGATCAATGTTCTTGGGACATATGAGATATGCATACCAGAATTTCAATGAGTATTTTTATTTAAGGTCTAAAATACATATTTGAGTTGTTTGGGGATGGGAAAAATACGGAGATGTTTGTTGGTAGTGATGAAAATTGAGAATTTGGCGGTGATGAAAATTAAGAATTTTGTAGATTAGGATGTTGATAATTTTGCATGAGTTGGAACATAGATGGTTGAAAATTATATTGATTAGGATCCAGTTGACCTAAACAATAATATTTTTAAAGTAAAAAGATGAAAATTTGAGTAAAATATTGTGTCAAATGAAGGTCAATGAGATGAAATTTGAGAGAAAAATTTAAAAGTTAAGAGTAAAGTGGTGAGATTGTGAGACTGTTTACACACACAAAATGGTAAACAAGCGCTAGCCTTCTTTAAATAAAGGTTACTTGCAGGATCAACTAGTGAATCATAGGGCATAGTGCCGAAAAATGTTGTTTTGTAGTTTCCTGTCGGTATAGCCTAATTTCGACTTAGTCGAAATGGTGATTAGAAAAGGCAGAAGAACGTAGCTTTCGACAGTGTTGAAAATGTAGAGTAAATAGAAAAAACTGAAATTACAAAGACAATGTAATTGAGAGAAACTGGAAATAACTTAGCAAAACAAAGTAAAGTAAAGTGAATTTTAAAGACTTTACATTGAAAATGAAAGGTGGTGTTTCAATATTCATACATTCTCTCAACCATGACTCTTTTTTCTAGATGCTGGTACTTTGAATTTTAAGTAAGAATTTTATAGTGAAACGAACACCCCGAATTCTACAAATTAACTCATATATATACTAATACGAAAATAATTGTTTCTAATGTTCCTATCTTCGATGTTTTCCATGTGAAATCTTGCATGTAGTCTGCCTCTGCATTTTCTTCACGTGTCCTTCAGAATGGAACCCACTTGCAGTTATTTACATTTGAACGTAACATCTGCGCGCCCAAATAATCGCTTCTTCGACGCACTTGATGCTGTCGAAACTCCATGCGATCTAAATGTTCTCACAAAATTCCAAAATATGCTATGTCCTGAATTTCTCTAATTCAAGACTCTCACTACGTACACGTCATCAAAGTTCGTGTACCCTTAACCTTGCCCTTAGCTGAGGTTTTTCCCTTGTCGAAAATTGCAGCTAACAAATTGTCCCCTATAAATGTCTCTCTCGACAAACCTAGGAGATATGCGCCATTTTTATCTTCTCAGACACTATTCACCTAGTGGGTTGACGTCATGATCATCATGGCATTTCTTTCGATCGTTACCTTGAAAACGTGTGCTTCTCACTGTCTTATAATTCTACTCATCATGGCTCCTTTTTCGTAGGATGGTGTGGCTATGTGTAGTTGGTCTTTTCGATCCATCCTATAAGAAGACGACATGTACCATCTGTTTTGCGCCATTTGTCAAATGTGGAGATTGAAGAGTGTTTGTTTCTCACTATAAACAATGCTTCCTTCATTTTTCAACTTTTTCCTCTATCTTCTTCAGCTTTTCTACTTAGAAAGATTTCATTCTTCCAAAGTTTATCAGAACTTCCAAACTTCTAGCAGTGTTTCCTTCAACAAAAAACATCAAAGCTTCCAAAGATCCATTCCCCATGGCCAACATGCTCACCTACGCCACCGTGGTTAAAAATCGAGAGTATGTTCTAGAGCCTCCAAACTACGAGGAAAAGTTGTGTATTTACAAATCCCAGGTACTTATTCCTTACACCATTTCTGAAATGAACCATGCTCTTATGGGCCATATGCATGACTCTCCTGAAGACTTTACTAAGCTTAGAGATTTCTTCTCTGCTTAACATAGGACAAACCCCCTAGTTAGCATTAAGGGACCCATGAATCTAGAATACATGACCACCACTCTGCGATTCTTTCGCTTAGCTCCTCTAACCAAAAAACATGATGATTAGATCTATTAACTGGATAAAATAGAAGCCAAAATGAGTGAAATATGAAAAGAGAGAGGTATCTTCGACTGGATTCAATTGTCAAGAACCGAACCGACATACTTACAAAACATGTTGGTCGTGTCCCTTTACTATTGGGAAAGCGCCACTAATACCTTTCAACTTCCCTATGGAATGTTGACACCCACGCTTTTCGACGTGGCAGCCATTATCGGCCTTTGCCTTACTGGCGGAAACTTCAACCCCAACGAGAGCGACAAGGACATCATCGGTTTTGACAGAAATTGTGATGACTTAAATAGGTACATCAAAGACTACCACGTTATTGACACCACTGATGTCATCGTTGAAGTACACATTGCGTTCCTTACATTATGGTTATCCAGATGCATATTTTGTTGTAGATCCCTTAAAGTGACAAAAAGGTATTTGTCTCTTGCCAAACAACTGCATGAGGGGAAAGACATCTGCCTCAGCCAACTAATCTTAGAGTCACTCTATGAATCCCTAGGAGAAGCTACTGAAGCCTTAAGGAACATAAAACCTAAGGATGGTTTACTACTAGTTGTACCATTCTGGCTACTTCAACTATGGCTCAATGCCACATTCGAAGTTTCTCTGAATGCCAAAGGACTTTATGACACTGACACCGCCATTAATGGCATACGCATTAAAGGCGTTCGACTAAACCTTCTGACTTCGACTGATAAGAATAAGTCAGACTGAGATGGCTTTTTCACTTACTTCATGATGTTAGCCAATCGTTATCACTTCAATGCAACCATGACCCCCTTTTCCAAAAGAACACATGGGACTGAACTGTTCACCTGACAATTCCCAACCACTGGTGAAAAGGAGAGCGAATCAAAGAAGATATGGGAAGCCTTCTTGACTCCCAAACTTCTTTCTACCAGACTCAGGACCTCCAAGGAACATGTGAAGATCCTTAGCTACCAACCTAACTTGGCATCTCTCCAGTTTGGGATTAGCCAAACTATACCTCGACCCTTCTTCAAAAAGAAAAGTGAGTTATGCTTTAGCACTATCGACTACTCTGAAGATGATACGTTCAAAAAATAGCGCGACATGTTGATGCTCGCCCCACACTCAGTCCATTTGCTTTTGAGATGTCCTACTATTGTACCCAAGCTTTTGATACTTGGTGGAAGGCCTACTAGCGCTTTCTCTTCTTTGAAGCAAAAAATTCACAAAGGTAGATCTAAACACATCAAAGAGATCCAAGCTTTCCAGAAATATTTTGAAACTATGTACAACCCAAACAACCTTAGTCGGACGATCCGTGAGGCAGTTGTTACTCTGAAAGAAAAAATGCAGGCGAAGCTTCCCAGCTTAAAGATTCCTGAGTATGTGGAGGACAAATATATGTTTGCCCTAAATTATTACCCTCCTAATTTCCCCCCACTGCCCACCAGCGAAATGGCTTTGGGTTTTGCCCCTCTGTTTCCACGGTGGTTTGTTTGTGGGGAATTCTTGAAGGTACATAAGAACGAATGCTTAAAGCTTGCGCACCGTGTGACTCTGACCAAGCTGGACTTATACAATGTCAAAGGCCTCTTTCATGTTGACATATATCATGTCAAGGTCGAAACTCCCATACATGAGGGTGAGGAAAACAAAGAGATCTATTCACCATATTTCTAATCCTATAATCTCCATTCTCTATATTTACAACTGCTTTTCTCTGATCACAATCGTCGAACATAGGAAGAGGACCAGGGGCGCTGTTAGTGCTAAAGTTCAAACAATCCAAGGTCGAGGAAACCTCCTCCAAACCTGAACGAGTAAGTTCTCTATGGTGACACTAAGCTTTTTATCGCTCAACATCTTAAACTTAAACATTTTTTACCAGAACACCTCTTATCTAATTGTTGTGCAGGTTGATGATACCACCGCAAAGGGTGAATTCGTCGTAACGATTCTTGAACCTATCCCTGTCGAAGATTCATCCCCTGAGCCTCCTCCAAATAAAAAGAAAACATGAGGTGCTGGTACCAAAAAGATTCCAGCTAGCCCTAGAGTGGCTCTCACTCCAAAGGTGAAGAAGGGGAAAAAGTTCCCGCAGGAAAAGTTGCGAAGGCGACAGGCGCAGCAAGGAAATGGGCATTAAATGAAAGTTTTAACTCCAACACCGACGCAGATACACTAAAGGTAAATCCATTATTCTTTATCCTTCTCACAATTTTTCTATATTGAGTATTCACATTTGACTTTTCTGCAGGGCAATCCATCAACAAAACCTGTGTCGGCCTTTAATCAAAAACCAACTCCAACCAACAACTCACCACTACATTAACCAATTGCTATCACGGCTATTGTCGACAAAGTCAACAAACCCACTGAAGTTGATGACAACACCTCTCACCAATCGACTGGGAAAGCTTCTCTTTCTAAAACAACTTCTTCAACATCTGCAGTAGAAAAGAGGAACCAAATGGACGTAGATGACGCTTCTCTAGGGGATACCTTAAGCATATCTTAAGAAAAACCTAAACACTACCAGTTGATTTATAAATGATAAAAAATAGACATTACCAGATGATTCTGGACGTTTCAACATCTTCATTATGTCGTCAACAAATATTGAAATCTTAACATCTAACTTAATCGACCCCTTTGTTACCCTACGGTGAAATGATCTCCACATATCCTTCACATCTTTGTCGGTCTTCAACTCAATAAGGTTGTATTTCATCCTCCCGCCAGTATCAATTCAATCTTTACGAAACTCGATCTTTCTCACCTTTCTGTTTTCGGCATCAGACAACAATTCATCTAATTTGGACATCAGGCCGGCAAGAAATGCGGTGTCATCCGGAAGCCGATACTCTACAAGAGAGAAGTTTCGTTGAAGTGCACTTCTACCTTAACTAAAAATTGAGGAAGATGCACTTTGAGATGTTTTTATCAAACAACATGTAACCTATCTGACATTTTTTGAGATGTTTTTATCAAACATGTGACCCTCTATTTATACAACTTTGCGTTTACTCTAGACCATACAAAAATGTCGTTGCAATCACAATCATCCAAAAATGTCGGCAAAATCCTGAACATCCAAAAAATCAAACAAATAACACTACCGAAAATTTCACTTAGGTTAAAATTTTCAGTAACAGCTGGTAACTTTCAAATTTCCGGAATTTATTGAAACATTTCAGAAATTTTGAAATTTCCGGTATACCGAAAATTTAGAATACTCTATCGAAAATTTTAGTCTGTCCTAAAAATTTTTAATGAAAATTTGAACCAATTTTTAGTCAGGGGCAGTTTTGAAAATATGAAAATATAGAATGTCAGGTATAATTTAAGGGGTGGTAAGTTAAAATCTCCAATGTGCTCCTCAGCAACATTTGTGATTGTTATTAAAGGAATATTAGAGGATAATTTGATCGAGAGAAAAGGACTTGACTAGAAAAGTTGTTGGTATGAGACAACAAGAGTTAAGAGACACCAATATAAACATGCTAGAGTTGTGCCTAATGGAGATGAAGAGTTAGAGGTGGAAGAACAAGAGTTTGAAGAGTTAGAATTAAGTGAAGAACTAATATTAATGGGGTGGAACTTAAAAGTTAAGATGACATAGAAGTATATATGATTTAGAAATTTCAATTTGTTTACTTTTACACCTTAGTTAAGTAATTCTAAATACTTTAAAAATATGATTTTGATGGAACTCATTTTAATGGGACATGACAAAGTCTATTCTAACCGCAACAGAAAATGGCGACTTCACTGGGGAGCCTCCTAATTTTTAAGGGTTGCCCCTATTTTGTTTATTGTATGATATTTTTGTTTTGTTAATTATTTGTATATATTATTGTATATTGTGGGGATATTCTTCTATTGTGAGATAAGTCCTAACTCGGACTTGAGTGACCTTATTATAGGATGGTGATATATTTAATGAGACTTATAGGGAGTGAGTCCCGACCAAGTTGACTTGAGAATCACCGCTCGATTGAGAGCCTTCCACAAGATAGTTCGGTTTAATGAGTAGTCGTGAAAACTTTTACTGTTTTTGGAAAAGAGTCTATGATATTGAGGACTGTAGTACCTTAACACCACCCTGGCCTTATATAGGATGTAGTGCGAGAACTATGTGGGAGTAGTCCTACAATAGTTGCTACGCGATGCTACACTCAAAAGAAGTTCTCTTAAGAATATTATCGACCCCCGAGTCAGTCGGATGGTTGGTAATATCCGAAGGAAGGGCTAATGACTTTGGGAACTTCTTTAGAACCTTGTTCGGCAAGTACAACTAACCTTAGTACATACCTTATTGGGATGGGTAGACCCTAACTCCTTGCACATACCTTTAACCTAGGACTTGTGAATATATGTGCATTGCATCCATGAAACATTACATTTCATGGAATTCAAATCTTATTTATGGATATTGCAGGATACTATGGATTACAATAGAAGAAAAACTTTGAAATATACTTTTAAAGTCCTAAGCTAGATGACCTAAGGAAGCTAGGATCTTTAATCAAAGATCAAGATGGATTTCGAAACCAGTATGGAAGGTTGTTATCTCTATTGGAATATAAAGTGAACGAAGGACTTTTGTCGGTTTTGCTACAATTCTATGATCCCGACTATCATTGCTTCACATTTCCTGACTATCAGTTATTACCTACTTTGGAAGAGTATTCTCAGCTTGTGGGATTTCCTATTTTGGATAAGTCTCCTTTCCCCTTCTTGGAGAAGGACCCTAAAGAACAGGATATTGCTAAAGCCACGTGTTTGAAGGTATCTGACATTAAGGAGAATATGACTCAGAAAGGTGAAATATTTGGGTTACCTGCAAAGTTCCTAATGGAGAAAGCCCAATATTATACCGATCATTTGAGCATGCCTACCTTTGAGATGATCCTTGCTTTGCTTATCTATGGAGTGTTGGTTTTCCCTAGTTTTGAAGGATTTGTGGATGTTAATGCCATCAAGATCTTCATATGAAGGAATCCAGTACCAACTTTATTGGGTAACACTTATCATTCAGTCCATCTCCGAAACCTTCGTGGTGGAGGGATGATTACCTGTTGTGTGCCGTTACTGTACAAGTGGTTTATTTCGCACTTGCCTAAGTCCGGTCCTTTTTGGAGTCCCACCCAAGGACGTTGTTCACAAAGACTTATGGCTTTAAGCCACTCCGATATTGATTAGTATAATCGTAGGTATGACGGAATATTGATCATTGATGGTTGTGGAGACTTCGCTAACATGCCTTTACTCGGTTTTAATGGAGGAATAAGCTACAATCCAGTCCTAGCTCGCCGACAGTTAGTATATCCCTTGAAAGAACCGCCTAAAAGTATCTTCGTAGAGAATATCTTCTTCGAAGACAACAAAGAGCTTCAAGATCAGATTGTATCTTCCTAGCGTCATCTGCATAGGAAAGGTCGATAAAGTTTGGGAAGACCGAATTGCAGTTCTATGGAACCATACCTTTAGTGGGTCCGAGAAAGAGCTATCAAATTGAAGATGCCTTATCCTCGCCAGGATCCTTTACCTCCAAGAGAGGAACTTGTTCAATATTTCATGTCCGAGGCTGAAACGTTGAAGATCGCTGTGGAGAAAGCTCAACATGAAGCAGAAACATGGAAGGACAAATACCATGTGATAGTCAGTGAATACGATGAACTTCAAAAACAGTTTCAGTCAAAGAATGAAGAGGTACTCTCCTGCAAGAAGAGAAGAATCTACGAGGATTTATTTTCTTCTAAATGTCCGCCTACTCCTTGAAGTTGTGGACGTTGCTTCCTTAGGGCATTACTAGCTTTTATTTAGCTATTTTCATTAAGACTTTCTTTTAAGAATATTATTTGTAATCCAGTTTTCAAAGTAATAAATAAAATCTCTTTGGTATTCCGCAATATTCGTAAATATTTTGAATTCCATGAATCATTTCATTCATTTTAGCATCATATTCTTGCATTACATGTGTCTCCCGGTGTCTTATCCTCGGTTCTCTCGCCTTCCAGTTTCGTCACCCTGGGTCCTCAGCATTAGTACAACACTAGAGCCCAAGCTCGGAAAAGGATGGAAGAACAAGCTCAAGAGATCGACCATGTCAGCCATGAACTCGAAGATCTTCGAGGAAGTGTGGGGCAGATTATGGAGATGTTGCAAGCCCTTAAGGTGAAAATGGATAATCAACCTACTGCTGTCTCTGAGATTACCAATATTGTTGTGGATCCTCAACCAGCTGTTACTGTCGAGAACATACCTCCTCAGAACCATTAATCCGATTCGGTGAATCCTACTGTTGCTCAACGAGTTCGACGAGTTACTCCTTCGAAATGCAAAACTCCGAGCGTTGACCACCATAAAGGACCTACACGTCGGAGGAATCTCTCGATGGCTCCTCACCAACCTTGGCAACCTCAACAGAATTATGTTTAAGATTATCCAGTTCAGTATGCTCGACAACCCTATGTAGCTACTGTTGCGTCTCCTTTCATTCAGCAGTATCCTACATACCAGCCTGTGCAATTGGCTCCGGTTTATCAGCATCCAGTTTATCAACAACCTCTGAGTTATCAACCTGTACAAACTCCTGTCAAGTGTCAACAAGCGCCCAACGCTCCTGCCAATCCACAGCCTAAGAATCAGACACCTCACCAGAATGCTCCGAGGAGACAATATAAGTCGTGTCCTCCGATTCCAGTGACGTTCACTGAGTTGTATCCCTACTTAGTACAACGAGGTTTGATTACTACCAGAGCTTTGGGTACGCCTCCCAATCCTTTTCCTGCTAACTACAACGCCACCGCTCATTGTATATTTCATGAGGGTGCGCCTGGTCACGATGTGGAAGGGTGTCATGCGCGCTATAACTTTGTCAGAAATTTGTTGGAGCAGAAGATATTGTCTTTCAGTGATCATCAATCAGAGATCAAGACTCCTCTCCTGGTCTTCAACATGCCTCAGCCAATTACATCTTGAAGGACTTGTCAGACAGTTGTCACACCCTCATTTTCGCCTTTAGCCTTTATGCCTCATATTCTCCATATCATACATCGTTCTATTGCATATTGAGCGTGTGGGTTCATAAGGTATAGATTGGGTCGATTTGTTATTTTCCATTTCAAATGAGATAACTCACCTATCTTGGACTACATGGAAGAAAAAGGTTCATCACCTAAGGTTTGATCTAAGTTGGAAAGTTTACTCATGTAGATTACTTCAAGAAGAAGTTACTTGAAAAATATTGGGATATGCAAGATAAATATTCCTAATGAACATGAAATGCAAGGCCAAATTCAAGTTTGCTTCATCCAATTTTGTTTCAAATTCTTGGTCAAGTGGAGTTCAAATTTGCAAAACATGAGTCAAGATCACAAGTCCATAATTCAAGACTTCATCCACTTCAAGTTTAATGGTTCTAGGGAAATCCATCATGAATTCATGAATTAGAGGCAAGAATATTACAAAGAGAAATTTTATGACATTACAAGAATGTCATTTGTTGCAAGATTTCCAACTCTAAGTAATGTTTAGAAATTAATTTATTTCTAATCTTCATTCAAGTCTCTAATCAAATTCATGTTATGGTAATGCCACACCAAGTCCACATTATGCTTACAAACCTCCAAGAAATATGCAAGAATTGAATCAACATTGGAATGTTTTAAGACCAAGAATATGCATGTTTAATCATGGACAAAACAGCCTCATGCAAGTGGCAAATTACCTCATGTCACAAAATCTACTTGTCACAAAATCAAGAGAATAGCATGATAATACATCTAAATATCAAATTTTCAAAATGCTGTCAAAAAGTAGTAGCATTGACTAAGAGGAGTTGTCCAAGCACAAGCCAACAAAATAGGTGCAAGGCACAAAGTGCTGCAGAAAAAACAGCATAGGCAAAGTGCAACAGCAAAAATACAACATAGTCTCTTGCATGGAAATGGAAAGAAAGAGAGTGACATGAGGAAAGGTGGTAAGAGACATTACCCCATGAAAAAATCTGATATGTGCAGAGAAGAGAAAACCCTAGAATGGAGAGATAAGAAGGAGGGGGTTGTAAACAAATTCATTGATTCATTACACATTCTACACATTACAAAAAACCAGAAAATAGAGAGAGCAAGAGAAACCCCTAAAAAACCAGAGATATAGAAAGGAAGAAAAACCAGAAAAAAGAGAGTGACATAGAAGCACAAGAGGACTATTGAGAAGCAGAACCTTCACAACATAGAGTGAAGAGTGGAGAGCACATCCAACAAAAATCAGTGGAGGACTTACAAGAAGGATAGAAAGCTCTTGGGTATCCATTTCATCAAACTTTTCTCTCTTTACTTTTTGCTTTTATATTCATTTATTTCCTCTTTTATGTGTTGTTGTACTGAGTATATCATGTAAGATTCTAAGGGGACCAAAAAACCATTTTTGAGAACTAATAGAGAGGAAAGAAAACCATAAAGGACAGCAAAAAAACAGCAAATATTACATTTTTCGCTTCAGGTCGCGGCGTGAACATGCAAAAATCAGAATGAAAACTTTCCCAGTTCGCGGCGCGAACATGCAAAAACCAGAATGTTCACTTTTCTCAGTTCGCGGCGTGAACTGATCAATTTGTTTATTTTTTTGCTGTTTTTTACCTTAAAAATTTTTTTTCAAGGAGTTCGCCGTGCCATTTTTTTTGCATGTCTCGATTTTTTTAGCCGACTAACCCCATATGTTTGTGTGATTTTAGTGTGAATATTGTTATTATCGTTGCTGACTTTTGATTCCAAAAACCATTTTCAAAAAACAAACTCTCGATTTTATCGAGCCATTTTTAACCTTGTAAGTCGATTGCCTTGCGCATCGCCATCGACCTTGTATGTATCGTTTCAATCATCTTTACAAACAATAAACCTTGATCCAACATCCAGTGATCCTTTTTCTTAAAAAAAAACCCAAAACACAATAAAATATACGATTAGAATTATGCACCATGAACTTTAAAGTGGTGGAGAAGGAATGAGAATGGAATCCTCCTACACTCATTCCGAATGTTTTGAATACAAGGCGCTCAACTTGGTTATTCGAGACATTCATCTATATCCAAAGTCTTTTGTATAATCCTAGTCAAGAATAAATTCTTCCCTAAGAAAAACCTAAAAATAACATCAACTCATCAAACTATTTTTCGCCTTAGGGCATCAATCTGAAAATCCTTTTTCAAGGTATAAAATCAACCAACAAACAACTATTTCATAAGCCTCCGAACTACGGAGCTCTGATTCTTCACTTCTTTTAAGTGAGGATACGTAGGCACAAGGGCCATAATCCTTGGTGAGCATTAAAATGAATAAACCAACCCCTCTTTTCCTTAAGCAAGCAAACTCTTAATAAAAACACCCATTCATGCCAAACAACCTAGGAGGTTCCCATCGAGTACGATGGATGCGAGGGGGTGCTAATACCTTCCCCTTGCATAACCGAATCCCGAACCTTAAGACTTGGTTGCGATGACCATGCTCTTTTACCAAAGGTTTTATCGTTATTTCCCTTTACCTCCTTGGGATATATAAAATCCGATGGCGACTCTGTGTCATTTTTCGCGTAGCGACAGCTGGCGACTCTGCTGGGGACTCTCCCTAAGCGAGTCAAACCTAACCTAGGTCGTTTTTGCGTGTTTGGGTTCTTCTTTTTTTTTTGCTTGTTTATCGCTTTCCTTTATTTATTCAATTGTATATCACCGTATTTGGTTTCATTCGTTATGGTATGGATTGGATACTTGGGTGGCAAACTTGAGGGAAAGACTCTATACCCGAGTCTAGAGTGTTAAAATTGAGATAGGAGAGGTTGAGTAGTATGGGCTTCCTAGATGCTTATCTCGTGATAGTCGATACGAGAACCTCGCTTAGAGTAGATTCATTTGAGAATGATGAGAACCGTCAAGCTATTGGCGTGTTTGATCAATGTTTTCTCAAGAATCCATTACTCTAAGGACCTTTTAGAACCCTAAACCTTTGGCCAACTAAGATTGATGGTCGTGTAGTATGGGTCCTCGAGAAGCTCTTCTCGTATGGATCGATACGAAGACCTCGTTTAGAAGAGACTTTCTTGATGGGTTTGTTGCCTGACAATGAATGACATACGTAACAAACAATCAAGAAAGTCCGTGACTCTGAAATCCTTGTCTAGAACCCAATGTCGATGTGTCTCGTAGTATGGGTCTCCGAGAAGTTCTTCTCGTGTGGGTTGATACGAGGACCTCACCCAAAAGAGGTTCATGTGATGGAGTCATCATCCGACATATTCATGTCATGTATGATGAACAGTCATGTGAATCCATGACTTTGGGATCCCTTTTAAACCCTAGATCATGCCTTGTGAGAACCTTTTTATAAAGCAGTCAGTATCGGCCATATCCATACCACGGACTTATGAACCCATATGCTCGAATTCTGCATCCGTTCATACATACATACTTCATAAAAACAAAGCTCTTAGTGTCTTGTTCTTGTTGCAGATATAAGCATTTTTCAGAAGCAGTCATGATGAATGTGAATTTAGGAACAATGAAGCTAAACAAGAAGACCGACCGAAAGAGTACTTTCACTTTCAAATACAAAGATCCTTCAATTGACAGTTTGAAAGCGCTAAGTGCCAATATTCCCATCAAGCACAACAAATTTCACTCTTCTTATGGGAGAATTTTGGATCTGTTGACAGAGAAGATAGAGTTTGAAGCTCTCACAGCCTTGGCTCAGTACTATGACACTTCCCTCCGTTGTTTCACCTTTGCTAATTTTCAGATAGCTCCTACTTTGGAAGAATTTGAGAAGATTTTGAATCTCTCCATCAAAGATCACAATCCTTTTCCCAAGCTCGAAGAAGAGTTCACTTTGAAGAAAGTGGCTTCTGCCTTAGGGATTCCCACATCAGATGTGATAGCCAATTGGGCGCCCAAAGGAGCTAGGGGTTTCTCGAGGAAATTCTTGGAAGAACAAGCGTGGAAGTATGCCAAGGAAGAGAAATGGGAAATATGTGGTTCAATTCTGGCACTCTTGGTCTATGGAATTGTGATGTTTCCAAATGGGGAAAATTTTGTGGACCAAGTAGCTGTGGAAATCTTCTTGACCAAGAACCCCGTGTCTTTCCTCTTAGGTGACTTCTACCACACACTCCATACAAGACATACAAAAGGAGGTGGAATGTTCCTTTGTTATGCCCCGCTCCTGCATAAGTGGCTAAGAACTCACATGCCTGAAAAAGGTTCTTTTACTTCCAAGGAACTCTCATGGCCTCAAAGATTCGCTTCACTCACCGCTAGTTCCATCACATGGTACAAGAGGGAATGGGAAACCAAAGATATTATCTTTTCTTGTGGAGAATTTCCCAACGTGCCTCTTGTGGGGACGCGAGGTTGCATCAATTACAACCCGGTGTTACTCAAGAGACAGTTTGGACACTCCATGGATGGCCCTCCTAAAGAAGAAGATTTGGTGTCGTTCCTTGTCAATACGGCCGATCCAAGTGATCCATATGTACGAAGGGCAAGAAGAGCATGGGTAGACATCCAAAGAAGCAATCCAGAAAATGGGCGGAAGAACATCCTTGCTCGTGAACCTTATGTCAAATGGGTGAAAGAGAGAGTGAAAGAGGTCAAATTACCTTTCGTCTTTGATGCATCTGCTTTCCCATCGAATCCTGAGCCCGAGCCTATCTTACCCGAAGATATGGAGAAACTTAAAGCTAAAATCCAGGAACTTGAAGATGAGAACACTTAGCTTCGAATTCGACTCAATGAGACTAAGCAGAAAAGCGAAGCTTGGGAAGACAAAAGCAAAGAGTTGAAAGAAAAGTTCGAGGATAGCAAGAAAAGGGCTAGGGAAGAGAAAGGAAAGAAAGAATGGGTTGGTGGAGCTCTCAAAAATGCCAACGCCGACTTGGATCACCAAAATGAAAAATTGGACCAAGTGTGGCGAAAGGTCAGAGACTTAGAAAATGATGTGAGAATAGCCACCTAGATGAAGAAAGATGAAAGGGAAAAATTTGAAGCTCAAATTCACAAGTTGAAAGGCATTATGAAAGGCTGCGAAGATCAATTAGCTCGTGAGCTATTGGAAAAGGAGAATGCGCAGCGAGACTTCGTACAAGCAGAGTACCAGTTGGGTAGAGCTATCGAAGAAATCCGAAGACTGAAAGATGGAATATATGATGAGCTATATCTAGAGCGGAAGGATAGTTGCCACTATTGGGAAGAAAGTTGTCGTCAGGTAGAAGCTGCGGTACTTCAGAGAGATGACATCATCCATGATCTCCAAATTCTCTATGAGGAGTGGAAGAAAAAATTCGTAAACTTGGCGGGATTCTCCAACTTTGTGCTTCACCATATCCCTGAAAACTTGAAGATAGCCGATCAAGTGATGACTCCTGAAAACACTCATGTCCCTGTGTTCAACTTTGTGAAGTTTTGCAAGGAAACAATGGGAGAACTTGTTACAGATTTAGAGGCGGTTTGCAGAGCCCAAGGAGTCACATTTAGAGTCGATTTTTAATTTGTTTAAGAAGTGTATCTTTTGTATTTTGTATTTGAACTTGGCTTTAAGCCTTAATGAAATGAGAGTTTCTGTTCTATTATGTCTCTTCTGATTAATTGCAATGGAAAATGTTTATATTCTTAACAATAACTAACAAGGTTACTAAGAGCTTTGCACATAACATTGTTCATATGCATTCCATATGCATCATATCACATTTCATAAAAACAAAACCAAAACTTACAAAAACTTGACCTCCATTTGCAGTAAACAAGCTGACTTTCCGACATCCCTACTACACTCGTGGCAAGCAAAGATTACTAATGGATCAAATTGAGCAGACTCAAGCCGCTTTCAGGGATGAGATGACCCACATGAAGACTCATATGGGCCAGTTGATGGAAGTCATCCAGGCTATGGCTAGAGGGCAAGAAGAAATAAGACAAGCTGTAGAGAGAAACACTACCAACGCTCCAATTCCTACCACTGTGGGCTCAAACCCCACCCCTGACAATGTCATTCCTACTCCTACAAATGCAATCCCCATTCCTGGTGGCACGGTCCCTACTCCTACTGGCGCAGGCGCAATCCCTATTCCTGGTAGTGGTACGGCTACCCCTCAAATCCACTTTGATGATCACGAAGGTTTCTACAACCCTCTCGACAACTTGGCCGTAGACGCTTCTGGAATGCCAACTATTGACTTGGAAAAGAAGGTACTCGCCTTACAAGAGACGGTCAAAGGACTACAAGGCCCAAGCACTTTTGGGTTAGATGCTGCGGATATGTGTTTGGTACCCGGTGTTAAGATTCCCCTCAAGTTCAAAGTCCCTGACTTTGAAAAATACAAAGGGACAAGCTGTCCCCGAACTCACATCCGATCTTATTGTAGGAAGATGGCTGCCTACTCTGATGATGAAAAACTACTAATGCATTTCTTTCAAGATAGCCTCATTGGAGCTTCCCTTGAATGGTACATGCAGTTAGAAGGTACGCATATCAAGACATGGAAAGAGTTAGCTAAGGCATTTCTGAAGCATTACCAATACAATTCTGACATGGCGCCTAATCGCACACAACTCCAAGGCTTGACCCAGAAACCTGGTGAAGCGTTCAAGGACTATGCTCAAAGGTGGAGGGACTTAGCTGCTAGAGTCCAGCCTCCTCTTCTTGAAAGAGAGTTGACCAATATGTTCACGGGGACTCTTCAAGGTCCTTTCCTAGAACGCTTGGCTGGATGCACATCTACTGTATTCTCAGATTTAGTTATGGCCGGTGAAAGAATCGAGAACATGATAAAGATTGGAAAGATTCAGAATGCTGATGGAGCTTCCGGTGGATCTAAGAAGCCCTACCAAGGTTTTGCAAGGAAAAGAGAAGGCGAAACGAGCGCTTCCTTGATGGATAAGGGGAAAGCCAAAGCATACCAAGGCTCTTATCATCATGTGGCCTCTGTTACTCCAAATCAACCTCTCTCTATACCTGCAAGTCAACCGGCTGTTCAAGTTCCCTACCAACAACAACGTCAAGGCTATTACCAGGGTCCGCCAAGACAAAGGAGACCTGAGAAAAGATTCGGTCCCATTCCGACAACATACGCTAGGTTGCTTCCACTCTTGCTTAAGGGTTCATTAGTGCAGTTGAGAGATATGAAAGTTCCTCCTGCTGTCCTACCTCCTGGCTATGATGTAAATGCCCGTTGCGAGTTCCATTCTGGGGCTCCCGGACATAATATTGAAAACTGCAAAGCTTTGAAGTACGTGGTGCAAGATCTCATTGATTCAAAGGCCATCAATTTCACCAAAAATACTCCCAATGTGACTAATAATCCAATGCCAAACCACGCTACAAACATGATTGAAGAATCTAGAGGAAAGAAGTTGGTGTCAGAAGTTGATAAAATGAAGACCCCCTTTGCTGTTGTTAAAGAACAATTGTTAATGAAGAATATTGTCCCAGGATGTACTGAGGATTGTCCACATTGTTTGAAAGATCCCCAAAACTGTCATGAATTGAAGATGGGCATCCAAAATTTGTTAGATCAAGGTGTCATATTGATAGAGCAGGTATCAAATGTTGAAGAAGTGGCCACTCTTGATATTCCCTATGATCCGATGGAACTTACTTATGATGAAGAACTGTTGAACAATTTGTATGGTCAAAATTGTGTACCATTGACGATTCTGTATGAGCAACCTCATGTGCCATTGACAATTCCATGTGACAAAGATTGGTATCCTACCCAAGTTCCACTACAAATTCAGTATGATGTTGTACCACTAACAATTCCATGTGACCAGCCTCGTGCGCCCTTGGAAATCCCATGTGATTACGATTGGCATTCTGTTCAGACCCCATACAATCAAGTTCGTGAACCATTGCAAATACCATATGATCAAGTAGAAATTCCATTGTCTCCACCTTCACTTGCTCCATTAGTGATATCTACACCTGCTCTTTTCCCTTTCGAGATCACCAAGGTTGTCCCTTGGAAATATGATCCAACTGTTTACATTAATGGGCAGAAGGTGGAAGAGGATGTTGTGAAAGTTGATAGTTCTGTAGAGAACATGGTTGGGACTAGTGGAATAACTAGAAGTGGGAGGATTTTTGCACCCGTACCACCACCAAACGGTACAAGTGAGAAGCAGCCAACAATTGAGCAGGGGCAGACTTCTACTCAAAAAAGGAGTTCCAATGAAGATGTCGAAGAATTCTTACGAATCATTCGAAAAAGTGATTATAAGGTGGTGGACCAGCTTAACCAAACACCTTCAAAGATTTCCATGTTGTCATTGCTAATGTGCTCCCCTGCCCATCAGGAGTCATTGATCAAGTTTTTGAAGACTGCTCATGTTCCCCAAGAAATATTTGTGGTGCAATTTGAAAAAGTGGTGTCAAATATTGCCTCCGCACATATTCTGAGCTTTAATGATGGAGAGTTGCCCCCCGAGGGGAAGAACCATAATAAAGCTTTGCACATCTCCATTGAATGTGTTGGTGTTGTGTTGTCAAGAGTATTGGTAGATACTGGATCATCCTTGAATGTTTTACCAAAGAATTCGTTGGCCAAGCTGACTATTGAAGGATTGATGATGAAACCCAGTTCAGTGATAGTGAAAGCTTTTGATGGGGCAAGAAGGACGGTGATAGGGGAAGTTGATCTCCCCATCAAAATAGGGCCTCACACTTTCATTATCGTATTCTTTGTGATGGATATTTATCCTGCTTACAGTTGTTTGCTAGGCCATCCTTGGATTCATGCGGCTGGGGCTGTAACATCCACTATTCACCAAAGACTAAAGTTCATGATTAATAATCAGCTTGTCGTCATCAAGGGAGAAGAGGATATGCTAGTAAGTCATTTGTCTTCATTTCGATATGTGGAAGTAGGAGGGGAAGTTCATGAGACCCCTTTTCAAGCATTTGACGTGATAAGTGTGGAAATGATCCCTGCTAAGAAGGAGATGAAGAAATCAGAAAGGTCAGGATCCCCCATGGTTACTTGGAAGGACGCAAGGACCGTAATTGAGGCTGGTCACCCTGAAGGTTGGGGAAGAGTGTTGGAGCTACCTATCAACAAAAACAGAACTGGTTTGGGTTACCTCGGCAAAGTTCAGTAGAAGACAACCGTTGACAAGGACAAAGGGTTCATTCCCCCACTTGCCTTTGTTAGTGGTGGACATATGGTGGATGACCAGGTAGCCATTGTGGAAGCTGAAGATGATGCACTAAAGGAAGTATGCATGGTGTACCCAAGGGCACCGAATCAACAACTCAACAATTGGACTGTTACGGAGATACTGGAAGTCACCCTTGTCGAAGAGTAATTTTCCTTGTTTTGCTTTCAAATCCTATGCTCTTCCCAAGGCATAAGGATTATTTTGTAGGGGCCCCCATGTTTTCAATTAATATTTATCATGAATGAAATGAACCTTTTGCATTCAATTGTGTTCCCTATCTTTCTTTTTTTTGCATAAATAAATGGCAGTGTTTTCTTGCATTTTTCTTTTTCATCTTCACAAAATAAAGCATAAAATCACCAATCATGCAGATCTACCCCGGATTCCATTGATAACGATACTGCTACGGTTCCATATGACTTTGATAATCCAATCTACCATGTTGACAAGGATTGTGAGGAAGATTGTGAACTCCCCGAGGAGTTAGCCATACTATTGAAGCAAGAATCAAAGATCATTCAGCCGCATCAAGAGTCATTGGAAGTTGTCAATCTTGGAACCGAAGAGGATAAGAAAGAGGTCAAGATAGGCGCTGCCCTAGAAGAGAGTGTGAAAAGAAGACTGATCGAGCTCCTACACGCGTATGTGGATGTGTTTGCTTGGTCATACCAAGACATGCCTGGATTGGATTCAGACATTGTGGTGTACAAATTGCCGCTCAAGGAAGATTGTCCGCCTGTAAAGCAGAAGATGAGACGAACTCGACCTGATATGGCCCTTAAGATTAAGGAAGAAGTACAAAAGCAGCTTGATGCCGGATTCTTGGAAGTATCAAAATACCCCAAATGGGTCGCCAACATTGTACCTGTGCCCAAAAAAGGAGGTAAGGTGCGGATGTGCGTTGACTACAGAGACCTAAATAGAGCCAGCCCAAAAGATGACTTTCCGCTTCCACATATTGATGTGTTAGTGGATAATATGACTTAATTCTCTGTATTCTCTTTCATGGATGGTTTCTCCGGATACAACCAGATTAAAATGGCTCCAGAGGATATGGAGAAGACTACCTTCATTACCTCGTGGGAAACCTTCTGCTATAAGGTTATGCCATTTGGTCTGAAGAACGTTGGCGCGACATATCAACGAGCAATGGTGACTCTCTTTCATGACATGATACATAAAGAGATTGAATGCTATACAGACGATATGATTGCAAAATCCCAAACCAAAGAGGAACATCTCATCCACTTGGAAAAGTTGTTTACTAGGTTAAGAAAGTTCAGGCTAAGGCTCAATCCAAATAAATGTACCTTTGGGGTAAGATCTGGTAAATTGCTAGGTTTTATCGTAAGCCAAAAAGGGATTGAAGTCGATCATGACAAAGTAAAAGCTATCTAAGACATGCCAGCTCCAAGAACCGAAAAGGAGGTTCGTGGTTTCTTAGGGAGATTAAACTACATTGCTAGATTCATATCTCACCTAACAGCCACTTGTGAGCCAATATTCAAGTTGCTTCGCTTAGATCAAGCAATCGTGTGGAATAACAATTGCCAAAAAGCAATTGAGAAAATAAAAGAATATCTGCAAGAGCCACCAATTTTGATGCCTCCCGTGCCAGGAAGACCTCTCATCATGTACTTGACCGTTCTGGAAGGATCAATGGGATGCGTGTTGGGGCAGCATGACGAAACAGGTAGAAAGGAGCATGCTATCTACTACTTAAGCAAAAAGTTCACTGACTGTGAAACGAGGTACTCAGTGTTGGAGAAGACCTGTTGTGCACTCGCATGGGCTTCCAAACGCTTAAGGCAGTATATGTTGACCCATACCACATTACTGATATCAAAGATGGATCCAGTCAAGTACATCTTCAAGAAGCCTGCTCTCACCGGACGAGTAGCCCGTTGGCAAATGGTACTGACAGAATATGACATCCGGTACGTCTCACAAAAAGCTATCAAAGGGAGTGTGTTATCTGAATATCTTGCCCACCAACCTGTGGAAGATTACCAGCCCATGCGTTTTGACTTCCCTAACGAAGACATCATGTTTATCAGAGACTATGAGACGTTAGGCCCAGATGAAGGACCCGAACCAGGATCGCGATGGACGCTCGTGTTCGATGGTGCCGCAAATGCTCAAGGCAATGGGATAAGGGCAATCCTCACCTCTCCTACCGGGTTCCATATCCCATTCACCGTAAGATTATGTTTTGAATGCACCAAAAATATGGCAGAATATGAAGCATGTATCTTCGGAATTGAAGCCGCTATTGACCATAGAATCAAGATTCTGGAGGTGTATGGGAACTCAGCTCTAGTCATCAGTCAAGTCAGAGGCGACTGGGAAGCACGTGACAACAAATTAGTGTCGTATCGAGATCACGTCTTGAAGTTAATCCCATACTTTGATGAGATTACTTTCAATCACATTCCTAGAGAAAGCAATCAATTGACAGACGCTCTTGCCACGTTGTCATCCATGTTCAAAGTTAAATGGAAAAATGAGGCACCCTCTATCCGTATTGAACATCTTGATGAGCCTGCTCACTGTCTGGAAGCAGAGTTAACAACCGATGATCAACCTTGGTTCTATGATATCAAAAGATATCTAGAAAAGCAAGAGTATCCAAAAAACATTTCCACCAAAAACAAGAAGTATTTAAGAAGGCTTTCATCCAAATTCTTCTTAAGTGGGGATGTGCTTTACAAGCGAAACTATGACTTGGTCTTGCTCAGATGCGTGGATAGACACGAAGCCGACCGAATCATAAACGAAATCCATGAAGGTTCTTTTAGTACACATTCCAGTGGACACACGATGGTTAAGAAGATTTTGAGAGCTAGTTATTATTGGTTGACGATGGAAACTGATTGCTATCGTTACGTGCAAACATGCCACAAATGTCAAATCTATGCATATAAGATACATGTGTCGTCGGTTCCTCTGAATGTCTTGACTTCGCCTTGGCCTTTCGCCATGTGGAGCATAGATGTGATCGGACGCATCGAGCCAACTGCTTCAAATGGTCATCATTTCATCTTAGTGGCCATTGACTACTTTACTAAATGGGTGGAAGCCGCATCTTATGCCAATGTCACCAAACAAGTGGTCACTCGCTTCATCAAAAAGGAAATCATTTGTCATTATGGGGTCCCAAATGAAATCATTAATGACAATGGTTCAAACCTCAATAACAAGATGATGAAGGAATTGTGAGAAAGCTTCAAGATTGAGCATCATAACTCATCACCATATCGCCCGAAGATGAATGGCGCCGTTGAAGCAGTGAACAAAAACATCAAGAAGATTGTTCAGTAAATGGTGAAGACATATAAAGATTGGCATAAAATGCTACCATTTGCTTTGCATGGCTATCGCACTTCAGTGCGCACTTCTACTGGGGCAACTCCATTTTCTCTTGTGTATGGCATGGATGCGGTACTCCCTGTTGAGGTAGAAATCCCTTCCCTGAGAATTCTGACTGATGTCAAGCTTGACGAAGCAGAATGGGTGCAGGCGAGATTTGATCAACTTAATCTCATTGATGAAAAACGCATGGCAGCCATCTGCCATGGCCAGCTTTACCAAGAGCAGTTGAAAAGGGCGTTTGAGAAGATCAATCCATCCACTTTCCTCAGAGGCAATGTACGAGAAGCTTCAAGGCCATAGGGATCATAGCAGAATTGGAACTCAATGGAAATCCGATCCTTTTTTTCACATTACCACTGTGCTTTTTGTCATATTTTTTGCAATTACCTCTTTTAGGAATTGTATCCTTATGTAAAATTACCCATTTATGGGTCACTTTATCATCAATAAAAATATCTTTCATCGATTCGTGTGTCGCATTTATTTTCTTCTATGTTTGCAAAAGTGGAATTTTCATTCTTAATAAATATTGTATTGAAAATTATGGGATAACGATAATAATAACAAAAGAAAGCATAAAGTTGCTCTTCGACCTAGGTGTATGAAGGATAAAAACGATCTCCAGTAGGCGCACGTGTACACTAAACATCGTCGGATCATAAAGTTCGTCAGGGACTTGACCAAATGAGGGGCAACCTGACTGGCCAGCACAGCTTGCCTGACAAGACCATATGGAGATGATCCAAATTTCGTCACGAGGATGTTGGGAAGTCAAACTCGACGCCCCAAACCAAAGCCCAATCACTTGGCATAAATTATCACCCCTAACCTTCATGTCCTTACGTCCCTGACATTTTTTTTGCATACATGCTGCATCATTACATGTGCTTAGCCAGTCATTCTCAAAGATGCGAATTTCCTGTTGAAATCCTGACAGGATCCTTTTGGAGTGTTTATCCATTCACTTACCTTTTGTAAGTCCTTTTGAGCCTTTTACATGAGATATTTTCTCACCTTACCTTTCGTAAGGGATTTCATTGCCTTTTGCATGAAATCTTTTCCCTTCGCTTCCCTTTTGTAAGCTTTTCTCGCTGTCTTTTACATGCGACAAAAATATTGTTTTGGGTATCTTTGATCAACTTGGATGCTTGATGCCTATGTGGCTAAGAACTGAATGGTCACCATACTTAAGGAATATCATCTCCTCCGTTGTGCCTGTGAGATCAAATGATGTCCTAACACCCTATACAATTTCCTCTACCTTTTATAGGAGGATGGTTATTGCCCTCAACTTACTTTTTATGAGTCTTTTCGAAATATCTCTGTCTTGCCTTTCGCAACAGATTCAACTTACTTTTAATAAGACCTCTCGTACCTTTTGTACAGGTTCTTGTCAGCTTACCTTTCGTAAGTATCCTCCCTACCTTTTGTAGAAGGAACTTTTCTCTTAACCTTTTGTTCAGGAATATTTTCTGCTTTTCGCAGAAGAAAATACGATCATCCTCTCCTAAGGGAGCTTCCTATCTACCTTTTGTAGAAGGAATTTTTATCCAAACCTTTTGTTCAGGAATCCTCTCTACCTTTTGTAGAAGGAACATTTTCTCCTAACCTTTTATTCTGGAGTCCTTTCTGCCATGACAGAAGGAAATACGATCGTATTCTCCCAAGGGAGTCTCCTCTACATAATGTAGAAGGAGTTATTTTGTCTTCAAACCTTTTGTTTTGGAGTGCTCTCTACCTTTTATAGAAGGAAACATTTTCTCCGAACCTTTTGTTTCGGAGTCCTCTCTACCTTTTGTAGAAGAAAATATTTTCTCCAAACCTTTTGTTCGGGAGTCCTCCTTGCCTATTGTAAGAGGAAAAATCCATATTCTTGAGTCCTCTCTATCTTTTGTAGAAGGAATATCTCACATTTCTATTTCTTGAGTCCTCTCTATCTTTTATAGAAGGAATATCTCTTGGCCAATTATGTCTCCATATTGCGAGGTGCCTCCTCTTCCGGCTGGAAAATCACTCATGTTCATTCCACAATGCATCTCAAGCATATCATCATATCCCTCATACCCATTCTTCAATAACAAGACACCTTTTTCAAGCCATCTCATTGACTATCTACTTTCACCCCACACCTCTCTAGTTGAAAATCCCGGGTATTCTAGTATTTAATTCTGTTCTACCATGAATGTTCGAGCACCTTTACCCTCCAGACATTCAGGTCCAAGAGGATTAAATAGGGGCAACTGTCACACCCTCATTTTCGCCTTTAGCCTTTATGCCTCATATTCTCCATATCATACACCGTTCTATTGCATATCGAGCGTGTGGGTTCATAAGGTATAAATTGGGTCGATTTGTTATTTTCAATTTCAAATGAGATAACTCGCCTATCTTGGACTACATGGAAGAAAAAGGTTCATCACCTAAGGTTTGATCTAAGTTGGAAAGTCTACTCATGTAGATTACTTCAAGAAGAAGTTACTTAAAAAATATTGGGATATGCAAGATAAATATTCCTAATGAACATGAAATGCAAGGCCAAATTCAAGTTTGCTTCATCCAATTTTGTTTCAAATTCTTGGTCAAGTGGAGTTCAAATTTGCAAAACATGAGTCAAGATCACAAGTACATAATTCAAGACTTCATCCACTTCAAGTTTAATGGTTCTAGGGAAATACATCATGAATTCATGAATTAGAGGAAATAATATTACAAAGAGAAATTTTATGACATTACAAGAATGTCATTTGTTGCAAGATTTCCAACTCTAAGTAATGTTTAAAAATTAATTTATTTCTAATATTCATTCAAGTCTCTAATCAAATTCATGCTATGGTAATGCCACACCAAGTCCACATTATGCTTACAAACATCCAAGAAATATGCAAGAATTAAATCAACATTGGAATGTTTTAAGACCAAGAATATGCATGTTTAATCATGGACAAAACAGTCACATGCAAGAGGTGGCAAATTACCTCATGTCACAAAATCTACATGTCACAAAATCAAGAGAATAGCATGATAATACATCTATATATTAGATTTTCAAAATGTGGTCAAAAAGTAGTAGCATTGACCAAGAGGAGCTGTCCAAGCATAAGCCAACAAAATGGGTGCAAGGCACAAAGTGCTGCAGAAAAAACAGCATATGCAAAGTGCAACAGCAAAAATGCAGCATAGTCTCTTGCATGGAAATCGAAAGAAAGAGAGTGACATGAGGAAAGGTGGTAAGAGACATTACCCCATGAAAAAATTTGATATGTGGGGAGAAGAGAAAACCCTAGAATGGAGAGATAAGAAGGAGGGGGTTGTAAACAAATTCATTGATTCATTACACATTCTAGACATTGCAAAAAACCAGAAAATAGAGAGAGCAAGAGAAACCCCTAAAAAACCAGAGATATAGAAAGGAAGAAAAACCAGAAAAAAGAGAGTGACATAGAAGCACAAGAGGACCATTGAGAAGCAGAACCTTCACAACATAGAGTGAAGAGTGGAGAGCACATCCAACAAAAATCAGTGGAGGACTTACAAGAAGGATAAAAAGCTCTTGGGTATCCATTTCATCAAACCTTTCTCTCTTTACTTTTTGCTTTTATATTCATTTTATTTCCTCTTTTATGTGTTGTTGTACTGAGTATATCATGTAAGATTCTAAGGGGACCAAAAAATCATTTTTGAGAACTAATAGAAAGGAGAGAAAACCATAAAAGACAGCAAAAAAACAACAAATATTACATTTTTCGCTTCAGGTCGCGGCGCGACCCATGTTCGCGGCGCGAACATGCCAAAATCAGAATGAAAACTTTCCCAGTTCGCAGCGCGAACATGCAAAAACTAGAATGTTCACTTTTCTCAGTTCGCGGCGCGAACTGATCAGTTTGTTTATTTTTTTTGCTGTTTTTTACCTTAAAATTTTTTTTTCAAGGAGTTCGTCGTGCCGTTTCTTTTGCATGTCTCGATTTTTTTAGCCGACTAACCCCATATGTTTGTGTGATTTTAGTGTGAATATTGTTATTATCCTTACTGACTTTTGATTCCAAAAACCATTTTCAAAAAACAAACTCTTGATTTTATCGAGCCATTTTTAACCTTGTAAGTCGATTGCCTTGCGCATCGCCATCGACCTTGTTCGTATCGTTTCAATCATCTTTACAAACAATAAACCTTGATCCAACATCAAGTGATCCTTTTTCTTAAAAAAACCCAAAACACAATAAAATATACGATTAGAATTATGCACCATGAACTTTAAAGTGGTGGAGAAGGAATGAGAATGGAATCCTCCTACACTCATTCCGAATGTTTTGAATACAAGGCGCTCGACTTGGTTATTCGAGACATTCATCTCTATCCAAAGTCTTTTGTATAATCCTAGTCAAGAATAAATTCTTCCCTAAGAAAAACCTAAAAATAACATCAACTCATCAAACTATTTTTCACCTTAGGGCATCAATCCGAAAATTCTTTTTCAAGGTATAAAATCAACCAACAGACAACTATTTCATAAGCCTCCGAACTACGGAGCTCTGATTCTTCACTTCTTTTAAGTGAGAATACGTAGGCACAAGGTCCACAATCCTTGGCGAGCATTAAAATGAATAAACCAACCCCTCTTTTCCTTAAGCAAGCAAACTCTTAATAAAAACACCCATTCACGCCAAACAACCTAGGAGGTTCCAATCAAGTACGATGGATGCGAGGGGGTGCTAATACCTTCCCCTTGCATAACCGACTCCCGAACCCTAAGACTTGGTTGCAATGACCATGCTCTTTTACCAAAGGTTTTATCGTTATTTCCCTTTCCCTCCTTGGGATAAATAAAATCCGGTGGCGACTCTGTGTCATTTTTCGCGTAGCGACAACAGTTCCTTTGTTATTTATATGTTTTATTTTCTTTGATTAAGCATAATTAGCATGTACAAACTTGTTTATTTTGGAATAATTAATGCATAACGTTTGTCTTGAATAAATCCATTCGTTTCACTCATTAAAAATATTTTTTCATAAACGATAATGCCAACTTTACCCGATCTCTTGTTTGATAGATAATTGGGAGGAGGATGATGAACCAAAAACATCAAATCTCTTGTCGTATGCTTCCAATTGAAACCTTCTGATGATGTAAGGCATTGTTTTGAATCCTAAAAATGGAGGTATAAGGACGATAATCCCTCTTTACCCCCTTTGAGCCGTGAAGTAGGAGTTTTCTTTTCAAAATAAGAACCCTAAATTTTTCAACCTGGGGTAGGGTAGTTTTTCAGTTAAGCCGATCGAGCACTTAGACATTCAAAAATAAGGAGTAAGCCTTCGAGGACCTATCCTTAACGTCTTAGGAGGTCAAAAATGCAATGACCATCCCTCTGTCAAAAGCCTTCAAAAGAGTCATATGACTTGTTCACAAAAAATATAACAGCCCGCTAAGTCAAAACCTATGAAGGGGACTTAGGCAAAACTGGGGCATCCCGCTGGACTCCAACGCCAAAGCCAAAAAGCACCGTCCAGGCAAAAGTTAGGGAATAAAAAATAAAAACAAAAAATAAGGGATTACCACAAAGAATCCCCAATGAAGAACAAAGTCGTGTGATCAAACACAAAAGAAAATAGGTGAGTGACTGCCATGTCCAAAGCCTTCATGAGTTCTCGATCATATCAAATCCGATTGAGATATGAGTGCTCGTGTCTAATTAACTGAATAGGATTGGAGAACATCATGAAGAGGGGTGGGTACAAATAGCATTGAGCCTTTATCCTTTGTTTCTTAAACCGGGAACCAAGCCACGATATAACCTTTAAAAGACCTAATTGAAGTAGGAATTCTTTTGAAAGCATACTCGATGAGATAAGTTTCCTGACTCCTACGAGCCATGCTCAATTTACCGTTGGCATTAAAAATTAAATTCATATCCTGACTATGTGATTTCGATCACTAGTCATAGCGATATCTTTTTCAAAATCAAAACAAAAATTTTCAAGACAAATATTGTTGCATTGATAGTGTCAGGATTAGCATTTCACGCGTGTTGATTTTGCCTGATATTTTAGAAACTTACATATAAATGGCGACAACAAAGCTTGAAGATCCTGCTAAGCAGGGGCAGTTGGCTTCCAAGTCGTTTATTGATGCAAGCCTGACATTCTTAAGAGCTATATTCATGCAGACTCGACCGTAACACGGTGGATCCGTGCCAGTTACGTCGAGATCTGACCAAATCTCTCTAAGAGTTTGAAAATAGTGGGGCATCTGGACTCCATGTTTCTCTGTAAAATCCTCTCGAGATGACTTTCTCACAAAGCAGGTACTCTGGGGCACGATATTTTCCAAAATGGCGACTACTACAAGTCCATTGAGATCAAAATTAGCTTCGTTTCACAATGTTCTTCATGCACCCGATAGATTTTACTCCCGGCGGTCTTTATTCCCTAGTAAATCTCATCGTTGCAGAATCTACGAGACTTTAAACTGACGCGGTCCCCAACGAGACTTTAAGCTGACACAGTCCCCAGCGAGACTTTAAGCTGACAACACTTTGGATTAATCCGGTGATCTCCGGTAATTTTCTACACTACATAGATCATACCAGCATTTTCCCAGTGATAGTCCCCAACGAGACTTTAAGCTGACAACACTTTTGGGATCCATCCGATAAATCCCAGTGACTCTCAAGACTGCAGAGATATCCCCGGTATCCTTAGTGGAATCATCTATTCCTCAGTGAAATTGCCTTCTTTCCTCTGGGATTTTCCCCAGGAGATTGCCATATTCTCCTAAGAAGTCAAGATACAGTCCTCAGGAATGTCTGTTGATTTCTCCCCAGTAAGTCCAACGAACTCTCCTCAAGGAAGTTTGATATACTTTATCCCCCATTTGGATGTACGTTTTCCCCAGGAAACTGAGGTATTATTCCCAGGAAGTCACTATGTTTTCTCCATAAAGCTGCCTAGCTCCACATCTTCCCCACGAAGCGGATATTTATTTTATCCCCGGAAGTCTCTGATCCTAAAGATTCTCTTTGCCTAATTATGGTTCATGATAGCAGTCCCTCCAGTGAAGTCATGACATCGTATCCCTATACGGAAGTCCTGGCTCCCCAGTTGAAGTTAGGACATCATACTCTCCAGTGAAGTCGTATCATATCCCCATGTGGAAGTCATGATACTTTCTCCCCAAGGAAGTCATAACTTTGAAGCAAGATTTGGTTCTATCATCAACTCTTCCTATCCCTTGATAGATGTACTGTTGCAGAGGTCGCTGGGTATTCCCGCCGAGATGTTTATTTCATCTCATGTTTCCTCCTGTCCTCTGTTTTGTCAGCATATGCATGAGCCTAAGCATTGCATACTTATTGCATGAAATTTTCATACACACTAACATACAGATTAGTATACACATCAGCATGCACATTAGCATCTACATTGTTTTGCTATCCGTGTCATCCTTTGGCGTTACCGACGAATAACTGGGTTTGTCCGCTCTCTCCAAGTAGATCGTCAGCCTAAGCATAAAATACTATTTATTTCCAAGTTTCCCCACAGAGTTCAACCCTCGTGGACGATGGTTATTCCCGTTACCTTTCCGCGTTAGGATAAGGTAGTCCCCATTTGAGTTCATTTCCTCAATGGAGTCTTGTTTGTCAGTTATTTTTAGCCCAATTCTAGATCGGACTTCAGTCCTGTTGGTCGTCGAACCTACCTAGGCGTGCATTTATTTTGCACTATCTTTTAGGAATAGCCTTCACAATCTTTTACGGATATGCGACAGTTCTCGCCAGAGAAACGTATCATCACACTACAATTGTCATTACAGTACAAGTATTACAACAACTGGTATGCGACTGTTCTCAGCCGAGAAGCCTACCATTATATCACCTTCATTACAACTTTCATTACAATTTTTCATTACACTCTACAATTGATCTTCTCATACAAGGAGTTCATTACTTCATTACAACTTTCATTATAATTTTTCATTACACTCTACAATTGATCTTCTCGTACAAGGAGCTCATTATTTCATTACAACCTTCATTACAATTTACATTGCAAGTTTCACTGCAACCTTCATTACAATCTTCATTAAAATTTACATTACCTGTTACCACCTCTACAAGCAGTTCTCACCCGAGAAGCCTATCAATAAGCAGTATTTCTCGCCTGAGGAGCTTATCCTATCTTCGTTATGACCTGTAGTAAATGGCCATCTCCATCGAGCTGCTGAGCTTTCATTTTCCTTTTCATTTTGAAGTGCGGGGAGGTTTTGAACTGAATCATATTCAAGAGAGCATGAATCTTGAAGTATGAAAAAGTCCGTTTACTCTTTAGTAAAAGAAGGAGCTGAATCATATTCAGGAGAGTTTGAATCTTGAAGAATGAAGAAGTTCGTTTACCCTTTAGTAAAAGAAGGAGCTGAATCATATTCAGGAGAGCTTGAATCTTGAAGAATGAAGAAGTTCGTTTACCCTTTAGTAAAAGAAGGGGCTGAATCATATTCAGGAGAGCATGAATCTTGAAGTATGAAGAAGTTCATTTATCCTGTAGCAAAAGAAGAAACCGAATCATGTCCAGGGAGCATAGAATTGAGACGTGAAGAAGTTTATATTATTATCCACAAATAAGCGACAGTCTCTTTATTTGAGAGCTTATCCAGTTTGGCATATAAGTCCCTTCCGATGATAAGTGGCAGTTCTCTCTCGAGAAAGCTTATCAGGGCGTTTCCTATTTAAGACCATTTATTTTGGCATACAGTCGGTTTTTACCCTGTATATCTTCTACGGATTCCTGAAAATTCCGTTCGATCCTGTCATGAGGGAAAGTTTACAGAAGCTCGGATGTTATTCTTTGCTCAATACTCCAGCATCTTGTTAATTGATCCTACAGTCGTGCAGATCCAGTTTTATCTTTTTTAGCCTAGAGTATTGGTCGGTCGCGCATGAACCTGTTGAACAAGTACTCTTAAATATTCCCCAGTGGAGGCCGTCTCACTGATGCCATCTTTATTGAGGATCCCGTTCTTACTATTCCCTTTCTAAAAGTGACAATTAGTCGTGCTCGCACCAGTTGACCATCACTTTAGAATTCCCTAGTGTCGTGTTGTCATCCCAGCGCATCGTATTCCCCAGTGTGGTTTGTTCGTCGCGTCTGTCCTCTGAGTCGTCGTGTCGTCTGCATCCTTGCATTTATCATTCCAGCATGCGCATCGTATTAGATTCATGGCATTGTCAGCATTATGTTTCGTTTTGTTTTGTCCATAGCATTGCATGTCACTGCATCTAAGGGAAAAATTTTCGGTTAACTATATTTAAATCCCTTTCACCATGATTTCTCGAGCCTACGTTGCTCAAATCATCCGGTGAAGCTATTTAAATAGGGCCAACTGTAATACCCCAAATTTTACCCTAAGATTTGTCGTTCCATCTCGCATTCTATGGCACTTTTGCATCGCATTTAATCAGTTAGTAACAAGTTTGTGTAGTCGTTTGATTTTTGCAGGAAAAGTCGCATTTGTGCACTTTTTTGCTCACGAAGGGTAAAATGGTAATTTGTGGGCAGTCGGCTGTCAACTTGTGAATTGGAGTTATTGTTGGGGAATTGAGTTGTTTGAGCTTATCGGTGAGAATCGAGAAATTTGAGTAAAGGTCTTGCCTCGGGCGGCTTAATCAGGAGACCGGATTAATCGGTTAAATTGGAATAACTAGGAATTAAGAGAAAAAAAGGGTTTTTCATTTCAATTTTCATTTCCTATTTTAAATTAATTTCATCAATCATGTGTCATTTTTTTCATTCTTCATATTTCATTTTTTTAATTAATTTCATTGCATTTTTAAAATCAATCATATATCATTTTTTTTAAATTAATCCCATTTTTAAATCAATCATTGTTTTATTTTTTAAAGAAAAATCAATTTCATTTCTATTTCATTTTTAATTTTAGTCTCATTTTATTTTTTAAATAATTTCATTTCATTTCTATTTTTCAGTTTAAATTAATTTCATTTTTCTTTGATATTATTTTCATTCTATACATTTTTATGCTAAGTTTTAGTTTTTATTATTATTTGCATATCAAAAATAATAATAATAATAATAATAATATTTTAAGGAAAAAATAAAGGATTTTTATTAGAAATAATAAGAATTCTTTACAAAAAATAATAATAAATAAATAAATAGAATTATTAATTTCAATTTTATTTTTATTTTATTTTAATTATTTAAAATTTTGTAATTATAACTAATATTAATTTAAGTTGGGCTTTAAAGTGGACATTAGGTTAGAGTTAACACTAATTTGTTACCTATATAAACATAAGTGATGGGAGAAAACTTCATGAACATCAGAAAATCAAGAACAGGTCATCAGAGGAAGAGGGGGCTCTTTCGGAAGAACCCTAAAAGGTTTGAATTCATCATCGGCCAAGCGCTACCGGCGAGCAAAAAGTCCCAACGGCGGAGGCTCAGTTCGTTCAACATCATCGTCGTTACCGTAACCTTTCTCTTTCCTTTGATTTACGGTATTTTACTATTTTTGTGTGTTGATTTGTTCATTGATTGTAGATTAATGGGAAGAATAAATAGAAGAAGGAACCATTGACATGCAAGGATTGAAGGAGAGGAAAAGCTTCGATAGTCATCCATGGAGAAAACGGCAGAAGCCTTTTTATTTATGTTTCATTTGTTTTTTTATTTTATTATTCAATTGTTTATTTTTTCATATATATTAACTATGTAGTTTGTAATTAATAATGCAATTAAGTTTAGGTAAGCTATTTCAACAAAAACAAAAACATAACGTAATTAGTTTTTTAAAAATTAAGATCTTTCTAAAAAGTTTTTTTCAAAATTAAACCATTTTTTTATTTAAAAACATATTTCTAAATAAAACAGTTTTTCTTAATTAAAGCTTTTTTCCAATTAAAACCATTTTTCATTAAGTTAAAAAATGACCTTTCTTTCACTAAAACAAAAATTAAAATCTTTTTCGTTGAATTTAAATCAAATTTTTTTCATTAAAATTTAAAACATTTTTTTCATTAAAATTTAAAACGTTTATTTTCGATAAAATTAAAACATTTTTTTCTATAAGATTAAAACATTTTTACAATAAAATTAAAATAAATTTTTAATAAACAATTGGAATAGCTTCTCCATTAAAACATAAAATTAATCCTCCTCTTTTCAATACAAATTCAAATAATAAAGTTCTTGAGTTAGCCGTTTCCTTTTCGTCTGACGCCCATTAGTGTTTGTTTCAGCTTATTGTCTTCTCATATATTCGTACTGTTTTGGTTTCATGGATGTAATTTATGCGAGGCCATGATCGCAGTTTTTTTATTTTCGCATTTGTTTTTGGGATTTGTAATTTACGCGAGTGATCGTCGCGATGATTTCTTTACCGCTTTCGTTATTTTCCCGCACTTTATTTTTGTCGTATGATAATTTGCTATATCTTGCATGTTTTTTTTACCGTTAATCACCCTCCGAAGGAACTAGGTCTAGCCGTTTGACCACTGAGTCAATAGTCCTAACCCTTGACCGTTTCCAAAACCCTAACAGCTTAGGCGTCCCGTCGTGGACGAAAATACCCTTTACCCTAACTTTTAGGTCAAAGAGTCGCTGTACTCTGTTTTAGGGTTTCCCGCCGTGGAATCCCTAATTTTAACCCTAATTTCAATTCAACATTTCAACGTAGAAATAGGATTTTCGAAACTCCACGTAAGCGTGTCCTTAAGAAGCGCTTACTCCCCTTGAAACCTTGACCACAGTCAAGAAGTTTCTAACCTCCCTTTCAAGGGGAACTGCGATTACTCTGATTCCATTCTCTACCCAGGATATGTAGGCACAAGATGCGACGTCTTGCCGAGTAAACTTAGGACTAACCCATAGGTCTTTAGGTCACTCTATCCCTTAGCTCAATATATATTAAAGCAGATAATAAAATAAAAAAGCATACAATAAACAAAAGGCTCCTGTAGAGTACTACAGAAGTTTAGGGTGCTAGTACCTTCCCTAAACTTAACCAACCCCTTACCTAAGTCTCTCCCCGCATTGTGTTTACGATGCAAAAATAGGTTTTCCTTCTTTTGACCTTTTCCTTCGGATAAATCAAAGAGCGGTTGTGAACTAAAGATGCGATTCAAATTAATTAATAATTTGATATCCTATTCTAACCGCAACATCTATCACGACATATTATGATACCATTTTCATTAATTCGAAAATCAACTCTTCGGCCTTGATTGATCAAAGTCAACCGATCTACCAAACTCAAATAAGATTTATGACCTTCTCAAATCTCATCCAGAATACCATTAGTAAGCTTCAACATACCAAGCTTGACTCGATAAGAAGTCTCTTCACAAACCAAACTCGTATCTCAAAATTTCTCAATCATTTTCAACTCTCTTACCATCATCATCAACATATGTAAAGATTTCCTACTCAATGCATCAGCTACCATGTATGCTTTACCCGGATGGTAATTCAATCCAAAATCATAGTCCTTCATAAGTTCCAACCATCTCCTCTGCCTCACATTCAAATCTTTCTGATCAAAGAGATATTTCAAGCTCTTATGGTCTCTAAACACTTCAAATTTCGATCGAAACAAATAATGTCTCCAAAGCTTCAACACAAACACAACAGCAGCCAACTCTAAATCATGTGTCGGATAAATCCTCTCATGTACTTTAAGTTGCCTTGAAGCATAAGCTACAACTTACTGATGTTGCATCAACACACCTCCCAATCCCATCAACGAAGCATCACAATATACAACAATCGGTTCTGCCAGATTCGGCAAAATCAAAACAGCAGCTGTTGTCAACCTTCTCAAAAGCTCTTGAAAACTTTCTTCACACTTTGCCTTCCAAACAAAAGCTTGACCCTTCCTAGTCAATTGTGTTAACAACAAAGGTAACTTGGCAAATCCTTCAATGAATTTCCGATAATAACCTGCCAACCCCATAAAACTTCTAATCTTAAAAACAAATTTCGGAGCTTCCCATTGTGATACAGCTTCAACCTTCGACGAATCAACTGCAATACCTCAACTCGAAATCACATGGCCAAGGAAACTCACTTCCTTAAACCAGAACTCGCACTTAGAAAGTTTAGCATACAGCTGCTTCTCTTTCGACACAGATAGCACAATCTTCAAATGTTCAGCATGATCCTATTCACTCTTCGAATAGATCAAAATATCATCAATGAACATAACCATAAACTTGTCCAAATACGGATGGAAAGTCATGTTCGTGTACTCCATAAATATACCTAGCGCATTAGTCACACCAAATGGCATCACATAATACTTATAATGTCCATACCTCGTTCTAAAAGAAGTCTTCTGAATATCTTCAGCCTTCACACGAATTTGATGATACCCAGAACTCAAATCTATCTTACTGAACACACTTGCACCAACCAAATGATCTATCAAATCATCAATCCTCAGAAGTGGATACTTATTCTTGATAGTCACCTTTCTCAATTGTCTGTAATCCACACAAAGTCTCATAGAACCTTCTTTCTTCTTAACCAACAAAATTTGTGCACCCCATGGTGACACACTCGGACGAATGATTCTCTTCTCAAGCAGATCTTTGAGTTGACTCTTCAACTCTTTCAATTCCGATGTGGACATACGATATGGAGCCATAGATACCTAACTAGTTCCAGGAACTAAGTCGATCGTAAACTCCACCTTGCGTTCTGATGGTAAATCACTTATATCATTAGGAAAACTTCTGTAAAATCACAAACAATTGGAAAAACACCAACTTCTTCACCTTCACAAATACTCAAAGTTGCCATCAACATAAACATCTTAATTTCCGTAAAATCACAAACAATTGGAAAAACACCAACTTCTTCACCTTCACCAATACTCAAAGTTGCCATCAACATAAACATCTTAATATCATCCTGCACCGTCTCATCAAAACAATCTTTAAGAACTTGGCTTAACTCCAAACAATTCACTACACACACGATTTAAGCTCGCAACACACGTCTATTCCATCCAACATGATTCCGACTACTATCAATAAGATATTAAGGGTGATCAGTTCCTCAATTTATCAATAGACAGCTGACACTCATGATGGGGCATAAACCATCTTTACCAAACTATAATAGCGTTTAACGACACACTGAGCCACCACTCCACACTTGAAGCATCTTGGAAAAGCACAAGCTTCTACCCCACTTGTTTTAATCCCACTCTTGCAAACAAGGGTTAGAAGAACAAACGTGTACCGGCAGTGTTTTCACACACATGTTACATACTAGGGAACAAACAACATTAGACAACATGGTCGGATGGACCAACCATGCTCTGATACCACTAATGTAACACCCTTCTAAACCCCGTGGAATATATATAAACAATCAGAGTAAATTATCATGCATCTCAAATAAGGCTGTCACATATAATTTAAAACATCACACATATACTTGTCGTGCTCAATAACACTTAAAATAAATTTATGCTTTTCATATACTTTCACATAGCATGTAGCAGCAAAATTACTTCAATCATATATTAACATAATGAAATCCCCACGATCAACTCATTCATAATCATCATTTAGTCATAAAATTCGAAACTCCACATGATTCAAATAACAATAACAAAATAAAGTAGAGTACATAAAGTATCTCTCAAAATATAAATTGAAACGACCCCAATGTTACATGATCAGAGCACGACTCGACCCAATGTAAATAAAGAAACTAAATCAGCTACTTCAACGACTACCTCGCACTAGAAGCAACTATACTCCTCGGTACCTGAGCGATGTCCTACAAAACATCATTCCAACAGAAGGGTGAGAATTCACATTATTATTGAAATTATAAGATAATATATAATTTAAGGCATACAAGCATATTCACAATTATTCTCACACTTCAAAAGTTTCATCAATATATTATCACTCAAGTTACCGTATTATTCATAAGTACATACTCATAAATCCATAATTACACCAATTTATCAATTTCACATATTTCGCATAATCTCATATTTCAACCACAATGAAACACAATGCAACTGGCTATTTGGTTCATATAGAACCCATCAATTCTCATCAATTTCCATTCCGAATTATGGATACATCACTTATACCCCACTAGGAACGACATCTCAGTCATTATACCCTAGTGAGTACCCCACTAGGAATGAAATCTTAGTCATTCTACTCCAGTGCGTACAACAATATCACTTATACCCCACTAGGAATGACATCTCAGTTATTCTACCCCAATGATTACCCTACTAGGAACGACATCTTAGTCATTATACTCTAGTGTGTATGACTATATCACTTATACCCCACTAGGAATGACATCACAATCATTCTACCCCAGTACATACGACTATATCACTTATACCCCACTAGGAACGACATCTCAATCATTCTACCCCAGTGAGTACCCCACTAAGAACAACATCTTAGTCATTCTACTCCAGTGCGTACGACTATATCATTTATACCCCACTAGGAACGACATCTCAGTCATTTTACCCCAGTGAGTACGAGTCTTGTCCAAGTCTTATGCAATGCAAACCATGATAACTAACTCATGACAAACATATGCATACACATGTAATTCAACACAATGAATTACTTACCACATACATTGATATTCATTTATACAATGTGTTCACGCTACAAAGGTGTCGCAACTGTGAAAAACACCCGACGGAAAAACAGAAGAGTCGCCACCGTTTGTTATTTATCCCAAAGAGAGGTAAAGGAAACGATCAGAGAAAACCTACGGAAAATGGAAAAGACAAGGTTATCGCAACCAAATCTTGGGTTCGGGAGTTGGTTATGCAAAGGGAAGGTATTAACACCTCTCACGTCCGTTGTACTCAACGGGATCCACGCTTGTTGTCTATCTAAAAGGGTGAGTTTATCTATCTAAGCTACAGGCTCACAGAACAAAAGAAAAGAAAAGAGACTCGATAGAGCATCGCCGCTCTATGCCTACGTATTCCCTCGTGCAATGGGAAAGTCAGAGTCAACGTAGTTCAGAAAACCACGGGTGAAGGTGGGGGAAGATTGCTCGCCAAGACATCACCGTCTTGTGCCTACGTATCCTCGTCCGATACGAGAAATTAGAGCAAACGTAGTTCGGGCTGACAGGAAACCACAGGTCGGTTGATTAAGTGTTTTAATCGAGTAGGGTTAAACCTTCGTTCCAGCAGTTAGGGACGATGCCTATTTGCGGTAGAACCAAAGCTTACCACACTCTTTCTGAAAATGGTTTTCAATTAATCCCAAAGGATAAAAAGGTTTAGTGTTTTGTTTGTTTTTTTTAGTGAAATGAATTAGTTTGATTTGTGATTCACGTTGCACTAAAGACTATGACATAGGAACGAATGCGTCGCATATCGCCCCCAAACGGGACGTACACTAAACACTCTAGATAAGAGAGAAGAGACCCCTCACTCATCATTCCCTATGTGCTTAAAGCTCGTAGCGTACAAAATTCATTGTATTTATTAGATGAGTTAGAATGTGTTTTTGAGATGAGAAGAGAGACGCACAGAAGGTCTAAGGGAAACTCGGTCCTAACGTTGTCATGCAAAATGGACCTAAAGTTGGGATTAAAAGGGAAATCTACCCTAATGTTAGCATGCTTGGATTGAACACTTAATGTCTCTCCTACTCCCAAAGGGACTAGGGATCCTAAGTGATCATGGCAAAGAAAATCAAGTAAACACAAGATAAATTAATCACAAGCGAGATGAAAGAAAGACATGCAAACATGAAATGCAACACAAAGAAAAGAGGAAGGAAAAAAGTGTGGGGCAGCAACCACCACAAGCACGTCTCAACCTCTTTAATGCAAGCAAAAAGATGCAAAATAAAAGAAGAATGCAAGCAAAAAGAAACAATGCAAATGATCATCACTTTGAACCACATCCATAAGCATGCATTCAAGTGGAAACCGAACACGTGTGTCGAAGAAATCATGATTAAACAATCAAGAACAGCAACACAATATCCAAAACATCTCACTCAAACGCATCATACTGATCCATGAAGATTCAAAGTGATATGATACCAAAACAACCTTGAAAAATAGCAAAACAGGCTTGCTGGCACAGTGTTAATCGGTTAACACATATGGTTAACCGATTAACCAGTTAAAAATGTTTGAAATTTTGAATATTCATACTGGTTAATCGATTAATCAGTTTGCACTGCATCTGGTTAATCGATTAACACTGTACCAGAGGCAGAAAGCAGGAGCTCAAAAGCACTTTTCAGCAATTAATCACTTCTCCAATGATCCAGATGATCATATAATCAATTATGCACAAATTTAAATAAGAAAACAGTGATCCAATCAACATGTAAACACATTAAAATAGTAAGATCACCAATCACATAGATCAAATCAACCAAAAGTTAATAAAAAATGAAGATCCACATTGAATATGCAAAATAAGCTCAAAATAGCAACGAATCTAGAATCCCAACCTACAAAGCGGAGATTTGCTTTGGTGAATGTTGATTTACTCCAAATGAACAGATCCAAGCAAGAAACCCAGATATTCTTCAAGATCCAAGTGATTACTTGTAGTAGAAATGACGATCCACCAAAATTAAGCAAGGATTATCCAAATAAGCTCCTCTAGATCAACTTCAAAATTCAGATCCAAACTAGCACAAAAATTGAATGGAGAATTGGAGATGATAAGGATGAAGGATGAAGGTTTTAACTCTAGAATTCAATGATTCCAATGGAGAATCAAAGAATTCAAAGTGAGAAGTGCTTTGGTGGAGTTTGGGAGTAGAAAAGTTGAGAGAAAATTGAGAGAATGAGAGTGAATTCTGAAAATGAAATGGAATTATGAGGATTATGTGTGTGAGTGTCGCTACTGCGAAAAGAGGCCGGAAATGACTAACAGAGTCGCCACCTATCGTTATTTATCCCAAAGAGAGGGAAAGGAAACGATCGTAAAAACCTGACGAAAACGGGAAAAGACGAGGTCATCGCAACCAAGTCCTAGGTTCGAGAGTCGGTTACGCAAGGGGAAGGTATAAGCACCCCTCACGTCAGTCGTACTCAACGGGATCCACGCATGTGTTGTCTAGCTAAAAGGGTGTGTAAACTATCTACGCGAAAGGCTTATGGACAAAAGAAAAAAAGAAAACAGAACTGACTCGGCAGAGCATCGCCGCTCTGTGCCTACGTACTCCCTCGTGCAATGGGAAAGTCAGAGTCAACATAGTTCGCCTAACTACGGCTAAAGAAGGGGGAAAGGTTGCTCGCAAATACATCGCGTCTTATTCCTATGTACTTTCGTTTGGTACAAAAGATCAAGCAAACGTAGTTCGGGCTAATGAGAACACAGGTTGTTCAAAAGTTTTACCCGAGTAGGGTTAACAGACAGTTCTAGTAGTTGGTGTATGCAGCTCGACCATTGGAGACTTAGGCGTTACCATTTGCGATAGGACTGAAATTTAACAACACTCTTGTTTATGAAAAAGGTTTTCCTGATTAAGACCCCAAGGGGTGAAAAAGAGTTTGAGTTGTTTTTGTGTTTTTTAAGGAAGAAGTGTTTTGAACTAGAGTGTTCATAATGTATGTTGTAACAAAGTCTAAAACCTAGGATCGAATGCGTCGCATATCGTCCTAAGGACGTATACTAAACACTCTAGGAAATTGAGAGGTAACCACTCAATCACCATTTCCCAAGTACAAGGCTCATTTCACAACACTCATTATATTTATTAAGTGAATTGAAGTTGTTAGAAGATGAGAAGAGAAAGGGGACAAACTAAGGGGGACTAGACCAAACCCTAAAAGTTGTCATGCAATATGCACCTAAAGTTGAGTTTGAAAGGGAAATACCTAATGTTATCATGCATGGTTAGAACCCTAATGTCTATCATAACCTCTCTTGAACAAGAGAGGTTAGAAATCCTAAGGGAAGGAAGACAAAAAGAAGAAGAAACAATAAGAAGAAACAATGCAAATGAAAGAATGCAAACACGAATGCAACAAGGAAGACAAAGATGCAATGCAAGTGAGGGAGGAAATATGTGTGGGGAAGGAACCTCCACAAGATCATCTCAACCTCAAGCCATGGTATGAATAATTTCAAGAGAAAAAGGAGAGAGGTGCACCACAAACAAGTAATAAAACAATGAGAAAAAGTCCTCATGGATTCATTACTTTAGGTAGGCTTCAAGTTCCTCCTAAGGAGGGACCAAGCAACCTTAAGTAGTATTCCAAAGTCATAGGACAGAATGGGGATGAGGAGAAGAGATCTCAAAAGCTAAAACAAAACATCACAAGCAAATGCCATCAACAATATCAAAGGATGCAAGCAAACACCACATATGGAAACACAATGTGCAAACATGAAAGTATGAGATCAAATGAACATCTTATGCATAAGGTAAAGACCTATGAATTGGCACACAAGGCCTATAATAATCCCCTGACATGAAACAATCAAGATAAGGTTCGTCAACAATGCACAACCAAGCTTTTGGAAGCAAAACAAATCAAGTACACAAGTAGAGAAGCACAAACATGAAGCAACTTGCAAAATACATGAAAAATATTAAAATGCATCTAAAAATGCCAAATAAAACCTCAAAGGACCCCAAGGTATTGGGAACTGGGGGTCAAAAGGGGATATTGAAAATCAAAAGGAAAGTGCCTCAACATAGGGCAAACACCCAGAGTATCCCAAACTAAGGCAAAAATGGACAGGGAATAAAAGGCAATTCAAACCACATGGAAACAACACCTAAAATTCATGAAAAAAATATCCAAAGATAAATCAACATGTTCACCACAATCATAAAAAAAATAGAAGTTTAATCCATGCCATGAGCAAGAAATAAAATCAACAAGACAACACATATTTTTCACATCTTTAAATGACTATTTAAATGGAAAATATGCAAATAAATGGAAAATGCATCAAAAAAAGAAATTAAAAATGCACAAAATTAAAAGACATGCCAAAGTATGTTCATGATTTTTTTTAGAATTTTTAGACATTTTTTGGTATTTTTGGCGAATTATAAAAGAACAAACAAATAAAAGAAATAAAAGAAAACAAATAGAGAAAATAAAATGCAGGGAAATATCACAGCCAACGGATCAGAATACTAGTCAAACAATCCAAGGCACCAGAGCGCGCCACCTCAATTAATGAAATAGAGTTTAAGTTGCATACACACAAGCCAAAAGGACCTACGGTGGGTCTTAATTACACACACACGATCAAAAATAACAGAATCGCACGGATGATCGCGCGCCACATCGTCATGTTCATCCTTGGAACACGCCGGTCGCCGGAAAATGCTCTGATCGTCTCCCTCCTTGCTCCGGCCGCCGCGGGTTCATGATAAAAACACAGCTCCATCGATTCTCAACCGTTTTGCATGATCTTTAGATGAAAACTCATCTACTCGTCGCGAGGATCATGAATACAACATTTATTTTCACTAACTCTCCATAACAACTCCAGAAATCAAACAACAAGCAAAACGTGCAAAAATGAAAGTTCACCAAAACTCAAATTAATTGGTCTAAACCTCATCTACATGTTGCAAGGAGTAAGAATCAACAAAAATTAACTCAAAACACCACAAGAATTCTTCAAACCGAATCAACAAAGTTTTGAACTCACAAAATCAAATACCACAAACACAAACAAAAATGTTCCAGAAATGATCTATGTAACTCAAGGATTCAAATGCAACAAAAATGGTGAAAAAACATGGCATAATGAGTGTGTAAGGTTGAAAGTTAGTTTACCTAGTGGAGGGCCTCCACTGGGCCTTGAAACTGTGATGAAGCTTAACGAAAAATGCCCAGAATCACTCCATGAACTTCAATTGAGGTGTTTGAAGGCTTGATTTGGTCTGAAAGTGGTTGAATCTGAGAATTCGTTTTTGAGTTTTTCTTCACTTTTTCAAAATGTGTTATGGTTGTTCATACACGAAAATGCCCTAGCTCTGCTCCAATTTTCATCTGGAATACTTATATGTTGGGTCTATGATCAAATGGGGCTTCAATTCAAGCTAAACAGCCCATTTCAAAATTTCACTTTTCACACTTTTTCCAAATTGCCATACACGTTTTTACCACTACACCAGCTTTTTTTTCAATCCAAATCCACTACAAATCAATTGTATTGATCAAAGGAATGAGATTTGAGGCTTAATTTTGATCATATGATTGATTTCTACTTTATTACTTCAAGAGGAAGAAACCATGAAAATGGCCTATTTTGAGACCTAAAATTTCCAATGCGAAGATGGCAATGTCTTTGAATTATTATTTGCAATCAGAAAATGCACAAACTTGCCTTGGAAAAAAGTTCAAAATCCATTAATTCTCAATTTCTCAATTTAAGCCTCCTTTATGAAAAATCCAAACCCCCAAATTCTCAAACCAAGCCTCCACCATGAAAAGAGATGATTTGGTAATGCAAATGGCCCCATTTGGAGCAAGTTTCATGTTGAAAAGATTTCCATTTGAAGTACTTAAGTTGGTGAAATAGACCTATAATTTTATGACCTGTAATCTTACTTTCCCAAAATACCCCTGACTTGTAAACCTCATAACTTGAGCTCTACAAATCAGATGAAATACTTCTAGTACAATTTGGAAATCTAAGATCAAGACCTACAACTTTAATGTTGTCCAAAAGTTGAGGAGAAACATCCTTCTAGGTCAAAACTGGCTTGGAAGTTGGTTGACTTTTGTTGACCAAAATCACATCCCTCAGATGACCTGTAACTTGTCTGGATCATAACTTGAGTTCTATAAATCCAATCAAGGACTTCTAGTACTCAAATTAAATCTAAGAACATGCTCTACAAGTTCCATGTTGGCCAAAAATTGAGATGAGACTTGTATCTTGAGGTAGGTGGTCTTGAAGTCAGGCACTAAATAGGGGATTTTACCCTAAGAACCCTAATTTAGTAACTTCTCACACACTTAACCCTTGATGAATTGAACTTGAAATGATGTCACATATGTCTTAACAGAACATCCCATAACCATAGAGACTTTGAATTGAGTTTCTATCTTCTTCAATTGCACAGTTGACTGAGGATTTGCCAGATGAAAACCCTAACTGCAATACTTTCAACCGTGGCTTGTTCCACTTCACACAACAACTTGAATAAGCTCCACAATGACCCTCAAGGCCCTCAATGAGCTTTCTTTACATCTCATATCCATAGCCATGGCTTCACAAACCTCCTGGTGCTCTTCAGTTGGCCTTCCAGTTAGGAGTTGACCCACACACATCCATCTATCCTTTCACAAGGCCTTGACCACTCTGATGACCAATCAAGCTTGAGTAACCACTCTTGCTTAGGCTCAATGCCCTGAGAAGACCTCTCTTGTTGTGCATATCCTTCTTGATCCCCTGTTAAATGCAACATGTTATGCAATGTGAATGCTAGAAAGAAATGAAATGAAATGAAACATAAACCAAGTTAAGAAAAGGTTGAGCAATTTTTGGGGTGCAACAGTGAGGTTTGGAGAAAATCATGTAAATATGCTCTTGGTTTGGGTCCAAATGTTCTTTGGAGTGTGGTTTGTGAAAATTGGTTTGGGATTAGGAATGGAAAATTGGAGGGAATTTGAGTTAATTTGAAAACTAATCCAAAATTCAAAGTGATTCTAGATCCTTCCTTTGGTGTAAAATCAATTCCTCAAGTGATCAAAATGGACCCCAAAGTGACTTCTATTGAAAATTCACGTACAGAGCTGAAATCTTCCTTGGTTAATCAGTTAACCATATGGGTTAATCGATTAACACCTTTTAAAAATTCAAATTTGATCTGATTTTGACTTGGTTAATCGGTTAACCATTTGTTTAATCGATTAACACCTTGAAAATTTGAATTTGGCGCCTTCTGGAGGGAAACCTGCATATTTGTCCGTTTTCACCCGTTCTGAGTCCTGTTCAGCCTCTGAAACTTGCGCTTGAATGCTACATCCATGAGAACACTTGAGATATCCTGAATGCTTCCTCCTGAGCTGAAAATAACCTGCAAAATAAAATAAAATCGACCGCTCGATCGTCAGGAAAAATAAATGTCGGAGCTCCTGATGCTTGTTGTTCAATCTCTTGCACTAAAAGAGTCCTGAGCCACAGAAAAACCTTGATCCCGCGCCTCAAGAACAGGTCTATGATATGCAGAAATGTTAAAATGCAAAGAAACAAAAGCCAGTTAAGGTTAAATCAGAAGGGCAAATTTTGGGGTGCTACAAAAGGCCATCATCAATAATCACATTTTCATAGTCATAACATTCTTAATTCAAACATTACCACCACACTTAGTAAATAATACAAAAAGTATCAACACACACAACACACATCACTGATTAATCATAGAATAATAAATTCATCATCAATAATTAAATTCACTATTCAAATGGTATACAACACATTTCACAATACAATCACAATTGTATTATCATTACAACAAGCAATAACTATCATGAATTCATGTTGTTACACACCAAAATATATTTATACAAGCACACACACACGTATTCGATAAATTATCCACAAATAATTTTACAATTGGCAGCAAACAGTGCAACAATTCATTAATAGAACATATACACAATTAACTTCCCAAATATATTATATATAAAAATATTGGGCAACCAATTATCTTATCTATACTATATTATATCCCTGTTCATTATCTTTTTGACCCTTTGAACGGGGACCAAAACGGACTTACGGGTCAAAAGTTACGTCCAAAACGATTTCGACTGAAAACATGAACAGTCGTGACAGACAACATGCAATATTTTATGTGTTTTTCACCGTTAGAGACCTTCTAGACCTCCGATTTCGATTCAGTAACAACCCAAACTCTCAGAAAATTATAACTCATCCAATACTATAATTATCTCAAGTTAAATTACAATTTTAACACAATTAAACCATCTAATTATTGTTTTAAGATAATGCCTAAAACCTTTGAAATTGATGGATATATGTTAAATTCTCAAAAAAAGAATACACACATATAAGGCATACAGATTCATCATATAAAACCACCATAGAAATTAGGTATTTTTATCCTAAATATGATACTACCCATTATACACTATCATACAATTCCATAACCATGTAAAGACACACCCTTACCTTAGTTTCTTGATGAACTCTTGAGTTTTCTCCTTAGATTTTCTTCTCCTCTTTTTCCCTTTTTTCTTTTCTCTATGATAACTTCTTTTCCTCTTTTTCCTCATTAACCCTATTTTTCTCTTTATATATAAAACCTTATAACAATTAATTCTAGTAACCATGAGCTTACTGATCATACCCCACCTTTACTCTTCACATTCTCATCCAATAGGCCCAATTACTTATTTCTACCATTTCCACATATTATTTCACCAAATAAAATAATTCAATTAAATCAAATAATTTAAATAAATTTAAAAAATCAAATAATCCAAATAAACCAAATATGCATAAAATCACTCAATTAATTAATATAATATAAATAAATAAATAATTACTAAAATTTAGGTGTTACATTTGCGAGCTTTTCCCGCTCTCCCTCACCTTTTTGTGGGGCGGGCTTTGGTTTTAGGCCTGCATCCTCAACTATGACCTCCCCGCCCTATTTTTTGAGAGCTTTTGCGGGTCGGACATGCTTGTTTGCCACCCCTAAATGCAGGCATTTGATATTCCTAAATAGAAGTAGAATGTTATATTGATGGATTTTGTAATTGGGTTACCGAATACTCTGATGGGGTTTGATTCGATTTGGGTGATCATGGATAGACTAACTAAATCGACACACTTTTATTCCGATTAAGATCAATTTTGCTTTGCAGAGGCTAGCGAAGATTTATATTATAGTTATTGTGAAGCTTTATGGTATTCCATCCAACATTATATCGGATAGTGATTCAAGGTTCACTTCTAAGTTTTGGGAGAGCTAACAGAAAGCTCTTGGTACTAAGCTGAAGTTGAATTTTACGTATCATCCACAAACCAATGGTCAGACTGGGAGGACTATTCAGTCTTTGGAAAATATTTTGATGACTTCTATATTAGAGCAGGGAGGTGCTTAGAATGGTTTTCTACCACTGATTGAGTTTACTTATAATAACAACTATCATTTAAGTATTAGAATGGCATTGTTCGAGGCATTATATGGGAGGAGGTGTATAACTCCTCTTTGTTGGCATGAGTATAGAAAGAGTATTGTTGTTAGACTAGAAACTGTTCAACGCACTATAGAGAAAGTGAAAATGATCTAAGAAAATATGAGGGCATCTCAGAGTATGCAGAAGAGCTATCATGATAAGAGGAGAAATGCCCTCAAATTTCAGGAGGGAGATCATGTCTTTTTGATAGTAACCCATGTGACTGGTGTTGGGAAACCTTTAAATTCTAAGAAGCTCACCCCTCATTTTATTGGTCCCTATCCGATTTCCCAAAGGATTTGAGCGATTGCTTATAGGATGGCCTTGCCACTGTCTCTTTCGAATCTACATGACGCTTTCCATGTGTCTCAGCTTCGAAAGTATATTTTTGATTCGTCGCATATTATCCTCATGGACAATGTCCAAGTGAGAGAGAATCATACTGTGAAAGCATTGCCTGTCAGATTTAAGGATCGAGAAGTGAATCAACTCAATGGGAAGGAGATTGCTTTAGTGAAGGTGGTTCAGGGAGGACATACTGAAGGAAGTCTTACTTGAGAGCTAGAGAGTCGGATGAAAGAGTCCTATCTGAATTTGTTTTGGCCAGATAATTTTTTAGGATGAAAATTATTTTAAGTGGGGGAGAATTGTTATGCCCCAACTTATTATTTAAATATTTTATTTAATTGTTTGTCTGATTCGAACTTTATATGAGAACTGTGGTATTTTTGGAGTTTATGGGTAATTTGATAATTTACTAATTATCAGGATTAAGAGTTGGGAGAGCAGGTAAAATGTATTACTTTAAGTATTACTTAATTTTTTATAATAAAGTAAAATAATAAGAAGTGGAGAATTGTGATTAAATAATTATTTAATTGAATATTTGTTTAATTTAAATATTTATTTGATCTAAATAATTATTTAATTAATTAAATAAAATAAATGGAAAATTTTATGATTAATGGAAAGTGGAAGGTAGAAGGAAAGAGAATTGGATTTATTTAGACAAAAGCACAACTTAAAAAAATAAGTCCATATAAATACTAAAAGTTGTGACAAAATTAGGTTCAAATCCAATTTTGTCAGAACGTGAAAGAGGTAAAGGGTTTCTGGGATCGTGACTGTTTTGGGAGCAAGGATTTGAAGAATTTTCAGGGAGATCAACCTTATGGAAAGTTCAAGGTAAGGAGGGAGATTGTCTACACTTAGGTGGTTTCAGGTTTGCAGTATAGTGAGAGTTCCTTACCCTCCTATCAATGTCCTTAGGGATTGTTATGAATTTCTCTAATTTTCCCCTTTCTATGATAAATGAGATACGATGTTTTCTTGCATATTGAGTTTTGCTGTGTTGAATAATTTTTGTTGTGTTTGCTCGCAAACCTTGGTAGGGGATGTGGGATAAATCCCCTCAGGTCTCTATACCTCATTTGTGGGGGTGATAACCTTATGATATGATTTGATTACAAGATTATTTGATTGTTTTTGTTGATTGGTTATTGTTGTGTTTGACCGTGCCCCCAGGATTCGAACGACTCCGTTAGGATCGTTTGATTCCCCAAATTTGTAATTTTTGGATCTGAACCGTGTTCCCATTTTATTCGATGAACCTTTTTTTTTTAATTTCCCCAAAATTACAGAACTTATTTTTTAAGCTGTTTTACAAGAAAATCACTTTTTGGCGAAAACCTCAAACTGAAAAAATTTTGTTTTTTTAAAAATGACTTTTGGAAAATTTCAGAAAAATCAATTTGGGGGTGTGTCGCACCGCGGTGGCGGCGAATACCTATATTTGTTTTACACACACACACACACACACACACACACACACACACACACACACACACACACACACACACACACACACACACACACACACACACACACACACACACACACACACACACACACACACACACACACACATTAAAGTAAATGTCACAATTAATCCACTTACCTTGGACTCATAAAATGCAAGTTTTTTTTTAGAGTTGTTCAACATTTACTGCCTCTCGACAACCTTGTATATTGAAAATGATTTAAAAATATTACACATTAAGATAATTACAAAGTCAAAGATAAAATTTTGCAAAAAATCTCATAAACATCAAGTTACTCTACTATTGACTGTTGCATCATCTAAGGACAGATAATGATTAAAGTTTGGGGGTGTGAAACCTACCTTTTATGAGTTATCATTGACCATATTTATATCATTCTCTTAGTTTATTTAGCTTGTTATTAGAATATTTTAGATCAATTTAGTTGTTTTATAGTGTTTAGCATGGAGCACAATATGTGCTCCTTTTTGTTGGTTTAATTTTTTTCTATCTTGATTTAAGGTTGTTTCTAATGAGTTAAGGAAAAAATTGTACTAGACAGTACCTGAGAGTGTTAGTTGAAGAAAGGAGATAAAATTTTAATCAAGAGTTTGAACTAAAGAAATAAGCTAAATGCCAAGGAGAACGTGGCAAGATCTGAATACTAGAGGAAAATGTGCTTGAGCGGGAGGAATTCCAGTTGAATTAGCGGATAAGATCAAGAAGTCACTAGAAATACAAAAGTAGTAAAATTGTACAACCACTACTCTGCATAGTTTGTCAAAAGTGACACCGCCGTCTGCTGTAACACCCATTTTAATTATTTAGTCTTTTTGGTGTTATTTTATTTTGGTGTGTCCTTATGTGGGGGTGTGTCTGAGCGCGTTGGTGGGTGTCCTTAATTTATAGGGATTATTTAAAAAGCTATAGAGTTTAATATTAAGATAATTTAATTAATAATGATGATACTTTAATTATTATTATTATTATTATTATTATTATTATTATTTGTATTATTAGTGGGTGGAATAAGTAAAATAAGGATTTAGAAATATAAGAAGGGTTTTGGGGTAAGAGGAGAGGAAAAATACGATAAATCAGTTTTAGAGAAGATTGAGAAGGAAGAACAAGGAAGGGGAGAAGCAAGGCTAGGGCTACCCATTCTTCAGAGTTCTTCAACAATCTGAGCATTTAATCGAGGTAAGGAGGGAGAAACTGATTGGGATTGGTATTTTACATGAATTGGGTAAAGGAGATTCCTTAACCCCATAGGGATTTGATGAACAAGATGAATATATTGTTATGTTTATGATTGTTGTTGCTATTGATGAATTTGTGCATATACTGTTGTGATTTTGGTGAGTTTCTGTGTAACGTAGCAGAGTTGTGATTTTGGTGGGGTTCTGTGTAACTTCTGTGATTTTGGTAATGACCATGAGTTTTGGTTCTGGAGAGAAAGTTTGAGGAATAATTGATTAGAGTAGTGTGTAATGGTTGTAGTAATAATAGGTGAAAGATGGATGAAGAATGATAGGTTTAGAATTAATCAAAGTGACATTTTGGACAGTGAGGGTTTTGAGTATCGCAGACGCTCGCTAGCAGGTTCGCTAGGCGAGCAGGTAGCGAGCATTCGCTAGGGACTCGCTAGGCGAGCTAGGTAGCGAACACTTCCAGTAGCCACTGTCTGCCTTCGCTAGCACATTCGCTAAGCGAGCAGGTAGCGAACATTCGCTAGAGCCTCGCTAAGCGAGCAGGGTGGCGAGCGTGACAACATTGTTTGATTTTTGTGGTTTCCAACCAATGCTGATGGTTGGTAGGATCCCTTTGGTCATGATGGGTATAGGGATGATGTTTGGTGGTGAAGAGTGTATACTGAGTGTTAGAATATGAATTCCCATGATATTTGATTTAATTGATATGATTAATTGGTGTATAATATATATATATATATATATATATATATATATATATATATATATATATATATATATATATATATATATATATATATATATATATATATATATATATATATATATATATATATATGATGTATAGTGATGTGATCAGGAGGATAATGTGCACTTAGTATGCTTGAATTTATTGGTTGTGTATGGTGATGTGATCAGTAGGATCGTGTGCACGTAGCATGCTTGAGGTATTTATTGTGCATTGGGTGTCGTGCATATCATAATGTTTTGGTGGGATGAATCGTTTCTCAAGAGGAGTGTATGCGATCATCCGTACTCCTTTGTGGAGAATGGTGGGGATAGATCATTGCCAAGGAGGGGTGTATGTGATCTATCTGGGGTTCAATTGAATGAACCAATGAGTCGGTACCGCATGCATGGTGTTGAGTTGCATTTTGCATTATTGTATGTTGTGTTTGATGCTGGACAGTAGGTCGTGGTTGGTGCGTGTTGGGTGATATTTGATATGATTGCTACCTTTATTTCATGTATCTTATTACCGATAATTTTGATCATGTTTTCTCACCCCTTTGTTGTTGTTGTGGTATGTGCTTCTTCGGAGGTACAGATAATCCAGGTACTTAGCTAGCTTGGATAATGGTGTGCGAGTCGAGTCTTAGGATGCTCTGATACGTAGCACGGGACTTGGGTGTTTATTTGTTTTTATGTTGAACTTGCTATACTCCTGTGACGTATCATGTTTGGTGAACTTGTTAATGAACAATTTTATGTAAATTGGGCGGATGGCTGATAATATTAGATTAATGATTATTTCCGCTGTTTATTTTGAAAAACCAACTAATTAAGATTTATGTTGAATTATTTGATGTGATATCCCACTTGTGAGGGGAAAATCTAATGTTTATTTGAAATAATTGTATTTTATTTAATTTTGGGAAAGTGGGGTGTTACAATTGGTATCAGAGTAGGTCGGTCCGTCCGGCCAGTGTAGTAGTTGAGTTTGTCCTTAGGATAGAGATTGTGTACCTTTTAACCTGGTGTTGTTATTGTTGAGCAGTATGGTAGGAAGGAATGATGCTGCTTTGGCTGCAGCTATGCAAGCGATGGCGCAGGTGGTTGCTAATCAGAACAAGCTGCGGATGCGCAATTCAAAGATTTGGCACAGTTTCGGAGTAACAAGCCACCAACGTTTGAAGGAGGAATTTTGGACCCTGAAGCTGCACAGAAGTGGTTGAAGAAAATTGAGAAAATTTTCAGAATAATGGGTTGTAATGATGAGCAAAAAGTGAAGTTTGGTACTCACATGCTGGAAGGTGAAGCCGAGGCATGGTGGGACAACAATCGCCAGAGATTGGAGACTGCAGGAACTGCAATTACTTGGGATGTGGTTCAAACTGGTTTTTTGGAAAAGTATTTTCTGAAAGACATACGAAATGCTAAGGAGATAGAGTTTCTGGAGCTGAAGCAGGGTAATCTGACTGTAGCAGAGTATGCTGCTAAGTTTGAAGAGCTGGTGTAGTATTTCCCTCATTACAATATTGAGGCGGCAATGACTTCCAAGTGTTTGAAGTTTGAAAATGGGTTGCGTCCGGAAGTCAAGCTGGGGATCGCTTGTCAGAAAATCAGGAGTTATCCGGAGCTGGTAAGCAAAAGCAGGATTTATGATAATGATAACCGGGCCAGGATTACACATTATAAGGCTGTGAATGACCGTAAAGGTAAGCAGAGATTTGGTGGTACTCCTTACAGTGTTCCTGCTAATAAGGGAAAACATAAGGCTACTACTGATAAGAAGTCCAGAGAAGGGAAAACATCTGCTGATTTGAAATGTTTCCGGTGCAGTGGCGCAGGTCATCGCGCTAATGAGTGTCCTAACGAGGTGAAGAAGTGTTTCAAGTGTGGTAAGCCAGGCCATGTGATAGAGGATTGCAGGGCGACTATGCCTACCTGTTATAACTGTGGTGAGCAAGGTCATATCAGTACGTATTGCGAGAAGCCGAAGAAGTCTCAGGCGTCTCAGGCCAGCGGTAAAGTATTTGCTGTGGTAGGAACTCAATCTGCCAGTGAAGAGCGTTCCGTCAAAGGTACTTGTTTCATTAATAATATTCCTTTGACTTCTATGATTGACACGGGTGCAACCCACTCGTTCATTTCTGTTGAGTGTGTGAAGAGAGTAGGATTGGTGCTGTCTACTCTTGAGTTTTAGCAGCGCATACAAAGACAACGCTTTTTAAAAAAGCGCTGCTAAAGGGTCAGTGAAAAAAAAGAAAAAAAATTGCCTACCAAAGAAAGCCCTTTTAAAAAAGCGTTGCTAAAGGGGGACCCTAAGAAAGCGCTTTTTAAAAAGTGCTGCTAAAGGGGTACCCTAAGAAAGCGCTTTTAAAAAGCGTTGCTAAAGGGGGACCCTAAGAAAGCGCTTTTTCTATAAAGCGCTGCTATATGGCATTGCTAAGGCACCCTATGAAAGTGCTTTTTAAAGCACTGCTAAAGGCCTTTAAAAAGCGCTGCTATAGGTATTAGTATTATAATTTTAAAATACCCTCCAGAATTTTAAAAGAAACAGAACATTCGCGTACATTTCTTTTCTTCTTTCTTTCTCCTTTGGCGAACGAACTTGCCCTATTCAAACATTCCATTGCCATCATCCTCCGTCCGACCGTCGCCCTCTTCCGTTGGATTTCGCCGCCGTTCACCGTCCATTTTCGAGTGCATCCGTCCGTCTGCATTGCATTTCCACCATTGTTACGGTATGTGAAGTTTTACTCTGGTTTTCTTGTTTATTTATCTTTTCACCATTGTTACTGTGGTATTTGAAGATATAGATGGTTTTTTTGTTCTGATGATATAGATGGTTTTGTGTTATTGAGATATTGAAGGTTTTGTGTTATTGTCTCTTTGTTGTTATTAAGAAATTGAAGGTTTTGTGTTATTGAGATATTGAAGGTTTGATGTAGTTGTTGCAATGCGAAGGTTTGTTGTTATTGAGGCATTGAAGGTTTAATATTATTGTTGATGTTGTTGTTTTTATTGAGTTATTGAAGGTTTAGTGAAGGTTTTTAGTGTTGTTTTGCATTGAGGGTTTGAGGACATGTAATTAAATTTGAGTTCAAGTATGATATTTGATATGATGTTAACACTAATGTTGTTGGGTTTGTGTAGATATGTTACGTATACACTAAGGCGCTTAGTGTTGTTTTTGTTGTTGTTGTTGTTGTTAAAAGCCTAAACTCAAAATGTTTTATATTATTGTTAATGTTATTGTTGTTTTTATTTTGTTGCTATTTTGAACTTAGATGGATAATTCATCTAGCACCAATCATACAAATGAGTTTTCTTCTAATTTGAATATATCAAAAATATTAGATAATGATGGCTAAAAATATTAATGTAACTTGATAGAGCATATTGTGTTTTTCAATATAGTTTGGAAATTCCTATTTTTTTAAGAGAGTAGCCAACATGAATATAGTTTTATATGATATGGTTTTATATGTTATTATGGTTTTATATGTTGATGGTTTTATATGTTGATATGTTAGTATGGATTTCTCAATGTTTATATGATATGTTATTATGGTTTTATATGTTTAGTTAGGATTTCTCAATGTTTAGTAAGGGTGTCATTTTGGTTTAAGGATTATCTAGCATTTTTAATATGATTTGTTTTGGTGGATTATCTAGTATTTTTGTTTTGGTTAATTATTAATATGATTTTAATAAAATTTATATTTTGTCTGCTATAGGGGTTACCTGTGAAGAGCAAAGCTGTAATCGTTTCCAAGCATCCTACTGTGTAGCATTCTTAGAAGTTAGTGATTTCTTTACAGGTATTCTTTGTTTTGTTTAACTTTCATAGTTTAGTGTAGATTACTCAATTAGTATGGATAAAAAATGGATGTCTGGTAATCGATTGTCAAAAGAGTACGAGAATGGGGTATTGAAGTTCGTTAAGTTTGCTGTTGAACATGCCAAAGACCCCAGTAGGATCACATGTCCTTGCTTAGGATGCTATTATGGGCGTCGAGTTGACGCCATTCAATTGGAATCTCATTTAATGAGACATGGAATTGATCGAAGTTACACATGTTGGACGTTACATGGTGAGATAAGTAACTAGAATGTTGAACCCCATAATAATACGACATGTGCTTCAAAGGACAATGGCAGGGATACATATGATTGTGATCGAGTCGAAGAGATTGCAAAAGCACTTGAAGAAGATCTTCAAGATTGTCCTAAGATGTTTGAGAGGTTGGTAAGCGATGCAGAGAAATCGTTGTATAAAGGTTGCACTACTTTCACAAGATTGTCCGCGGTATTAAAGTTGTACAATTTAAAGGCGGGTAATGGATGGTCAGATAAAAGTTTCACAGAGTTGTTAGCCCTACCTCAAGAGATGCTTCCGGAAGATAATGTTCTTCCCAATCGAACCTATGAAGCTAAAAAAATGTTATGCTCTATTGGCATGAGCTATGATAAGATACATGCTTGTCCAAATGATTGCATTTTGTTTCGAAATGAATATGCATCATTAAACGAGTGTCCTAAATGTGGTGTATCTCGGTATAAGAAAAAATTGTCACCAGCAAAAGTATTATGGTATTTTCCTATAATTCCGAGATTCAGACGCATGTTTCATAGTGAAACAGATGCAAAACACCTGACTTGGCATGCAGATGATAGAATTGTATATGGGAAGTATCGACATCCGGCAGATTCACCACAGTGGATGAAAATTGATAATGATTATCCTGATTTTGGAGAAGAAGCTAGAAACCTTCGCTTGGCATTATCGATTGATGGAATGAATCCGCATGGTCTGCAAAGTATCTCACATTCCACCTGGCCTGTAATTATTATGATTTATAACCTACCTCCATGGCTATGTATGAAGCGTAAGTACATGATGTTATCTATGTTAATTTCTGGCCCTAAACAACCAGGGAATGACATAGACGTATACCTGACACCTTTAATCGAAGACCTAAAGAGTTTGTGGGAGAACGGTGTTGAGGTTTATGATGGATATAGGAAAGAAAGTTTTAGTTTGAGGGCGATGTTGTTTGGCACAATTAATGATTTCCCTGCATACGGAAATCTATCGGGTTATAGCATTAAAGGTCAATGTGTGTGTCCTATCTGTGAAGAAAACACAGATTGGACGCGGTTAGAATTTGGTCAGAAGAATGTCTTTCTTGGTCATCATAGATTCTTAAATTCTAATCATCACTACCGTGGGTGGAGAAAAGCATTTAATGGAAATTCAGAACAAAGTAAAGCTCCACCTACATTGACCGGCGAACAAATTTTTGAAAAGGTGAAAGATGTGAGTACTAAGTTTGGCAAGCCTTTTGCTCATACGCTTGTCACGCGTGGGTGGAAGAAGAGGTCAATTTTGTTTGAGTTGTCGTATTGGAAGTCGTTGTATGTAAGACATTTTCTTGATGTTATGCATATTGAAAAAAATGTATTTGAAAGTGTTATTGGTACGTTACTCAATATACAAGGAAAGTGTAAGGATGGCCTTAAATCAAGAAAGGACTTGGTAGCAATGGGAATAAGAAATGAATTAGGACACTTGAAGAAAGGAAATCGCACATATCTACCACCTGCTGCTTATACTTTATCTAGAAAGGAGAAAAAGATATTGTGTAAGTTTCTGAGTGAAGTTAAAGTTCTAGAAGGATACTCTTCAGATATTAGAAGACTTGTTTCTATGAAAGACCTCAAGTTAAAGAGTTTAAAGACACGTGATTGCCATGTTATAATGGAACACTTTCTACCAATAGGTATACGTTCTATTTTTCCAGAAAAAGTGAGAGGCGCAATAACTAAATTGTGTTTTTTCTTTAGGTCAATTTGTAGTAAGGTGATAGATCCTGCGATCTTACCAACATTGCAAAGAGAAATAGTTATTACTTTGTGCGATCTTGAAATGTATTTTCCTCCATCATTTTTTGACATAATGGCACATCTAGTTGTTCATCTTGTGAAAGAGACACAACTGTGTGGACCTGCCTATATGAGATGGATGTACCCTGTTGAACGTTATATGAAAATATTGAAAGGGTATGTGAAAACCCAAAGTCGACCAGAGGGATGTATTGTTGAACGATACATTGTTGAAGAAGCTATTGAGTTTTGTACTGAATATTTGTCCAACGTTCAATCCATTGGCCTCCCAAAATCTCATGTTGTTGAAAAAATAGTAGGTAAACAGTTAATTGGAAATAAAGTTGTGACAGTTTCAAGGGATGAACGGGAGCAAGTGCATTTGTATGTTCTGCACAATGACATTGAGGTTGAGCCGTATGTTGAAATGAACAAGGACGTTCTCCGAGGTTTAAATCTGAATAGAAATGAAAATTGGATAGTACGTGAGCACAATCGAAGTTTTATAACATGGTTCAAGGAGCATATTTTTTCAAAGTTTTATTTTGATCCCGCTTCAATAACAGAAAAGTTGAGATGTTTAGCATATGGTCTAAGTTTGCATGTGTTTTCTTACAGCGCATACGCAATTAATGGATACACATTTTATACCAAGGAACAAGATGATAAAGTACAATGCAAAATAGTGGTGTCACCGTGCTTTCCGAAGCAATGCACATTTCCTCGTATTATGGGGTTATCAAACGCATTTGGGTGTTTGATTATGAGAAGTTTCAGATTCCTATCTTTGGATGCAAGTGGGTTGAAAATAATAGTGGCATACAAATGGATAAATCAGGTTTTTTGAAAGTGGATCTTAATAAGGTGGGGAACAAAGATGAGCCTTTTATTCTAGCCACGCAAGCTAAACAAGTGTTCTATGTCACTGATCCGACAAGTACGAAATGGTCTATAGTTCTTTTTTCTAACAAAGTAATCGATGATAATATTGGAGAAAAGGGGGATGTTGATGTTGAGAATGAATCTTATATTATGGATGATCCAGATGAGAATATTAGAGCGGACGAATCATATATTAGAAATGATCATAACGAGGGAATTTGGATCAATCCATCTGTCCGTGTTGTTAAGAGACAAGTAAACCCCGTTAAAACGAAAAAAAAGAAAGAGATGTTAAAGGTACTTGTAACATATTATTTCTTATTTATATCATGCAATAAAATAACATATTATTTCTTATTTATACCATGTTTTTCTTATTTATACATTTCTTATGTATGTATTTCTTATTTACATATTTGCATGTCATTCATTTGATACTTTGGTTTTTCTGAATTACAGGTATATATATTATGGCCAGCAACGAGGAAACATCACATGATGGAAAACAAACAACAAAAGACGTGGAAGACGATATTAAAAGAGGCATAACGATTATGAAAAAAATCATCTATGCAAGAGATAAAGGAGTAAAGTATGATGTCCATTGGAATGAAAGAGATCAGTTAGTTGAGCCTAACGGTGTGTTGCTAACAAGTTACATCGGAGCACTTGTACGTTCGCAAGTTCCGATTACTTACGATAATTGGAGAATTATTTCATTACAACCGGCTAAAGATAAAATTTGGAGCGAGATTCAGGTATGATATTTGATTATTTTTAATTATGTTGACAGTTACGTCTTTAAATTAATTATACTAACATGTTATATGTATGTGTGTTTGTTTGCAAAGATCTTTTAATATTGAAGATCGTAGGAGAAAATATTGTATTCAATTGGCCGGAAAACGCTTGAGGGGATTTGGAGCATTTTTAACAAACAAGTTTCTAAAAGATTCTGATGGAAACTTTGTTGACTCGGAGCGTCCAATGAAGTACGCGGATTTGATTTCGGATGAAGAATGGGAGACGTTTGTTGCAAAGCGAAGAACAAAAGAATTTGAAGTAAGTACAACTTATCATGAACTATGTATAGTATATATACTTCTTCCACAAGAGTTCTGATAAACTTGTTTTTTCAGGTTGTTAGTGGCGTAAATCGTCAACGGGCATCAAATCCCGCATATCCATACAGAAAGGGGCGTTTGGGATATGCACGCTTAGAACAAAAAATGGTAAGTACATATAAATACTTTAATATGATATATTTACAAAAAAATAGTAAGTATATATAATAGGATATAATGCTTTATTATCCGTCTTAATGCGTAGTTGGAAGAGGAGAAGAGTGATGCGACATCTCTTCCGGACCATGTTGTATGGAAGGATGCCCGTGTGGGAAAAGATGGAGTCGTTCAGGAAGAAGTTCAACAAGTCTTTGAACAATGTGTAAGTACAACGTTATCTTTGTCAATAACTGATCAAAAGTGTATAATATATTTATATATGTTTTTATCTATATTTCAGGAGACTCTATCCCAGACCATAACTCCCGCTGAGGATGATGATTTAAGGAACTTACTGAGTCGGGTGTTGAATATTCCTGAGTATTCTGGGCGTGTGAGGGGTAAGGGATTTGGTGTCACTCCATCCAAACTGTATAAGCAGCCAAAGAAAAAAAATCCAACCAATAAAGAAGTGATGGATACTTTGGAGGAATTGAAAGCGCAGATTCGTGAATTACAGAAGGACAAGGAGAGATACATGTCAGAAAGGCGCGCTCCAGAGGGTAAAGCTACTAGTGACAAAGATAGTATCGGTTGTCCGCAGAAGCTTCCAGAGGTAATTGTATATATTACATTGAAATTAATTTAGCACAGTTTACTTAATTGACACATTAACTGATCATTATTTGTTTAGGGCATTTCACTTTGCCGGCTATATTTATCGTTACCGACTCATCGAATGGTTGGAAAGGGAAAGGTGCATAACACTCTGGGAGACTTACTTACTTCGCCACAAACCGCTCCCTTCTTGATTTTTGAAAGTATCTATTGATATTACGTTAGAGGGGGGTGCGTTGTTGCCTATACCAGATACTGTTTCAGGCGCAACAGTGGTGGGAGATGCAATAGGAGCGTATGTGGCATGGCCGACAAATCTCATTTGCATAGATGATGAGGTAGGTTGAACCTTTTAATATTCAAATGTTTTATGATCCATACATGAAAGTTATTCTTACATTTACATTTTCTTATTTACATGATGATCTTAGACTCCTACAAAATCCAAATCAAAAGATGATAGAATTATTGTGCGGGATACCGATTCAGCTGCATCAAAGAAACATGTACTACTACAGTTACATGATTATCTTATTATACATTAATTACTGAACTTATATATGACTTTTAGGTTCATGATCAGCAGCCGCAACAAGTCAGCAAGGGTAAGATGCCTGAAACTTTCAAGGTGCCCAGAAAAGCATTTGTTCCTCAATTTAGGATGTGCCTTGAAACATATGTGGGAACATCAGATGTGCCTGAGGGTGGCATCCGTCAAATACATATGGACGGAGGTATTTTCGGTTTTGAATATCCCGAAACAATTGCTAAGGAGGATTTTGACCAGGTTTTCAACCATTCTGAATTGGGCGTCGGTGTTACGCATTCATACATCAGGTACTTCGATCCATTTTAATTAAATAATTGAACATTTTAAAATTTGCTCGTTTAACTGAATATTCTAATGTTGATTATGTTTTTTTAGGCTCTTGTATGACAAGTTATTGGTCCCGAATGATTTGACTTCAGTATTCGCATTCTTATCTGTTAGCTGTGTCAACTCACAGACAATAGACCAAAAACTAGATGCAGTCAAAGAGTACACAGTGCAGAGATTTATGGGCGCGACTACGGAGAAGTTGTTCTTGTTGCCATATAATACTGGCCATGGGTTAGATTTTATTCTAAATTCATTTATTATAATTGTTTGATTTTTGCCTTTCTATATAACATTTCCGTCTAAAATGTTGTCTTATTTTATAGTGGACATTGGTTGTTGGTCGCGATTAATCTGAGGAAAGAAATAGTGTACTATATAGATTCATTGGATGGCGATGCAACAAAATATGAAAATCTGAGGAACATGGTTGATACGTAAGTGATGAGATATACTGTTCTGAATAATTATATATCTTTATTTATTATGTGACATTATTTTAAATATGCGTTTATATTATGTTAGAGTTATACAAATATTCAGAGAACAAAGAGATGCAACGGTGCCAAAAAGCAAGGCTAACAACATCAACTGGATCAGAGTGGAGGTATATTTTCCCATGTTTGACTGTTATAGTGGTTCTACTTGATAAAACTATTTAAACTATATATCCTGATAAATGTTCGTTTGTTTTTTCCATTTACAGTGTCCTCGTCAGCGCAATGGGATTGACTGCAAATATTTTGTATTGCGCTTTATGAAGGAAATTATTCTTTCTGGTCAAATAGAGGTTCCAATCATGGTATGGATCAATTCATAAGTTATATGATTCATTTTGATAATTATCCGATACTTCATCTGAGTAATTAGTTTTAAAATTAAATCTTGCATGTTCTGTTATATTATGTAGTATTTTGATGAATTCAAGTGCGCTACTTACTCGAAAGCAAGATTGGAAGAAATTAAAGAGGAATGGTGTCAATTTATTCTTGAGTTGAGAATTGTATAAAGTTATCGGATTGGAAGAATTGTAATTATATGTAAATTGACTGTATTTGTGATGTTGTAATTCTGAGGATCGGATTTTGTTGTAACATATTTAAGCAGGTTTATGTGTATTAAAATGATTATGGGCAAAGTGATGAGTTACAATGTATACTTAAAGGTCAAAGTTTTGAATTGTATATATAAGGCCAAAGTTTTGAATTGTATATATAAGACCAAAGTGTTGAAATAAAGGCCTGAATTATAATCAGATTTGTGTAATATAAGCAGGTTGTTGGTAAATATACAGAACGGCGTGAATATTTATAAACAAAAATTTTAAAATCTGGGACATTAGACAACGTTTTTACAAAAAAGTGCTACTAAAGGTTACAAACATAGCGCTGCTATAGGTTTGGAAGGGGGGGGGGGGGGGGGGTCTAAGACAGCGCTTCTAAAAAGCGCTGATAAAGGGGGGGCTATGACAGCGCTTTGTAAAAGCGCTGCTGTTGCACCTCGAAAATTCATTTCGAACATACGACCCTCGCGCGAAAGGCGCGGAAATGCGGTTCGACAGAGTCGCCACCGAACTTTATTTTTCCCGAATGAACGGGAGAGGAAAATATCGAGAAAACCTCATAAACACGGAAGGAACACGATCGTCGCAACCATATTCCTGGGTTCGGGAGTCGGTTACGCGAGGGGAAGGTATTAGCACCCCTCACGTCCGTCATACTCGACGGGAACCTCTTAATTCGAGTTGTGGTGGATGTTAGCTAAACTTAATTCTTCTCTTCTCACTACTAAATACTAAACGGTACGATAAAGGGTAAAGACAATAGGGGGAAGGGGATGGTTAGAGGATAGGGTGCTCGCCAAGGATTGGGGCCCTTGTGCCTACGTATGCTCATTCGGACGAGAATGAGAAATCAGAGCGTCGTAGTTCGACTACGGGAAATGATGGGGGAAATGGGAAGATGGAGGGAATTGTGCTCGCCAAGATCATCGCAATCTTGTGCCTACGTATCTTACATTCAAGAATGAATGAAGAATCAGAGCAGTCGTAGTTCGTGGTAACGACCACGAAAGAAACTGGATTTGAATTGAGTTTGAAGGGGTACGGATGACGATTACTCAAGTCTTAAGAAAGACTTCTCGGACCCAATTAATCGGGAGAGCGAACCAAAGACTTGGAACGCTCTCTTTTTCATCTCGGAAAGAGTGATGTTTGAATGGATTTTGAAATGATGACGATCACTTGAAGCTTAAGAAAGACTTCTCGGACCCCAAGTAATCGGGAAAGCGAACCAAAGACTTGGAACACTCTCTTTTTCATCGCAAGAGGAGTTTTGTTTGAAAAGATGTTTGAAATGATGACAATTACTTGGAGTTTAGGAAAGACTTCTCGGACCCCAAGTAATTAGGAGAGCGAACCAAAGACTTGGGACACTCCCTTTTTCATCGTGAAAGGAAAGTCGTTTGAAATAGTGTTTGGGAAGATGAGTAGTTGGAGATAGTTGAATGTTGTCGAGTTGTTAATGTTATTTAAAGGCGTCAATTGCTCACACACGAATAAGATAACTCGCATCCAAACAATCGAAAGCAAGCTCAAAGACTTGAACCCACTCTTTACACCTTGAAAAAGCGTTAAATAATTGTTAATTGATTGATAATTTGTTTCGAAAATTCGCTTGACGTTGGATCAAGGGTTTGACTCATCATCGCGTGCAAAGCGTGTTGAAAATGAAATTGTTTGAAAAAAGAGACCGACTTGACTTATGCATCAAGGGTCGAGTTATGTAATAGGTTGATGGCGAATGCGTATGAGCACTCGACTTACAAGGGTTTGAAAATGGCTCGATGATGAATCGAGAATTAGTTTGAAAATAGTTTGATGCGCTCTAGTCCCTATGGGTGCTCCTAGGAGATAAACTAATAGTCAAAGAAATGCGAAACATACATCGGAATGGGGAAGGGATACATGTAAGTTACACGGGATTGCATGAAATAAAGGGGTCTCATTGTAAGGTAGCCCAAGAGAAAGCCGTGTGTGTACATTTGTGTCCTAAACTACGCCTTGAGCAAAGTCGGGCACGACTTAAAATTAAGATACCTGCAAATAACCAATGATACAACAGTCTACCAATTTGGCTTTTAGGATTTCGATAGTTTATTAGGTGTTTTCGATTATGTGTGAATAAGAATGAATAAATATGATAATATGAATATGACAATAATACATAGTAAGATAAATATGATAATATGAATAATATGAATAAAATGGATAAAAATCGGTAAAAATAGAAAATGAAAAGTTTGAAAAAGGTTGGTCTCGGGTTTGCTATCTTTCATCAATAATTTGACAGAAAAATAACTTTGGGGTATCGTCATCGACCTTAAACACGATAGAAATGAATAAAAAATATAATCAAAAGTATACCCAGAAATTATTTACTAAAGAAAACTAACAATATTAGTTGAAAATATTAACAAAAGAAAAAAGTACTTAAAATAAATGAAATTTTAACAGAAGTTATCAAAACTATTTTAAGAAAACCATTTATAAAAATTTATATTAAAACTTATTTAAAATAAATTTAAGAGAGAAGAAGGGGAGTATGAACTAAGGTGTGAGGTGAGTGAATCATGTGGGAATTAAGCCCATCATCACCCGTGTACATAACCCAACAGGTATGAAAAACAATGGAAAACTCTTTTTTTTATTTTTTAAAAAAACACCATGGGCTTCATTATGGAGGCCCAGAGTCAGTTCACTCATTAACAAAATAAAATACTCATCAAACCAAAACTCTGAGGTGCACCAATGATAGAGAAAGAACAAGACCTCACACAAACGTGAACCAAGAGTCAACGAGAGATAACTCTCTGCCCAGATCCACACCTCTTGTTTTCAATCGCATCATCTCACCTCTCCCTTATGGTCTCTCTTTCTTTCAATTCTTCTAGGTTTGTATGGAATGGGTTTCGCATTTGGTGGATTTGGATTTAGTTCTGTGGAGGATGATTGGGATATGGGTCCCGAAAGGGTTTCACAGATGAGGAAGATTTGAAGAAATGAGTTGAATAAAAATGGCGTCTTGGTGTTTTTTAGGAGAGATATTGAAGAAGATGTGAAGGTTCAGTTGAAGGGGTTTACGGTTTTGTTAATGGTATTTGCGAGGAAGTTTTGAGGGTATTAGGGGATTTCAGTTTGGATTCTGATTAAAGATTTAGGTTGACAGATTTTGGGGTGAAGGTTTCTTTCGATATGAATTTCGCTGGAGTTTATGGATTTTGAATTGCTATCGGTTGTTATGGAAGAAGATGGGTGAGGTCTTGATGAAGAATAGATAATGAAGGGTTCGGTATTTCGGAGTGTTCGTGGTTGATCAAAGAAGAAGGGTTACAGTTCTTCTCAGGGTGGAGTTGAAGGGAATGAGGTTGAGTTATTGTGGTCCAGGCTTATTGTTGCTTTATGAAGAAGAAGGGTGAAAGGGCGAGCTTGGAGGTCACGATGAGATGAGTGTATGGCTTAGGGAAAAAAGGAAATCGGTGATGGTGTTCTGTTTGGTTGTTGGGCTTTCTGTTAAAGAAGTTTGGATGGAGTAAAAGTTTTGAGGTCGGCTTCTTTTGAAGAATAGTAGTGAAGGTGATTTAAGGTTGCATTGAGAGGCCCCCTCCAAGAGAGAGGGTATGCAGAATGAATAAGAAGAAACCTTGAGGGAGCCTTTCTCAATGAGTGTTTTGCCCTCCGTAGTAGGTTCAAAAATCTCCCTTTTCATTTCTTTCGTTTAGTGTATTGTAGATGCCTTTTTGGATTGAGTTCTTTTTCACTTTACTGGTTGCAGGTTTTGTAGTGCCCAACAGGCAACTGTCCTATGTCTGCTAGCGATTTGGTGCTGTTTTATGCAGGCATGCTATAACCAAACTTTGAGCCATGCTAGTTTTATCTATTAGTGTCTTATTGTGGTAGCTGATACTTGCTTTCCTCTATTCGTAGTTTTGCAGGTCCAATAGGGATTCCAAAGTGGTTATGGTGTGGAAAAATTATTGTTAGTATGGTTGTTCATAGCAGTGAAACACCGCAGGTCTGGTATATGTCCTTTTCAAGTGGTCCCCTTTTCATTTTTATACAAGTCCTTATTGCAGCTGGCTGGTCTATACCTTCGCAGGTCTTTGTCCAAGTTTTGTCAGTTTGTGAAAGAAACCCTTAATTGATGTGTAATAGCTGGCAGTATGTATGGAAAAGATCACATCATGAATGGAAATCAAGAGCTGCGTGTCTTTTTTATGATGATTTGTGGGGACCTCTATTATGAAGAGAAGGAAGGGTTCAAGAATCATGAGCTAGCCATATCATTTGTGGACGTTGGCCTCCTTTTTTTCAATTACGAATCATGGCTTGTGGATTTTGAAGACAAACTCAAGGTTCAGGCATACAAATTTGAAGTTTTTTTTGAGGAGTATCCACGGCTGTAACCCTTTTGTTTTGTACTCGCAAATTTTGGAGAGTGGAATCACGTTTGCATTTTGGCCAGGCTGTTTTGAAATTGTTTTTTCTAGGCCTTTTATACAGGTACAGGTTGGCTTTGAAGGTTTTGGCAAGTGTGTATAGCATGTACCTGCTTGGTGTGGTGTAGTAGCTGTCCTGGTTTGTGCAGAGTAGTCTGTGATGCATTTCAGAGCAGGTTAATGTACTGGTCTTTTCTTTGGTCGATTTGTATAGGATAATATCAGGATGCTGTTGTAACATATTATGAGTAGCTTTTCATCATTGATAAAGTGTACTGGCTGCAGATTTTGGACTGTTATGGAGTGCAATACAACAAAAAAAAAATGGTGATACTGGTACGATACAAAGTGTGGTTTTGAAGATGGTTTGGCCATTTTTTGGTGCGAAGGCTAAAGTTTATGGGACTGCAGATTATTTGTGGGAACCGTGGCTTCTGTGAGAATTGTAGCTAAAATGAGGTGAACCCACTTGTTGGGGACTTGATGCGTGAATTCGCTCTTTTGCAGTAGCTGTTAATATGAAACAACACCAATCTTTGTAAATCACTTTTGCCCCCCCCCCCTTTTTAGTTTGGTAATAGGATTGTAATGCTTGCTGCATATTCTTGATAGAAGCTTTAATACATGACCACGTTATATCTATCATACATGGCTTGAACAAGTATTTGAAAATGATGCATCCTTTATTTAATACTAATCTTGAAATCCACACCTGGAATTTAATTTGGGACAGGGATTAGAACATGGCAGCTTGACATTTAAGTTGGGACCACTTGAATAAATGAAAATTAAATTTCACAATTAGTTGTCATGATCCATCTTCATTGGTCCTCACTGTGTAGCTCTAAACACGACTAGCATAATGAATATGACAATGAAACAATTGTATATACATACTACCAGACAATGCACGCAAACGCTAAAAAACCATTTTGAATTTTTTTATGAATTTTTCAAAGCAATTTGAGTACTTGTGTAAAATGAGTTAAGATCACCCTTTTGTAATGTAGAGCAGACTTTGAAGAATAATGAATTTTTGCATGGCAATCTTTCAACTAGAAGTGGTGATGGTATACTTCAACATTAAATCATTCTTGATAAACACTTGGTATCCCTTTTCAAATATGACTTATGAGTGACCTAGACATGGCTCGCATTATGACTTTGAGCTTGAAATCCAATCCAAAAGAAATATGTTTTAAGCTTGAGGCATCTTAATATTAGCTTAGCCATAAATCCACAAAGCTCGAAACAACCCCTCCAATAACATCTTATAGAAAACAAATGAACCAATTGAAACAAAGTAGGTCACCTTGTACCATGACTCCAACTTGAAATTAACTCATGCCTTATAATTGAATGTATAGAAAGGTTACCGATCCACATAACCACTTGGTATAAGGAAATCTCAAAAGGTAGGACAAATATGGGGTATGACAGATGCCCCTATCTAATTGGCTTAGACCGAGTAAGATGAGCGGCTATGGCGTTCACTCTTTCAAGGTAGAAGACAATTAGATATAAAGAAAACCCTGAATTTGTCCGAAAAGAAAAGGAAAGCTTGGGAATTGAAAATCTTGGACGAGGTATACCTCTGAGTGAACAACGAATACCTGGCAACAGAGTCACCATCACCAAAAGGATGGTGGGATGAAACACACAGCTACTATCACCAAAAGGATGATAGGGCAAACACACACCGGCCGCTACCACCAAAAGGATGATAGGCTAAACACTATCGCATAATCTGACATTAATGACTATGACAGACCCCTCACCAAAATGATGACGGAGCAAAACTCACCCCGGCCACTATCACCAAAAGGATGATAGGACAAACACTATCGCACAATCTGACACCAATCCAGATGACAGACCCCCCACCAAAAGGATGACAGAGCGAAACTTACACCAAACACTATCGCACAATCTATCATTAATGACTATGACAGACCCCCCACCAAAAGGATGACAGAGCGAAACACAAACAAACTATCGCACAATCTATCATTAATGACTATGATAGACCCCCCATCAAAAGGATGACGGAGCGAAACACAAACAAACGATCGCACAATCTATCATTAATGACTATGACAGACCCCCCCACCAAAAGGATGACGGAGCAAAACACAAACAAACTATCGTACAATCTATCATTAATGACTATGATAGACCCCTCACCAAAAGGATGACGGAGCGAAACACAAACAAACTATCGCACAATCTATCATTAATGACTATAACAGACCCCTCACCAAAAGGATGACGGAGCAAAACTCACCCCGGCCACTACCACCAAAAGGATGATAGGACAAACACTATCGCACAATCTGACACCAATCCAGATGACAGACCCCCCACCAAAAGGATGACAGAGCGAAACTCACACCAAACACTATCGCACAATCTATCATTAATGACTATGACAGACCCCCCACCAAAAGGATGACGGAGCGAAACACAAACAAACTATCGCACAATCTATCATTATAGACTATGATAGACCCCCCACCAAAAGGATGACGGAGTGAAACACAAACAAACTATCGCACAATCTATCATTAATGACTATGACAGACCCCCCATCAAAAGGATGACGGAGCGAAACACACACAATATCGCACAATCTATCATTAATGACTGTGACAGACCCCCCACCAAAAGGATGACGAAGCGAAACACACACACAGTTGATATCACCAAAAGGATGATAGAACGACACGAATTGAAGGTTACCAACACCAAAAGGATGCAGACCAGGTTGAACTGACGAAGTTCGGCTATCACCAAAAGGATGATAGTAAGAAAATTGACAACGGTCACGCTTGCTGGATACAACTCATTGGAGAACACCCAAGAGGAACATTAGATTGAAATGAATCAACGGGGTACGCCCACCGTCTTGCTTGGAGATCGTAATTGTTGAAATGATTTCATGGTTACGCCCATGAATTCTGAAGAGGATGCCCCTGACTGGACTGAGTTTGTCGTGATGTCTTGTCTTGCTCAACAAAAGGTCGAACAACTTCATAAGGAACGCTCACGGCTTTGCTGAAGATGCCCCTGCTCGGGCTGAATCTTGCATTGAAACTCCTGGACTTGCCCAACAAAAGGTTGAACAATTTCATGGAGGAAAACCCACGGTATTGAATGGTATGCCCCTGACTGGGCTGAATGTTGATTTGAAGATCTGATCAACCACGAGGTTGAAGTACCCATGATCTTGAAAAAAAGATGCCCCTGACTGGGCTGAATCTTGCTTTGAATGTCTTTTGAATTTTTGGGGGAGGAAACCACAATCTTGCGGAAGATGCCCCTGATTGGGCTGATGATAGCTTTAACGCTCTTGAATTTCGTGGGAGAAACCCACGGTCTTGCGAAGGATGCCCCTGACTGGGCTGATGATGATCTTGGAAATCTTCGAGATTGATCCTGGACCTTGACTTGCATATGCAAATGCTGGATGTAAATGATGTCCCATAACGAATGGAAGTGCAAATGCAAATGTTGACGTGCAGAGATGCAAAAGCTGGGAAAGTATGATAGGATATGCATATGATTCAAGATGCTTATGATAGCGGATGCAATGCATATGATTGCAGACAGGTGATTGGAAATGCAGGGGGACGCTAGCACGATGGACTTTTGGTAGCTGCCAATGCGGATTGGACTTCGGGTGGTGGGAGGGATTGACTTCCTCAATACGCAGTTCATTAAAGACGCCATGATTGGAGCAGAAGATGTCCTTGATGCCCCAAGTCTTGGTGATTGTGAATTTGCTTCAGAGAGAATTGCAACTCTGCTTGATGGTCAAGACGACCTGGTCTTGCCCCAGTTTGAACATGGCAATGGTCTGCCCCAGATTAACCAGTTCTGGCATATGGAAGTTGAACTCGGATGACTTGCCCCTGCTCGAGCTGTTGAGTGATTTGCCCCAGCCTATGGGCTTTGAAATAATCTTGACTCGTGTACGCCACTGAAAGCCAGGTCCCTCCCTGATTGCTCCTTGTTGAGATGTCCTTGAATACCTAGCACTTGATTTGCAATTAAAATTGTACATTCATAAATGGTAATATTAATGCAAAGTTCAATGTAATTTTTGAAAAAGTGTGTCATTTATTGAAGTTGTCGTGATAATGATACGAGTGGACAGTTAGCCCAAACATTGTGCTAACTTTGATTGGTGTAGAAGATATCGCAAGGATAATAACACCAATGCTGATGATTAACAGTCATGTGAGGAGTCAGGTTACGCAACCTTGCAATAATATGCTTTTCAGAATAAACCTCGCCTCAATTAGGTCTTTCGAGGGTTGTAACGTGGTCTGGTTCACGGTTATGAAACAAAGGTATTAGGCTCAAAGTGTGGTTTGTACCCACCCATTCTTCTTAATGATCTCCAGTCCTACGCTCAGTTAATTCTACACTTGTCTTGACGGTATAAACTTGATGATTCAAGGTTTGCTTGTCGTGGCAGTCACCTTATTTTGGTTTTTTGATGGATGTCAGTGCCCCTTTTGATTTGGGTGGCCACTGAATATTATTTTGTTTTTGTTGAGGGTTTCGGGGTCCTCTTTTGCTTTTGTTTTTGATCCCTAACTTTTGCATGGACTGACTTTGCTTGTCAGATCCATCGGGATTGCCTTGATTTTGCCTAAGTCCCCTCTAACGTGTCTGACTTAGCAGTATTTTTTATTTTTATTTTTGGGAAGGTTGTGACTGCCATAGCATGGGTCTTTGATGAACCATCGTCTTTAGGATTTCGCTTTATTGATTCAAGTGCAGGGTTGGACTAACTGAACACTACCCTGCCCCAGGTTGAGTGTAAAAGGTTTGACTATCCGAAGGAAACTACTACTTCTAGGCTCGAAGTGGTTTACTAGGGATTAACTCCTTATATCTCCAGTGTTTGGGGAATTGAAGCAATGCTTGTACATCATTGACGAGATTCTGTCTGAAAGCATACAGTTTGCAATTATGGGTATCTCGTTTTCATCATCCTCCCTCAAATCATGCTAAATAATAGTGAATAGAGTGAAGTGAATAAATGTGCCGGTGATAAGTGAAAAATGAGTGAATACGACATAACTAATTCAAAACATGCATAAACAATACATTAATGAAAACCAAATACGAATGGCAATTGTTCAAAGCATACAATACTTAAACAAACAAAGACAAAATATAAGAACTGCGAATAATGAAATGGCAGCATGAATGCCTTCTTCGAGGAATGAACTTGACTAGAATCAATTTGATGTTGGCCCTAGTTGACTGGTGGCATCGGATTGTTGATGATATTTGGAGACTTCCCATTGAAGTTGATAGCATCCCTGTCGATCATGTCTTGAATTATGTGCTTGAAAGCTCTGCAGTCCTCAATGGTATGATCTGGAGCACCCTTATGAAACTCACAATGAGCATTTACATCGTAATCGGCAGGAATGACAGTTGGAGGAGCCAAATCTCTCGGAACAACAGCTTTCTTCTCCATCAACTGAGCAAAGATTTTAGCATATGTCATTGGTAGACGATCAAAGACTCTATCTGGCCTCCATGTTCTCTGTTGACGCTGTGGGCGAGTACCTTGTCGTTGCTGAGTAGTTTGCATCTGCTGTTGCTGAGGAGGATACTAATATCCTTGCTGGTTGTAGGCTTGTTGCTGAGGAGCCTGTTGTCGTGGCATCTGAGTTTTCACTGCTTGAACAGCTGGCTGATAAGGCATTGGAGCATATTGCGCGGCAGCAACATACAGATACTGATAATAGGGAACTTGATAAGGCATAGGAGCGGGAGCTTATTGAGAAGCTTGCCCTTTCTGCAAAGAAATGGCATTTGTTTCGCCCTCTTTCTTTTTGTATCCATTGAAAGGCTTCTTGGCATTGGCCTGGTTGTTAGAACCTCCTGGGATCTTTCCACTCTTCAACCCTTCTTCAATTCTCTCACCAACGATCACCAAGTCAGAAAATCCAGCAGAGACACTACCGATCAGCTTTTTGTAGTACTGGCCTTGTAAAGTACCCATGAAGATGTCAATAAGTTCACCGTCAACAAGAGGTGGATGCACCCTTGCGGCTAGCTCTCTCCATCGTTGCACGTACTCCTTGAAGGATTCGTTGTCCTTCTGAGTCATACTCTGAAGTTGAGTACGATTCGGAGCAAGATCAGTGTTGTACTTATACTGCTTGACAAATGCATCGGCTAACTCGGCCCAAGTGCGCACACTGTTACGTTCCAGCTGCATATACCATTCGAGTGATGCCCCGGACAAACTGTCTTGGAAGCAATGAATCATGAGCTTTTCGTCTCTGGTATAGGCAGCTATCTTGTGACAATACATCTTCAGATGAATGTTTGGACAACTGAGACCTTTGTACTTTGAAAATTCCGGCGCTTTGAACTTGGGATGAATGACAACATCAGGCACCAAGCATAATTCCAAAGCACTGAAAGAATTTGAATTGTGCCCCTCCATGGCTCGGAGTTTCTCGGCTAGATCTCGACACATCTTCATGGCTTCTGAATCCTGAACAGCAACAGGACTGGCAACGGGGACAGCAGCATGATAGTTCTGAACATCATCATACTGATCCATCAGAGTATCTTCGATATGATGAACTGGGATTTGCACAGCAGTAGGCTGGGCTTGCGGGATAACTCCAATGGTAACTCCGGGCGCTGGGGTTGGATGATAAGTGTTCCCTTCGGCTGCGTTGTTGAAGTTCAACGGCATCCCATGAGGATTTGGAATTGGAACCAAAGGGATGGCAGTAGACCCTTGTCCTTGACCATTGTTGTTGACGACAGCAGCGGCTTCACGTTGTTCTTCCTCTCTTCTGGCCGCGAGGATGGCTTCGAGGATCTGGTCGATCTTTCCTTTCATAGAATCCAACTCTTCCCTGAAGGCAACTTGCTCCTGCTGAATCTGCTCCATCATTCGTTTTGTATTGGCTCTAGTTGCATACTGGTGTCGAGGACTCAGCTTGATTTACTGGATATGAAGGAAAGAGAAACATGAGAAACTGATGAAGGAAGGAGAATGCAAGATGCACAACAAATGAGATGCAATGCAAATGATATGCGATGCAAGATCCAGGATCACTGGATCACAAATTCAAACAATTCTGAGAAATAGCCAGGTGAACGGTTCAAGGATCAAAATCACTGCTCAAAGAAACCCCCACAGGTAGGATTCTAAAATGGGTAGGTGCCTAGAGTCATGGATATCTTTCAAAGATATTACAACCATGACAAAGCCTCATCACAACAGTAATATCCTCAATAGAATCTCCTCTAGGTGCGGTTCTCGTATCTTCCACGCGAGAAAGACTTCTCGGAGGCATCAACTGCACAACCATTGACACACGGATTCTAGAAAAGGTTCTCAGAGTCATAGATCGAGGTTGAAAATATTACTGTAAGGAAGTAATACGTTCAAGGGATCTCATCTGATTGGGGCATTCATATTAATTCACAAAGAATTAACACTACCAACCACCATGGATAAAACGGTTAATGGTCCTTGGGATCAACGATTCAGACTTGAAAACATTATTGCTATGGCGAAGACTCACCACAACAACAACATCTCCAAGGAATCTACTCCAAGAGGGGTTTTCGCTTCAACTTAACGTGAAAGACTCCACGCAAGTCTCCACTACACAACCACCATCCTAATCCTAGGGATATACTCGGACTCGGGTGTAGAGCCATCTCACAAATAACTATAAGCATAGAAACCCCACCATGCCACAAGCACAAGTAACCAAGACAAGGATACTAATAAATAAGCGAGAAGAAAATAAAAACAAAAAGCTAACAACTCAAACTAAGATAAGCTCGACTCTCTCTTGCATGGAGCAAAGTCCCCAGCAGAGTCACCACCTGTCGCACCTCGAAAATTCATTTCGGACATACGACCCTCGCGCGAAAGGCGCGGAAATGCGGTTCGACAGAGTCGCCACCGAACTTTATTTTTCCCGAATGAACGGGAGAGGAAAATATCGAGAAAACCTCATAAACGCAGAAGGAACACGACCGTCGCAACCATATTCCTGGGTTCGGGAGTCGGTTACGCGAGGGGAAGGTATTAGCACCCCTCACGTCCGTCGTACTCGATGGGAACCTCTTAATTCGAGTTGTGGTGGATGTTAGCTAAACTTAATTCTTCTCTTCTCACTACTAAATGCTAAACGGTACGATAAAGGGTAAAGACACTAGGGGGAAGGGGATAGTTAGAGGATAGGGTGCTCGCCAAGGATTGGGGCCCTTGTGCCTACGTATGCTCATTCGGACGAGAATGAGAAATCAGAGCGTCGTAGTTCGACTACGGGAAATGATGGGGGAAATGGTAAGATGAAGGGAATTGTGCTCGCCAAGATCATCGCAATCTTGTGCCTACGTATCTTACATTCAAGAATGAATGAAGAATCAGAGCAGTCGTAGTTCGTGGTAACGACCACGAAAGAAACTGGATTTGAATTGAGTTTGAAGGGGTACGGATGACGATTACTCAAGTCTTAAGAAAGACTTCTCGAACCCAATTAATCGGGAGAGCGAACCAAAGACTTGGAACACTCTCTTTTTCATCTCGGAAAGAGTGATGTTTGAATGGAGTTTGAAATGATGACGATCACTTGAAGCTTAAGAAAGACTTCTCGGACCCCAAGTAATCGGGAAAGCGAACCAAAGATTTGGAACACTCTCTTTTTCATCGCAAGAGGAGTTGTGTTTGAAAAGATGTTTGAAACGATGACAATTACTTGGAGTTTAGGAAAAACTTCTCGGACCCCAAGTAATCGGGAGAGCGAACCAAAGACTTGGGACACTCCCTTTTTCATCGTGAAAGGAAAGTCGTTTGAAATGGTGTTTGGGAAGATGAGTAGTTGGAGATAGTTGAACATTGTCGAGTTGTTAATGTTATTTAAAGGCGTCAATTGCTCACACACGAATAAGATAACTCGCATCCAAACAATCGAAAGCAAGCTCAAAGACTTGAATCCACTCTTTACACCTTGAAAAAGCGTTAAATAATTGTTAATTGATTGATAATTTGTTTCGAAAATTCGCTTGACGTTGGATCAAGGGTTTGACTCATTATCGCGTGCAAAGCGTGTTGAAAATGAAATTGTTTGAAAAAAGAGACCGACTTGACTTACGCATCATGGGTCGAGTTATGTAATAGGTTGATGGCGAATGCGTATGAGCACTCGACTTACAAGGGTTTGAAAGTGGCTCGATGATGAATCGAGAATTAGTTTGAAAATAGTTTGATCCGCTCTAGTCCCTATGGGTGCTCCTAGGAGATAAACTAATAGTCAAAGAAATGCGAAACATACATCGGAATGGGGAAGGGATACATGTAAGTTACACGGGATTGCATGAAATAAAGGGGTCTCATTGTAAGGTAGCCCAAGAGAAAGCCGTGTGTGTGCATTTGTGTCCTAAACTACGCCTTGAGCAAAGTCGGGCACGACTTAAAATTAAGATACCTGCAAATAACCAATGATACAACAGTCTACCAATTTGGCTTTTAGGATTTCGATAGTTTATTAGGTGTTTTCGATTATGGGTGAATAAGAATGAATAAATATGATAATATGAATATGACAATAATACATAGTAAGATAAATATGATAATATGAATAATATGAATAAAATGGATAAAAATCGGTAAAAATAGAAAATGAAAAGTTTGAAAAAGGTTGGTCTCGGGTTTGCTATCTTTCATCAATAATTTGACAGAAAAATAACTTTGGGGTATCGTCATCGACCTTAAACACGATAGAAATGAATAAAAAATATAATCAAAAGTATACCCCAAAATTATTTACTAAAGAAAACTAACAATATTAGTTGAAAATATTAACAAAAGAAAAAAGTACTTAAAATAAATGAAATTTTAACAGAAGTTATCAAAACTATTTTAAGAAAACCATTTATAAAAATTTATATTAAAACTTATTTAAAATAAATTTAAGAGAGAAGAAGGGGAGTATGAATTAAGGTGTGAGGTGAGTGAATCATGTGGGAATTAAGCCCATCATCACCCGTGTACATAACCCAACAGGTATGAAAAACAATGGAAAACTCTTTTTTTTTTATTTTTAAAAACACCTTGGGCTTCATTATGAAGGCCCAGAGTCAGTTCACTCATTAACAAAATAAAATACTCATCAAACCAAAACTCTGAGGTGCACCAATGATAGAGAAAGAACAAGACCTCACACAAACGTGAACCAAGAGTCAACGAGAGATAACTCTCTGCCCAGATCCACGCCTCTTGTTTTCAATCGCATCATCTCACCTCTCCCTTATGGTCTCTCTTTCTTTCAATTCTTCTAGGTTTGTATGGAATGGGTTTTGCATTTGGTGGATTTGGATTTAGTTCTGTGGAGGATGATTGGGATATGGGTCCCGAAAGGGTTTCACAGATGAGGAAGATTTGAAGAAATGAGTTGAATAAAAATGGCGTCTTGGTGTTTTTTAGGAGAGATACTGAAGAAGATGTGAAGGTTCAGTTGAAGGGGTTTACGGTTTTGTTAACGATATTTGCGAGGAAGTTTTGAGGGTATTAGGGGATTTCAGTTTGGATTCTGATTGAAGATTTAGGTTGACAGATTTTGGGGTGAAGGTTTATTTCGATATGAATTTCGCTGGAGTTTATGGATTTTGAATTGCTATCGGTTGTTATGGAAGAAGATGGGTGAGGTCTTGATGAAGAATAGATAATGAAGGGTTCGGTATTTCGGAGTGTTCGTGGTTGATCAAAGAAGAAGGGTTATAGTTCTTCTCAGGGTGGAGTTGAAGGGAATGAGGTTGAGTTATTGTGGTCCAGGCTTATTGTTGCTTTATGAAGAAAAAGGGTGAAAGGGCGAGCTTGGAGGTCATGATGAGATGAGTGTATGGCTTAGGGAAAAAAGGAAATCGGTGATGGTGTTCTGTTTGGTTGTTGGGCTTTCTGTTGAAGAAGTTTGGATGGAATAAAAGTTTTGAGGTCGGCTTCTTTTGAAGAATAGTAGTGAAGGTGATTTAAGGTTGCGTTGAGAGGCCCCCTCCAAGAGAGAGGGTATGCAGAATGAATAAGAAGAAGCCTTGAGGGAGCCTTTCTCAATGAGTGTTTTGCCCTACGTAGTAGGTTCAAAAATCTCCCTTTTCATTTCTTCCGTTTAGTGTATTGTAGATGCCTTTTTGGATTGAGTTTTTTTTCACTTTACTGGTTGCAGGTTTTGTAGTGCCCAACAGGCAACTGTCCTATGTTTGCTAGCGATTTGGTGTTGTTTTATGCAGGCATGTTATAACCAAACTTTGAGCCATGTTAGTTTTATCTGTTAGTGTCTTATTGTGATAGCTGATACTTGCTTTCCTCTGTTTGTAGTTTTGCAGGTCCAATAGGGAGTCCAAAGTGGTCATGGTGTGGAAAAATTATTGTTGGTATGGTTGTTCATAGCAGTGAAACACCGCAGGTCTGGTATATGTCCTTTTCAAGTGGTCCCCTTTTCATTTTTATACAAGTCCTTATTGCAGCTGGCTGGTCTATACCTTCGCAGGTCTTTGTCCAAGTTTTGTCAGTTTGTGAAAGAAACCCTTAATTGATGTGTAATAGCTGGCAGTATGTGTGGAAAAGATCACATCATGAATGGAAATCAAGAGCTGCGTGTCTTTTTTATGATGATTTGTGGGGACCTCTGTTATGAAGAGAAGGCAGGGTTCAAGAATCATGAGCTAGCCATATCATTTGTGGACGTTGGCCTCCTTTTTTCAATTAAGAATCATGGCTTGTGGATTTTGAAGACAAACTCAAGGTTCAGGCATACAAATTTGAAGATTTTTTTTTGAGGAGTATCCACGGTTGTAACCCTTTTGTTTTGTACTCGCAAATTTTGGAGAGTGGAATCACGTTTGCATTTTGGCCAGGCTGTTTTGAAATTGTTTTTTCGAGGCCTTTTATACAGGTACAGGTTGGCTTTGAAGGTTTTGGCAAGTGTGTATAGCAGGTACCTGCTTGGTGTGGTGTAGTAGCTGTCCTGGTTTGTGCAGAGTAGTCTGTGATGCATTTCAGAGCAGGTTAATGTACTGGTCTTTTCTTTGGTCGATTTGTATAGGATAATATCAGGATGCTGTTGTAACATATTATGAGTAGCTTTTCATCATTGATAAAGTGTACTGGCTGCAGATTTTGGACTGTTATGGAGTGCAAAACAACAACAACAAAAATGGTGATACTGGTACGATACAAAGTGTGGTTTTGAAGATGGTTTGGCCATTTTTTGGTGCGAAGGCTAAAGTTTATGGGACTGCAAATTATTTGTGGGAACCGTGGCTTCTGTGAGAATTGTAGCTAAAATGAGGTGAACCCACTTGTTGGGGACTTGATGCGTGAATTCGCTCTTTTGCAGTAGCTGTTAATATGAAACAACACCAATCTTTGTAAATCACTTTTGCCCCCCCCCCCCCCCCCCCCTTTTAGTTTGGTAATAGGATTGTAATGCTTGCTGCATATTCTTGATAGAAGCTTTAATACATGACCACGTTATATCTAGCATACATGGCTTGAACAAGTATTTGAAAATGATGCATCCTTTATTTAATACTAATCTTGAAATCCACACCCGGAATTTAATTTGGGACAGGGATTAGAACATGGCAGCTTGACATTTAAGTTGGGACCACTTGAATAAATGAAAATTAAATTTCACAATTAGTTGTCACGACCCATCTTCATTGGTCCTCACTGTGTAGCTCTAAACACGACTAGCATAATGAATATGACAATGAAACAATTGTATATACATACTACCAGACAATGCACGCAAACGCTAAAAAACCATTTTGAATTTTTTTTATGAATTTTTCAAAGCAATTTGAGTACTTGTGTAAAATGAGTTAAGATCACCCTTTTGTAATGTAGAGCAGACTTTGAAGAATAATGAATTTTTGCATGGCAATCTTTCAACTAGAAGTGGTGATGGTATACTTCAACATTAAATCATTCTTGATAAACACTTGGTATCCCTTTTCAAATATGACTTATGAGTGACCTAGACATGGCTCACATTATGACTTTGAGCTTGAAATCCAATCCAAAAGAAATATGTTTTAAGCTTGAGGCATCTTAATATTAGCTTAGCCATAAATCCACAAAGCTCGAAACAACCCCTCCAATAACATCTTATAGAAAACAAATGAACCAATTGAAACAAAGTAGGTCACCTTGTACCATGACTCCAACTTGAAATTAACTCATGCCTTATAATTGAATGTATAGAAAGGTTACCGATCCACATAACCACTTGGTATAAGGAAATCTCAAAAGGTAGGACAAATTTGGGGTATGACAACTACTAAAGGTGGGGTTTTTGTGAAAGCGCTGCTAAAGGGGGGGAGGGTTGAGGGGAATATGCAGAGCTTATAAAAGCGCTGCTAAAGGGCTAAAAAAGCGCTATTAAAAGTGCTGCTAAAGGGAGCCTTTAGCAGCGCTTTTTCTATAAAAAAAAGCGCTGCCTTTACCTTTAGCAGCGCCACTTTTGACAGCGCTTTTAAACGCTACTAAAGGCCAAAAAAAGCGCTGCTAAAGGTCTTTTTTAGCATAGTGAGGGAGATAGACTTTAAAAAAAAAGAAGAATTGAATGAAAATAATTGAAGAATTTTTATTAGAAGAGTTTGTTTTTATTCATAATATTACATAGCTTTTAATTTGGGAAACTCAAAATTTAAATTAAAGGAGAATTTTGAAGAATTTTTTAAGATTTGCAAAATTTTCAAATATATTTATATTATTATAGTAGTCTAAGAATTAAAAATGCAATAATAACAAAATGCTCTCTTATTATTTTAAAGAAAATTATTCTTTAAAAAAATGTTAAATATTTTTCTAACTTAAATTTTTTTATTAAAAGTCGTTTCTTTTTCTACTTCCAAACTCTTAAACAAAGCCTTAAGTTTACTGGTAAATAATAGACTTTAACAACCGAAAATAAAATGAAAGACACTTTCTATACAATTTAGAATCATACTTACTCTTACTTGTTACACGTTAGTAGAATGATCAAAATTAATGCACTTTGTGTATATAAGAGTGTAAGTAATTTTTTTAGTTGTTAACACTTCCACAGTCTTAATAAAGTTGAGAAATATTCAATTGTATTTGCACTCGTCTATTTTTTCTATATATATTTTTTTCAGGTTGAAAAAATATCACCTAATACTAAATCCCATGTGTATTATTTTCAGCTAACAATATCAACCTTCTAGATCTAATCTTTGTTATGATTGGTTAGTTAAATGGAACGTGGAGATTAGATCAACCACCTTAATTAAATGGAACGTGGAGATTAGATGCTAGTACACTATGAGCACGTGTATGCCGTGCTTAGGCTCGTGCAGTAAGTTTGAGGTGTATTGCACTTTATTCTCCCTAGTTGCAACTCTTCACTCATGTATGTGTCTTGTGTATGTATGTGGATTGAACAATGTGCGTATGTTTATTTGAAGAAAAATAAGTAAAACTACATTCATAAAATAATTCTATCAATGAGGATTAGTAGAATTGCATTCGGATGTATTGTGAATTGTGTAACTATTTTTTCTTAGATTATCTCTTTATAGAGGAGTTTTGATATTTTTTTAATCAATGTCCTTCCGGGACCATTTAAGATGATTATTCATGATTAGTGTGATTTCTTAATGATAATTGACAATCAAACTTGTTTGTCAGATCATAAGTCATAATGCACTCCATCAATCATAAAAGTGTTATCTCTCATATCTCAATCCAAATATATCTGTTTAGTTAGTTTTGGAGAGATATAATCAATCTGACCTATCAGATGCGTCAACTCGACCTCGTTCTAATGGACATGTTACAATTTGGAATAGCCTCTATTGGATACGGGCTACAACCTAACCCTCTCTTAAAGGATCTGATCTGATAGATCATACATGTATACAACCCCTCGAGCATGAGTTGTGTAAGGGCAAACACTACGAAAAACTTATTTTATCTCGGCTGAAAAAAGAGCTTTACCTCGATTAGACATGCGAGATAACGAAGGACGTCATAAAATCTTACCACTTTTTCCCTGGTTTTAGATCCATAGAGGAGAAAAGTGGAACTAGTCATGAGTTTGATCCTTAGCAATAATATTTTTAAGAACTCTCAATTTGCGTTATTATCCGAGGGAAAAATAATATATTTACGTCAGTTTATTTTAATAACTGAGGGGGTAAAATACATTTTTTTGACATTTAAAATTTGTTATAAATTTTAATTTGACATACATCTTTTTAGACAGAAACTATACATACAAATTCCGTGATAGATCAGAACATTTTATTTTATAACAAAACATAACAAATGTATAAAGTGTACCAAATTAGTTTACAAAACCAAATATGTACACATATCCAAAATGGTACACCAAGAAAACTTATAAACATATTTTAAAACATAACCATAAATACAGAACCAAATACATGTAACAGAAAACATATACACAATGTTTACAACAACCAAGAAAATCTAGTGTTGTTGAGATTCATAAAAAAAAAATGGAAGCAACCGACCCAACGTGATCAGATTTCATCTATAACTTTTTATGAGAAAGGGGTGAGTCGTTAAACACAGATAATTTGAACAAAATTTATATTAGGATAACCAAAAAAACAACAACATTAAGGATTCAATCTCAACATAAACATTGTACTAGCTAACAACAACAACATTAACTTAACAACTATAAATAAATTACATGCATATTAATACCTTAACCCATGAATTACTAATGCCTCAAGTGATAATATTTGTCGCTAGCCGAAAAATAATGTCGTGAGGCGAAAAAGAAACACAGTCTCCATCAAACTTTATTCATCCCAAAAAGGGAAAGGAAAACATCAAGAAAACTCTAAGAAGAAAGGATAAGATGGTCTCGCAACCAAATTATGGGTTCGGAAGCAGATTATACAAGGGGAAGGTATTAGCACCCCCTTACATCCATCGTACTCTATGGGAACCATTCGTTTGTCTTATGTATAAGGATGTTGCTAAGATATTGCTTACTAAGAGTGATCTAAAAGGAAAAGGAAAAGGGTGAGAAACAAAGGTTGAAAAGAAAAGAGGATAAAGGAAAAGGTGGCTCGCCAAGACTTCGCAGTCTTGTGCCTACGTATCTTCATTAACCAATGAAGAATCAGATTGTCCGTAGTTCGTGGGACTACGGGTGAGAGAAAGGGAAGTTTGCTCGATAGGATCTCGCAATCCTATGCCTACGTATTCTCAACAGGTATGAGAAATCAGAGTGTCCGTAGTTCGAACCACGATTTGTTGGTGTTTTCTATGGACGATGCTAATGTTCACGTTCCAGCAATTAAGTGTCTTGCTGCTCGCTCGTGGAGTCTTATGTGTTACATGTATTATGGTAGAACGGAAATAATATGCCCCTTTTGAAAAGGTTAAGTTTTCGCCATCGAGGCAAGATGTCACATTTGATTTGTGAAGATTAATTTTAGGTGTGAGATAAATCCTCAGATAGGAACCCATGCGGGTAGTACCCAATTCTCTATCTCAAAAGATTTATTTTGAAAAATGTGTGGCGAATATGGGCATGTCTTGGTATTGAAAGTCGAGTATCGAGACCACACACTCTAAAGTGAGCACCCTAATACTCAAAGAGGAATAAGTCTTCACTCAACCCTCTCTCTTTAGTTCAATAGAAAGAGAACCTTATTCTCTTGTTTAAAGATGTTTTATTTTGGATGATAAGTGCTTTATGATAGTGAACCCTAAAGGTAGTGTCAAACACTCGGAATAGGACAAGACATTCGCCTAACCACTTTACAACCATCTAAGTTTATTGAGAAAAAGATTTTGAAAATGCACCTGTTACAAAACCAAGGTTTTTGACTCAAGAAGACAAGATAATAAAAGAAATGGAAAATAAATGAAAGGGTGGTGAATAGAGTAAGGTAAGTTGATAATGATGCGCAATGAAATCGACTTACAAGGGTGAAATAAATGTAAGATTAGTGTGAGGTTTAGTGGAAGAGATAAGAAGAATGAGAAGAGGGGAGAAACCTTAAGGTGTAATCCAAATTAATGAGTTTGAAAAATTACTTGGCGTTGGATCAAGTTTTATTTTTATTTTATTTTAAAATGGTGTTCTAACCTAATTCATTTTATCTTTTTTAACAAGCAAGCAAGCAAAGATAAGAAATAAAAAGAACTAAGATATTAAATTGTAATGGAAGAGAGGGATACATAATTCCCACCAAGGAGGAGATAATATAAGTAAGAGGAATGTATCAAGTATGAAAGAAGATGCCATCAAGAATCCCATTTAAGCAACACAAGACAAGAAGGCTCAATCAAACAATTTAAAAATAGAAAACATTTATGCAAGACAAAAATACTTCAAACTTGAATCAAAGCAATAAAAATGTATGAAAGCACACACATATACACATTTCAAACACTTAGACATGCTCAAAGACGTCACACATCAAAGCTCAAGAACTTAGAAAAAGTCAAACAACTAGCGCACAAGTATACATGACTTGAAATATTAACTAGACATCAACAATGAGCAAGCCAAGACAAGGTGGATAAAGCAAGATGAAAGACAAAAGAGGTCAAAATCTACATCATGCCATGATCAACACATTTTAAAGATGAAGAAAGAAGCATAAAAGCGTTCAACATGAATCGTAACAATGGCTAGGCATTGCTCTACAATTATCTCATGAAAAAAATACCAATGATCAAGCATATGGAATTATAGCACGAATATAAGAAGAGTGAGTAGAAAAAGCATGGTCATCAACTCAAAATGTCAAGAAAGAAATACTGAGCATCATGTTCAAAGTATGCATCAACAACTAGGTAGGCATCAATTATTATCAACCTCAAAAGGAAGCAATAAACATGAGAAATAGAAGAGGTAAGGTAATCATACGATGGACATAAAAACATGAAGGTTATAAGCTCACACAAGTCAATTAAATCATATAAAAGTCATGAACATCAAGGTAACATGCAAGAGAACAATCTCAAAAAACTAGGTCAAAAGATAGACAAGTATCATGCTTAACACATCATCAACTTGAAGCATCATTCAAAAATAATTATATGATCAAATAAATTTAAGTTCAAAGCTCAAACGCATGGAAAATCACTTAATAATAAGTGAGGAAAAGATCCCCAAAGTAATAGCACAAATGCATCCCAAAATCAAATTAACAAGGCAAGCACATCTCATTAGTCGAGAATAAATCGAGGGCCAATTTAATCCATAAGAAAGCATACAAAATATATCATCCAAGCACCAAATCAAACTTCAAACATCGATCATTCACGGGTCAAAGCATGACCAAAAAGATTGGACCAAGAAATCCTTCACAAGTGCATCAAAACATAAATCCTAGTTCAATGATTATTTGGTAATACCCTTCACAAATAATTAAAAATAAAATAGTAAAAATAAATAATAAATAAATAAAAATATGAAAAGTATCTTAAGATATGAAAGTATTAGTGAAATTCTGGTATGCAGGTTGTTAGACAATTGCACGGATCTAGAAGGGGGGTTGAATAGATCCCTTAATAAAAAATCAGTCGGCGCTACCAATAAAATTGGTTTTAGAAATTGTTTAAATTGTGGAAGCGGCCGTGGTGATAATGAGCAAAGAGAATCACCACATTAGTCACACTATCAATTGATTTATATCACTACTTGGTATGACTAGTTCCAATGTCTTAATATGCCAACAAAATAATTGGATAACACAAGAGAATTTTGGTTCAGACAATTTATCAAACACTTGGCGTGCGGAGCACTCCAAGTGATTTCGGCTTTGAGTAAGTAGCACGAGTTTCCTTGTACAATAAACTATTGTACTATAGTCAAAATTACTTCAGCACTTGCTCAAAACAGTCCTTAATCTGATATTATTGTTTGAATGAAATTCACGCAAATATTAAGCAAAATGAAAATGCGAAAATTGAAAGGCACAAAGATTTGTTGAGGCAGTTCCCCCGCCATCCTCGCTACAGGGTACGTCTGCCCTCAATTCTAACAATAGAATTGAGCTCGTATAATATAAATGTAACCTGTTATTGAATCGTTTATACAAGAATGGAATAGCAAATGAACAAACAAACTCCCTTGTTGTTGAATATGCTTTCTCGTCTTGTCCCTTGATTCGAGTCGAATCAAGTCCTTCGATTGCCGTTGGATGAACCTCCGATTACAGCTCCTTGGTTGAACAACCTTGCATTTTCAAACCCCAGCCCGGCTGAAGTCAAACACTTGCTAATCGAACTCGAACCTTTCCTTCACAATTCACCGATTCTCGCTACTAGATCGACGGAACCCGCCGCTCCTCGATCACCTTCGCTTAGCTGAATATATGTTGAGAAGATTCGTACCAAAAACCCCCAAATTCAGTGAATCTTGGAGGATAAAGCCCTCAAGGTTTTATTCAAGAAAAACCTACCAAAATCTCAACCCGAACCAGATTCCCAATCAACGGCTTCAGACGTTATCACTTCAAATAATCCATAATGCACAGCAAAGATTATTGTGTGTGATTGTTATGGTATGAAATGTAAAAGATGAAGATGATGAGAACTAATGGCACCTCTTTCACTTTTCTTGTTTTGAAATTGATTCAATTGTTGTTGATGAAAATGAGCAAATTTCTATTTATATTATGCCAAAAAGTAACAGAAAAACTACTTTTCGAAATATGTGGACAAACCAAAATTATGCAGTAAAACAGCGAACGATCGACCATACATAAAGGAAGGGTCGACCGGAACTCCCCAGACAGCACAGATTATGCAAAGTAACAAGCTATGCGTCGACCAAAACAGGACCATGCGTCGATGCAAAGTCTGTATTTTTAGACAATCAGAAATAACAACAGTATGCGTCGACCGAAGGTCGACCTGCGCCAACCCGTGGAAAATGCACTTTGTAGACACCTTCTATGAGTCGACCGGAACATATGAGTGGTCGACTCAAATCCCTGTATTTTACAAAACTACCAATTTTGCTATTTTTGACTCTTCTGGATGCGACTTTTAACATACCAATGAGGTTTGACTCGAATAATGCTAATTTGATGACACAACATGCAAGCAAATGAGACATAAGAGATAAGGTATGCTTATGCCTTGTGGTGATAATACCAAGTACCGATTCTTCCATGTGGTTGCGTTTTGACATCATCGAAACACACATGTATGGTATATGTGACTTTGCCCTCACATACTCCCCCTTTTTTATGATGGCAAAACATGTGAAACCAGCTTGTGTGATGTGCGGTATTAATCTTCCTCTTGCCTAATGCCTCTATTTGCAACGTCTTCCATTTGCGAATCTTCATAGTTTTTACTCTTATCTTGGCACACTCTTTTCCCCCTTTGACAACATAAAAAAGAAAGAGAGATTGGTTAAGAAAAAAGCTCAAATCAAAATAGGTACAACAGGCACATACAACATGAACAATTATCCACACATGATAACGTCAATGATCAAGAGACGAATAGATAAACAAACCATATAACAATAAAACACAGAATAATTATTGCCTTTTTGTAGAGTCTATTTAGGTTTTATGGAGAGGAGAGTGATAGAGTGTAGATGTAATATAGTGTCAAGTTACAATGCAAAAAGTAATGATAGACAATTAATGAGTCATCAAAAATTGAAATAATGGGGATTTTGAACGATTTTAAAAAAAAAATTGACAGTTTTCGCGCGATGCGTCGACCGCTCCTTTGTTTGCATCGACGCATACTATGTTAAAATTGCCACGTTCTAAAATCAACAGGTATGCGTCGACTGGTAGGTCGACCTGAGCATACCCGAACGAAATTTCAATTTTGGGGACATTTTTGTGAGTCGACTGCACCCTGTTTGGGTCGACTCGTGCAGACAAAACATGCATATTTTCACATTTATGAACATATAAGCAACAAATATGCATAAATAATCAGCCACAACAAACTTCAAGCATTCAAATAGACAAACATATATTGTGACATATATGACACGTATAACACACAATTTAAAGCATTTTATGTGAACATAAAAATAGAGAGAGAGAGTTAAGAAAAGATATCACCTTCATGCCGAGAGTAGCTTGATGAATATATGCTTATACTTACAACATCTTCACTTGGTTAGATATTTGATGACCGAAGTAGGTATAAACATAGATGAATAAAATATGTGCAAGAAATATTACTAAACACGATCCGAAATGTCGAGAATACCAAGTTCTCGTCGGATATGAAGGAAAGGTTCAGTAGCAAGCAATTTTGTGAATATACCCGCTAGTTGATTTGTAGTGTCAACGTGTTCAAAAACAACATCGTCTTTCTCCACATGATCCCTAAGAAAATGGTGTCGAATTTCGATATGTTTAGTGCGTGAATGCAGCACGGGATTCTTGGTAAGATTAATTGCACTATTATTGTCATAAAAGATCGGAATACGCTCAAGTTTAAGGTTAAAATCTAACAATTGTTGCTTAAGCCATAAGACTTGAGCGCAAAAACTATCGACGGCAATGTATTCCGCTTCGGCGGTTGACAAGGCAACAAAACCTGTTTCTTGCTATGCCAACTAACCAAAGAGTTTGAAAATAAGTGACAAGTACCACTAGTACTTTTTCTATCCGATTTGCACCCGGCAAAATCGGAATTGGAGAATCCAACCAAGGAACAATTGTTTCCTTTGGAATACCATAACCCATACTTTGGAGTACCCAAAAGGTATCAAAGTATGCGCTTAACAACTTTTAAATGGGATTCCTTAGGAGAAGATTGATATCTAGCGCACATGCAAGCATTAAACATAATATCGGGTCTAAAGGCGATAAGATAAAGAAGAGAGCCGATCATGCCTCAATATCTCTTTACCTCTACATCCTTACCACTTTCATCTCTATTCAGATTTGCACATGTTGGCATTGGTGTGTCAATGGCTTTGGAATTTGCCATGTCAAACCTCTTGAGAAGCTCAAGACAATACTTTGTTTGACTTACAAACATTCCTTCCTCAAGTTGTTTGATTTGTAATCCGAGAAAGTATGTGAGCTCTCCCATCATACTCATCTCGAATTCACCCTGCGTTAGGTTAGAAAACTCTCTTACGAGATTCATGTTAGTTGATCCGAATATAATGTCATCAACATAAATTTGTACCAAGATTAAATGTTTTCCTTGACGCTTAATGAAGAGGGTTGTGTCGACCTTGCTTCTTGAATACCCTTGATCAAGTAGAAACTTGCTTAGGCGCTCATACCAAGCCCTACGGGCTTGCTTGAGTCCATACAAGGCACATTTTAACTTGTATACATGATCGGGATATTCATGAGACTCCAAACCCAGAGGTTGTGCAATATAAACTTCTTCATTAATATAACCGTTAAGGAATGCACTTTTTACATCCATTTGAAATAGCTTAAAATTTTTCGCACAAGCGAAGGCAAGTAAAAGGCGTATAGCCTCGAGCCGGGAAATCGGCGCATAAGTCTCCTCATAGTCGATGCCTTCCTCTTGGTTATACCCTTGTGCGACTAAACGCGCTTTATTGCGGGTTATTACCCTGTTTTCGTCCAACTTGTTCCTAAACACCCATCGCATGCCGATTACTTGATGACCTCGCGGAGGAGGGACAAGGTCCTAAACCTCATTTCTCTTGAACTGATTAAGTTCCTCTTGCATAGATAAAAACCAGTGCTCATCGAGTAAGGCTTCTTTAGGGTTTTTAGGTTCCATTTGTGAAACGAAAGCGAAGTGATAATAGAAATTACTTATCTTAGACCGAGTTGTAACTCCCTTTGATATATCACCGAGGATATTGTCAATTGGATGATCTTTGGAAGGCTTCCAAGCTAGAGGGGGGTCATCTTTTATAGACGGATGAACTTCCTCGGTTTCCTCATGGAGGTCATCTTTCTCCTCCTCAACTTTGGCTTGGTAGGGTTGATCAATTCCCGGCTCGGCACCTTTGAGTATGTCTTCTGTAGATGTACTTGCACCATGAACAACACTACCTTTTCCGACGTCTCTCGGATAAGATTCATCAAATGTTACGTGTACAAACTCTTCAACGGTAAGTAATCTCTTATTATAAATTCTATAAGCTTTACTTGACTGATAGTATCCGAGTAAGATACCTTCGTCAGCATTGGAGTCAAATTTTCCTAAGTTTTCCTTTCCATTGTTCAACACAAAACACTTACAACCGAAGACATGCATGTGATATACATTCGGCTTTCGCCCTTTTAAAAGTTCATACGGTGTTTTATTTAGAATGGGGCGGATGAGCACCCTATTTAAAACATAACATGCCGTACTTATGGCGTCGGCCAAAAAATATTTAGGTAATTCACTTTCATTGATCATTGTTCTTCCTAACTCTTCTAAAATACGATTTTTGCGCCCCACAACCCCATTTTGTTAAGGAGTACGTGGAGCGGAGAAGTTGTGATCAATTCCGTGTTTACCGCAATATTCTTCAAACAAATAGTTTTCAAACTCACCTCCATGGTCACTTCTAATTGAGACAGTGTTTGTGTTTAATTTATTTTGGGAAAGCTTAGCAAATCTTTCAAAGGCGGCGAATGTATCGCTCTTGCTAGCCAAGAAGATAGTCCAACAGAATCTAGAAAAATCATCAACTATTACAAAATCGTAATAGTTACCACCTAGGCTTTTAATTCTAGATGGCCCGAATAAATCCATATGGAGAAGCTCGAGAGGTCTCGTAGTTGAAACAATATTTTTGGATTTAAAAGAGATCCTCGTTTGCTTTCCCATTTGGCAAGCATCACAAAGGTGATCCTTGGTAAACTTTATTTTGGGCAGACCTAGGACTAGATCTTTGGAAACTATCTTGTTAAGCAAGTCAAAGTTGACATGTGCTAAACGTCTATGCCATAATCATGAGTCCTCACTCATTGTCATGAGACATTTGTCACTTGTCAAAGATACTTCATTCAAGTCTAGCATATAGACATTGTTTACTCTTAGGCCATTAAACACACTCTTCATTTCATCATTATGCACAATTTTGCAACATTCTTTTGAAAACGATACATTGTATCCTTTGTCAGATAATTGGCTAATGCTAATGTGATTATGTTTAAGACCCTCGACAAGAAATACATCAGATATAGTAGTGGAAGAAGGGTTACCTACACTACCTTTACCAAGTATTGCACCGCGATTGTTATCTCTATAGGTTACATACCCCTTCTTCTTTGCCACGAAGTCGATGAAGAGAGATATGTCTCCTGTCATGTGTCTTGAGCAGCCACTATCGAGAACCCATCTTCTCTCGATGGTCTTAAGACGTTGTACCTATGAAAAAACAATTAACAAGAGGAGGTACCCAATGGCTTATTGGGTCCTAAGTCGTGAGTGTCAAAATGGTCGCATTTGGGCAACCATTGATAAATGCCTTTAGGAACCAAAAATCTCCTAAAACGGCACTTAGCAATGGAATAACCTTTCTTACAACAATATAAACATGAAAAGTTAACTTTTGAATTACCTTTGCTAAGTTTGGGATTAACCATACTCTTTCTAAAATCAGATTTATCGATGGCAAAAGTAATTTTGGGCTCTAGAGCCTTGTTAAGTTTGGGATTTAGGTTTCTAAATTCATTTTGCCAAATGTAACAAGTGTCACACCTAAAGTTAACTGTTCTACTTCTTAGATCCTCACAACCTGTTTTAGTACTTTCCACTATGGAAGTTTTAAGTGCCTCAAGTTTCTTTTCGAACTCTCAAATCTTTTGCTCTAAGTGAGCAAAATTTTGATTATTTGAGGCAAGCCTTTTAAAGGCTTCTTTTGCTTCACAATGCAAAGTATTAAACACAGTTTGTAATTCAAAATGAGACATGTTAGAGGAATTTTCATATTTAGCATGTCGTACTTGTTTTTTTGTTCTTTTGGTGAGAGGAAAGACACAAGTTTACGGATTCATCTTCATCACTTGAGCTTTCATCCTCGGAGGAATCGCTATCGCTTTCCCAAGCTATATATGCTCTCCTCGACTTCTATCGCGTCTTATGTGATCTATTTGATTCCTTTTCTTTGCCCTTTTTGTTCAAGGGACAATCGGGTTTATAATGTCTGATCTTTCCGCAAGGGTAACATGACCCTCTTGTTTTGTTCCCCTTGGTGTCATCATTTTTAGAGTGTCTACATTGTTTCCAAAAGTTGACAAGATTCTTCTCGGAGTGCTGGATGCCATTCTTTTTAACATAGTGGTTGTAACGCTTTACGAACAACCCCATGTCCTCACTCTTGTCGTCTTCTTCGTCGTCACTCGACGTGTAATCACTATGCTCCTTAGATTGATACTTTGAGGAAGAAGTCTTGAGAGCAATAGACTTCTTTTCAGTTATCTTTGTTTTGTCCTTCTTTTCTTTCTTTTCATGTTGCTATAGGCTTAGAAGCACTTGTTCGTGCTTTTGCAGCTTTCTAAACAATGTTGTGAGATCCAAAATTGTGAGTCTGTTTGCTTCCTTTGATGGTGGTTACCTTCGGTTGTCATTCCCTGTTAAGACATCTCAAAGTTTTGTTAGTAGCAACATCATTGGCAACTGGCCTACCTAGTGAATGCAATCTATTGATAAGATGAGTGCATCTCTTTTGCATGTCCACAATGGTTTCCCCTTGTTCCATGTAAAAAAGATCGAACTCTTGTGTTAGCATATTGATTCTCGCTAGCTTAACATCATTGGTTCCCTCATGGGCAACTTGCAATGAGTCCTACATAGCTTTTTCCGTTAAACAATGAGAAACCCTATAATATTCATCAACTCCTAATGAGGAGATCAAAATATTTTTGGCTTTCCAATTGTAATTATATTTCTTTTCATCATCATCAGTCCATTGTGCTTCAGGCTTAGGCACAACCACATTATTCGTATCGGTCATGGTTATTTTCATTGGACCGTTGAGAATAACATTCCACACTTTTCTATCAATGGAATTAATGTGCACCCGCATACAGTCTTTCCAGTAATTGTAATTTTCTCCATTACAAACGGGAGCTCTATTATAGGCCCCTTTAGGTTCATTAGCCATTTTCTACAAAGTTATACTTGAAGCACGGAATGAACCGGTGCTCTTGATACCACTTGTTAGACGATGACACAGATCTAGAAGGGGGGTTGAATAGATCCCTTATTAAAAAATCAGTCGGCGCTACCAATAAAATTGGTTTTAAAAAATTGTTTAAATTGCGAAAGCGGCCTTGGAAAAATTACCATCTATAATAAACCGTTACTAGAGGATCGGATATGCGTCTAGCCTATGGATATTGATAATGAGCAAAGAGAATCACCATGCTAGTCACACTATCAATTGATTTATATCGCTACTTTGTATGAATAGTTCCAATGCCTTAATATGCCAACAAAATAATTGGACAGTGTTGCACCCCAAAATTTGACCAACATTTATTTACCCATCAAGAGTTGTATGAGGCTTTGAAGCTAGCCAAGAAAGTTATTTCAATGTTCAAAGTTTGATACCTTTGTCAGAGAACTCAAGAGATCCTCAGAGGAATTGGTTGAAACCAAGGTGGTGTGCCTCATAACTTGAGAGTTGTGGGTGCTCCTCAGATGATTCTGAGACTATGAGGATGAGCTTGAAGCTTTGATAAAGATTATGAGATGTCTTGAAAGCCATCATGAAGCCTAGAGAGGTCATTGTACAAGAATTCAGAAGATTCAACCATGAATGGTAGAATTAGGGTTTGACTGGGTCAACCCTAGGTCAACTGAAGATTTGGAGAGGGTTGAGACCTAATCCAAGAGCCATGTGATCATGGAATGATGTATTGAGATACTATAAGGATGATTCCTAGACCAACTCATCATGATTGAGGAGTTTGAGAAGTTTCAAGCTAGGGTTTCTAAGGATTGACAGTGTAAAATCCCCTAGTTTGATCCCTATCTTCAAGGCAGTTTTAGATCAAGATATGATTGTCATATCATCTTCCCCACAACATGAATGTTGTATATCTTGTTCTTAGCTTTAATTTGAGTAGTAGAAGTCCTTGATAGGATTTGTGGAGCTCAAGTTATGGTTTTGACAAATTACAGGTCATCTGAGGTATGTGAATCTGGGTCCTTGAAAGTCACCCAACTTGCAGACAACTTTTTCCCCAGTAGGATGATTCCTATGAACTCTTGGTCAACATGAATGTTGAATATCATCTTCTTAGATTTCTATAGAGTACTAGAAGTCCTTGATAGGATTTGTAGAACTCAACTTATGGCTTTGACAAGCCAAGGGCATTTTGGTCATTTGGAAGTTATAGGTCATTTCAAGCATAAGGCCATATCTCCTACTTCCAAGCTTCAAATGGAAAAATCTTCAACATCAAACTTGCTTAGAATGATGTTTTAAGGCTATTAGGGAGTTCATGAGATGTTGAAAAGGCTCATATCAAAAAGTGATAAAAATGGCCTAAAAATGAGGCATAAGTTAATTCAAGTGAAGTTGAAAATCATAAATCCCAAGTTACAAGTCCAAACCATGTCATATAATAGATCATTTTGACTCCAAATGACATTCTAAGAACAATGGTTCAGCCACAATTTTGATTTGAGGCTTGCATCATAGGGTTGCTTTGGAATTTGATTACTTGCACATGAAGGTACCAAACCAAAACAAAGAAAAACTTAATAAACAAGGAAGATATGCATTGTATCTCATCTTAGATCTCATGTAAGGAGAAATTCAAGTCAGTTACCAAGATTACAAGGCATTTGGCATGAGATACCATGTTATGAGAAATGAGAATTCAAAATACCATGACATGAAAAGATGAATTTCTCATTAGATGATCCTAGATGGTTCTAGACTGTTCTAAACCATTCTATATAACCATTGTGACTTGCTCAAAGGCAAGGTTGGTGTTAATTGGTGTAGAGAAGAGAGAGTGAAATCAAAAAGCTTCCATTGCAAGTCATATTCAATCTCTCCATTTTTCTTCATTGCCATCCCATTTTTCTTCACAAATCTTCTCCATAGATATTTCTGAGTGTGTTCATACTGGTTTGAAGCTCCATCCATGGAGAATTGAAGGTGTTCCATTGGAAATTGCAAGAAAGAAAATCACATTGAATCTTGAAGTACAAGCTCTCTCCTCCAAATCTTTTGCAAACAGAAGAAAATTCATCATCCAAGGAGTGTTCTTGAAGAGTTTCAAGCCTTGAAAGCAAGGATTTCATCACCTACCAATCCAAGAAGCCAGGTTTGCAAAATCATCTCTACCTCATAATTTAGGCATGGTTAGGATGATTTATTAGTTTAGATTGGTTAGAGACAATTAGGTGATCATTTCTGATGAGTTTGAGAGTAATTGGTGAAGTTTCATTCATGGACACCAATTCTTGATGGAGCAAGAACTAGTGGTTTAATGAGTGTTAAGGCAAGATTAATGGCTGATTTTAATTAGTGTAACACGATGATCATTTTGATGTAAAGAAAGTTGAGTTTGGTTGTGTTGCACCCCAAAATTTGCCCTCACAATACAAGACTTTGTGTTCCAAGAAGGTTCACAAGGTTCACAAAATTCATAATTGGTCAGAAGAGTTGACAGTTCCCTCAGACAATGCACCTCCTAAGCAGTGCATCCAAAACTAGGGTTTTGACTTTAATCAGGCTAAATGGACTTCCAAGACTTCAAGTGAGCTTCATAACATCTTATATGTGTATAAGAACCCCCATGTCAAGTTTCAAGACTTTTCTCAAAAGTTTGCTCAGTCAGATGATCAGATAAGTCAAAAGCAGTCAATGCAGTTAAAAGGTCAAACTGAGGTCAACTGTGGTCAAACCAAAGTCAAACTTCATGATTTTTTTTTTGCCAACATCAAAGAGAGGTTGGGTGAGAAATATTATCATAATAACTGTAATACCCCAAATTTTGCCCTAAGATTTGTCGTCGCATTTCATTGCATTTAATCAATTACTAACAAATTTGTATAGTCGTTTGACTTTTTGCAGGTAAATATCATATGGCATGCATTTTTTTTTTCAAAAAAGTAAAAATGGCACAATTGGCAGGAGGACATGTGTAAGGAGTTATGAGTGTGAGAGGTTGAGAGTTCGAATCTCACCTTTGTCATTTTTTTTGTTTTTTATTATTTTTACTCTAAATTTTTCTATCTTTCATTAAAAAAAATAACAAAAATAGTTTTTTTATTATTATTTAATTATTATTTTCGTATTTTAATTAAATCATTTTTTAAAATATTATTTTTTTCACTTTTTTCTAAATTATTCATAAAAATATCCAAAAAATCATAAAATAAAAAATATTGAAAAAAATTTTGTTCTTTTTATAATATTTTTTATTTTAGGAATCAATAGGATTATTAGTTTTTATTTTAAGTTTATTTTAATTATTTTAAATTATTTAAATTTTATTCTTTCTTAACTAATTATTTAGTTTGGGCTTTAAAATGGGCTTTAGGGACATTATTGACAATTTGGTGTTAACCCTAATTTGTTCCCTATATATACATGTGTTGCCTTGTTGGAAAAAAAGGGAGAGAATGAAAAAAACCTAAGAGGAGTGAGTGCCGTTTGCCGTTATTTAGTTTTCTTCTTCATCCATTACTATTGTTTCTTTTTCTTCATCGTTTACCGTTATTTCTTTTCCTTCATTTATTACTATTGTTTCTTTTTCTTCATCGTTTACCGTTATTTCTTTTCCTTCATCTATTACTGTTGTTTCTTTTTCTTCATCTTTTACCGTTATTTCTTTTTCTTCATCTATTACCGTTATTTCTTTTTCTTTATCTATTACTGTTACGTTTATATATATATAATTTTTAAATTGTTAGAGTTTATATATATAAGATTTTTGATCGAATTATGTCGATACGATGTTTGCACATTTGTGTGCATGACGCGTGACATTTGTGTTAGTTCGATCTGGTTGCGATGATCGCATTTTTGTGTGAGCAATAATACTATTTTTTGCTTAATTTCTTTTTCTTTGCGATAAATTTTGTTTCGTCCGATTTAGATCTGGTTGCGATGAGCGCATTTCTGCGTTAGCAACATTGTTGGGTTATTTGGCACATTTAAAATTCATTATTGCTTTATTATTATTATTATTATTATTATTATTATTATTATTATTATTATTATTATTATTATTATTATTATTATTATCATTATTTATTATTATTATCATTATTATCATTATTATTACCATTATTATTATTATTGTTATCATTAATTTATTAAAATTTGTTATAATATAAAAATCTGTTTTTTAAAATAAATAACATTAACATCTTTTCCAAATTAATATGAAAACCTATTATTTTTAAGAAAAACTTTTTTTTAGATAAATTTAAAATAATAACTAAAATCTTTTTTTTAAAATAATAACTAGAACCGTTATTTATTTTATTTTATTATTGTTCAATTCAAATTTCATTATCATATTGTATCTGCTCCTCTCATGTAACCTCGCGAACTTAACAATCGCTCTTTAAATTCTGCCTTTAAATTTCTGCTTGCATGGTTTAAATTATGACATTATCTCTCTGTTTGCATGATTCAATTATCTCACGCGTTTACTATTATTTCTGTCACATTGCACACATCCGAAGGTTAGGTCTAACTGTTTGGCCGCCGCGCCAATAGTCCGTAAAACTTCACACATTCAATTTCAAATCCTCAAAACTACAAACTACAAACCCTAATTTTCACAAATGCCTCGCCGCAGGCAAAATTACAATTTTACCCTTAGCATTAGGTCAAAGAGCCGCCGCGCTCATTTTAGGGTTTCCCGCCGTGGGATCCCTAATTTAACCCTAATTACAACTTAACATTTCAACGTAGAGATTTGGAGTTTCTACACTCCACGTAAGCGTGTCCTTAAGATGCGTTTATTCCCCTTGAGACCTTGACCACAGTCAAGAAGTTTCTAACCTCCCTATTGAGGGGAACTACGATTACTCTGATTCCACTCCCGTAAGGATACGTAGGCACAAGATGCGATGTCTTGCCGAGTAAACTTAGAATTAACCCCCTTTATTATTTATTATTGCTTATTTATATTTTATTTATCTTTGCTATTTAATTATTTTGCTTATTATTTTGTAATTGTTTCTTGGATGTAAAGTTGTTTAATTATTTAATTATTATTATGGTTAGTAATTAGGGAGTGTAACAACATGTATGTAATATTAAAATAAATTTAGATCACTTTTAAATAAAGATAATTAAAATAAACACGTCACACACGTAAGTCGATTTTAATCGCCGTCTCACTTCCTAAGGATATCCCTCAAGTTGCCTACGAATAATGGTTAAGTGGGGTGTATAAAGCAAGTCCCTCAAATGGAAAAATCATCAAAGTCCCTTATGGTTGCCTTTACGAATCGAGTCCCTTTCGAAAAATGATGATGGTCCCTTATATGTGCTTATTACATCCCACAATGGCCTTCAAAGTCAAATTGTCCCTCACATGTCCCTTAACATCCAAAGTAAGGACTACCTACTCCATTATAGTAGGGATAGTCTTACTAAAGGAAAGAATAAAGAATAAGAAAGACCTTTAAACATTAGGGTAGGTTACTCCTAGGTGCTTGCTCACTTCAAAACTGTTTCGCACTTAAACAAATTTTCAACAAGTTTTCAAACAAGTTCTTAACACATCCTTACATGGATTATTTATTAACTATTCTGAAAATTTTCTATTCACACACTACAATTTCAAAACAATTCAAAAGTGAGCTTAAGTACCTAAGAGCCCATGGATAACCATGGATGAAAAGGGTGCTAACACCTTCCCTTTTCATAACCTACCCCCCGGACCCAAAATATTCTCTAAGGTCTTTCCTGTTCTTTTATAACCTTTCCTTATGGATAAAATAAAAGTCGGTGGCGACTCTTGCTATCCGCAACATTGTTTAAAGTCAGTTCTCCCACCGTGTTACAGAACTGGCGACTCTGCTGGGGATCTATTTAAGAGGGGTACCCTTAGGAATTAAGATCACTTTAAATTGTTTGCTTTGTTTGCTTTATTATTATATTGTTGGGGTGCTCTTATGTGTGAAAGGTCCTAACCCGGATCTAGTGTACCTTAGGTAAATGGCAATAGACCAAGGAAACTGTACGACGTATATCGATACGGTTGATCTGGTGGCCATAGTTAGTGCGACTTCTTGGTTGGTGCTTATATTCCTTAAGTCAAGTTGAGGATAATATTGAGGCTGCCATATGTTGTCAATGCACTAACTGACTTTTAGAACCCTAGTTAACTCATCTTGGCCTTTAGAAAGTAGTGAGGTAACCGGCTTTGGTGCAGACTGAAGTTGGTTGACACTCGATGCTACGCTCATTGAGATCTTAAACTTGGAGGGTTTTGGTTGGCAAGTAAGTTGCCTTCTGATCAACCACCCTTGTGAAGGATCAATGATATTGAGATCCCTTAGAACCCGGTTACTTTTGTAGGACAGGATGAACCATCTAACTTCAGGGGAGGGTACTTGCCTTTGAACCTCATGCAAGCCTTTAAACCTAGGGCTATGGTGTGACTTGTTTGTGTGTGCCACATGTTTGTGATTGAGCATGACATCATGACATCATCATGCATCATAAGCATATCATTTTCCCTAACCATTTCAAGGACCAAAGGATTTATCTTTGTTCTTTGTTGCAGGTCATGGCTTCTGCTCGTAGAAACACCATCAGGATCAACTTTGTAGGGATACCTGCTAAGCTCAAGGAGTTGGTTTCCCTAGTGCCTGATCATTCCCAGTTCAACAAGAGACATGGTCACTTATTGGATCTAGTTACTTCAGGGTTCAGTGAAGACATGATGAGTGTGCTGTTTCAGTTCTTTGACCCTAAGCACCATTGCTTTACATTTCCTGATTATCAGCTGGTTCCAACCATGGAGGAGTTCTCTAAACTTCTGGGTATACCTGTTCTTGATCAGAAGCCATTCACAGGCTTAGAGAAGGAGCTTAAACCAAAAGTTATTGCTGCAGCTCTACATCTGAAGAAGTCTGGCATTGTTCTAGAGACGAGAAGTGGAGTTAAAGGTATTCTTGCCAAGGTCTTAGTGGATAAAGCCCAAATGTTCTTGAAGGCTATGAGCTACGATGCTTTTGAGGAGATCTTAGCCTTATTAATTTATGGCTTAGTGTTGTTCCCCAATCCTGATCAGTTCATAGACGTTCATGCCATCAACATATTCCTGAGTCACAATCCAGTGCCTACCTTACTTGGAGACATCCTACATTCTCTTCACACCCGTACTACAAGGGCAAGAGGAACTTTGATGTGCTGCATACCTTTACTTTCTAGGTGGTTTATTTCTCACCTTCCTCGCTCAGTAATGAAGAATGAGCAAGGGTTCAGATGGTCCAAGAGGATCATGTCACTTTCTCACTCAGACATCCATTGGTGCTCCAGATCTATGGAGAATGTCACCATCATTGACCGTTGTGGGGAGTTTCCTAATGTGCCACTTCTAGGCATAAGAGGAGGCATCACCTACAACCCATCTCTAGCTTTACGACAGTTTGGTTACGCCCGGAGCGATGGTCCACATGACATGTTGATTCAGGGCATTGTGTTTGATTACGACAACGATCTTCAGGGTTACCGTCAGAGATTCATCCGAGCTTGGGGAAAGGTAAACAGGATTGACAGCAAGACACTGGAGCCTAAGTACACTATTCCTATGGAGGCTTATCTCAGATGGGTATGATCTCGTGCTCAGACACTCATGATGCCATATCCTGCCGTCCTACCAGTTACCATGGAACCTGTTGCTGAAGGAGACACAGCTTATACCATCCTTCACCCAGACATGCCTACTGATATGGAAGACTTGCAGAGATCATGGATCCAACTGAAAGAGCAAAGGGATACTTTCGAGGCTCATTACAAAGCAAGCCAAGCAAGGATCCTAGAGCTAACAAAGCTACTTCATGAGGAACGAAACCTCAACTCATACCTCAACACAAAGAGGAAACGTCCATGGGAGACTTAAAACCCCATCTTTTGTACTTATTTCATTTTCATTTTTTGTAAGCCTAAAAGGCAAAACAAGTTATTACTAATAAAAAGTTACTTTCTTGTTTGTTTAAGCAAATTTAAATCCTGCGGTCCTTGAAAACATTGCATATGCATTCCCATATCATTGCATCACAGGTTTATAATTGTGCACAGGTTTCTCATCTTCTCGCTGTTTATTTCAGCAATGGCTCTTGAACAATCAGTTAAGGATCTCCAGGCACAGAATGCACAGTTCCAAGAGCTGATCCTGAACCTATCCAAGGGGCAGGATGAATTGAAGACACTGCTGGCCAAGAAGACTAAGAAGGCTAGAAGGTCTGTTGGGTTGCTCAACATGGGAAGAAGGTTCAAAGGTCCTGTCAAGACCAAGGAACATGTTGAAGACTATGAATCTGAAGAATCTGAGCAGGAGAGAGGCAGTCTCCACAACACTATGGGGGACTCTGATTCTGAGGCTAACTACTACCATGAGCCTAACGAAGACAAATTCAAGATGCTGGTGGATAGAATGGATGCTATGGAATTACAGAAATCATCTGGGCTGGATTTTGAGGATTTGAGCTTGATATCTGGGGTGGTCATACCCATTGGGTTCAAAGTTCCTACATTTGTTGTCTATGATGGGGTCTCTTGTCCCAAATTGCATCTGAGGTCTTATGTCAGAAGAATGCAACCCCACACTGCTGATAAAAAGTTGTGGATCCATTTCTTTCAAGAGAGTTTATCTGGAGCTCAGCTAGAGTGGTATTATCAGTTGGAGAGCGTCAACATCAGAGATTGGAATAACCTTGCTGAAGCTTTCTACAAGCAGTATCAATACAATGCTGACTTAGCCCCCACTCGCATGCAGCTTCAAAGCATGTCTATGGGTGCCAAAGAAAGCTTTAAGGAGTATGCTCAGAAGTGGAGAGACTTAGCTGGAAGAGTTCAACCCCCTTTGACTGATAGGGAGTTGGTTGATATGTTCATGTGTACGCTGAATGGTCCGTTCTACAGTCATCTCATTGGAAGCTCATCATCTGGCTTCACTGAGTTGATCATGACAGGAGAGCGAGTAGAGAATGGTATCAAGAGTGGTAAGATCCAAGTGGGCACTTCTTCATCAGGTGCTGCAAAGAAGCCTCCCACTGGGAAGAAAGAATCTAATGCTGTGTATGGTCAGCCTGATCGTAACAGAAGGCATCAGTCTGTTAGTGCAGTTCATATTTCAAATCCAACTCCTGCAACAACAGAGCAGCCTCAAGGCAACCAACAGAGGGCTAGAAGACAGTTCACGAAGATCAACATGTCAATGGCTCAGGCATTGCAACACTTGTTGAAGGCTGAACTTATTACCCTGAGGGAGGCTCCTCAGAATCCCAATGTTACCTCTCCCAAGTACAATCCCAATGCACGATGTGCATATCATTCAAACTGTCCAGGACATGATACTAATAACTGCTGGGTCTTGAAGAACAAAATTCAGGATATGATTGATGCTGGAGAAATTGAGTTTGATCCACCAGGTACTCCAAATGTGATTACAGCTCCAATGCCAAATCACGAGAAGACTGTCAATGCCATTGATGAAGATATTGATGAAGATCTGCATGTCTATTCAGTTATGGAGTTGAGCACACCATTGTCTGTTATCAAAAAGAGGTTAGTACAAGCTGGGATCTTTCCAGGTTGTCATGAAGATTGTCTATATTGTACCTATAAGCCGGATAGTTGCTTCATTTTGAGAGATGGGATTCAACGTCTCATGGATAAATATACTATAGTGTTTGAAAGAAGACCAGCATCTGTAGAAAGTATGGTGGATCATCTGACTCAGGGTAAGAAGATTGAAGAGGTTGACATGGTTGACAAAGTACCACTAAGAATCACTTCAAAGGGTCCCATTAAAATCACTCATCAGGGCCCAATCAAGATTACTACTGAAGGTCCTGTGAAAGTTGTCGCTGAAGCCAAAGTAGCTCCTCTGATCATTACCACTCCTGGTCCTATTTCTTATACATCTGACAAAGCTGTGCCTTGGCACTATGGGTCTGATGTTTACATCCATGGTGTCAAGCAGGAGCCTTTACCTGATATGCCTGTTGACATTGATAATATTGCTGGATCTAGCAAGATCACTCGTAGTGGAAGAGTCTTCTCTCCTCCAGTTGCTTCTAAGAGTGCAGTTACTCCTGCTGTTACTTCCACCACTGATGCTCGGGGCAAGGGTCCTGTTATTGAGCCTGTATCTACTAATGTGCCAGCAGCTGATGACCTCTCTAAGCAGATGGAAGAAGTATTGAAAATCATTCGCAAGAGTGATTATGATATTGTTGATCAGCTGGGGCATACTCCCTCAAAGATTTCTATGCTCTCCCTATTATTATGTTCTGAGGCTCATGCCAAGTCATTGATCAAGTTTCTAAAGATGGCTCATGTACCCAGTGCGATTTCTGTGGACCAGTTTGAGAATTGTGTTGCTCACCTGACCTATGACAACGGGTTAGGATTTTCTGATGCTGACTTGACCCCTGCCAAGAGGGATCATAACAGGGCCTTGCATATTTCAATTGAATGCAGGGGCACTACCCTGTCTCATGTGCTGATAGACAATGGTTCCTCTCTGAATGTGTTGCCTAAGGAAGTCCTGAACAAGCTGAGTCCCGAAGATACGGTATTGAAGCCCAGTAATATTGTGGTAAAGGCTTTTGATGGTTCTAGAAGAGTAGTGCATGGGGAAATTGATCTTCCAATCAAGGTTGGCTCTCAGGTGTTCACTGCTACATTCTATGTGATGGATATTCGTCCTTCGTACTCATGTCTGCTTGGTCGTCCCTGGATCCATGGGGCAGGTGCTGTGACCTCCACATTACATCAAAAGTTGAGATATCCGGTGAATGGAAAAGTTGTTACTGTCTTTGGAGAGGAAGAATACTTTGTCAGCCATGTAAACACTTTCAAGTATCTGGAAGTAGAAGGTGAATACATTGAAACTCCATGTCAGTCATTTGAAGTGGTTCCCTGGGCTGTTAAGGATTGTGTGACTCCTCCTGCTGTGAAGAAGGTTCCTGTGGTCATCAGAAACCCTCCAACAATGGCAATGGCCTCCCTCAATGATGCAAAAGCTGTGGTGGAAGAAGGTGGTTGTACTATTTGGGGTCAGCTTCCTGATATTCCATACAAGTCTGACAAGTTTGGTTTGGGTTTCACTGCAGAGTCCCAGAAGGCTGTCCGTCGTGCCCGTGCTGTTCGTATCACCAATCAAGGGGTTATCAATGCTGTGGGAGATCAAGATGAAGACTACAACTTGGAGGCATGGATTTTTCCTACTGTGGGTGCTGGACTCAATAATTGGAAAGCTGAAGATGTTATCCCTATCTCCTTTAGTCAGGAGTAAATACTATTACTGTGTTATGTTTTTAAATTTGTAATTTCTGGAACAATTAAAACTTTCAAGCCATGTGCCTTACCCGGGGCACAATGGTGTGCTTGTTACGGGTTGTCATTTCATTTGCATACTTCATTCAATAAAATCAGTGGACGTTTCGTTTTCGTAAATATTGTGTTCCTTGTCTTTCTTTTTCTTTTATTTTTGCTTTATCAGCTATGTGTTCTTACACACACCCACGGCACTAAAATGCAGATCCTCATCCACTCTGGATCCAGTTGATAACAGTTCTACTATTGCCAATTACAATTTCGAGAATCCGATCTATCAAACTGAAGACGGAAACGAGGACGATTGTGAAATACCTGTAGAGCTTGCTAGGTTGTTACAACAAGAAGAGAAAGCTATACAGCCACATGAAGAGCCAGTCGAAGTTGTGAATCTGGGAACTGAAGAAAACAGAAAAGAGGTCAAGATAGGGGCTGATTTAGAGGACAGTGTCAAGAGCAGGTTGATTCAGATGCTACGTGACTATGTGGAGATCTTTGCTTGGTCTTATGAAGATATGCCAGGGTTGGATACAGACATTGTGGTTCACCGTTTGCCAGTGAAAGAAGATTGTCGTCCAAAGAAGCAGAAGGTTCGTCGTATGCGTCCTGAAATGTCAGAAAAGATCAAAGCAGAGGTAATGAAACAATTCAATGCAGGGTTCTTGGCCGTAACTTCTTATCCTCAGTGGGTTGCAAATGTGGTACCAGTTCCTAAGAAAGATGGTAAGGTACGTATGTGTGTAGACTACAGAGATCTGAACAAGGCTAGCCCTAAAGATGACTTTCCACTTCCTCATATTGATATTCTGGTAGACAACACTGCTCAGCATAAGGTATTCTCTTTTATGGATGGTTTCTCTGGTTACAATCAAATCAAGATGGCACCTGAAGATATGGAGAAGACTACATTTGTGACACAGTGGGGCACCTTTTGCTATAAGGTAATGCCATTTGGTTTGAAGAATGCAGGGGCAACATATCAGCGTGCTATGGTGGCTTTGTTTCATGATATGATTCATCATGAGATAGAGGTATATGTGGATGATATGATAGCCAGGTCTCAGAATGAAGAACAACATCTTGATCATCTGCACAAGTTGTTTGAGAGGTTGAAGAAATACAGGTTGAGATTAAATCCAAACAAGTGTACTTTTGGAGTTAGATCTGGAAAGCTCCTGGGTTTCATTGTCAGTGGAAAAGGTATTGAAGTGGATCCTGCAAAAGTGAAAGCTATACGAGAGATGCCAGCTCCCCGTACTGAGAAGGAGGTTAGAGGTTTCTTGGGACGATTGAACTACATTGCAAGATTTATTTCCCAATTAACTACCATCTGTGAGCCAATCTTCAAGTTGTTGAAGAAAGATCAGGTGATGGAATGGAATGATGAGTGCCAGACTGCCTTTGATGAAATCAAGAGATATTTGCTAGAACCTCCAATTTTAATGCCACCAGTTGATGGAAGACCCTTGATTATGTATTTAACAGTATTAGACAACTCAATGGGGTGTGTATTGGGGCAACATGACGAGTCTGGTCGAAAAGAGCAGGCAATATACTACCTTAGCAAAAAGTTTACCGACTGTGAAACAAGATACTCACTGCTCGAGAAAACTTGCTGCGCTTTGGCATGGGCTGCTCGCCGACTAAGATAGTATATGTTGACCCATACTACCTTGTTGATTTCGAAGATGGATCCAATCAAGTACATATTTGAGAAACCTGCTCTCTCCGGAAGAATTGCAAGATGGCAAATGATCTTGACGGAATATGATATACAGTATACCACTCAGAAGGCCATTAAGGGGAGTGTTGTTGCTGATCATTTGGCTCATCAAGCAGTAGATGATTACCAGTCAATGAATTTTGAGTTCCCTGATGAAGACATTATGTCTGTTACCAAAGAACCTGGACAATATGACGGACCTGAACAAGGATCCCGATGGACTATGGTTTTTGATGGTGCCTCCAATGCACATGGTAATGGTGTTGGTGTTGTGATTAGTTCCCCTGAAGGTTGTCATACCCCGATTACTGCCAGACTTTGTTTCTATTGTACCAATAACATGGCTGAGTATGAGGCATGTATCATGGGTATGCAAGTTGCTATTGATATGAAGATTCAGTTCCTTGAGGTGTATGGAGATTCAGCTCTGGTAGTAAGTCAGATTAAAGGAGATTGGGATACAAAGCATGATAATCTCATTCCTTACAGAGAACATGTGTTGTCTTTGATCCCACATTTCAAAGAGATTACTTTTGGACATATTCCACGAAGAGAGAATCAGTTGGCAGACGCATTGGCCACCATGGCATCTATGTTTGAGATCAGCTGGGATGATGAAGCTCCCAAGATTACCATTGATAGATTTGAGAAGCCTGCATACTGCAATGAGATTGACACTGAAGGGGCAGAGGAGAAGCCTTGGTTCTATGAAGTGAAAAACTATCTTGAAGCTCAGGAGTTCCCTGAAGGGGCATCTGTCAAAGATAGGAAGTTCCTGAGAAGGTTTTCTGCTAAGTTCTTTCTGAGTAATGGCATTCTGTATAAGCGTAATCATGATTCAACTATGCTTCGTTGTGTGGATAAGAAGGAAGCTACAGAAATTATGGAAGAGATGCATGATGGGACCTTTGGCACTCATTCTAGTGGTCATACCATGGCAAAGAAGATTTTGAGAGCAGGTTACTATTGGTCTACCATGGAAGCTGATTGCTATCAACACTCCAGAACATGTCACAAATGTCAAATCTATGCTGATAAAGTACATGTACCTCCATCTCCATTGAATGTGTTGACTGCTCCTTGGCCCTTTGCCATGTGGGGCATTGATATGATTGGTGAGATCAAGCCTACTGCTTCTAATGGGCATCGTTTCATCCTGGTTGCTATTGATTACTTCACGAAGTGGGTAGAGGCAGCTTCATTTGCATCTGTGACTAAGAATGTTGTGGCTCGGTTCATTAAGAATAATCTCATATGTAGGTATGGTATCCCTGAAAGGATTATCACTGACAATGGCTCTAATCTGAACAACACTATGATTACTGATCTCTGTACGCAGTTCAAGATTAAGCATCACAACTCTTCTCCGTATCGTCCAAAGATGAATGGGGCAGTTGAAGCTGCTAATAAGAACATTAAGAAGATTGTACAGAAGATGACTGTTACTTACAAGGATTGGCACGAGATGTTACCATTTGCTCTGCATGGTTATCGTACTACAATACGTACTTCAACAGGGGCAACCCCATTCTCCTTAGTCTATGGTATGGAAGCAGTTCTGCCTATTGAAGTTCAGATCCCCTCCTTGAGAATTATGAAGGATGCAGGCTTGGATGAAGATGAGTGGATTCAGACTCGACTTGACCAGATAAATTTGATTGATGAGAAAAGGTTAGCAGCAGTTTGTCATGGCCAGATGTACCAGAAACGGATGATCAAAGCTTTTAACAAGAAGGTTAAGCCAAAGGTATATCAGGCTGGTGACTTAGTAATCAAGCGTATCATATTACCACAGGGTGATCCTAGGGGCAAGTGGACTCCAACATATGAGGGACCATTTGTAGTCAAGACAGTGTTCTCAGGAGGTGCCATGATACTGACTACAATGGATGGTGAAGACTTCCCACAACCTGTAAACGCAGACATAGTTAAAAAATACTACGCATAAAAAGAGACTCGCTAGGTTGACAGGCCTAGGCAAAAATAAGGGCATCCCGGCAAACCAAAAGGGTTTGGGCAAAAATTAGGGATATATATATAAAAAGATGTACACCCGGCAAGTCGAAAACCTGAAAAGGCGGCTTGGGCAAAAAAGGGTATCCCGGTGGATTGAAAACCTGAAAGGGCAATCCAGGCAAAAGTTAGGGATTAAAGCGTATGACTATGTCTCGTTTGGATCACTCATGAAACTGCAACCAGTTGTACTACTTACTCAAGCTCAAACAGATAAAGCTCAATCCAATCGTTTCCGTCTCAACAGCAAGAAGATGAGATACTTGAGTGGCAATAGTAGAATTGAAACTCAATAGGATTATTTCCCACATAGCTGATTCTTTTTGTAAAACTTCATGACAAAATTCTCTTACTAGGGTTTATGTCTCCTTGTACAAACTTACCCGTGTATGGGTCACTTTTGATATAAATAAATTCCATCTTTTGAATCCAGATTCACTTTTACCCTATTTACATAAGCGAAACGTCCATTGGTTGTGTTTGAATGTATGTATGCCTTTGAATATGATTGATGTTTACCAGAAACGCATGTATGCTTTTAATATGATTGATGTTTACCAGAAATGCATGAAAATGCAGTAATAGTATTTACTAAGGACGAACGAGGGAAGGATTTCAACAAAGCTTCGCCGGTTCATCTTTACAAGACAGTTACAAACCATCAGTAGGACTAATCCATTTTCACAAAGTCTAATCTCCCCTGGAATTTATATCCATCTCTTTTATCCTCATACGGATATACGGGAAATTACTTTCCAATAAGGGCACGATGAACGAAGACGGGATGTTATACTTATCCTACTATCAAACGAAAACGGAGGTTATCTATACCTTGTTATCCCCAACAACGGGAGGTTATCTATACCTTGTTATCCCCAGCAGACGGAGGGTTATGTATTCTTCAACAACGAATCGGGATTTATTTTCCTTGGCCAGCAGTTGTTATACAAGGATATCCAGACACTTCCAGCAGTGTCATAGCATACATACATCATTTACATCATACCATAACATATATGTCTATAGTACATTACCTAAGTGCATCATGTCATACATGCATACATAAAGCATAAACTAATGTTGTTATACAGAATGCTACCTTGTTTTCAGGTTAATTATCCAACAAACAAGCTTATGATCTTTGGGACTGCTTTATTGTAACCTCAGGGTTACTTTATCCTCCTGATGAGCTTCTTATTACTTTGGACTGCTTTATTGTAACCTCAGGGTTATTTTGTCCTCCTGATAGCCTCTCATGACTTCAAGACTGCTTTAGAGCTACTGATTGCTCTATCCTCCTGAAATCATCCTATTACTTCAAGACTGCTTTAGAGCTATTCATTGCTCTATCCTCATGAGGTCATATTACTACTTCAAGACTGCTTTAGAGCTATTGATTGCTCTATCCTCCTGAAGCCATCTAATTATTTCAAGACTGCTTTAGAGTTATCCATTGCTCTATCCTCCTGAAATTACATTATTATTTCAAGACTGCTTTAGAGCTATCCATTGCTCTATCCTCCTGAAATCATTACTTCAAGACTGCTTTAGAGCTATTGATTGCTCTATCCTCCTGAAGACATATCACATTATTATTTCAAGACTGCTTTAGAGTTCTCCATTGCTCTATCCTCCTGAAATTACATTATTATTTCAAGACTGCTTTAGAGTTATCCATTGCTCTATCCTCCTGAAATCATTACTTCAAGACTGCTTTAGAGCTATTGATTGCTCTATCCTCCTGAAGACATATCACATTATTATTTCAAGACTGCTTTAGAGCTGTTGATTGCTCTATCCTACTGAAGCCATTCTATTACTTCAAGACTGCTTTAGAGCTATTGATTGCTCTATCCTCCTGAGGCCATTATTACTTCAAGACTGCTTTAGAGCTATTGATTGCTCTATCCTCCTGAGGTCAGATTTATCACTTCAAGACTGCTTTAGGGTTATCATTATTGATTGCTCTATCCTCATGAAGACATGCTGTTACATCAGTATTACTCCAGACTCCTGACAGTTCTCATTATACTACTGAAGAACTTTCCCCTAGTGGCATCTTTAAGCCCACTCAATCATGTTCAACCAACCATCAATATCACTCCATGCACTGGTGAGTGCAAATTTTTGGGCTTTTGTGTTCAATCCCCTTCAACCTTCCAGGTTACGACTGGCAAATATACCAATCTAACCCCTCAGGTTTCAGAAAATTGAACAGGGGCAGCTGTTGCACCCCAAAATTTGCCCTCACAATACAAGACTTTGTGTTCCAAGAAGGTTCACAAGGTTCACAAAATTCATAATTGGTCAGAAGAGTTGACAGTTCCCTCAGACAATGCACCTCCTAAGCAGTGCATCCAAAACTAGGGTTTTGACTTTAATCAGGCTAAATGGACTTCCAAGACTTCAAGTGAGCTTCATAACATCTTATATGTGTATAAGAACCCCCATGTCAAGTTTCAAGACTTTTCTCAAAAGTTTGCTCAGTCAGATGATCAGATAAGTCAAAAGCAGTCAATGCAGTTAAAAGGTCAAACTGAGGTCAACTGTGGTCAAACCAAAGTCAAACTTCATCATTTTTTTTTTTGCCAACATCAAAGAGAGGTTGGGTGAGAAATATTATCATAATAACTGTAATACCCCAAATTTTGCCCTAAGATTTGTCGTCGCATTTCATTGCATTTAATCAATTACTAACAAATTTGTGTAGTCGTTTGACTTTTTGCAGGTAAATATCATATGGCATGCATTTTTTTTTTCAAAAAAGTAAAAATGGCACAATTGGCCGGAGGACATGTGTAAGGAGTTATGAGTGTGAGAGGTTGAGAGTTCGAATCTCACCTTTGTCATTTTTTTTGTTTTTTATTATTTTTACTCTAAATTTTTCTATCTTTCATTAAAAAAAATAACAAAAATAGTTTTTTATTATTATTTAATTATTATTTTCGTATTTTAATTAAATCATTTTTTAAAATATTATTTTTTTCACTTTTTTCTAAATTATTCATAAAAATATCCAAAAAATCATAAAATAAAAAATATTGAAAAAAATTTTGTTCTTTTTATAATATTTTTTATTTTAGGAATCAATAGGATTATTAGTTTTTATTTTAAGTTTATTTTAATTATTTTAAATTATTTAAATTTTATTCTTTCTTAACTAATTATTTAGTTTGGGCTTTAAAATGGGCTTTAGGGACATTATTGACAATTTGGTGTTAACCCTAATTTGTTCCCTATATATACATGTGTTGCCTTGTTGGAAAAAAAGGGAGAGAATGAAAAAAACCTAAGAGGAGTGAGTGCCGTTTGCCGTTATTTAGTTTTCTTCTTCATCCATTACTATTGTTTCTTTTTCTTCATCGTTTACCGTTATTTCTTTTCCTTCATCTATTACTATTGTTTCTTTTTCTTCATCGTTTACCGTTATTTCTTTTCCTTCATCTATTACTGTTGTTTCTTTTTCTTCATCTTTTACCGTTATTTCTTTTTCTTCATCTATTACCGTTATTTCTTTTTCTTTATCTATTACTGTTACGTTTATATATATATATAATTTTTAAATTGTTAGAGTTTATATATATAAGATTTTTGATCGAATTATGTCGATACGATGTTTGCACATTTGTGTGCATGACGCGTGACATTTGTGTTAGTTCGATCTGGTTGCGATGATCGCATTTTTGTGTGAGCAATAATACTATTTTTTGCTTAATTTCTTTTTCTTTGCGATAAATTTTGTTTCGTCCGATTTAGATCTGGTTGCGATGAGCGCATTTCTGCGTTAGCAACATTGTTGGGTTATTTGACACATTTAAAATTCATTATTGCTTTATTATTATTATTATTATTATTATTATTATTATTATTATTATTATTATTATTATTATTTATTATTATTATCATTATTATCATTATTATTACCATTATTATTATTATTGTTATCATTAATTTATTAAAATTTGTTATAATATAAAAATCTGTTTTTTAAAATAAATAACATTAACATCTTTTCCAAATTAATATGAAAACCTATTATTTTTAAGAAAAACTTTTTTTTAGATAAATTTAAAATAATAACTAAAATCTTTTTTTAAAAATAATAACTAGAACCGTTATTTATTTTATTTTATTATTGTTCAATTCAAATTTCATTATCATATTGTATCTGCTCCTCTCATGTAACCTCGCGAACTTAACAATCGCTCTTTAAATTCTGCCTTTAAATTTCTGCTTGCATGGTTTAAATTATGACATTATCTCTCTGTTTGCATGATTCAATTATCTCACGCGTTTACTATTATTTCTGTCACATTGCACACATCCGAAGGTTAGGTCTAACTGTTTGGCCGCCGCGCCAATAGTCCGTAAAACTTCACACATTCAATTTCAAATCCTCAAAACTACAAACTACAAACCCTAATTTTCACAAATGCCTCGCCGCAGGCAAAATTACAATTTTACCCTTAGCATTAGGTCAAAGAGCCGCCGCGCTCATTTTAGGGTTTCCCGCCGTGGGATCCCTAATTTAACCCTAATTACAACTTAACATTTCAACGTAGAGATTTGGAGTTTCTACACTCCACGTAAGCGTGTCCTTAAGATGCGTTTATTCCCCTTGAGACCTTGACCACAGTCAAGAAGTTTCTAACCTCCCTATTGAGGGGAACTACGATTACTCTGATTCCACTCCCGTAAGGATACGTAGGCACAAGATGCGATGTCTTGCCGAGTAAACTTAGAATTAACCCCCTTTATTATTTATTATTGCTTATTTATATTTTATTTATCTTTGCTATTTAATTATTTTGCTTATTATTTTGTAATTGTTTCTTGGATGTAAAGTTGTTTAATTATTTAATTATTATTATGGTTAGTAATTAGGGAGTGTAACAACATGTATGTAATATTAAAATAAATTTAGATCACTTTTAAATAAAGATAATTAAAATAAACACGTCACACACGTAAGTCGATTTTAATCGCCGTCTCACTTCCTAAGGATATCCCTCAAGTTGCCTACGAATAATGGTTAAGTGGGGTGTATAAAGCAAGTCCCTCAAATGGAAAAATCATCAAAGTCCCTTATGGTTGCCTTTACGAATCGAGTCCCTTTCGAAAAATGATGATGGTCCCTTATATGTGCTTATTACATCCCACAATGGCCTTCAAAGTCAAATTGTCCCTCACATGTCCCTTAACATCCAAAGTAAGGACTACCTACTCCATTATAGTAGGGATAGTCTTACTAAAGGAAAGAATAAAGAATAAGAAAGACCTTTAAACATTAGGGTAGGTTACTCCTAGGTGCTTGCTCACTTCAAAACTGTTTCGCACTTAAACAAATTTTCAACAAGTTTTCAAACAAGTTCTTAACACATCCTTACATGGATTATTTATTAACTATTCTGAAAATTTTCTATTCACACACTACAATTTCAAAACAATTCAAAAGTGAGCTTAAGTACCTAAGAGCCCATGGATAACCATGGATGAAAAGGGTGCTAACACCTTCCCTTTTCATAACCTACCCCCCGGACCCAAAATATTCTCTAAGGTCTTTCCTGTTCTTTTATAACCTTTCCTTATGGATAAAATAAAAGTCGGTGGCGACTCTTGCTATCCGCAACATTGTTTAAAGTCAGTTCTCCCACCGTGTTACAGAACTGGCGACTCTGCTGGGGATCTATTTAAGAGGGGTACCCTTAGGAATTAAGATCACTTTAAATTGTTTGCTTTGTTTGCTTTATTATTATATTGTTGGGGTGCTCTTATGTGTGAAAGGTCCTAACCCGGATCTAGTGTACCTTAGGTAAATGGCAATAGACCAAGGAAACTGTACGACGTATATCGATACGGTTGATCTGGTGGCCATAGTTAGTGCGACTTCTTGGTTGGTGCTTATATTCCTTAAGTCAAGTTGAGGATAATATTGAGGCTGCCATATGTTGTCAATGCACTAACTGACTTTTAGAACCCTAGTTAACTCATCTTGGCCTTTAGAAAGTAGTGAGGTAACCGGCTTTGGTGCAGACTGAAGTTGGTTGACACTCGATGCTACGCTCATTGAGATCTTAAACTTGGAGGGTTTTGGTTGGCAAGTAAGTTGCCTTCTGATCAACCACCCTTGTGAAGGATCAATGATATTGAGATCCCTTAGAACCCGGTTACTTTTGTAGGACAGGATGAACCATCTAACTTCAGGGGAGGGTACTTGCCTTTGAACCTCATGCAAGCCTTTAAACCTAGGGCTATGGTGTGACTTGTTTGTGTGTGCCACATGTTTGTGATTGAGCATGACATCATGACATCATCATGCATCATAAGCATATCATTTTCCCTAACCATTTCAAGGACCAAAGGATTTATCTTTGTTCTTTGTTGCAGGTCATGGCTTCTGCTCGTAGAAACACCATCAGGATCAACTTTGTAGGGATACCTGCTAAGCTCAAGGAGTTGGTTTCCCTAGTGCCTGATCATTCCCAGTTCAACAAGAGACATGGTCACTTATTGGATCTAGTTACTTCAGGGTTCAGTGAAGACATGATGAGTGTGCTGTTTCAGTTCTTTGACCCTAAGCACCATTGCTTTACATTTCCTGATTATCAGCTGGTTCCAACCATGGAGGAGTTCTCTAAACTTCTGGGTATACCTGTTCTTGATCAGAAGCCATTCACAGGCTTAGAGAAGGAGCTTAAACCAAAAGTTATTGCTGCAGCTCTACATCTGAAGAAGTCTGGCATTGTTCTAGAGACGAGAAGTGGAGTTAAAGGTATTCTTGCCAAGGTCTTAGTGGATAAAGCCCAAATGTTCTTGAAGGCTATGAGCTACGATGCTTTTGAGGAGATCTTAGCCTTATTAATTTATGGCTTAGTGTTGTTCCCCAATCCTGATCAGTTCATAGACGTTCATGCCATCAACATATTCCTGAGTCACAATCCAGTGCCTACCTTACTTGGAGACATCCTACATTCTCTTCACACCCGTACTACAAGGGCAAGAGGAACTTTGATGTGCTGCATACCTTTACTTTCTAGGTGGTTTATTTCTCACCTTCCTCGCTCAGTAATGAAGAATGAGCAAGGGTTCAGATGGTCCAAGAGGATCATGTCACTTTCTCACTCAGACATCCATTGGTGCTCCAGATCTATGGAGAATGTCACCATCATTGACCGTTGTGGGGAGTTTCCTAATGTGCCACTTCTAGGCATAAGAGGAGGCATCACCTACAACCCATCTCTAGCTTTACGACAGTTTGGTTACGCCCGGAGCGATGGTCCACATGACATGTTGATTCAGGGCATTGTGTTTGATTACGACAACGATCTTCAGGGTTACCGTCAGAGATTCATCCGAGCTTGGGGAAAGGTAAACAGGATTGACAGCAAGACACTGGAGCCTAAGTACACTATTCCTATGGAGGCTTATCTCAGATGGGTATGATCTCGTGCTCAGACACTCATGATGCCATATCCTGCCGTCCTACCAGTTACCATGGAACCTGTTGCTGAAGGAGACACAGCTTATACCATCCTTCACCCAGACATGCCTACTGATATGGAAGACTTGCAGAGATCATGGATCCAACTGAAAGAGCAAAGGGATACTTTCGAGGCTCATTACAAAGCAAGCCAAGCAAGGATCCTAGAGCTAACAAAGCTACTTCATGAGGAACGAAACCTCAACTCATACCTCAACACAAAGAGGAAACGTCCATGGGAGACTTAAAACCCCATCTTTTGTACTTATTTCATTTTCATTTTTTGTAAGCCTAAAAGGCAAAACAAGTTATTACTAATAAAAAGTTACTTTCTTGTTTGTTTAAGCAAATTTAAATCCTGCGGTCCTTGAAAACATTGCATATGCATTCCCATATCATTGCATCACAGGTTTATAATTGTGCACAGGTTTCTCATCTTCTCGCTGTTTATTTCAGCAATGGCTCTTGAACAATCAGTTAAGGATCTCCAGGCACAGAATGCACAGTTCCAAGAGCTGATCCTGAACCTATCCAAGGGGCAGGATGAATTGAAGACACTGCTGGCCAAGAAGACTAAGAAGGCTAGAAGGTCTGTTGGGTTGCTCAACATGGGAAGAAGGTTCAAAGGTCCTGTCAAGACCAAGGAACATGTTGAAGACTATGAATCTGAAGAATCTGAGCAGGAGAGAGGCAGTCTCCACAACACTATGGGGGACTCTGATTCTGAGGCTAACTACTACCATGAGCCTAACGAAGACAAATTCAAGATGCTGGTGGATAGAATGGATGCTATGGAATTACAGAAATCATCTGGGCTGGATTTTGAGGATTTGAGCTTGATATCTGGGGTGGTCATACCCATTGGGTTCAAAGTTCCTACATTTGTTGTCTATGATGGGGTCTCTTGTCCCAAATTGCATCTGAGGTCTTATGTCAGAAGAATGCAACCCCACACTGCTGATAAAAAGTTGTGGATCCATTTCTTTCAAGAGAGTTTATCTGGAGCTCAGCTAGAGTGGTATTATCAGTTGGAGAGCGTCAACATCAGAGATTGGAATAACCTTGCTGAAGCTTTCTACAAGCAGTATCAATACAATGCTGACTTAGCCCCCACTCGCATGCAGCTTCAAAGCATGTCTATGGGTGCCAAAGAAAGCTTTAAGGAGTATGCTCAGAAGTGGAGAGACTTAGCTGGAAGAGTTCAACCCCCTTTGACTGATAGGGAGTTGGTTGATATGTTCATGTGTACGCTGAATGGTCCGTTCTACAGTCATCTCATTGGAAGCTCATCATCTGGCTTCACTGAGTTGATCATGACAGGAGAGCGAGTAGAGAATGGTATCAAGAGTGGTAAGATCCAAGTGGGCACTTCTTCATCAGGTGCTGCAAAGAAGCCTCCCACTGGGAAGAAAGAATCTAATGCTGTGTATGGTCAGCCTGATCGTAACAGAAGGCATCAGTCTGTTAGTGCAGTTCATATTTCAAATCCAACTCCTGCAACAACAGAGCAGCCTCAAGGCAACCAACAGAGGGCTAGAAGACAGTTCACGAAGATCAACATGTCAATGGCTCAGGCATTGCAACACTTGTTGAAGGCTGAACTTATTACCCTGAGGGAGGCTCCTCAGAATCCCAATGTTACCTCTCCCAAGTACAATCCCAATGCACGATGTGCATATCATTCAAACTGTCCAGGACATGATACTAATAACTGCTGGGTCTTGAAGAACAAAATTCAGGATATGATTGATGCTGGAGAAATTGAGTTTGATCCACCAGGTACTCCAAATGTGATTACAGCTCCAATGCCAAATCACGAGAAGACTGTCAATGCCATTGATGAAGATATTGATGAAGATCTGCATGTCTATTCAGTTATGGAGTTGAGCACACCATTGTCTGTTATCAAAAAGAGGTTAGTACAAGCTGGGATCTTTCCAGGTTGTCATGAAGATTGTCTATATTGTACCTATAAGCCGGATAGTTGCTTCATTTTGAGAGATGGGATTCAACGTCTCATGGATAAATATACTATAGTGTTTGAAAGAAGACCAGCATCTGTAGAAAGTATGGTGGATCATCTGACTCAGGGTAAGAAGATTGAAGAGGTTGACATGGTTGACAAAGTACCACTAAGAATCACTTCAAAGGGTCCCATTAAAATCACTCATCAGGGCCCAATCAAGATTACTACTGAAGGTCCTGTGAAAGTTGTCGCTGAAGCCAAAGTAGCTCCTCTGATCATTACCACTCCTGGTCCTATTTCTTATACATCTGACAAAGCTGTGCCTTGGCACTATGGGTCTGATGTTTACATCCATGGTGTCAAGCAGGAGCCTTTACCTGATATGCCTGTTGACATTGATAATATTGCTGGATCTAGCAAGATCACTCGTAGTGGAAGAGTCTTCTCTCCTCCAGTTGCTTCTAAGAGTGCAGTTACTCCTGCTGTTACTTCCACCACTGATGCTCGGGGCAAGGGTCCTGTTATTGAGCCTGTATCTACTAATGTGCCAGCAGCTGATGACCTCTCTAAGCAGATGGAAGAAGTATTGAAAATCATTCGCAAGAGTGATTATGATATTGTTGATCAGCTGGGGCATACTCCCTCAAAGATTTCTATGCTCTCCCTATTATTATGTTCTGAGGCTCATGCCAAGTCATTGATCAAGTTTCTAAAGATGGCTCATGTACCCAGTGCGATTTCTGTGGACCAGTTTGAGAATTGTGTTGCTCACCTGACCTATGACAACGGGTTAGGATTTTCTGATGCTGACTTGACCCCTGCCAAGAGGGATCATAACAGGGCCTTGCATATTTCAATTGAATGCAGGGGCACTACCCTGTCTCATGTGCTGATAGACAATGGTTCCTCTCTGAATGTGTTGCCTAAGGAAGTCCTGAACAAGCTGAGTCCCGAAGATACGGTATTGAAGCCCAGTAATATTGTGGTAAAGGCTTTTGATGGTTCTAGAAGAGTAGTGCATGGGGAAATTGATCTTCCAATCAAGGTTGGCTCTCAGGTGTTCACTGCTACATTCTATGTGATGGATATTCGTCCTTCGTACTCATGTCTGCTTGGTCGTCCCTGGATCCATGGGGCAGGTGCTGTGACCTCCACATTACATCAAAAGTTGAGATATCCGGTGAATGGAAAAGTTGTTACTGTCTTTGGAGAGGAAGAATACTTTGTCAGCCATGTAAACACTTTCAAGTATCTGGAAGTAGAAGGTGAATACATTGAAACTCCATGTCAGTCATTTGAAGTGGTTCCCTGGGCTGTTAAGGATTGTGTGACTCCTCCTGCTGTGAAGAAGGTTCCTGTGGTCATCAGAAACCCTCCAACAATGGCAATGGCCTCCCTCAATGATGCAAAAGCTGTGGTGGAAGAAGGTGGTTGTACTATTTGGGGTCAGCTTCCTGATATTCCATACAAGTCTGACAAGTTTGGTTTGGGTTTCACTGCAGAGTCCCAGAAGGCTGTCCGTCGTGCCCGTGCTGTTCGTATCACCAATCAAGGGGTTATCAATGCTGTGGGAGATCAAGATGAAGACTACAACTTGGAGGCATGGATTTTTCCTACTGTGGGTGCTGGACTCAATAATTGGAAAGCTGAAGATGTTATCCCTATCTCCTTTAGTCAGGAGTAAATACTATTACTGTGTTATGTTTTTAAATTTGTAATTTCTGGAACAATTAAAACTTTCAAGCCATGTGCCTTACCCGGGGCACAATGGTGTGCTTGTTACGGGTTGTCATTTCATTTGCATACTTCATTCAATAAAATCAGTGGACGTTTCGTTTTCGTAAATATTGTGTTCCTTGTCTTTCTTTTTCTTTTATTTTTGCTTTATCAGCTATGTGTTCTTACACACACCCACGGCACTAAAATGCAGATCCTCATCCACTCTGGATCCAGTTGATAACAGTTCTACTATTGCCAATTACAATTTCGAGAATCCGATCTATCAAACTGAAGACGGAAACGAGGACGATTGTGAAATACCTGTAGAGCTTGCTAGGTTGTTACAACAAGAAGAGAAAGCTATACAGCCACATGAAGAGCCAGTCGAAGTTGTGAATCTGGGAACTGAAGAAAACAGAAAAGAGGTCAAGATAGGGGCTGATTTAGAGGACAGTGTCAAGAGCAGGTTGATTCAGATGCTACGTGACTATGTGGAGATCTTTGCTTGGTCTTATGAAGATATGCCAGGGTTGGATACAGACATTGTGGTTCACCGTTTGCCAGTGAAAGAAGATTGTCGTCCAAAGAAGCAGAAGGTTCGTCGTATGCGTCCTGAAATGTCAGAAAAGATCAAAGCAGAGGTAATGAAACAATTCAATGCAGGGTTCTTGGCCGTAACTTCTTATCCTCAGTGGGTTGCAAATGTGGTACCAGTTCCTAAGAAAGATGGTAAGGTACGTATGTGTGTAGACTACAGAGATCTGAACAAGGCTAGCCCTAAAGATGACTTTCCACTTCCTCATATTGATATTCTGGTAGACAACACTGCTCAGCATAAGGTATTCTCTTTTATGGATGGTTTCTCTGGTTACAATCAAATCAAGATGGCACCTGAAGATATGGAGAAGACTACATTTGTGACACAGTGGGGCACCTTTTGCTATAAGGTAATGCCATTTGGTTTGAAGAATGCAGGGGCAACATATCAGCGTGCTATGGTGGCTTTGTTTCATGATATGATTCATCATGAGATAGAGGTATATGTGGATGATATGATAGCCAGGTCTCAGAATGAAGAACAACATCTTGATCATCTGCACAAGTTGTTTGAGAGGTTGAAGAAATACAGGTTGAGATTAAATCCAAACAAGTGTACTTTTGGAGTTAGATCTGGAAAGCTCCTGGGTTTCATTGTCAGTGGAAAAGGTATTGAAGTGGATCCTGCAAAAGTGAAAGCTATACGAGAGATGCCAGCTCCCCGTACTGAGAAGGAGGTTAGAGGTTTCTTGGGACGATTGAACTACATTGCAAGATTTATTTCCCAATTAACTACCATCTGTGAGCCAATCTTCAAGTTGTTGAAGAAAGATCAGGTGATGGAATGGAATGATGAGTGCCAGACTGCCTTTGATGAAATCAAGAGATATTTGCTAGAACCTCCAATTTTAATGCCACCAGTTGATGGAAGACCCTTGATTATGTATTTAACAGTATTAGACAACTCAATGGGGTGTGTATTGGGGCAACATGACGAGTCTGGTCGAAAAGAGCAGGCAATATACTACCTTAGCAAAAAGTTTACCGACTGTGAAACAAGATACTCACTGCTCGAGAAAACTTGCTGCGCTTTGGCATGGGCTGCTCGCCGACTAAGATAGTATATGTTGACCCATACTACCTTGTTGATTTCGAAGATGGATCCAATCAAGTACATATTTGAGAAACCTGCTCTCTCCGGAAGAATTGCAAGATGGCAAATGATCTTGACGGAATATGATATACAGTATACCACTCAGAAGGCCATTAAGGGGAGTGTTGTTGCTGATCATTTGGCTCATCAAGCAGTAGATGATTACCAGTCAATGAATTTTGAGTTCCCTGATGAAGACATTATGTCTGTTACCAAAGAACCTGGACAATATGACGGACCTGAACAAGGATCCCGATGGACTATGGTTTTTGATGGTGCCTCCAATGCACATGGTAATGGTGTTGGTGTTGTGATTAGTTCCCCTGAAGGTTGTCATACCCCGATTACTGCCAGACTTTGTTTCTATTGTACCAATAACATGGCTGAGTATGAGGCATGTATCATGGGTATGCAAGTTGCTATTGATATGAAGATTCAGTTCCTTGAGGTGTATGGAGATTCAGCTCTGGTAGTAAGTCAGATTAAAGGAGATTGGGATACAAAGCATGATAATCTCATTCCTTACAGAGAACATGTGTTGTCTTTGATCCCACATTTCAAAGAGATTACTTTTGGACATATTCCACGAAGAGAGAATCAGTTGGCAGACGCATTGGCCACCATGGCATCTATGTTTGAGATCAGCTGGGATGATGAAGCTCCCAAGATTACCATTGATAGATTTGAGAAGCCTGCATACTGCAATGAGATTGACACTGAAGGGGCAGAGGAGAAGCCTTGGTTCTATGAAGTGAAAAACTATCTTGAAGCTCAGGAGTTCCCTGAAGGGGCATCTGTCAAAGATAGGAAGTTCCTGAGAAGGTTTTCTGCTAAGTTCTTTCTGAGTAATGGCATTCTGTATAAGCGTAATCATGATTCAACTATGCTTCGTTGTGTGGATAAGAAGGAAGCTACAGAAATTATGGAAGAGATGCATGATGGGACCTTTGGCACTCATTCTAGTGGTCATACCATGGCAAAGAAGATTTTGAGAGCAGGTTACTATTGGTCTACCATGGAAGCTGATTGCTATCAACACTCCAGAACATGTCACAAATGTCAAATCTATGCTGATAAAGTACATGTACCTCCATCTCCATTGAATGTGTTGACTGCTCCTTGGCCCTTTGCCATGTGGGGCATTGATATGATTGGTGAGATCAAGCCTACTGCTTCTAATGGGCATCGTTTCATCCTGGTTGCTATTGATTACTTCACGAAGTGGGTAGAGGCAGCTTCATTTGCATCTGTGACTAAGAATGTTGTGGCTCGGTTCATTAAGAATAATCTCATATGTAGGTATGGTATCCCTGAAAGGATTATCACTGACAATGGCTCTAATCTGAACAACACTATGATTACTGATCTCTGTACGCAGTTCAAGATTAAGCATCACAACTCTTCTCCGTATCGTCCAAAGATGAATGGGGCAGTTGAAGCTGCTAATAAGAACATTAAGAAGATTGTACAGAAGATGACTGTTACTTACAAGGATTGGCACGAGATGTTACCATTTGCTCTGCATGGTTATCGTACTACAATACGTACTTCAACAGGGGCAACCCCATTCTCCTTAGTCTATGGTATGGAAGCAGTTCTGCCTATTGAAGTTCAGATCCCCTCCTTGAGAATTATGAAGGATGCAGGCTTGGATGAAGATGAGTGGATTCAGACTCGACTTGACCAGATAAATTTGATTGATGAGAAAAGGTTAGCAGCAGTTTGTCATGGCCAGATGTACCAGAAACGGATGATCAAAGCTTTTAACAAGAAGGTTAAGCCAAAGGTATATCAGGCTGGTGACTTAGTAATCAAGCGTATCATATTACCACAGGGTGATCCTAGGGGCAAGTGGACTCCAACATATGAGGGACCATTTGTAGTCAAGACAGTGTTCTCAGGAGGTGCCATGATACTGACTACAATGGATGGTGAAGACTTCCCACAACCTGTAAACGCAGACATAGTTAAAAAATACTACGCATAAAAAGAGACTCGCTAGGTTGACAGGCCTAGGCAAAAATAAGGGCATCCCGGCAAACCAAAAGGGTTTGGGCAAAAATTAGGGATATATATATAAAAAGATGTACACCCGGCAAGTCGAAAACCTGAAAAGGCGGCTTGGGCAAAAAAGGGTATCCCGGTGGATTGAAAACCTGAAAGGGCAATCCAGGCAAAAGTTAGGGATTAAAGCGTATGACTATGTCTCGTTTGGATCACTCATGAAACTGCAACCAGTTGTACTACTTACTCAAGCTCAAACAGATAAAGCTCAATCCAATCGTTTCCGTCTCAACAGCAAGAAGATGAGATACTTGAGTGGCAATAGTAGAATTGAAACTCAATAGGATTATTTCCCACATAGCTGATTCTTTTTGTAAAACTTCATGACAAAATTCTCTTACTAGGGTTTATGTCTCCTTGTACAAACTTACCCGTGTATGGGTCACTTTTGATATAAATAAATTCCATCTTTTGAATCCAGATTCACTTTTACCCTATTTACATAAGCGAAACGTCCATTGGTTGTGTTTGAATGTATGTATGCCTTTGAATATGATTGATGTTTACCAGAAACGCATGTATGCTTTTAATATGATTGATGTTTACCAGAAATGCATGAAAATGCAGTAATAGTATTTACTAAGGACGAACGAGGGAAGGATTTCAACAAAGCTTCGCCGGTTCATCTTTACAAGACAGTTACAAACCATCAGTAGGACTAATCCATTTTCACAAAGTCTAATCTCCCCTGGAATTTATATCCATCTCTTTTATCCTCATACGGATATACGGGAAATTACTTTCCAATAAGGGCACGATGAACGAAGACGGGATGTTATACTTATCCTACTATCAAACGAAAACGGAGGTTATCTATACCTTGTTATCCCCAACAACGGGAGGTTATCTATACCTTGTTATCCCCAGCAGACGGAGGGTTATGTATTCTTCAACAACGAATCGGGATTTATTTTCCTTGGCCAGCAGTTGTTATACAAGGATATCCAGACACTTCCAGCAGTGTCATAGCATACATACATCATTTACATCATACCATAACATATATGTCTATAGTACATTACCTAAGTGCATCATGTCATACATGCATACATAAAGCATAAACTAATGTTGTTATACAGAATGCTACCTTGTTTTCAGGTTAATTATCCAACAAACAAGCTTATGATCTTTGGGACTGCTTTATTGTAACCTCAGGGTTACTTTATCCTCCTGATGAGCTTCTTATTACTTTGGACTGCTTTATTGTAACCTCAGGGTTATTTTGTCCTCCTGATAGCCTCTCATGACTTCAAGACTGCTTTAGAGCTACTGATTGCTCTATCCTCCTGAAATCATCCTATTACTTCAAGACTGCTTTAGAGCTATTCATTGCTCTATCCTCATGAGGTCATATTACTACTTCAAGACTGCTTTAGAGCTATTGATTGCTCTATCCTCCTGAAGCCATCTAATTATTTCAAGACTGCTTTAGAGTTATCCATTGCTCTATCCTCCTGAAATTACATTATTATTTCAAGACTGCTTTAGAGCTATCCATTGCTCTATCCTCCTGAAATCATTACTTCAAGACTGCTTTAGAGCTATTGATTGCTCTATCCTCCTGAAGACATATCACATTATTATTTCAAGACTGCTTTAGAGTTCTCCATTGCTCTATCCTCCTGAAATTACATTATTATTTCAAGACTGCTTTAGAGTTATCCATTGCTCTATCCTCCTGAAATCATTACTTCAAGACTGCTTTAGAGCTATTGATTGCTCTATCCTCCTGAAGACATATCACATTATTATTTCAAGACTGCTTTAGAGCTGTTGATTGCTCTATCCTACTGAAGCCATTCTATTACTTCAAGACTGCTTTAGAGCTATTGATTGCTCTATCCTCCTGAGGCCATTATTACTTCAAGACTGCTTTAGAGCTATTGATTGCTCTATCCTCCTGAGGTCAGATTTATCACTTCAAGACTGCTTTAGGGTTATCATTATTGATTGCTCTATCCTCATGAAGACATGCTGTTACATCAGTATTACTCCAGACTCCTGACAGTTCTCATTATACTACTGAAGAACTTTCCCCTAGTGGCATCTTTAAGCCCACTCAATCATGTTCAACCAACCATCAATATCACTCCATGCACTGGTGAGTGCAAATTTTTGGGCTTTTGTGTTCAATCCCCTTCAACCTTCCAGGTTACGACTGGCAAATATACCAATCTAACCCCTCAGGTTTCAGAAAATTGAACAGGGGCAGCTGTTGCACCCCAAAATTTGCCCTCACAATACAAGACTTTGTGTTCCAAGAAGGTTCACAAGGTTCACAAAATTCATAATTGGTCAGAAGAGTTGACAGTTCCCTCAGACAATGCACCTCCTAAGCAGTGCATCCAAAACTAGGGTTTTGACTTTAATCAGGCTAAATGGACTTCCAAGACTTCAAGTGAGCTTCATAACATCTTATATGTGTATAAGAACCCCCATGTCAAGTTTCAAGACTTTTCTCAAAAGTTTGCTCAGTCAGATGATCAGATAAGTCAAAAGCAGTCAATGCAGTTAAAAGGTCAAACTGAGGTCAACTGTGGTCAAACCAAAGTCAAACTTCATCATTTTTTTTTTTGCCAACATCAAAGAGAGGTTGGGTGAGAAATATTATCATAATAACTGTAATACCCCAAATTTTGCCCTAAGATTTGTCGTCGCATTTCATTGCATTTAATCAATTACTAACAAATTTGTGTAGTCGTTTGACTTTTTGCAGGTAAATATCATATGGCATGCATTTTTTTTTTCAAAAAAGTAAAAATGGCACAATTGGCAGGAGGACATGTGTAAGGAGTTATGAGTGTGAGAGGTTGAGAGTTCGAATCTCACCTTTGTCATTTTTTTTGTTTTTTATTATTTTTACTCTAAATTTTTCTATCTTTCATTAAAAAAAATAACAAAAATAGTTTTTTATTATTATTTAATTATTATTTTCGTATTTTAATTAAATCATTTTTTAAAATATTATTTTTTTCACTTTTTTCTAAATTATTCATAAAAATATCCAAAAAATCATAAAATAAAAAATATTGAAAAAAATTTTGTTCTTTTTATAATATTTTTTATTTTAGGAATCAATAGGATTATTAGTTTTTATTTTAAGTTTATTTTAATTATTTTAAATTATTTAAATTTTATTCTTTCTTAACTAATTATTTAGTTTGGGCTTTAAAATGGGCTTTAGGGACATTATTGACAATTTGGTGTTAACCCTAATTTGTTCCCTATATATACATGTGTTGCCTTGTTGGAAAAAAAGGGAGAGAATGAAAAAAACCTAAGAGGAGTGAGTGCCGTTTGCCGTTATTTAGTTTTCTTCTTCATCCATTACTATTGTTTCTTTTTCTTCATCGTTTACCGTTATTTCTTTTCCTTCATCTATTACTATTGTTTCTTTTTCTTCATCGTTTACCGTTATTTCTTTTCCTTCATCTATTACTGTTGTTTCTTTTTCTTCATCTTTTACCGTTATTTCTTTTTCTTCATCTATTACCGTTATTTCTTTTTCTTTATCTATTACTGTTACGTTTATATATATATAATTTTTAAATTGTTAGAGTTTATATATATAAGATTTTTGATCGAATTATGTCGATACGATGTTTGCACATTTGTGTGCATGACGCGTGACATTTGTGTTAGTTCGATCTGGTTGCGATGATCGCATTTTTGTGTGAGCAATAATACTATTTTTTGCTTAATTTCTTTTTCTTTGCGATAAATTTTGTTTCGTCCGATTTAGATCTGGTTGCGATGAGCGCATTTCTGCGTTAGCAACATTGTTGGGTTATTTGACACATTTAAAATTCATTATTGCTTTATTATTATTATTATTATTATTATTATTATTATTATTATTATTATTATTATTATTATTATTTATTATTATTATCATTATTATCATTATTATTACCATTATTATTATTATTGTTATCATTAATTTATTAAAATTTGTTATAATATAAAAATCTGTTTTTTAAAATAAATAACATTAACATCTTTTCCAAATTAATATGAAAACCTATTATTTTTAAGAAAAACTTTTTTTTAGATAAATTTAAAATAATAACTAAAATCTTTTTTTAAAAATAATAACTAGAACCGTTATTTATTTTATTTTATTATTGTTCAATTCAAATTTCATTATCATATTGTATCTGCTCCTCTCATGTAACCTCGCGAACTTAACAATCGCTCTTTAAATTCTGCCTTTAAATTTCTGCTTGCATGGTTTAAATTATGACATTATCTCTCTGTTTGCATGATTCAATTATCTCACGCGTTTACTATTATTTCTGTCACATTGCACACATCCGAAGGTTAGGTCTAACTGTTTGGCCGCCGCGCCAATAGTCCGTAAAACTTCACACATTCAATTTCAAATCCTCAAAACTACAAACTACAAACCCTAATTTTCACAAATGCCTCGCCGCAGGCAAAATTACAATTTTACCCTTAGCATTAGGTCAAAGAGCCGCCGCGCTCATTTTAGGGTTTCCCGCCGTGGGATCCCTAATTTAACCCTAATTACAACTTAACATTTCAACGTAGAGATTTGGAGTTTCTACACTCCACGTAAGCGTGTCCTTAAGATGCGTTTATTCCCCTTGAGACCTTGACCACAGTCAAGAAGTTTCTAACCTCCCTATTGAGGGGAACTACGATTACTCTGATTCCACTCCCGTAAGGATACGTAGGCACAAGATGCGATGTCTTGCCGAGTAAACTTAGAATTAACCCCCTTTATTATTTATTATTGCTTATTTATATTTTATTTATCTTTGCTATTTAATTATTTTGCTTATTATTTTGTAATTGTTTCTTGGATGTAAAGTTGTTTAATTATTTAATTATTATTATGGTTAGTAATTAGGGAGTGTAACAACATGTATGTAATATTAAAATAAATTTAGATCACTTTTAAATAAAGATAATTAAAATAAACACGTCACACACGTAAGTCGATTTTAATCGCCGTCTCACTTCCTAAGGATATCCCTCAAGTTGCCTACGAATAATGGTTAAGTGGGGTGTATAAAGCAAGTCCCTCAAATGGAAAAATCATCAAAGTCCCTTATGGTTGCCTTTACGAATCGAGTCCCTTTCGAAAAATGATGATGGTCCCTTATATGTGCTTATTACATCCCACAATGGCCTTCAAAGTCAAATTGTCCCTCACATGTCCCTTAACATCCAAAGTAAGGACTACCTACTCCATTATAGTAGGGATAGTCTTACTAAAGGAAAGAATAAAGAATAAGAAAGACCTTTAAACATTAGGGTAGGTTACTCCTAGGTGCTTGCTCACTTCAAAACTGTTTCGCACTTAAACAAATTTTTAACAAGTTTTCAAACAAGTTCTTAACACATCCTTACATGGATTATTTATTAACTATTCTGAAAATTTTCTATTCACACACTACAATTTCAAAACAATTCAAAAGTGAGCTTAAGTACCTAAGAGCCCATGGATAACCATGGATGAAAAGGGTGCTAACACCTTCCCTTTTCATAACCTACCCCCCGGACCCAAAATATTCTCTAAGGTCTTTCCTGTTCTTTTATAAACTTTCCTTATGGATAAAATAAAAGTCGGTGGCGACTCTTGCTATCCGCAACATTGTTTAAAGTCAGTTCTCCCACCGTGTTACAGGTTGAAGTTGAAAACTGATCACATTTTGAGTTTAAGTTGGTTGCACCTTCGGGTTTGAGTATGGAGGATCTTTTAATGCAAACTAAGACCATAGTCGTGTGCAGCGTGGAAAATGGATCAAGATCGTGTTTTATTTTGTTAAATTTGGTCAAGAAACGAAGGAATACGAGCTGGTAGAAATCTGTGCATGGGAGATGTATTTTAATAGTGTTTCTGAAAACCCTAATCTCAAGGTTGAAGATAACCCATAGCCGTTGGATCACTCATTGACCAGTTGACTTGCTCATGATCTGAGGGTCCACGTTTGATTTGAATTGTGGAGGGAAGCCAGCAAGAATGAAACGTTGCGTTTCATTAAAGAGTCTTCTGGAATTTGAGTGATCATTCCTAATCCCACCCCCATATGAGGCCCATTCCAATTTGAACCGAATATTATTACTCTTCACACCGCGCTTTTCTCTATTTCCTTATGATTTTCATTATTTTTCTGATTCAATAATTGGGCTTAAGCGCATTGATATTCAGACCCCCCCCCCCATTCTAGGCCCAAGTGTGATTAGAACTGCTTTATCTTGCTATCTGCACCCCATGTTCATGTTTCATATTAATTTTACTCCAAATTTTCATATTTTAGAAAATTCATAATAAATAGAAAAATCAATATTTTTTCATGGGAGTTTTTTCTCCCTTTTCATATTTTTGTCTAGAAAATTATAAAATAAAAACATTTTGCATTTCATGCATTTTAATATTTTTTGTATATTTTTCTTCTTTTATTGCATTTTAATGCTTTTATGTTGATACCTGATTTTGTAGATTTTAGTTTAGGTAGCTCCCTTAATATTTTTAATTCAATCTTTTTAGAATAGTTAGATATATGTTTTAGGTTCCCTCTGGATTAATTCCATATTTTTGTGATGATTTTTAGGATAGTTTTGATTAGATAATTCTAGGTTGTGTAGAATTAGGTTAAAACTTCAACATAGGTCCATAATAACTTTAGATTTTTGGGTTTTAGGACAATTTAGACTACGGGACATATATGGGTATTAAGGGTAGGTATGTAGGATCCCTTAGAAATTATATTAGGATTTAATATAATAGTATGTTATTTTTAGTTGATTTTTGTATTGGTTGATTATTTGTGTTGCCTTTAGGGCATGTTTGTTTAGTTGCTTTGCTTTGTGGACTTGGAAAGCTTGGTATCTCATTGAGGAGCTTGAGAGCTTGATCTTTTTCTTTTTGCTTTGTTTTAGGGTTAGGGATTAGGAAGAGTTTAGATGTAGATAACTTCTTTCTCAAACATGGATGGTATCTGTCACCTCCATTCCTCCCTATGATTCAAAGTCCTTCCATGGTATACACCTCTCTCCTTTGGAGGGATAAGTGATGTACCTAGGGAGTAGAACTTTTGAGGGAACCATTCCTTTGATGTTGAACCCTTATAGGTCACCTTTGGTGGTCAAATAAGCAGTTCAATATCCCCCAACTTATCCAGTAGGTGATCTCATCTGGTTTGATTGTCTTGAGAGATGCAGAGCTTGAGCTTGAAGATGAAGACTTCATTGAAGAATGCTGAAGAGGATGAATCCTTGAGCAGTGCCATTCCAGATGAAGCTTGAAGAGCAACAAGAGCAAGTTGATACTTGAAGATCCCTGAAGATAGTGAAGCCTGAAGGTGGAGCTGATCAAGGAAGCTGAAGCTTAAGGGAGAAGATAAGTTGAGACTTATGATTGTAGGGTTGAAGCTTGGAAAAACAATTGATGTTTGTCAAGAGTGATTGAAGTCTGAAGAATCTAGGAGCATGATTGCACTAGAGGTTGAGTTGCTCCCTCTGCTTGTACTGTTACTGTGTGGCTTTGCTTGTGGGTATTCGGTAGAGCCCAGCTCCCTTGCCCATGTGGTTTGTTTGCCCGATGGCATTTCATTTTATCTGTATGATTGCAGTTTACTGTTTATTGCTTGATAGCATGTTGTTTATATTTCAGTATGATTACTGTTATTCCATTCTGGCTTGAGGTTGAGATGAGCTTGTGGAGGCTGAAGCCCCACACACATTTCCTCCCTCACTTGCATTGCATGCATTTTACTGTTAAGCTGATGCTTTGTCTGTCTTGGTGTATCATTGACATGATCCCTTAGGATTCTCATTTCCTTTGATAAGGATTTGATGATAGAATTTTAGGTTGAAACCTATGCATGACAACTTCTAGGAGTTCCCTGTTCAAACCTCAACCATAGGATGAATCCATGGCATGATAACAGTAGGACTTGATAGTCTCCCTCCTAGTTGGGCCTGTTCTCCTCTCATCTTAAAACAGTTTAAGATACAGTAATCATGAATGATTTCTTTCGTACATTACGAGCCTTAAGCTATCTGAGAAAGGATTGTGGGAGAGTTTCTTTTCCACAGTCTGGATGTTTAGTATGGTACCCTTTGGGTGACATGCGACGCATTCACTCTCAGGTCATAGTCTCTAGTGCGGTTGAAATCGCAAACATAATAAAAAACACTTCTTTCGTAAAAGACAGGAAATAAACCGTAGTTTCCCGAACTACGTGAGCTCTGATCTCTCATGCCTGTTGAGAGTACGTAGGCACAAGATGGCGATGTCTTGGCGAGCTACCTTCCCCCATAACCCTTCGTAGGACGAACTACGTTGACTCTGATTTCTCATTCTCTGATGAGAATACGTAGGCATAAAGTGCGACGCTTTGCCGAGTCATTTTTCTTTTCTTTTTCAGCCAGCCTTGATAGGTAGATAGAATAAAACCAACCCGTCCAAGTAAACACAACAAGCGAGGATCCCGTCGAGTACGACGGACGTGAGGGGTGCTAATACCTTCCCCTTGCGTAACCGACTCACAAACCCAGACAATGGTTGCGATGACCTTGTCTTACCCTTTTTTCGTTAGGTTTTTCCGATCGTTTCCTTTCCCGCTCCGAGGGATAAATAACGAAAGGCGGCGACTCTTCTGTTTTGCCGGCACCTTATTTTCGTGCAAGCGACAGCTGGCGACTCTGCTGGGGAAGGCCAGTAGTTCCCTGCGAGAGTCAAACCTAACGCTTGTATGTTTACCTGCTGGGTTACGTTTATTTATCGCATTTTACTTCTCGCACTTTATTTCCCGCATTTTATTTTCAGTATAATATGATTATTTATGCTGTTGTGGGATGGGAGTTCTGATGAGTGAGAAGCCAAACCCAGGCTTGAGTGCACTATAGACTTAGAGTGGAAATTAGTGGGCACGTGCTTGCTTTGCAGACACTAGTGTCTCATGAAATCCACGCTCAGACGAGGTTCATCCGGTTGGCTTCACTTTCAATCCTTTGGGTTGAGACGGTTGCTGGTTTGGTGGATTGTCGACTCTGGGGACCGATCATTTGTGATTCAGCTAAGTGAGGCCGCTTCATGAGCTAGTGATGCTACACCTTTTGGGTATCGTATCACCCCTCTTGAAAGTCTGTGACACTGATGAACGCATAGGATGTCGTACCTTGAGTCAGTTTAGGTCCATACCTGTGAGTGGGATTGGGTTTATTGCAGGAAACTTTGACCTTCAGACCACCTGGTTTTCTCGACAGTGAATCAGTTGTGTTGGTACCAGGGTTTCTCAGTTGCAGATTTGTCTGTTCTTGATAGAGCAGGTTTTGATCAGAGGATCTTATCATCAGGTGTATGTCTGTTCTTGATAGAACAGGTTTTGATCAGAGGATCTTATCATCAGATGTTGTTTGTTCTTGATAGAGCAGATTTTTGGGGTCTGAAGATCTCATCAGCGGATGTTGTTTGTTCTTGATAGAGCAGATTTTGAGTGGGGTCTGAAGATCTCATCAGCAGCTGTATGTTTGTTCTTGATAGAGCAGATTTTTGGTTTGGGGTCTGAAGACTTCATCAGCAGATATTTCTTGATCATACATCCGAGGTCCTTATTATCAGACATTTGTTCTTGACAGAGCAGAATTTTGATCCTATGTATATGGTCCTATCAGATGGTTGTTCTTGGCAGATCAGATTTGTGGTCCTACACCGGGGTTTTCTTCTCATCAGTGGTCGTGGTTTTGTTGATACGGAATCTCCACAGCAGCTACCCGGATATATTATTGCATGATTTCATTTTGCATTAGTTTGCATATTCATTTGCATTTCATTAACGTGTGTCTGTGTTGCAGGTACCGTTTTCCCCGATCCAGGATTTCTTGCCTCTTATTGTATTGTTATGGCCTCTCTGAGGAAGACCGTTGCGTACAAGTTTCCTACCCCCGATGTGGTTAAGTTGACTGGTTTGATAGCTCTAGCAGGTGATTCTGTAAAGGATGAGTTCAGGAAATCGTATGGCAGGTTGCTCAGTTTGGTTTGCAAGCCTTCTGTGTTCGAGTTGAATGGGTTGCATGCTCTGTTGCAGTTCTACGACCCTCCACTGAGATGTTTCACTTTTCAGGACTTTGTTCTCGCGCCGACGCTAGAAGAGTATGCTGATTTGCTAGGTGTGCCTATCAAAAGGCAGATGCCTTTTGTCCACATGGATGCTGAGCCTGATCTGGATGGTTTAGCTTCTTCACTTTATTTGGACGCCTCAGAGTTAGTATTGACTAGTTGGAACAAGGTTCTTGGGTTCTCCTTGCAGTTTCTGGTGGTTAAGGCTCAGCAGTGTGCCAAGGACAGATGTTGGGACGCGTTCAATGCCATCCTCGCTCTATTCATATATGGCATTATCCTGTTCCCCAACATGCCTGATTTCGTAGACTTTGATGCGTTTCACATCTTTGCTTCAGGGAATCCAGTCCCTACTTTGATCGGAGATGTCTATCACTCAGTCCACTACAAGAATGAGAACCGGAGAGGGAAGAATGTCTCATGCTACGTACCTTTGCTGTATAAATGGCTTGATAGCCATCTGCCCAAGAGGGGTCCTTTTGTCTTGTCTGTAGCCACAGCCGAGTGGCCTGAGCGTCTGATGAGTTTATCTGCAGAGGATATTGACTGGTTCGACAGAGACAGGTTGGGTACTGAGGTGATCTTCAGTTGCAGCGAGTTTCCTAATGTGCCTCTGATAGGTAGGAAGGGCTGCATAAACTACAATCCGTCGTTGCTGGTTCGACAGTTCGCGTATGCTTTGAGGAATCCGCCGAAGGATGAAGAGGTACAGGAATTTTTGTACCTCACTGGTATTCTAGAAGGGGATTTGTTGTCCAAGCTTCAGCGTGCATGGAATAGTATCAGTAAGCGAGGAAAGCCTTTGCTGGGAAAAAGCAACAATCAAGCCTACCCTTTGTACTTGACATGGATCAGAGCCAGGGCCAATGCTATAGGGATGTCATTCCCTCATACCAAGCCGGAAAGCTCTCTAGCAGTCGAAAAGCCTACTATTGTGCCCATTCATCAGCATAACCAGGTATTAGCTGAGCGGGATGAATTGAAGCGGGCGAACGCAGAACTGGAGAAGGAGTTAGCTCAGCTTCGAAGCGAAAGGAACGAGGCCGTTCATACTTTCAAAAGGCAGACAGAGTTGGTGAACCAGCTAGGTACAGACCTGACGAAGCAAATAGCCGAGCGCAAACGCATGGGTCAAGACTTCAGGGCTGTCAATGACGTACTAGCTACGAAGAAGCAGCATTTGGACGAGGCATATCGGAGGATATCCAAGTTCGACCAGCACTGGAAGGCTTCCCTGGCCACCAGGAAAGAGCGGGAGGACAAGCCGATGCTGCAGATCTCCAAGCTGGAAGCCGAGGTGAAGGACAGTGAGCAAAGGTTTGATGAAGAAACCGCCCGCAGATACACCGCCGAAGGCCAACTCAACAAAGCTCTTGCTAACCTGAAGGAGCACAAGCTGACGGTTGAGTCCAAAAAGCGGAAACTGGAAGATTGCTTCGGCGAAGGAGCATGGGAAAGTTCAGTTCAGGGACTTCAGTATACCATTGTGCAGAGGGAACTACTCGTCGAGGGGTTGCTCACTTTGCCAGATCATCCAGAGACGAAGGATTTATTAGCAGAGTATCGCGCCCGTGGTCGTACTTGACTAGTTGTATTCCTTTTGTTTTGATCTTTGTTGTATGCTGACCATCACCAGGCTTGTTGGCTGAGGTCACGCTGTTGATTTGTCTTGTACTTGCTGATGCTATGTACTGCCTTGATAGGCTTTCCTTTATATATGAGATTGATGTTTCCATGATTGGGCTCAGACTTCTTCTTATTATTATTATCAGCACTGGCACTCAGGCAATAGGATCGGGGGAAATCTCCCAAACACACAGACACACGCATGCATCTGCATGAAGTATTTGCATGGCGTACATTTTGTTGTTTTCCCTAACCTTCAGTGTTTGCAGGTTTTTTCAGGTTTACAGGTTCCAGACTGTTTCCGGTGACTCCAGGATTGATCAGAGGCTAATTCACCGTTATTCAACTCGAGATAATCAGACCAGGATCATGGACCAGGTGCAGACAGATGTTCAGGAGCTCCGTGAAAGGATGGATCGCTTTATGGAACTTATGCAGGTAGTCGCCAATGGTCAAGACCAGCTCAGGACTTTGGTTCAACCTTTGATCTCCAGGGTTGATAGCAACGAAATACTTCATGGCGGGGTTGTGCCTACTCCCCCACTAGTTGATACTCCACAGAATGGTGTTCCTGTTGTCGGGGGCAACGGCAGTGCTAATGGCAACGTGATGGCCAACATCGGACTCAATGCGGCAGGCGTCGGCAATGGTAGTCTGGGAGCTAATGTCAACATCGGGCCGGTCAACGGAAACGCAGGCGTTGGGAATCTGTTGGTGCCTCAACCATGGCTTGAGGATCATCAGGATGATGTGTTTTCTCAAAGAGGTGCAGAAGCGGAGCTGAATGCTGAAGCGCGGCTCAGATTCAAAGCACTTGAAGATAAAATGAGAGATATTGAGAATCAAAATACTTTGGGCGTTGATATGTCCAAGCTGGGGTTAATCGTTGATTTCAAGGTACCTCCTAAGTTCAGGGTGCCTGACTTTGAGAAATATAAGGGTACCACTTGCCCTCGTGTCCACCTACGATCGTACTATAGAAAAATGTCTGCCTATTCCGAAGAGGAGAAGTTGCTGATGCACTTCTTCCAAGATAGTCTTTCTGGGCCATCCCTCGAGTGGTACATGGGCTTAGAGCCCACTAGCGTGCGCACCTGGAAGGATCTCGCTGAAGCGTTCGTCCACCACTATCAGTACAATAGCGACTTAGCCCCAAACCGAGTTCAGCTCCAGAACCTTTCGCAGCTTACTGTATGATTGCAGTTTACTGTTTATTGCTTGATAGCATGTTGTTTATATTTCAGTATGATTACTGTTATTCCATTTTGGCTTGAGGTTGAGATGAGATTGTGGAGGCTGAAGCCCCACACACATTTCCTCCCTCACTTGCATTGCATGCATTTTACTGTTAAGCTGATGCTTTGTCTGTCTTGGTGTACCATTGACATGATCCCTTAGGACTCTCATTTCCTTTGATAAGGATTTGATGATAGAATTTTAGGTTGAAACCTATGCATGACAACTTCTAGGAGTTCCCTGTTCAAACCTCAACCATAGGATGAATCCATGGCATGATAACAGTAGGACTTGATAGTCTCCCTCCTAGTTGGGCCTGTTCTCCTCTCATCTTAAAACAATTTAAGATACAGTAATCATGAATGATTTCTTTCATACGTTACGAGCCTTAAGCTATCTGAGAAAGGATTATGGGAGAGTTTCTTTTCCACAGTCTGGATGTTTAGTATGGTACCCTTTGGGTGACATGCGACGCATTCACTCTCAGGTCATAGTCTCTAGTGCGGTTGAAATCGCAAACACAATAAAAAACACTTCTTTCGTAAAAGATAGGAAATAAACCATAGTTTCCCGAACTACGTGAGCTCTGATCTCTCATGCCTATTGAGAGTACGTAGGCACAAGATGGCGATGTCTTGGCGAGCTACCTTCCCCCATAACCCTTCGTAGGCCGAACTACGTTGACTCTGATTTCTCATTCTCTGATGAGAATACGTAGGCATAAAGTGCGATGCTTTGCCGAGTCATTTTTCTTTTCTTTTTCAGCCAGCCTTGATAGGTAGATAGAATAAAACCAACCCGTCCAAGTAAACACAACAAGCGAGGATCCCGTCGAGTACGACGGACGTGAGGGGTGCTAATACCTTACCCTTGCGTAACCGACTCCCGAACCCAGACAATGGTTGCGATGACCTTGTCTTACCCTTTTTTCGTTAGGTTTTTCCGATCGTTTCCTTTCCCGCTCCGAGGGATAAATAACGAAAGGTGGCGACTCTTCTGTTTTGCCGGCACCTTATTTTCGCGCAAGCGACAAACAGCACAAGAGAATTTTGGTTTAGACAATTTATCAAACATTTGGCGTGCGGAGCACTCCAAGTTATTTCGGCTTTGAGTAAGTAGCACGAGTTTCCTTGTACAATAAACTATTGTACTATAGTCAAAATTACTTCAGCACTTACTCAAAACAGTCCTTAATTTGATATTATTGTTTGAATGAAATTCACGCAAATATTAAGCAAAATGAAAATGCGAAAAGTAAAAGGCACAAAGATTTGTTGAGGCAGTTCCCCCACTGTCCTTGCTTTGGGGTACGTCTGCCCTCAATTCTAACAATAGAATTGAGCTCGTATAATATAAATGTAACCTGTTGTTGAATCGTTCATACAATAATGGAATAGCAAATGAACAAACAAACTCCCTTGTTGTTGAATATGCTTTCTCTTCTTGTCCATTGATTCGAGTCGAATCAAGTCCTTCGATTGCCTGTGGATGAACCTCCGATTACAGCTCCTTGGTTGAAAAACCTTGCATTTTCAAACCCCAACCCGACTGATATCAAACACTTGCTAATCGAACCCGAACCTCTCCTTCACAATTCACCGATTCCCGCTACTAGATCGACAGAACCCACCGCTCCTCGATCAACTTCGCTTAGCTGAATATATGTTGAGAAGATTCGTACCAAAAACCCCCCAAATTCAGTGAATCTTGGAGGACAAAACCCTCAAGGTTTTATTCAAGAAAAACCTGCCAAAATCTCAACCCGGACCAGATTCCCAATCAACGACTTTGGATGTTATCACTTCAAACAATCCATAATGCACAGCAAAGATTATTGTGTGTGATTGTTGTGGTATAAAATGTAGAAGATGAAGATGATGAGAACTAATGGCACCTCCTTCAATTTTCTTGTTTTTCAATTAATTCAATTGTTGTTAATGAAAATGAGCAACTTTATATTTATATTATGCCAAAAAGTAACAGAAAAAACTACTTTTCGAAATATGTGGACATACCAAAATTATGCAGTAAAACAGCGAACGGTCGACCAGAACTCCCTAGACAACACAGATTATGCAAAGTAACAAGCTATGCGTCGACCAAAACAGGACCATGTGTCGATGCAAAGTCTGTATTTTTAGACGATCAGAAATAACAACAGTATGCGTCAACCGGAGGTCGACGTGCACCAACCCGTGGAAAATTCACTTTGTAGACACCTTCTATGAGTTGACCGGAACATATGAGTGGTTGACTCAAAGCCCTGTATTTTACAAAAATACCAATTTTGTTATTTTTGACTCTTCTAGATGTGACTTTTAACATACCAATGAGGTTTGACTCTAATAACATTAATTTGATGACACAACATGCAAGCAAATGAGACATAAGAGATAAGGTATGCTTATGCCTTGTGGTGATAATGCCAAGTACTGATTCTTCCATGTGGTTGCGTTTTGACATCATCGAAACACACATGTATTGTATATGAGGCTTTGCCCTCACACAGGTCTCATATGTCCTAAGAGATGTCGAGACACTTGATCTCTGCTTTAAACACAATGACAATAAGGAGCAAAATAAAAGTTACAGAAAGTAAAAGAAGACACAGTAATTGTTAACCAGTTTGATGTACAACAACACCTACGTCTAGGGGCTACCAAGCCAATAACGAAATCCACTAGATAATATTAATTCTAATATAAACAACCTCCGGTTTACAACTTATTACTTAATCACTACCCATGCTTAATTTCTACCTAAGACTCTCCTAGGTATGAGACCCTTCTCAATTCCCTTTCAATCATAACAATTATAGAAATTACAACTCAATGCAAACAGTCCAGCTCTAGTATCAATATGATACAAGAGAGGCTCACAAAATACAAACCCTAAAAGTCACTAAGAAACAATGTACTTTTCCATACATTGATTAGGTTAAATCCATCCTATTTATAACCATAAACTAGACTGGATTTGGGCTTCAAGAACGCACCAATTTTGTTACACAGAATCTGCAATTTATTCTCCTCAAGAATAGTTTCTTCAATCTAAAGTTTCCTAAAATGTCTATACACTTAGAAGACGGCATCTTCAAATTCAAACATAATCTCTGATACCTCAATCTTAAATGCCACCTAGGATAAACAGATATTCCCATAAAATTATGAAATCTGGAAAATAAAACAGCAGTATCAAAAGTGCAAAGTAACAGACAAAGATATTGAATCATCATGATAGGACATCTTGTTTAACATCTTGTTCTTCAGTTTTTTCTTCACGTTAGGACATCTTATCAAACATCTTGCTGTCAAGTTAGTTTTACCAAAATTAATGTCTATCTCAAAAGCTTGGACTTATCAATTAGAAAAATATTTTTGTGGATTTTTAATGTAAAAGGAGTATTAAAAATAAAATCAAAATGCATAGAAAATAAAATAAAAATGAAATAAAATGAAAAAAATGAAAGGGGTGTATCAACAAAGAGATAATGAACTAAGAATCATTTGGTGCACAGATTAGGCTCAAAAATGGGATGTGTAAATAAGAAATGTGTTAGGCCCATGATCATTAAGCTTCAGAATCCAAACAAAATAAAAGTCATGTGTGTTTCATTAAATGAAGTGGCAAACACCTCAAATCCATGTCACTAGGTCAAGGAGTCAGTGTACCAACTCAACCTTTCATGAGAAGACGCCGGAGTTAGGGCTCCGGTCGTCGTCTCCGACAACGGCTGCCCGAGCTGGTCCAAAACCCCACCAAAAATCTCACAAAATTTTACATCATTTCACTTGGTTTTTTACGTAGATTAAGAATATGCTATTATTTTCCACTAAAACTCAAACTAACACATTAAAAACAAGCCACAAAGAAAAGATACACATACTGAAAATTTAACAAAAACAAAACAAAAATCATTCAAAAATGATCTACACTAGCATGAGATCTCAAATATGTCAAAAACAAGCTCCAAACACGTATCGCGTGGGAGAAAACGATTGAAGAAAACTTACCAAATGTAGAGAATTGTTGCTCCTTGAATGTGCTCAAACACTTCAAAACCTCATTCCTCTAGCTCCAAGGAACTCCAGAGATGAAGATAGAAGCAAGAAAAGAGAGAAAAAACTCTTGAGAAATGAGATTCTAAGAGAGAAAAAGTTTGAGGAAAAGAGAGGGTTTTTATTTTGAGTTCAGCCAAAATGAGTCTCTCTTCTTTTCTAGGGCTTTTAGGTTTAAATAAGAGGGTTTTGCTAAGGTTAAAATGAGTTTACTATGGTTAAATGCTTGGTTACTTGTTTTTCAAAATTTGAAAGTATTGTAAGTGAGAAAAGATAGTGGTACGAACTTTGCTTCATGTGAGGTGGTGTTGGTTGTTTTTGTGAGTGACCAAGGAGCAAAAAGAAAATCAGAATGGTAGTGGAAGGTTTGGCATCATTGGTGAGCAAGTTTCTCATTTTTTCACTTTTGGCAAAAACCATTCAAAATGGTACATGTAGAAAATGGACGTGTTTGGCTTGATAAGGTAATGTTAAGTGATGCTTAAGGTGGGGTTTGATGCGTGTGAAAATGAGGCAATAGCATGCTGCAAATATTGATTCAAAACCTTGGCCAAAATCAATAAAATGTCATGTTGAAAATGCCTTACATAGCCAACTTCATGTCATTATAACTTGGTGAGTTTTGCCTTAAATCATGAGATCTTGGTCTTGAATGAATCTAGAAAGGATGACAAATAAATTTCATGTTCAAATAAACTTGAAATAATGCTTAGAATCGTGTGTAAAAGTGGGTTGAAGTTGGACTCAAAAATCTGCCAAAAGTGACTTAGAAAAATTTCGAAGTTATGAAATTTGTCAACTTTGAAACCCTAACATAACTTGAGATATGTTGATCCAATTGAGGAGATCTTGGAATCTGCGGAAGGCTTGGAACATGAGGAATAACTTTCAAGTTGAAAGATATTTGAATTGAGGCTTGGAAACATATGAAAAATGGCCTTAAAGTTGACTCCAAAAATCTGCCTAAAAACTTGACAAAATTGCCAACTTTGGGACCATGCTTTTGAGGCATCATATCTTGAGCTCTAGGGATCCAAATGAGGAGTTCTTGTTTCCAAAATAAATCTTTGAAGATGCTTAACAACTTTCATGTTGAAGGCAAAGTGAGATAAAGCTTGAAACCTCCTGGAATTTGGCCTTGAAAACCTAAACTTTTGACTGAATTTCCATACATAGAAAAAATATCTAAGTATTGAAATCTTGAACCTTAACTTTTCTCAACTTCAACTCTTCATAACTCTTGATTCACACATCTTTTGACCTTGATTCCTTCTACAAACTTATAGTACATGGTCTCCTATTCAATTTGATCATTAGTTTGCACCATTTAGATCAAGGATGAGTCATATATGATTCTTGCAAGATTGGTACAAATCTTTATTTTTCAATACTTAAACAAAATTAAAAAACCCTAATTTTGACAATTTCTCCTGATTTTAAAATGGTTTAGATTAAAGACTTAAGCAACTAAGACTTATATACATATGAATTTCCATTGTACCTTGATATTCGTGATTCGTGAGTGGAATAATTTCTTTTCCAAAAAAGATGAAACTATAAAGCATGTTATTCGTGAGTGGAATCATAAAATCATGTGATCAAATGGTGCAACTTTATGATTCCAAAAAAGATGAAACTATAAAGCATGTTATGCCCATAACATGCTTTATAGTTTCATCTTTTTTGGATAGGAATTTTTTTTAATAGAAACAATCGATTGAAGGATCTTACTTTTATCCCCCATAATTGATTGTCACTTCTCCTTAATCAATTGATGCAATGCAAATTTTTAAGTTTTTAAATGTTGAAACTTGGAACAATCCATTGAATCTTTTATGAAATCAATTGTCACCTTAAATTTTGTGAAAGTTTTTGAATTAGTATGATGCATTTTCAATACAAATATTTATGAAACCGTTTCTATCCATTGCATTTGTCGCATCTTGAAAAATACGACCTTACGAACACGTCGCACGTTCGCGGATGACTAAAAGAGTCATCACTAAATTTTATTTATTCCTAAATAAGGGTAACTAACATTAAAATCCTAAGAAAAGAGGATAAAATGGTCATCACAATCAAATCGGGTTCGGGGGTTGGATATGTGAGGGGAATGTATTAGCACTCCTCACATCCGTTTTACTAAACGAGAACTTCCTAATAGACTAGGGTTAAAGTGTTTGTTTAAGGAATGTTTAATTGCTAAAAGAATATTTACAAAAATAAGGAAAAAGGTTTTTTATTAATGTGTTCCTCAAGTTTTCAAAATCCTATGCCTAAATATTATCATTGTGCAATGAGAAAATTAAAGCTTCGTAGTTCGTGTAAAAAAGGCTTGTGGGTTGCTTGGTTTTAGAGAATAGGTTTTAAGTCATGTTCTTACGTATAAACATTGGCTTGTATGCTTGCACGATGGAGGTATAATTGTTTGTTTGTATTTCGTGTCGAAATGACTTGAATTATTCTTTTTATGAAAATATTTGAATTAAGTGCGCGAGGGCAAAAAATATTTGATATATTAATGTTAGTTTTAACTTTTTTAAATTTGAATGACCGGTCGATACGGTGCACGCCAACCAATCAGTTACTCAAGGATATCGTAGATGTTCATCTACTCATTCAATTATTTGTAAAAAGGTTAAATTAATTAGACTTTAGGAAAGCTGCTTATGTACAAGATTATATACATGATGAAAAAAGCTTTATTTTATTTTTTTTGGTTTTTTTATGAATAAATGAATTATGCATTTTTCATTTTGCATTTTTCGAATTAAATAATCTAATGGAATAAAAGGATATATTCTTGGATTTTTGGTATTTTTAGAAGACTAAAATAAATAACCTAAATAAAATTAACCTAAGTCCCTAATTACTATCCGAAGTGAAAATTAATTTAAACTATTAAAAAAAATTAAAAGTAAAATAAATATGAATATAAAAAGGAGGGGTGCAGAAAGACTAAGGGCCTAATATTTACAAACCCACTTAGAAAATCAGAAAAAATAAGAAAAATAAAAAAGGGAAAAAAACGTGGCCATTAGACCAACTTACCATGGTAGGTCAAAGATCAGTCTACGGGCATTGGATCAATTGACCATCAGGTGGTCAACTGAATTAATCGCTTGGATGGAGTGTACGTGGTAAGTTTGAGTGGGGAAAATGGGCATGAAATCCAATGGTTGACTAGAGAAGTCAACAAATCTAGTGGCAGAAAGTGTGCCACTTGTCTGGATTGCTGGAATCATAGCGGGAGTATTTATTTTCCCTTCCATTCAGAGTGAATTCATTTCCCAATTCATTTTATCTTTCTATCCCACTTTTTGCTCTCTCCTTTATCTATATCCTTTCTATCATCTCTAATCGATCACTATAACATCACCATACACCACCACAATAACCACTGCCCAACCCAAATTTCCAATGAGTCTTCATTGGAAAACTCAAACCTTTATCCATTATTCAAGAACCCTAACCATATACTAAGAACCCTAAAATAACCTAAGAACATTAACCCTATGCACCATAACCAAATGACCATGAACCCACCGGAGAAGATGAATCTCCATCTTCTACGGTCACCTATAACCTTAAAAACCCAGAAATCCCTTTAACATATCCTGAACACGTCAAACCTTCCACCAATCTTTAGATCGAACCACCCTGGTCACAAATCTGACCTTCAAAACCCCAACAAACCCGCAAATAAAAACTCTAATGCAAACCCTAGAACTAAAAACTAGTACCAACCAAGCCCTAAATCAAACAAAACACGCATATCAGCAACTTAATGCATACAAGGAAAATAACAAGAAGTACAACAACAAAAAACCACCAACCTACGAAGAGGAGATTGTCCCCAGCAAGCAAAAGGTAAGTTTACTTTCCTCTTGGTGTTCTATCTATTTTTTCTCGTCCTTTCCTTCCTTATTCTCTCTTCTGATCCCATTTTTTCTTTGTTGTTGTTATGAGGTACTGATTGCAAATGAAGCTTTCACCAACGACGCTGAAGGCTTGAAGTCTAGGATTAATGTTAGTGTTCTTCAAGGTGAAGAGCAACAACTTTAGGTTTTCTGATTTGTAAATCGTGGCTCCCTCATTGTACACTTTAGTTTTTGCTTTTATATTGTAAAAATTAGGTTAGATTTTAATTTTTGATTTGTTAGATTAGGAAGTATCTAATTCAGGTTTTATGTAATTGAAATGTAATTAATAATTAGCACTAATGAAAAATTATTTTTGTATAAGATTCACATGTAGATGACTTATAGGGATGCAAGGTATGGACTCAACAAAAAGAACTCAATCAATCAGTTGAAACTGGCGGGCATAATTTAGGGTGTAACAACTACCCCTATTTAATTACCTTTAATCTGAGGACATGAGTGACAACAATCTTCATGTAATCATGGTGGGAGATGATTAAATATGAGAGATCATCGTCGGAGACCGGTGCTTAGATTGGAACAAAATGATATCATCACCGGAGACCGATGCTTAGATCGAAAGAAAAGGAGATCATTGTTGGGGACCTATGCTTAATTCGAAACATAAAAGGAGATCCTTTTCAAAAATAGATGCTTATATAGAAACATAAAAGAAGATCGTCGCCAAAATCACTGCTTAAACTGAAACAAAAGGCATATCGATGCTGAAAACCGGTGCTTAGATAAAAAATAAAGAGATCTTCGTCGGAGACCGGTGCTTAGATTGAAACAATGGGAGATTGTCACTGGAGACCGGTGTTTAGATCTAAAACAAAAGGAGATCATCATCGGAGACTGGTGCTTAGATCGAAACAAAAGGAGATCGTCATTGGAGACCGATGCTTAGATCGAAAACAAAAGGATATCATCGTCAGAGACTGGTGCTTTGATCGAAAATATAGTTGACTTATGTTGATAAAGTTAGCAATTAATCCTTATACCAACAACATATTATCATGACAAGGAAAACTTGGACTAACGAGTTTGCCTATGCCTTTGATTCTTCTTCTAGCTCCATTACCAAAGTTTACGTAACTATTAAAGTATGTTTCAACTCTTCAAAATATCTATTTTCACCAGTCATGTGCTTTGAGCATCCACTATCAAAATATCAGTTCTCTTTTGATGAAACTCTAAGAGATGTATGAGTTATAAGTCAAGTGACAGATTCCTTGGGTTTCCAAACCTTCTTTTATTGAGTTTCTCCCATTTCTTTTTATTAAGCCTTGGCTAATTATAAGACTCGAAATATCCATACAGTCTATAAAAAGGGTCTTATATTGTCATATCTTCCACGGCGGTGACACCTCCAAGATGATTTCTTGTTGCCTTTACTGTGAGGGGAAACAAGTTGAGCAGGATGCTGGGATATGTGGTCCTTCATCAGTAACTCAGGTTTCTTTTCATAAGCAATAAACTTCTTAATAAGGAATTTTAATTTTTTGTTCATGGAACTATAGTCAAACTTTATAGCCTTCATCCCCCTAATATCCAAGATCTCATCTAACATATCATAAAAATTATTCAACATAAGATCATATTTTATCATATTGTCAAGTTTGGAATTTAACAATGTGACTTCCTATTCCAAACCTACAATGGTTGAACCAAGCTTCTATTTTTCAAGGAGTAGAGAACTTATGGTATTCTATTGTAAATCTTCTCTCAAGAAAATTCCTTCCATCCAGTGAGCAACTCTCTATATATTTAATCAAGTTCTTTTGCTGGCATCTCTTCATCATCAGACTCACTGCAAGAGTCATATTTCCTAGTAAAATACATCACTTTATTAGATATTTCTCCTTCATTTTCATCATCAAAATCAGTCCAAGTGATTGACAATCCCTTTTTTGTGTCTTTAGAAAAGTGGGACATTCAACTTTAGTGTGACCAAACCCTTCACATTCATGACATTGAGCTCCTTTGCCTATGTTCAAGGGATTGATTTCTGACACCTTGTCTGGAACATTTATCTTCCATCTTCTGTCAAGTTTCTTCGAAGAGTTCTTAAGCTTTCTCCCAACAAGAGATATATTTTATGAAAAACCTTTTCCACCTTGATCTCCATCCCCTTGAGTGCTGGACAAAAAAGCTATATGTTTGTTATTCTTTTATAATATTTCATTTATAGCCATTTTAAAGATTTGAAGAGAGCTAATGAGTTAATCAACTTTCAAGGTGCTTAAATCTTGAGCTTTTTCAATAGTTGTTACCTTTATGTCAAACTTTTTAGGCAAAGATCTGCAGATTTTTTAACCATATTCTTTTTAGACATCTTATCTTCCAAGGTAAATGAATTGTAGGTAATGTCTATAAGTCTGAGGTTGAAGTCAAAGATAGATTCATCTTCATCCAATATCTAATACTTAAACTTTGTAGTGAGGAGTTGCAACCTTGACATCTTAACCTTGGATATGCCTTCATGGGCAGTATCGTGCCTCGAAAAATACGATCATTCACGAATAATCGCGGAAAACAGAGTCGCCGTCAAACTTTATTCATTCCAAGAAGGAATAGAAAAATATCGAGAAAAACTTTAGGGAAATAACATGATCATCGCAACCAAGTTCTAGGTTCGGGAGTCGGTTACACAAGTGGAAGGTATGGATATTGTCCTTTAAACTTAGGGATTAAGTTTTCATTTTGTTGTTTTTCTTTTGATCATTCTGCAATTGCTGCTTTGAATCATAGTGGTTGTGCATACCTTGCATATTTTTGTACGAATGTTAGGGTTGTGAGTTGCTGCAGGTTTTATGTGTGTACGCGTCGTGGCTTGGTTGCAAAGAATACACAAAGTGTACATTATAGAAGCTAAGGCATTTTTGTGTAACGACTTGGTTTGTGATTTCGTCTTGATGTGTAGCTGCTTAACCTCTCTTTTTCTGCCGTAGCCTTGTTATGTGTAACAATGTTCTTTCACTTTCCTTGTCATCTGATGGTATGACAATTGGTGGCAAAAAGGGCAGTCTTGTCTTGTCAGTTGTGGTTAAAAGGGTGGAACCATGTGAAGGATTGATGAAAGGGTTGAAGTTTGGCAATATAAGTTTAGGGGTCCATATGAAAAGTACCTCACGCATAGGCAAAAAAATTGGTTCATGAAGCCTTTCCATCTCCTTTGTTTGTAAATTTCCTTGTAACTTTGAACTTGATTTGACTTGGGAATGAAATTGCAATTGATACTTAAATAGGAAATCTTGAGCTTTGTTTATTAAACTTGATTTGGATTGAGATTTGAATTGCATGATGATGGTATGCATTTGAATGATTATGATCATGATGAACTTTTTTGAATGAGTGATTATGATTAGGATGAAAATGATATGAAAAATGAGGAATTTAATTGAATTAGTGTCTTTCTTGGTATATGCTTGCAATTTGAATGAATTTGAGTGAAATGGATTGAATTTTAAATAAGTTTGAAATAAAACTTGTTTGAGTGAATCGATGGATGAATTTGCATGAGTTCAGAATTGTAACTTGGTATGAATTGCAAACTTGAATCTTGAAATTGACACTTTGAATTTGGAAATGGAATATTGAAATTGAATCTTGAATTTGAAAAATGGAATAGCATTTGAAATTGGATAAAAATTTAAAGATGAATCTTGAATGGAATTTGTGAATTGATATAGAATTTGGAATCTTGAATTGGACTTGAGATTTTATGAAATTGAATTTGGAATTGAAGTTTACAATTTGACATGAACTTGAACTTAGAATTTTGGCTATGAAAATGATAAACTTGAATGAACATTTGAAATCTAAAATATTGAGTGAACTGAAGAACGTCTTTTATGAATTTGAAGATTAAAGAGAAATGAATTATGGAAGTTTGAATGAATTGATTAGGATATTGGACTTTTTGGCACGAGACTGAATTTGGGTTGTGAACCTGAAAAATTTATTCTCATAACCTTGAATCTCTATCAAGTTAAAAAGGAAAAAAAACCTACTCCAATATTCAACAACCTCATATTGATCAAGATAGATCTTGAACCAGGCACATGTGATTTAAAAACTCTTTGCAGTTTGTACTCCCCCAAATGATCAGAAGTAAGCCAAGACTAAGCCTTAGGTTTATTGATTTCCAAGTAAATTGTAGCAGCTCAAACCCTAATCTCCCGATGACCTCCAAATAACCAATGCTTTGAAAAGAAACAAGTCCTAACTTTGTCAAACCACCTGCTTCATGTATCTAAGGATGATGATGCTGATGAATCCATGATATGAAATGTGTAACACCCAAAATTTATTGGAATATTTATTTAATTTATTTAAATATGAATATTCGTATTTTTGGTGATTTTCGGTTGTCGGTATGAAATATTGAGAATTATGGATTTTGGGTTATTTATTTAAATAATAGTATATAATATGAATATATTGATATTATTATTAATTTAAATAAATATAAGTGAATTAAGGGCAAAATGGATATTTGAGGAGGAGTTAGTGAGGGTGAAATTGGAAAGCCCATTTTGAAGGCCCAAAGTTAGGTTTAACAAAAAGGAATTTTGAGGGAATTAGGATTCATTCTTGTTAGACCGTGAAAAGGGAAGAAATAGAGGACAGAGCTCTGAAGAAGAGGATTGAGGCAAAAGTTTCGCGAGGTTTCCAAGAATCAAGGAAAAAAGCTTAGAGTCGGCAATTAAGGTATGAGGAGTATTGCCTTCATTATTTTCAATATGTGATTTCAATATATTTAAAGCCGATTTAAGGGTTTAAAGGGTTTGAGGCTGATTTTGAGATAAAGGAAATTAGGCCTTCGTGGCCAAAATCTATTATTGAGGTTTTAACCGTACAGGGATTTAAAATGATGGTCTGATAGGTTCGAAGTCGATTTGGGTTTGAGGGAAAGTAGGCTTTCGTGGCCAAAATCTGTTGTTAAGGTTTCAACCCTGTAAGGTAATTAGATTGTGAGAAACTCTAATGACTGTGGTGTAGTTGTGAGGAAATTATGGGAATTAAAGCGTGAATATGATACGGGATTTGCCTAATAAGTCGTATATTTTTTGCCTTTATCACCGTAATACCTTAGGAATGATTTAGGGATGTTTTGGGGGTATTGGGGAAGGAAATCGTTGGACTTTTGGGTCGATTTTAGGTTCTAGTGCATAATAGTGTTTTGTTGTAATCGCGTGTTCGCACAGCGAACAAACTCGTCCCAGACTCGCACAACGAAGAATCCTTCACACAGCAAATAGACTCGCCCCAGGCTCGCACAGCAAACTTGCTAGCGAATGTAACAGAGTTTTGCGAATTTTGATTTTGTGCAACGATGCCTTGATGTTTTGATGTTGTGATTTCTTTGACGAATTAATATGAGTATGACTGTGATTTCTATGTGATTAGTACATGATTATATGATGATTCCTATGATGTAATGATGATGAGTTATGATGATAGTTCCATGAGTTTTGATGATTCTATGATGACATGAGATATGATGATGATTGTGATGATGATGATTTTGATGATGATGATTTTGATGAATGATGATGCACCTATGATGTTATTATGAGGATGATTTTTGACGTGTGCATCATGCATTCATGTGCATCCAGACTTCGGTTCAGGACCTTGATTTCTTTGGCTTCAGTCCCATTGTGCGGATGTGAGGTATTTTGATGTGCTCCGGTTCTTGTATAGAATCGATCCTATTGATGGGGATCTATGGGGGGTTGATGGCCCAGTGTTCATCGAGCTGTGATGATTGGTACCACATGCATGAGTCTTGTTGCATTTGCATTTATGAGATAATTTGGCGCAATTTATGATATTGTGAACTTTGATGTTCCTTGATGATTATGATGATGTTGAATATGAAAATGACGTCATTTTATATATTGAATTCCTATATTGATTATTATGAATCGTTTTACTCACCCTGCCTGTTTGAATGTTGCCTCCACGTGGGTAACGTGCAGATGACCAGGTTTAGCCATGGATGATGTCGAGGATCTTTTTGGAGTTTTGAGTTGTTGGCCATTTTGGTTAACTTAGAGGGCCTTGCTCTGATAGTGTAACATCGGGTTGGGGTCTTTGAGTTAAATCATGTTTTATTTGATTTTTGTTATTTTGATTATGTTTCCGTACAAGGAAAACTTTGGATTATGCCTTTTTGAGTTTCGCTGCCTTTTGAGCAATTTTTTTTAACTTTTGGGAAAACCCGTTGTTTACGGAGTCTTGACCTATATTTGATTTATTGGGAAATGTACGTCCTTTGAGGTGATTTTTTTTTAGTTTAATATTTTACTCTGATAAATGTGAATATTTTGCCATGAAAATTGTGGGGTAGAAAAGGGTGTTACAAAATGCTGGGTGAAAAAATGAGGGTGTGACAGGAAGTTTTGAGAATCTCCCAATCATCTTTGGCTTTAGTACATATGTTGATCAATCTAAACATTTTCTTGTCAACACCATTGAAAATAATATTCAAGGCCTTAGAGTTTCCAAGAGCTTCATTATCTTCTGCATCAGCTCATTCAGCTTCAAACTTCAAACTTGTTGAACCATCTTGAGAAGTAATAACATGATATTTCCACCCTTTAATTACAACCTTCAAATTTTGGTTGTCTATGGATTTAAGAAAGGAAGTCATATTAGCTTTCCAATAGTCATAATTTGTGTTATCCAAAATAGGTGGTCTATTGATAGACCCCCCATCCTTTTGTGTTGTTCATATGAACATAAAATATCTTCCATGGAGCTCAGCAAACAGAACATGGTTCTTGCTCTGATGCCAATTGTAATTTTTTCCTAACGGGACAACTGTTGGACCAGATGTTGAGACAACTTGTCCAACTTTTAACACCAGTTTAACAACAGTTTGGCAAAAATGATACAATAATAATAAACAATGCAGAAAGTAGTAAAATAACACAAGAGATTGGTAACCTAATTCGGTGAAACCACACCTACATCTGGGGGGAACTCTACCCAATAAAGGAAATTCACTACTATGAATTAGTACACTTAGTCTTACAAAAACCAACAAACCTTATGTTGCTCAAAGCCTCTTCCTAATTCTAATGACTTTCTATTTAAGAACTCCCCCTAAATATGAGAACCTACTTATTTTCTTCTTAATCACACACCCTGTGATTGGTGTTTACAATTCAAATAACCAATGTTGAATATTGCAACTTAACTAAGACAAATTTTCTATGCCAAGTTACTAAAACATAGAGGTGCACAATGGTAAATTCCACACTAATCCATCTATGGCATTAGCTTGGAATATAAGAAACAAAATACTTAAACCCAAGCATAAATAACATAGTTCTTGCACACCAAAACTCTTGACAAATAATGAGAATTGAGTCTTCTTATATAGCAATGTATTATAGGCTTTTCTCCTTGTGGATATGCATTTAATTCGTCCAGAAAATAGTTGAATAAGTTGGATATGATTTACTCCTAAAATCTCTTAAATCAAAAGATATGATTTATTCTATTTCAAATTCAAAATTAAATTTGATTTGAACATCTCCATCTGTCAAAAAAATTAATAAGACACTGCTAAAATAACAGTATCAAATCTAATTTAAAATCAATTAGAAAATATGGAACAAACAACATCCAACAATGCCCGTTGTAAAGGTCATATGTTGTATAACACATATTGGAACACTGAGTTCAACATGTTGCACTAGTACATCCAAAATCAACTCTTCTTCTTGACTTGTAGATCTTCTATTGAGGAGAGAATCTTGGATAGACGAAATCATAACCAACTATAATCTCCATCTGTCTATTTTCAAGAGATGTTGCATCCCACATGTTAGAACATCTTGTTCAACATGTATCACCTATGCACTACAACTAGCTTCAGCAAACTCCATGTTGTTTTGTGTAATTCAATCAATCCCAATAAGACCAACATACTGAACTAGCCTCGACCTAGTTTAATTTTAAATCACTGTTGAAGAAGTGATTAAGTTATTCAAAGGCGAATTCACTAATATGCCTCTGGTCCTTTTCGGTTGGCATGGGTTGAGTTCTGGTTCCTTCTTCCTGCTATGATACCTCCAAGTGAATAGACGAAGTCGTAATGTTCAAATTTTGCAAGCAGGACCTCCATTGGATGTCTTTGATGATGTTTCTCTAGTCCTTTACTCTTTCATCCATGGTGTTAGATCTTCCGCTCTGCTTGGGTGACTTGTCGACTCATCGATGATCAATGGATCCCTACCTTCGTATGTATTCAAATCTGATTGACGGAGATTTAATTGCTTTATCGTGTCGGGGAAGAAGTTATTACGTGGATTCTGTAGTCCACGTGGGATCTTGTGATTGATCCACCAATGACGGTAATTGTGATAATTACAAGCAACTCATTGATCGAGGTTCTACCTATCATCTCAATCACATTTATTTCCTCATGACCTAGACACATAGTGCCACTCGATCCTCATTTTAGGGTTCAATATCAATTAATGTTCGGAAGAGGTGCTCTGATAACGGGTCACCGCTGGATTTCGTTGCGTTGCAGACCTTCACCAATGTTGATAATTGAGGTAAAACTAAATTGGAAGATTTTGTGATGTATGAAGTGATTATCTCCTTCTCTCGGTGGCCTCAGTAGAAATATAACTTTGAATCGATGATGATTTATTTGTTGAGTTTCGTGGAAATTAGCATTCAATTTCCACATATGGCACCACTGTTACATACTTGAACTAGAATTGGTGTTAATCGGTGATGGAAGACACTGAATCAGTGGTGCTGATCTCTGATGCAGTGACTAGGGGTGGACTTGCAAGGTTAGCACTCTAACGTTTAATTCAATTCAGAGTCCAAGATGAGTATAATGAAAAATAGAGATCAGAAAGTGTATTTTGAATCTCATGTGTGCTAACTTTATACGTTGGATTATTTTAACGGGACCTACGCATGGTTAGACATTTGCTTTGGGTCTTTGACCGGTGCACAATATATATATATATATATATATATATATATATATATATATATATATATATATATATATATATATATATATATATATATATATATATATATATATATATATATATATATATATATATATATATATATATATATATATATATATATATTTTATCCATGTCACCGTCATTTTACACACACAAGAACTTAGATGCCACGTTGACATATGCTTGCATGCGCACCTAACTAATTCACAACTGACCATGTCCTTTAATATTTTATTTAAGATCATCAACTATTCAATGTTTTAAAAACAAAGAAGACTATATATATTTTAGATTTCATAAGCCTAGAAGAAGACTTACCAAAAATATTTAACTTTAAATTTTAGAAACATTAAAATATAAGATGCTTACATAAGCGATATATGCATTGATGGTTATATAAATAATTAATGTTTTTATAGAAAACTTCATAATCAAGTGTTTTCAATTTCAACTACTCCATCAACAACATGTTAGCAATATCCCCAATAGGATGGCCCTTTGAAGAGTCCATAAGCCATAACCAGAATCCAAATCACTTCTTCAAAGACGCTTCTGATCAATTATTTCACTTTCATCATACAGAAAATACTTCAACTGATCCATCACAGGCTACAAGTAGCGACCTTAGCATGGTGAAGAAGCTTGTTCATAACGCTAGCGAACGCGATCGCTGCAAGAAGATCAATAACTTGTATTCATCACTTCGTTCACTTCTTCCTTTATCAGATCAAATGGTACGTACTTCATTTCCTCTCTCTTTGGAGACCCTAACTATTAAACTTCATTCATTATTATTAACAGTATTGATTATTTCCTATGCTGCAGAAGAAGTTGAGTATTCCATTAACGATTTCAAGAGTCTTGAAATACATACCGGAGTTACAGAAACATGTGGAGGGACTGATCAAGAGAAAAGAAGAGATCTTGTTCAGACTTTCGCCGAAAGTTGATCATGAGGTAAAGAATCATAGTTACAACTCAGGTTCTGTGGTTTCAAGTTGTAGAGTCAATGATAGTGAAGTTAGTATTCAGATTTCATGTTACAGTACTGTCCAGAATGTTCCACTATCTGAGATCTTGCTCTATTTAGAAAATGATGGGTTTCTGCTTCTAAATGTTTCTTCCTCTGAGACATTTGGAGGGAGAGTCTTCTATAATTTGCATTGCCAGGTGGATGAAAGAAAGAGAATAGAATCAGATATTCTAAATGAGAAGCTCTTATCAATAATGGAGAAGTAGGGGAAGTTTCATCTCAATAAAAATTAGTTACATTGGCTTTCATTTTTTATGATCAAATGAACTCATATATCCATTTTATATGATGTATGATTGTGTGTACAATTATTAGCTCATATGTTCCTTCTATTTAAGTCACAATTAATATTAACTAGTATTCAAGTATTTAATTTTTATAGTTTTACTTTAATGTAGTTATTTTAATCTTTTTATCTATTTACTAGTTTATTTTATTTTCCTATTTTTGATTTGGTTTTTAATTAAGTTGAGAGAGGTTATTAGAGTGTTGGTTGAAATCTTGAATCTGTTTGAGGTGAGAAAAGATAATGGTTGCTATCTCCTTTTCTTGAACCACTGTATAATAATCATGCATTCTCTTTATTTTGTTTTTAATGGCAAAACAAATATATAAATAATAGAGAATTACAAATCCATCAATAGTATAAAAAGTATAAAACTCAAAGAGTAAAAAGCATAACAAAGAACAAAGGAAAAAGAAAACAGCGAGACAATAAACCACAAACAATCAAACTAAAAATCCAGAAGAAAAAAAAAAACAAGTTGACCATTGAGAAAAAATCACACATTTAAACCTCACCCAATAAAAAATATAGACTAGATCTCAGACTATCACGACCACCATCAACAAAATAAAGACCCCTAAAATGGAACCATAACCACAATAATTTTTGAATTTGATTTAAATTATTGAACATACTACAAAGAAAGAACATGAGTCCATACCTCATTTAGCAAGAAATTGATTCCATACCAAACAATTGTTCTTCTTCTCCACCTCTTTCACATTTGTTGAAGCGGCGAAAAAAATCATAGCATTATGCATTGTCCAAATAGTCCAATTCTCCACCATATAAAAGAAGATGTAAAAGAAATACTAAGATTCAATTGGATTTGATAAGCATAAGTGTTGCGGTGAGAATAGGATATTAAATTATTGATTAATTTGAATCGCATATTTAGTTCACAACCGGTCTTTGATTTATCTGAAGGAAAGGTTAAAGAAAGGAAAAAACCTAGTTTTGCATCGTAAACACAATGCGGGGAGAGATCTAAGGTTCGGGGGTTGGTTAAGCTTAGGGAAGATATTAGCACCCTAAACTTTTGTAGTACTCTACAGGAACCACTTGTTTTAATGTTGATATTTTGCTCATTATTATCTGCTTAAGGGTATATGCTAAGGGTTAGAAGGTGAAAAGAAAGACCTAAGGGTTAGTCCTAAGTTTACTCGCCAAGATTCGCATCTTGAGCCTATGTATCCGAGGTAGGGGATGAAATCAGAGTAATCGTAGTTCCCCTCGAAAGGGAGGAAGAGAAACTTATTAACTATGATCAAGGTTTCAATGGGGAATAAGCATTCTTAAGAAAGCACTTACGTGGAGTGCGTCGACTCCTATTTCTACATTGTAATTGAATTGAATTTAAAAATGGTAAAATAGGTATTCCACGGCGGAAAACCTAATACGGAGTACGGCGACTCCTTATCCTAAAGTTATAGGATAAAGGGTAAAGTTGTCAGCGGCAGGACGCCTATGCAATTAGGGTTTGAGTGGTGAAAGATGTAAGGGTTAAGGATTATTGACGCGACGATCAAACGACTATACCTATCCTTCGGAGGGGAATTAACAGTACAATAAATATAATGAAAAATTATCAAGCAACGCTATTGAAATATTGGAAGATGCGCCAGAATAATAACAAAATAAAAAGCGACGATATCCTCGCATAATTTACAATCATGAAAAATGAAATACAAACAAAATATGAGGTTAGTAAACGAGAAGAAATGAAAAATAATGTTAGGAATGAAATAATAATTAGACGAAAGTTCAACGGGAATGTCAAGAATTTTTATTTTAGAATTTTCAATTTAGTTTAGGTTAGAAATTAGAAATTTAGGTTAAAAATATTGTAAAAAAAGTTTCATAATTAATTGAAAATGATTTTAAGTTTAATGTATTTAAAATGTTAGTAATAAAAAAAAGTTTGAGTAAAATATTTGTTTATATAAAAAAAAGTTAATTTTAATTTTTTTGAGAAAAAAAATTTAATTTCAATTTTCAAAGAAAAAAATGTTAGAACTTAATTTAAAAAAGATGTTATATTCTAATTTTAAAAAAGATTTGAATTTTAATTAAAAATAAGTTAAATTTTATTTTTAAAAAAATGTTAAGTTTAAAGAAAAAGTGTTAGTTAATTTTAATATTAAGAAAAAGTTTATTTTAATTAAAGAAAAAGAATAAATCAGAATTAATAACGAAAGAAGAAAATAGAAAATAAAAAGTTAAAGGGGCGACGGATCCAGTGTGGTCGTGTCTGTGAGGTGCACCGTGGGTGTGCAAGCGTGTCACGTCTGATCAGTGATTAGTGATGATGGAGGGTGACGATGATGTGGTGTACTGTGATACGGTAGGGTCACACACAGGTGATTAAATGTACAATATATAACAATAAAACCCTAAAAATTTGCTTCTTCCTCCCCATTTGTGTTTATGGTCCGCCGCCCCCTTCTTCTTGTCCCTCTCCAACTTCTGAAATTTTCTCTCTTCCTCCTTCTTGTTTGCATGCTCTTCTCTTTTCTTCTTATTTTCTATGGACCTCTTCTTTTCTAAACCTGAAAAAAAACCACCAAAACGTTAACATCAGGGAGCTCACATTTTTTTATTTGATGATGTTGTTCGTCTTACGAGGATGATGATGTTGGTCGCGATGTTGAGTGTTCCGTAATGATGATGATTCACATGTCCGCTTGGATAAGTTGCGGGTGACAATGATGTCTCGTATGGTTGTTGAGGACAGTCGATGATGAGGAAAGTTGAGGCTTGTGGGTTTTTTTCCGGTGACGGTGGTTGATGAATCTTTTGGGTCCGTTTTTTTATTAACGGTCGCGGATCCTTTTTTCACTGATGTTTGATGATTTTTATGCTGAGGATTTTTTAGGGTTTTGGTTTGCGGCGGACCCCCCTTTTTCACTGATGTTTTGTGATGATTTTATACTTTTCATCTTGGTTCTGGGCCTGGATTTTGTGACTTACGTTATTTTCTTAATGGTAATTTCTGAGATTTGATTTGGCTTCTTAGAACAGATGGATCCGCGGATTTGTTGGTTATTAGTTTTAACGTTTTGACTTTGTTTTGAACCCAGATGGATTGTAGTTGCGTTTTTCATGGAGATTTTGTTTTGATTTATTTTGGAACAGAGATTTGTGGACTTGGCTATTCTTGGTACGAAACTGGATATGGGTTTGTACTTTGGACATCCATATTGGTTTTGGATCCGTTTGGCTTGCTGGATTTTTGGATATCCAGATTTGGCTTGCTGCATTTTTGGATATCCAGATTTGGCATGCTGGATTTCTTTAAGGCACTGTTTGGCTGACCAAATAACACTTTTTCAAAAGCACTTTCTCTCTCTCTCTCTCTCTCTCTAGGAATAAATTGAACAGATATTGTCGGGTTGTGCCGAGGTCAGAAAGTGAAGTCGGGAGTTGGCAGTGACCTCGTCGTTGTTGCCCTCCCGACACGCCCAATGATGAAACTTTCCTGAGGGTGTCGGAATAATTAAAAAACCATTTTTGATGCAACTTAATCCTAACCAGATGACGATTATTTTCATGTGTTGTCGGTTTTGTAGGTTCGAAAAGTTGAAGGTTGAAGATCGTCATGAAGAACACTTAGAGAAAATTAGGATTTTTAGGACCTTAGAAAAATTAGGATTTAATTTGTAATTCCCAAATAAAAATGTAATTATTCTTGCATATTTTGTAATAAACTTTGTACAAAAATGAATAAATTCAATCTTTTTAATAAATGAAATCCTATTTCCCGACCAAATTTCTCCGATTAAATTCATCAGACTAAATTCATCTGATTAAATTTATCTGATTAAGTTCATCCGAATAAGCTTGGATGTTCCAACCTCCGAATTCGACAGTTAAACATCTTGCACAACTTAGAATCACATCCAATCTAACTTCTGAGTTCAACTAATCCCTGACGATTAATCTGTATTCGATAATGAAAATTGGTGAATATTGCCTTTGACCAGATAAACAGAGAGGTCCAGTTTTTAATAACATGGATTTTCCTCCGCATCTGAAATCCCGATAAATTCTTCAAAGAAAATTCTCGCACCGATTTAACCCGAATCCACTTATATTGCAACGCACTCAGCTCCATATGGCTTATGAATCAAACAGCACTTCAAAACCTAACTGACGACTACCTCAGGTTCTTGAACCATAATTATTTGAGGAATCTATGATAATGCCTTCGCTTCATAAATTGCCAGCAGGATGCAAATTAATGACCCTTTTTCCCTTCATAAATTAAATCGCACACAGTGTGATTTTCCTGCAAAACCGACAGACTGGAAAAACCGGTTAGCGGTTAGATAAAATGCAATGCATAATGAAATGAAATGCAAAATGAACCTACTAATTTAAGGGTAAATTTTGGGGTATGAAAGTTTCCCCTATTTAAATAGCTTCACTGGATGATTTGAGCGACGAAGGCTCGAGAAATCATGGTGAAAGAGATTTAAATACAGATAACAGAAAATTTTGCCCTTAGATGCAGTGATATGCAATGCTATGGACAAAACGAAATGAACTATAATGCTAACAATGCCATGAATCTAGTATGATGCATATGAATAAAATGATAAATGCAAGGATGCAGACGACACGACGAGATGAGGACAGACGCCACGAGCAAACACACACTGGGGAATACGGCGCACTGGGGAAGCAGCACGACACTGGAGAAGTCTAAAGTGATGACCAACCGGTGCGAGTGCGACCAATTGTCACTTTTAGAAATAAACGATAAGACGGGATCCTCAATGGAGATGGCACCGACGAGATGGTCTCCACTGGGGAAATATCCAAGAGTAACTGTTCAACAGGTTCAGGCATGATCGGCTGATACTTTAGGGTAGGATCAAGTAGACAGAATGCGGGAGCATTGAGCAAGAATAACATCCGAGCTTCTGGAAACAGGATCTTTAGGAATCATTATAAAATATACAGGGTAAAACCCGTTGTATGCCACAATAAATGGACTTTAAGGGGGACTGCCCTGATAAGTTTCTCGAGAGAGAAATGCCACTTATCGTTGGAAGGGGCTTACATACCATAATCAGGTGGATAAGCTCTCAAATAAAGAGATGGTCGCTTATATGGGGATAAAGGATGAAATGATTGATAAGCTCCTCTGGAGGGACTGTCGCTCATCTGCATGAAAATAAGCTTCCATGATCAAAATATGATCCTACTTCTTCTTTAACTAAATGATTTACTTAGAAAGGGTAAATAAACTTCCCCACACTTCAAATTTTGTGCGCTCTGAATAGGTCTCAGTTTCTTCTTTTCCTAAAGGGTAAAATAAACCTCCTCACACTTCAAGGTTTGGTGTTCCCTGAATAGGTCTTAGTTTTTTCTTTTACTAAAGGGTAAAGTAAACTTCCCCACGCTTCAAGGTCTGGTGTTCCCTAAATAGGTTTTAGTTTCTTCTTTTACTAAAGGGTAAAATAAACTTCCTCATACTTCAAGGTTTGGTGTTCCCTGAATAGGTCTCAGTTTCTTCTTTTACTAAAGGGTAAAATAAACTTCCCCACGCTTCAAGGTCTGGTGTTCCCTGAATAGGTTTTAGTTTCTTCTTTTACTAAAGGGTAAAATAAACTTCCCCACGCTTCAAGGTCTGGTGTTCCCTAAATAGGTCTCAGTTTCTTCTTTTACTAAAGGGTAAAATAAACTTCCCCACGCTTCAAGGTCTGGTGTTCCCTGAATATGTCTCAGTTTCTTATTTTACTAAAGGGTAAAATAAACTTCCCCATACTTCAAGGTTTGGTGCTCTGAATAGGTCTCGGTTTCTTCTTTTACTAAAGGGTAAAATAAACCTCCTCACGCTTCAGGATGAAAAGGGCAATGGAAACCAGCTTCTCAATGGAGATGGCCACTTGCTGCTAGTCACGATGAAGATAGGATAAGCTTCTCAGGCGAAGAACTGTCGCTTATTTGCAAGAGTAGCAATGATAAGCTTCTCGGATGAGAACTGCTTGTCGAGGTTGTAAAATGTAATGGTAGGTTGTAAAATGTAATGTAACGTTGTAAAGTGTAATGTAACATTGTAAAATGTAATGTAAGGTTCTAAAATTTAATGTAAGGTTCTAAAATGTAATGTAATGATAAGCTTCTTGTATGAGAAATATCGCATACCGGTTGAATGTAATGTAATGATAAGCTTCTTGTACGAGAACTGTCGCATACCGATTGAATGTAATGTAATGATAAGCTTCTTGTACGAGAACTGTCGTTTGTCGGTTGAAAGATATAAAGATATAATGGTAAGCTTCTCAGATGAGAACGGTCGCTGACCGACGTTGTAAAATATAATGATAAGCTTCTCGGACGATAATTGTCGCATACCGCTGTAAAATGTAATGATAAGCTTCTCGGACGAGAATTGTCGCTTGTCAGTTGTAAAGATGTAATGATAAGCTTCTCGTACGAGAATGGTCGCTTGTCAGTTGCAAAGATGTAATGATAAGCTTCTCGGACGAGAATTGCCGCTTGTCACTTGTAAAGATGTAATGATAAGCTTCTCGGACGAGAATCGTCGTTTATCGCTGTAAAAATGTAATGATGATAAGCTTCCCAGACGAGAATCGTCGCTTGTCACTGTAAGATGTAACGATAAGCTTCTCGAGCGAGAACTGTCGCATACCAACATTGTAGAATGTAAAGATATCCAGGTTGTAAAGTGTAATGATGAACTTCTCAGATGAGAACTGTCGTTTACCGTTATTGGTTGTGATGATAAGCTTCTCGGACAAGAACTGTCGCATACCGATGTTTCAAAATGTAATGATAAGCTTCTCAGACGAGAAAGTCGCTAATCGGTATTGTAAGATGTAATGATTAGCTTCTCAGACGAGAATTGTCGCATACCGCTGTAAAATGTAATGATACGCTTCTCAGACGAGAATTGTCGTATATCTGCAAAGGGTTGTAAAGGTATAATGAGGAGCTTCTTGGATGAGAACCTTCGTTTATCAGTATTGTAAGATGTAATGATAAGATTCTCAAATAAAGAGAACGTTCGCATATCTGCAAAGGTATTGTAAGAGGCTCTTCCTGAAAGATAATGCAAAACAAATGCACGTCCAGGTAGGTTCGGCGACCGACATGACCGAAGTTCAATCTAGAATCGAGCTAGAAAGCATCTGCCAAACAAGATTCCATTGAGGGAATGAGCTCACATGGGGATTATCTTATCCCAGCGCGGAAAGATAACTGAAATAACCATCGTCCACGAGGATTGAACTCCGTGGTGAAACTGGAAATAATAGGTATTCTATACTTAGGGTTGACGATCTACTTGGAGAGAGCGGAAAAACCCAATTACTCGGCGATAACGACAAAGGATGACACAAATAGAAAATAGGAAGATGATAATGCGTGTGTTAATGTGTATGAAAATGCCATGCTTATGCTCATGCACATGCATATGCTGACAAAACAGATGAGAGGAGGAAACATGAGATGAAATAAACATCTCGACGGGGATACCCGGTGACCTCTGCAACGGTACATCTATAGAAGGATAGGAAAAGTTAATGGCGGAACTAAATCTTGCTTCAAAGTTCCAACTTCTCTGGGGAGAAGATAAATCCATTTGGGGAGAAGATATCATGACTTTACATGGGGATACAATATCATGACTTCACTGGAGGGATTGCTATCATGACTCTGAACTCTGATCAAAGAAGACCTGTTCGTTGGGAGAGTCGTCTTAGGCTTAAAGACTTCCGGGGATAAAATAAATATTCGCTTCATGGGGAAGATGTGGAGCTAGGCAGCTTCATGGAGAAAGTGTAGCGACTTCTTGGGAATAATACATCAACTTCCTGATAGAAAGGTATATCCAACTTCCTTGGGGATAAAATATATCAAACTTCTATGAGGGAACGGTACATCAAACTTCCCTGGGGAGAGTTCAACAGACTTACTGGGGAGAATTCACCAGACGTCCCCAGGGCAAGTATCTTGACTTCTTGGGGAGAATATGGCAATCTCCTGGGGAGCATTTCCTGAGGAAAGCATGGCAATTTCAATGAGGAACAGATGATTCCACTGAGAGAGGGTCCTTGAGAACCTGTGTCATTTGGAATATACCTTTTAGATCTCTGCAGTCTTGAGAGTCACTGGAGATTACCGGGTAAATCCAAAGTGTTGTCAGCTTAAAGTCTCGTTGGGGACTAGTGTTGAGGCAATGATTCGTAATTGTTTCTGCAATAGTGAGACTTACTGGGGAATGAAGACCGCCTGGAGTAAGATTCATCGGGTGCATGAAGAAGGTTGTGAAACATGCTAGTTTTGATCTTAATAGACTTTGTAGTAGTCGCCATTTTGAAAAACATAATGCCCAGAGTACCTTCTTTATGAGAGAGTCATCTCGAGAGGATTTTACAGAGAAAATGGAGTCTAATTGCCCCACTATTTTCAAACTCTTGGAGAGATTTGGTCGGATCTCGACGTAACTGGCACAGATTGACAGTGTTATGACTGAATCTTCGAGAAATAGCTCCTAAGGATGTAAGGCTTGCATTAATAGTGATTTGGAAACCGATTGCCCCTGTTTAGCAGAATCTTCAGATTTCATGGTTGAGGTCTATATGTAAATTTCTAAGATATCATACAAAATCAACACGCATGAAACGCTAATCCTGAAATTGTTAATGCAACATATATATTTGTCTTGAAGTTTTTTTGTTCTTGTTTTTTTTTTGTTTTGAAAAAGATATCGCAATAACTTGCGACCGAAATCACTAGTGGGATATGAATTTAATTTATTAAGCAAACATTAAATTGAGCATAGCTTGTAGAAGTCAGGAAACATTATCTCGTCGAGTATGCTTTCAAAAGAGATCCTACTTCAATTAGGTCTTTTAAAGGTTGTATCGTGGCTTGGTTCACGGTTTAAGAAACAAGGGATAAAGGCTCAAAATTTTATTTGTACCCACCCATTCTTCGTGATGTTCTCCAACCGTATATTCAGTTAACTGGATACGAACACTCATCTCTCAAGCGGATTTGATATGGTTGAGGACTCATTAAGGCTTTAGACGTGGCAGTCACTCACCTGTTTTGGTGTTTGATCACACGACTTTGTTCTTTATTGGGGATTCTTTATTGTAATCCTTTATTTTGGGTTTTTGCATTTATATTCCCTAACTTTTGCATGGACGACGTCTTTTGGGTTTGACTTTAAAGTCCAGAGGGATGCCCCAGTTTTGCCTAAGTCTCCTTCATAGGTTTTGACTTAGCGGGCTCTTTCTCTTTCATTCATGTTTTTTTATGAACAAGTCGTGTGACTCTTTTTTTGAAAGGCTTGTGACTGCCCCACTCTTTAGGTAGCAGAGGGATGGTCATCGTGTTTTTTTATTTCTATTCTCCTAATATGTTAGGGATAGATAAAATGGGTTCTCGAAGCTTTGCTCCTCCTTTTTTGAGAGTCTGAGCGTTTGATTAGTTTAACTGAACAACTACCCTGCCCCAGGTTAAAATTGAGGATTTTTATTTAGAAAAGAAAAACTCCTACTTCAAGGCCCAAAGGGGTTAAAGAGGGATTATCTTCCTTATATCTCCAGTGTTTGGGATGTGAAATAATGCCTTACATCATCAGCAGGTTTCAATCGAAAGCATACGACAAGAGATCTGATGTTTTGGCTCATCATCCTTCTCCCAATTCTCTATCAATGCAAGAGATCGGGTAAATTTGGCATTATAGATTATGAGAAATAATTTTAAGAGTGAATATGAATGGATTTATTCAAGATAAACATATGCATTGCATTAATTGTTCAAAACAAACCAAGTTCGTACATGCTAATTATGCTTTTACAATCAGAAAAAAGCGCATATAAGAAAATAAAGTGAACTATCTAACAAGTCCTTCTAAAGGTGTTTATGAAGTCCTGGTATTCAAGGTCGGCACAGTAGTAGTGGTCTCCTCTGGCGGAGCCTCATTGAAATGGGGAGTGTAGATATGATCACTACGAGTCGTCTTGCTTGCCCCAACTATATTCGTCACTGCTTCATTATCAGTCTCCAAGTCTTCCTTTGGAATAATTTTCTGAGACTCTTGATTGATCATGGTCACGTCATCTTGAGGAATACTAAAATGAAATGGAATAGGCTTCTAAGCAATTACCGACTTCGGCTGATTCACTGTAGGAGTATCATGCTTAGATATGTTGGAAACAGGCTTTGCAGAGCTTGATCTGGGCAAATAGAAAACCCTGAGAGGAGTCCTGATCTTCGGCTGAGGTTCATCAAAAGACAAAATCTTCTTTTCCATTAATTCCCCGACAATGGACTTGAAAGCGTAACAGTTTTCCAAATCATGGTCAGGCACACCCTCATGAAATAAACAATGAGTGACGGCGTTGTAATTGGCAGGTGGAGGATTTGGAGGTGGACCCAAAGCTCTAGTGGTAATCAGACCTTGTTGCACTAATGAAGGGTCCAACTTGGTAAAAGTCATCGGAATCGGAGGACAAGGCTTGTATTGTCTCCTATTCGGCCCATTCTGATGAGGTGCTTGCTTCTTCTCTTGTTGATAAGTAGGAACATCAGGCGCTTGTTGATAGTTGGCCGGAGCTTGTGCAGGCTGATAACCAGGTAGTGGTTGATACACTGGAGCTTGATAAATAGGAGCCGGTTGCACAGGATGATAAATAGGACCTCGTTGATTGAAGGCGGGTGTAACAGTAGCTACATAGGGTTGTTGAGCGTACTGAACCGGATAACCTTTAACATAATTCTGCTGATGTTGCCAAGGTTGATGAGCAGCCATTTTACGGTGATACCTGATCGAGCGATTCCTCGGGCGTGTAGCTCCTTTATGACGGTCGAAGCTCGGAGTTTTGAACTTTGAAAGACTGACTTGTTGAACTGGTTGAGCAACAGTAGGAGGCACCAAACCGGGTTGAAGATCATAAGGAGGTACATTTGCAACAGTAACGGCTGGTTGAGGATCCCAAATATCACCGGTAATCTCAGAGACAACAGTGGGCTGAGTATCCATCTTTGCATTCATAACTGGTAGCATCTCTATAATCCGCCCCACACTTCCTCGAAGATCTTCGAGTTCATTGCTAATACGGTCAAACTCTTGATTTTGTTATGCCATTCTTTTTCGAGCCCGGGCTCTAGTATTGTACTGATGCAGAGGACCCTGGGTGACGAAACTGGAAGGCGAGAGAACCGAGAATGAGAAACTGGAGGGAAAGATGCAATGCAAGACATGATGCTAATGCAATGCAATGGTTTCAAAAATTTCAATGGTCGATTGCAAATACTCCTTTTTAGGAAAGCTGAAAAAGGTTTTAGGCTTTAAAGTATAGAACTTTTTTTGCATTTGCAAAGGACTATTGAATTCCTTGAAAGTAGGAATGATATGATGCTTTATAGATGCAATGCACAAGAACACAAAAGCACACAAAGGTCCTAGGTTAGAGGTATATGAGTGGAGTCAAGGTCTACCCATCCCAAAAAGGTATGTATTATAGGTTAGTTGTACCTGCAGAACAAGGTTCTAAAAAGGTGTCCAAAATCATCAATCCATCTTTCGGATATTATCTATTTCCTGAATACTCGGTGGTTAATAATATTCTCAAGAGAACCTCTTTTGAGTGTAGCATCGCGTAGAAACTATTTTGGGAATACTCCCTCATAGTCCTCGCACTATGTCCTAGATAAGGCCAAAGTGGGGTTAAGGTAACTAAGGTCCCTAGTATCACAGGCTCCGATCAAAAATAGTGAATGTTTTCATGGATACTCGTTCAACAGAACTACTTTTCAAGAGGGCCTCAACTGAGCAGTGATTCTCAAGTCAGCTTGGTCGGGAATCACTCTCTATAAGCCTCATCGAATATATCACCTTCCTATAATAATTGCACTCAAGTCCGGGTGTAGGACTTATCTCACAACAAGGATACCCTGTTGCGATGGAAATAGGATATCAAACTATTAATTAGTTTGAATCACAATTCTTAATTCACAACCGCTCTTTGATTTATTCGAAGGAAAAGGTCAAAAGAGGGAAAACCTATTTTTGCATCATAAACACAATGCGGGGAGAGACCTAGGTAAGGGGTTGGTTAAGTTTAGGGAAGGTACTAGCACCCTAAACTTCTGTAGTACTCTATAGGAACCTTTTGTTTATCGTTTACTATTTTTTGTTTTATTATTTGCTTGAAGTATATATAACGAGCTAAGGGATAGAGTAACCTAAAGACCTAAGGGTTAGTCCTAAGTTTACTCGACAAGACGTCGCATCTTGTGCCTACGTATCCTGGGTAGGGAATGGAATCAGAGTAATCGTAGTTCCCCTCGAAAGGGAGGTTAGAAACGTCTTGACTGCGGTCAAGGTTTCAAGGGGAGTAAACGTATCTTAAGGACACGCTTATGTGGAGCCTTGAAACTCCTATTTCTATGTTGAAATGTTGAATTGAAATTAGGGTTAAATTAGGGTTGACTAAATGTTCCACGGCGGAAAACCCTAAAGCAGAGTACGGCGACTCTTTGACCTAAAGTTAGGGTAAAGGGTATTTTCATCCACGGCAGGACGCCTAGGCTATTAGGGTTTTGGAAAGGTCAGGGTTTAGGACTATTGACTCGGCGGTCAAACAGCTAGACCTAATTCCTTCGGAGGGGAAAATAACGGTAAAACAAGCAAACCTGGCAAATTATTATACGGCAAAATTAAAATGCTGAAAGTAAAGAAAGCGTCGCGATAATCACTCGCGTAAATTACAGATCCCAGAAACAAATGCAAAATAAAAATAACCGCGACCATGGCCTCACGTAAAATACATCCATGGACCAAAAATAGTACGAATAAATGAAATGACGAGAAACTGAAAAAACAAGCGGACGAGGGTTAGGCGACAAGGAGAGGATTACAACAAGAGTTTTAATTTTGAATTTTTTTTAAGGGAAAAAACAATTAGTTTTGTATTTAAAAGGAGAGTTCATTTTGAAAAAATTTGTTTTGATCTAATTAAAGAAAATGTTTTTGAAAAAATTGTCTTTGAACTTATTATAAAAATGTTTTGATTTTAATTAAGGAAAATATTTTTGACTTTTGATTAGAACAAAAAAATATTTAAAATTTGATTAAAGAAAATGTTTTAAAATTATATTAAAGAAAATGTTTTAATTTTATATTAAAAAATGTTTCAATTTTTGAAAAGAAAAAATTTAAAACTTGATTAAAGAAATGTTTTAGATTAATCACAAAATTTCACTAACTATTCCTAAGATAAAACTTAAGCTAATAACATAATATGATAATCAATTAAAATAAATAAATAGCCAACAGTCAGAAAATAAATAAAGTAAAAATAATAAAAAATAAAAGAAAAACAACAAAAGGGGGTGGATATATATCCGAAATAGATGCAGCTAGAGTTTATTAAACCCTCTTCTCTTCTTCTGCACGTAGCCGTTGGCGCTTCCCTCTTCCCCATTTGGCCTCGCGGCCATGATTGACGTCTCGAAGCTTTCCGATTCCTCTTGTTCCGGGTTGCATGTGCCTGCTGACATCTCTTTCTCCCTCATCTTCTTTCTGAAACCTTCCTGAAAAACAACAAATAAACAGATCATAAATATCTCCATGGCTTACGTGGTGATGTTTTTGATGATAATTCCCGGTTTCGCGAGGGTTTATGGCCGATGATGTTGTGAGCTGAGGCCGGGGTTTGAAGCTCGTCGTCGATTGCGCTTGCCGGCGTTTGAGACCCTTGGGTTTTCGCTGCCGTCGTCGGTGTTGGGTTCCTCCGTCTGGGGTTTGAATCTTTGTCGGTTGTTATGATCCCGTCTTCCTTCTCGGCGTGGGGTGATGATGAAGTTCGGAGCTTCTGAGTCCGACTTCTTGTAGCCGTCTCTTTTTGATCCCATTTTCTGCCTAGGGTTTCAGATCCTCTTCTGGTGATCTTTTTATATCATCTGTGACTTGTGGGCCGGACTTTTATGATGATGGATTTGGTACAAACTTCTTGGCGAATTTGTTGGTGGCTTCACGTTCTTTACGACTTATTATTGTCTGTTTCTTTTCCAACTATCTGTGGAATGGCTCATCTTGTTTGCGAAAGCTAAGGCTTAATCGTGGGAACGTTTGCTGACTGATTGTGGCGAAAATGTTGCCTTGAACTGGTTTTCTTTGAACTGTTTGGACTTGTTGAACTGGTTTGGTTTGAACTGAGTTGAACTTATTTGATAACCTGGTTTTCTGTCTAACTTGTTTGAACTGGTTTTCAGAACTGCTTTGAACTGGTTTTCGAACTATTTTCGCTTGTTGGATTGTCGAAATTGATTTTTTTTCGGAGGATTGGAGTTAAGGTCCCAATGGGGCAAACCGTCCTCTTGAGAAGAAATCACTTCTCAAACTGACTTTTCAAATAAGCTCTTTTGACCAACAGCTTATTTTGAAACCACTTTTCCTCTTCCTCTTTCGGGGCCTTCGATAAGAACAGAAAACTGTCTGATAGGCCATTGGCCGAGAATCGACCTCAATGATGATACCACTCTGAGGGTATCGAAACTAACCGATTAAAGTTTTTTTTTCTGTCTTGTTTGTTTTGCAGGTTCGAAGGAATCGGAAGCTCGGGAAAAGTCGGAAAAATCGGAAAGCTTTAGGAATATTAGGAATTTAATTTTTTTTATGCAATTTTGTATTTTTGTAATTTATTTTTTATTATTTCCTTGTAAAGAACCTTAATATTTCTAATAAAATTCTTTACTATTCTCTTAAACATTATTAATATTTTTATGTTTTATATACATTTTTGATATGCAAGCAAATAACAAAACTAAAAACAAAACTTAACATAAAAATGCATGAGAATCAATTAATTCTGAAAAATAGAGATGGAAATGATTTTAAAAATGAAAAAAATAAATAAATAAATGAAGAAATAAATAAGTAAAATGAAAATAAACTTATCTAAAATGAAATAATACCAAAAATAAAATAGAAATGAAATTGGTGATTGATTTAGTGATTAAAAAACAATGAACTGAATGAAAACATTTTTATCCCTAAAACTCCAATTCCGATCCGAATAAACCGACTAATCCCGTTTCCGATGCAAACTTCCGACTAACCTCTCCGACAACGACCAACTTCATCAGAATAAATCCAGCCCAACGATTAAACTCACAACGAACAAAATTCCCGACCAACTTCAGTCCACTAACCCGAATCAATTCATTTCCGAATAGCTCAAATCTTTCTCAACCGAACAGTTCCAACTACCTCGGCCTTGACTCACATCCACTAAATCAAACGACCCAAATTTCACAAACTGACGACTGGCCATCAACAAATGACCATTTTACCCTTCAGGGACTAAACGACACGTTATGTGATATTTTCCTGCAAAAATCACATGACTACACAAACTTGTTAGTGATTAGTTAAATGCAGAAATGCAATGAAACGACAAATCTTAGGGCAAAATTTGGGGTACTACATACCCCAAGCAAGGTACGACAAATATATAGAAGCAAATAATAAAGCAAAATAGCAAGCATAAAAACAAGATAGGGATAACGCTCAAAAGATAGGAGCAATCCCCAGTGAAGTCGCCATTTTCTGTTGCGGTGAAAATAGGATATCAAATTATTAATTAATTTGAATCGCATCTTCAGTTCACAACCGGTCTTTGATTTATTCGAAGGGAAGGTTAAAGAAAGGAAAAACCTATTTTTGTATCGTAAACACAATGCGGGGAAAGATCTAGGGTTCAGGGGTTGGTTAAGTTTAGGGAAGGTATTAGCATCCTAAAATTTTGTAGTACTCTACAGGAACCTCTTATTTTAATGTGCTATTTCTAAAGTTATCTGCTTAAGAGTAATGCCAAGGTTAAGGGTAAAAAGAAAGACCTAAGGGTTAGTCCTAAGTTTACTCGCCAAGACTCAAATCTTGTGCCTACGTATCCGAGGTAGGGGATGGAATCAGAGTAATCGTGGTTCCCCTCGAAAGGGAGGTAAGGAACTTCTTGATTGTGGTCAAGGTTCCAAGGGGAATAAACGTTCATAAGGAAGCACTTACGTGGAGTGCGGCGACTCATATCTCTATGTTGTAAAGTTTCATTGAAAAGGGTAAGCTAGGTATTCCATGGCGTGAAACCTAATATGGAGTGCGACGACTCCTTATCCTAAGGCTAGGGTAAATGGTAAAATTGTCCACGGAGGGACGCCCAAAAGTATGAGTATGGCGACTCATATTCTACAGCTAGAAAGGTGAAAAATGGACGAGGGTTAAAGACTATTGACGCGGCGGTCAAACGGTTAGCACTTTTCTTCGGAGGGGAGTTTATGGTAAAATAATAAACGGTGAAAATTGATACGCAATGAAGATGTTGGAATAAAATACACATGATAGGAATGAGGGACGTGAATAGCAATAGTAATGTTAGATAATGTACAAAAAAATATATAAAAATGATTAGCAACAAGTTCATGGATAATCAAGAATGAGGTTAAGAATGAGATGAAAGTTAGACAAAATTAGAATTAATCGAAATATGATTTTGGGGTATTTTTTGAGAAAAAGGTTAAATTTTTATGCCATTAGAAAAAGGATTAGATTATGGTTAAATTAAAAGAAATGTTAGAATTTTAAAAATAAAAAGTTGGAATTTTTAATAATAAAAATGTTAGAAATTTTGAAATAATATAAAAGAGTTAGAATTTTAGAAAAAAAGGGTTAATATTTTAGAAAGAGTTAGGATTTTAAGTTAAAAAATAATTGAATTTATTAAAAAAGGGGTTAATTTTAATTATAAAAAAAAGTGTTAATTTTTAATTTTTTAAAAAATTAGAAGGGTTAATTTTTATTTTAAAAGGGAAGGTGTTAATTTAATTTACTTAAAAAGTTAGATTCTAAAAAGAAAAGGTTAGTTATTAATAAAAAAAAAAACTGTTAGTAATAAGAAAAGTTAAATTTTAGTTAGTTAAATTCAATAAATAAAAAACAGAATAAAAATAAATAACAACCAAAACGGGCTAGGCCTGGGTTGTCTGGCCCCAGGACCCGACCCAACTAATATATAAAGGGGGGAGGGGCCAAAATTAGGGTTTTAACCCTAATTTCGTAGTCCAGCGGCGGCGGCCTCCCATGGAGGGCTTGCTGAAATTTTTTTTCATGTCTCTTTCTCTGTCTTGCATATCGTTCCTTTTCCTCTCTGCCTCCTGATTTTCTCATCTTCTCACTGTTTCATCTTCTCCTATTTTCGCCATGGATCTGAAGCAAAAACAAAAAATAACAGGATGTTAGCTTACATTTTCTTTGATGATGGATGACGGTTTGAAGATGGTGGCGGTCTCGGTTTTCCGGATTTTTTGAGATGACGGTTTGATGATTGTGGGTGTTTCGTTTTTGGGTTTTGATCGTGATGAGGTCTTTTCTCCGGTCAATGATGAGCTTTCTGAGGCCGAAAAGTTTTCTCTCGCGAGTTTGACGGTGGTTGACCCTTTTCTGTTCTAGGGTTGGTGGTTGCGGATGAGATTTTGGGATGATGGTTTTCATCTTTTTGATGATGATTTTCGGTGATGATTTTTGGCCTTAGGGTTTCTCCCTCTGATCCGCGGTGGCTTTGTTTCTGATGGACTTTAGGGTTCTTGTGGCGGATCCCCTTTAGGGTTTTCGTCTATTTCTGTTTTATACTGATGTTTAAATTTTCTTCATTCTTATTTTTGGGCCTGGATTTAAATTTACATTTTTTTATGATGATATCTGAGGATTTGATTTGGTTGATGGATCCGGATTTTTCCATCGATCCAGATCTGGTTCATTGTGATTTTTTTTGTATTTGGTTTGTGGGATGACTGGATTCTCTGATTTGATTATGATTTGATATTAAATTCTAACTCATTTTTGGATCCATGATTCTGGATGAGGAGATACGGATTTGGTTTGTTGGATTGTTTCTGATCTGGATTTTGGATTATGAAATCCGGATTCTGACTTGCTGGATTTTTGGATTTCGGATATGATTTGGTCCGTGTTTTCCTTAAGGATCCGTTTGGCTGCAAAAATCACTTTTTCAAAATAAGCTCTTTTTCTCTCTCTCTCAAAGAACAGACATTATCAGATTGTTACCGAGGTTGGAAAACGGAATCGGAAGCTGCCGACGAAATGTTTTTGTTGCCCTCCCGACATGCCCAGTGATGATAATTTTCTGAGGGCGTCGAAACAACTAAAAAAACCACTTTTCGATAAAAATTTAATTAACTCCCACTGATAACAATTTTTCTCTGATATTGTTTGGTTTTGCAAGTTCGGAAGTTCGGAGATGATGAAGAATCAGATATGAAGAACTTCGGAGTTAGATCGTTTAGGACAAATTTAGGATTTTAGGACTTAAGTTATAATTTCTAAAATGTAAATTCCTGAATAATGTTGTAATCAGAAATTGTACTGAAATTGAAAATAAATAAATCCAGTCTTTAATAAAAACGAGTTATTATTTTCCGACTAAAATCCATCTGCATCTCTTTTCGAGTAAACTTGACATTTCACTATCCGAATTCAGCAACTAACAGCTTACACAATACTCAAAATTAACTGACGTTCGATACAAGTTCTGAATTTAACTGAATCTCTGAAAATTAACTCGTATTCGGTAACGGAAATCACTGAATATGGCCTTTGAATAAATAAACAGATAAATCCAATTTCTTAGCAAAATGAATTTTCTTCCGTGTTTAAATTCAAGTCGTATCTCGAGTAAACCTGACTTTTGTAACCTGAAATGAATCCATTGATACTTGCGACTAGACCAAACTGATATTTATTATTCCACTACGCTTTTGAGATTTAACTCGTAATCAACAGAGAGAGAAAAAATGAAAGTGTGCGCTTGTCAGAATAAATTCCTTGAAACAGATTTCCGCACCTATTCAACCCCAAATTCATTTATATTTCAACGCCCTCAACTCCATACGGTTTATGAATCAAACAACATTTCAAAATCCAACTGACGACTAAATCCCGGTTCTCGAATAAAGATGTACCGTGTCAAGAGGAATCTGTCGTTAATATTGTCATAAAATTCAATCCTTCTTAAGCCAAACGTCTTGTGAATCGAGCGACAGGAAAACCTAGTTGCTTGGGGAATCTCTAAGGATAAATTGACTCTGTAATCGTCAACAGATTGACGATACGCTTGCATTTCATGAATTATGTGATATGTTGGATCGAACTCTAGTGTTGTCGAAGTATGTTCGCAAGTAATTCGTGTTGTAGTCGAAGTTTGTTCTAACATGCATTAGTCAATATTGCTAGGGTTGTTAGCATATTGAATTGGGTATTGCTTGTAAGCCCAATTGTTTAAGTTAGCTTGTACCCTAAGTTGGCTTGTAATGGGTAATTGTTAAAAATCCCATTAGGTTAGTGTGCTATTTTATTATAAATAAGATGCTAGTTTCTCAATCTTGGCATAAGGAAAAATAGGAAGATAAAATCCTAATTTCAAGGGAGAGAGGTTATTTTATTATTCTTGTATACTTGTAATCTTGTTCTAAGAGAAAGGAAAGAATAACAATTTAATAACCAATCCTTGTTGTTCCTTGTTGTTTTACCTTGTCTTCTTTGTTAACCCTAACCCTTGTGTGTTTCTTGATCGTTAAGAAACCATTTATACTTTGTTTAAAGGTATCTGATTCACAACAAATTGGTGCGGTGAGCGTGGAGAAGATGCCTTCAATAAAGTATGAGATTGAAAAGTTCACTGGAGTGAACGACTTCGGTCTGTGGTGCTTGAAGATGAAAGCCCTGTTGGTTCAGCAGGATTGTTTGGATGCGTTGAAGGGTGAGGCAGCCATGGGTGCGGTGTTAACGGAAAAAGAAAGACGTTGCACAGTTGCAAGTTTTTCCACTATATGCAGTTAATAAAGCTGCATGAAAAAAGCTAGTTTTTTTTTATGTTATAGAGTTAGATCCAAGGTGGATATTTGTGAGATGTTGGATCGAACTCTAGTGTTGTCGAAGTCTGTTCGCAAGTAATGCGTGTTGTAGTCGAAGTTTGTTCTAACATGCATTAGTCAATATTATTAGGGTTGTTAGCATATTGAATTGGGTCTTGCTTGTAAGCCCAATTGTTTAAGTTAGCTTGTACCCTAAGTTGGCTTGTAATGGGTAATTGTTAAAAAGCCCATTAGGTTAGTGTGTTATTTTATTATAAATAGGATGCTAGTTTCTCAATCTTGGCGATAAGGAAAAATAGGAAGATAAAATCCTAATTTCAAGGGAGAGAGGTTATTTTGTTATTCTTGTATACTTGTAATCTTGTTCTAAGAGAAAGGAAAGAATAGCAGTTTAATAACCAATCCTTGTTGTTCCTTGTTGTTTTACTTTGTTTTCTTTGTTAATCCTAACCCTTGTGAGTTTCTTGATCATTAAGAAACCGTTTATACTTAGTTTGAAGGTATCCGATTCACAACAAATTAAAATGCACGCAGTGTTATTTTCCTACAAAAATAACAAACTGAGCAAACCGGTTAGCGGTTAGTTAAAATGAAGTACGGAATGAATGAAATACGAAATGAACCTAATGATCTAAGGGTAAATTTTGGGGTATGACAATAAGCAACAATGAATAAACCATCTTTAGCATGCTTCTAAATCCACCTACCGATTCCCTTAGAAAAGTTAACATGAAGAAGTAATAAGAAGAAATCACACACCATAGGTTCTTCGTAGACAAAGAAAGACATTCTCCATCTAAAATCCTAAGACATCCTCCCATCCACCCAACAACCAAGCTCGCCACACTCTCATCCTAGAATTATGAGATTGTAAAAAGTGTATGAAACATAATCTTTAGGGGGGACATTCCCTATCTAGGGATCAACTAAAAAGGAGGTGTGAGGCCTTGATCTTACTTCCTTATTAATCGCATCCTAAAACCAACTAGTTATATCATCTTCTTTACACCTAATAAGGTTATTCTTGTCCACCAAGAGGAGACGTGACGAAACCCTGAACATTAATAAGTTCCAAAACGTAGCGCTTATTAAGTTAAAACACAAGAAATCCCATGAAACCCCCTAACCTGTCATAAAAATGAGATGAAATACTTGTATGAACATTTTAACTGTGAAGTACAGATGAAATCATACGCAAAATCACAAAAGGAACAAACATTTAAATAAATAATATGATCTTATGTGTTGATGGGGCGTAGTAGAGTTAGGAGGGTGCAGTGAGAAAATAGAATAAGTTGGATAATAATTAGAATAATCAGAGATTTTTCTCAATGGATTCAAGTATTCCTTCAATCAAAATTTGAGAATAGATGGTGTTTTTTGGTATCTTGTCTAGGTCTTATTTAATTTGCATATAATGAATATTGTGCATGTCTATATGGTTATTTGAACTAATGTTATTGCATCTTTGTTGGATCCAGTTGCCGCTGCTACCGCTCCAAATTTTGTTTCTCATATTAACTCGATCCCTATGCTGAGTGAGATGAACTTTAAGTCTTGGAAAGAATATGTGGAGATTGTTCTTGGATGCATGGATTTAGACTTATCATTAAGGGATGAGTGTCCCACCGCCACTACTAAGAACCCAAATGAAACTAAAATAGAAAAACGGGACCAATCTAACCGAATGTGCCTGATGATGATCAACAGATCCATACTTGAAATGATTAGGGGCTCGATTGCTGAAAGTGAAAGTGCCAAGAAGTTCCTCGAAACCATGGAGTAATTCTTTACTAAAAATGATAAGGCTGAGACAAGTAGTACCTTGTCCAAACTCATTTCAATGGTTTATAAAGGTAAAGGGAACATAAGGGAGTACATCATGGAGATGTCTAATCTTGCATCAAAACTCAAGGCATTGAAGTTAGAACTTCCTGAGGATTTGATTGTGCACTTGGTTTTAATCTCTCTCCTTGCACACTTTGGGCAATTCATAGTGAGTTACAATACTCAAAAGCATAAATGGTCTCTCAATAAGCTCATATCTCACTGTGTGCAAGAGGAAGAGAGGCTAAAGAGAGAGAAGACTGAAAGTGATCACTTGGCCACTAGTTCTCAAAATAAAAGGAAGAAACCTGCGGGAAATTTTTCTCAAAATAAGAAGGCGAAGGAACAATCTAAGGAGACCACTTGCTTCTTTTGCAAAAAGGTTGGACACATGAAGAAAGAGTGTTCCAAGTATGACGCATAGCGTGAAAAGAAGTGTAATTTTCTCACTTTTGTTTGTTCCAAGTATGCTGAAAGATTCATCTATGTGGATGATGGCAATAAAGTTGCAGTAGAGGCTATAAAGACTTTTCGTTTGGATAAATCAGGTTATACTTGTTCGTTTGGAAATAATAAATTTAGCCTCTCATATGATTCAAATGTTGTTGGTTATGGTTCTTTGAATGATAATATTTATATGCTTGATATTGAATGTCCTTATAACAAAATAATGCAAATAGAGTCAGATTGTACAAAACGAAAATTAAATGAGAATTTCGCCACTTTATGACATAAGGGATTAGGACATATATCTAAACAAAGAATTCAGAGGCTTATGTCGGACGGTATTCTTAGATCCCTTGATTTGTCGGACTTTCAAGTATGCATTCAGTGTATCAAGGGTAAGCAGACAAACAAAAGGAATTTATATGCTGAAAGAGCTAAGCATGTCTTAGAACTAATTCATACCGATATATGTGGTCCTTTCCCTACATGTTATTAGAATGGACAAGGGTATTTGATTACGTTCATAGATGATTACTCGAGGTATGGCTACCTGTATTTGATTCATGAGAAATCTCAATCTTTGGACGTGTTTAATTCATTCAAAGCTGAAGTCGAACTTCAACTTGGAAAGAAAATAAAAGCTGTCAAATCCGACCGTGGAGGTGAATACTATGGTCGGTATGATGGATCAGGGGGAACAACATCCAGGGCCCTTTGGGCTTTTCCTCGATGAATGTGGAATTGTTCTGCAATACACAATGTCGGGAAAACCCAACATGAATGGAGTTGCAGAACGACGAAACCAGACTCTTAAAGACATGGTAAGAAGTATGATTAGTGAGAGAAGCATTAAAGACCTCGGTTTATATCTTTAATAGAGTACCTTGTAAAGTAGTAGCTAAGATCCCTTATGAGCTCTGGACTGGGAAAAAGGCCAGCATCAGACACCTGCACATTTGGGGATGTCCAGCTGAAGCGGGACCTTATAAGCTTCATGAAGGTAAGTTAGATGTAAAGACAGTTAGTTTTTATTTTATTGGATACGCTAAACACTCTTACGGGTACAAGTTTTACAATCCTATCACTAGAACAATTTTTGAAACAGGAAATGCAAGATTCCTTAAGGATGTAGAGTTTGGAGAGGAAGGAAGCATAAAGAGTGTTGTCTTTGATGAAGAAATTGTTTCTCACAATGATCAAGTCTTTGTACCTATCTTTGTTCCAGAAACAGTTCCTGAAATGAACAATGATGTTATTTCTAACATCCCTTAAGAACAAGACAATATTGAGTTTCTTCCTTAAGCACCACCTATAATTCAAACTCAACAACCTCAAGAGCCACCATTAAGAAGATCCATTAGAGAGAGGAAGAGTGCAATTTCAGATGATTATGTTGTATTTCATCAGGAACGTGATGATGGCATTGGTTTGACTGAGGAAGATCCTATCAACTTTGGTCAAGCTATGCGGAGTCCAAACTCTCTTAAGTGGGTTGATGCCATGAAGGATGAGATGAAGTCCATGGCTGAAAATGATGTTTGGGATCTTGTTAAATTACCTAAAGGAATGAAACCCATTGGTTGTAAATGGATATTAAAAACCAAAAAGGACTCAAAGGGTAACATTGAGAGATATAAAACTCGTCTTGTCGCAAAAGGATTTACTCAAAAGGAAGGAATTTATTATAAAGAGACTTTCTCTCCAGTTTCTTTGAAGGACTCTCTTAGGATTATGATGGCATTGGTAGCTCATTTTGATTTAGAGTTGCATCAGATGGATGTAAAGACTGCGTTTTTAAATGGAAACATTGAAGAGACAGTATATATGGTGCAACGAGAAAACTTTGTGTCAGGAGACCCAAAGTCTATGGCTTGCAAACTCAAGAAATCCATCTATGGCCTTATTCAGGCTTCTCGTCAATGGTATTACAAATTTCATCGAGTAATATCCTTATTTGGTTTTGAGGCTAATCCGGTTGATAATTGTGTATACCAAAAGTTTAGTAGGAGTAAATTCATTTTCTTGGTACTATATGTACATGATATCCTTTTGGCAAGCAACAATATAGGCTTATTACACGAAACCAACACATTTCTCACAAATAAATTTGAGATGAAAGATCTTGGGGATGCCTCCTTTGTGTTAGGACTTCAAATACTTAGAGACCGCTCTCGAGGTATTTTAGGATTGTCACAAAGGAGCTATATTGATACAGTTCTAGAGAGATTCTCCATGTAGTAAACTGGGAGACACACCTGTTGCTAAAGGAGACAAGTTATGTCTCAAACAGTGCCCCACTACGGATCTGGAAAGGCAATAGAATCATAAGGTTCCATATGCTTCACCAGTGGGAAGTCTTATGTATGCTCAAGTTTGCACCCGTCCCGGCTTAGCATTCATTGTAAGAGTTCTTGTTAGATATCTAAGCAACCCTGGTATGCATCACTGGATAGCAGTAAAGCGTGTAATACGTTACCTGAAGAGAACAAGAGACTTTGTGCTCACGTATCGTAAGTCAGATAACTTGGAGATCATTAGGTATTCTGACTCAGATTTTCCCGGATGCCCAGATAGCTGACGTTCCATATCTGGTTACATCTTTCTCTTGGTTGGAGGAGCCGTCTCCTGGAAGTCTTCCAAACAAGCTTTAGTGGCTCCTTCCACTATGGCAGTAGAGTTTGTAACGCCCTAATTTTAGTGATTAATTATTTATATTAATTAATTGATTGATTTTACGAATTAATTGATTTATGTAATTTATTTGATTTAAATGAATTAATTGATTTATTTGAGTTGTTTAGATTAATTGATTTATTGGACTTATTTGAAATAATTGATTTAATTTGAGTATTTAATTTATTTGATTTATTCTATTTGGTAGAATAATATATAATTTCTAGAATTAGTAATTGGGTTTAATTGAGAGTGTGAATAAAAATGGTGATAGTGGGTTGAGTGAGCTCAATAGTTTAATGAGAAATTTGTGAGAGTTGGTAAAGTAAAGAAAGAGAAAGAATAGGGTTAGAAAGTTGGTAAAGAGGAAAAGAGGCAAGAGGGAAAGAGGAAACCAAATTCAAGAACTCAAGAATCCATCAAAAATCAAGGTAAGGGTGGGTCTTTACATGGTTATGAGATTGTATGATAGTGTATGATGGGTAGTATCACATTTAGGATAAGAAATCCCTAATTTCCATAGTTTTGAAATTGATGATTACATGATGTATGATGGTAGAATCCTTAAATATGTGTTATAGGCTATTATAACTGTTATATAATTGTAGTATTTTGAATTCTGGAACTGGAACTTTTTACAAAATCTAATTCGGAGGTTCAGAAGGCCTCCAAACTACAAAATTCACACTTTTCTAGTTTGCTGTCAGGGAGAATTCGCATAGAAAACTATATTTTACATAGAGAACCAATAGTGAAATTCCATGGTTTATATTATGTAATGAGTCACGATGCGAGATGTATTTCGCATAGCGAATGTCGCAACGCGAGCTGTAGCGAACTTGTAGCAAGTGATGGCAGAATGAATGTAACTTTTGATTCGTAAGTCCGTTTTGGTCCCCATTCGAAGTTTCGGAAATCTAATAAATAGAGCTATAACATAGTATAGATAAGAGAATTGGTTGCCCAATATTTTTATATCTAATATGTTTGGAAATTCAATTGTGTATATGTTCTATTAATGAATTGTTGTACTGTTGCTGCCGGTTGTGAAATTATTATGGATAATTTATCGAATACTTGTGTGTGCGCTTGTATAAGTATATTTTGGTGTGTGACAATATGAAATGCATGATAGTTATTGCTTGTTGTAATGATAATACAGTTGTGGTTATATTGTAAAATGTGTTATATACCATTTGAATAGTAAATTTAATTATTGATGATGAATTAATTATTCTATGATTAATCGGTATTGTGTCTTGTGTGAATTGAGATTGGATTGTGTTGATACTTTGTGTATTATTTACTAAGTGTGGTGGTAATGTTTGAAGTAATAATTTTATGATTATGAAAATGTGATTATTGATGATGGCCTTTGTGGCGTGAAAACATTGTATAAATGAATATCAATGTATGTGGTAAGTAATTCATTGCGTTGAATTATATGTGTATGCATATGTTTGTCATGAGTCAGTTATCATGGTTTGTATTGCATAAGACTTGGACAAGACTCGTACTCACTAGGGTAGAATGACTAAGATGTTGTTCCTAGTGGGGTATAAGTGATATAGTCATACACACTGGGTTAGAATGACTAAGATGTCGTTCCTAGTGGGGTACTCACTGGGGTAGAATGACTAAGATATCATTCCTAGTGGGGTATAAGCGATGTATCCATAATTCCGAATGAGAATTAATGAGAATTGATGGGTTGTACATGAACCAACTGACCAGTTGTATTATGTTGCATTGTTATTGCATTGTGGTTGCAATATGAGATTATGTGTATTTATGTGAATTGTTGAATTGGTGAAATTGTGGATTTTGTGTATATACTTGTGAATGGTATGGTTACTTGAGTGATACTTTGTTGATGAAACTTTTAAAGTGTGAGAATAATTTTGATTATGGTTGTATGCCTTAAATTATATAGTATCTTATAATTTCAATAATTATGTGAATTCTCACCCTTTTGTTGGAATGATATTTTGTACGACATCGCTTAGGTACCGAGGAGTAAAGTTGCTTCTAGTGAAAGGTAGTCGTTGGAGTAGCTAATTTAGTTTCTTTATTCATGTTAGGTCGAGTTGTGCTCTAATCATGTAACACTGGAATCGTTTCGATTTATGTTTGTGCTCTAAGTGTTATTGAGCATGGCAAGTATATGTGTGATGTTTTGAATTATATGTGACACCCTTATTTGAGATGCATGATAATTTACTATGATTATTTATATATATTCCGCAGGGTTTAAAAGGGTGTTACAGAGTTTGTGGCTTGCTTTGAAGCATAAAATCATACAATTTGGTTGCGGAACTTTGTCACAAGCCTACACATCATTGGGAGCATTGAAAGCCCTTGAAGGTTTATTATGACAATAGTGCAACTGTGCTCTACTCCAACAATAATATGAGTTCTACAAAATCGAAATTTATCGATATCAAGTATCTTGTTGTGAAAGAAAGAGTTTAGGAGAAATAAATCTTGATAGAACATATAGGGACAAACTTCATGCTAGCTGATCCACTAACCAAAGGTTTAGCACCTAAGACTTTTCATGGGCATGTTGCTCATATGGGTCTTGGTTTTAAGGTTGCCTTAGATTAGTTGGAGTTTTTTCCTTAATTTTCTAAGTTCTATGTTTTGGTTTTATTTTGGTACAAACTTTATGTTATGTTTAATTTTCTACAGAAATAAAACTTATGACGTATTATTGTTATAACAATATCAAGTTTTTTTTGTTATGTGCAAATATTGTAACTTTGAATTGCACCTAAGGAACTTCAGTTTGATCTCACTAAAGACTCCATTAGAACCAGTTGGAAATATGCATGGTTTAGATATCACATTGCATGAAATTTCCATGCCACTCATCCATATTGATCTATGTCATCAAGTACGTTGGTGTGGTAGTCGTCAAGGTTCCTTCACATTATATGTTAGTGACGACAGCCGCGGTGATCCCATTATTGATGTATGAGGTGGACCAGATTGTGAAGTTAAAATCTAAAGAAAAATAGCATTAGGATGCCGCCTAAAGAATTATGATATAATCATTAAGATATATTAACCAAGTGGGAGATTGTTGAAATATTTTAATAATATAGTGATATATTAATATTTCAATAACTATGTGGCCAAATATATTTATTTATTAATATTAGCTATTTTATCAATAAAGTGTCTTTAAATAATTAAGTGATTAAATAATGTTAAAAAGACTATTTAGATTTTATTTATGAATTATTTAATTAATTAATTAATTATTGGATATGGATTCAAATATGAGAGGATGTTAGTATGGACCATTTGGAAATAACAGGAACCCTAATTGGCCATCACACTATATATAGGCTATGATCCCCAATATACCGTACACAAGAAAAAATATATCTTCTCCCCATCTAAAGATAATTTGAGGCATAAGGACTACCGGTTGAGGAAGAATCACAAAAGTCGTTAACTTCTGGGTTTAGGATTACCGTCAAAGAGATTTTTCTCAATGGATCTAGGTATTCCTAAAATCAATTCTCAATCCTATAATTTTATACATGTCTGTATGATTATTTTTTATTCCACACAAAGTATATGTCATAGTATGTTGAGCATGTATATTGAATTGATTTAATTCTAACATTGTATATATGATTGCATACGTAGTTGATTGTTCATGATATTGTCGATTAGATCTTAATATATACATGTTGTTGTTAAGGGTGTGAGACTATATGGTTGTTGATTGTGTAATTGAATGTATGCTTGTTGTATTCTCTCAACCTTAATATTTCTTACACTATTTATATTGCTTTGTTATTTCTCACCAATTTTACTTTCATGTTGTCCACCATAGACATCTTGTAGATACTCAAGAGTAGAGTTTGCTGCTATAAGTGAAAGTTAGTTCTTAGAGTTACTTCGTTTAGTTCTATCATTGTTTAAAAGTCCTGCTCTAATCCTGTAACATCGGGGTTAGGAATGTTTGTTTGTTTATTATGTTTTGTTGGAGTTTAATTGTTTTACTCACCTTATGTTGAAGTTGTTAAAGAGTTGAATATGATAACTCTTTATTTTGAAGAAAAAAAATTATTATAATATGAAGATTGAGACTAAAAGTCTAAGTTGAAATATTTTATATTTGAAATAATATTGATACCATCGTGATGATACCCTAAGTGAAGGTGAACGAGCGATGACAAGTATTGTATGATATTGATATTTCCGCTGTGTGTTTGCCAATTGTTTGATTTATTAAATGTTGTTGTTGGTGACACCTTAGATTGTCATGTAAAGCTTAATATATAAGTTTGGGGGTTTAGGGAGTTAAACTAGGTGACAAGCTCGCCAAGCAAAAGAAGAAGGTTAAGAAGAATAGGGGTGTACATGGGTTGGATAAACCCACCAAATTCGGTAGAGCCAACCCAAAACGATTAAAAAAAGTTGTTTGATATAGGTTAATGGATCAACACGATTTTCAAAAATAAAAAAATTGTTCAAAATAGTTAGGTTTCGGGTAAACTCGAACCTAACCCATAAAAATCAATCAACCCACATTAATTTTACCACTAACTACTAGATATTTTTATTTTTTAGGTCTCTTAATGAATTGATATATGAGCTAATATTTATATTTTAGTTTGTGGAGGATGTTTGGAAAATGTTCTTGACTCTTTTTTCTTTTTTTCTTTTTTGTAATTGATGAGTGATGACTTTGATGTGTTTACAATTAGTTGCTTCAATTTTAGGTTCTTGAACATTTTTTATTTTGCGAGTCGTGATTTTAAATTGTTTAGGATGTTGAAATTTGATTATTTTGATGTTAATGCTAATAAATTATGAGTATTTTATGTAATTCTAGGTATTACTGTAATAATACTTTGATTTTTGAAAATATTTTTATTATAAATTTATTGTAATTAAGTTTAGATAGTGATTCATACTGGAATTTAAATAGTGGGATAGAGAAAAGTGAACCATGATTTATACTGGTTTAGTACATTCGTCCACTCTAGCACCCAATCTAGTCTCTAATGATAGATCTTCAGAAAAATGTTAGTCTACCATTGTATGACAATTTTACAATTGTGTTTTTTAATATAATCAGATAATGCTAAAAATCAGGGCCGATCCAATCAATTTAGAGGCCTTGGTTAATTTTAAAAAATGGGTCTAATTTTGAATATATATATATATATATATATATATATATATATATATATATATATATATATATATATATATATATATATATATATATATATATATATATATATATATATATATATATATATATATATATATATATATATATATATATATATATATATATATATATATATATATATATATATATATATATATATATATATATATATATATATATATATATATATATATATATATATATATATAAAATTAAAAATAACACACCAAAAATACAATTGTATATTAACTAAATGAAATACTAAAATATTTAAAATATTGTTTAAATTATAAATTATTTTATATAAATTTTGTGTTTAGAACATTTTTTGACTAATTATAAAAAAAATTGGACCCCTTAATATTTGGGGCCCGGTGTTGTAGAGTTCCCTGCACTTGTGCAAGGTCGGACCTGCTAAAAACTTAAATCAACAGATAATTAACTTCATCATGAATCTTATTCTTTTGACGTATACAATTGAAGATGATGAATTCCATAAGATCATCACTCGACCTTGAAACAAACACCTTCCCAAAATTAAAATCTTCTCCAAGCTTCCATCCACAGCGGTCTTCACTCAAAAATGGTTTTGTAAAAGTTGTAAAAATGTGTGTGTGTGTGTGTGTGTGTGTGTGTGTGTGTGTGTGTGTGAGTGTGTGTGTGTGTATGTGTGTGCGTGTGTTAGAGAGAGAGAGAGAGAGAGAGAGAGAGAGAGAGAGAGAGAGAGAGAGAGAATTAGTGTGTTTGACAAAATTTAAAAGTTGTGTAAAATGTGTGATAACGCAAAAATGTATCGTATATTCCGACCCGAATTACATGCAATTAGTGTCTTTTTATTATATTTTTCATTGTATAATGTCGTATTATGTTCGTGTTTCAGGTATTTGTCGAATAAGAGTGTTCATGCAAGAAAACCGAGAAAAGAGCAAGGAAATGAAGAAAAAAATGAAAATTTTACCATTTTCTGGTACACGGCGCATGCCATGGACCTCAGAGCCACGTTTTCCAAATTTTAAAGTTCACGACATATGCCATGGACCTCATGGAATTTGCCACGGACCTCATGGCGTTCGCCATGGACTTCACGATGTTTTCTGCGAACGCGCAGTGCAGAAAAATCAAGAAACTAACTTGGCTCATTCCACTCCCATGATTTCCACTCTTTAGCATCAGTTTTTAGCATCATAACACTATATATTAGAAGTTTAACATGGAATTTGGTATCCAAGTCTTTTACAAGTTTGGGAAGTTTAGTTTTAAGCAGATATTCAGTATTAAAAAGTGGTAGTCTTTCACCATTAGTGTTAGAGCTTAAGTTTCCACCATTGTAACTTGCTTGGATCAACAATCTTGCCTTCAATTTAATTTCAGTTTTTATTTCTGGTTCACTTACCTTTACCGCTATTTATTTTCCGTCATTTATATTCTGCTTTACAAATTCTGCCATTGTTGTTGTTTTAAGCTTTTATCACTTTACTTTATTTCGCAACCATCTCTTTAAAACATTTTAAACCGCTTTTTATGTTTTCGTTTAATTCAAAAGCCGAAAATTGTTTATTTATTTTCGCAATCATGTCCGGCTAAATTTCTTAAGTCCGGTATGTGAGGATCGTCGTTCCGATGGGACTCGGTAATAAATTGGTGTAAACCTTTTCATAAATTATTTTTTTGGTTTTGGTTTTTAAGTTTAATTCTAAAGGTTTTGCATGAAAATGAAAAATAATAAAGGTTTGAGTCAATAGCACGATGGTCTAAGGCTTGACCGAATAGTAAAAACCAAACATTAATCCTAAATACAGCGAGAGAGCTTTAGAGATTAATTAAGACTTATTTAGTTTTTTTTTTTAACTTCTTGATTCAAATGGGCGAGCAAGAGCAAAATCTCATGGTCTAGGAGTATAGCTTTAATCAATAGCGTGAGAGTGTGAGATAAAGGTTTTTAAACTGGTATTTTCTATTGAAAGTAATTTAACATTAAAATAATACTAATCAGTTATAGATTCCCTGAGGTACAATGGGATCCACATCTTGGTCTCTCTTTTTTGATATATTTCCTAAATATTAATTTAGTTTTAGTTTCCCCAAATCCATATTTCATTAGCCTTAGCTTTACATAGCAGCAATAGATAACGATAGGTTGACATTGGTCTCTGTGGGTTTGATAATCTTTTATATTATTTCGATATTTTTGTGCATTTGCGGAGGCATCAAGTTTTTAGCGCCGTTGTCGGGGACCAACAGTTAATATTGTGATTCCGTTTTTACACAGTATAGACTAAGGCACTCTTGTCTCAATTACTATGTATCACCCAAATTTCCTCTACGGTTACCACTCCTAGTATTTTGAGGAACCGTAAGAGTTTCATAAATCCAACCTTGAAATACTAATGGAGGATTTCATTATGAGTCGCAAGAATCCATTACGACGCTTACTCACTCTAGAATTGAATATATGATTGAGCGATTTATGGTCGTACAAACTCTCCAGAATGAGGAGTTCAGAAAACAACATCTCCATATTTATGAAAATCTTAGGAAGCTGAGCAATATGGTTGATTCCCTCGCGACTCACATCAAGGCATTGGATACTCAAATCTCCATACTTATACAGACACTTCTAGGACCCTCCCCTGAGAGACATGTGGATGTTGTAACAACCAGTGGTGAAAAATAATTTGAAAATCCTAAGGAGAGTGATAATGAGGTTGAGGAGAGTTTTGGTGAGAAAAGAGTTGAGATTGAGAAAAACCCACCGACACCACCTGAAAGGGAGGTTGTTGAAGAGGTAGAGAAGAAAGCATCTATAGTTGTTCCTCCTCCCTATACCCCACTAATTCCTTTCCCATAAAAGTTTGTGGAAGTTAAGGTAGACTCCCAATTTAAGACGTATATGGAGGTATTGGAAAATATCCACACCAATGCACATTTGTCTGAGGTCTTGCATAAAAAGAGAAAGTTAGAGGACCATGAAACTAGGGAAATCATTAGTGTTAAGAGGGGAAGGTTATTATTTGAGATGGCAAATGAAATAACTAAGCCCAAAGATGAAAAGATGATACTCAGGATAGATCCATAATCACCACCACAAGTTCAAAAGAATGAACCACCCCACAGAAGGAATAAAAGAAAATATGAGGGATATGAGAGATGGCTTGATAAGCGGCCATGGAAACCAAAGATTATTGAAAGTTCGATTAAGGAGTCATTCTCGAGAGAATCAGCATGAGTGCTTACCCTCCTGAGTCGTCGAGCTATCGACATTAAACAAAGCGCTGCATGGGAGGCAATCCAATTTTTTTTTCAATTTTTATGCATTTCATTTGAAATTTTTAATCATTATCTTATTTTGATTTTTCACATTTGTCAAAAATTTCTGCACAACTAACCATGATGCAGACCCAAAAAGAGAGTTGAGTCGGTGCCCACGGACATTCCTATGAAAGTCGCTGATGGTGATGACACTGATGATGAGTACGATAGGAGATAGCACATCTCTCTCATCCGTAACTTTCCCCCTCCCCGTACCTCACATGGTCAGGTTCCACATGCATACATCGCACCTTCTTTTTCTAACACTTTTGCAGGTACTTCCTTCGGAAGCGGGCAATATGATGAGATGCTTCAAGAATTGCACAATTAAAGATCTCATAATGACGAAGGAGATAGTCTATTTTACATCATGTATCAAAAACAACAACAAGAGATGATGGGCTACATGCATCATAGCAAGCATCACAAGCTTCTCGTACCTTGAAAAATACGATCCTCACGATGGACGCTGAAAAAATGTTCGAACAGAGTCGTCACCGAACTTTATTCATTCCAAGGAAGAAAAAGGAAAATATCAATAAAACCTTTAAAGATATAAGAACATGGTTGTCGCAACTGTCGCGGTGAAAATTGGATACCAAGCTATTAATTAACTTGAATCTTAATTCATTTGCAACCGAACTTTGATTTGTCCAAAGGAAGGGAAAAAGATCGTAATACCCACAATGCACATGCAAATGCAAAAGCTAGAGAGTTATAGGTTCGGGGGTTGGTTAAACTTAGGGAAGGTGTTAGCATCCTAAGTTTCTGTAGTACTCTACAGGAACCTCTTGTTTTATGTTTGTTTATTGCTAAGGTTTATCTGCTTAAGGAATGAAAGACCTAGGGGTTTAATTCTAAGTATACTCGATAAGATATCGCATCTTATGCCTACATATCCTGACGGGAGTGGAATCAGAGTATCTGTAGTTCCCCTAAAGGGTTTGAGGAGTTCTTTGATTGTGGTCAAAGTTCCTACGGGATAAAGGTAGTTGATTGATTGATTTTAGGAGAAAAGACGAGTTGTCATTTTAAGGGAGATTACTTAATTTAACCACCACAATTTTGTAGGAAAATAGTCTTTGCATCGTCTTAAGAGAAGGGCTCAAGTACTCGGATTGTCAACAAGTACGCCTCTACCTCTCCTAAGACAAAGTCCCTACATAGTGATTGATTTGTTATGGGTAGGAGTTTTATCTCGCTTAAGATGATTAACATCTTATTTTCTAATGTGTTTGAAAAGTTTGAATTGAGTTGTTTGAATGTTTTTATCTAAGTTGTAAAAGATAAAAGGTCCTCCTTATGGGGTAGGATCTAAACTTAGAAGATCGACTTGAACGGGATCAAGGATCAATGGGGATTTATGATGCAAATGAGATGCATACGCACAATTGTTTAAGTTATGCGCAGGTTCTTCCTTTGGACATTATGCATGCAGTGATATAAATTGCAGGAAGGTAAAGATAAATTGCGAAAAACTAAAGGCAGATAAATAAAACCATACACAGACGCATGAAAGCGCTAAGTGAGTGTGTGAATTATGCGTATGTGAGTGGAAGTGAATAGATCGGTGCGGATACGGGAGCGTGCACGATTGATTATGAGGAGTTGATTTTAGGAGGGATGTTGGATTTTATGAAATTATGGTTATTTGGTGAGATTGATTTTATGGGAGATTAAGGTTTAGATTAGGTGAATTGAGAAAGTTATTTGATTATCTTTAGAGAAATTGATTTTAGGGAAAGTTATATTAGTTTTTTTTTATAAAAAAGTTTAGATGATAAATTAATTAAATTGTTAGTTGGAAATGATAAATAGTGACTTATTAAATAAAATGAGGTTTGGTAAGTAGAAAAAGTTTTATTATTACAAATAAATACAAATTAAATTATGAAAAATATTTTCTTATTAAATAAAAATAGTTTTTTAGTTATTATAAAAGGTTTTTATTTTATTTTAATATATAAAGAAAAGAGTGATGATTAAAAATGATTAATGATTAATTGGTTAAAAAAGTTACCAATTTGTTGTTACAAAAAAGGTGGTTGACTTAAAAAGGTTAATTATTAGTTAAAATGAAAATGATTGTTTTTAATTAATTAGATTAATTAAGGTTTGGTGGTTAATTAAAAGTTAACTAGGATTAACTAAGAGTTAGTGGGGGTGGACGGTTCTGTGTGGCAGGCTGAAAAGGGCGTAACGTGTGGGGATTCGTGAGCCGTGTGATGGTGATCCGTTGAGGGATCGTGTGATGATCGTGTGAGGTACACCATAATTACGGTGTGTGTGCAGATAATTATATTACAGTAACATGCACCAAATTGAAAAAACCTAATCTGCTAAAAAAAACCAATTCCCAAATCCCTCTTCCTCCTCCCTCCGTCGCAAGCCTTCTCGTCTCCTTCCCATCTTCTTCACTTCAAACTCTTCAACTTCTCTAATTTCTTCAACTTCCTCTTGTTTCTCCCTTCTCCGCCTTTCTTGTTTCGCGACCTATTATCTTTTATTTCCTGAACTAAATCAAACAAACAACAAAGATTAAACTGTTAGCGGAAAAAACATTCACAGTAGAGAAGAAATGGTTTCATTTCGCGGGGTTTCGATGGCGGCTGGTGTTGTGACGACGGAAAAGGTTTTTGGAAGTGACGGCAAAGGGATGGTTCACGGTGAAGGTTGGAGCAATGGAGATGACGGGAAGTTGGATGGTGGCGGTTGCGGATCGCGACGACTGTGATGGCTTTGCAATTTCCGGCGACGGCGGAGGGAGAACGCGAGATAAGTTCACTTCTTTTTCGATTTAGGTTTTTTTGTTGAATTTGGGATTTTGGTGTATTTCTGAGAATGGCTGTCTGCAGATCCCCCCGGAGTTCTCTTTGCAATGCCTCTTATATAGAGTTGTATCCACATTTTCTATTGAATGTGAGAAAATATTCTGGTGCTTCTTGAATTTGGAAATATATTAATGCTGCTTGAATGTATTGGTATAATCCATTAAGAACGTGATTTCTGCAATAAAGTTATTTCTACTTTGGCCCGAGCATGTCTGAATCACATTTCAATCTTCATATTCAAATTTGAATGTTTTCTTGTTTGACTGTTTTTGAAGGTGTCATTAACACTTGTCTCTCTGTTCCAGAAGTTTCCGTTTTCATTCGATATGTCTGATCTTGTAGACAATGTGGTAAATTATTTTCCATTCTTGAAGAAACATGTCCTTATCTCGTTTGGAATGTATTAAAACTTGTATGTGATCTCAAGTTGTGGTTGCAAATTTATTGCTCGATTACAGGTCCTTGAAAGTGCGATGGTTGATTCGTTCGTAGTAATCTTTGAGGACAGACTGCTCAGAGTACATGTGTGCATACTGAAATGGTGAGATTGGCCTCTCAGTACCCAAACAAATCCGTATCGGCGGCTCCAATTATTCCAGAAAAACCTTGAAGGTGGAGATACCGCTTTTGGCACCCTGTACATAACCATCCTAAACTGGTAAGAAAATCTGAACCTCGTTCTTGATTCAGCCGACATCGTCCTCTTCTTCCACTGCTGTGATTAAGGTCGTGCCTTGGTACTTTCTATTGACTTGGTTCTGATTTTCTTATCTTACAGTTGTTGTTAACTAGACCACTTCTATTGCGATATTCGTTACTGCACCGAAGGTTGGTGGCGGGGTAGTCGTATGTTTAAGATGTCGCCTCCTTCAACCTTGTTGTGAGATGTTTGAAGATTATCGTAGGCTCTTAATTGTTGACATGTAGTGACTGCCTTCAATGAATACTTGATGAGTTCATAATTGCATTTGTGACTCTTCTTCTTGGTTTTCATGTAGGTCATTGTCTTCTAATGGAAGCTGAGAGATGGACAAAACCGGCAGAACCGACAAGGTCCAGAGACCTTCTTCCCATGATTCCTTCTTGAACTTCTGTTGATTGGTGTTTTGGTCGTTTGCAAATGAAGATATTGCAGGATTGAGAAGGACTCAAAGGTTACTCAAGGAAAGCTCTTGTAAGTTCAGAGTAAGCCTAAGAGGGGGGGTGAATTAGGCTTTAGAAACTGTCGCACCCTAATTTTTGACCTTAAGATCCCACCTCCTTGTATTTTTTGCTCAACGCCTTTGTGTGCATGGTTTTACTAACAAGTTTGTGCAAGCATGATAATTTCAGGAAATGATGGTATTCATCCTCACGGTCGGGTATCTCAAGGATCATTACCAAGGATAACAAGTTTATGACAACTTCCAAATTAAATCGCCACATTCAAACGCACGAGAATCGAGGCTTTTACAAAATGCAGAGGTCACCCATTGCTTATTAAGGATTTCCAAGCTAGCCGTCTTCCATGCACTTGGGTTCTTAACTTTGGGTCGAATACGGGCCTAACTCATTGAGGACTCACACGATATTTATTCTCATTTCGAAGTATGGTTTAATAATCTGACTAAAGCTTATGAATTCATTATATTTTAAGGCTCAAGTCACGAGAACTCTCACAAGTTGGGTTCAAATAAGGGCAATGTTCAGCTATGCAGTACGCAAGCTGTAGGCAACTCGCGTTTGGTACGCGTTTGGTACATCTCAGAGAATAGAGAATACCTTTTGGTTGAGGATTTACTTAAGATAAAACCTTTTCTTGGTTTATGTTTGTCTTGGATTTAGACTTATTTCCTGGTGATTAGTTTGTATGCTCTATTTGATAGCAAGCAGGCATTTTTTTTTGGTTCCTTGTGGGTCATTTCTTTTAATCCTATTGGCGGTGTACGTACCACCAAATTGCATTAAATATGTCATGGTATCAATTGAATATGTCATGTTATCAAGTGAGTATTGTTGTGGTATCAAATGAATTATAACGGAAGCCCTGAGCATTGTTTGGTTTACATTAAAAACAAGGTTTCTTGCAAGGACATGACGGCATTCATACAAATGGAGTGCCAACAGTATAAAATACGAATTTAATTCAACGGCAAATATCAGAATGGTTCCTGTTGGTGCCTTCCACATAGGATTACTCTATCAACTACGGCCACACAGATACTAGCATAAATCGCAACATTGAATACAACAACACACATACAATACTAAGACCACGTACACGTGATGATCACCATCTCATCCGTCATCCAACTACATTACCGATGTACTAAACTTAATTGCCCAAATGACGAATTTAACAAATTGAAGAAAGATTCCATAATGCCTTGGTGTTGGATACGGTGCCGCAATCAATGTCGTTACCGCCAGTTGTTGTTCACGAAAACAAATCCCAGAACTGCAAGGGTCCCGGCTCAGTGTTGTAGAAATAGCCAACCTCACTCAAATCTTGTTGGCCATAATATTGTGATGATAGACTGATACGAATGTCCCGCGCCACAAAGGAAGTTGAAAACATGCAATACACAACTAGAAGATCAGAGGTGTCATTGACAGAAATCAAAGTGAAGAAATTAAGAAAACTTAAGAAGCTGCTAGCTCGGTCCCAGCCACCGGCTTTACAAGCGCCAACTGCAACCACGTACGCCGATAATTAAACATAATCTCAATTTAATTGTTTATCTGGTAGAAGACAAAAGGAAACCTTACACAAGTTGTCCGTTGTTTAACCCGCCTTCTGCAGATGCCATACCTTGCTACAATAAAGTTCCTCCGCATTAATCCCTTGGCAGCTGTTGGTCCTGTAAACAGAAGCAATACATATAAGGAGATTGGAAGAGTTAATGATGCCATCAAAAATTATGTGCGTGCAATTACCGTCAGGCCTACCATGGTTGAAGCTCATGCTAGTTTGGCTCTTGCCTATAAGGATAGTGGACATATAGAGGAACCCTGCTATGCTTTGAGTCCAAACGACGATATTGAATGGAGGCAACATATTCAATCTGGAGCAGAGCATTTTGTGGATGTATTTGCCATGACGTCAGATATGATAACCACCTGCAACATTGAAGGGAAACAATGACGAGTATGAGCTTTGTAACTAAAAAACACATAGCCTAAAAGTAACAGATCACTTCAAATATTGAATCCTACCCATTGTTGAACCAAGTTATTAGCTCATCCCTAGCCGGTACGAAGTCTGTATACGACCCTGCGAACCGTCCGCCAGAAGGAAAGTGGGGTTCATCTGCAAAAGCAAAACAGAGTTTATAATTTGCCTTAAAAGCGATTATAACATAGTCAAAATACGGACGCGTTGAAATGGAATTGGAAAGGCAATTACCGTATTTTTGAAAACAACCCAAGCATCGAAGGAACAGGGTTTCGGATGAAAAACAACTAATTTCGGGCAGCTCTCAACACAATTCAAAAACACCAACGATATCAAGGCAACAGTAACACGTCAGCATAGTTCAGAAACATTATTCGAAATCCACCAAAGACATATTCATCCATAGCAACAGAAGATTTATTCAACGAGTATGAAGATCATGTTTCACAAATCTCAGCCGTGGCAGCCATTACAAACCGTGATGTCAAAATGATGAGAGGACTGGTGGAAAGTAGATAAAATCTCCTCTGGTGTATCGAGTGGACCTGCTCTTTGATGCTACTGATGTGCAAATGGGTGGTTCACCAAATTCAATGTGTATGGAAATGAACCTGGAATGAAAACATTTGGTGTTTAGAAGTGGTTATGATAAATTTTGACGAAGAATAACACCATAAACCGGTTTAGTCTCTTTTCAAATACACCCAAACATGTTAAACTGAAAAAGGCAATAAGTTGGTATTGTCTAAAATCATCAAGTCACACGACAAAAAAGGAAAGTTTATCAAGGGATGTCGATTACAGCCGACACATTCAAGACACAATCAAAGCCAACTCATTTCTCAATTATGTTCAAACGAAAAATATAAATTCATTCATCACGCTTCAACAACAATTCCTAACATAATCACACCTTTCTAAAGAGAGAATGACACGCTTTAAATCAGCTTTCTGTTGCAAATCATACATTCAAAGCAAGAATTTCGGTACAGAATATTATTTCCAAAGTGAGATTCGACAAGGATTAATGGATATTGAATACTTTTTGAAATCTTAAAGCACATCAATAACCAAAAAGAGAAAGGGCATTTATCCTCATTTATCCTGAAACATTTGTTTCAAGCATATAAAAATGGAGCAAAGACATTTATAAAAGGGGGGAACACGACAAACATACACAAAAACATCAGACCCACGAAAGTCACACACAGCCACAAACAAATTCACAGAAACCTACAAAAAATCCATTCACAGGCGGCAATTCATAAGCCCTGAGAAAACCCCAACACTAAATAAATCCATAACATCCACAGAAAAATCCAAGACGAAATCCCAAGCACACAAAACCCAGAAGGCGAAAAACCTAAAGAAGAAGGGATCTGGAAAACTCATCTGGCTCTCCGACATCGCCGTCTCCGCTGAAGACACCGCCACCAACCATCAATCGACGCAAGACGCCTCCCTTCACATCAACGCCAACGTCACTTCTGTCGTCGACCACCGGGAATCCATAAGGTGAGCCCGTATTTCTCGTTAGCTTCTTTTACTATTGATCGTTTGTTTTGTTTATTCTTCAGGAAAAGCGGACAAAGAAAAATAGAAGAATGGAGAATGTTGAAGCAGAAGATGATAGAGAGAGAATAGAACGGAATCGGAGACCGGAGTAGGAAGTAGAAAGAAAAAGGATTGAAGAGAACGGTGGAAGCATCGACGGAGAGGGAGGGTTGATTTGGGATCCTAGGGATTTTGTTTTTTTGTTTTGTATTTAATCATGTATGTGCTCACCCACACAACTATTGTACACCTGCACACACATCACCCTTTGATGCACTCTGATCACCATCTCACGGCCCATATTGAACGTCCTACCGTAACCCCACGATACACCCTCACTGACTGCCCTCACCTGATCGTACGCGCCTCCCCTTTTATCCCTTAATTATCGTTTAATCTTTTTTAATCCACTAATCAACTCTTTTAATTAATAATTAATGACCCTAATTTAATTTTATCACCTTTTTAATATTAGCAAATCCTTTTATTAATCAACTAAATTAATTTTAATCAACTCTTTTTATTTAAAATTAAGATAATGACATTTTAAATTTAATCCATTTAATCCATTAATTAATTTAATATTAACTTTCTATTAATCTTTTAATATATTTGTCTTTTTTAACTAATTAATTTAATAATTCTAGGTGGCCTTTTTATTTATAAATAAAAACTAAATAAATCCCTTTTATAAATAAAAAAACCTTCTTTCTCAATTTAAATAACTTGTATATAATGACTAAAAACTATTTTTTAAGAAAACATTTCTCGTAATTTAATTGGTATTTATAATAATAAAACTTTTTTTCTTTAATAAGCCACTATTTATCATTTCCAACTAGCAATTTAATTAACTTATCGTCTAAATCCTTTTATTTAAATCAACCTCACCAAATTAAGTCAACATTTCCCTTAAAATCAAATTCATTTCTAATTTGTTAATCTAATAAAATAATATAATAAAAACAATCTCTCCCTAAAATCAATTCAACCTTTCTCTAATCAATCACCGTAAAATTAATAAATCCAATCGTGCACGCTTACGCTTCCACACCAACACATTCACAATTCACACACACACCTAGCGCTTTCATGCGTTTGTGTATGTCTTATCTATCAGCTTTTACTTTATCCTCAATTTATATTTACCGCATTTATTTTATCGCATTGCATGCTTCCAAAGGAAGGATCTGCCATAACCTAAACAATTGTGCGTATGCATCCCATTTGCATCATACTCCCCTTTGATCCTTGATCCCATTCAAGTCGATCTTCTAAGTTTAGATCCTACCCCATAGGAAGGACCTTTTTCTCTTATCTTTATAACTTAGATACAAACACAATTCAATTTGATCCAAACTTTTCAAACACATTAGAGAATAAGAAGTTAATCATCTTAAGCGAGATAAAACTCCTACCCCATAAGAATTCAATCAATTCGTAGGGACTTTGCCTTAAGAGAGATAGTGGCATACTTGTTGATTAAATTCCGAGTACTTGAGCCCTTTTCTTAAGACGATGCAAAGACCATTTTCCTACAAAGTTGTGGTGGTTAAATCAAGTAATCTCCCTTAAAATGATAACTCGTCTTTTCTCCTAAGATCAATCAATCAACAACCTAATCCCGTAGGAACTTTGACCACAGTCAAAGAACTCCTCAAACCCTTTAGGGGAACTACAAATACTCTAATTCCACTCCCGTAAGGATATGTAGGCATAAGATGTGATATCTTATCGAGTACACTTAGAAATAAACCCCTAGGTATTTCAACCATTAAGCAGATAACCCTTAGCAATAAACAACATTAAAACAAGAGGTTCCTGTAGAGTACTACAGAAACTTAGGATGCTAGCACCTTCCCTAAGTTTAACCAACCCCTGAACCTATAACTCTCTAGCTTTCATTTGCATTGCATTATGGGAATTTCGATTTTTATCTCTTCCTTTGGAGAAATCAAAGTTCAGTTGCAAATGAATAAGATTCAAGCTCATCAATAGATTGGTATCCAAATTTCACCGTCACAGAAACTTTTTCCAGTTTTTCGATATTCTTGAATTTTACTTGGTTATGATCTTGATGATGAAAGCAATAAAAAGCAGAATGAAAATGGACACAGAGATTTATAGTGGTTTCCTTCACAATCCGAAGGTACTCCACTCCCCTTTCCACATGAAAGAGATTTTTCACTATAGTTTTAGAATGTACAACGTATCACACCATCATTCAGTGAGTCCTACTATCTAACAACTATTCAACAACTAGTGTGCAAGAACAATCCTCTTGCAAGCACTAACCCTTGTGTCCAACAATCCTGGATCACAAGTCACAATAGAAATAATTCTGTAACTTTTTGATTTGAGAGTGATATAACAATAATATCAATACAAAGATTGATCTTCTCCTTTTGATCAAAATTCACTTTTCAATATCAATACAAGTGTTCAAAAATTCTGGATATGAAATGGTATGAACATTATGAACACTTTTGAAATATTTGAAAGTATTTGAAAAATAGTGAATTTGATTGAATGATTATTTTGAAAATTATTGGAGGTGTTTTTCAATTTGAAATATTCAGAATTTATATGAACCAAAACACCATTTCAAAAAGGTATAAATGTGTATGAATCAAATAATGAAAAGGTATAACAATCAAACAAGATTTGAATTTGGAAAGAAATAATTTTTCAAAATTCGTTGTTAATCGGTTAACACTTGAACGTTAGCCCTGAGAATTTAAAATTTGAGGTCGTTAACCGATTAACCTATATGGTTAATTGGTTAACACTATTAAAACTTAGAAAAATACTTAAGTTTAAAGTGTTATACCAGTTCCAAAATATTTTAAAACCATGCATATGCAATATGTTGATATGATGAATTATTTGAACACTTGTATATCAATTAAAGGAGTAAATTTTGATATACCAAAGCTTTGTGTCCAAGTCTTGAAAGTTATATGATCATTTGCACATGAAGCTTGATTTGCATGACAATATTGCATAGTCTTGATCTTGATCAATTTGAAAGCTTGACTTTTTGCAAACATGGAATGAGCTTAAGTCTTGTTGACATCATCAAAACCTTGAGATTGAAGTATGCTTCTACATTCTCCCCCTTTTTGATGATGACAATCAAATGAGTCTGTGTGATATCTTTGACGATGTTTCGTTCCGATCTTGGTTTGCTTCTCTCCCTATGTCCATCAACTTCCCCTATCTAAACAGAGGCAAATCTGCACAGAGAGATATTAGAAATCCAAGCTCTTCTCCCCTTTTGTCATTAGCAAAAAGGAAGGAGCTTTCAAACCAAACTAAGTTGTATCGGCATACATGACAGCATATAATCAAGCACGGCATAATAGATTGAAATAAAAATGCAGCACATAGAAAAATGCAGTAAACATTATACGGTTACAAAAGAAATTAACAACTTAACAACTTAAACATAATCCGGAAAGAAAAGCAATGAAAACAACAGCAACACATTTTTTATAAACATCTTGATCAGAAAAATCCTCATCTTCTGCTTCCTCTTCTTCACTACCTTCATCTTCTTCATCCTCTTCTTCAACGGTGTTGCAATGCTAGGAGGTAAGGATAAGGTTGCAAAGTGAAGCAATGGCCCGGGAGGTTTCTCGGTGACAATTCATAGTTTCTCGGTGCTGGGTCATCATAGTGGTGTAGAGAAACTCATTTGTGATACCTCCTTCGGGAATGGGATAGGCTTGGTTGGAAGCTGATCCTTTGCCCGCATACTTATATGTGCCGTCAACGTCTTTAATTATTTCGGTGTTCTTCACAATGGTGATTTCATTGATCTCGTTGGTTGTCGGTTTCATTTTGGTAGATGGTTCCCAGTTAAGATCCAATTTTGTCAGCTCAAGAATTCTAGAAACCAGCCTTGCATATGAAAGTCTTGTCGAGAGAGAGAGCTGTTGTTGTAGATGGTACATGATCGTAAGAATCCAGTTCACCTTGATTTTGTTCTTGATTGCGAATAAGAGTTGCATTTCCAAATCGTTGATCTGAGCATGATTGGAATCCTTTGGAATCAGAACATAGCAAATCACATAATGCAGCATCCGGTCAGAAACCATCAGATTCTTCGTATAACATAACATGCGAGCAGTCCGTTGGTTTGCTACAACCATCTCCTTCGGGAACCTATAGATTTGATAGTAATATTCCATCTTGTCATAGTTAGACCATGGCTCTTCCACGTGGTTAACCCCTTTCCTGAGAAAGTAGCCTGAGGATGGTATTTTTAACTTCGCAGCAATTTCAGACAGATTCTCTTTCAAGAGACAGTCTCGAACAGAGGTTTCCATAATATGCTCATCGTCGGCATTCAAGTACACAGATAGCTTATTCAGAAAAGCTTTAACCAAATCATGGTAGCGATTCCCAGAATCAGATACAAACTCGAAGGAAGTGATGTCGGATATCTATATGCTTTGTCCTTGAATGCATGACCGGGTTCTTTGTAATGTTTATGGCACTTGTCTTATCACATCGAAGAGGAATGCAACCGAGATCTATACCATAGTCGAGGAGTTGTTGCTTGAGCCACAGAATTTGTGCACAGCAACTTCCTGCTGCAATATATTCCGCTTCGGCTGTACTGAGTGCCACACACGCTTGCTTCTTGCATGCCCATGACACTAGTGCATTCTCGAGAATGTGACAAGTACCACTTGTGCTTTTTCTATCGGTCTTACATCCTGCATAATCAGCGTCAGAATAACCAATTAAAGAACAAGTACTACCTTTTGGATACCATAATCCGACGTTCGTTGTCCCTTTGAGATACTTTATCATTCTCTTCACGGCGGTGAGATGTGATTCCTTCGGACTTGCTTGAAAGCGTGCACACAAACAAACGCTAAACATAATGTCAGGACGGCTTGCCGTCAAATATAATAATGAACCGATTATACCTCGATATTTTGTAATATCATTTGGAGTACCGGATTCATCTTGATCAACGTACGTTCCGGATCCCATAGGAGTGGACATCACCTTGCAACTATCCATATTGAATTTCTTCAACAATTCCTTGCAATACTTAGATTGGTTGAGGAAGATTCCATCCTTTGTTTGCTTGATTTGTAGTCCAAGAAAATAGTTCAGTTTTCCCATCATGGACATCTCGAATTCTCCTTGCATCATAAGTGAAACTTCTTCGCAAAGCTCTTTGTTTGTTGATCTGAAGATGATGTCATCGACATAGACTTTAACCAATAAGGTGTTACCCTTGATCTTCTTTATGAACAGCGTCTTGTCAACCTTTCTTTTTGTAAATCCCTTTTCACATAAGAAATTGCTAAGGAGGTCATATCATGCTCTTGGTGCTTGTTTTAATCCGTAGAGTGCCTTTTTCAGCTTGTAAACATGTGAGGGATTCTTAAAGTCTTCAAAACCCGGAGGTTGTTTGACATAGACTTCTTCATTGATGTACCCATTCAAGAAAGTGTTTTTGACATCCATCTGGAACAACTGAAAATTCATAGAACAAGCATAAGCAAGTAATAATCTAATTGCTTCTAACCTTGCTACCGGAGCGAACGTTTCATCAAAATCAATTTCTTCCTCCTGGTTGTAGCCTTGTGCGACCAATCTTTCTTTGTTACGAACTATGATCCCATTCTTGTCAAGTTTGTTCTTGAACACCCATCTTGTTCCTATGATGTACTTATGGTCCGGTCTTGGTACAAGACTCCAAACTTGATTCCTTTCGAATTGATTGAGTTCTTCTTGCATCGCTACAATCCATTGGTCGACGCCTAAGGCTTCATCAATCTTGGTTGGTTCAATTTGAGACACAAAAGCCATGTCGAGACAAGCATCCTTAAGATTAAGTCGAGTTGCAACGCATTGGCTAATATCACCAATAACTTTATCTATCGGGTGATCTCTATGAGTTCTTCATTCCTTTGGAAGATCTTGATGTTCTTCAATGGTTTGAGTGACATCTTCTTGTGGTATTGCTTGATCCTTTGAAGTCTCTTCTTGTTGTTGTGAGGAATCTACTAAATCATCATCATCATCCACAATAATATTATCCTCTTTCGAGGGGTTAGTCTCATCAAAAGAAACATTAATGGATTCTTCAATAGTAAGAGTTCTTTTATTAAAAATTCTAAAATCTCTACTAGAAAGAGAGTAACCAAGAAATATACCTTCGTCGAACTTCTCATCAAACTTACCGATATTGTCCTTATTGTTGTTGAGAACAAAACATTTGCATCCGAATATGTGTAAAAATGCTATGTTTGGTTTCCTACCCTTGAACAACTCATACGGAGTCTTCTTGAGAATTGGTCCAATATTGACACGGTTGCTTACGAAGCATGTCGTGCTAACCGCCTCTGGCCAAAAATACTTAGGAAGATTTGAGTCGCTAAGCATTATTCTAGCAAGCTCCACCAGTGACCTATTCTTCCGTTCTACGACACCGTTTTGTTGAGGAGTCCTTGGTGCGGAAAAGTTGTGAGAAATTCCATGCTCTTCGCAAAAATCTTCAAAATCTGAATTTTGGAATTCTCCACCATGGTCGCTTCTTATGGAGGCTATGGTGAGTGACTTCTCATTTTGAATTTGCTTTGCATACTTCTTGAATGCTTTGAAAGCATCATTTTTCTGCACTAAAAACAATGTTCATGTGTATCGAGAGAAATCATCAACAATAACTAAAGCATAAAAGTTACCTCCGAAGCTTTTCGTTCTCGATGGACCAAAAAGATCCATATGCAACAATTGAAGTGGTCTTGATGTAGAAACCACTTGCTTGGATTTGAAAGTTGTCTTGGTCTGTTTCCCTTTTTGACATGTGTCGCATAACTTATCCTTGATGAATTTTATCTTCGGAAGACCAACAACTAGATCATGCTTTATCAACTTGTTTAAATACTCCATGTGAATGTGAGCAAACCTTTTATGTCATAGCCACGCCTTGTTGTTTTTCGCCATTAGACATTTTACCTTCAAGGATGAGTCATTAAAAGAGATCATAAAAATATTATTAAATCTTTTACCTATTAGCAAGATGTCATGGGTGACTTCATGTTCTATCAAACATTCATCCTTTGTGAAGTTGATTCGGAACCCTTTGTCACACAATTGACTTATGCTAAGTAGGTTGTGTTTAAGGCCTTCCACATAAAGGACGTCTTTGATGATTGTACATGGAGGTGCACCAACGGTTCCAACTCCAAGAATTTTTCATTTATTATCATCACCGTAAGTAACGTATCCTTTGGCCTTTAATTATAGACTTGAAAAAAAATTTATGTCCCCCATCATATGCTTAAAACAACCGCTATCAAGATACCATTGATTAGAAGTTGTCTTCAAGCATACCTCATCAATTTCTTCATCGGAGTGATGTGATGCCATAAGAGCCATATTTGCACATTTATCGCTTTCCGATTCCGATGATGAACTTATCTCATTATCGTCCCAAGAAACATAAGCCTTTTTATTCTTGAAATCCTTCTTGCCTTTGAATCCTCCTTTCTTTGCAAGTTTCGGACAATCCGGCTTTATGTGACCTTGCTTCCCACATTTGTAACATGTGACTTCTTGATTCGACGTGGATGCATCCTTTTTCCTGAAATGTCTATTCTTTTTAGGAAAAGAGGAATTTTTATTATTATTAAAAAAATTACCAAGCTTCTTTACAAGAAGCATAAAATTTTCATCTTCGGAAGTCTCGTCGTCTTTGTCATCCTGTGTCAATCTTCAAGGCAATTCCTTTGGACTTCTTTTCTTGACTTTCGTGCTTCTCGAGCCTTCCAAGTTCCAATTCGTGCTCTTGAAGTTTGCCAAATAAGGATGCAGATGTCATCGTTGAGAGACTCTTGTTTTCCGAAATAGAGGTCACTTTCGGTTGCCATTCTCTTGTTAAGGGTCTTAGGACTTTCAGGTTGAGATCATCATTGGTGAAGGTCTTCCCGAGAGCAATCAAGTGATTTGTTAGATGAACGAATCTCTTTTGTAAGACAACAATAGATTCACCAGGCTGCATACGGAACATCTCATATTCTTGACTTAACGTGTTGAGTCTTGATCTTTTTACTTCGGCGGTTCCTTCATGCGTTTCCACCAAGGTGTCCCAAATATCCTTTGTCGATCTACACTGTGATACACGGAAGAACTCGTCCATACTAAGAGCGCTTTGGAGTATGTTGATTGCTTTCTTTTCATTAAGAATATTTTTCTTATCGTCTTCATCATACGTGCTTTTCAACTTTGTGGTTCCAACGCCATTGACCATATTTACTGGATTGTGTGGTCCTTCTTCAATTGCTTCCCATATACCTTCTCCTTGGGCTTCAAGATATACCTTCATTCTGATTTTCTAGAAATCGAAATATTCTCCAGAAAACAGTGGTGGTTTATTACTACTTCCACCGTCTTTGAAAACCGAGTTAGTGCTAGCGGAAGCCATACTGAATCGTTAGGAACAGGTTACCTTAACCCGCTCTGATGCCAATTGTAAGTTAGAGTATGCCTAAGAGAGGGTGAATTAGGCTTTAGAAACTTTTTCCGTTTTTTCGATATTCTTGAATTTTACTTGGTTATGATCTTGATAATGAAAGCAGTAAAAAGCATAATGAAAATGGACACGGAGATTTATAGTGGTTCCCTTCACAATCTGAAGGTACTCCACTCCCCTTTCCACATGAAAGAGATTTTTCACTATAGTTTTAGAATGTACAACCTATCACACCATCATTCGGTGAGACCTACTATCTAACAACTATTCAACAACTAGTGTGCAAGAACAATCCTCTTGCAAGCACTAACCCTTGTGTCCAACAATCCTGGATCACAAGTCACAATAGAAATAATTCTGTAACTTTTTGATTTGAGAGTGATATAACAATAATATCAATATAAAGATTGATCTTCTCCTTTTGATCAAAATTCACTTTTCAATATCAATACAAGTGTTCAAAATTTCTGGATATGAAATGGTATGAACAGTATGAACACTTTTGAAATATTTGAAAGTATTTGAAAAATAGTGAATTTGATTGAATGATTATTTTGAAAATTATTGGAGGTGTTTTTCAATTTGAAATATTCAGAATTTATATGAGTCAAAACACCTTTCAAAAAGGTATAAATGTGTATGAATTAAATAATGAAAAGGTATAACAATCAAACAAGATTTGAATTTGGAAAGAAACAATTTTTCAAAATTCGTTCAGTGTTAATCGGTTAACCATATAGGTTAATTGGTTAACACTTGAACGTTAGCCCTGAGAATTTAAAAATTGAGGCTGTTAACCGATTAACCTATATGGTTAATCGGTTAACACTGTTAAAACTCATAAAAATACTTAAGTTTAAAGTGTTATATCAGTTCAAAAATATTTTAAAACCATGCATATGCAATATGTTGATATGATGAATTATTTGAACACTTGTATATCAATTAAAGGAGTAAATTTTGATATACCAAAGCCTTGTGTCCAAGTCTTGAAAGTTGTATGATCATTTGCACATGAAGCTTGATTTGCATGACAACATTGCATAGTCTTGATCTTGATCAATTTGAAAGCTTGACTTTTTGCAAACATGGAATAAGCTTAAGTCTTGTTGACATCATCAAAACCTTGATATTGAAGTATGCTTCTACAAGGAACCAACTTGCTGGTAGACGTGGAGCAAACTGAGGCGAGGTTTATGTGTAAAGAAAGAATGGACAGCGAGAAAGTAAAAGATACTGCCATGTCCAATGACCAATGTCGTTAAATGAAGTCTAGATACATAACTCTGACTTATCCCATTAATTGTAAATACATAACTCTGACTTTGTACCTCCTATAACCTCATGTTGTACCAAGATTCCAACTGTTCAATATAGGGATTTAAGCTTTGTACTGACTTAATTTATTGAAGTATGTTGCCGCAAATAATTAATTTCCTTTATCCCTTTAATCATTTAGATTAAATCATAACCTTGAAGTCTTCATGTGATTCCTTATAATAATAAAATTTGGTCGTGAACTTTAACTTGGCTTGATTAGAATTCTTATCTTGAATTGATGATAAATTTAATGACTCTTTGACTTGAAAGCTCAACTTGGAGTTTGAGTTTTAGAAATAAGTTTCGGATGCAGGTCACATGGAAAAGTATTTAAAATGAAGAATCCTTCACGTGGATTAGCTCTTGTCAAAGTCATGTATTTGCAAATGATGAAATTCGTCGGAAACACAGCTTAAATAAACCTTGAACGTTAAGCGGACCAAATCAAATTTGAAATTCTCTAAGCCCAGTGATGTAGGAATTCTTTTATTATAAAAGGTAGCGATGGTAATTATCCCGCATTACGCCATTATAAACAAATTGGAAGTGGACTCCAACAGCGGGATTTGCCTTAGCTTTTATAAAAACTCTTGTGATGATAAACCATGTCTTAGGGTTGAGGTGTTTGGACGATGGTCATCATCGTCATGATGTTGACATATCTCCAAGGAACATCTTGAATTAGAAAGGTTGCGCCTTGAAATGCTTGATGGCTAGGAATTTACTGGAGAGCACTGCACTCACATAAGCTGGTTAGTGGCAATAAGCACGAATGCGAAAGTAAAAAAAAACAAGAGATAGGATGCACAAAAGGGTGGCGTCTTGAGGTCAAGAATTAGGGTGTGACAGCAACTAAATTCTAGGTTCGGGAGTCGATTACGCAAAGGAAAGGTATTAACACCCTCTACGTCTGTTGTACTCAGGGAATCTCTTGATTCGATTTGTGAGAGAAGTTAGCTACGCTTGTTTATCTTCTAAAGGAAAATGGTTGTTATTTACTAGGGTGCTCGCCAAGGATTAGGGCCCTTGTGCCTACGTACTCCCTCGTGTAATGGGAAAGTCAGAGCATCGTAGTTTGTGGGACTACAAAAAAGGTTTGGTGTCAAGTCTATGCCTACATATTCTCATTGACAAATGAGAAATCAGAGCGTCCGTAGTTTGAAAGACTACGGTAGGTTGGTTTGTGTTTGAAGCGAACGAGGGTTTAGGTCGCATTCTAACTTCTAAACATTGGCTTGTATGCTCGCTAGGGGAGGCTGAAACACTAGTTCACATGCGCGGAATAAGGGACTAAATAATGTTCTTTGGAAAAGTTGTTTGAGTTGTAGATTGCACGAGGGCAGAGAAATAGTATTTAGAGAAGTTTCAATCGCACGGGGCGAGAAAAGAGAGTTTGACGTGTCATATGTTTCGTTTGGAGTGGCGATTACCTGAAGCTTAAGAAAGGCTCCTCGGGCCTAAGTAATCGGGAAAGCGAGTCAAAGACTTGAATCTCTCTCTTTTCAACCTTAATTGCGAAAGGATTTCAATGTGGTTCGAGTAAGTTAATCGGATGACGATTACTCGAAGCTTAAGAAAGGCTCCTCAGGCCAAAGTAATCGAGAAAGTGAGTCAAAGGCTTGACTCTCTCTTTTTTCCATCTCGAAAGGAGATTATGTTTGGAAAGCGTTTTGAACGATGGAAGATAGTTAAAGTATTTTAAATGGATGAGGATTACTTGAAGCTTAAGAAAAGCTCTTTAGGCCCAAGTAATCAGGACGAATCAAAGGCTTGACTCTCTCTCTTTTTCATCTTATATTATGAAAGAGCTTTGATATAATTAGAGTAGTTTATGAATGACGATTACTCGAGGCTTAAGAAAGGATCCTCGGGCCCAAGTAATCGGGAGAGTGAGTTAAAGACTTGACTCTCTCTCTCTCTCTTTTTCATTTAAGTATTGGGAAAAATAGGTTCGATTTTGCTTGTCAAATTAGAAGACAATTGTTCGAGCTTAAGAAAGGCTCCTCGGGCCCAAACAATTGAGGAGAGGAATTGAAGACTCCATTCCAACTTCCTTTTCATCTTTGTCAAAATTGTGTTTAAGTATAGTTAAGTATATTGATTTGGTTTGAAGAAAGTACTTGATGTGAACCAGGGTTTAAGTTTGCGTACGAAGCGATTAAGGTTTGAACTAAATGGTAAGAAGGTTCTAATGGTTTAGGGTAAGGTTGATGGCGAGGCAAACGGCTCGACTTACGAAAGGTATGTTTGTATAGTTTAGGGTCTCGATAATACTTAAATTTTAATCGTGGGCACTAGAAAAGTGGGCTAGTCTTCTAAATGACCAACTAGAAATAATTGATCAAATAGGTCTCACTGTAAGGAAACTCAGGAGTAAGCTTTCAATGTTGTGTATTGTGACCAAAAGGTTGATGGTGATGCTTTGAAAGCAATCAACTTACAAGGTGGAAAGTGATTTGACATTGGGTCGAGGATTTATTTCTTTTGAAAGATGGTTTGATTGGTGCAATGATAAGGCGTTGGAAAGTAGTAAAGTTATTTACACTTCATGGGAATTGGGGTACATTTTATCGAATGGGAATATGATAAGATAATTAAAAGTAAATTCATCAAACAAGTAAGAGTAAGCCACGAGATTCGAAAACCAACCGAAATCTAAAGAAAAACAAACTTAGAACGAGTGGATTTATGTGAGATTCACTCTATATGTAGTCGTCCAAACAGATTTCAAAAGTTATGTTAAGTTGCAACACAATAGAATAGAATAATACTTACAACCAAATATCATTATATTTATAACTTATACACACTAATTGACAAGTAAATATGGACCATTTAATGGTTTAGAAATAAAAATAAATAATTAAGTAAATAACTAAAATAAACAAAAAAATAATAATACCACATTCCACTAAACAATAAAACATAAGAAGAAAAGATGAAAAGTTGTCATTTACTATTCTAAAAAAAATAATAAAAGGCTAAACTTAAAATTCACTTTAATTAGATTTGTGAGATAAAAGGTTAAGCTTTGTGTTAGTGTACTGTATTTGCAGAACGAAGCGCATGAGAATTATCAGCAACATTATGGATTTATTTACAAACTTTAGTTACAATATTTCAAATACTAAAGAATAAATCGTTAAGGTATAAGAGTAGCAAGATAAATATAACTAAATAAGAGATTAAAGAGTAGGAAAAACCATAGACACCGGTAGAAAAGATTTTCACTAAGTGGAAGAAATTACAACACTTCTCTCTATTTACAAAGAGAGAACGAATTACACTCTCTCTTGTAATAGGAGAACACTCACTAAAAGAAACTTATAGGAAAAAATACAATATATTATATCACTATAAATCTTTGTTTTATGTTGCAACGCTTTTTTTGGTTGGTGTAGGAATGAGAAATGCACCTCTATTTATAAGTGCTCATCTTCACAAAACCATTGGAGTTGTTACAAAACTATGGGTGCAAAATCATGGGTGTTTCTTTCTTGGTCTAGAAATTGTGACTTTATTCAACCACAATCCTTGACGAAAATCTTTTACCATGACCACAATATTTGACTATGACCATAATTTTTGACAATCTCCCATTTAAAGTCACATTTGTGATCTTCCAAAATCTTCTTTACTTTGCCAACACCATGCTGATTACGCTTCTAATAGGCCATAGGAAGACCTACACCATGCAAACTTATCAGAGTTAATCGGCTTTGTCATTACATCTGCTAGGTTATCTTTAGTGTGGATTTTCTGCATATTCGCACTTCCTTCTTCTACTACCTCTCTAACAAAATGGTATTGAACTCCTATGTGTTTTTTCCTGGAATGAAAAAATGGATTCTTTACAATGTGTAAGGCACTCTGACTGTCACAGTACACGGTAATCTTTTGTTGCTTGTGCCCGAGTTCTTCCAATAACCTTTGAATCCAAATTGCTTCTTTACATGCTTGGGTAGTGGCCATGTATTCAGCTTCTGTAGTAGACAAAGCTACAACAGTCTGCAGTTTGGATAACCAGCTTATCGTTCCTCCTGCAAGTGTGAACACATAGCTAGTAGTAGATTTTCTTTTATCAAGGTCGCCTGCAAAATTTGAATCAACATAGCCTCTGATAGTGAATTATGATCCCCCAAAACATAATGCAGCACCTGAGGTTCCTTTGATGTATCTAAGGATCCTCTTAACAACATTCCAATGTTCATTACCTGGATCTACCATAAACCGACTAACCGTTACAATTGCTTGAGAAACATCTGGTCTAGTACATATCATAGCATACATAAGGTTCCCACCGCTGATGCATACGGTACTCGAGACATTTCCATCATTTCCGCTTCATTGCTAGGATTCGTACTTGAGGATAATTTATAATTGACAGGAAGTGGGGTAGATATTGACTTACAGTCTTGCATGTTAAAGCGGCGCATGACTTTCTGAAGATAATTTTTTTAAGAAAGCCAAATCCTTCTGTCTTTTCTGCCTCGGTGAATTTGCATCTCTAAAATCTTGTTTGCTGGTCCCGGGTCCTTCATATCAAACTCCCTAGCCAATTGTGCCTTCAATTCTTAGACTCGATCTTTGTTGGGGCCTACCACCAACATGTCACCCATATACAATAGCAAAATGATAAAATCATCATTATCAAACCTTTTGTAATACGTACAATGGTAAGAACTTAATCTGTTGTATCTAAGACTCATGATGAAGGAATCAAATCTCTTGTACCAACACCTTGGCGCCTGTTTTAAACCGTACATAGATTTGGTCAACCTACAAATCAAGTTTTCTTGTTCTTCAAAGCCTTCGGGTTGGAGCATATATATTTCCTCTTCAAGTTTTCCATGGAGAAACATAGTCTTTACATCAAGCTGCTCTAGATTTAGATTAAATGCAGCACACATCGCCAAGACCACTCTGATTGTGGTGAGTCTTACAATTGGAGAATATAACTCATTGAAACCAATACCTTCTTTTTGAGCATATCCTTTGACCGCCAGTCTTGCATGATATCGCTCCACCTGATCGTTACCATCTCACTTAACTTTGAACACCCATTTGTTACCGATGGCTTTCCGGCCTTTAGGAAGTTCAACAAGTTCCCATGTGTTATTTCTATGTAAGGCTTCAATTTCCTTTTGCATTGCTGCCATCCACAGAGAAGCATATGAACCATTTAATGCCTCATGAAAGGTTGATGGTTCTCCATCTTCTAATAGAAGACAATATGCATCATGACTTGCCATCACATATTCTGAGTGCCAGGATGGTTTTCTTATCTGGCGTTTTATTCTTCTGAGATTTACATTATTGACCTCAGTTGGTTCTTATTCTTCGTGCTCTGGCTCTTCTTCAGAAGAATCATTTTCTCCTGACTTTTCCTTTATCTCCACTATAGTAGTCTCCTTTATAGTGTTGTCATTTTTTTTGCTCCTTTTGTAGTTCATTTTCTACAAAGATTACATCTCTGCTAACAATAATCTTGTGGGCAGCGGGATCCCACAGGCGATACCCCTTCACATTGTCAGCGTAACCCAAGAATATGCATTTTTTGGATTTTGGGTCCAGCTTTGTTCTTTCTTGGGAGTTGTACATCACGTACACAGGACATCCAAATACATGCAAATAAGAATAATCACTCGGTTTTCCCTTCCACATCTCTATTGGTGTCTTTAAATTAATTGTAGTTTATGGCGATCGATTTATCACGTAGCAGGCAGTTTTGACAGCTTCTGCCCAGAAAGACTTTGCAAATACTGTTGTTTTCAGCATAGCTCTCGTTCTCTCCAAGAGAGTTCTATTCATTCACGCTGCTACACCATTCTGATGAGGTGTATGAGCAATAGTAAACTTTCGTTTAATACCTTCTTGCTTACAGAATGTCAGGAAATCACCATCTATATTTTCTCCTCCATTATTTATCCTCAAGCACTTAATTCTTTTCCCAGTTTCAAGTTCCACTTGTGCTTTGAACTCCTTGAATACTAAATACACATCTGACTTCTTCTTGATTGGGTACACTCATAGTCTCCTGGAGTAATCATCAATGAATGATACAAAATTTTTGCTCCACCAATGGACATTTCTGGTGACTCTCACACATCAGAATGAATCAAGTCTAGTATGTGTTTTCTTCTAGCAGTTGACTTAGAAAACTTTAGTTTATGCTTCTTGCTTATCACACAGTGCTCGCAGAAAGGTAAGTTTACCAACTTGAGCCCGAGTATGAGATTATGTTCTGCAAGAACTTTCAAGCCTCGTTCTGACATATGGCCTAGTCTGCGATGCCATATCATTGTTGTTTCTTCCTGGCTTCCAGCTGCAACTAATGTATCTGCTCCTTTCATCGTGTCTCCCAAAAGCATGTATAGATTTACAGCAACCTTGTTTACTTTCATCACTACTAGCAAACCTTTCACCACTTTCAAGATCCCACCTTGAACATGGGTCTTGCATCCGAGGTCATCTAGTTGCCAAATACACAACAAATTCTTCGTCAATCCTTTCACATGTCGCACCCCTTGAAGTGTGCGGATAGTACCATCATACATTTTTGTTAGACTAAGGCACGGATCTAGAAGGGGGGGTTGAATAGATCCCTTTTAAAAATTTGAGTGGCGCTACCAATAAAATTGGTTTTCAAAATTGTTTTCAAATGCGGAAGCGGCCTTGGAAAATATAGTCTAAAACGAACAACTATTGGAGAGCCGGATATGCGTCAAGCAGATGAATTTAAGACGATAACGGATAGTAAATCACTACACACTTTTATGCAAAACTCAGATGTGATTCACTCGTACTATTTCCTTATTCCAATGATCAAAAATTACACCAAAACTAGCAGCAAAATTAAGGCAATTTTAGTTCAGCACTTTTGTCGAACAGTTGGTGTGCACAAATACCTTAAATGATATTTGTGTTGAATGAGTGATTGAAAAAGCCTTAGTACAGTATTTCTATTGTACTTAGTAGTTAAAAAACAGTGTTTCACCAACTCACTCAATCAATACTACAATTTGACAAAATCACTTATTCTAGAATCACTTAATTTTTAAGCTGTAATTGAAAATGCAGAAAATAAAGGAACACAAGATTTGATGAGGCAGTTCCCCCAGTCGTCCTCGCGTTGGGGTACGTCTGCCCTCAATTCTACAATGAGAATTGAGATATGTATTGAATAGATATCACCTGTTTGGTAGAACAGTTATACACAAGAATCGATAGACAATTGATACAAACAATCTCAATGTTGCTGATAATTTCTACCACTTCTTGCCCCTTGATTCAAGATGAATCAAGTCCTCCAATTTGATGTGAATGACCTCCGATTGCAGCCACCTTATTGACAACTCTTCCGTTGATCAAACCTTCGGCACGGCTGATCTTAGACACACCCAAATTGAACCCGGAACGTCTTCAACCTTTCAACGCCCTAGCTACTAGATTGATCAACCTTCCGCTAATCAATCACCTTCGCACTCGCTTGATTGTTGAACCGACGATTCCGTAACAAAAGCCTTCAAAACCTGTAGTCTTGATAGGTAAAACCTCAAAGGTTTTCTCCCAAGAAACACCTGCACCAGCTTCCACTCGAACCGGATCTTCAATCACGCGTTCGAACCTTATCACCGTCGAGCAAACCACAAACCGCAGCAAAAAAATTGATTATCTGTAATTTGAGGATTTGTGAGTTGATTGAACGATGAAGATGAAGAACACTGATGCACCTCTTTCACGTTTCTTGACCTGAACACTTTCTCACAATGCTTTCAAAAATGTTAGTTGTTAAAATTGAAAAGACAGCTATTTATAGTAATATACAAAACAGACAGTTGACAGATCAATGAAACATAGCAGAATTTCTGTTTCTGCGCGCGAACGGTCGACCATAGGGTCGGCGTGCGCTGAGCCGTGTGACACTCAAACTGTCATGCGCCGAGTCAGCGGTCGACGCATGATCTTCATGCGCTGAGCCGTCTGATTCTTAAACCTGCATGCGCCAAGTTAACGGTCGACGCATGACCTTCATGCGCTGAGCCGTGTGAACTGAATGAAACTGTGTGCTGACGGTATGGTCGGCTCATGGTTCAAAAATCTGCAAAAACATAAATTTCTACAGCTTTTTGTGCATTACGTCATTGTAAAAATTGAATCATAAGTAGCGTGAATGATTTAAACGAAAGAAGGATATCTCTTAGCAAGTTGTCATCATCAAAAACCAGAGGCACGCTTGTGTTGGTAGATACTTTGCCTTCACATTCTCCCCCTTTTTGATGATGGCAACCTACTGTTACGCAACACGTGATAGGTATAGGTATGCTCCCCCTTTCTTTTACAATTATAGCGGTCGTAATCATCGTCTATCTACTGCTCAGTTCTCCCCCTTTGACAACATCAAAAAGAGGTAAACTCGTGACACAATAACAACACATTGAATCATGCATAAATGAGATACCAACAGATGAGAAGTAAACAACAGTTATACATACGATGGAGATAACAGTTAATAGATTACAGAACCACAAAAATGTCATGATAGCAACATAGAAGTAAGCAACAATCATAGTGAGTTTGGGCAGAAAAGCAAAACACAACAAACAAAATGAATGCAAGCCAAAACAGGAAACAACAAATGACATATGAGCGCATGCTAATAGCCCCGTCCACGTCCGCGACCACGACCACGCCTGTCATAGTAATGAGGATGGCGTTGGGGATGAGCTAGATCAGTAAATTCTTCTGTGATGTTATTCAAAAAGTCAAGACTGTCGACAATGGCGCGCTCTTCAGCTTGATGACAGTGAGTTAGAGTCTCGAATCGAGCGTCCAGCTGAGTCGACATTCCACTGATCCGTTCATTTTGGTTATGCAGTTCAGAACGAATTTGTGCCATTCTTTCATTTTGATCCCTCATGAATTTTTGCTGTTGTTCCTGCATATTGGTCATAAAATTTCGCTGTTCCAACTGCATCGACTGCATCATTTCTAAAATCTCCGAATTGTTTGACGGTTGTTGAGGAGAAGGTGGGTCTGCAGTGCTTGGTTGATACGGCTGATAGAATTTGCCAAGGGTGGTCCACCCGGTGTATTGCCATTCACCCCAGCCTTGGTTATTCTCCTCATCCTCATTTTCCTGTTGGTTTGAGTAGGCAGACCAGTTATTGTGTTGATTGTCATCTTGATATGTTTGTTGATAGTTTTCAGAAGGCACGTATGGTTGATGACCTTCATTAATATCGTGGTCCAGCTGAGTCTCATCAGCGGTTTCTTGTGCCTCTCCTGCATTGTCACCTTGATTGTCTTCATCTTCACTTGAGCTTCCTTCTGCTTCTTCATCTTCTCCACCCTCTGACTCATCAGCACTTTCTTCACTCGAGGAGGCAGCTGCAGCCATGGTTGAGCGCCGATAAAATCTGTACTTTTTGAGCGACTGATCCCACACATATCCCATCATAGCAAAGACCTTTGAACTGAACTCTTTATCGGAAGAAATTGGAGTATACGGAAAAGACGGGTAATTGATACCTGCAGAGTTTAAAGCTTCCTGAATGAATGAGCCATAGGCGAGCGCGGTGCCTCGCTTGGAGTCTCTTAGTTCATACATCCGGCTTGTAATATAGTACGGCCAGTTAATTTTAATGCCGTGACCTAGTATATGAATGAGATGCACTTCAGCTTGTTCGACTCTTGACAAACCACCTTGTTTAGGCCGCAGAATGCGCGCCACAATCCATTGAAGGATCCTTGGAGATGATCTGAGTTTTCCGGATGTGACGGACCTCGGAAAAGCCGCACTGTTTACAATGTGCTCCGGATAAGGCCTCTTGAGCATATTATTCAGTGCTTTGTTATACTCATAACCTTCAAGAGTTTTAGAATCGGTCACTTCGGCTAGGGGAGGTTCACCATCCTCTACAGACATATCAAAATACTTACTCCAGAATTCAGTATTTACAGTCACTTGAGTTGTTCCAATATGGGAATGAAAGTTTTCTCCGTGAAATTTATCATTCAATTCAGAGTAAAAGACACGCACCAGATCTTCGCTATATTGTACATTGCATTCAACAAATCGTTCAACACCATGATAAGTAAGAAAGTTCATGAACTCACCCAGATGCATGCGTTCAGCAACCAGTTCATAGAAGGCGTGTTGTCGAACCACTTTCCTCTTACCAATGTCTTTGTTAAAGTTTTCCCGACGAGACGGATGAACCAGGGATTCTGCAGTGATTGGCACTGTTCCGGAGGTTGACCCTCTTGATCTCTTTCTTGTAGGTCTAGAGGAAGAAGCCATGGATATAGTTTTGTGGGTACAAGGAACTCTTTACCAATGTGATGGAGAATGAAGAGTTTTGAGATGAAGGATTTTGAATTTTGAGAAGAAGGAGAGAGATAACCCTTGTTTAATGTAAGGATTAGGGTTTGATTGGAAAATGTGAGGAGATGAAGAGAGTTAGTAGGGGTAGTAGGTGTGGGTTTCTAGTAATGAAGATAAATGCAAGTGTAACTGCCCAAAAAAAAACTGAACCGTCAAGTAATCAGGAAAACTGGGTTTTTGCGCGAGCCGTCGACGGTAGCTTCTGCATGCGTCGACGCATGCTTCAGATTTTTCACCAGATACAAAAGTTAACAGGGTGCGCCGACCGCTGCCCTGTTATGGTCGACTCAATATGCAACAAACAGCAGATTTTTGTATTTTACCATATTCAGAGGTACATGCTATGCAAAAATGATGTCATGACATATAAGAAAAAAAATATCTATATACATATGCAGTAGATGTCATACAAATTTAGCGTAGTATAAGCGATATGATTTGAGATCAACAGGATTATCAAACAAAGAGAGAGAGAAAGAACAATATCACCTTGATGCCTGATTTGCTTGATACACAACATACTTATACTTACACGAATATCAAATTGTTAGAAGTACAACAGCATGATTATTTGAATGAAATAAGATAACATCAGCAAATATTATTCCCGTTCCGAAATGTCGAGGATGCCAAGTTCTCGGCGGATATGAAAGAAAGGTTCCGTTGCTAGCGGCTTTGTGAAAATGTCCGCTAGTTGGTTTTTAGTGTCAACGTGTTCAAATACAACATCACCTTTCTCAACATGGTCCCTAAGAAAATGGTGTCGAATTTCTATATGTTTAGTGTGAGAGTGTAATACGGGATTTTTGGTAAGGTTAATAGCGCTAGTGTTGTCACATAGGATAGGAATACGTTCAAGTTTAAGATTGAAATCTAGTAGTTGTTGCTTAATCCACAGAATTTGAGCACAACAACTACCAGCGGCAACGTATTCCGCCTCGGCCGTTGATAAAGCAACTGAAACTTGTTTCTTGCTATGCCAACTAACCAAGGAGTTTGAAAACAAATGACATGTACCACTAGTGCTTTTCCTATCCGATTTGCACCCGGCAAAGTCGGAATCGGAGTAACCTACCAACGAGCAATCACTACCCTTAGAATACCACAATCCATACTTCGGGGTACCTGACAGGTATCGAAGAATTCGTTTAACAGCTTTTAGGTGGGATTCTTTGGGACATGATTGGTATCGTGCACACATGCACACACTAAACATAATATCAGGACGTGACGCAGTAAGATAGAGAAGTGAACCAATCATACCTCTATATCGTTTTACCTCTACGTCCTTGCCATTTTCATCTTTATCCAAATTTACGCATGTAGGCATTGGGGTGTCTATGGCCTTGGATTTTGCCATGTCAAATCTCTTGATCAAGTCCAAACAATATTTTGTTTGGCTCACGAATGTCCCTTCTTGGAGTTGTTTAATTTGCAGGCCGAGGAAGTATGTGAGCTCCCCCATCATACTCATCTCGAATTCGCCCTGCATGAGGTCAGAAAACTCTCTCACGAGATTCATGTTAGTGGATCCAAATATAATATCGTCAACATAGATTTGCACCAAAATCAAGTGCTTTCCTTGACGTTTAATGAAGAGTGTAGTGTCAACCTTTCCTCGTGAGTACCCCTGATTAAGTAAAAACTTACTTAGTCGCTCATACCAAGCTCTAGGAGCTTGTTTGAGACCATATAAAGCTCTTTTTAACTTGTAAACATGTTCAGGGTATTCATGAGATTCAAAACCGGGAGGTTGAGACACATATACTTCTTCATTTATGTGACCGTTAAGGAACGCACTTTTAACATCCATTTGAAATAACTTAAAATCCTTTGCACATGCAAAGGCGAGTAAAAGGCGTATAGCCTCGAGTCGGGCAACCGGCGCATAAGTTTCCTCATAGTCGATGCCTTCCTCTTGGTTATACCCTTGAGCGACCAATCTCGCTTTATTACGGGTTATTACCCCGTTTTCGTCCAACTTGTTCCTAAACACCCATCGGGTGCCGATTACTCGATGGCCTCGCGGAGGAGGGACAAGGTCCCATACCTCGTTTCTTTTAAACTGATTTAGTTCCTCTTGCATCGATAAAAACCAGTGCTCATCGAGTAGGGCCTCTTTGGGGTTTTTAGGCTCTATTTGTGAAACGAAAGCGAAGTGATAACAAAAGTTACTTAGCTTAGATCGAGTGGTGACTCCCTTTGTGATGTCTCCGAGAATATTGTCAATTGGATGATCTTTACACGACTTCCAAGCTTGAGGGAGATCATCGTTTGTAGGCGGATGAGCTTCCTCAGTTACCTCATGGTGTGCATCCTTATCCTCCTCAATTTTGACTCTATCGGGTTGATCAATCCCCGTTTCGCCACCTTTGAGTATGTCTTCTGTGGATGTACCTGCACCATGAACAACACTATCCTTTCCGACATTTCTCGGATAGGACTCATCAAACGTAACGTGCACAGACTCTTCAACAGCTAGTAATCTTTTATTATAAATCCTATATGCTTTACTTGATTGCGAGTACCCTAGAAAAATGCCTTCATCGGCTTTTGAATCAAACTTGCCCAAGTTTTCCTTTCCATTGTTTAATACAAAGCACTTGCATCCAAAAACATGAAGGTGAGAAACATTAGGCTTTCGCCCTTTTAAAAGTTCATACGGAGTTTTGTTTAGAATGGGGCGGATGAGTACCCTATTCAAAACATAACATGCCGTACTAATGGCGTCGGCCCAAAAGTATTTTGGTAAACCACTATCATTAATCATTGTTCTTCCCAATTCTTCTAAAATTCTGTTTTTACGCTCCACAACCCCATTTTGTTGAGGAGTTCGTGGAGCCGAGAAGTTATGATCGATGCCATGGTTACCGCAATATTCTTCAAATAAATGATTTTCAAATTCACCTCCGTGGTCACTTCTTATTGACACAATGTTTGTATTTAACTTATTTTGGGAGAGCTTGGCAAATCTCTCAAAAGCGGCAAACGTGTCACTTTTACTCACTAAGAAGATGGTCCAACAGAACCTAGAAAAGTCGTCCACTATTACGAATCCGTAATAGTTTCCTCCTAGACTTTTGATCCTAGACGGCCCAAACAAGTCCATATGAAGTAGTTCAAGAGGTCTCGTTGTTGAAATAATCTTTTTGGATTTAAAGGAGATCCTCGTTTGTTTTCCTTTTTGACAAGCATCACAAAGGTGATCCTTGGTGAACTTAATTTTGGGAAGTCCTAGTACTAGATCTTTTGAGACAATCTTATTGAGTAAGTCAAAGTTGACATGCGCTAAGCGCCTATGCCATAGCCATGAGTCTTCACTCATAGATATGAGACATTGATCGCTTGTTGGGGATACCACATTCAAGTCAAGCATATACACATTGTTTACTCTAAAACCAATAAACACATTCTTCTTATCACTTTCATGCACAATTTTGCAGCAATCTTTTGAAAAGGAAACATTGTAACCTTTGTCGCATAATTGGCTAATGCTAAGGAGATTATGTTTAAGGTTTTCGACAAGCAACACATCGGAAATTGTAGTAGAGGAGGGATTACCTATACTACCTTTACCTAGTATCGCTCCGCGGTTGTTATCACCGTATGTTACATACCCTTTCTTCTTAGCCACGAAGTCTATGAATAAGGATATGTCTCCAGACATGTGCCTTGAGCACCCACTATCAAGAACCCATCTTCTCTCGGTGGACTCGACACATTTCACCTGTCAAAATATAACTTAGAAAAGGGAGGTACCCAATGGCATATTGGGTCCTAATAGGTTAGCGACAAGACGGTTGCGTTTGGGCAACCATTGGTAGATGCCTTTAGGAACAAGAAATCTCCTAAATCGACATTTACCAATGGAGTGGCCTTTCTTGCAACAGTAAAAGCATACAAAGTCGACATTAGAATCACTTTCACTTGCTTGATCCCTAATTACATATGCATATTTTTGATATGGGTTTATCATACTTTTTCTAAAATCCTTTTTATCGATTGCAAATGTAATTTTAGGTTCAAGTGCCTTGTCTAATTTGGCCTTAAGGTTTCTAACCTCACCTTGCCAAATATGACAAGTATCACAACCAAAGTTGAAAGGATTACTATTGTCCTTACAATCCGATTCATTATCTTTCACAATGGAAGCCTTAAGGTCCTCTAATTTCTTTTCGGACTCTAAGACTTTGTGCTCTAAATATGTAAAAATTCTTCTATTAGAAGCAAGTTTCTTAAAGGCTTCAGTTGCTTCCTTGTGTAAAACATCGAATGCGGTTTGTAATTCGGAATGAGACATATTAGATGACATATTATATCTAGAGTGACGTACCTGTTTCTTTTTCTTTTTCTGATTTGCGGAGAGACATAGATTCACGGACTCTTCTTCATCACTAGAGCTTTCATTAGAGGAGGAAGAATCACTGTCGCTTTCCCACGCGATGTACGCCCTCCTAGGCTTTGATGCTCTCTTATGTGACTTCGATTGTTCCTTTTCTTTTCCCTTGTTGTTCATTGGACAGTCCGGTTTGTAGTGACCGGGCTTTCCACATTTATAGCACGTTCCTCTAGTCTTTTTGCCTTTTTGATTGTCATCTTTGGAGAACCTTGATTGCCTTCGGAAATTTACCAGGTTCTTCTCCGAATGTTGGATGCCGTTCTTTCTCACGTACCGGTTATACCGTTTAACGAACAGCCCCATGTCCTCATTTATGTCTTCTTCTTCGTCGTCGCTTGAAGAATAATCACTTTGCTCTTTTGCTTTAGACTTCGAGGAAGAAGCCTTAAGAGCTATGGACTTCTTTTCACTCATCTTTACTTTGTCCTTCTTTTCTTTCCTTTCATGTTGGTCAAGACTCAAGAGTACCTGTTCATGCTCTTGTAGTTTGCCAAACAATGTAGTCAGGTCTAATACCGTAAGATCATTTGCCTCTTTGATGGCGGTCACTTTCGGCTGCCATTCCCTGCTAAGACATCTCAAAACTTTATTAGTAGCAAGATCATTGGAAATAGGTCTTCCTAGTGAATGTAATCTGTTTATGAGATGAGTAAATCTCTTTTGCATGTCAGCAATGGTTTCCCCTTGCTCCATGAAAAAAAGATCAAACTCTTGTATAAGAGTGTTGATTCGAGCCAACTTAACATCGTTTGTCCCCTCATGGGCAATTTGTAGTGCATCCCACATAGTCTTAGCCGTAGGGCAATGGGATACACGGTAGTATTCATCTACACCTAATGAGGAGATTAGAATGTTCTTAGCTTTCCAATCGTAATTATACTTTCGCTCATCGTCGTCGGTCCATTGTGCTTCGGGCTTTGGCACAACTTCGTTATTCTCATTTGTCATGGTTATTTCAATCGGACCATTGAGAATAACGTTCCATATCTTTCTATCTATGGAATTAATGTGCACCCGCATACAGTCTTTCCAATAGCTATAATTTTCACCGTTAAAAACGGGAGCTCTATTGTACGCCCCTTTTGGTTCGTTAGCCATTATTCTATCAATGTTGTATTTGAAGCACCGGAGAACCGGAGCTCGTGATACCACTTGTTAGACTAAGGCACGGATCTAGAAGGGGGGGTTGAATAGATCCCTTTTAAAAATTTGAGTGGCGCTACCAATAAAATTGGTTTTCAAAATTGTTTTCAAATGCGGAAGCGGCCTTGGAAAATATAGTCTAAAACGAACAACTATTGGAGAGCCGGATATGCGTCAAGCAGATGAATTTAAGACGATAACGGATAGTAAATCACTACACACTTTTATGCAAAACTCAGATGTGATTCACTCGTACTATTTCCTTATTCCAATGATCAAAAATTACACCAAAACTAGCAGCAAAATTAAGGCAATTTTAGTTCAGCACTTTTGTCGAACAGTTGGTGTGCACAAATACCTTAAATGATATTTGTGTTGAATGAGTGATTGAAAAAGCCTTAGTACAGTATTTCTATTGTACTTAGTAGTTAAAAAACAGTGTTTCACCAACTCACTCAATCAATACTACAATTTGACAAAATCACTTATTCTAGAATCACTTAATTTTTAAGCTGTAATTGAAAATGCAGAAAATAAAGGAACACAAGATTTGATGAGGCAGTTCCCCCAGTCGTCCTCGCGTTGGGGTACGTCTGCCCTCAATTCTACAATGAGAATTGAGATATGTATTGAATAGATATCACCTGTTTGGTAGAACAGTTATACACAAGAATCGATAGACAATTGATACAAACAATCTCAATGTTGCTGATAATTTCTACCACTTCTTGCCCCTTGATTCAAGATGAATCAAGTCCTCCAATTTGATGTGAATGACCTCCGATTGCAGCCACCTTATTGACAACTCTTCCGTTGATCAAACCTTCGGCACGGCTGATCTTAGACACACCCAAATTGAACCCGGAACGTCTTCAACCTTTCAACGCCCTAGCTACTAGATTGATCAACCTTCCGCTAATCAATCACCTTCGCACTCGCTTGATTGTTGAACCGACGATTCCGTAACAAAAGCCTTCAAAACCTGTAGTCTTGATAGGTAAAACCTCAAAGGTTTTCTCCCAAGAAACACCTGCACCAGCTTCCACTCGAACCGGATCTTCAATCACGCGTTCGAACCTTATCACCGTCGAGCAAACCACAAACCGCAGCAAAAAAATTGATTATCTGTAATTTGAGGATTTGTGAGTTGATTGAACGATGAAGATGAAGAACACTGATGCACCTCTTTCACGTTTCTTGACCTGAACACTTTCTCACAATGCTTTCAAAAATGTTAGTTGTTAAAATTGAAAAGACAGCTATTTATAGTAATATACAAAACAGACAGTTGACAGATCAATGAAACATAGCAGAATTTCTGTTTCTGCGCGCGAACGGTCGACCATAGGGTCGGCGTGCGCTGAGCCGTGTGACACTCAAACTGTCATGCGCCGAGTCAGCGGTCGACGCATGATCTTCATGCGCTGAGCCGTCTGATTCTTAAACCTGCATGCGCCAAGTTAACGGTCGACGCATGACCTTCATGCGCTGAGCCGTGTGAACTGAATGAAACTGTGTGCTGACGGTATGGTCGGCTCATGGTTCAAAAATCTGCAAAAACATAAATTTCTACAGCTTTTTGTGCATTACGTCATTGTAAAAATTGAATCATAAGTAGCGTGAATGATTTAAACGAAAGAAGGATATCTCTTAGCAAGTTGTCATCATCAAAAACCAGAGGCACGCTTGTGTTGGTAGATACTTTGCCTTCACAATTTTCATTTTGACAGTACCAACTCCAGCAATTTCTAGAGCATGGTCATTCCCCATCAATACATGTCCTTCTGAGATAGGTTCTTAACTGAAAAACCAGTCTCGTCGTGGATTCATATGCCATGTTGCTCCTGAATATACTATCCAACCATCATTGAGTTGAATTTTGCCTTTGGTACTAATTGATGCTCCGCTATAAAGGATTTCTCCATCATCGGAGGTACTAGTAATACATTATTGAGATGTACTTGCTTCAGAAGATTTCTCACCATTCTTCTTGTTGAACCAACATTCTTTCTTTAAGTGCCCTCTCTTGCCACAATTGTAGCATTTAAGGTTTTTTCTTCTTTGAGATTTTAATCTACCATGATTTTTAATCCCACTAGGACCACGTTCCGTTGATCTACCTCTCGTAATCGTCAAAGCTTCTATTCATTTTGAGCTTTCTTGTCGATCTTCCTTATTTTTACGCCTAGATTCTTCTTCAAGAACAGCTCCAGCGACATCATTAAAGGATAGACGGTCAATAATATTATTGTTTGTAATATTGATGACGAGTTGATCATACGAATCTGGTAAACTCTGACGAAGAAGCTTTGCTCGTTCATTTTTCACTACTGTGAAATCTGATGCAGATAGTTGAGCAAATAATGTATTCAAATCGTTGATGTGATCTGGCACCGAAGTGGATTCACTCATTCGAAGTGTGTAAAGTCTCCTCTTTAGGAAAATTCTGTTGTGAAGTGACTTGACCTCGTACAATTGGATGAGAGTATTCCAGATCTCCTTTGCAGTTTTCTTTTCTGCTATACTTGACAAAACTAAATATGTCATTGCTAAGTGCAAATTGGCAACAACATTGTCATCCATCTCTCTCCACTTTTCATCAGTTATATTTGTAAGTCTACCTTTATATGCTAGTGAGCAATTATCTTTCCTCAGGATTGCCTGCATCTTCAATTTCCACAGAGAGAAATTACTCCCACAGAATTTTTCAATCTCAAATTTTGCAGCCACTTTTTTTACTGAACTGGTTTACACAATTTCACCGTGAATAACACAATATACATGAGCAGTGTTGTATATTTTTACCGTACACTAGAATAGACCTAGTATACGTTAACAATTTTGGCTATCGAAGTCTTAAGGAACATAAAACCTAAGGATGGTTTACTACTAGCTGGACCATTCTGGCTACTTCAACTATGGCTCAATGCCACATTCGAAGTTTCTCTAAATGCCAAAGGTCTTTATGACACTAACGCCGCCATTAATGGCAGACGCATTAAAGGCGTTCGACTAAACCTTCCGACTTCGGCTGATAAGAATAAGTTAGATCGAGATGCCTTTTTCACTTACTTCATGATGTTAGCCAAGCGTTATCACTTTAATGCAACCATGAACCCCTTTTCCAAAAGAACACATGGACCTGAACAATTCACTTGACAATTCCCAACCACTGGTGAAAAGGAGAACGAATCAAAGAGGATATGGGAAGCCTTCTTGACTCCCAAATTTCTTTCTACGAGACTCGGGACCTCCAGGGAACATGTGAAGATCCTTAGCTACCAACCTAACTTGGCACCTCTCCAGTTTGGGATTAGCCAAACTATACCTCGACCCTTCATCAAAAGAAAAGTGAGTTATGCTTTAGCACCATCGACTATTCTGAAGATGATACCTTCAAAAAATAGCTCGACATGTTTATGCTCGCCCCACACTCACTCCATTTGCTTTTGAGATGTCCTACTATTGTACCCAAGCTTTTGATACTTGGTGGAGGCCTACTAGCCCTTTCTCTTCTTTGAAGAAAAAAATTCACAAAGGTAGATCTAAACACATCAAAGAGATCCAAGCTTTCCAGAAATATTTTGAAACTATGTACAGCCCAAACAACCTTAGTCGGACGATCCGTGAGGCAATTGTTACTCTGAAAGAAAAAATGCAGGTGAAGCTTCCCAGCTTAAAGATTCCTGAGTATGTGGAGGACAAATATATGTTTGCCCTAAATTATTACCCTCATAAATTTTCCCCCACTGCCCACCAGCAAAATGGCTTTGGCTTTTGCCCCTCTGTTTCTACAATGGTTCGTTTGTGGGGAATTCTTGAAGGTACATGAGAACGAATGCTTGAAGCTTGCACACCGTGTGACTCTGACCAAGCTGGACTTATACAGTTTCAAAAGCCTCTTTCATGTCGACATATATCATGTCAGGGTCGAAACTCCCATACATGAGGGTGAGGAAAACAAATAGATCTCTTCACCATCTTTCCAATCCTATAATCTCCATTCTATATATTTACAACTGCTTTTCTTTGATCACAACCGTCGAACATAGGAAGAGGACCAGGGACGCTGTTAGTGCTAAAGTTCAAACAATCCAAGGTCGAGGAAACCTCCTCCAAACTTGCACGAGTAAGTTCTCTATAGTGACACTAAGCTTTGTATCGTTCAACATCTTAAACTTAAACATTTTTTACCAGAACACCTCTTATCTAATTGTTGTGCAGGTTGACGATACCACCGCAAAGGGTGAATTCGTCGCAACGATTCTTAAACCTATCCTTGTCAAAGATTCATCCCCTGAGCCTCCTCCACATAAAAAGAAAACATGAGGTACTGGTACCAAGAAGATTCCAGCTAGCCTTAAAGTGGCTCTCACTCCAAAGGCGAAGAAAGGGAAAAAGTTCCCGCAGGGAAAGTTGCGAAGGCGACAAGCGCAGCAAGGAAATGGGCATTAAATGAAAGCTTAACTCCAACACCGGCGCATATACATTAAAGGTAAATCCACTATTCTTTATCCTTCTCACAATTTTTCTATATTGAGTATTGACATTTGACTTTTTTGCAGGGCAATTCATCAACAAAACCTGTGTGGGCCTTTAATCAAAAACCAACTCCAACCAATAACTCACCACTACATTAACCAACTGCTACCGCGGCCATTGTCGACAAAGTCAACAAACCCACTGAAGTTGATGACAACACCTCTCACCAATCGACTGGGAAAGCTTCTCTTTCTGAAACAACTTCTTCAACATCTGCAGAAGAAGAGAGGAACCAAATTGACATGGATGACGTTTCTCTAGGGGATACCTTAAACATATCTTAAGAAAAACCTAAACACTACCAGATTATAAATGAGAAAAAACTAGACATTACCAGATGATTCTAGACGTTTCAACATCTTCATTATGTCGTCAACAAATATTGAAATCTTAACATCTAACTTAATTGACCCCTTTGTTGTCCTACGGTGAAATGATCTCCACATATCCTTCACATCTTTTGTTGATCTTCAACTCAATAAGGTTGTATTTTACCCTCCAGTCAGTATTAATTCAATCTTTATGAAACTCAATCTTTCTCACCTTTTTGTTTTCGCCATCAGGCAACAATTCATTTAACTTGGACATTAGGCCGACAAGAAATGTGGTGGCATCCGAAGCCGATATTCTACCGGAGGGGAAGTTCCGTTGAAGTGCACTTCTACCTTAACTAAAAATTGAGGAAAATGCACTTTTTGAGATGTTTTTATCAAACATGTGACCTATCTGACATTTTTTGAGATGTTTTTATCAAACATGTGACCCCCTATTTATACAACTTTGCATTTATTCTAGACCATACAAAAATGTCATGCAATCACAATCATCCAAAAATGTCATTGCAATCACAATCATCCAAAAATGTCGGTAAAATCCTAAACGTCCAAAAAATTAAACAAATAACACTACCGAAAATTTCACTTATGTTAAAATTTTCGGTAACAACTGATAAATTCCAAATTTTCGGAATTTATTGAAACATTTCAGAAATTTTAAAATTTCTGGTATACCGAAAATTTTAGTCTGTCTTGAAAATTTTTAACGAAAATTTGAACCAATTTTTAGTCAGAGACAATTTTGAAAATATAAAAGTATGGGGTGTCAGGTATAATTTAGGGGGTGGCAAGTCAAAATCTCCAATATGCCCCTCAGCAACATTTATGATTGTTATTAATGGAATATTAGAGAATAATTTGATCGAGAGAAAAGGACTTGACTAGAAAAGTTGTTGGTATGAGACAGCAAGAGTTAAGAGACACCGATATAAACATGCTAGAGTTATGCCTAATGGAGATGAAAAGTTAGAGGCGGAAGAACAAGAGTTTGAAGAGTTTGAATTAAGTGAAAAACTAATATTAATGGGGTGGAACTTAAAAGTTAAGATGGCATAGAAGTATATATGATTTAGAAATTTCACTTTGTCTACTTTTACAACTTGGTTAAGTAATTCAAAATACTTTAAAATTTTGATTTTGATGGAACTCATTTTAATGGGACATGACAAAGTTTATTATAATTATTGAGTATAATTGTTCCTTTAAATCGGTGTATTTTTCTATTTTTAAGCGTTTATGTATGTTGTTAGAATTTTTATTCACTATACACATTGTTTTTTTAGTCTTCACAATCATGGTCATCCTGCTATCCCCTATAGTATTTTGGAGGTATAGGGCCGTACTTTGACATTAACAACCTAAGTTTTGTGTACTCAGAAAACAATATCAGTATTTTTGAAAATGCTAAAAGTTATTTTTAGCATTCTAAAAATGCTACTGTAACTCACAACCTTCATATAGTGATGGAAATGAATAAACATGAATATAATAGATTGGTGGCAGTGAGAAGAAAGTTTCTCTGACACTCAAAACCAAAAATGATAACTGAAAATATTTTTCATTAAACACACATATATGTAGCCTGTTTAACAACAAAATCTGAAGCATTTAACACTTACAGGCGTATTTGACTATTTATATATCAAAGGGGTGGAAAATAAAATATGATAAAAGTTTGATGCTATCCTAAAAAAGAAAAAAATGATTTGTCTACTTTCATTATTAAAAATAAAACAAGGGGTATAGAATATAAAGCATTTCAAAACCTGACAAACTCAAACCTCGAGTTTTCTCATTTGGGTTATATAACATGTTTTCTTATGTTCTAAACTTTTGACTTTGTCATTACTTCATATGGTTTATTGGTTACTCACTTCCATCAACCTGTCCATGAGAAAGGAGGTGTGCCATGTATTGCTGTAACAAGTCCAACACATTGCAGTTAAAACAAAATATAATGAGCAGCATTAAGTAATTTGAACTAGATTCTAACAACCTGTGCAAAAGCATACTTTCTTTGAAAAACTATGATAAAAAATCCCTGAACATATTGTCTATATCTTTGACATTCACTACTGGTTACATAAACCCTTTGCAGACTATAAAAGATTGAATACAATTTAAAGAAATTTAACAAACGTAGAAACGTGGTTGAAACTATTGTTAAAGATTTTTAACTAAAGCAAATACTTGCACTGTATTTGCCATAACTATTATTTTATTGTTTGTTATGGTTAGGACCTAAAAGAGTTCATGTGACAATCCACCTGGTATAACATAATCTGTTGAGGCCCTCGGTTAGGACCTAAAAGATACGCCGATGATTATATGATATAAAGAGAATCATAGGTCTTTTAGCATACTGCTAAAACTTAAACAGGAGTTATATGAAAAACTGAAAGCATTTAACTTTTATGAGATTGGATAAGAAATAGGACCCATAAGTCAATATCTTTAAGGATTGAAATATAAAATGGAAAAAGTTATTATTCTTGATTTAACACGAGATAAAGAAAAGATATTGAAACTCACAGCATGATATGCATATGGTGACTTCCCTTGACGCTCAAAGTGTTTTTGCATGACACAAAACTCAAATGAGCCCCACTCTTCAGATTCAAAGCAGTTTCCAAGAGCAGCTTTGTATAACTGACAACAATTTCAAGCACTACAATCATACTCGGAACTAAAACAACATCAAAATAAATGAGATACTTTTCAGATTCTATAATGAAAAAGACCTTGGCAGTGTCGGTTAAAAGCTCGGTACCAGCTGGGTATGATGCATAGTATTGATCAGCTCTAGAATACCCAGCTCTAGTTCTGCAAAACCAAAATCACAATCGACACGCTATAGATTATCACGAGAACCAATAAACAAAACACAAATTCTAGTTATAACAATAAGAACAAGTTTTTTTAGCAGTGTGCAACCCACGTATTGTTAACATAAGCATAGATGATAAGCGTGGTGAAGCCGTAGAACCCAGCAAAAGATACGGATCTTCGAAGTTTTTGAATCTTTAATATCTCTTTGAATTCATCATAGAGCCTCATGGATAATGATAAGAAGTTGCCCTGAAAAGTTAAGGAAGCAAACATTGAGTGAAACATTTATTCAAACAGTTGGTGTGCATAAAATGGGAAATTCAATTCGCATGCATTTGGGACTTAGACATAGGAATTTATTTGAGTGAAACGCATAAATAGATGTGTAGATATTATGAATTCGATATAATCAAATAAATTACTGCATACAAAGAAATTCAAATTTTCGAAACATGTGAAACGAAAGAGAGGAAATATTGTTACTTTGAGATACAAGAATAAGTGAGAGAGATAGTACGGCACGACTCTGAAGATGGCGTTCGTAGGTCGGCCGTCGTCAGGGGAAGGTATCGGAGGAGCTCCGGCACTGAGTGGTTTAACAACTACACAAGAGTATGTTTCGTTTTGAGAAGAAAGTGAATTGTGTACTGTATTTGCAGAACGAAGCGCATGAGAATTCAACGTATTACTATACTCATAAGTCCAAATAAAATAAATACTTTAACACCTTATTTAAATTCTAAGTTTCACAATAAACCCAAAACAAAACAGCAAATCCAAACAACTGAATTGAAAGAAAAAAAATCACCACACAAAACAAAATTCAAAAGCAACAGGGTTGTGTTAAAACAGTAGCAGTGTAACCGTATTGCAATTTCCGCGTCAACACAATAGCAGCATGTTGCAAAACACTGACACATCGGAATTCATAAACGCAAGCAACATTAATGCACCCTTACACATAGGCATAACCAACATTCTGAATTTGCAATTTCCGCAAATAGAATCTCGGAAACAGAACATTATGCAAATCGACTTGAAACAAGTTCCTAATACAAAGTTCTTTAAAACAAACGATAATTGGACGACATAACCTCAAAACTGAATCACCACACGATCAGTTAACTAAAGCAAATAAACCGACGAACATGAACGGATCAAAATGCACACCTTAAACAGAATCGGAAAAGACAAATGCTACAGGATTACAATCAAACCCAAACTGATCACCTAATGTGGGCACAAAAAAATGGAGCAGCCACAACTCCAAACAGGATTTACATAGCCCAGATGCAATCGGAAGCACAAATTGACATAGCGTTTTGGGATCAAACATCATATTAACAGTGATTCATAACTTGAAAACGAAACAAAAACGCAATGACACACAAACGTGAACCAAATGCGTTGTGCAAACAAAAGAAAAAAACAATGATCAAGGTAGCACGCAGTGAACGACAACTTATACAATACTTATGTAAACAACAGCAGTGGGATTTTCATAATACTTAAGTAACAACAGTGCTATTTTAACATGAATATCATATAAATGGCAATGCTCAACCAGGTTTGCTTCAAATAAACATGCTGTAACAAACATCTAGCGTCACTTAAATCCATGATGATTCACCTCAAATCTCAGTTGGAAACAATAACCAAAATGCAGTCAATGTAGTGTAAGGATTCTATGCTGAATCACCTCGTGAGTACAAAACTGTTGCATCGTGTAATCAACAACAACATCATGTGCACCAAATCAAAATATAATTCTAAATCATGATGTTGCGACTTGAAATGGTACACGAATAACCCATGAATGTGCAGAAAAAAAAACAAGAAATAAGATGCAACTCAGAATATTAATTCAGTTTGGATTTACAAAGTTTTTGGTTCGAAATGTTACCAAGTGCAAGACTGCGGCAGATGAAAATTTGTGTAGCTGTCGGCGTTGGTAGTTATGCGTTGTAGATGCAGACGATGTCAAGTTTGTTATTACTGCAGCTTGGAGAGACCTTTGTCGGAAGAGCTAGGATGTTGTCGTTGTTGCGGTAGAACCGTTTTGTTACTCCGTGACAATGGCTTTCAAAGCCCGAACATAATCGACTCCCATCTTGAATCTACTTCAAAACATGTACATGAATTTGACAGACAACAAAATAACCTTCACGAATTCGAGGCCTTCAAAACGGAATCCATTTTCACATGAATGAAAATAAACTGCGACACGAGATTATCTACGTTTGAAGCTGTTCTTAGTGAAGCTCAATCTCTTTCAAGTGCATTTTGTCGAACACTTTGTGTGCGTATGGAGAAACCAAGGAAAGTGGTACATGGGCGGGGATTCAGAGGAAAAGATGAATCACGACGCAGTCCTGTTGGTCTGCAAAACGAAAGTTGTATAGTAGAAAATGAAGGATGTTGTGAGCAATGATTTGGAACTTCAAAATCAGAGAAATTAGTGAGGTTGGGTGTTGTTAGGAAGAGTGAAGTCGTGTAAAAATGGTGATGAGAAGGTGGTTGAGGAAATCGGAAGGGATGGAAGTTTTCGGTGGTGAGCTCAACCGGAAAAGGGTGTTGTGGTGTTGAGAGTATGGTGGTGGCAAGTGTGTTGAAGGAGAAGGATTGCGAAGGTAGCCGACGGGATGAACCACAGCGGAGGAAAGAAGATAGAGTTTTTTTTGGGAGAAATGTTTCTCCCCTTTTCAGAAAAATGGTAGAATAATAGAAGATCGGGACTAGTAAAAGAGACTCAGACTTATTAAATGTGATTGAAGATTTGTCGAGAGATAAGTCGAGCGCGTTAGATTAAGTTTTAATGGAAAATAAGTCAAAATCATTAACGCCTGCAAGCTTAAGTTCGAAACTTTTCAATTAATGATTTTTCTCGTATATTTGAGGCACAATTCGACTAGTCCGTCCACATATTCAAGAGATTTATTCTGGCTAACCATTTTAGGATTTATTCATGTTAGAAAATACGTTATGTTGTACAAGCAATGCAAATTGAAAATAAAGTTAGACGAATGAAAATTTGAAACAGGTAGGACAAATTTGAAGTATGACAGATGTCTCTATCTAATTGTCTTGAACCTGAGAGAATGAACAGTTGCATGACGTTCATTTTAGAGTGGAAGCCAATTAGATACAGGAAGACCCCGAAACTAGTCTGACAAGAAAGTAAAATGTAATGAGATAACATATACCAGAATGGGATAGCAAGATGCAAAAGATGAACAAGATAACCTGAGATTCTCTGGGTGGTTGAAGCAGTCTCTTATCCATTAAGGTTCTTCGCGATACGAAAGCAGTACAAACGAGATTCTTCGGGTGGTCGAAGCAGTCCCTTATCCATTAAGATTCTTCGTGATACCAAAGCAGTACAAGCGAGATTCTTCGGGTGGTCGAAGCAGTTCCTTATCCATTAAGGTTCTTCACGATACCAAAGCAGTATCTCTAAACACAAACGAGATTTCTTCGGGTGGTCGAAGTAGTCCCTTATCCATTAAGGTTCTTCGCGATACCAAAGCAATATCTCGAACACAAACGAGATTTCTTTGGGTGGTCGAAACAGTCCATTATTCATTAAGGTTTTTCGCGATACCAAAGCAATATCTCGAGCGATAAATTTGTTGGGGAATAGTTGAGCAAAATTCCTATCAGAGGAAGAGTGTTGTCCAAACTCTACAGGGAAAAAGCCTTCAAGAAACCTTTTAAGATAACCTCTGCTTAGGAAGCAACAAGAGCAACCGCTGCTGGGGACAATCATTATCAACTGCATGGTTGAAGAATGACTTGTTGGAGAATAAAATTCCATGAACATGCGCGGGGTATTAACTCTTCTCGAAGCAATACTGCCAACTTAGAAGGATGACTAAACAAGATGCTTGCGAACCGATCATGGGTCCTGCTATACTGTTATGCTATGTTGTTGGGGACAACAATGTTATGCATTATGATGCACAGACATGCAACTAAAATGCAACTGCTAGGGAATTTAATGCACGTATGAATGCAATTGAAGTGCAAATGCTTGACATGGTTATGATATTATCATATATGTCATGTTTATGATAACGCAAATGATCAGGTATGTTGGGGATAAGTTTCATGTTGGAGGTATCACCAGGGAATGGATTTAGTAGTTACCAAATGAATTTAGACTTTAGTTATTTTTCCAAATGAGATTGGACTTTCAGGTTTTATGGGGATGCCAACGAGGGTGGGCTTTTATTAGTTGATATTAAAAACTGGACTTTGGAGGGTAAATATGAGAGCGCCAATGAAATTGGAATTTTATGTAGTTGCCAATAAAATATTGGACTTTGAAGATGTGTTAAGCGAGGTTGGACTTTATTTGGTAAAAGGATTTAACTTCCCGACACACGGTATCTGACAGCGCCATAATCATAGGACAGATGTGGATACTTTTGGTGCCTCAAGTTGTATCATTTGCAGAAGTTGTGTACTTGTTCTTGTTAGATCCTCACTTCTAGCTGATATGTCATGATAGCTCACAGAAGTTAAGCGTAGCGACGTAACCAAAGCATGTTGAATGCGCGAGCGTAACAACTTAACCAATGCATGTTAATTATGCTTTTGCTTTTCCCCAAGGTTTTTGACGCTTGTTGTGAACTTCAACAGCTACTAGCATCTGGTACAGTTTACTTGACCAATTTTGAAAGCAAGGAGGAAAACCTGCCTCTGTTCAATTAGTCTGCCCCAATTCACCTAGTCTGCCCCAATTCACCTAGTATGCCGGGTATTTTGAAGGATTTCTTCTGAGATGAGAACTTTGGGAGTAATTATACCAAGACAAGGCTTGAGCCTATTTGCCCCAGTGTTTGAATCTTGTAGTGGTCTGACCCTGTTTGAACCTCAGAAGGACTTACCCCAGATTCACAAGGTCATGAGAAAGTCTTGATTCAAGCCAGTATCAGTGAATGATCAAGTTCCTCTTTGATTGCCCTTTTGTTGGAATTTCCATTATGTCAAGTACTGATTTGCAGTTTAAAATTGCTCATTAAAAAAATGGTAATTTTAATGCGACATTCATGCAAGTTTTGAAAAGATCATGTATTAGAACTGTTCTGGAATGGACCCAGGTCTGCCCATCTGCGGGGCAGGCCCAGCCCAATGCTATTTGGGGAAGGCCCAAATCCCTAGTGTTGGGCACGGGTCTAAGCACCGGGCAGGCACCCTCCCCCGTCGGACAGAACAACACGTCTTTCACAGATTCTCCACGTGCCCCCTCCGCGGGGACACGTCATCAGCCAACTACCCACCTCCGAAAGAGCTGGTCAGCCCACCTTCCGGAGATCACGGGACAATTGAACTAGGGCGAAGATCACGTGCTGGTCTCCACTACGCCACGTAAGCCCTAGCAGTCACTTGGGTTGGGCCTAGCAATCCAACCCAACACAAGTGATCGTTGGCCCTGCGCTGGGGTTTCACTATAAATACCCTTTTTCACTAGAGGATCAGGTATTCAATTCTCTATCTCTCTTTTGTATTTGCTCTCACTCTGGTCCATTACTTACTTTGGCATCGGAGTGTCTTGCAGGTATACCCCATCCTCCTCCCTACTTCCGGTGAACAACCTTCAGATCGACGACGTGTGGCAGGTCACTCATTCCCTTCTGATCAGATAAGATCAGTGGCGCCGTCTGTAGGAAACTGAGCTTCCCCGTTCCTCCGAGCAGAAGAACCAAAGCTCCCGATTTCAAATTCCAAGAATCATTACTAGTCCACGTCACGATGACGCTATCCACAACTCCGCCCTCATCCCAACCACCAACGGTGACAACCAGGCGGGGACATCTCACGCCCGTGATGGTGACACCAAGGACGGTCAGACCGCCTCTCCCTCGTTCGAGGATGCGGCGCATCACATCGCACCTCGGGCAAGGAGTCTGGCTGTCTTCCAGCCCGTTCCTACGCCAGCTGGAGCGGACCCAACGATGAATGCCCTTTTCTCATCCATCAACCAAACAAACTTGATGATGTTCCAGTAGAATAAGCGTATCGGCACACTGAAGCAGGATACCTCGTCTCGCTCTCCCCCGCGGAGAAGTTAACACCGAGACTGCCGAAGCCCCTATCCTCGTCCACGAGGGCGCCTACCACAATTGGAGAGGCCCCAGCCGGTGGCCTCCAAGAAACGCGTCAGGTCACCTCCCCAGAAGGAGAGGCGTTCCCCGGAGCCAAGAGCGAACAGACCTGAAGCCCCGGTCAGAAGACCGAGGGGACGTAATCAACCCCCTCGACACAACCCGTCATCTTCGCGCTCCCCTGTCCACAATGATGAAGACGACTGTAGGACCCTTCTGTCGCAGGAAATTATGGCAACCCCCATCCCCCACGGGATGGAGAAACCACCCGTGCTCTCCATGTACAATGGTACCGCGGACCTGGACGATCACCTAGAAGACATAGAGGCCACGCTCGACTACAGGAACGTTTGGGGAGCCATCAAGTGCAGGCTCTTCCCGACGACGCTGAGGAAAGGGGCCATGGCTTGGTACAAAAGCCTGGAACCTGAGTATGTCACGTCATGGAGAGTCCTGAAGGATCTTTTTTCACAGTATTTCACTGCATCGCGACGGCATCCAAAGACGGAGGCTGCCCTGGGCGCAATCATCCAGGCCCTGGATGAACCGCTCAGAAACTACATTGAGAGGTTCACAAGGGAGGCAGTCCAGGTGACGACCTCGGACGATATGAAATGCTACCTTATAGATCAGGGCCTACGTCGCGACTCTAAATTCTACGAGGTCGTAGCGGTCCACCAACCGAACACCCTGCAAGGCTTCCTCGAGAAAGCCTGACACAACATCTGGTACGAGGAAACCGAGGCCGTTAATGCTGCCCAGGAGTCCCGCAACCGTGAAACCCTCTGCGGGTCTCGAGAAGAAGAAGCGTCAGCCCCCCGGCGTGGGGGAGATCGATGGCGAGGCGATCGTCCCAGAGAGCCCCGGGAGCAGAGGGTCCCAGCAGACCGTTTCACCGAATACACCGCCCTAGTCGCTTTCTGCGAGCGCATACTAGTAGAGTGCGCAAACTCGAAGTTTGTCCGGGGAGGTGTCTGTTTTCCCAAACCGGCACCCCCCCAAGGCCAACGTGGACAAATCCAAATATTTTCGCTTCCACCAGGGTCACGGGCACGTGACAGAGGATTGCATCCACTTGAAGGACGCAATCGAAATACTCATCAAGGATGGACACTTGAAGAGATACATCAGGGGAGAAGATGCCCCCCAACAAGAGGCCCCCGAAGCCAAAAGAGTCTAGGACATCCCTCCTCTTGACAAAAAATTTGGGCTACAGGCGCCCCTCAGCATTAGTCGGCCTGGAGACTGGTTTTCCCTAAGAGAACACGGCCTCCCTACCGGGCATCAGCTGCCCGAAGAACCAGTGCGCTCCGTCATCCCGTGAGAATACTTCCCCAGGGCGATGGTCATCTCAGGTAGGGCCCCGAACAAGCTCTTCGTGGGGTCGGTAAAAAGGAAGTTTGACGAGCTGATGAACAACAACTCTGGCAAAATGAGCACGCTCGACAAATTCCACGGCTGATCCAACCTGATCACGTACTACCTCGAAGAGCTCCCCGGAAGAGTCCCCAACTCGGCCATTCCTCTACTGGTCCGGGTACGAATGAGCTATTTCAATGTCCTCCGCATCATGGTCGATGGAGGGAGCTTAGTGGATATCATGTATACCCACCTCTTCTCGACACTACAGCTTGATGAGACAAACCTGACCCCCTACGTTGACTCCGACCTCTAGGGATTCAACGGGACGATAAGACCATAGGGATACGTGGAGCTTAAAGTTACCTTCGGGGCACAGGAAACGGCCAGGGAAATCAACGTCTGCTTCCTAGTCATTGAGTGCCAATCCCTGTTCAACTACATCCTAGGCAGGACGACGCTGGTCGAGCTCACCGCTGTGCCATCAACCGTCCACCTAAAGATGAAGTACTATATCAGGCTGGGAGTCGTCGTCACCCTTAACAGGGACATAGAAGCAGCCCGGAGATGCTTTGAAGCAGCAATGAAGAGCCTCAGTATGAACGGCCCCCCGACCAAAGCAACCAAGCCTTCGTCAGTCCGAGAGAACAAACCAAAGGACCACGTCGACTCCGTAGACCTCGACTGCCGCTTCCCCAGCGAGCCAAATCACGAGGACGAAGCCGAAGACATTCCTTCAATGGCCAAAGGGCAGCCTATCCACCCAACGCGCCCCATCCCAGACGGGGACTTCGAGATAGTAGCCCTCGGTGCAGACACGAGGAGGACCGTGAAGATTGGAGTGGGACTGCCCGACCTGGCGAGGAAACAACTAAAGGCCTACCTCCATGAGAACGCCAACCTCTTCGCCTGTAGCGCCGCTGAGATGCCTGGCATTGACCCCGAGGTCGCTTGCCACCAACTCTCCATCAACCCAGCTGCAAAGGTCGTAGTACAACGTAGACGTGGGCAGCCCCCCAAAAAATTGGCGACGACTGAAAAAGCTTTAAAAGACCTCCTAGAGGAAACTTTTATTTCAGAAGCCCGATATTCAACCTGGTTGTCCATCATTGTACTTGTAAATAAATCTAATGGAAAATGGAGAGTGTGTGTTGATTACACCAATCTCAATCGGGCATGTTCAAAGGACGCCTATCCCCTCCCCAACATCGACAAGCTCGTCGACAACTCGGCGGGTTTCAAACTGTTGTCCTTCATGGATGCCTACTCGGGGTACAACCAGATCCCCATGGCCAAGGTCGACAAGTAGAGCCAGAAATTTATGACCGAGTCTGACAACTATTACTATAACGTAATGCCATTCGGCTTAAAAAACGTCGGCGCCACCTACCAACGAATGATGAACAAAGTCTTCCGGGGGGAGATATGCGGCATGCTCGAGGTCTACATGGACGATATGATCATCAAATCCTGCACGGAGGTCGACCACATGGCACACCTCGAGAAAATCTTCGAGACAGCGAGGAAATGCACCTTTGGGGTACGCGCAGGGAAGCTCCTCAAACTTTACCTGACCGAACGAGGGATCGAGGTGAACCCAGACAAATGACAGGCCTTCTCCAAGATCGTGAAGCCGAGCATGAAGAAATCGATACAGTCCCTCAACAGGATGCTCGCGTCGTTGTCCCGTTTTGTTGCCAAATCCGAGCAGCACGCCCTCCCATTCTTCAAACTGCTAAGAAAGGAAGTTGTGTTCGAATGAACAGAGGAATGCGAACAAGCCCTCCTCCACCTCAAACGTGTCATGTCATAACCATCTGTCTTGACCAGACCTGACGTCGGGTAAACCCTCTACTTGTACCTGGCCATATCAACCGAGGTTGTGAGCGTCGTGCTAATCCGGGAAACCTCTGACGGGCAGAAACCGATTTGCTTCACGAGCAAGGCCCTCCACAGCCTAGAAGTAAGATATCAGCAGATCGAGAAAGTCGCTCTGGCCCTCATCAATGCGGCCAGGAGGCTCCGACACTACTTCCTAGCCCATACCATCGTAGTCAGAACCGAACAGCTTATCAAGTAGCTGCTCGGCAGGCCCGACATAGCAGAGTGCATGCTGAAGTGGTCGCTAGAGCTCTCCGAGTTCGACATCGTCTATGAAGGCAGGAAAGCTCTCAAGGCCCAAGTGTTGGCCAATTTCGTCATCGAGATGACCCCCGCCACAGAGTCAACACTCGGAACCCACAAATGGACCATTTTCGTCGATGGCGCTTCAAGCCCCTTGGGGAATGGCGTGGGCATCATCCCGGAAAACGAGGAAGGCACGGTCATGGAAGTCTCCCTGACACTAGCTTTCCCGACGACGAACAATCAGGCCGAATACGAAGCCTTCTTGGCCGGACTCCGCCTGGCAGAAGACCTCGGAGCCAAGGAGATAAAAATCTTCACGGGCTCCTAGTTGGTTTCATCCCAAGTCCGGGAAGAGTACTAAGAAAAGAATGACAACCTGGCTGAATACTTGGCCCTCATAAAGGAACGTATGAAAAATTTTGAGTTCGCCGAACTACAACATGTTCCCCATGAGCGGAACACGCGGGAAGACATCCTCTCAAAGTTGGTGAGCACCAAGAAGAAAGGCGAGAACAAATTCTTCGTTCAGGAGGTCCTCACACATCCTAGCACGGAGAGGGCAAAGGCACTACTCGGCGTCAATGCTATCAGGGACATCGACTACTTGATGACCCCGACACACGCCTACCTTAGCACGGGGCTTCTCCCCGACAATGCTAAGGAGGCCAGTACGATCAACGTCGAGCCTGCTCGTACGTGCTACTTAAGAACAGGCTATACCGAAGAGGCTTCTCGATCCCTCTCCTCAAGTGCGTCGAAAAAAACCAAGCATCAACCATCCTACAAGAGGTCCACGAGGGCATCAACATGCAACACCTCGAAGGATGATCCTTGGAGAGGAAGGCCCTGCGGGCCAGATACTATTGGCCGACAATGCAGGAAGATGCGAAGGAGCACGTAAAGAAGTGCGATAGGTGCCAGCGGCATGGGGACATGCACCTCACCCCCCCCCCCCCCCGGGAAAAATCAAGTCCCTTTCCTCCCCTTGGCCTTTCGCCTGGTGGGGGATGGACATCCTCGGCCCGTTCACCTTAGGCTCCTATCGGAATAAGTACCTGATAGTCGGCGTCGACTACTTCACCAAATGGATCGAGGCCGAAGCCCTCGCCAAAATCACGTCGCACAACATACTCCTCTTCTGCAAGAGGAACATCCTCGCCAGGTTCGGAGTCCCTCTGTCCATTGTCACCAAACACAGGACACAGTTCACCGACAAGAATTTCCGAGACTTTGTGACCAAACTCGGGACCAAGCACCATTTTACTTCAGTCGAACACCCGCAAACGAACGGCCAAGCATAGGCCGCAAACAGGATTATCCTACGAGGTCTAAAATGAAGACTTGGGGACACCAAGAAAGGATGGGTCGAAGAGCTCCATAACATGCTTTAGGCCTATTGAACAACGCCTCACTCAACCACTGGAGAGACCCCTTTTCGACTCACCTACAGAACCGAGGCGGTAATCCCGGTGGAAATAAGAGAGCCTTCCAGAAGGACTGAATCCCCCTTCGAGGAGGAGACTAACGACGAGGCTCTCTGAGAGGAGCTCGACCTGTTCGAAAAGATCCACTCAGGGGCAGCTCTCCGCGAGGCCACGCTAAAGCAAAAAATCGCCCTTCGCTACGACAGCAAAGTCCTAAAACGTGAATTCTAGGTCGGCGACCTGGTCTTACGAAGAAACCAAAAGGACTCACGCGAGGGCAAGCTCGCCATGAATTGGGAGGGCCTCTATTGTGTCTGGGACAAGACGAAACACGGGACCTACTACCTCGAAAACCTACACGGGGACATAATTGCTCGACTATGGAACGCTGAGAAGCTTAAAAGATACTACAGCTAAACACTGTCCGCGACAAACGACTTCGCGATCATGGGAGTGCACCCTGGTACCACACGCTTCCCAAAAAACTCAACGAAAACAAACGCCGGCCCTATCGTGTGCGCAAACAGACCGTTCTGTTCAACGGTGACCCCTCAACCGAGAGCCACCGCCTCCATACCAAGATGGCAGAACACCCAGGTCACGGTGGGACGTTCACACCGCGGAGGGAAGATCGCGACCGCGATCCCCCTCTGTAACCGACTAGGTAACACCCCCGGTCACCCCGACTAGTTCCCTACACTACCGAACACAATCGATAAAGTGTCGAGCAACGCTCCCAATAACAAATAAAGATACAAAGTTATACAAGCATACGAACATACAAATGTTAAAACGAGCACACATTTAACAAAAAGCAAAACATTATATTATAAAATGGGAACCAACCCAATATTCAATTACAGCGAAAAGGGGCACGCATGCCCGACAAAAACAACTTAACAAAAATTGGCACGCAGGTCTGGAAACTACGGGCACGCAGGCCCGGAAACATCTATCCTAATCTTCTCCTTCGGGCTCATCGACCGGGGTGGCATCCTCATCGTCCTCAGGTCCAATCGTGACCACCTGTCCCTCGACGACCTGGTGGTAGGGCCCTATCCCCTTGGTGACCAAAGCAACCTCAGGATTTACGATCTTGATTTGATCCACAGCACTGGAGAACCCTACCTCGATAGCTCCTAGATAGTCGTGCTCTAGCTCGCGAATCTTACCCAGCAAATCAGCACGGGAAACACAAAAGATTATCCTCTTCTGTCTCATCCTCGGCAGGACAGAGTGAGTTCTCTAACTCCTCCACACGAGCCCGCAGCTTCGAAAACTCTTCCTCGGCAGCCTTTACCTTGTCCTCAGCATTGATCCCTCTTGCGCTGCACGGCCACTTTTTCCTTGCTCAGGTCTAGTTTCGCAGTTAGCTTAGTTAACCTCGACTGAGCAAAGGAGAGTTCCCCCTACAGCTTGGCCACCTCGGCGGAAGAGCAATCTTCATCACTCAAGATTAGAGCGGTTGAGAAAACCTGCATCATTGCAGCCAGATCTTCAGTAAGCATCTATCTCTGAGTGTCGCGGCTCGCCCCGAGGACCACCGCCTCCGAGGCCAACATAGCTGATGACCTAGCAACGTGGAAGAACCCAGGATTCTGGTGGCAAGGGGGGATGAGAAATCCCTCCTCATAAAATCCCTCCGTGAAGTCGACAATGACACCAGACAACTCAACTCTGGCCCGCTTCGCGGTCCTTTACGACGTCGGGGGGTGGCTTCCTTGAGGTGGCAACGAGGACCCCCTTCCCCCTTGGTCGGTTACAACCTACTGCATCACTTAGGCGACCCTGCCCTTCCCGCTTTTGGCTGCGGCTATGGAAGAAGCCAATTTCCTCACGCACTCCTTGATGGTCGACATGCTTCATGCAAAACAAAACAAGAAAGGATTAGCAAAGACAGACAAACAGGGGTCAAAATATCGAGCAGGTTACTGCCCACCACCTAGGAAACTGAGAGCCTCCTCGTTGGAAGAACACTCGAGTAGAGCCTTCGTATTTATCAGCCTCTTCTGCTGGCGAACATTCCCTCGGCTATTAAGGATGAAGTTCTCATCAGGCGTCACCAGCTTGGTCAGGGAGAAGCTGGCCACAAAAGACACTATTTTCTGGTAGCCCACCAGGTCCTCTTCATCCATAGTCCCTGCCCGTACAATGTAGTGGTTCATCCCCTTCTTGAAATGCTCCTCCGTCCACTCCAAGGGCACCCTCGGCACCATAACTTCCTCCTGTTGCCTGTCCACTTCTCAGGCTACTCGTCTATACAGGGAGGCGCACGCCTTGAGAGAAACGGACCGAACCACGAAGAAATTCCCCCTTGAAGTCCCGAACAGAATCCATATATGCCCAAAAGAGTCTCTGCGGCTGCTTCAGCAAAACCCACCCTTGTCGGCCATTCATTGTCTGCCTCTGTAGGTGGAAAACGCGAAAAAACAATGTAAGAGTGGCCCCGATTTCCAAATGCCAAAAAACGAGCTCGTACGCCCGGATGAAGGCCATGGCATTAGGGTGCAGCTGTGAGGGGGCCAACCTCAGCCAGTTGAAGACGCCCAATTGGAAATCGGTAAAAGGCAGCCTAAGACCAGCCTCGCGAAAGTAAAACTCGTACATCGGGAACCTCATCTTCCCGTACGTCGAGCATATCTGATGATAGTCTCGTGGTCGGTACACCCGCCAGCAAATTGGAGAGCCCTTGTAGCGGTCTTCGACAGTCGCGCAGGCACCGGTATCGTCGTTGACAAAGTAGGACAACGTATTTAATGGTTCCTCGGTAACCCAGTCCCCGACAGGACGAGCACACACCTCAGCAACGGGAACCTCTGGCTCCACATCTACTTCCATGGTCCCCAGCACCCACGATGTCATACTCACCTGAAAAGCAGAAGGAAATGGTGAATTCGTCGTTCACGATCAAATTCACCATTCCACCACAAATCAAGTGAAATGGCGATAGGGAAGACGACCACAATTTGGAGAGAACTCGCGGCGTCCATCTCCGCCCAGACACCCCTGCCCGGGGCATTCACCTAGTCCTACTCAACATCCCCGGGGTGTTCATCTGTCCCTATCCTACGTCCCCGGGGTGTTCATCCAAACTGTGCTTTGTCCCCGGGACACCCATTCTCATCATGTTAATCGTTCCCGGGATATTCATCCTACAGCCCCAAATGTCCTCGGGGCCTTCAACCTAAATTAAAGCATATCCCGCCGTAGTCGAAGGAAAACCTACGCTCTCCTTGGGGCATTCATCATGCCCCCGACAACAGCGTTAAGTCTAAAGAAAACAAAGAAAATAGAAGAATAAGGGTGAGAACTTATTGGATCGGTAGAAGACAGTGGAGTACGCGGCGGACGTTACGGTGGAGTTGGTGAACAAATGTGTGTGCGGAAATCCAAGTGTCACGTGCGAAAGTGAGAGAATGTGAAAAATGGTAAAGGGCGGCCTCCTGCCTATTTATAAACCCAACACGAGACTCAAAGCTCCCTTAGGCACTCGAGTATCCTAGTGTAGCCGTCTTACGTGGCCCATTGACTATTAGACATGTGGCCACCACGAGCAGTCACGTCCCTTCGTTCTCCCCCGTGAGCACAAATGGGAAAGGACGCACCAACCTTCCCCCTCCTCGGCCTGACGGCCCGACAAGACCATGATCCTCGCGCCCGCGTCCTTGGTTCAGCTAACCGCTAAAGGTTCTTCCCCGCACCTTCTTCCTCGCCAACACAGTTATCGACAAGTCCTCGCTCCTTTGCTATGGAGCTACGACTTAGGAGGCTCTTGTTCTGGACTGGGCTCAGGCCTGCCCATCTGTCGGGCAGGCCCAGCCCAATGTTATTTGGGGAAGGCCCAACAAGGCCCAAATCCCCAGTGTCAGGCATAGGTCTAGGCACCGGGCAGGCACCCTCCCCCATTGGGCAGAACAACACGTCTTCCACACGTTCTCCATGTGCCCCCTCCGCGAGGACACGTCATCATCCAACTACTCACCTTCGAAAGAGCTGGTCAGCCCACCTTCCTGAGATCACGGGACGGTTGAACTAGGGCTAAGACCACGTGCTGATCTTCACTACGCCACGTACGCCCTAACAGTCACCTGGGTTGGGCTTGGAAATCCAGCCTAACACAAGTGACTGTTGGCCCTGCGCTGGGGTCTCACTATAAATACCCTCTTTCACTAGAGGGTCAGGTATTCAATTCTCTATCTTTCTTCTATATTTGCTCTCACTCTGGTCCATTACTTACTTTGACATCAGAGTGTCTTGCAGGTACACCCCCCTCCTCCTCCCTACTTCCGGTGAACATCCTTCAGATCGACGACGCGTGGTAGGTCACTAATTCCCTTCTGATCAGGTAAGACCAAGAACGATGTGAAAGTGTGTGACAAGTGGACTATTAGTCCAACGCAATGTTGATTTAGCTGGTGTGTGAAAGATATAGCAAGAATATGACACCAATATAGAAGATTAGCAAATATGTAGGAGTCAGTTTATGCAACCTTGCTATACTTATGCTTTTAGAATAAAACTCCACCTCAATTAGGTCTTGTAAGGGTTGTAATTGATGGAAAAATGCGATCTAAACGCAGCGGAAAACAAAATTTCCTTTAGTGATCCTTACGAATGAGCATGGTCAGTGATAGAATCGTTACCTCTTTGTGGCGATTCAGATCTTTGATGCAGCGATCACAAGCGTTGATGAAGTGCAACGCCTCTACTCAGTCCACACGAACAGCTTCCGGTCACAGTGCTAGCTGCTTACGAACGGAATTATTTGAGTGAGAAAAGAGAATCAAAAACGAAATTGCATCAAGTGAAAGCTTCATCACAAGGGTTCCTTTTATAGACTCTCTTGTGGGCTGCGGGCTAAAAACCCAATTCACATGATCCATAATAATATTATATATTATTATAATAACTATTATTATAATAAATATATTTATTTTATTATTATTTTATAACCATTATAAAATAACAATAATTATTATTATATTATCCGAATTTCTATTTTTCACTTAAGTGCACCGTACCTTACGGTGTTCCTTTGATTTCTCTATCTCTCATCAAACTGTCCTTATGTGTGTGACCCTGTAGGATTTTGTAACGTTGGTAATTATATTAAATTATATATTTAACATAATAAACAGTAAGCGGTATCTAGCAACACATCACTGCTACCCAAGTCACGAAAATGTCATGTGATCTGACAAAACCCTTTTCGTGATAATATATGTTTGTACAATTACCCTTTTACCCCTATGTCTATATTGAACACAAGGCATACACTGTGTCATCCTTGTCCAGTTCAATATTGGGCCCTTAGACATTTCTCCTGTTATGCAGGATTGGCAAATTCCATCTAGGACACTCATGTCCCTCAGCATGCTTCGTGGAGTGCCCATCAACTGTCTTTATGATCATCCAGTTACGGATAATGTTTGATCAGCAATAAAGCACCCGACTCTACATCTAGGGTCCATAGTGGTTTCAGGTCGAAGGGTGGTAATACACCATTATCACCATGAGAATAACTTATGACACTTTGCATAACATACTATGTAGTATTCTCATAGCGGGTCAATCCGGTATAAATATTACTCCTAATATTTATACCTATGTCAAGACTTGATAACTCTTTATCCATGATCCATGAGATGTAATCATCAGTCTATCTTCATAATAGTCTCAATGCTTTTAATGTTATCCCACTTTGCAATAAAGCTTGACTACGGATATTTTAAGAATAATGTCTTTATGTTTAATGGGATCTCATGATTAAGTTACACTTAACATTTCATTAAACAGACTAACTATTCTAGGGACTTTATTATTCTGAAAGACAAACATAATAAAGAAATGCCTTTTATTATTAAACGAATAATCCGATACAAGTACCAAAAAGTATTGGCCTCTAGGGCTTACACCAACAATCTCCCACTAGCACTAGAGCCAATTAGGCATACCCTTAATACCCATAGATCTAGTATGACCATCATGCTTCTGTTGCGCAAGAGGCTTTGTTAATGGGTCAGCGATATTGTCAAGTGTAGGTACTCTGCATATCTTCACATCTCCCCGATCGATTATCTCTCGAATGAGGTGATAACGCCTAAGTATGTGTTTGGATCGTTGGTGAGATCTAGGCTCCTTAGCTTGTGCGATAGCACCATTGTTATCACAATATAAACCAATGGGATCCACAATGCTAGGGACTATGCCAAGTTCACTAATGAACTTCTTGATCCAAACAGCTTCCTTTGTTGCATTTGAGGCAGCAATATACTCGGCCTCAGTTGTAGAATCAGCAACTGTTTCTTGCTTTGAACTTTTCCAGCTCACAGCGCCACCATTGAGACAGAACACATAACCAGATTGTGATCTAAAATCATCCTTATCTGTCTGGAAGCTAGCATCAGTGTAACCAATTACATTAAACTCTTCCTGACCTCCATATATCAAGAATGAATCCTTAGTCCTTCTCAAGTACTTAAGGATATTCTTGACAGCTACCCAGTGAGCATCACCGGGATCAGATTGGTACCTACTCGTTGCACTTAATGCATACGAGACATCTGGTCGAGTACATAACATGGCATACATGATAGATCCTATTGCAGATGCATATGGAATCTTATTCATGCGATCCCTTTCTTCCTTAGTTGAAGGGGATTGTGTTTTTGATAAACACAGACCATGTTGCATAGGTATGAATCCTTTCTTGGAATCATGCATATTAAAGCGTCTCAACACTTTATCTATGTATGTACTCTGACTTAGGCCAAGCAGTTTTTGTGATCTATCTCTATAGATCCTAATTCCTAATATATAGGCTGCTTCACCTAGGTCTTTCATAGAAAAACAATTCCCTAACCAAGTCTTCACTTGTTGCAAGGTAGGGACATCGTTTCCAATGAGTAATATGTCATCTACATATAATACCAGAAACACGATCATGCTCCCACTAACCTTCTTGTAGACACAAGGTTCATCTTCATTTTTGATGAATCCATATTGTTTTACGGTTTCATCAAAACGAAGATTCCAGCTTCTGGAAGCTTGCTTCAATCCATAGATTGATCGTTGTAACTTGCATATCTTTTGGGCATCTTGTGGTATGTCAAATCCTTCAGGTTGTGTCATGTACACATCCTCAAGAAGATTCCCATTAAGGAAAGCAGTTTTGACATCCATCTGCCATATTTCATAATCATGATATGCAGCGATGGCAAGTAAAATCCGAACAGATTTAAGCATTGCAACTGGTGAAAAGGTTTCATCATAGTCAACCCCATGAATTTGTTTATAGCCTTTTGCAACCAGTCTTGCTTTATAGGTATGTACCTTACCATCCGTGTCAGTCTTCTTCTTGAAGACCCAATTGCATCCTATAGGGTTAACTCCTATAGGAGGTTCTACCAAGGTCCAAACCTGGTTTGCGTACATGGAATCCATTTCAGATTTCATGGCTTCTAGCCACTTCTCAGACTCAGGACCAGTTATGGCCTCTTTGTAGGTCACAGGCTCATCTTGATCCATGAGTAATACATCACCCTGATCACTTATGAGATATCCATATCTCTCAGGTTGGTGATGTATCCTGCTTGACCTACGCTGGTCTTGTTCTACTTGAGCAGGTTGCTCTTCCACAACTACTTGTGTTTCCCGCTCTAGTTCCTCCATAGGTGTTTCAATGTTTTGTGATTCTTGAATTTCTTCAAGCTCTATTTTCCTCCCACTGTTTCCTTTGGAAATAAAATCCCTTTCCAGAAAGACTCCAGTTCGAGCGACAAACACTTTGCCCTCAGAAGGATTGTAGAAGTAATATCCTCTTGTTTCTTTAGGATACCCCACAAATAAGCATTTGTCAGATTTGGGCTCAAGCTTGGTTGAAATTTGTCGTTTGACGTAAACTTCGCAACCCCAAATCTTCATGTAAGACATATGTGGTTTCTTACCACTCCATATCTCATATGGTGTCTTATCAACCTTTTTGGATGGAACACGGTTAAGTGTGTAAGCTGCTGTTAATAATGCATGTCCCCAAAAGGAGTTTGGAAGATCGACGTGACTCATCATGGATCGGACCATGTCTAACAAGGTTCGATTTCTTCTCTCAGATACACCATTCCATTGTGGTGTTCCAGGAGGAGTAAGTTGGGATAGAATCCCATACTCTTTTAGATGGTCATCAAATTCTAGGCTTAAATATTCACCGCCTCGATCTGATCGAAGAACTTTAATATTCTTACCTAGTTGGTTTTGTACTTCATTCTTGAATTCCTTGAACTTTTCAAAGGACTCAGATTTGTGTTTCATTAAATACACATATCCGTATCTACTGAAGTCATCAGTAAAAGTGATGAAGTACTGAAAACCTCCTCTGGCTGGTATGTTCAGTGGTCCACATACATCAGTATGTATGAGTGCCAAAAGATCATTAGCCCTTTCACCTTTTCCTGTGAATGGGGACTTTGTCATCTTTCCAATTAAACAAGATCTGCATGTCTCATATGATTCATAATCAAAAGAGTCCAAGAGTCCATCTTTATGGAGTTTGGAAATGCGTTTCTCATTTATGTGGCCTAATCGACAGTGTCAAAGGTAAGTTGGATTCAACTCATTAGGTTTCAACCTTTTAGTATTAATGTTATAAATTGGCATTTCAAGATCAATGACATATAGTCCATTATTCATTTTTGCAGTAGCATAGAATATATCATTCAAATAAATGGAGCAACAATTGTTCCTTATTATGAATGAAAAACCAAACTTGTCCAAACAAGAAACGGAAATAATATTCCTGCTAATTGCAGGTACATAATAACAGTTCTCTAACTGAATTATTAAACCACTAGGTAAAGTTAAAACATAAGTTCCTACAGCTAAAGCAGCAACCTTTGCTCCATTGCCAACTCGTAGGTCAACTTCACCTTTTGCCAAATCTCTACTCCTTTTTAGCCCTTGCACATTAGTACAAATGTGAGAACCGCATCCAGTATCTAATACCCATGATGCAGAAGTAGATAAATTAATTTCAATAACAAAAATACCTGAATTTGAAGTCTCTACTCCATTATTCTTATCTTCCAGGTACTTTGGGAAATTTCTCTTCCAATGTCCGGTCTTACCGCAATGGAAGCAAGTGCCCTCCTTTGTTATTCCTCCACTAGGCTTCAAAACAGGAGGAGTGGGTTTGGGTTTGGCAACTTCCTTGCCTTTCCCTCTACCACCCTGTTTGATGGGCCTCTTGTTCTGTTTCTTTCCATTACTGACCATCAGAATGGAGTTCCCTTTTGTCTTCATATTCTGCTCAGCAGTTCTCAACATGCCTAGCAGTTCTGGAAGACTTTTGTCCAAGTCATTCATATTGAAATTCAGGACAAACTGACTAAAGCTCTCTGGCAACGATTGCAAGATCAGATCAATCGCAAGTTCTTTTCCAAGGGGAAACCCTAATCTGTCAAGGTTCTCCACATACCCAATCATCTTGAGTACATGGGGACTTACAGGGGCTCCCTCAGCTAACTTGTTGTTAAAAAGGGACTTTGAAACATGAAACCTCTCATTTCTTGCTTGCTCTTGATAAAGCATTTTCAGATGTCCGATCATATCGAACGCAGACATGTTCTCGTGTTGCTTTTACAACTCAGAGTTCATGGTAGCAAGCATGAGGCAAGCAGTTTCATTGGCATCATCGAAATGCTTCTTATAAGCATCTCTTTCTGCCTTTGGTGCAGAACTAGGAGGTTCCTCCTCAGGAACTGGTGTCTCCAAGACATACAGCTTCTTATCGTGCTTGAGGACAATCCTCAGATTATGGTGCCAATCCAGGAAATTTGTCCCAGACAATTTTTCCTTATCTAGGATGGATCGCAAAATATTGTTCGATGTGTTTGTTGTCATGGCAATCTACAAGAGAAATATGAAAATATAAGTATCATTAAAACAACATAATTAATTAGGCCTTTAATCAAATATGCTCCCACTATTTTATTCAAAACAAATGACCCTCATCATTTGATTCGGAAAATCCCGTTGGAAGACTTTCTAGTGGGTCGAGATCCATGTTTCACTTTGTTTTAAGTCAGTGTTAGGCTGATTACACAAAACTAAGTTATTTAGGTAGGAACTCCTTCCAATTGTATCTCATACAACTCTCGAATATTTTCAATTGGGTGAATAACTCCTTATTCTGATCCATCACATGAATCATTCCCAATTCTTGCTTCTAAACATATATAATCTTATTATAATTTGTTTAGTTAAGTTTGACCCATTGTTTTAGCAATTGGATATTACAATTATCCCATCACACCTTACTAATATAGAACATGCACCTCGCGTAGGCGAAACCTACAATGCTCGATACTAGTCTTGATGAGTGCTAAAAATTGGAAAGCATAAACTTAATATTTAATTTTGAGGGAATTTGTTATTAGTTTGATCTCACCGGCTTAACATGCAAAACGTCTCTCACATGCATCAACATACAATTACATGCATCAACATACATATAAAAAAAGATACAATTATGGCCCCTAACGCAATTGTTCTCTCAAGCCAATGAGAGAACCTAAGCTAACCTAATAACGATCTAAGCTTCTCCAAGCATGATCTCCAAGGTTATCCTCCTTTAATATTGAATACTTCCTTCTTCTTTTTTTTTTCATAACATAATATTACATTACATATAAGAAAACTCGTTTTACATACGAGGGAGTGAGATGAGAAAAGAAGTTACATAAAGAGATTGAGAGAGAGGCACGACACGCAGGCCGTATTCAAAATCCCAAAACAATAATAAAGGATAAACTAAGGCCATAACTGATCACCACAAATAAATAATAATAAACACACTTTTATTATTAGTTTAAAATTCCGATAATTAAATAAACTAAATTAAATTTCGGCTGATTGATCACACTTTGCAGACTTAGCCGGGGGTTTCGCTGCCCGGTCAGCGGATGGTGGTTCCGCTGACCGTTCAGCGGACGGGGGTCAAGGGGGCAGCGCCTCCTTGCGGGGTTGTTAGGGGCAGCGCCCCGACGAAAAATTTTATGAACACTTCATTGTATTTCACGTCGTTTCCTGCACAACTTTTGTGCATTTACAACCCCAACCGGAAAAGTCTGCGACAATACAACACTTGTACTGCCATTAATCCTAATGCAACAATTTCATGCTGTCAAACACAACTCGATTGATAACTCAATATGATAGATCAACATGTCATTGCTTCACCATACTAACGTCGGATTCCGAAGCGAATGAAAATGATGATCTTTCAAAAGAATTACAATCCTTATGTGATTGAATGGATGAAATCAAAACAGTATATCCCATATACCATCTTTGCATCATAATTTCTTATATCTTATATAAAAGTGATCGATCTAATTGTGTAACCTATGGATGATCAATGTATCGCACAACTTCACCATACTAATGTCGGTTTCTGAAGCATAATCAACATCAATCATCCAAATCGTACACAACAGATGCCAAATTTAATTAATTGTTTATTGTTAAATTCATTCTGTGTTTTAATCGAATCAAATACAGAAAAGACGGAAATTTAACAGCTATCAGATCCATGGTTTCGTAAGTGGCTCTAATACCACTGATGGAAAAATGCGATCTAAACGCAGCGGAAAACAAAATTTCCTTTAGTGATCCTTACGAATGAGCATGGTCAGTGATAGAATCATTACCTTTTTGTGGCGATTCAGATCTTTGATGCAGCGATCACAAGCGTTGATGAAGTGCAACGCCTCTACTCAGTCCACACGAACAACTTCCGGTCACAGTGCTAGCTGCTTACGAACGGAATTATTTGAGTGAGAAAAGAGAATCAAAAACGAAATTGCATCAAGTGAAAACTTCATCACAAGGGTTCCTTTTATAGACTCTCTTGTGGGCTGCGGGCTAAAAACCCAATTCACATGATCCATAATAATATTATATATTATTATAATAACTATTATTATAATAAATATATTTATTTTATTATTATTTTATAACCATTATAAAATAACAATAATTATTATTATATTATCCGAATTTCTATTTTTCACTTAAGTGCACCGTACCTTACGGTGTTCCTTTGATTTCTCTATCTCTCATCAAACTGTCCTTATGTGTGTGACCCTGTAGGATTTCGTAATGTTGGTAATTATATTAAATTATATATTTAACATAATAAACAGTAAGCGGTATCTAGCAACACATCACTGCTACCCAAGTCACGAAAATGTCATGTGATCTGACAAAACCCTTTTCGTGATAATATATGTTTGTACAATTACCTTTTTGCCCCTATGTCTATATTGAACACAAGGCATACACTGTGTCATCCTTGTCCAGTTCAATATTGGGCCCTTAGACATTTCTCCTGTTATGCAGGATTGGCAAATTCCATCTAGGACACTCATGTCCCTCAGCATGCTTCGTGGAGTGCCCATCAACTGTCTTTATGATCATCCAGTTACGGATAATGTTTGATCAGCAATAAAGCACCCGACTTTACATCTAGGGTCCATAGTGGTTTCAGGTCGAAGGGTGGTAATACACCATTATCACCATGAGAATAACTTATGGCACTTTGCATAACATACTATGTAGTATTCTCATAGCGGGTCAATCCGGTATAAATATTACTCCTAATATTTATACCTATGTCAAGACTTGATAACTCTTTATCCATGATCCATGAGATGTGATCATCAGTCTATCTTCATAATAGTCTCAATGCTTTTAATGTTATCCCACTTTGCAATAAAGCTTGACTACGGATATTTTAAGAATAATGTCTTTATGTTTAATGGGATCTCATGATTAAGTCACACTTAACATTTCATTAAACAGACTAACTATTCTAGGGACTTTATTATTCTGAAAGACAAACATAATAAAGAAATGCCTTTTATTATTAAACGAATAATCCGATACAAGTACCAAAAAGTATTGGCCTCTAGGGCTTACACCAACAGTAATATGGTTCGGTTCATGGTTATAGAAGAAAAGGATATAAGGCTCAACATTTAATTTGTACCTGCCCCTTCTTCGTGATGATTTCTAGTCCTACGTTCAGTTAATTCGACACACATTCGTATAGAGTTTGACGGTGCAAGAGTGAAGATGATGATCCAAGATTTTCTTGAAATGGAAATCACTTTATTTTGCTTTTATCGTGATGTCAGTGACCCTTTTGATTTTTGATATGGTGGCCACTGAATCTTATTTTGCTTCGCTTGAGGATTTGAAGACCTCTTTCATTTTTTTATCTCTAACTTTTGCATGGACTGATTTCGCTCTTCGAGTCCATCGGGATTGCCTTGATTTTTGCCTAAGCCCCATTTTGAGGTGTTCGAATTAGCAGGCTTTTTATTATATTTTTTTTGAAAGGCTTGTGACTGCCAAGTCATTGGTCATTGATGAACAACCATCATGTCTTTTGGATGTTTATCTTGTGATTTGAGTGCATAATCGGGTTAAATGAACACTACCCATGCCCTAGGTTAAGCATAAGGGTTTGTAGATCCGAAGAAAACTCCTACTTCTAGACTCGAAGTGGTTGACTAGGGACTAACTCCTTATCTCTCCAGTGTTTGGAGATTGAAACAATGTCTGTACATCATCAGCAAGATTCTATCTGAAAGCACACTATAAGCAATTATGGGTATTTAGTTTTCGTCAGTCTCCCTTAAATCTTTGCTAAACAACAATGTGATAAAGGAAGTGAAGTGAAAAAAAATTGTGATTTTTTGTTGTTGCAATAAATGAGAAAATGTGAGTGAATACAAATAGATTTGTTCAAAATATGCATAATCATTACATTAACAATACCGTTAATAAACAACAACATCTAAAAGCAAATAACACTTAACAGAGAATAAATTACAAATGCATAGAAATGAAATGATCTAAAAATTGCCAACATTGGGACTAGGCTTTTCTTTCTTGATTCACTATCTTGAGAAGATGTGTTTTGAAGTCTTCGAACTCATTCGGGTGCGAGGCTGATACGCACAACTAAGCTCCCTTCTCGAAAGGATATGCACTTCTCATCAATCAATTGTTGCACCTTGGCTTGGAAGGTTTTGCAATCTTCAGTTGAATGCCCCATTGATCCAGCGTGATATCCATACTGCGCCTTGGGATCGTACCCAGGAAGGTATGGTTCTAGCACCGGCTTAAGAGACTTAGGCTCCACCAGTGAATTTCGAATCAAATGTGGCAGCAGCTGAGTGTAAGACACAGGAACTGGATGAAAAGGAGTGTTCCTTCTTCCCAAATTGTTGCGAGGCCTATGTTGATTTTGGCGTGGATTCTGATTTCCTTGGCTATATGCTCGTTGATTTACATAGGTAGCAGCCCAAGGTTCCTGAGATGGTTCCTTAGGTATTGTTTGTTTTCCTTTTGGAACCCAAAGGTGGACGTCATCATCTTCCTCAGTGTCATTGAGATGTTCCCCAAAGTGTTTTTTCGGGGCCTCCTTAGAAAATACAACCCTTTTGGACTTCTCTTTCAGCTCTTCTCTTGAGGTCATGGTTTCGGCATGATTATCAGAGGATAAAGACATCCCATCTGCCATAAAATTGACCTTTTCCTTGTGATATAGGATTTTGACTAGTCCACGAAACTCTTGTACTTTCTCTTTGCCAGATCTTTGAGTTGAACCGTTTACACTAGGGTCTTCCTTTCTGGCTAATTTTTGTAATTTGTTTCGAAAGCTTTCACACTCTTCAGTGGCATGCCCTATGGTTCCAGTGTGATACCCACATTTCGCCCTTGGGTTATCTTCCTCAAAGACTAGGCATTTGTTGTTAATTAGCTCTCGAACTTTATTCTTGAATGACCAACAATCTTCAATAAAGTGTCCTATCATCCCTTTATGGTCTTCACACAGTGCATTAGGATCATATCCAGGTGGAAGAGGAGTACGAGCTAGCCCGAGGGATATGGGTACCACCAATGAACTCTGAATCAGGTATGATAGCAGTTGTCCACACGATATAGGAATAGGGTCAAGAATAGGGCGCGACTGGGACTTCTTACTGCCTCTCCGATCCAGAATAGGTGATGACCGCTAATTCCGAGGCTTTGGAAGAATTGGTTGGGGATAAAACTCAAGAGGGACAACACACAACAGGTTATTCACTGCAGGCTGCGGAGTGGAAAGAACTATGGAAGTAACACTCCTAGTTGTGGTACCTTCTTGAAGCTTTTCCTTTCTTTTCCCCACAGTTGTTATAACTTCTGGCAGCTGTCTCATCTTGCCTTTCACATTGTTCCCGTCTTTTCTCAGCTCAACTTGATTCTGCTTCAAGCGCTCCACGATCTTCCCAAGGCTACCTCAAGTCAAATACGTGTGCCAGGAAATCAACTGCGCATTATGGATAAAGGATGGATGAGTTTTCTGGCTGAGAGAATGATATGCAATGCAAATGCAATGATATGTGAATGCAATGCAATGCAATGCTCAGTGTAGCAGGGAAATTTGTGAGTGTAAGCTATTGATTAACTTAACTCAAAAATGCAAGAGTCGCCACCGCACTTTTATTTTATCCAAAAAAGGAAAGGAAAAAAGAGCGAACAAAACCAAAGAGTTCTAAAACAAGAACAAAAACAAATATCTGGGTAAGGGGGTTGGTTACACAATGGGAAGGTGTTAGCACCCAAAACGTCTATAGTACTCTATAGGAGCCTTTGAAATATTTACGCTTTTTGGTTTGAAAATGGTTTGTTTAAAAATAGATTGGGGAGATGAGAAGAGAATTATTTTTTTAAAGATTTTTGTGTTTGGAGAGACTTATCGCCTCATGTATACGTACCCACAAAGTGCAATATAGGATCAAAACCTCGTAGTTCGTTGTACAAATAATAAAAATATTGTTGGTTTTGATTGACTATAAATGTAAAGACAAGTCGTCACTTTAAGGAGAAAACTACGACTGGTCGCCCACAAGTATAAGACAACATTTTCATCACCTAAAGATGGAGAATTTTGCTTGGATTATCAACAAGTCTATCACTCAACATCAAAGTGAAAAATGTCAAAATCTTAATACTAAGGGGAATAGGAGAATTATATCTCAACTATGGAAATGACTATGTCTAAACTTTATGAAAAGTGCGGAAAGACACAAAAAGTTTGAATGAGGTAAAGTGTCTTTTATATCTTTTTGAAATTGGTCAAAATATGATTAACACTGGTTGAAATTATTAAGAAAAAAAAATTTAAAATCACTTGACAAAAGTCAAGGTTTTATTGTGAAAGCGGTTTTGAAGTTTGAAAACAAGAAGGTTTTGAAAGAGGGAGAAGGTTTTGAAAATTGAAGAAGGGGAGGAGATGAAATGACTATCCTAGAAAGCAAAATAAAAGTTAGAGATAAGAAGGATCTAACCAACTTGTAGCACACTCCATAGCAAGCTAAAAGAATTTCATCCATCTTGAGCATAAGCAAATAAACAAGTCAAATAAAGGCATTCAACCTATCATGAGCGAACCAAGCACATTTATGTGAGGTTGTATTTTGTCAGAGGAGTAATCGAGCGTGGAGAAGTCCAAGTGCTGAAGATTTTGACAGATCATAATGTTGCTGATTTTATAAATATTCCTCTCTTTTTATTCATTTTATCTCTTCATCAATCTTAAATCTATCATTCTATATTAAAAAAATTTAGATGAATGTATTTTCATGCAAAACAGATATTATTAGAAAATTTACCAACAATTTTTTTAAGTGTGATTTTTACTTTTTTTCAATAAAAATATAACACATGTAATGTAATTAAATGATTATAAAAAATAAAATAAAAAGAGAGAGAAACTTGCATGTAGGAGAAAATTATATATTTATCTTTTTTTAAAAAAAAATTATAAAAAATTTATTTAAGTTTTCTCCTTGATATTATTCATTCAAAATCTTTTTTTACAAACAATTTTCACAATTATTGTATTATTTTTTGGTATTTTTTATATTTATATGAAAATGAACAACCTAAATAATGTGTACCGTTTTCATTTATAATAATAACATATTTTTAAATAATTTAAACGCATAACACTTAGACTCTACTAACATATACTAGCATAATTAGCATAATGATAAACAATTAAAAAATAAAATATTGAAACAAATAAGCACACGGTTTAAATCAAATATCATCCAAGTTTTAGTTTTTACGATTCTCTCAGTGCTAACGTAAAATCCCTTTTTTGCTTCACCATAATCAATGATGAATTATTGGTTTTTGTTGTGTTTTTTCTTGTTCATGTAATAAAAACTGAAATTTTATATAGCATTATTAATGAGAAATATTCGTTTTTTTTTTCGTTTGTGTTGTTTTTATTTGAAGATGAAAGATTCAAATTTTCTTGAAAGAAAACTGTTGGACTTTCAACTAGGAGCATTGAACATTGTGGGACTTTTTTTTCTAGAGCAACACCTTTGTGAGAGACACACCAGCAACACCTTTGTGAGAGACACACCACATACTCACCCAAAACCTTAAGGTAATAGGTGTATGGGTTCTCTCAATACTTAACACTCCCCCTCAAGTGTGAGTCTATCCCAATGTTCTCCCTTAAGCGGAAACTTAAACTGTGCAAGTGCACCCTTGTACCGCCGTTGACATTCTTCAACGAGACACTCAACCCACGACCACCCTTGTACCGCCGTTGACATTCTTCAACGAGACACTCAACCCACGACCACCCTTGTACAGCCGTTGACATTCTTCAACGAGACACTCAACCCACGACCACCCTTGTACCGCCGTTGACATTCTTCAACGAGACACTCAACCCACAACCACCCTTGTACCGCCGTTGACATTCTTCAACGAGACACTCAACTCACGACCACCCTTGTACCGCCGTTGACATTCTTCAACGAGACACTCAACCCACGATCACCCTTGTACCGCCGTTGACATTCTTCAACGAGACACTCAACCCAGCCGTTGACATTCTTCAACGAGACACTCAACCCACGACCACCCTTGTACCGCCGTTGACATTCTTCAACGAGACACTCAACTCACGACCACCCTTGTACCGCCGTTGACATTCTTCAACGAGACACTCAACCCACGACCACCCTTGTACCGCCGTTGACATTCTTCAACGAGACACTCAACCCACGACCACCCTTGTACCGCCGTTGACATTCTTCAACGAGACACTCAACTCACGACCTATGGGGATACGACCTATGGGGATACTTTCGATACAAGTAAGTCGTTCCCTTTATTCGAAAAAAGAGCATTGAACATAGTGAGACCTTTTTCTAGAGCAACCTTTTGTGAGAGACACACCACATACTCACCCAAAATCTTAAGGTAATAGGTGTATGGGTTCTCTCACTTATAAATGCTCAAGTCACCACATTTCTATCCAATGTGAGACTATTATCCACCCTACTCACACTTGTTAATACTTAACACCTATCAGGACCTTTCATCTTGTTCTGACAAAACATTGATAGAAAAGATTTTGAAATGGAAAAAGGCTTTGGTAGAAGCTGCAATGTTTATGAAAGAGAAATATCAATGGAAAACACTAGTGTGGAAAAACATAGGAGAAACATTTCCCATTGATGTTTCTCTTTAATAAACATTGCATGAAAACATAGGAGAAACAAGTCATATAAAGGATAATGGAAAAACATCAATTTTATTTTATTTAACCATTTTATTCTAAAATATTCATTTTTTTCTTAGGTAAAATCAAATGCAAAATGTATTTAATTTAGTTTCTCTCTTATTTTTTTATAAATAACACTCAATTAAAATTGTTTTTACATTTTTTCATAAAACATATTTTTAAAAAAACACAAAAATTTACACTTTTTTAATAAGTGTGAAATATTATATTTTTGCTTATAAATCGGTATGGACTAGTATTAATTTTAATGACAAAATTAAGATTAAATTATAGTTTCGATCTTTCGATTTTAACTGATTTACAAAATTAGTTTCTATTTTAAATTCAAACAATTTTAATTTCCTCTAACATTTATTCGTCGATGAAATTTTTCATTTTTTTAAAATATTTTTATTTATAAAGTTGTACAATACTTCTTCGTACCAATTTATAAGCAAAAATATTATTTTTTACAAACTATAAGAAAAAAAACATCAACTTATTTCATTTAATCATTTTATTCTAAAAATTTCATCTTTTTCAAAGTTAAATAAAATACAAATTGTATTTAATTTAGTTTCTCTCTATTTTTTCCAAAAACAACTAACCAAAATTATTTTTATACGATGATTTGCCATTTATCGCAAGAAATTTGTCGCATATCACAAGAAATTTGTCATTAGAAATATGGAGACGTCGTTAACTTTAAGAGAAAAAATATAAGAGAAGACTAAAACTATTTAAATTTAAAATAGATAGATCAATTTCGTGAATCAGGTGAAATAGTGGGACTAAAACTATAATTAAACTCAAAATTAATAATATTGATATTTTTAAATATAGATTGACCTACGAAACATAACATGGATGAGTTTTTGAACTTTATGTAAAAGATCTACTATCTCTAGTATTAGAAAATAAAAGAGTGTCAAACGAAAAATATATGAAAGCATGTTGATTGTCACAATATATTTTCTCATGTTTGACCACTTTACTTAAAGCGACTTTGAAGGTTGTCTATTACATAGTAAAATCTTCAATTTGATGGGTCATCACATGGGGAAGCATTCACATTGGGTCAAACACTTACTTAAAGATCAAAGACTCACGCAAAACCTTAAATGGAAATTCTTGTATAAATAGTAATCATTTATTGAGATTTAAGGGCCAGACCTAAGGGTAACACTTAAGAACAAGTCACTTGTTACTTCTACTTTGTAGTTTCTAACTTTCATCTCTTGCTCTTAATTGTATTATTTTTCACATTACTATAATTCTCTAGTTTTTATATAGTCAATCAATATTGGATCCCAGATTGATAAACGATTGAGTTCGAGCCGCCACTAACAAGGCGACTTGATCTTAGTTGAGATACAATCAAATTGAGGTGTCACGTGATAAGGCATTTCGCTCTTTGTTGAACCGCTTAGTCGTGCCGAAACACATCTAGATGTGCATGCTACAAAAGTGGATGTCACACACATTTATCTACTTTTCTGTAAATTACTTAGATACTCTTGGATCGAATATGGATAATCGATGGGGTATGTCTTAATAGATGATCATACCACGTGTCCTGCTTTTTATTATTTGTTAATTACATTTCACTTTGCACTAAATCAACCACTATTGTGATAGCTTTAGCTAAATACTGTTAGGATAAAAATTTAATAGTCATATATATCTCCACGTGAGTTCGGTCTTATTATACTACTACTTGACAACATCAACTAGCCATATTAAAAAAATAAAGGTAATATTAATTTGTGCCCCAAGTGTCTATGTTAAGAAACCTATAAATAAAAAGTTTGCGTTGAAAAAAAACAATAAAATTTTTAATTATAATCTTTTAATAAAATCAAGGCACAATTTACAAAACAAACTTACTACGTGTTTAAAAATATGGTTAACTAAATTGTATACTTGAATTGAACTGCATTGCACTATAAAAAAATCGAACCACTTAAATGTTTATTTACTAAATCATTTAATTAAAACAATTCAAATTCAGGTTAAAACCAATTCAAAAACAATTTTCTTTTATAAACTGATTTGATTATATAAATTGATCGTACCTGATCAGAAGAGGATCTATGATCTGCCACGAGTCATTGATCTGCTAGCTATCCACCGAAGGTATAAAGGAGGAGAGGGTGTACCTGAAACGCAATCTGATGTCAAAGTAAGTGACGAGCAGAGTGGAAGCAAGTACAAGGAGAGAGCAAGAGAATTAAGTTACCTAACCCTTTAGTGAATAAGGTATTTATAGTGAGTCCTCAGTGCAGGGCCAACGGTTACCTAGAACTGGACTGGGCTGTCAGGCCCAGCGTTAGTAACTACTAGAGTTGACGTGGCGTCGTGAAGACCAGTATGTGGTATATGCCCTAGGGTAATTGTTCTGCACTATCCGGGAGGAGGAAGACCGAATCTCCAAGACGTGGATAGTTACTTTATGACGTGTCCCTGCACGAGGGACACATGGAGGACGTGGGCGCAGCCCGAGGAGCTCCCCGGGCAGACTAGACTCTGCCCGACCACGGGGGAGAAAGAGGCTGGCTGGTCGGTTGTGAGGGACCTGCCCGACAACTATTGGCCAATGCCCGACAGGGAGAGGTGGTGCTCGACGGGACTTCTGCCCTTCAGCATGGTATTCTTGGGTCCAACCTCATTGGGGCTTGGGCCTGCTTGGTTGTGGGCTAAGCATCGGCCCAGTCCAGAACAGTAGCCCCCCAAGTCGTTGTTCGCGGTCGGGCGAGCTATGACTTGAGCAGAGAACGACGTTGTGCGCGTTGATCTGTCGGGTAGATCCCTGTAGGGCAGGGTGCGATCGCGTCGGCCAGGTGAACTTACGTCGAGGAGATGCTCGCGGTCAAGGGAAGAAATTAAAGAGACGCAGGGAAGGTGGAGGGTCGCCACGTGTCTTCCTATGACGGTTACGGCCTAGGCACTTGAATGCCTAGAGACGCTTTGTTTCCCGTGCTAGGGGTATATATGTGTTGACCTGGCTTGTCCTTTCGCTCATTCGCTTATTTGTAGCTGCTTAACATTACAAGACTTCTGCCCGACAACTTGGATCGTTTATGCTCGACATCTGGGATATTTTTGCCCTGCGACAACCTTTCAACATCCACATCAAGTACGTTTCTGCATTCTTCCTGGTGTTTTTTGTTGTTCACGACGGTGTTTCTGGCGGCCCTGCTGGGGATGCTGGGAATACCGTGGGTTTTTCTGGCGAATACGCCGGAGGATCCTTCAAAATTAGGGTAGAGAACGACCGTCCCCGGCCTTGGCGATGGGTGCCCCGGGGAGAATTTGAAAGAACTTTGAATTCCCCAAGGACAATGGGATAAATGCCCCGGGCACAAGTAGATGTGTATGCCGAGAATAGAGGGTGTACTCTCTGGTCTTCTCAGGGGTTAAGATTGCCCCCAGCTCATCCTATGGGTTGTTAGGCGACCACACCCTTTCACATGAACTGCGGTAGAAGGGTGGATTTGATTTGACTGTCGAATTCACCAAGTTCCTCTGCTTTTCAAGTATAAAATGGCTGGGCACGCTGAGGAAGAGGTGGAATGGTATCTATCCGAGGACGAGGAGGGCCGCGAGGACGAGGTCGATCTGGATCCTCCGGAGAGACCTTTGGAGGAGTGGTTCAGGGAGGAACCCTTAAATTATATGTCGAGGTTCGTCCTCGACGACTCTGATGTGTTCCCGGTGATAGAAGATAAGGTGGTGGGGAGCCCCCGTCAGTTCGGCGCCTACCGCCCCCGGGAGATCGATCACATATGCTCGTGATATCTTGGCGGTCGGTTCCCGGTGTATGAGTTCTCCTTTAAGGAGGTGGGAATGTGAATGCCCTTCACTGGTTTCCAGCAAGGCGTGTTCGATCATCTCATGCTGGCGCCATCACAACTTCACCCGAATTCCCTAGCTTTCATCCGAGCATTCGAGATCATTTGCAACTACCTGGAGCTCGGGGCCACCATTTCACTATTTTTTTGCGTCTTCGACCTGCAACGCTAGACGACAGTTGGTCGACATAGTTGGGTTTCGCTGAAGTAGGCAACCAGGCTCTTTCGGCCGTATACTGACTCTGTTCAGGGCTTTAAAGATCGTTGGTTCGTGATCATGCCGGACAGAACGAAGCGTATGAGACCATATTTCGAAAGGAAATTATAGTCGTGGATGGGCGTCCCAAGGACAACTATGAGTCTTACTTCCCCTTGGACTGAGGGGACCTGCATTTCCGTTCGGGTACTAACAGCTTTATCTTCAGGCCTGGTCGGCTAGGCGAGGAGGACAGCTTAGCCTTCTGAAGGTTGGTGGACTTCGTCGATCGTCTTCCTCCTCGGAAGTGTATGTCCCCCGACGGGGAGTATATCCGCGACAAAGACGGGAAAATACTGACAGAGGCTCGGTATATTAACGTAAAGGCTCTGATCGAATGCAGGACGGAGGCTGAGGCTCATCGGCTCCTAGGTAGTTTGGGTGCATTCGGGATGATCCTGTTACTTGTTTAGATTTTGCTTCTAACTATTTTTCTTGTGTTCGTATTGCAGGTTCAATAGGTTCTGTGGAGGAAAGAGTGACGAAGCTGATGAATAGGGGTAGTCGTTGTGCTCCAGCTCGGGCCCCTACTGCGTGGAGTCCGACCAAGAAGGCTTTCTATTTTGCCTGATTGTTGGTTGTCGGAAAGGCTAGCGTCAAGGAGATTCCCACGATAGTGCCTTCCTTGTTTTCAAGGATGATGCCCGCGCCGCTTCCCGAAGGGCTTGAGGCGCCATCGACGAAGATGGTCCACTTGTGAGTTCCCAGGGTTGATTCTATTGCGGGGGTCATCTCGGCAACGAAGTCAGCTAGAACTTGGGCCTTGAGGGCTTTTCTTCCCTCGTAGACGATATCGAACTCGGAGAGTTCTAGCGACCACTTCAGCATGCGCCCAACCATGTCAGGTCGGCCAAGCAGCTGCTTGATAGGCTGCTCGATTCTGACTACTATGGTGTGGGCTAGGAAATAGTGTTGGAGCCCCCTGGCCGTGTTGATGAGGGCCATCATGACTTTCTCGATCTGTTGGTATCTCACTTCCGGACTATGGAGGGCTTTGATCGTGAAGTAGATCGGTTTCTGCCCTTCAGGGGCTTCCCAGATCAGCATGGAGCTTACGGCCTCGTTCGACACGACCAAGTATAAGTATAAGGTTTCCCCAGCCTCGGGCCTTATTAATACGGGCGACTCTGATAGTACACGTTTGAGGTGGAGGAGGGCTTGTTCGCATTCCTCTGTCCACTCGAACGTGGCATCCTTTCTAAGCAGCTTGAAGAACAGGAGGGCGTGTTGCACGGACTTGAAGACGAAACTGGACAGCGAAGCGAGCATCCCGTTGAGGGACTGAATCGATTTCTTTGTGCTCGGAGTTGCGATCTCGGAGAAGGCCCGGAACTTGTCCGGGTTCGCCTCGATCCCACGTTCGGTCAAGTAGAATTCGAGGAACTTCCCCCGCGTACCCCGAAGGTGCAATTCTCCGGATTGAACCGCATCCTGCACTTCCTCGCCGTCTCGAAGAACTTCTTCAGGTGTGTCGTGTGGTTGACTTCCGTGCAAGACTTTATAATCATGTCGTCCATGTAGACCTTGAGCATGTCGCCAATCTCTCCTCGGAAGACTTTGTTCATCATCCGTTGGTAGGTGGCGTCGGCGTTTTTTAGGCCGAAGGGCATTACGTTGTAGTAGTAGTTGCCTGACTCGGTCATAAACGTCGTGCTCTGTTTTTCGGCATCGGCCATGGGGATCTGGTTGTACCCCGAATATACATCCATGAAGGACAGTAGTTTGAAGCCCGCCGAGTTGTCGACGAGCTTGTCAATATTGGGGAGGGGATAAGCGTCCTTAGGACATGCCCGGTTGAGATCTGTGTAGTCAACGAACATCCTCCATTTTCCATTAGACTTCTTAACTAATACAACGTTGGACAGTTAGGTTGAATACCGGGCTTCTGAAATAAAATTTGCCTCTAGCAGGTCTTTTACAGTTTTTTCAGTAGCCGCCAACTTTTCGGGGGACTGCCTACGCCTACGTTGTACTACAGCCCTAGCGGCCGGGTTGACGGAGAGCTGGTGGCAAGCGACCTCAGGGTCGAGTCCGGGCATCTCTGCGGCGCTCCAGGCGAAGAGGTCGGCGTTCTCATAGAGGAAGGCCTTCAACTGCTTCCTCACTAGGTCGGGCAGCTCTGCCCTAATCTTTACGGTCTTCATTGCGTCTGCCCCGAGGGTCACGATCTCGAAGTCCCCATCTGGGATGGGGCGCGTTGGGTGGGTAGGCTGCCCTTTGGTGGATGGAATAGTGTCACTAGCTTTGTCCTCGTGATTTGGCTCTTCGAAGAAACGACAGTCGAGGTCTACGGCGTCGACGTGATCCTTCGGTTTGTCCCCCTGAATGGGGGGGCTTAGTTGCTTTGGTCACGAGACTGATTGTACTAAGGCCCTTCATCGCTACTTCGAAGCACCGACGAGCAGCTTCGATGTCCCCGTTGAGGGTGACGATGGCTCTCAGTCTGGTGTAGTACTTCATCTTCAGGTGGACGATTGACGGCATTGCGGTGAGTTCGACCATCGTCGTCCTGCCGAGGATGCAGTTGTATAGAGATGGGCACTCGACGACCAGAAAATGGATGTTGATTTCCCTGGTTGTTTCCTTTTCGCCGAAGGTGACCTTGAGCTCCACGTATCCCCATGGCCTCGTCGTTGTCTTGTTGAAGCCCTAGAGGTCGGAGCTCAGGTAGGGGGACAGGTTGGTCTCATCGAGCTGGAGCGTCGAGAAGAGGTGGGTATAAATGATGTCCACCGAGCTCCCTCCATCGACCAGGATGCGACGGACATCAAAGTTGGCCATTTGCGCCCGTATCAGTAGGGTATGGATCGTCCTCGGAACCTATCGAGCGTGCTCATCTTGCTGGAGTTGTTGTTCATTAGCTCGTCGAACTTCCTCTTAACCGATCCAATCGAGAGTTTGCTCGGGGTCCCGCCGGAAATGACCATTGCCCTGGGGAAGTATTCCCACCGGCTGGTGGGGCACACTGCCTCCTCGGGCAGCTGAAGCTCGGCGGGGAGGCCGAATTCCCTTAGGGCGAACTAGTCCTCAAGTCGACCAACGCTGACGGCCACATGCAGGCCGGAGTCGTTGTTGGGAGGAGGGAGGTCTTCGACTTTTTTGGCCTCGGGGGCTTCTTGTCGCGGGGCGTCTCCTCCCCGGGTGTACCTCTTCAGATGTCCGTCCTTGATCATAATTTTGATTGCATCCTTCAGGTGGATGCAATCCTCTGTCACGTGATCGTGGCTTTGGTGGAAGCGACAATATTTGGATTTGTCCATGTTGGCTTTGGTGGGTGCCGGTTTTGGAAAACGGACACCCCCCGGACAAATTCTGAATTGACACACTCAGCTAGTATGTGCTCGCAGGAAGCGACTAGTGTCGTGTATTCGGTGAAATGGGCAACGGGGCTCCGCTGCTCGCGGGGTTCTCGGGGACGGTTCTCTCGTCGACAGTCTCCCTCGCACCGGTGGGTCGAGGCCCCTTCATCTCGGGACCCGCATGGGGTTTCCCAGTTTCTAGTGTCACAGGCGGTGTTGGCGGTCTCCGTCTCCTCGAACCGGATGTAATGGCAGGCTCTTTTGAGGAAGTCCTTGAGAGAGTCTGGCCGGTGGATGGCCACAGCCTCGTAGAATTTGGAGTATCGGCGTAAGCCCTGCTCCATTAGGTAACGTTTCATCTCGTCCGACGTCGTTACCTGGACCGCCTCCCTAGTGAACCTCTCAATGTAGTTTCAGAGAGGCTTATCTGGGGCCTGGATGATTGCGCCCAGCGCGGCCTCATTCTTCGGATGTTGCCTTGACGCCGTGAAGTGCTGTGAAAATAGGTCCTTCAGGACCCTCCACGACGTGATGGACTCAGGCTTCAGGCTCTTGTACCATGCCATGGCTCCCTTTCTCAGCGTCATCGGGAAGAGCCTACACTTGATGGCTCCACGGACGTTCCTGTAGTCGAGCATAGCCTTGATGTCTTCCAGATGATCGTCTGGGTCCGAGGTGCCGTCGTACGTCAAGAGCACGGATGGTTTCTCCATCCCGTGGAGAATAGAGGCTGCCATGATTTCCCGCGATAGAGGAGTCCTGTAGTCGTCCTCGTCGCTGCGAACCGGGGATTGCGGAGGCGACAGTTCATGTCGAGGAGGCGGGTTACGCCCCTCGGCCTTCTAGCGGGGGCTTTAGGCTCGTTCGCCCTTAGCTCCGGGGACCTCCTCTCCTTCCGGGGTGGTGATCTTGCTCGTTTCTTAGAGGCCACCGGTTAGGGCCTCTCCAACTGTGGCGGACGCCCCCGTGGTCGTGGAGAAGGGCTCCGGGAGCTCCCGCGCTAATTTTTCCGTGGAGGAGAGCGGGACAAGGTGTCATGTTCCAGCGCGTCGATGCGCTCATTTTGTTGGAACAACATCTGGTCCGTCTGGTTAATGGCTGCGAATAGGGCAACCATCGTCGGGTCCGCTCCAGCCGGTGTAGGAATGGGCTGAAATACCGTCGGACTCCTCGCCTGAGGAACGACATGGTGTGTAACCTCCTCGGACGAAGGAGAAGCAGTTTGGCCGTCCTTGACGCCGATCTCGTGGGGTTGAGACGTCCCCGACTGGTTGTCGCCGTTGGTGATCGGGGCGATGGCGGAGTTGTGAACAACGTCATCATGGCGTAGGCTAGTCATGATCTTGAGATTTGAGAGGTGAGGCTTTGGTTCTCTGCTCGGAGGAATGGGGAAGCTTAGTTTCCCACAGATGGCGCCATTGATCGTACCTGACTAGAAGGGGATCTATGATCTGTTCCGTGTCGTTGATCTGCTAGCTGTCCACCGAAGGTATGGAGGAGGAGGGGGTGTACCTGAAACACACTTCGATGTCAAACAAAGTGAGGGACACGTGGAGGACGTGGGGGCAGCCCGAGGAGCTCCCCGGGCAGACTGGACTCTGCCCGACCACGGGGGAGAAAGAGGCTGGTTGGTCGGTTGCGAGGGACCTGCCCGACAGCTGTTGGCCTATGCCCGACGGGGAGAGGTGGTCCTCGACGGGACTTCTGCCCGTCAACGTGGTATTCATGGGCCCAACCTCATTGGGGCTTGGGTCTGCTTGGTTGTGGGTTAAGCGTCGGTCCAGTCCAGAACATAAATTAATTAGTTTTTAATTTAAAAAATTAATTGAGAGTAAAAAAAAATTTGAAAAAAAAAATTCAAATTTTTTTTAAAAAAAAACTCTAGAAACTATATTTTTTATTTCTTGAAAATTATTAATTTTTTCCTGAAAATAAAAGAAAAACTAATATTATTTCAAAAATACGAAACATCAATTTTTTTTCGAAAACACAATAAATCGAATATATTAAAAAATATGAAAAAATAGAGTTTTTTCGGAAATACAAAAAATTGAATTTTTTTCCGGAAATATGAAAAAGTCAAATTTTATTGGAAATATGAAAAAGTCGAGTTTTTTTCGAAAATATGGAAAAGTCAAGTTTTTTCAAAAATATGAAAAAATTGAGTTTTTTCGGAAATATGAAAAAAGTCGAGTTTTCCGAAAATATGAAAAAGTCAATTTTTTTCAAAAATATGAAAAATCGAGTTTTTCCGAAAATATGAAAAAAAATCTAATTTTTTTGGAAATACAAAAAATCGAGTTTTTTCGGAAATAAGAAAAAATTGAGTTTTTTTCGAAAATATGAAAAAGTAGAGTTTTTTTTCGGAAATATGAAAAAAGTCAAGTTTTTTCGGAAATATGAAAAAGTCGAGTTTTCTTTTCCTAAATATGAAAAAGTCAATTTTTTTGTAAATATGTAAAAGTAAATTATTTTCGGAAATATTAAAAAGTCGAGTTTTTTCAGAAATATGAAAAATTCGAGTTTTTTCAGAAATATGAAAAAGTCGAATTTTTTTAGAATATGAAAATTTTGAGTTTTTTCAGAAATATGAAAAATTCAAATTTTTTTAGAATGTGAAAAAAAATCGATTCTTTTCAGAAAAACAAAAAATCAACTTTATTTGAAAATATGAAAAAATTGAGTTTTTTTCGAAAATATGAAAAAGTCAAGTTTTTTTAGAAATATGAAAAAAGTCGAATTTTTTTAAAAATATGAAAAAGTCGAGTTTTTTTATAAAATATGAAAAAAGTCAATTTTTGTCCGAAATATAAAAAAGTCAAGTTTTTTTTCAAAAAATGAAATACTTAAGCTTTTTTCGAAAATATGAAAAAAATTTAGTTTTTTCGAAAATATGAAAAAGTCAAATTTTTTCGAAAATATGAAATAATTGAATTTTTTCAAAAATATGAAAAATTAAATTTTTTTTTTGAAAATTTGAAAAAGAAGTGTTTTTTTGAAAATATAAAAAATTGAGTTTTGTAGAAATACAGGAATTCGTGTTTTTTGGAAAATATAGAAAATCAAGCTTTTTTGAAAATACAAAAAATCGAGTTTTTTTTTAAATATGAAAAATATTAAGTTTTTTCAAAAATACAGAAATTCGAGAATTTTTTAAAATACAAAAAATCGATTTTAATTCTCGTAGATACAAAATCTGAAAATTAAAAAAAAATTCAAATAAATTTAAGGAATAATTTTTAAAAATATATAATTATTTAAAAAAAATTGAAAAAATTTTAAATATTAAGAAATTTTAACTTTTTGTAAAGTTTAAAAATTTTGGTTTTAAAAGAGTTCAAAATATATAATTAGTTTAAACTTGTAAACTGATTATAAATTAGTTTTAAAAAATCATAAATCGATTTTAAATTTAAAAAAAATATAGAAATTCGAGAATTTTTGGAAATACAAAAAATCGATTTTAATTTTCTTAGATAGAAAATATGAAAATTAAAAAGAAAATAAAAAAAATTTCAATAAATTTTAAAAAATAATTCTCAAAAATAATTTTAAAATAGTATAGTTATTTTTTAAAAAAATTGAAAAAAAGTAAAAAATTTTGTAAAGTTTAAAAATTTTGATTTTAAAAGAGTTTAAAATATATAATTAATTTAAAATTGTAAAATAATTATAAACTAATTTTAAATTAAATTAAAACTATTTTATTAATTAATTAAATTTTTATTTAAGTGATTATTGCAAATTGAACTAAACCATAAATGTGGTTTAGTTCAATGACTCTTTCACTTATGTCGTTAACATTTAAACTCGATCCAAAATAATGGTTTTATTTTTCATTTTTCGACTTTTCCCATTATCACTAATGCTTGGTATTTCCCATCTAACCAAATGATAAGTTTCTCCCCAAATTGCACTTGTATTAGAAAGAGGAAGTGTGAGAGTACATAAAAAGCATCTTGATTATGGAGAATGTTCCATAATAGGCTACGTACCAAAAGCCGTGTCATTGTGTCGGGGGTGGTTCCATTGAATCAGTCTCACAACTCTTTTTTAAGTGTCCTTTGGCTTTGTTTGCAGGTATTCGGTACAGTGTCAGTAATTGGTTCGGTCTCTAGAATGTGTTTCAAAATAGTTGCATGACCCATATGGAACAGTTTGCAGAAACTTTTGGCAACAGAAGTACGGTAGCTAAGAGGTAGCTAAGAGATATTGCAATATGGTTTGCATGCATTTGGAGCATATGGAAAGGAAAAAATGATTTTATAATCAACAAGGACGTGAAGCTATACCAAATGGTCGAAGCACTGCAACGGAACTCGTGGAATTGGCTGAACATCAAATTTAAGAGCCTAAACTATTGTATATACCAATGGCATGTGAATCCCATATTATGCTTGAAACATATAGGCAGGGTCTGTCATGGGATAATTATCTGAATGTGGAATTGGTAGTATGATTTGGAGTTGTGGCAGATGAGTAGCAGTTAAAGTAAAGTTTGGCAAAGGGTGTGGACAGTTGGAAAAAAATGTTGTTGCAGCTCATGGTTGTCATTTGCGCTGTATTTGGAATGCTTAGAGTGTTCCATTGGCCAGTAGTTTCTGTCAATCGTATCACTCTAGGGTCGTTTCTGGGCGTTTTCAGCAAGGCAGCATTTTGATATTGTCTGGATCATAGTTGGTTGGGATGCAGTCAAGGTCTGATATGGTGGAAGTTTCAGATTTTGCGAGTTATCATTGGATCCAATCGTTGGCATTGTTTGTGTTATTCAAATAGTGCTTGGTGTGATTTTGGAGGCTGCTAGGCATCAGCTGAGCACGATTGATAGCAATTTAGGCTTGTCATTGGGTGATCAATTCCATCAAGATCTCGCGCTTGGTCATCGTGCAATTTAGGCTTGTCATTGGGTGATCAATTCCATCAAGATCTCGCGCTTGGTCATCGTGTTCTGAAGATGTCGAGAATGTTGTTAGTGTCTGTTTGGAGGCAAGTTTGGAGTGGGGAATCTGATCATGAATTTATTGGAGCTCTTTTTGGGAGTTCTTTTGAGTGCTAGTGGTTTTAGCCATCTTGTATGTTGCAGTGGCTTAGAGTTTTAATGGCAGTCGTTGCAGTGGCTTAGAGTTTTAATGGCAGTCGTCCCAGATTTTATAGTTTTGTGGGCCCGAAATGTGCTTCGGTTTTGGATTTTGCCGTTCTGTCTGTAGCTCAATAAAACTTTTGCCTTTTCCAAAAAAAAACTGCCAATATTTTTTCAATATAACTTTAATCATTCAATTCTACATTGATGTGATTATGCATATGCATGGTTTTGAGCTGCATGGTTTTGAGCTCAGATAGGAACCAAATCAACTCATTATGCTATGATGTTTCAGGGTTGCTACTTTTGTGAAATAATATTCTCGTCTCAACATCCCAAGCAACAAATGAGAGTTTATTGCAAACTATCACATAATTGACAAACTACCTGAAAGAAGAACATTTTAATTCTATACTTTGTATTAAGAAATAAAAATGTTCAACCACGAGTATTTGACAGTTGATTATTACCGCAGATATATGGAAAATCCATATGGAAAATTAAACATGAACACGGTCAAAGTAATAAGACAACAATCACCAAAAACAATATGCTAGTGCAAATGAATCAACCAGATGCTGTCTTCTTTTGCTGGAAAACGACTGCAAAGACAGGAACTCCAACACCGATGCTGAAAGCAGTGAACACTGCAAGTGACATTTTCAATCCCTGATGCTTCATCTGATCCAGGTTGTACATGTGATATGAATGCATATAGTCTGGCTCGCTGTGGCCATGTCCACCTCCCATCCTCTTCACACCAGTTGAATGAAAATTTCTAATCACTGTCACAACATAATAACAATGTCTTCTAATTAGAAAGTAAAAAACTAAGGGTAACAATGACTATTCCTAAACATTTTTAAATAAGGAACATATCAAGTGATAATTGCCATGATGTCAGTTTACACACCCACAGCCAACAAATAACATTTTACGGCCAATGTCACCCCAATGTCACCCCATCAATATGGTGATGCTGGTTTTGGACCCTTACAACTGTAGTTGACTGTTGCACACTTGATGGGGATTTCATAAAAGCAAGCCATAGAGAGGTCAAAAATGACTCTACCACGACAATCAAATATTCCACCAACAAGGTTGCCAAGCATAAAACTATGACACACATTCTCTTTATTGGTTAATTTATTTGAAAAATAATAATCATGGAGTTTCAGCTTATATAACCCTCCACCATTGACGCATTTTTTACTAACTCTTTGACTTCTACCCTTCCAGAAGTTTCATGCTGAATTCATTGAATATTTATGTTTTCGTTTTTGTTTACAAAACAATAGCAATCAAACTTTATCCCAATATATAGTGCCAGCTACATGGATGAAACTAAATACAATAATTATTATTTATAAATACATGAAACTGAAGGTTCATTCTAGTGAAATATTAAAGGACGGGGTTCTGTATGTTTGAGGGATTAAGAGGATGGTACTTCATACATTTTGATCCAAGGTTAGGTCTTGAGAAGTATGCAAGGATAGTGATCTGAGTATTTTGATTCAAGATGGTTATAACACTAATAGGAAAAGAGAAAATTGTGAAGACAAAAGTGTCATGTGAGGTTAATAAAATGACCTTTTTAACCTAAGCCATTAACTGTTACTTCAATGACTAACAAAAATCCCTCTAACTCACACACAATTCATTCTTACTAGATAAAACTATCGATATGAAAATGTTATTAATAATGCTCCGGGTATAATTAGACACAAATTCAGGGTTTAATTTATCTCCATAACAACAATTAAGTTTTATCAGACTTAAATGAAACCTCGGTCTTAGGATCAAGCCAGGCTCTGAATCGATATTAAAAAATGTGAGTAGGCCTATCGCATCCCTACAAAACCGACTTGAAGGGTGAAGATTACCCCATTTATAAGCACATGTTCAAGACATATATTTCTGTCTGTTGTATGACTCTTAACAAAACCCAATCATATAAATGAGATATGCACATGTTAAATTGTCAAATAACAAACGAAAAAAAAAAAATGAAACTCAAATTGCAATGCAGTGAAAACATCAGATTTAGCCCTGCCCCTCCCTTAAACAAATCAAGCCTCATCCAACATCCATCGCCTCAGCAGTACCAACAATTCTACCATTTTTTAAGAGAATAAATCATAAACACTGAATTCACAGCTAGCAAAAATCTTATTTATTTTATTTACTATCAACAACAGAAGATAAAAAAACCTAATAAAATTGAAATTGAAAAAAAAAACAGAAAATCTTCCATTTACAGATCCTACCATAACCCTAACGGATTCAACACGGAAGAATCTAGTAATAATAAGATTTAAGAGGTATGAAAGAGAGAAAGGTGATGGATCTGACCTGATTTGGAGATGGAGGATTCAGAAGAAGCGATGAGCTTCGCAGCAGATCTGAGTCCGTTGTTGAATGCCATCGCTATCGCAAATTCGATTCCGTCGCCTTCTGGAGATGTGTTTCTCTTCACGAAACTGAAAACCCTTCTTTGCTTTCGTTTCGATGTAACTCACTTGGTTTTTATTTTTTTTGGATAAATATAAACAACCCTAGTTTTCCCGAGCTTAATTTAGTCATAATTATAATTTTTTTATTAAAAAAATAAAATAAAATGTTTAGAAATAAAATAAGTGAAGTGAGTATTCTGTCCGTTTTTTTAATACACACTTAAAAATATAAATAATATTTTTTATTTAATATAATTTTAAATGAAAATTATAAAAAAGATTAATAGTAAAAATTAAATAAAAAGTTAATAAGAGAAAGTTATATGAAAATTAATAGTAATAATTTTTTTAATAGAAGTTATTGAATAAATTATACATTAAAACAAGGATAAAATAGATAGAAAGATAGGCTACACCAAAATCAAATTTTACATTTATATATGTTATAGATTAAAATTAATATACCATTTCGATAAAATAGTAAGAGTATCTTCTAATTTGTAATTTATCACTTATTGTAATTCTCCCCGACTGAATGAAGTAATCTTTGCAATTACTCACGGAGTTATTAAAAAGAATAGTAAATTAGTACTTATCATCATACTTGTAATTACGAATCAACAATATTTAGACGATTTGTTTCTTTTAATTTGTGAAAAGAAATACTTTTTTCAATTATTATTATTAACAAATATTTGATGAGGTAGTAAGTTGTATTTTAAAAACAAGATTGAATCGATTGAATCGAGAATTGAAAGGGTCATCAATCTGGTTTGAATATTGAATCGGATAAGCCGTTGAACTAGTGAAAACCGATTAGAACCGGTAAAAACCGACAAATTAAAAGGTTCTTTTTTTCGAACAAAACGATGTTGTTTTTAATAATTCTTTTAAAAAAGAAATGAAATTAAAATATAAATAGACTTTATTCAAAAACTTATTTGAAATTACTTTTCTTCATTGAAACTAAATTTATTAAACACAATCAATTATTTTGTTATTCAGTTTAGGTTGTAATTAAACTTTGCTCAAAACTTATTTGAATTTGAATTTTGTCGTGGGTGATAAATATGTTTATAATTAGAATTTAATGAATGAACTTGTAAAAAATTATGAAATTTTGTAGGTGTTGTATTATTTTAATGACTGAGTCATACGGTTCAATCAGTTTAATAACTATATAATATTTTTATAGGGATTGATTTATTCAATTGAGTTATCCGATTTAATTTGGTTTAGCAATATGATTCTACCAGTGATCTAGTGGCTTGACTAATAAACCCATGACTTAGTCCCTTATCAGTTTGATGATCAGTCCAGGTTCTAAAATAATGATGGTAATGGTCTCTTTCAACTTAACTAGAAGTCTTGGGTTCGAACTCAGTCTTAGGCACGCATCAATGTTAAATCTTTTGAAACCCTCAAGGGTTGGCCCAGTGGTGGAGACTTGGGTCTTGAGAGTATGTTCTTTTCAACGTCTCAGATTTAAATCCTACTAGGTGTAATCAATCCTTGTGTTGGGTCAGTCCATACGGAGCTTTGTTTTGCCTTTAAATGAGGCCCCCCGCTAACGAACGTTGGGATTGGTCCTCTTGAATTAGTCGGTCGCAAAGCCGAATACCAAGATATAAAAAAAAGTAAAATCTTTTGAGAAAGAGTTTTATCGTCTATTATAATCTTCTCCAACTTAAGAGATTAGTCTATGCAGTTACATGTAGAGGATATTCAATTTCTATCGGGAAAAAAATGACTATAATCACTTCATGTACAAATAAAAAAATAGTAACTTAATAGTTGGACTTATCATTGCCTTATAATTACAAAACTAGAGACAATTTATTTCCTTTAATTTGTGTAAATAAATACTTTCTTTAATTATTTAATAAACTTGTTATAGGCCGATCATATTAGTCGCTGACCGACCACTCAAAAGAAGTTACAATTTTTCTAAAACATTCAAAGTGGATGAGAATTACCTTAAGAGATAATAAAAGTGATCCAAATTCTAAATACATCTAACGGTTCCCCTTTATATAACATCTACATTATATAAAGAGAAAACGAGCGAGTTTCTAGTAGACAATTTAAAAAACAATTTTCATTCACTATTCCCCTTCACTTGTTGACTTGAGTATTGGTGTGCTAACTTTACAGGTCAGCCATTTATCTACCGTGCCCATAGCTCTGATCCATTGTTGTCCACCACAACCACTTATTCACCAATCAATTATGGTTTCATAGTGAAACATTCGCAGCGTTTGTAGGAATCGACTTATGATTCCCGCATTTTTCATAATCGCACATTCTTTCTTCAATCTATCGGTTCAAAACCTTTTTAGTTTATCAAATAGGAGTTCTTTAATTGAACGTTAGATCCACAGCGTTTGGCCTAATAAAATATCATATCAACATTAATTTTTCTTGAATTTTCAAATTCTTGACTTTTAAACTGTTTAGTAATGGCTAGATCTAAAGTTACTCATTCTACTATAGTACGCGAAGCCGCTACCACTCAAGTAGCAATTAATCAATTGTCTTTGCATCCTCCTCAAGGTATTTTAGATCAAGTAATAGATACTCCACTACATCCAAATCTCCTCCAAGCATATTAGATAATTGAATCTACTCTAATGCCTCTGATCAGACCTTAGATACCACCGCCAACTCCACAACTAGAAGTCTTGCTTGGTTTTTATTCATCATCCCTAAATGGAACCTAAGAGAGTCACAACCTCTAAAACCTCCACTATGCAGGCATACTTATCCAATGTGTCATACCCTAATTTTTTACTCTAAGATCCCACGTCTTTTTGCATCATCTATATAGTTTATCATCTCTTGCATTGTTCATACTACTTTATGTATTAGCTGAAATAAACTTGTTGGAATTACAGTCGAATCGATCAAACCAAAAGTCAATAGTGCGTAAAATCAGTGGACGGAAAAGTTTATAATTGAGTTTGCAAATGTCAGTCATATTAATCTACGTTTCGCATAGTTTAACCTGACATGTTCATTTAAAATTTTCGACCACTTTTCGATTGTATTTTTGGACAGTTTAAGTCATTTTAGCGGGTAAAATTTATTTCAAAATTTGATCAAACGCTGTATTTTTTCGGATCGTATATTTTTTATTGATCACTTTGATGTATCCATTTTTTTCGAACACTTTTGCGCCAAACTTTTTTTTCATTTTTGAGTCTGTTTTTTTTTTTTAATTTTAATTTTTGACAATAGGTTCAAAATAATTAAATAGATTTTTCTAGTTTATAATTTTAATTTAATTTAATTTATTTAGAATAATTTAATTTTTGTTTTGATTTAGTTTTTGAAACTCTTTTATACACTAATAAACTCATTAAGGTCATAAAGAAGCATCCACGCGGTGCAGCTGTGAATTTTCTTTTCTACTTTTTTTTTTTTGTTTGATTTTGGATCCATAAAAAAAAGGAATGACCTATAGAAAACCTGCTACTTTTTCTATTTTCAATTTTTACTATTCATGAGTTCACTCAGACTCTCATAAACATAAAGAAGAGGTTAGTTTTTTATTTTCTTTTTTTCAACCTCTAGACTCAGTGACTTTTAGCATTTCTAATAGCTCTGTGTCTTTGATGTGAGTTGTCAATGTTATTTCTATTTTTCTGTTGTGTGCTGGTTTGAACATTTAAATATTTATTTATTGATTTTGTTTCTTTTATAAGTAGGAATATATATTATATTACTTTAGTATTGTATAGGTGCATATCTAAGCTTATTGTTCTATTTTTTATGTATATATGTATGTATTCTGCCTGCAAATCAATTTCGGCGACGCATTTTTATGCTCCGTTCAGTATAGCACAAACGTGTATTTTGAAGTCAATTTTTTTGAGTTTTGTTGTTGTTTATTTATGTTTTGGTTTCTAAATATTTCTAAGTTATTAATGGATTCTACTAATGTTTTAATGTTAGAAACTTGCATCAATGTGATACTATTGCATTATGGATTACTTATTCTTGCTACTTGAGATCTAGATATGTAGGGTAGTCTTTTAGTTATGAAGTTTTCTACTAACTTTGAAAAGATTTTGATTATTTATTTTTATTAGTTATTTGTGAAAATATTAAAATATAAAAATATTATTTTTAATTACTTTGATTTAAATATTAGAAAAAATGCCTAAAAAATATTTTAACCTTTTGTTTTTAATATTTGTTAAATATTTAAAAAAATGTGAAAAAAAATTGTTTGATTATTAACTAATTTAAATATTTTTATTTAATATTGATTAATTAAATTATTAATTAATTTTATTAAATATTTATATTTAAATTAGTTAATAATTCTCTTGTTGTTCGATTTTATCTTGCGATTGTTTTGCTTCCACATCTTGAGCTTATTTGCGTGATTTGATCTTGATGTTTTTCCTTGATTATTTCTCTATGTTTTCTTATGATGTTTTTCCGTGACTGTTTGTGAATTTTATTCGCGATGTTTTGCCGCATATCTTTGTCTGTCTATGCATGATATTTTTTCATGAATGTTGTTAATTCTACTTGTTAATACTATAATGTTTTGTCATTTATCTCTGTTGACTTTTCACTATCTGATTACCATGATATTTTTTCATACGTATTCTGTGCTATTTTGTCTGTCTGACCATGCATGATGCTTTTCTGTGTACTGTGTCTGTGCCTTATCTGCTTGTTATTTACATGATGTTTTTCCATGTATCTGTTGCTTTCTTTTTATCCTTGTTGACCTAATCCAAGGGAGGGATTGCATGTTGACTTATTGTCATTGTGCATGTCCCTTGTTTATTTGTCTTTGTTATTGTTCTTGGTTCTTAGAACCTAACAACCCATGGTTCCGTGAACTACGGATGCTATGATTTCTCAAAGTTCCTTTTGAGAATACGTAGGCACAAGACCCCGATCCTTGGCGAGCATACTTTTCTTTTTTCACACACTTTTCTTTTTTCCACACGTAGTTTCTGAACTACGATTGCTCTGACTTCCTATTAAGGATACATAGACATAGGATTGTGAGGTCCTAGCGAGCTACCTTTTCATTTTCTACCTTTTTCTTTTTCCATCTTTTCTCTTTCTTGCCCATCATTACCTTTAGCAAACAATTTTAGCAATAACACAAATATTTCAAGAGGTTCTTGTAGAGTACTACAAATACTTAGGGTGCTAGTAACTTCCCTTGGTATAATCAACCTCTGTACCTTTGATCTCTCTTTGCTTAACTTTAGGTCTTGCTTTTTGCTTTTCATTTTTATTTATAGGTTATTCTTTCTTTTCCCATTCCCTCGGATAAATTAAAGATCGGCGGTGATATTTTATGATTTGTGATTCAAGTTAATACAATAGCTTAATATCTGATTCTCACCGCGACACAATGATTTTTCAATGCAAGAACAAGTTCATCTGAGATATTACTACAAAGGAACTTCTTCTAACTTACTTCTTGGATTTTTGGTTCTTTGAAAGTCGTTAATTTTCGATGTATTTGTTCAAGCAATATTAAAGGACTTCACCTGCAATGTCCCATGAGAGATGTTCCCAACTCTATTAAATATGTTTTACTCCAACCTCAAATAAAAGACGGGATCATCACTTATGAGGTACAAAAGCATCATATCTCATCAACTCGGAAGAATTCGCTAAAATTTGGGATCTTCCATGCACCGGCTGATTGTACAAGCCAAATGAAATAGAAATAGGTGATGATTTTAATTTTGTGAATGTTTCTCTCTCCTTCTTGTCTAATAAAAAAATGAATTCTTACTCCTTTCACTATGGGATTTATGCGCTCAAATATTCGTCTCATTCACTATGTGGTAACACATATCCTCATCCCAATGTAGCACAATCTTGGGCAAGTATCAAAAACTGGTAAGTTAAAATAAATATGGCAAGCGCGGTAATCTGTCACATGATGAAGATCCGAAGAAAGAATATTTTGTGATTTCCATATGGTGTTCTTGTCATGAAAATCTTAGAGCATATTGTAAGAACACAGATTGTTTCTTAGTAATATCTCTATGTTTTTATGATAACACTTATGAATTTTGTATTCAAGAATTATGTACTCTAAATTTGTTCTAGACTGTTTGATACAGGTACTAAAGAAAATATTCTTAAAGAGCAAATTTGGATCTGAACAATGATATTATGAAAGGCTTCAAAGGTTCAAGAGCATCTTAAATGAAGATCAGAATGCTGTCTCCAGAAGAATCTGAGTGCTGTCTACTGAAGATTCTGAAGCAGAAGCCTCTAAAGAATAGAAGACTCTGAGAGTTCAGAAGCTTAATCATCAGAAGACTCTGAAGAATCTGCTCTGACAGAACTACACGCTCAAGCACAAGCTGCATATACTTTGATTCAGCATAATCTGAAGAACATCCCAAGACTCTGAAGATCCAGAAGATCTCTACTCTGGAGATTCTGAAGATCCAGACTCTGATGTTGATAGCTGAACTTACTTAGTGAAGAAGATTTGAATATGTCCGTTGGCATATCTCAACAACTTTTCCCTCTTTTATGCTAGACACAAGAACACATACAAAAAGGTTTTATCTGTGCATTCCATTCTAAGGAAAGTTTCTGCAACATGAAGACAAAAGGCACCAGGCTTTTTCAGCACAGCCTCCAACGTAAAGACAAAAGGCACCAGGCTTTTTCAGCACAACCTCCAACATTGAGAAGACTTCATGGATCTAAGTGCTTATATAAAGAAGTCCACTCCATCTTCTTCAAAGATGAATCTATTGCAAAAATCACTTATCAAAGCTAATCTCTCAAAAGCTCTTATATTCTATTTGCTGTAACATTGTTCTTAAACTTAAGAGAAATATCACAGTTGTGATAATAGCTTTTTAGAAGCATTCTTACTCTTGTAATAGTTTTACATTGATTGTAAAAGGTTTCCTTAAGAGGATCTAGTTGGGATCAATAGCTCTTGAGAAGACTAAGAACAGTTGTTCTTAGGTGTTACTATTGTAATCTGTTTGATTAAATAGTGGATTAAGTCCTTGACTGAGAAAGGCAAATCACTCTTGAGAGGGTGGACTGGAGTAGTTGAGTTCAACGAACCGGGATAAAAATAGCTGTGTTTGAATCTTTGATTATTTGTCATACTTATTCAACCCCCCCTTCTAAGTATTTTCTCACCTTCAGTTGGCATCAGAGCTCCGGTTTTGCGTGTGCTACCACTTAACCGTGTCAGTAAAGATCCAGTGAGAAAAGTTACTTTGATATATATCTGTTTGTCATTATGGGTGATGCTTTTACATCCAACTATAACAAATATGAAGGGGATAGAATTAGCACAAAGCCTCCTATGTTTGATGGAGAGAAATTTGATTACTGGAAGGACATGATAGAAAGTTTCTTCCTTGGTTATGATGTTGATTTGTGGGACTTGGTCATTGATGGCTATGAACATCCTACAAATGAGGATGGCAAGAAAATTGATAGAAAATCAATGACAGAAGCCCAGAAGAAGGATTTCAAAAATCACCATAAGGCTAGGACAATATTGCTTAATGCAATCTCTCATACTGAGTATGAAAAGATTACTAACAGAGAAACAACTCATGGAATGTTTGAGTCACTTAAAATGACTCATGAGGGAAATTCTCAAGTGAAGGAGACCAAGGCTCTGGCGCTTATACAGAAGTATGAAGCGTTCAAAATGGAAGAATCTGAAAATATAGAAACTATGTTTTCTAGATTTCAGATCCTCACAGCTGGTCTAAAGGTTCTGAACAAGGGATACTCCACATCAGATCATGTAAAGAAAATCATCAGAAGTCTACCTACTAGATGGAGACCAATGGTGACTGCCTTGAAGATGACTAAAGATCTGAACAAGATCTCTTTAGAAGAACTCATCAGCTCACTGAGGAGCCATGAAATTGAGCTTGAGGAAGATGAACCTCAAAAGAAAGAGAAAGGTAAATCTATTGCTTTAAAATCTAATAAATATGCTAAAGCTTTGCAGGTTATTGAAGAAAGCTCTGAAGGATCTTCTTCTGAAGAAGAAGATGAATTATCCATGTTGTCCAGAAGGATCAACAAACTCTGGAAGCACAAGGGAAAGAAGTTCAACAACTTCAGAAAATCTGATCATAGAAAGGAATCTTCTGGGCACAGAAGATCTGGCAAGAAAGAAGTTGTATGCTATGAGTGAAAAGAACCTGGGCATTACAAGAATGATTGCCCCAAACTTCAAAGAGAAAAACCCAAGAAGAAGTTTGACAAAAAGAAGAAGGTTCTGATGGCAACATGGGATGACTCAGATGAATCTGAATCATCTTCTGAATCAGAAGAAGAATGTGCCAATGTAGCTTTGATGGCAGACATAGAAGATCAGGAGGAAGGAACTTCAGGATCTGAATCTGATTCTGAATCTGACTCTGATGCTGAAGAGGTAATGGCTAAACTTACTAAAGAAGAATTTATCAAAGTGTTATCAGAAGTTCTGAAAAGCTATAACAATATTAAACTCAAATACAAGAAGCTGAAAAGCAGTCTTGAATCTGAGATTGATCTTCTGAAGACAGAACTTGTTGAACAAAAAGAAATTAATCTGAAAATCAAAAATGACTTTGAGATAGCTCAACAAGAATCTGAATCTGAGACTAAGTCATGTGAAAACATTTTAGAAAAATATGACTCTAGCTTTCAGAGATTCCTTACTAAGAGCATAGACAGAAGCAAGATGGCTTTTATGATCTATGGTGTTAGTGGGAACAACATAATAGGTATTGGATATGAATCTTCCTCTGGAAGTAATCCAAAATCTGTTGACAAACTCTTTATCAAGAAGACACCTTTGTACTCTCAATTTAAGTTTGGTCACTTAAATGACATTAAACACACAAGCTATGAGAAGAATACTTATGTGCTTAAACCCAAGGCAAGTCAGAATAAACATTATGTTGAAAAACAGAAGTTTAGTCAAACCTACAAACCAACTAACCCTAAAGGACCCAAGAAGATATGGGTACCTAAGAGCAAAATAATCCCTGTTGCAGATGTTCTTAGCAGCAAGGTCAGGACGCCAGTCATGGTACCTGGACTCTGGATGCTCACGACACATGACAGGAGAAAGGTCTATGTTCCAAAGCCTGGAACTTAGATCTGGAGGTGACGTGAAGTTTGGAGGGAACCAGAAAGGCAAGATCATTGGATCTGGCACTATTGGAAATGGTAAACTTCCCTCTATAACTAATGTTTTACTTGTTGAAGGCTTAAAGCATAATCTATTGTCCATAAGTCAATTAAGTGACAATGGTTATGTTATTACCTTTAATCAAAAATGTTGTAAAGCTATTAGTCAAAAGGATGGCTCTATCCTATTTAGTGGTAAGAGGAAAAACAAAATTTATAAAATAAATCTTTCAGAACTTAAAGTTCAGAATGTTAAATGCCTCTTGTCTGTTAATGAAGAGCAATGGGTCTGACACAGAAGATTGGGGCATATTAATATGAGACGTATATCTCAGATTAATAAACTTAATCTTGTCAGAGGACTTCCTAATCTGAAGTTCACCTCAGATGCTCTTTGTGAAGCATGCCAAAAAGGGAAGTTTTCAAAATCTTCTTTTAAATCAAAAAATGTTGTTTCTACCTCCAAGCCATTAGAACTACTTCATATTGATCTGTTTGGACCAGTGAAAACTGCATCCATCAGAGGCAAGAAGTATGGATTAGTCATTGTTGATGACTATAATAGATGGACATGGGTAAAGTTCTTAAAACACAAGGATGAGTCACATTCTGTGTTCTTTGACTTCTGCAAGCAAGTCCAGAATGAAAAAGATTTCAAAATTATAAAAGTCAGAAGTGATCATGGTGGTGAATTTGAAAATAAATATTTTGAAAAATATTTTTCTGAAAATGGCATTGCTCATGATTTTTCCTGTCCTAGAACTCCACAACAAAATGGGGTTGTAGAGAGGAAAAACAGAACTCTGCAAGAAATGGCCAGAACCATGATCAATGAGACAAATCTGGCAAAACACTTTTGGGCAGAAGCAATCAACACAGCCTGTTACATTCAGAACAGAGTGTCTGTAAGACCTCTTCTAGAGAAGACTCCATATGAACTGTGGAAGAACAGAAAGCCCAACATTTCATATTTTCATCATTTTGGATGTATTTGTTATATGTTAAATACTAAAGAAAATCTGAACAAGTTTGATTCCAAAGCACAGAAGTGTTTCATGCTTGGATATTCTGAACGCTCTAAAGGCTACAGAGTATACAACACTGAGACACAGATTGTGGAAGAATCTATTCATGTCAGATTTGATGATAAGCTTGGCTCTGAAAAGCCAAAGCAGTTTGAAAGTTCTGCAGATAGAGAAGTGATTCTCACAGACTCTGAAGGCTCAGAGGCAGAAAAGGCTAAAGAGAAGGAATCTGAAGCAACTCCAGATGCTATTCCCTTATCTTCTCAATTGGACAACTTACACATTTCTGAAAGATCAAATGTCAGAGGATCTTCTTCCAGAATCAAGGCATCTCACCCAGAAGATGTGATTATTGGAAAGAAAGATGATCTAATCAGGACTAGATCCTATCTCAGAACATCTGAATCTTCATTGTTTGGCTTAGTGTCAATAATTGAACCAACATCTGTGGATGAGGCTCTGAAAGATAATGAATGGATTATTGTCATGCAAGAAGAGCTAAATCAATTCACCAGAAATGAAGTTTAGGATCTGGTTCCTAGACCTAAAGGATTCAACATTATTGGAACAAAATGGGTCTTCGGGAATAAGTTGAATGAAAAGGGAGAAGTTGAAAGGAATAAGGCAAGGTTGGTTGCTCAAGGTTACAGTCAGCAAGAAGGAATTGACTATACAGAGACTTATGCTCCTATTGCCAGGTTAGAGTCTATACGTTTACTCATTTCTTTTGCTGCATAGAATAACATCACTCTATATCAGATGGATGTTAAAAGTGTCTTTCTTAATGGTATTATAGAAGAGGAAGTATATGTCCACCAACCTCCTGGTTTTGAAAGTGAAAACTTTCCAGATCATGTTTTTAAACTAAAGAAATCTCTTTATGGTTTAAAACAAGCTCCCAGAGCTTGGTATGAGAGGTTGAGCAATTTCCTTCTGGAGAAAAATTTTATCAGAGGAAAAGTGGATACAACTTTATTCTGTAAAACTCTTAAGAAAGATCTGTTGATTTGTCAAATATATGTAGATGATATTATTTTTGGATCAACAAATATTATGCTTGGAAAGGAGTTTGCTAAATGTATGCAGACAGAGTTTGAGATGAACATGATGGGAGAATTGAGATTCTTTTTGGGAATCCAAGTCAACCAGACTCCAGAGTGCACCTACATACATCAGACCAAATATGTTAAAGAGCTTCTGAAGAAGTTCAACATGGTTGATAGTAAGATCGCAAAGACTCCAATGCACCCTACAAGCACTCTTGGTAAGGAAGAGGTAAGTAAGAAGGTAGATCAGAAACTCTACAGAGGTATGATAGGATCTCTTCTATACTTGACTGCTTCTAGACCTGATATTCTGTTTAGTGTCTGCTTATATGCAAGATTCCAATCAGATCCTAGAGAATCACACTTAACAGTTGTTAAGAGGATTCTAAGGTATCTGAAAGGTACTACTAACATGGGTCTGTGTTACAGAAGATCTGATGAATTTTCATTAGTTGGATTATGTGATGCTGATTATGCTGGAGACAGAGTTGAACGTAAAAGCACTTCTGGAAGCTGTCAGTTTCTTGGAAGTCATCTGATCTCATGGTACAGCAAGAAGCAACCCACTATTGCATAATCAACTACAGAGGCAGAATACATTGCTGCTGCTGGATGTTGTACGCAGATGCTCTGGATGAAGAGTCAGCTAGAAGACTATCAGATCTATGAGAGTAATCTTTCTATCTTCTGTGATAATACTTCTGCTATATGTTTGTCAAAAAATCCAATCTTACACTCTAAGGCTAAACATATAGAAATTAAACATCACTTCATCAGAGACTATGTTCAGAAGGGTGTAATAAATCTAGCTTTTGTTGATACAGATCATCAATGGGCTGATATTTTCACAAAACCTCTTGCTGAAGATAGGTTTAAGTTCATTCTGAAAAATATTTGTATAGATTTTTGTCCAGAGTAATATTTATCAGAGGCAACTTATCAGATGCAAAATGTTTAAAGATCTGAAGTATTTCATCTGATTATTTGTTCATTTATCTTTGATTGATTTATTTGTGTGAAACTCTGAACTAACAAACTCAGAAGATCTGAACGTTGAAAACGTTTCATTTCTTGAGAGACATCAGATGCACATACAAGCAAACACGTGTCACTCAGAATCTGAAAAGATGGAGTGCTCTACTGAATTGACGTTTGAGGTACTGCTTTGAAAATCTCATTTTTCTTGGATTTCCCCCCATTTGTCATATCTTTAAATTGAAATGATTATTTTCATTAAATGCTATGTGTAAACGTGCGTATGTGTCTATTGATGTGCCAAATGTTTGATTATTTTTTTTGGTTTTCTATAAATACCACCTATCACACCATTTTCACATTTTCCACACTCACTACACTTATGCGTTTTTGCTTATTCTTCAACCTCTACCAAAACCCTAAACCCAAATCAAAATCTTCATCTTCATCAATGGCTTCTTCATTAAATGCTGCTAAAATCTCCAACAACAATATAATGTACAAGAAACCAGTACGCACTCTATTTACTCCAGTTGTGGATCTTGAGGTTCTGTGCGAAAGTTTCATTGATCTTGAATCAATAGAAGAAAATGGGTTTGACCTAACAACTGCCATTAAAGCTCAAGGCTGGGAGAAGTATTTTGATAGACTGATGGGTCCTGTGTACCCAACTCTTGTGAAAGAATTATAGATTCACACTCATGCTGGTCCTAAGTTCATTCACTCATCTGTCCTTGGGAAGGAGATAGTCATCACTGAGAAACTGATCAGGCAGCTGTTTAGTTATAAAGAATCTGATGATGTTACAAACCTAGCCTCTGCACGTATTGATATGGCTAAGGTGTATGAAGAGATTACTGTATCTGGAACACAAACAAGCAAGGTTAAAGATCTGAAACCTATCTATAGGATATGGGCGAAGATATTTATGAGTACAATCTTTCACAGAAAGTCATCCAACTCACCAGACTATGTGAGTACAGAGCATATGTACTTCATGTACTGCATCAGCAAGAATACTAAGGTGGATCTGCCCTATCTGATTTTCAGTCATCTTCTGACTCATGTCAAAGATACTAGAGAAGAGGTCATAGCTAAAGCTGGGAAAGTTAGAACTTGGATACCTCTGGGAAGAATTATTTCAGACATCCTTACAGAGAATCAGTTGGTGAAGCATCTAACAGATGCAAGAATGATAGAGGATCTGTCCTACATCATTGGATATGAGATAAACAGACTTACTCTGAAAAGAATGAAGATCATTTCAGAGCTGAATGGTAAACTAAGGAAGATAAACTCTGAGGAGGTCAATGACAGAAGGATACCAGTAGAAGATTTTCCAATGTTCAGCGCAGATGAACCAAAAGGTATTGTCTGGGCTTACATTGCAGATTGTCTGAAGAATGGAATTCCTCTACCTACTAACCTTGTTCAGAAACAAGGAAAAGAATTGCCCAATCTGATGAAGGAAAGGCGTAGTAAGAGAAAAGCTGAAGAAGGCTCTGTTCAGAAGAAAAGGAAAGAATCTGAAGTTCCAAGGAAGAAGAAGAAAGGAGTAAAGAAAGTCAGAATCAATTCTAGAAATGCTACTCTGGAAGAGATAAGAGACACTATTCATCAGGTATTAACATCTGATCCTACCCCTGCTGTTCATTCACCCCTTCCATCACCTCAACTCTCTCCAACCCTTAGACATAGAACTTCTAAACCCCAACCATCTGCAAACCTTTCATCTGAACCACCTTCATCTCCCCCTGTACATTCACAACCATCTTCTGTACCAACAACCTTTGACCCCCAACCTCATACTACATCTGAACCCCCTCAACCTACTTCACCAGAAATTCAACAACCAGAAATTCCACAACCAGATATTCCAAAACCAGAAATTCCACAACAAGATATTCTGGATATCCAACCCCTGAATCAATCCATCAACATTTCTTCAACATCTGTTCACTCAGAAGAATCTTCTGATTGTGAATCATCTGATTTTGAACCAAAGTCTCTCAAACAAGCTCGTTCTGACATTGCTATGAAGGAACACGTTAACATTTCTATGTTTCAAGCTTCACCATCCGAAACTCATCTATCTGAAACCCAAACCATTCCTCAACCAACTGAACTCCCTCAGTCTGACACCCAAACATCTCAACCAATACCACCTCAACCACAACCATCTGAACCTACACCATCTGAACCTACTCCTGTTAACACTCATAATCCTAAACCCTCTGAATAGTCAGATCTAGGATCATGTGTTAATACTATGTTTGAAATATTCAAGAAGGAGATAGATTCTGAGTATGCTCGTGTTAAGGAAGTGTGCTTGTCAAGTTTGGATCCGGTTGTTTCAAATGCTTCTTGGAAACGTTTCATCTGGATGTTCAACAAAGCTGCTTTAAAAGTTAGAGCTAAATGTTCTAAGCTTGCAAAGACTCAGTTTGCAGAGTTAATCAAGATAACTCTGATGAACATTCCTCCTCCTCCTCCTGTATTGCTTCTGGAAGCTGCTCCTCCAGAGGCTCCTGCATCTGAATTGGTTGAACAAGCTTCTGAAGAGAACCAGTCTGACAAGAACACTGCTGCTACTGCATTTGCTTCTTCTTCATCCGTGGTCACAGAGCTTGTGAATGATGTCAAGAAAATAAAAGATTGGATGGTACAGCAAGAGAAGACAACTGATGAGATTAAGACCTGAATGTCTAAGCAAGAAGAGTCAACAACCAAAGTGACAGAGCTTCTGACCCTTATTGCCTCACGCCAGACTTAGTTTTATTTGATGTTTTTGCACATGTTATTGCTTCTGTTGTTTTCTTATTGTTTTGTTATGCTTTTTGACATCTATCTGTTCTTTTGTGACTCTGTTTGATTGTGAACTCTGATCTGTTTAAATGAAAGTTGATGTTTTTGCTTCTATATGCTTTTTTTCTTCAGTATCTTTATGTCTTTACAAATCTTTTTGATTATGACAAAAAGGGGGAGAAAAAGAGAATCTGATTGTTCAACCTATAAGCAATTACTAAAACAGAAATTCAGACATTTTATTAACTTACTTTGAATTTAAGTCTTTCAGATTACATTGATATATCTGACATAATTCATTGAAGTTACCCTGAGACTTTTCCAACCAGAACCTGATCTTCCAAAGCAAATCTGAGTATTCAATCAACTCTGATATCTCACTCTAATACCTTTACTCTGAAAGATAATTCAAGCAAGATGATAACCAGGCGCTCTGACTGAAGGAAGTCATAATTATCTGGCATCAAGATTTGATTCTGAAAGTCAAACCTCTTGCACCAGGCTCTGAATCTGAAATATACTTAATCAAAAAGGGAAGTGTTTTCTTCTATTAGAGTATTCATTTCAGGGGGAGATTGTTAATCTCAGGGGGAGTTATAATTCATACTTTTTATTGAACAAAATTTCTCATGTTTTGTCATCATCAAAAAGGGGGAGATTGTAAGAACACAGATTGTTTCTTAGTAATATCTCTATGTTTTTATGATAACACTTATGAATTTTGTATTCAAGAATTATGTACTCTAAATTTGTTCTAGACTGTTTGCTACAGGTACTAAAGAAAATATTCTTAAAGAGCAAATTTGGATCTGAACAATGATATTATGAAAGGCTTCAAAGGTTCTGAAGTAGAAGACTCTAAGTTCTGTCTACTGAAGATTCTGAAGTAGAAGCCTCTAAAGAATAGAAGACTCTGAGAGTTCAGAAGCTTAGTCATCAGAAGACTCTGAAGACTCTGCTCTGACAGAACTACACGCTCAAGCACAAGCTGCATATACTCTGATTCAGCATAATCTAAAGAACATCCCAAGACTCTAAAGATCTAGAAGATCTCTACTCTAGAGATTCTGAAGATCCAGACTCTGATGTTGATAGCTGGACTTACTTAGTGAAGAAGATTTGAATATGTCCGTTGGCATATCTCAACAGCTATTTCCTCTTTTATGCTAGACATAAGAACACAGACAAAAAGGTTTTATCTGTGCATTCCATTCTAAGTAAAGTTTCTGCAACATGAAGACAAAAGGCACCAGGCTTTTTCAGCACAGCCTCCAACGTAAAGACAAAAGGCACCAGGCTTTTTCAGCACAACCTCCAACGTTGAGAAGACTTCATGGATCTAAGTGCCTATATAAAGAAGTCCACTCCATCTTCTTCAAAGATGAATCTCTTGCAAAAATCACTTATCAAAGCTAATCTCTCAAAAGCTCTTATATTCTATTTGCTGTAACATTATTCTTAAACTTAAGAGAAATATCACAGTTGTGATAATAGCTTTTTAGAAGCATTCTTACTCTTGTAATAGTTTTACATTGATTGTAAAAGGTTTCCTTAAGAGGATCTAGTTGGGATCAGTAGCTCTTAAGAAGACTAAGAACAGTTGTTCTTAGGTGTTACTATTGTAATCTGTTTGATTAAATAGTGGATTAAGTCCTTGACTGAGAAAGGCAAATCACTCTTGAGAGGGTGGACTGGAGTAGTTGAGTTCAACGAACCAGGATAAAAATAACTGTGTTTGAATCTTTGATTATTTGTCATACTTATTCAACCCCCCCTTCTAAGTATTTTCTCACCTTCACATATTAGTTTCGACCTTGAAGAGGAAGAATCCATTAGTAACTCGACAAGGATGGGGAGACATGCATTAATATAAATGTGGATATCCATCATTGATGGAATGGTAGTATAGAAGCCGTCCATATCAATGAGATTTATGCAAAGTCAATAAGCACTTGAGCAAGGAGACCCCTAAAATCTACATGGCTTTTATTGTAAGATCCTTTATACAACTCCTACTAAAGCTCTTCTCCACACCATCATTAAAGAGTTGTAACTGACAATCGATAAGATTGACTATCTCGCACGAAAGCTTCCTGAGACCGGGATGTCGTTGCCATCTGAGATGTTTAATGATGATGTATATGACACTAAGTAGTGATTGGTTTTTTTATTTACTTATTTTTTTTACTGCTCAATTCATTTTCTTGCTTTCTACATTTTTCCCTTTTAATCGCTTCTTGATGTTAATAAATATTTTTTTAGTTAAATGCAGTCTTCGTCAATCATTTTTCATATATGCGATTGAATAGATTTTCCCTCCTTTTTTATAAATCGATAGAGGGAGTAGGTATACTTTATATTCGTGAGAGGGAGTTTAACCACATCAATCATTCACCCATATCCTTTTGTTTTTTCCACCTTCTTGAGAGGTGTGTTGTCATCATCAAAAAAGGGGAGAATTTGTATCTACGTGTTTACATGTACAACCATCTGCAACTGTCAGATGTTAACGATTGTTTTGATGATGAAAACATATAATGACAATGACAACACTATATATCAAATGAAATTTGTGAAGTCTTAATTCGTTAATAAGAATCATTAACGAAGATACTTTTGTGAGATTAATATGGCAAATTCAATAAGGACCACACCTAAGGTCAAATAATGTTTGGAGAAGTCATTGATGATATATGGTTAAACAACTTCTAATAATAGTGTCTATCAAAGAATTTATATCAACCCTCATCAGTTAGAAGAATCAAGTCATATATGAAGTTTTGAATCAATAATGAATCAAACAAGAGATCTTTAAGCCTCAAAGATTGTGAGACTCTTGTTTAATTGATGTGGTTCTTTTTTTTTTTGTAAATTAATCAAGAGGGGTTTGTCTCTTGTGTAATATTTTCGAAAGAAGTCTTTGTTTGGTTTGTGAGATCAACATATTAAAAGCACATGTTTTGTTATTGGATTTAGCTGTGAAAAACTCTATTTGTTATTGAGCTCGACACAGTGTATAAGCGTTGTTCGGTTATGAGATTAGCTTGATGTAAAATATCTCGTTTGATTTTGAAATTAGCTAGCATAAAATCTCATATTTAATTGTAAGGAGGTTTGTGGGCATAACCTGTGAAAAACTCATCTCATATAGTGGAAAATCTCAAGAAGAAATTCTTGTGAACAAGAGTAGGCCGAGTGGTTAGGTCAAATCTGTATAAATCATTAGTGTGTTTCCCTTTTCATTTATCTCTTTATATTCTTTATTTTTTGTTGTATTTCCATTTATTCATCTCTCGAATTTTCTTTCCTTTAATTATTTGTTGCTTTATATTTGTTTGATTTATAAAATTAATTTAAATATATTTATAATCAATTTTTTTATAATGGGACATCATTTTTCAACCTACACGATTCACCCCCATCCTCTTATGTCTGAAGTCATTTGTCCAACAAGGGAGAATTGTGTTATTTAAAAATTGAAAAATATTTTTAAACATTTTATTTAGAATTCAGTTTATATCAGTTCAACAGAGATAAAACAGTGAAGAGGAGAGAAGAAGGAGTTAGAGTGGAAAGAAAATAAATGATGCAAAAAATAAAGAGATAGAGTTAGAGAGATTGCGCAAGAGATTTATGTAGGCTCAACCCACCACTTGTCCTACTCTTTTTCAGAAACTATGGCTTAATACCTTTTCTCATTGTATTCCTTCTATTTATAACAACATGAGCATTTACATAATTGATTACAAAATAGTACGTACTTGATTTTCTAGACTATTATAGGACTAGAGAATATATACAATTAAGGATGACAAATCATTCCTTATATATCTGATTTTTTAATCTATACTATGAAGGGAAAATATATGATTAAGAAAAATCAAATCTTTCCTCATTAGCATCCCCCTCTCAAATTGATGCAACGGGTCAAGGAGCATCAATTTGTTAACAAGAAATTGATGACATGGACGAGGAACCGCCTTCTTAAAAACATATACAACCTGAAGTTGAGTACTAACATGAGGAAATCATATTAGTTGATCATCATAGGCATTATAAATGGAATGATAATCGACTTCGATATGTTTGGTGCATTCATTAAGCACGAGATTTGAAACAATTTGGATGACATTTGTATTGTTAACATAAAGTGATGCAGACTTTGTTTGAGGAAATCCAAGATTAGCCAAAAGACGGTAAAGCCACATTATTTTTGAACAGACAACGAACATATCATGATACTCAAATTCAATGGAAGATTCATAATATCTTGCTTGTTTCTTACTTTTCCATGAGATCAATGAAGAGCCAAGAAACATGCACCAATCGGTGACGAATCGTCTAGTGTCAGGACACTTGCAATCGGCCTCATTATAAGCACTTAATCGAGGAAATACTCTAAAAAGAAATGATAAATTACGACACGAGGTTCCTTTTAAGTAGGAGATTATACGAAAAAACTACTTCCAGGTGAAGATGGCAAAAAGAATGTATGAATTGACTGACTTGCTGAACAACACATGACATGTCAGGGCATTTAATGGTATAGTAATTAAGGCTATTGGAAAGATATCAATACAATAAGGGATCGGTTAAAATATCGGCATCATCTTGATGATATTTACCATTAACCTCGAGAGGAGTATCCATTAGATTAGTTATTTGGAGACTAGCCACAAGAATCAAATTTGTGGCGTACTTGTGTTGATAGAGGAAGATGCCCTTAGGCGTATAATTAACCTTAAGATCAAGAAAATAATGCAAGTTGCCAAGATCTTTCATATGAAATGAAGCTTGTAACTGTTGTTTAAGTCACTCAATAGAAGCATGATCAGAACCAGTGATAACCATATCATCAACATACACAATAAGTAGAACAATACCCTCACTTGTGCTATGAATAAATAGAGAGGAACCATATTGACTTTGGGTAAAATAGAAGGCAAGTAAAGTGGAGTGAAATTTCTCATACCATGCCATGGGAGCCTGTTTCAAGTCGGATAAAGAACTTTTAAGCATACACAGACCCTTAGATGAAGAAAATAGGCCTTGAGGGAAAGTCATATAAATATCTTCAGTCAGAGAAGTAGGAATAAATATGCTAAAAGTGAGGCAATTAAAGAAGTATGTGAGGAATCATACGTGTCTGATGATTATCTATTAGGTGTTTAAGATATTCGATTAGAACGACATGGTTCAACAAGTACCAAATTAAGTGGCAGATCAAGTACCAAATTAAGTATCAAATCAAGTGGCGGATAAGCATTGGGAAAGGGAGTGTGAACCTATTATTTGTGTTTTCTAAAATATACATGACCTGGTTTATAACGTGCTATAGATTGAGGCATAATAAAAAAAAACTTTGGAAGAGTAACATTATCATTCATGGCAGGAGAAATACAAGGAAACGTAAACTGATTATAAAAATATGTCACATTCCTATAAAGGCGAAACATGTTAATTAGAGACATCATAACATACAAAACCTTATGAAAATGATTATAGCCCATAAATGCACATTGAACAAATTATGCTCCAAGCTTATGCCTCTCAAACAGAGGTAAATGAACAAAACACATACACCCAAAAGTATGTAAAGCACTATAATCAGGATAAATTTTAAAAAGATGAAAGAAAGGAAAATTAAAATCAATAACCATAGACGAAAGACGTTTGATCAAGAAGACAATTGTGAACATCGCTTCTACCCAAAACCGAGATGGCATAGAAGCTTGAAGAAGTAAGGTGCATGTTACATCAAGCAGATGATGATTTTTGTGTTCTACCATCCTATTTTGTTGACAAATATTGGGACAAGATCTTTGAGACAAGATACCTTTTTTGTTGAAGGTACTCCTGAAACTCATGAGACATATATTCATCACCAGAGTCAGAATGAAAAATTATAACACTGGCTTGAAATTGAGTTTCAACATATCTAAGAAATTTCTTAAACATAGAAAACATTTCAGATTTAGACCGAAGAAAATATATCCTAGTAAAATGACTATAATTATCAATAATCATGACAAAGTATTTATAATGAGCATGAGAAACTACATGAGTCATTCCCCACACGTCACTATAAATTATCTCAAAACTAATGGAAGTACGACGAACACCAACTAAAAAAGGAAGTATTTTACTTTACCCAATTTGCAAACTGAACATGAAACAAACGCTTTACAAACGTCATTTTTATTTCCCAATAAACCATTTTAAAATAAATGAGACAAAACGACAGTGTTTGGATGACCCAATTTTCTTTAAGAATTAAAAACATTATTACAAACAAAACATAAATGATTGAAAATAAATCGGAGTGGAAACAATCTTCCTTCTTTAGGCCCTTTCGCGGTCACCTTCCCAAACACCTGGTCTTGCACAAGACAACCAACACTAGAAAAGTTAACATCATAATTTTTATCTACCAATTAACCAACCGATAATAAATTGGAAGCAAGTTCAAGTGATATAAGCACATCTTGAAAATCAAAGTTTATGTTACTAACATTAGTGATAGATAATGTATTACAATCATCTATTTAAACTTTCTGATTACCATGATAAGATTGTAAATTATGCAAATATTATGAGGAACCCATCATGTCATTGGATGCACCCGAATCTAGAAACCATGGGCGAGAAACATTAGAGAACTTACGTTGAATTCCCAAGGTCGACATAGCGTAAAGTACCATTTGTTGAATCAGTTCAGGATGTATATTACCACTTTTTGATGTGTTAAAGTTAAAGTATTAACAAGTGTGAGTAGGGTGGATAATAGTCCCACATTGGATAGAAATGTGGTGACTTGAGCATTTATAAATAAGAGAACCCACACACCTATCACCTTAAGGTTTTGGGTGAGTATGTGGTGTGTCTCTTACAAAGGTTGCTCTAGAAAAAGTCTCACTATGTTCAATGCTCCCTAGTTGAAAGTCCAACAGTGGTATCATGAGCCTTTGGTTCGAATAAAGGGAACAAATTACTTGTATCAAAAGTATCCCCACAGGTTGTGGGTTGAGTGTCTCGTTGAAGAGTGTCAACGGCGGTACAAGGGTGCAGTTGCACAGTTGAAGTTTCCGCTTAAGGGAGAGCATTGTGGATAGACTCACACTTGAGGGAGAGTGTTAAAGTTAAAGTATTAACAAGTGTGAGTAGGGTGGATAATAGTCCCACATTGGATAGAAATGTGGTGACTTGAGCATTTATAAATAAGAGAACCCACACACCTATCACCTTAAGGTTTTGGGTGAGTATGTGGTGTGTCTCTCACAAAGGTTGCTCTAGAAAAAGTCTCACTATGTTCAATGCTCCCTAGTTGAAAGTCCAACATGATGCACCACTTTTAGAAGGACCAATTGCATAATTTGTAGCTGCATGAAATGTCTGCATCGAATATTGTGGAGGACGTGCGGAACACTCAAAGATAATATGTCCATGCTACTTGCAATAATTACAAATGCAACCGTCGTAGACTACGAGTAATAATTACTTGCAATAACTACGAGTAATATGTCCAAATTGTTTGCGATAGAAGCATTTAACATGTCTCATATAACGACATTTACCTTTAATTTGAGCAGCATATGCAACCGTTGTAGGCTAAGAAATAATAGCTTCATGAGATATGGATCTTGAGTAATAAGATATTGTTCCTCCTTTAGAAGTTCTCTAACACGTGTATCTAAAGAAGGAACAAGGTTTCTATTCAGCAAAGCATCTATGATAATTTCAAATTTTGAGCAAAGTTTCTTGAGAAATTGATCTCGACTACTTGTGTTGTAGACTTCTTAAATAGCTGCGAGTGAAGTCTTAAAAACATCGACATGTATAAAAGAGAGCGTTCTGTCCACAAATTCAAAAAACCAGAATAAAATCTTTGAAAAAATAAATTACGTTATTTATAATTATTTGAGCTTATTTAATTTCCCATGGGAAAAAATATAACTTTCTCACTATTTTCCTTAGACATGTCTAATTGACTCTATAATCCATTTTCCTTCTCATAATTTTTTATTTGAAATCTCATGTTAAATAGTAATTCTTACTGATAAACGAACACAAAAGTAACTATTTTCATTTTCCAAAGCCATGATTTCTCTTTCTATTTCTTTTTTTCAATAAATATCAACTAAACCTCTTGTTGCACAAGTGTGGCAATATATATTTTTAAAAGAAAATTTGCAACAAATAGATAAGCACTACTAGAAACAGTAACAACCAAACCAAATCAGAAACCAAATAAACAGTGAAAGAAAAGAATAGTAAAATTAGAAGTTCCTCCACCACTACCACTAAAGGCTTATTGTTAACCACAAAACAAAACCAATCCATTCAATTCAACTTCACAGTCCATCCAACCCAACCCAAAGAAAACCAAACCACTACTCTCCATAAAATCAATGGCAACAACCAAGCTTCTATTATCACTCCCTCTCTTCCACCTGCAACTTCTCCCCACCACCACCACCACCACCACCACCACCACCGTCAAAATCAACCCCTCATTCAATTTCCAGCACCGTAATGGACTCTCCCCACTCCGCTCCTTGGCTAACGATTTCTTAGGGGATTTTGGAGCCAGAGACCCTTTCCCAGCTGAGGTTGAAAGTAAATTCGGAGATAAAGTTCTAGGTAGTTACAACACGGAACACAAAATCCTCATCCCCAATATCTCTGCTCTTTCTCTTTCTCAGCAGGATTGTCTTCCCATTTCACCTTTACAATCTCCTCTTTCCGTAGACGATGCTAACCAGCTTATAAGAAAGGTAACTATCTATCTCTATCTAACCACCTATGGAAATTTTGTGCATATATCGAAACATTGAAAGATGTATCAATTTAGTATGGTGTTTGAAGTCAAGGTGTTTGTTGATTTTACTACTTTACATGTGATTAAAATAAATGTCAAATATCTTTAACAACGTCTATGATTAACTGATTGTGTAAAATATAAAACCGTCAAGTTCGAGTGCTTCAAATTTGATAGACACATTTAAAGCAAGCTATAACTATAGCTCTTTTTTCCTTGATAACAAATTATTATTACCCTGCAAAATTAATAAAAGTCCTTTTATCTTTTCTAACTTGTGAAACATTTTTCTCTACATTTATGTAGGTTTTGGGTTGGAGACTTGTGAATGAAGAAGGAGTACTTAAACTTCGATGTTTGTGGAAATTGAGAGATTTTAAATGCGGAGTCGAACTCATTAGCAGAATCTCTAAGGTTGTTGAGAATACAGGCCATTTCCCCAATATCCACATAGAACAACCAAGTCAAGTCAGAGCAGAGCTATGGACAACATCCATTGGTAAGCCTTAAACCATAGTCCTTCTTATCTTCTCCCTCTCTTCATTCTTTATTTCATCACTTGATTTGATATCAGATAATCCATAGGTTCTCATGTTGATTTTTAGAGCATGACATTTGAAAGGGTTCAAAATTTTGCAGGTGGATTAAGTATGAATGATTTCATTGTAGCTGCAAAGATAGATGCAATAAAGACATCAGATCTTGTCCCAAGGAAAAGAGTTTGGGCTTAATGCTCCATGAGCTACATAAAACATTTTGCTATGAACGTTTCTTCAACTAACTTTTGTTATTTGATGAAATCTATTATTCTTTGCTCTCTGTTTTAAGTATGTATACATGTTAGATGCTTTTTCATTTTTCTATTTGAGAAGTGTAATTTTGAGTTTGAGGGTTCAAGGGTTCAACTAAGAATTAAACATTAGTCCCTCTCTTCCAAATTATAAGATGTTTTATAGAGATAATTGGTATAATTCTAATGAATTAACATTAATATTTACTTTTCTATTATGTTCTTTAAATTTTTATCTCCAATTCTTTGAAGGTTTAGTATTGGTTTTAGTCTTATATATTAATTTCAAGGTTTATTTTATTCCTTTAATTTTAAAAAGTTACATATTTATAATTTAACTCTTTAAGATGCACCATGGCAATCATTTTCTTCTAATTAGTGACCGGCAAACTTATAAATCAGTTGTTAAATTTATTGGCGAAAAAGAGTAACATATAGACTAAAATGAATTCCGATATTATCATAGGAAACCAAAACATATTAAACCTTCTTTAAAGTTTAAATAATTTAATATTAAATGTCATATAATTTAAGATGGTTGGACTATTGTTTTATTTATGTGTGGGAAAATGGTTGTAAAGGTAAAGGAAACCATAATTTTTATTTTGATATTCTGAAATGTAATTAGACACAAAATTTAAAGTTTATTTTAAAATAATTCAATACAAAAAAAATATGATATTTAATAATTGAAAATTGGATGATATTAGATATCCAACTAAACTCCAAAATCCAAACTCAACCGTAAAATAAATATGACTGGTATAGTGAGTTTATTTTTGGGATTGCTCTTTCCACTTTAAAAATTGCTCCCACACATTAATGAAGAATCATACTTACTCATAAAATACAGATATATACTTCTAACTCATTCTATTCACACACAATCCATCTTTATTAAATTAGATTTTAATTTTGTATAAAAAAATTAATACAAAAATGCATTTTCGTATAATTTATAAAAATCAACGTTTGACGGATTTTTAATCAAAAACGCGTTAGACTGTTCTCCTTTTTTATTTCGCTTTTACTCGCTCAAACTCTCTAAACTCATTTTTAAGTTTCTACTTTCAACTTCCCATCAATCCAAGAGCTCAATATCAAACTCATATTTGACAAGTTTTAATTTTTTTATACATTTGTAGAAATTGGACATTAGGTTGTATAATAGGTAGTTTAAATAGGTTATTTAATAGAGCAATGTGTTTGATATGTAGTTTAAATAAACACGTTTTGAGAATGTTGAATTTCCATGCATTTATGCCGTTTTTTTTCTTGTTTTTCTGAGTTGCAGATTAACATGGATATGCACTTTCGTATTCGTTCTAAATTTGATTCTTTAGAAATCTAAAAATGCATTTTCGTATTTGGCCTATTTGCATTGTCTGCCTTGATTTTCATTGTGTTTCATCTGAATTTTATTTTTTCTGCTATGTAATGCTTGTGTGATTTAATTATACCCAATATAGATGATAATCAAGATAATTTAAGGCTTAAGAGAGTGTTGCAACATGCATCAGTTCATTGGAAAAGATCCTGACTCTCGCAACCACCGGTCGGTTCTAGTTCGTTTGATGAGGAGGCATAAACTTCTGGGATTTATGCATCTTCGACTTCGTCTTCCCGAAGGAGACATGTGCCACCTCCTGATACCTTAGAAGTCCCACCGGTCCAGGTTGAGGCACCTCAGGTTGTGCTTTTCTTGAGGAGTTTGGAGGAGTCCCGTAATCATTGTTGACTTTATATTCGGACCATGTTTTCAGATATGTGTGGGACGAAGAGGTAAAACTCACATGTATTTATTGTTTGAGACACATGTTATAATATTCAATGTTTCTGAAGATGATTTATTTTTATCCAGAACCGTGATGCTTTAAAATGCATAACCCATGGTCAGAATATTCAAAGTTTCACAATGTGTTGCAACTATCTGGATTGCGAGACTTATGCAGGACCAACTATTATACTATTAACCATGGTATGCTATTAGCGTTCCTTAATATATGATACTCTGAGACGTCATGTTTTCATCTTCCACATTGTGAGATGTAGGGATGGCAACGGGACGGGTCGGGGGCGGGTTTAACTATACCCGCACCCGCACCCGCCTCCATGTAACACACCCGCCCCCGTCCTCAAATTCAATCGGGGGTAAAAATTTACCGCCCAGACCTGGCCCAGGTAGAGAACAGGTGCACCCGCACCCGTCCCGCCCCCACCTGAAAAAAAAATAATTTCTTTTTAATTGCAATAAAAATTAATAATTTAATTAAAAAATTGATTATTTTAATAAATTAATTATTTATTTAATTAAAATTTTAATTAGTAAATGAATATTAATTTGATTAATTTAATTATTTTAATTGCAATAAAGGTATTAATAATTTAATTAAAAATATAATTAATAAATGAATATTAAAACAAGTAAAATAAGAGAATTAAACTAAAATGCATTATTCGGGGGCGCGACGGGGCCGGGTGCGGGCGGGTCTTAGTGTCTCCCCGCACCCGTACCCGTGCCCGTAATTAAAAGTCGGGTTTTCCCCGCACCCGCACCTGTACCCACTCAAACCGGGCTTTCCCCGCTAATTTTGGGGCGGGTCCCGGCGGGTCCGGGTTTTTTTGCCATGCCTAGTGAGATGTCTATCATATTGGACGATGGGTCATGCTTGTTGCATCTTCTAATTAGGGGATGGCAGATCACTCCAAGATTATTAGAGATGAGGCACTAGAGATGATGATGATCTATTTGGGAGCTGATCTAGGGGATGACCTGAAGAAGATAAAAGACACTTTGAGGGTGACATGCTAGGTTTAGATTCTTTGAGAGGATGTATGCACAACAGCTGACAGCGCAGAGCAAACCAATGATGATGATGATGATGAAAATGTTATATAACATAGAGTATATACACGGAGAGCATACTTGTTGTACTTGGTTGACACGTCTATGTTTGTGGCAAGAATGCATATTACATGAATGTGATTTACCTTAGATACTTCACTAACTTGGAGTGGATTCATGAGTACAATTAAGGCTGCTTGTTTGGTCTACCTGTACTCCAAGTTAGTTGAAGGTTATATGTGGAAGACCAAACAAATGTCAGTTAGCTGCACACCGTTGACGATAATATATTTACATCCTTTATTGTTTTTGTAGCATTTTCATAACACTTGTGATATGTCATTACTAACAATTCATATGTACCATTTTCAGGCATGAATCCTCCATCACTTCCCACACATATTTGGCTGGTCATATATCGATACCTACACTAAGGATATGCCACATGCTTGTGCATCCATCCCGCTCAGAGATAATCAGACGATTGAGCCTTTTAGAGTGTATCTTGATTGCATAGTAGCATATGATATACACTTCCATCTATACCACGATCACGACCTGACGTGTTTCTTGGATGACATAACCTTATACTCTGGATAGTTGTCTTATGGGTCATGTTTGATGTATCCACATCTAACTAAGTGCGGAATGCGTCCGTTTGAGTATCTGTAGTTTGTTTCAGGAGACCCCTTTGGTTCTGCTCCTCCTACTATGGTCCACAAAGGTCAAGATGTCATGTATAATGATTTCCTTAATCATCTAGTACCAGCTTAAACACGAGGTGTCATAGCTCCTAGCGGCTGGAGTTGTGCATACGACTACGTCCAATGGTATTAAAGAGTGTCACATCCTTATATAATACCAGATGCTCTGGTAGATTCACCTAAGCTAGCTTATTAGAAGATATTATAGAATATTCAGGTTAGGACAGATCATGTTGTTGATGCGTTGCCTGCATGTCCTCGTATTATGGTTCTTGCGTAAATGAGTATAGAAAAAGGTGTCTTTCTGAAAGGCTCTCCTGAAAGGACATTGTAGATGACATTCTTACAGAGGCACAACGACATTACAGTACATGAAACAACGTAGGAACAAGTGGTTCTAACATACACAATAGTATAATATTTGTATTAGGAATACTATTATCATTTTTAATTTTATTTTAACTGTATTATATATTTAGGATTGACTCATTTATATATGGCATTTTCGTCTTATTTAATACGTATATGATTTGATATATAAAAAAAATTAATATAATATTATAGTTATAATTCATAGTTTATTACGTCGGTATATTTTTATAAAAAAGTATAAAAAATTGTTGTCTAGAATAAATATAAAAGTATATATTCATAATCTGATACGAAGAAATGTCTCCGATCAGTTAATAAAAGTGTTTAAGTTAAGATTACATTTTAGTGCATCTCCATATTATTTTGAGACAAAAAGAGAGATGTGAAATTAGTAAGTCCGAAATGCACTTCCGAGTTCGTAGCACCATTTTCAATTAAAACTTGTAGGTTTAAATATGACAAATTATCGAAAATACGGTCAAATATATCAAGAGCCCAAATACTTTGAATTCCTCAGTCCCTAGTAGAAGCATAAGCATAAGCATACTGTCAAAGAGATGAAATTGCTATCTCCTTCCGCAACCGCTACTACTTACCTCTCATCTTCCGCTTTTCTTCCCTCCCACTCCAATGGTTTGTTTCACCTCACTCTTTCTCTCTCTCTCTCTCAATCTCTCTTTTCTCTTTTCTCTAATTCTTTGCTTTGCAGGGTTCCAAAATCTGGGCTTTTCTTCAGCTACCTTCAAATTCTCTAAGAATAAGGTTTTTTACTTCTCCAACTCTTACATTACATCTCAATTTCATTCATTTCTATCTCTTTTACTTTCTTCCATTCAACTCACGTTTTGATATCCCAACATAACTTACAAGTTTACCTCTTCAATATTTCAGGGACGATGCATAAGGAAAGCCGGAACCACTAATATCACCGCAAAGTTTGAGTTGAAGCCGCCGCCTTATCCGTTGGTAAGATCTAAACTTTAGCCAATACCACGGCCGTCTGTAGGGTGTGCAAGGCGGGCCACCGCACAAGACCAAGAATTTGTCATATAATGTTTGTTAGATTAAATAATTGTTAAATATGATCTCTATTTGTTTTGTCATGGTTAAACTGCTAGCGGATGAAATGATCAATTACATTGAATGATTAACGAGATTCGTGTGGTTCTTGAAATGATTAACACATGTCGTGCACGTGCTGTTATAATACATGATTAACTGATATTTCCGCAATGAAAATTCTCAGGATGCTTTGGAGCCAATTATGAGCCAGGATACATTTGAGTGCCATTGGGGAAAGCACCACAGAGCTTATGTAGATAACTTGAACCAGCAAATTGATGAAACAGATCTAGATGGGAAATCACTAGAGGAAACTATAGTTATAGCGTACAACAATGGCAACATTCTTCCAGCTTTCAACAATGCAGCACAGGCATGAATATATACTTATAACCATAAATCCATAATGAAGTCTAATTCATCTTTCTGAACCACGGCTTTGTAATCATGATCGATTTATTTCAGGTATGGAATCATGATTTCTTTTGGGAGTCCATGAAACCTGGTGGTGGTGGAAAGCCATCGGGGGAAATTCTAAAACTGATTGAAAGAGATTTTGGTTCATTTGAAAATTTTGTTGAGCAGTTCAAGGTTGCTGCTGCAACACAATTTGGTTCTGGATGGACATGGCTTGCATGTGAGTAAATTACCCTTCCTACCATATATTCATTTCTAGGATTTGTTTCTTTCTTGGTATATCTAACTTAGCGGCCTTTTCCTTTTTTCTTAATGTTTTTCGTTTGTCGTCTATTAAATACAGATAAAGAAAATAGACTTGATGTTGGAAATGCAGTAAATCCTCTTGCAACTGAGGAGGATAGAAAACTCGTTGTGCTGAAGAGTCCTAATGCCGTGAACCCCCTTGTTTGGAACTATCATCATGTAAGTAGTAAGAACTAGTTATATTATTGTTTACTATTCACCATCATTATTAGTTTTAAAAATATTTTGAAATACAGGTGTTGTGGTAGGATAGAATGGTTATGAGTATTTCACGATACATATCAGACGTATCTCAATTGGATACAAAAATGAACTCAATCGATACAACTCTCTAGTGTGTATCTATTTTAAATATGAATCTCATTTTGAATCTTGATTCATTATGAGTTATCCCGATTACTCAGATAAATATTAGTAAACTAATTCGTTCTAATGAATCACTATCTGATGAGATTTCATTTTGATTTCTTGCAGCCACTCCTTACCATTGATGTATGGGAGGTATATTAATCAAACTTTTCTGTTAATGATTCAATGGCTTTAAAAATATTATTTCATCAAATATTAAATTACTGACTCTGATATGTGCATTTCACTTTTATACAGCATGCTTACTATCTTGACTATCAGGTGAGATGTAGTTCACAGCATTGTACAGTGATCACTATATTTTGAGAATTCTGTTTAATTAACAATGACTATGCTGTTATCTTTGCAGAACCGGCGACTTGATTATATATCAATGTTCATGGATAAGCTTGTGTCTTGGGAAGCAGTCAGCTCTAGACTTGAGAAAGCCAAGGCCGTAATTGCAGAGAGGGAGAGAGAGGAGGAGGAGGAGAAGAAAAGAAGAGAGGAGGAGAAGAAAATAAGAGAGGAAGAAGAGAGATTAAAAAGGCGCGAAGCTTGGCATAGTGATACTACTGACACATTTGAAGATAGTGATACTCCTGACATATTTGAAGATAGTGATAGTGACGACTAGAATACATAATATGAGTTTTTTTGGGTCTAGAGTAGAGTTCAAAATGGCTTATATTATGTACCAGTTAGGTTTGTATGTATACAGATTCAGTGGCTTCTAGCTGCAAATTTTGCTGTCGTCAGTCTAAATTAATGCTTCATACATGCATAAATGATATGAAGTCTTATCACCAGGATTGCATAATGGGATATGTCAAATTTCTTTTTATTTTTGACAGTAAAAGGATACGTTTAACTGTATTAATTATTGTTTTGATGGTTAATTTGGTATTGGTATTGAATGGAAAACTAACAAATGTTAATGTTACTTGTATCATTAAGGACAATTTACAATTGATATATGTAAGACAGTAATACCTATTTCAATTTCTTCTGTCAGATAAAATTACACTGCAAAAGCTCTTTTTTATTATTATTTTTTATTTATTTTTAAACTGCCTTAGTTAGATCAGTGTGAATATAACTATTTTTTACACACAGGATACTACCCTAAGTGAACAAAAAATTGTTATGTTTCTATCATCTTATTGGTGATATCTTCATCGACAAAAGGTTATCTAAAATCGAAGTCTCTCTTGTATCAGTAACTGGTGGTCCAAAAACATCCCAAAAGCGAAGAGTCTCGTCTCCCCCAGCTGAAACCACTGTTAATCCATCTGGACTCTGCAAAACATAAGAGCAATTGAGTAACCTAAAATAATCACCTTGATAATATTTAAATGGTTTTGTTGAAAAGAATCCCAAGCACTATATAAGATGCTGTTTCTAAATGAATGGTTCACTTGCAGCATACCTGAGATAGATGAAGGACTCTGGAAGTATGAGGGTCCAAGCCTCCAACTTTAGTCATAGAAGGATACTGCCACAAACACAGTTGGTTGTGTTCTGCACTTGTACCAAAGCCATGGCCGCTTAATATCTCTTTGTGATGTCTATTCCATTGTAATCCACAAACCTGAGCTTTGGTATCTATGCTGCAAATGTTTGTTCCCTTTTGTACATTCCACAACTTAATACATCTATCGTCTGTGCCGCCTCCAGAAGCAAGCACAGCTGGATCATAAGGGCACCAAGCAAGAGCTTTCACTGCAGCACTATGGTCTTTAAAACAATGCAAGAAGTTTGACGAGTTCATTTTATTTAACTCCCATACATAGATGTGATTTTCATTACCACCACTTGCCAATAAATTGCCCCTTTTCGACCATTTTAAACCGCAAATTTCTGCTCTGTGTGCTTTTACCCGGGAAACCTCATTTCTTCTTGCTCTTACTGCATACAAGAACATCAAGATGTTATGTTGTAGCATTTTAACAAAAGCAATCTGTGTTTATACATATTACATCTAAAAAACTTAAAAAGAAGATATAAATCTAATTACCATCATGGTTGATTATAGTTTTGTCATGGCTTCCGGAAGTTAAAACATGGTTATTCCATGCTAGAGTTGCTATTCTTTGACTATGACCTTCTAGATTTCTTACAGGCTTGGAAGTCTCAGCATCCCAGAGTTGAAGTTGAGAGTGCACAAAGCCTGTGGCCACATATTTTGCATCCGTTGACCAGGAAACACTTGTTGGATAGTTATTGCCAGTGGCTTTAAACAACAAAGATACATCAGTAGTAACTGAGTTCCAAAAGTACATTTCTGTTCCCAAAGCAACAGCCAGAATGTTGTTTTTCCCCCAATCCATAGTGTTTGTGTAGTAATCATTTTTTATTTTTGGTGCATCCAATACCCTTGATTCCTTCTGCAAGCATATTTTTTATTCAATTTATCCAATCAGAGTACAGCACAAGATTAGGAAAATACAAGCCAAACTAATTTTTTCTGTTGTTCTATACAATTAGTTATTCAATCGAAGTTTAACACACCTGCTCACTGATCCTTTTTAAGGAATGTGAATATTACCATATGTTATGATTTAACTGTAATAATATAAGCATAAATGACCTCAAAACAAAATAAAATCACATTACATCAATTTCAGCTTTCTTCCTCAGAAACCCAAATTCCAGTTATTATGGAAAAAAAAATATTACTTAGTAGCAGACATCATGTGCACATATAGGAAACCAGTATTCCAAATTAATAAAAGTTGGTGCAATTAGTTTTTGGAAGAAACTAGATTCTGAAATCATATCTCACCATCTATTAGTTTCCACCAAAAAATTTAACTGTTAATTTGCTAATGACAATCTATTCAATTCTGAAACCATGCTGCTATGACCATAAATTATGTTGCACTAGAAATGGTTTTAAAATGAACATTTTGAACAAGGGTATTGGATACACCAAAAATAAAATGGTTTTAAAATGAACATTTTGAACAAGGGTATTGGATACACCAAAAATAAAATGTGAAATCATGCTGTTAATGACAAGGAGAGGCGTATTTTAGTTCGACAGATATGTATTCTATCACCCTAAAGTCATTTAACTAACGGATTAAATTGTAACATATTGAACATGAAACTGTATAAAAGTACATTGATATGAACAAAACCTTAGGCAGCCTTCGACGGATACGTTGATTGCCATTGTTTTGAAGTGCTTCAGAATCCTCCTCTCGCATCTGATCAATATGACGAATAGATTTTTGACTTGATTTTGGACTTCCTCTAAAAACTAACATCCGAAACGGTTTTCCTTCGGAATCAAGATTCAGCTTATCATCCAATTTCTGTCTATACGCTTCCTGTCACGTAATAATATATTCAAACCAGAAATAAGAAAGTACTCAATCCAGAATCTTGAATAATAGACAAGTTGATTGATTTGAACATGAATGAACTCAAAGTAATTGAAAATTCGCCAAATTTAGAAAGAAACATACATTGAAATTAGGGTTTTGAATTTTTTTGGTATTGTTTGTGAGCAAACTGTTGGCTTGATGAAGGTTCATCAAACTTCTGTTGGGTATAAAGCGATCACCCTGTAGAAAAACAAAGAAAGAGAAATGAGAATCATGAAGAAGATGAAAATGGTGATAATGAAAATCAGTAGTATAGGAGTAGAGTAATGATACTGGAAAATCATAAATGGTGGGGGTGCTGAGTAGGCTTTTTGGAGAGTACCAATCGCAATCAAGATTCCACATTGTGTGTGTGTGTGTGATTTCAAGAATTGTTGAAAGAAAGAAACTAGTTTGAACCGTTGCTATGAAATCTATTATAGATATAGCCACAAAATCAAATTGTTAATGGGTATTTTGAACCGTTGCTATGAGATTTTTTATAGATTTAGCCACAAAATCAAATCATGAATGGAGATTTTGACAATAAATGTAGGCAAAATAAAATCCTAATTTGAAACCCTAATTTGGAGATAGGTGGTTACCTGTTCATTCCGAATCAAAGGAGAGTGATGAAGAGAGAAAGATTTGTGAATGTTGTCGGTGCATTTACCCGCCAAATAAGAATGAGAGTAGTTGTTTGATTTTACAACCGTTGCTATTTTTCACTCGTAGCATTCTATTATAGATTTAATTCATATTTTATAAAATCAACTCTTTCACTTTATCTTCATTTTTAGTTCTCATAGTACCTCCAGCTGAAGCATAAAGAAACATTCTTCTCTGAACTTTCAAACCTCTATTGAAATGTTGCATCTGTTTCATGTTATTAATGTTGCATAAAGTAACTGCCACGATTTGAAATAAATTAGGATTAAAATAAAATATTGTTATTTGCACCTAAACATTTGAAAAGGTTAAATTGATTGAGAAGGAGAAAAAACAAAATGGATTATTTGCAAAGAATTAAATGCTAGGTGAGGTTGTTCAAGATGATAGTGCATCAGAATTGCATGAAATGTTTTGGATTCGAAGTATAAAAAAATCAGTGAAAACAGAACTTATCAAGCTACCAAGAAAAGTACAAAGACCCCTTAGATACAATATATAATAAATAAATAAAAACAAAGCTAAATTTGGAAAAATTAATGCAAACAAACATTAATGATGTTTGTGACGATGAATTAAGAGTGAAAAAATTAGAACTGAGCTGGTTAGATCTTGGATAAGATTTGTCTATTTACTATTATAAATAACATTTTTTTAAGACAAAAGTTTCACCTCGAATATGTCAAACACCGAACTTATAGATCTTAAAGCAATCAATTTGATTTTCTTAAAACAACTTTTTCCTTCGATTTTATATAAAACCGAGGTAATATAGCAATAAGTGATCGTCAACTCTTCTTGAAAAAAATATTAAACATGATACTTCGATGTTTTTTAAAAACCGAGGTAACATTGCTATCAGAGAACACGTTTCGAATCCCTGTAAATGCATTTAGGAGTTTTTCAGTGATTTTTCACTTGGTATCTTCCAATCTTTTCTTTTTTTCTTACTATTTTTTTCATTTTTTTCTTTCTAATTAGTAATTCTGATTAGTAATTCTCAAATTATTTGTTATCTATAAAAACGAAAAGGCAATAATATGAAAGGAAATATTTCATTAATTAAATACGGGACAACAAATAACTATTCCACATATTCAAATTTCTGACTCCACTCAATTTCAATAGTATCACTATTAATTATCCCTAACTTAGTGGAAAAACTCAGAAAGAACTCTTCAATATGGTATGAAGAATTTCATTATTGGAGATGATTATCATTTTCTTTAAATAATTAGAAATGGTAAGAGGAAAGATTAATTATGATGTTCTTGGTAAGGAATAACAAGAGATACTTGTCATTTCAAGTAAGCGTTTCCAGTTTTTTCTCTCTTGGACGAAGATTTTACACTAGAAGTTGATACAAAACTTTTTTAATTGGTCGTAGACTAGCAGGACTGCTGAGATTATCGTTGGTTGCATAAATTAAGCGAATGAGATCTTTATATACATTATTGAATCTATAAGTGACTGAGTAATTGTGACAGGAAACCCATTGACATATGACTGAATTGACTCACCATCATGACCAGATGGTCGAACGGAGACATTTAAACATAACTATTTAACGAGATTAATGTAGATGGGTCCATTAAGAATGTCAAAGTAACTGTTCAATTTTTGTTTACAAATAATTTTCCTTAGATCAAAACCTTTGTCTTTCAAATCATTAAAATCAACAAACTTTTTATTGATTACAAACAAAAAATTTCATCGAAGATTATTAAAGATATTTTTGAAGAAAAGAAAAGATTTTGAAAATTAGGTTTGAAGAAACGAAGAGTTGGAAATGAGACGTTGAAATAAGGAATAATGTTTAAATAAAGTGGAGATAAGAATAAGAAGTGAAATAATAAAAAAAACTAAAACGTCTTGAAAATCCAAAAGATACGTTACATTTTTTAATATGGATGATTATTGCTACTCTTGTGTATATGATTTCAATGTGCGCCATGATTTTTTTTTTAGAAATAGAAATCACATGTTACCTCGATTTTTCAAAAACACTGAGGGGAAAAACAATTAGGAAACTATTTTTATTTATTATAATTTTTTGTAAGCTAAAGGATATATCTCATTGGTTTCCCTAATAAACGAGGTATAAGATACGCAACATTTTATTATAAAAGCACTCGTTAGACAGATTTTATCATAATTCTAACTTATATGTAGTCGCTTCAAACTCGTTATAAGTAAAAATCACATCACTATTTTTGGATCTATCTCACAAAATGGGATTGATGTTGTCGTTGTCATACTTAGAAGCTTGTAAAAGTTCTCTATGATGCATTGCAAGTGGAGAAAAACATTTTTTCAATAGAAGTTGGATGCATTCAATGTTGGGACCAGATAAATCTTTAGAAATTAGATGAGTGCAATATTTGGATCAGATAACTTTTTACATTAAAATTCTGATTTTGTTGTATTATTTTTGTTCAATATTATGTGTAAACAATATAATTAAAAAAACATGTTCGCCTCAGTTTTATAGAAACTGAGGGGATAACTTATAGTTCTTAAACAAATCTTTGTAGTTCATTTTAAGATTATCAACACTCAAGAAACTAGCATTAGTGAGTCGTGTAATTCCTAAAAAAAATTCATTGTAAAAGTTTTCTGATATCTAAAATTGATAAAGAAACGTCATGAAACGATTGAAACTATCTACATTCTCCACTTTAACTTTTGCCACTAGCGATGGATTGCAAGTGAAGAAAATTATCTGGATTTAAGGTTTGTATTCTTAAATAATCATATAATTGTATATTCATTTTATTTAGCTAACCTTTTTTTCAATATTAGAAACAAATGAATGCAAAAGCCACAGAGAATATATTGCATTCAACATTTGATCTTTCTCAAGATCAATGAAACGAGGATCCCCAACATTTTCTCTTCTCCAAAATATTTAGTATTTGTTCTTCACCGACATCGATGACAATGAAGAAAAACATTTTACTTTAATATTCTGTGTAAATAATGTAATATTTTGTGTAAACAATATAGTTTGTTAACAAACTAATTTATTAATATTTTGTGTAAACAATGTAATAAATTTATTATAAAAAAAAACTATCTAACCCCTTGGTTTTTTTAAATAAACCAAGAGGTTTGAGGCGCTCTTTGTGTAAATAATAAAAATGCAGAGGTTGAGGTTCAAACTCATGATCATATAACTTTACCCCTCAGTTTTTAATTAACCGAGGTGTTGAGTGGAAACTTTTTATGTCACCGTTCGTTATCTTAGCTGGATAGCCGAGGTTACATCTCTTTCGTGTGCGACATTATAAGCATTATTTATAGTAGTCAATAACACAATAGTAAATCATGAAAGAGTGGTAGAGTTACAAACTTTGTGGCATCTTCCAAATAGATATGGAGGCTTACAAGGATTGCTTCCTCACATTTCCTGAGATTCACCTATGTTAAACCTTGACATTCAACAAGGTGAAAAGAAGTAACCTTATGATATCTAAAAATATTATTCATTTCTTATCTTTACAACAGAAGCAATGGTGCCTATATATAAACAAAAGTACAACAGTCAAAAAACCAAAGGTTGAGGCTATTAAACAGAAAAGGGCCTATGCAAACTAAACGGAAATAAATCATATTTTAACACCCCCTGTAAACTGGAATGAATGTTCAAAAGTTCCAGTTTAGAAACCAAAGAGTTGAAGGGACCAAAATGTAAAGGCTTTGTGAACAGGTCTGATACTTGTTGCGATGAAGGAATGGGTTGAAGATGAATAATGTTATCGTGGACTTTGTCTCGCACACTGTGACAATCCATTTCAATGTGCTTCGTACGTTCGTGAAATACGGGATTATTGGAAATGTGAATAGCGCTCTGGTTGTCGCAGAAAATGGTGATGACACTGGGATGTACGATGGAGAAATCTTGTAACAAATGCAAAAGCCATTGGGCTTCACAAGTGGAGTTGGCAAGGGCGCGATATTCAGCTTTGTTGGAAGACCGGGAAACAACGATCAGTTGTAGAGCGGCGGGTCAGCTGGCAGGAGCCTCAGTCAGCATCTGTGAAACCTGTTAAGGCGAGGGTTGTGGCAGCGTTGAAGAACAGTCCATTGGCCGAAGTATTTTTCAGATAACGAACAATGCGAAGCGCAACAGTGAGGTGATTTTGGGTAGGTCGAGCAAGAAATTGACTGAGCCTGCAGACGAAAAAAGAAATGTCAGGGCGAGAGTGTGTGAGATAAATTAACTTACTTATTAACCGCCTGAATTGTGTAGGGTCAGGAAGGCAATTGTCCATATCTGTATGTAAATTAAAATTTGGGTCCATAGGAGTAGAAGCAGGTTTAGCCCCTAAAAGGCCCGTGTCCTGTAACAAGTCAAGGCAATATTTATGCTGGCACAGAGATATTCCAGCTGAAGAGCGGGCAATCTCGAAACCGAGAAAATATTTTAGAAGACATAGGTCTTTGATACTGAACCGTGTGTCAAGGATAGTTTTGACATGATTAATTTCAGACAAGTTATTACCTGCAAGTAAAAGTTCATCAACATATACAAGTACAGCAGTGAAATAGTTATTATGTTGTTTAGTGAACAAAGAGTAATCAGCTTTGGACTGAATGAAACCTAAATCAAGAAGAGTATTGGTAAGAGTGGTGTTTCATTGCCGGCTGGCCTTGTTGGAACTTTAATTAATTAATGGTGGAACTTTAATTAATTATAGTGGGAATTGGAAACATTTGTTGACAATTAATGAGCAATAAATGAACACAAGTGAGAACTAATATAGAAGTGAATTTGAAAAGATTCATTTTAGTCCCACATTGAAGGGAATGGAAATATTAGTAGTGTTTAGATGAATTATTTTTTGGACCTGAATTTATATAATTTAATTATCATTAATTAATTAATATAATTCGGTGGAAAATTAATTAATAATAAATATTAATTAATTAAGAAAATAATTGGTCAGTCAGTCCTCCACGAATTTCTCAGTCTCCCACCATTTTCTCCACTCCCCACGAATTTCTCAGTCTCCCACCATTTTCTCCACTCCCCACGAATTTCTCCCCACTCAGGTGCAGTTTGCTGCCTATAAATACAGGGTAGAAATTCAGAAGTGGGTACATCGGATTTCACAAATTCACACGAATTTTGATTTCCCTCTTCTCTTTCTTATTTCTCTTCATCTCAAAAACTCTCTTTTCTTGACTGGTTATTTTCACCAGATACTTAGACAGGTGTATTTCTAGAGCGATTCATCAGTGTGCAACTGATAATCGTAAGTTGTTTGAACGGGCTGTTTTATCCTGGAGGCGTCGTCGTAAATTCGACTGCTTTGCATAATTTGGCAGTACGGCGAAACGTCTTAAAGAAAGCGACCTAGTACGCGACTCGTCCCGATAATTTCCTTGTGCTAAACTTTAATTTTCAGATCCGAAGAACAACAATTTTAAGACGGTTTCATAACTGCCATGGCAACTGAGGAAATTATCGGTACTACTGCGGCCGCTTTGGTCTCTGACAAACCTTTCAGGTTTGAGGGTTCCAATTTCAAACGTTGGCAAGCTAAGATGAAATTTTTCTTAACTCTGAAAAAGGTTGCCCACGTTCTGACTGAGGAAATCCCGGTTGTCCCTTCTGCATCATCTGAACTACCTAACGGTAACTCACTTGCAGATTCAGACGGGACTTCCAAAATGTCTGACTCAGATGCTGCAAAAGCTAAGGCTGCAGCAGATGATCTGCAGCTCCGAAAAGAAATCGCCTTATGGCACGAGAATGATTATCTGTGCAAAAATCACATTCTGAACAGCCTTGCTGATGATCTGTACGACTACTACAGTAGCTACAGAACTGCTAAACAGGTATGGGAGGCTCTGAAAAGGAAATATGATACTGAAGAAGCAGGTGCGAAGAAATCTGCTGTCAGCCGCTACTTGAACTACAAGATGGTGGATGAGAAGTCGGTGGAAAGTCAAAGCCACGGAATTCAGAAGATTGCTCATGAGATTATTACAGAAGGTATGCCCCTTAATGAACAATTTCAAATTGCTATAATTATTGACAAACTGCCCCCTGGTTGGAAAGATTTCAAAAATATAATTCGTCACAAAACAAAAGAATTTTCAATCGAGAGTCTGATTACTCGCCTCCGAATTGAAGAGGAGGCTCGGAAACAAGATCAGAAAGAAGAAGTCTTAGTTGTTTACAACAACAAAAAGAAGTTTGGTGCGGTTCTGAAGCCTACGGGCAAACCTTTAAAGAATCAGAACCGCTGTGCTATGAACCGAACTAAGAATGGGAATCCCTCTAGGGCCTCATCGGCTCCGTTTGCTAGGCAACAGCCACCACCTCAAAGAAATGGCTCCGGTTTTCTCTTGCTACAATTGTGGGAAACCGGGCCATATGGCAAAGAAATGTAGGAGCAGGCCTAAACCTGTAGCTGGCTCAAATACACAGGTTAACCTGACTGATGAGCAACTAATTGCCATGATCACTGAAATCAACATGGTTGGTGGAAGTGACGGTTGGTGGATAGACACTGGCGCCACTCGTCATGTCTGCTATGATCGTGCTATGTTCAAGACATACATGAATATTGAAGATAAGAAAGTGTTGTTGGGAGATGCTCACACCACTAATGTTGCTGGAATTGGAGTTGTTGAACTGAAGTTCACTTCAGGAAAGACTTTGATCTTGAAGGACGTCATGCATGTTCCTGAAATTAGGAAGAATCTTGTTTCTGGTTTTCTTCTGAATAAGGCTGAATTCAGTCAAACTTTAGGGGCAGATTTGTACACCATCACTAAGAATGGTATTTTTGTGGAAAAAGGGTACGCCACTGATGGCAAGTTTAAGTTGAATGTTGATTTGAATAAAACTTCTCCTTTTGTTTACTTTTTGTGTGATTTTAATATTTGGCATGGTAGACTTTGTCACGTTAATAAACGAATCATTTCTAATGCAAGCAACATAGGCCTAATCCCAAAACTAAATATTAATGATTCCAATATATGTGAATTAGATGGAAGTTTAACTAGAAATAATAAACGTTATTTTATCACCTTTATTGACGATTGCTCTGATTATACTTATGTATATCTAATGAAGAATAAAAGTGAAGCGCTTGACATGTTTAAGGTGTATGTAACTGAAATTGAGAATCAATTTAACAAGAAGATTAAGAGACTTCGCAGTGATAGGGGAACCGAATATGACTCTAGCTTGTTTAATGATTTTTATGCTGAACATGGTATTATACATGAAACGACTGCTCCATACTCTCCTGAAATGAATGGTAAAGCAGAAAGAAAGAATAGGACTCTTACTGAACTTGTAGTTGCAATCATGTTAAATTCTGGTGCTGCACCTCACTGGTGGGGGGAAATTTTATTAACTGTTTGCTATGTCCTGAATAAAGTTCCCAAGTCGAAAAGTAAGATCTCACCTTATGAGATATTAAAGAAAAGACAACCAAATCTGTCTTATTTGAGAACTTGGGGCTGCCTGGCTTATGTCAGAATTCCGGATCCGAAACGAGTTAAACTCGCTAGTAGAGCCTATGAATGCGTATTCATTGGGTATGCAGCAAACAGTAAGGCATACAGGTTTTATGACCTAAATGCCAGAGTAATCATAGAATCAAACGATGTTGAATTCTTTGAAGACAAATTTCCCTTCAAATCGAGAAATAGTGGGGGCACACAATCGAGTCACATTCCTGTGATAAAAAGCACTGAAAGCAGCGACAATGTAGAAACAGAGCTTCGAAGAAGTAAAAGAGCAAGAGTTGCTAAAGACTATGGGCCCGATTATGCGGCCTATAATGTAGAAGAAGATCCAATAAATCTTCAAGAAGCACTGTCATCTATGGATGCAGACTTATGGCAAGAAGCCATTAATGATGAGATAGATTCTCTAGAATTTAACAAGACCTGGCACTTAGTAAACTTACCTCCGGGTTGCAAACCAATTGGTTGTAAATGGGTTTTGAAAAAGAAACTAAAACCTGATGGAACGATTGAGAAATACAAGGCACGCCTTGTAGCCAAGGGTTTTAGACAAAGAGAAAATATAGATTTCTTCGACACCTTTTCTCCAGTCACTAGAATTACATCCATTAGGGTACTCATTTCAATAGCAGCCATTTATAACTTAATAGTACACCAAATGGATGTTAAAACAGCTTTTTAAACGGTGACTTAGAAGAAGAAATCTATATGGAACAACCAGAAGGATTTGTAATCCAAGGACAAGAAAGCAAGGTCTGTAAGTTAGATAAGTCTATGTATGGACTAAAACAAGCCCCTAAACAATGGCATGAAAAGTTTGATAACTTAATGATAATTAATGGGTACAAAGTGAATGAAAGTGACAAGTGCGTCTATTACAAATCTGAGAATCGCATTTGTACTATCATATGTCTATATGTAGACGATCTACTTATATTTGGATCAAACATTCAGGCCATTAATGATATGAAATCATTGTTATGCAATAACTTTGATATGAAAGACCTCGGAGAAGCAAGCGTGATCCTGGGTATCAAGATCACGAGATCCGAACAAGGAATTTCTTTGGATCAATCTCACTATGTGGAGAAGATCTTAAAGAAATATAAATACTTTGATTGTAAACCTGCATGCACTCCGTATGATCCAAGTGTGAAACTATTTAAGAACACTGGAGAGAGTGTCAAACAAGCAGAATATGCGAGCATCATTGGCAGTCTTAGGTATGCCACTGATTGTACTAGACCCGACATTGCATATGTCGTAGGACTGTTGTGCAGATTTACAAGTAGGCCGAGTAATGAACATTGGCAAGCTATTGAGCGAGTAATGAGGTACCTTAAAAGGACTATGGACCTCGGCCTACACTATCAGAAATTTCCTGCTGTACTAGAAGGGTATAGTGATGCAGATTGGAACACCTTATCGGATGATTCCAAAGCTACTAGTGGTTATATATTTAGTATAGCCGGAGGAGCTGTATCTTGGAAATCAAAGAAACAGACCATTCTGGCACAGTCCACAATGGAGTCTGAGATGATAGCATTAGCTACAGCTAGTGAAGAAGCAAGTTGGTTAAGATGCTTGCTAGCTGAGATTCCTTTATGGGAAAAACCTATACCAGCTGTGTTGATCCACTGCGATAGTACCGCGGCTATTGCAAAAGTTGAGAACCGTTATTATAATGGTAAAAGACGTCAAATTAGAAGAAAACATAACATTGTTAGAGACTGTATCTCTAAAGGAGCTGTGAGAGTGGATCATGTACGCACTGATGAGAACTTAGCAGATCCTTTGACGAAAGGATTAGCTAGAGAGAAAGTTCATAATACATCCAAAAAGATGGGACTAATGCCTATGAAGCAATTAGTTACTCATGATGGTAACCCGACCTAAATGACTGGAGATCCTAAGACTTAGGTTCAATGGGTAATAACAAGTTATGAGTAATATGAAAATGATCATGCAAGTAAAGCATGAATCCTGAAGTAATGAGAGGATGAGATAATAGAAACTCTTAATGAGATCTATACTCTGTATGAGGGAGTACCTAGGCTACAGGAGTACTCTTGATAGATTCACCTATGTGACTGTGGAACTAGGCCGGTTCCTATGGAATTTCGAGGCAGAATTCCTAGAGCATTCACTAAATCGGGATACACGTGCAGGGCCACTAAAGCACGGGCTACAAGAATACACCTTACGGAAAGGTTGTGTGCGGGTCTGATGTCCGAGATAGAGTTCAAGACAATGGTGTCACTCTTGTTGAATCAGAATCCTACTCGCTACGCTAAGGTTCAAGTCGTAGACACCTTTGCTTATGCTCAACCTGAGAAACGTCTGACGTACTTCTAAAATCTCTTTTAAATTCAAGTGGGGGAATGTTGGAACTTTAATTAATTAATGGTGGAACTTTAATTAATTATAGTGGGAATTGGAAACATTTGTTGACAATTAATGAGCAATAAATGAACACAAGTGAGAACTAATATAGAAGTGAATTTGAAAAGATTCATTTTAGTCCCACATTGAAGGGAATGGAAATATTAGTAGTGTTTAGATGAATTATTTTTTGGACCTGAATTTATATAATTTAATTATCATTAATTAATTAATATAATTCGGTGGAAAATTAATTAATAATAAATATTAATTAATTAAGAAAATAATTGGTCAGTCAGTCCTCCACGAATTTCTCAGTCTCCCACCATTTTCTCCACTCCCCACGAATTTCTCAGTCTCCCACCATTTTCTCCACTCCCCACGAATTTATCCCCACTCAGGTGCAGTTTGCTGCCTATAAATACAGGGTAGAAATTCAGAAGTGGGTACATCGGATTTCACAAATTCACACGAATTTTGATTTCCCTCTTCTCTTTCTTATTTCTCTTCATCTCAAAAACTCTCTTTTCTTGACTGGTTATTTTCACCAGATACTTAGACAGGTGTATTTCTAGAGCGATTCATCAGTGTGCAACTGATAATCGTAAGTTGTTTGAACGGGCTGTTTTATCTTGGAGGCGTCGTCGTAAATTCGACTGCTTTGCATAATTTGGCAGTACGGCGAAACGTCTTAAAGAAAGCGACCTAGTACGCGACTCGTCCCGATAATTTCCTTGTGCTAAACTTTAATTTTCAGATCCGAAGAACAACAGGCCTGTTTAAGGCTATAAATAGACTTATTGAGTTTGCAGACCAAGTTTTCTGAAGGACTGTGAAGGCCTGGAGGAAGTTTCATATAAACTTCTTCATCTAATTTACCATGAAGAAACACTGTGTTTATATCAAGTTGGTGTATGTGCCAATGTTTAGTGGAAGCAATGGATAGTCAAAATCAGAATATGTATTGGGTATAGGGGGTGAGAGGGTGTGTTTAGTGTTGTTATGGTTGTTTATGATGGGATAGGGAAAAGAGTTTTCAAAAAATTAAGTGTCCCGAGATATGAATAGAAGTTTGGATTGGAGGTAAAAACGGATATGACCTTTGACACCATCCTTATTGCCTAAATAAATGCATTTGCGAGATCTAGGATCTAATTTAGGTCTATTATGTTTAGGGCTGCATGCATATACAAGACATCCAAAAACTTTAAGTGTAGATTAATCAGGAACATTGTTATGTAAAATTTGAAAAGGAGTTTTGTATGTTAGGAAACGAGAAGGAATGTGGTTTATTATGTAAACAAACAGCATGATGAATAGCATGAACCCAAAAAATGTTGGGTAAATGAGATTGTAGAAGTAAGGCACTGAGTGACATTTAAAATGTGTTGGTGTTTACGTTCTACAATCTCATTCTGTTGAGGGGTATCCGGACATGAGGTTTGATGAATGATCCCGTGTTTTTGAAAAAAGTTTTCATAGTAAATTCTGGACCATTATCAGATCTGATAGTCCGGATAGTCTGTTTCAATTGAGTTTGAACATAAGCAACAAAGGATTGTATTAAACAAGATGTTTCAGATTTGAGCTTCATGAGAAAAGTCCAACAAAACCTACTGTAATCATCAACAACAGTTAAAAAAAAATTGTAACCTAGCATGGATGGAGTGGAAATAGGGTCTCATATGTCCATATGTATAATGTCAAAACAATGTGAAGTTTTAGTGAGACTATTGTAGAAAGGGAGACGTTTTTGTTTTGCCATCAAGCAAGTGTCACACGTGCGTTGTTGCTTATGAGTAAAATCTAAATTCAAAGTTTTATTAATGTGAATCATAGTGTCAGAAGAAGGATGACCAAGGCGGTGGTGCCATAGGTCATGCTTACGGACAATGTTATTACAAGAATACAATGAAAAACTATGCTGTATAGAAGGGTGATTGAGAACATGTACAGAAGGAGAGCTAAGCATGTAGAGGCCATTAGACAACTCAGTTGTACCAATCTTCTTCAGGGTATGGTTCCCCTGTATTAGACATTTAGATGAAGCAAAGTAAATAGTACAATCCAAGGCATTGGTAATACAGGGAATGGAAATGAGATTAGTGTGGAGTTCAAGTATATACAGGACATGGAGATAAAAATCGCGACTAAAATGCACAGTTCCAGAATGGAATGTTTTCATAGAGGCTACATTGGAGAGTTTGATGAGAATAGGTTTAATCTCAACCAAGTGTGAAAACAAAGCACTGGAATGGCGCATGTGATCCTTGGCCCCAGTGTCTAAAATCCAAGTATTTCGATTGAAACAAAATAAGGTAAGAGGAAGCAAACCCGAGGGAGCAGGGGGGTCAACATGTAGCTGATGTACATTGGCTTGAGGCGATGATGAAATGTGTTGAATGAGAGCCAAAAGAGCTTTTTGTTGATCAGGGGTGAAAGTGGTATGTATCAGTTTTCAGAAGATGATTCTGAAGGTTTTTCCATGTTGTCAGACTCAGTGTGTTCTTCAGAGTTCTGAGCCATGTTCACTTTCTTATGATACGGAGGCAAGCCATGTTCCTTGAAGCATACATCTATAGTGTGACCCGGTTTGTTGCAGTATGAACAGATCTTGATGCCTCTGCCTCTGCCTTGTGTATGATATTTTTATGATTGCTCACTGGAGTGAGAATGTGAAGGGAATTTGTTGAGTTGCGCAATGAGGGCGTTATGGTCAGTCGGAGATTGTAGTATGGATGGAATGAACTGTCGTTCTTGTTGAATTAGCATAGAAAAAACTTTGTTGATATGTGGAAGGGGTTGCATAAGCATGATTTGAGAATGAACGGGTGAATATTGTTCATTCAGGCCAGGAAAAATTCGTGATACCATGTTAAACCTTATCATTCAACATGATGAAAAGAAGTAACCTTATGATATCTAAAAATATTATTCATTTCTTATCTTTACAACAGAAGCAATGGTGCCTATATAAAAACAAAAGTCCAACGGTCAAAAAACTAACTGTTGAGGCTATTAAACAGAAAAGGGCCTATGCAAACTAAACGGAAATAAATCATATTTTAACAACCTAGAAGAACCCGACAGTATTGGAAAGGGATCTCTACTCTTTGAAGACAAAAAGAATCCTAAGAAGAATAAGCCAAAGTCCAGGGGGAAATGACCTCTGCTCAATGAAAAGAGATTCTAGAATACCAAGCACACTACCATCAAATTGGCACAAGGAGGGGGTCAATAAATGTGGCTAGACCGAAGAGTTGAACTAGAATATGAGAAAGAATGTGATCACCAACGTCAAAGAAGGAGGATTTTATATATTCCTGTTATTTATGGCTAATCCTATTCCTCTTTTATTTTATATGAGGACTGCTTTCGCCACCATTTTTTTTTCAAATTTGAATTGCATGTTTAATGTTATTAATCAAATATAAACTTTCTTTTTTCATGCAAAATGCTGAGTTAAACTCATTAAACTTCTAAATCACCACAAAGTAGAAATAACGTCAATGGTACTAATCCTGATCTCATATTTAAATCACAACTAGCCAAACTAGAGGACTTCAGAACCTAGCGTAAATATTTTCCTTTCCTCTTGAAGGCAGATCTTTTAATCCTGTTTTTTCATTTCCACGTTTTTTAAGACCAATGAATTAACTTTCTTCTCGATTTCATCAAATCTGACTTGGCCGACAAGCTTTTTCAGAAGCGTCTTCTCTGTTGTATGAGATGCCACTTAGATCTCTGAAGTTAACGTTTGAGCTTATGGTATCTTCCTTTTTCAATATGCATAAACACTACAACATCAACTCTACTTTTATCTTTGTCAAGAAACATAATCTGGTCTCTAACATACCTTTTTAAAGCCCAGTCATTCTCATCGGCCACACCTAAACTCTCTCGCAAATGTTAGAGCTCCGCATATCTTTGTCCCAATCTCGTGTACACCTTGTCCAATCTGTTCTAAGCCTGTAAGATCTTATCAGTACTTTCTCAAGCCTCCAGTGAGCTCACTCTAACTCCATGGAGAGTTGATATTCCCTAACTGATTTAACAACTTCTGATATAAGGCAATAAGTGGTTTGAGCTATCAACTTAGACAAATGAGGAATACTTTCCTCAAGCACATATTGGCGACCTAGAGGTCCCAAATCAGCCACTTAACCATCATCCATTTTTGGGATTATAACTCGAATTTTTGACAGGTCATTGGGGAGGAGAACCACCATTGAAGGGGGAAACCTAAGCTCATTTTCATCATTAAAGAGCACCATCCTTAAATGATCCTTGACGGACAAAATTGCATCAGGTTTCACCTATTTGGAAGGAGAAGATGATTATTTGCTTCTATCAGAGTTTGACACACCATTCCCCCTTTAGACATATGGCTCGGCAAGGCGAACCATAGTATTGTTAGACTAGAGCCTGAGGGACTAATTTTCCGCTCCATGATCCTTTGGAAGATATTCCCACCCGTCATATTACCAACATATAACATATGATTAAATGGCCAAGAACAAGAAATGCAATATGACAGAAAGAAAAAGCTCGAATATGGGTTCAGGACTGAGGATAGATCATCGAAAGAGCCAACGTCAAATTCGAAATCAAATGACTTCAAAAGAGGTGAAAGGCAGTCAGAAGACCATAATCTCATATAAGGTAACATCATATATGGGAAACTGACATAAGGAGTACCAACCACAAACCATATCATCAGGTCTGGGCAAGATCATGGACTATTATTCTCCAGGCTTTCTAAAATTCATCTGAGAATCAATTTTGTATGCATCAGGATCGCAATATACATAACAACCGAGATAAAAGGGGCGCATTAGACAAAGACACTTCCTTGCCATCTTTTATGTGACCCCGTTAGTTTTTGTGCGAGAGTATCGAGACATCAGGAATGTAAATCAAAGGGAAAAGGGGGACCAACACCATCATAAATGGAAACCAATATCACCATAAATACAGTAAAACATCACAATCATAGACAAGGGATATTGCACCCACAAGTGAAGGACTACGCAGTAACATACAATTAAAACACATGTCTAACATAAGGTATATACCAGTACAGTAAATAGTTTAGCCAAGAGTATGCAAATTAAAACACATGTGCATTCCCTTAGAAATGGAGATTAAATGGAAAATAGAACGCATGTCCTCTTTTTCTGATCAATCGCCATTATGCTCAGCTGACCACTAGTATGGTCTGTATCGCATGGAACGTCCAAACCCTGGAGCGCTTCTGCAAATCAAAATGATTTAGTCATTACAGATCAAGAATGGAAGTGAAGATTACAGAAATATATTGTCAGAGAAGGAATGACTAATCGCAGAAACTTTTGGAGGTTGAAATAAAATACACTGTTTGATTTCAGAAAAATATACTTTGTTTTCACTTATACTCATCAAAATCCAAGTTTTTAAAGTTTATGGTATTTGCTTACCCATAACCAGGTCTGCGATACACTGGAGATGGCCTCCTGGACCTCAAGGCGTAAGTGTTTCTCCCATGAAATTTCTTCATTCCAGGTATGTTTGTCCGCTTCGCACACACCTGAAGTGCAACCAGATTTTAAGTATGTAAAACTAACAGAGAGAGAGACTAAATCCATATATGCAGATTGTCTGATACAGACCTTGATTTTCCGACCATGAAGCTCGGACTCGTTGAGTAACAGTGCCTTGGGAACAGCATTAATGTTATCGAACTCAACATATGCGCATCCTTTGGGTAGACCAAATTCATTTGCGGGAATTGTTACCCTAATAACTTTACCGCATGACATAAAATGCTGTTGAACAGTTTCAGTTGAACATTCATAGTCGACCTGAATCACAAGTTAAAATAATCAGAAGATTTTTAAAAAACTATAACAAAACTACAATTTCCGATAAAAAGAAATTCAACATGCATTAGAAATGTGATAGTAAGACATCACTACTGTCACGGTATCAAATACATGCACATGAACTTGGTCCTGTGCAAGCAGCAAGAGGAACATGCAAGATTAAATTGAAAGTAAGCGCTAAAATGTAGAACAAGTATGATATAGTTAGACATTTAGCATGCAGGTAGGGTATTTATCTCTTCCTATTAATTTGTGGCTACAATCACTTTTCATTTTAACAATGTCTGAGAATATATTTATATGTGGCGGGCAGTCCTCACCTAACAAGTTGATTTTATAAGATTGAGTCAGACTCAACCCAAATTCAGTGATGGTATCAAAGTCTATACAAGGTCCGTTGGGACACATAATCAGGTTTCCCAACCCAAATTCTAAAACGGCACGACATGAGAGAATCCCTTAGAAATATATTATGAATGATTAATGTGTATAGTCTACATAAACCAATAAATAGTACTTAAACTTTATTTCAGCCATCCAAGAAGCACATTTCCTTAGAATCTAACATTCAATTATCTGCAGCCAAAAGGGGCATCTCGTTCAGTGAGGTATCTAACAGAAGAATATGGAACGTAAAACTACTGAACTCTTGAGGACATGCTGCTCGTGCAACGAGCAAGATTCGGTGACCCCTTCTGGTACCTTCTTGACATGTCTTTTGGCACCTTTGACTCATGTAACAAGCAAGAAAATCAGATTTATGGAAAAGCAGGACTCTAATTTTTGGGTAAGAAGAAAAGGCATACAATGCAGAGTATGAAGCAAAATGGTAAAATCTGAACCTTCTCGATAACCTAAAACTAAGAACCATACTTAGGTAATATGTTTTCCTTCTCTATTCTAATTGGCTGCAGTCTTTCAACTAAAGGACTGCAGCTTCTGTTCAACAACAAAAAAAAGGAGCGCGGCCATACAAGACAATCAGCAAGCATATTGAGTACTCGAGAAGTTATGTTCCTTGTAGGAAGCTAAGATAAACTTTTCACAAATTATATTTTACCAATACACAGAGACGTATAAAATAAAATGCAAATTGATGTCAAGCATTTCAATATAGTAGAAATGAAATGAACAGAGGCAGAATAAAGAAATTAGTATCTTACATTTCCAACATAGACAGACCGAGAATCCGCTTCCTCTCTTACAGTCAGACTTGCAGATGTACTAGATGAGCCTTCAAATCAAAATTGCAAAGTAAAATTATCATTTAACAGAGATATTTTTATTGTCCTTAAATGCCTCAACATATAATATAGTATTTAACGAACAGCATAAGAAATGACAAGTATCTTACCTGTCGTATACGCCATAATACAAAATTGATGGAAGATATATTCCACTATTCAAGAAGGACAAGATGCCCTTTTCTTTAATTTGACAATAACACAAGATTTGTGAATAGAGAAATCATTTGAAATCAAACAGCAAAATATCTAAACTATTGTGTTAACCTATTTATCACACCTTCCCTTCATACACACCCTTCTACTACTCTCTACAATCTCCATTACCAACAACTGATAATAAGTTTGGTTGTTTACTAAAGGATTGCGCATTCACACCCCTCATGATAAAGTATTTTTTCAATAAAAATTGATGTTCTTTACTAACAATAAAAATTCCATTTATGCCGCATTAAATAACCACACTTTCCGGACAATGAATAATTTCATTTTCCACTAAACCACCAATCCTTCTCCCTAAGCTGAGAGATGGAGAGCATCTTCATGCCTTCGCCTCCCCAACACAAGGTCTCGCACCACCAATACACCAAACAAAGTCTAACTTTAAAACGATATTCAAACCCCATAGTTAAGAGGAACTATTTTCTATGGCTAAACTCAATTTTCACACAAGCATGTTTTATAAATTTTCAATCTTTATTTGCAATTATGAAATGTTAATTTCCATTAGATTTTGTTTTTACCAACAATTACTTTCATCCAAAAATGCCGACTTCATTCAAAAACCCTAAATTTTCCATATCAAACAAGTAAATTGAAAGCGGGTATAAAATCACATCACATCCATAATGGCATAGCAAAATTTCTAGACCATACCTCGGACTAAATATGCGCTTTGTACGAATTGCATCGTTTTTGTATTGTTCCTTCCTTTGTATGAAGATACGCCTTTTACGAATATCCTAACAGAAGGATGTGTATAAATAACCAACTGCACCAGATCGTTGATGATCTTGGTGTTTCTTCGGTAATTCCTGATACTAATCTCAGTATTAAAAAGGAGAAGATCGCAAGCAATCTGAATTACCAACAAATTAAATCAATGCAATGAAGGAATATAAATTAAATTACAGTTCACAATGTCACAAGATAGAGTATACCAGCACAGATACGAATCGGAGCAGAGAGAACTTAACGCGCACAAGATGAAAGCATCAGCGAAGTGAGATTTATCGATACGGGGTGTGAGAGGGGAAGATAAAGAACAGCTAAAGTTAAGAGAAAAAAATTGTCTTATGGGGTTTTTATAGAGTCAGGCCAGCCACGTTTTGATCAAATTTTAAGAAAAAAAAGGCCAAATCTTTACCATTGGTCAGTTCTATACAATTAAATTGAGATCAATTTTGATTATTGTTCTTCTCACATGTTTGGTACATTATAGCTTCTAGATTCTTTGTAGAACAGCATAACTTATCACACTTTTTATTAGCAATATCATAAAACCACTTGTAATATAATATAAACTATTGTTACATAAGAGATTATGTTGTTTTACTCAACTCTATATTTAAGTTAGTTTTACATTTTACATTATAAAAAGAGATAGATAATGTACCAAGTTAAGGAGACAAACAACAATTGTTATTGCATGAAAAGACCAAGTTATCAGCCTAGCTAAATGTAAGACATTTTTCCGAAACAAAGTTGATCTGATTCTCTATAAAACCCCTTATAATAGAAGTTACAACTATTTTACCCTCAACATGAGTTTTTTTATCTTTCTTTTTCTTGCACCTGTTGTCTTGTAAAATATCTCTTTTATTATTGAGGTATTTATCTTATGCATGTTAATTTCTCTTTGTTCATATTCATACACTTGTTAGTATGTTTTATTTTGTGAAAATATGGACTCTACTTCTATTTCTATTGTATATCTCGCTCGTCAAATAGCCTAGAATTTGATCATTGCTTTCCCTGTTTGTTATTAAACAAAGTTTACTTTTAGCACAAGATATGGCGGGAGCATGTGCATAAGAACTTTTGCAAGAGAGGACACAATAGGTATATAATGTAAAGACCATGTAGATAGAATATAATAAAAAATGCATTTATGAAAAAACATTGTGAATATTATTGCAGTGTTGTCGAGGGCAGAAGATGGTCCATGGCGGAGAGCCAAAATCCCGCCACTGATATGGTGAAAAAAACCGCAATATCTACTGATATTTACCATTGCGGCGAGCCCAAAAACCGCCACTAATATCCACCATGGCCGATATTTGATAACACTAATTATTAGACTATCATATACAATCAAACTTTGAGTTGATTCAAATTCTAGTACTTGAAATCCAATGGATGAAAATATGATCTATTTGGAAAAAGAACCTACAAAAATCATAGACGAAGATGGTCTCTTTGGATCTCATTGAATTTCATTTGGAAAAGGAAACTATAAAAATCATGTTGATTCTTATAGAAAAAGAGAGGTGTCTGAGCCTATTCCAATCAGCATAGGTCTTAAACAATATTCCTGTAGCAAGTTGTACCAGGGATTTTCAATCTATAGGAGGGTAGCTATGGGATTTGTAGTGGGTAAGAAAATCACTCAGTTGGTTGCAGTGTTGTCAGCGGTGGAAGGCCAAAAACTCACCATATAAATATGCCATGGGGGCCTATGATGGTTAACAAAAAATCCGCCATGGCCGCCATTTAACCATGCTAAGGATTTGTAGTGGTTGAATATGCTTCCAAAGGACTCTTACGTGAGAGGGCATGTTACAGATCTAATATAACAAGCATTTGTGTGTTTTTGATTAATAGCTAAAGTTTTGGGATAGTTCACCCATGATAACTATCATTTTTCATGTTCAAATTTATCAAAAATTTTGATATCAAGTAAAAATTTCCAACTCAATCCCAATATAAAGAAAGCCAAAAACAAAAATGACAGTAACTAGTCATCTCAATATCTAGAAGACTAGGTAATGTTTTTGTCATAATGTTCAACAGATCTAGGATATAACATTATAGCAGAATTTGATCCAGGTAGACAACCCCATTTAATGGGATAAGACTTGGTTGTTTTTGGTTGTTTCTGGTTGCTGTTGTTCAACAGGCCATGCTCACTCAAGAAAACTCAACATTCAAAATCAAATCAATTAAGAGAAAGCATTAATAAAGACATTGCTATGATGAGATTCAGAAATAGGAAAATCAAATAGACAGATACATAAACCTGAAAGTGGTGGCGCTTTGTTGTTTTGATTCCTCTCCCTCATGTCGGCACTGTGCTCATGCTCCATCCTTCTCCCAAGAGAGCGATGAATCTGACAGGCTTATAAGTTATGACTCACTTTCTCAACTTAACCATTTATTTCATTATTTTTTTTTGGGTATCTCATGTGTGTTAATTATACTCAAATTACAAATTTGTCCTTTTCATTTCTCTTTTGAGATGGGATTTGGACTATAAGGCGAACCGGTATAATCTCAGCTCCAAACAGGAATTCCATAAATGGAAAGAAATTGGATGCCAAGAGCACAACAGAATGATACATAATTGATTGGATGATGAGTTGTCATTCTCATTGGCCACGGGGCTACAAATACGCAAATCAGTTACAGATTTGGAAATATTTTCATTCTATGATTCTTCTAGAAGCTAGTGGTATGGCATACAAGGCTTCATGTAATTGAAAATGCAAAAAATGATAAAATAGTTATTTGTTACCGTTATGGTGTTTGTGTAAAAACTGTGACAATACCCCATCATTGGAGACACAACCATGTTGTCGTGGATGAAAGCTAGGGAACTTATGAAACATATCATAGTATAATTCTCAAGTGGTGTAGTCTGCTGAAAGGTGCTTCCATTTGACTAATAGCTTGGTGGCTTCCAAATGGCCCCTCTTCACCATTTTCCTGTCCAGGATGTGTTTCAGTTTTGGTGTATTTCTATCTTCATTGGAACTCCTGAGAAGAGTGTTAAGAAATGTGGTTGGGCCTAACTCAACCCTACAAAACCGGCTTCCATATATTGTCCGATGTGGGACTCTTAACACACCCCCTCACGGCCCACCGGATCTTAAACGAGGCTCTTGATACCATGTTAAGAAATGTGGTTGGGCCTAACTCAACCCTACAAAACCGGTTGGTAGAGTGAGGATTGCCCCCACTTATAAACACATGTTCATGCCATATATTGTCCGATGTGGGACTCTTAACAAAGAGGATGAGTAGGGTTGTTGAGATGTTCTGGATATCGAAGGAGGTAACTCCAATTGATAAGCAACTTGACTAATGCAATCAAGGACATTAAAAGGACCATAGAATTTTGGAAGAAATTTATGGAAATGTGTAAGGCACGTTAATGACTGTCTGTATGGCTGCAACTTGAGATAGATAAAATCACCAATGTTAAAGACTCGTACTACAGCGTCAACTAGCTTGTTGAACAACCCTATTTTGAGCTCTCAAGAGATGAAATTTGAGCATTTTGAGCACTTATTTGCATGCAAATAAGGTTCTATCCAGGGTAGTATCAATTGTGTTCACCAGAGAGATAAGGCAAGTGAGCGGAGGAGCTTGTCTGCACACCACCTCATACGGAGTGGTTTGTATGGAAGTAAGAAAATTGGTGTTATACCACCATTCGGCCAATGAGATCCACATAAACCAAAATGAGGGCTTATCATAGCACATACAACAGAGGTAAATCTCGAGGCACTTGTTAATGACCTCGATTTGTCCATCTGTTTGACGGTGGTAAGCAGTGGAATTTGTGAGAGCGGCACCTTGTAAATTGAACAACTCATTCCAAATATTATTGAGAAATACATGGTTTCTGTCACTAGTGACTGCAGAAGGTATCCCCTGTTACTTAAAACACTGTCAAGAAAAGTTTGGGCTACATCAATGGAGGTATAAAACGACATAAAGCTACTAATATTACATGTCACCCGTGCGAAGTAGGTTATCCCTCAATGAAGTCCATATAATAACATTCCAAATCTTAGTAGGCATAGGTAAAGGTTGGAGGAGGCCTTGCATCTTTGACAGGTATCCCAATTGCGAATGTGTATTGATGAATATCCTTGCTCTTTATCTTCCAAAAGAACAAAGCATTCACTCTATAAGTAGTGACATCTCTGCCCGAGTGACCCCTATTTCAGATTCATGTAACCATCGGAGAATTGTGGTTTGAAGCATCTTATTCATGCCAATTACCAATTATCCTCATTGTCTGGGTTCATATAGGTGTCAACTAAACTTGGGATGAGAATAAGGATCACGTTTCAGATCAGCAACAATGCTCTGGAAGTGCAAACCAAAAATATTTAACTTGTTCAGACATCCCCTACAGATCATTATCTATCAACATAGGAAGGAGTTCGTCTCCAGCATTTCGTGGAAGGGCATCAGCAGCAATGTTATCTATCCTCTCTTTGTAATGTATTTCAAACTCAAACCCTTTGGACATCCATAGTTGTCGGAAAGGAGTGTTAAGATGTTGTTCCAACAAAAACTCAATACTTTTATGATCATTTTTCATCACAAAAGGTGCAAGAAACGAGTAGGTCCCATTTTTGTACGACATATTCTACAACCAAGAGTTCTTGCTCATAGATATATAAATAAAGCTTGTGGTTTAGGCCCTAAAGAGTGAGACATATATGCAACTGGATCTCTATCTTCTATTAGGACAACCCCTATACATTTTACTAGAGGCATCCGTCTCCACTGTAAAAGTCTTGAAAACATTATGGAGGGAAAGAACAAGGGTCGATCTTAAGTTTCGAAAGGTAACAATGGACTCCTCGGTCCACACGAAGCCTTCTTTCTTTAGCATTTCATTGAGAGGTTGGCCAATATTATCAAAGTCGCAATAAATCATCGATTATACACAACAAGCTCAAGAAATACACTCAATTACTTGATGTTTTGGGATTGAAGCCAATTAATTAACCACCGTTTCTACTTTGGAAGCAACACTGTATTTACTGATAAAGTACCCTAATGTCCTTGTCAAGCAATAGTTAATGCACCTTTAAGGTTTAGAAAACTAGTTGTAAATGTAAATGACAATATGATTGAAGAAAATCATCACAAACCTCGAGAGAAAAATGTGGTTCATGAGTGCTTGAAAAGTGGCAGGTGCATTTGTGCCCAAAAATTATCCATCAAACCCTCTGAGTGGATAGGAAAGGATCCTCTAATTTAGTACACCCACCACCAATGACTGCCAAAGATGGAATTTTTTTTCCAATCTGCATCCTTCATCTTCTTGCTATCAATACTAGGAAACTCCCCCTTCAAGTTACGGTGGAGTGTGAATTAGGGTCGTCATTGCGATTGTTGCGGCGGAGATCGGGGCGGTTGTTGCTGATAAAGGACCGATTTCGCACGGTTTTCTACCGTTGAATTAGGCATTGAAGAAGAATGTATAGTGTATGTGATTGTTTTCGTTTTTATCTTCAAATCACTAGTTTGTATTCTAATAAGCTATTTTAATTTTTAAGATTTTGAAATGAGAATATAACAACTTGTTTGTCTTTTAAATGTTTTTTTTTTTCTTTTCTTATTTTAAGTTATCTTTGGATATTATAAAAGGAAGAGTGCAAAATAGAATAAAAATATTGTTTTATTATTTGAGCAATTTTATTATTGGGTCTACATGGAAGGGTTAAAAAAATGATAAAAAAACTAAGATATAGAATAGAATGGGTTACATTCGATTTTGTTTTATTTTATTCTTTTTTAATTAATTTAAATAATAGAATATAAATTTATATTATTCTATTTTATCTCATTTCATTCCATCCATTTAATCAATATCTTTAAAAGTTCGGAAGTTATAATGGATTATTTTATTTATATGACGCATGGTTTGAATTTTAAACACATATGTCATCTCATATGGCGCATGGTTTGAATTTTAAACATATACGTCATCTCATATGGCGCCTTCTACTATTCATGTGAAGAGACAATTGTGTAAGGAATCTCTTACATAGTGTAAGTATTCTCTTACAAGATTCTTATTTATTTTCATGCTGAGAATCTCTTACAATTGCATGTAAAGTCATTAATTCATAGAAGTGTAGTCTTGATAATTAAGTTAGGCATATCTAGTCTTGTGTAGTCATGTAAGAAGTGTTTTGGATGTGACATTATGGTAGGCTTGCAAGACTATTATTGTAGGCATTTGAGAATCTTGTAGGCATGCAAGACTATTTTGTCTTTATCACTTTATTGCATGCAAGACATTAGTTTGTAAGACTATTATAACTTGTAAGCATATAAATGAGACAAGACAATTGCTTGGAAGAAAGTAACACATGTAGGGCTGGACAAATATATACCAACCAATGGTAACCGTCCGAGCCTAACCATATATTTGACATTCGGTCGGATTTAAACGGTTATCGGGTTGGGTCGGATGGTTAATTTGGATATATTAGGATTTGATCTGACCTGATCAGAAGGGGATCACGGGCCGGCCACACTCTGTTGGACTGCTACGTGCTCACCGGTGCTGAGGAAAGAAAAAAAAGGGTGTACCTGCAAAACACTCTGATGCCAAAGTGAGAAGTTGGGCAGAGTGATGGCGAAGTACAGAAAGAGGGGTAAGAAGTGTGTTACCTGACCCTCTTGAGGAAGAGGGTATTTATAGAGAGACCCCAGCGCTGGGCCAACGGTCATTTGAGATGGGCTGGATGACCAGGCCCAACCCTAATGACTGTTAGGGCTTACATGGCGTAGTGAAGACCAGGACGTGGTCTTCGCCCTAGTCCAACTGCTCCTAGATTTCCGGAAAGTGGGTTTGACCTGCTCTTTCAGAGGTGGGCAGTTGGTTGATGACGTGTCCCCGCGGAGGGGAGTACGTGGAGAACGTGCGTCGGGCACGTTGTCCTCCCCCCGGAGAGGAGCTCGCGAGGTTAGGGAGAAACCAAGGCCGCGCTTTGATGCGCCGGGGTGTGTCCTGTTCGGCTGATAAGAGGGGACGACGAGATGTTGTTGGACGCGTTGCCTGTGTCTGGTGGTTTGCTCTGCCCGTCCTGCGGGACGCGCGTGCCCGGCGTGGCCAATTCGCTTATTGGGTCGTGCGTGGTATTGGGTTGGGCCGAGGTCGGGCCCAGACCGGAACAGGAGCCCCCCCAAGTCGAAGTTCTGGGAAAGAGCGAGGACTTAAGGTCGCTGTGTCGGGGAGAGAGATAGCGAAACAGGAGGTTCGTCGGGGTTTGCGCACGGTGGAACGGGCGCTCGCGCGGGGATCCCAGGTCGCCGGCGGACCGGGGTGAAAGCAGGTGAAGGGGCGTGACTGTCAGGTTGTCGCCACGTGTCGCACGTTAAGCGGTCGTAGGGGCGGCTACCCTATGTCATTAATGAGCCTAGCGTCGCTTCGAATCCCGCACCGGGTTATAAATACGGGGGTCCCCGCTCACTTTTCTACTTTTCACTTTGCTGTTTTACCTGCGACGCTCTGAGATCCTTGCCCGTCCGCCGTTGCCGTCGATCGCCGCCGCACCGTTTGGTTCTTCCTCCCGTTCGTCGCTGTTACAAGTGAGTTTTTCTTTCTCTTCTCTTTTTATTTCCGCCGCTTGATTAGAATGTGTGATCGGGGCACGATGAATGCCCTGCGGAGGGACGCCGTATCTGGCGATTTTCTGATGAATTTACCAGGGAGAGTCGGTTGTTCCGATGAATGTCCCGAGGACGGGGGCTTTCTCTGATGAATGCCCCGGGGACACGCGCTTTTTCCGATGACCGCCCCGCGGAGGGATGGTGGGTTGGCTCTTGTACGCCCCGAGGAGGATCGGCGGGGAGCGCCTGTTTGCTCGCCGTTCTCTGGCCTTTGTCGCCCTTTCACTTGACCTGCGGTGGAAGAGTGGATTTGATCTTGGCTATCGAATTCACCGTTGTCCTCTGCTTTTCAGGTGTAGATGTCGGCCTTGGTACCGGGGACGATGGTCGAAGACAACGAACCCGAGATCCCGGACTTTGACGAGCGTGTCGCCCCGGTCGAGGAATGGGTGGCTGAAGAGCCGCTGTCTACCCCGTCCTACTTCGTAGCCGATGCGTCCGACGTCTATGCCACCGTCGAGGATACGCCTGTAGGGGAGCCGCAACATTGGCAGGTGTATCGCCCGAAGGAGCACCACCGCATCTGCTCGCGATATGGGCGGCGGATGTTTCCTATGCACGAGTTCTATTTCAAAGAGGCTCGGCTCAGGTTACCGTTCTCTGCCTTCCATTTGGGGCTCTTCGATTGGTTACGCTTGGCCCCGTTCCAACTACACTCCAACGCCTTGGCCTTCATCCGTGCCTTCGAGGTGGTGTGCTTCTACCTCGAGGTGGAGCCCACGGTGCCGTTGTTTTTCCGTATCTTCCACTTACAGCGCCAGTCGGTGAATGGCCGCCAGGGATGGGTCTCATTTAAACAGTCGACCAAGCTTTTCTAGGTGTATAGTGATTCCGTTAAAGATTTCAAAGGTTGGTTCTTCCTCGTTAAACCGATCACTCAGCAAGGCTCGGATACCCTTTTCACCGAGGGCGAGCGAATGGTAGACGGCCAGCGGTTCCTCGCGTGGCTTCCCAAGATACATCTGTTATGGACTGCGGAGCATTTCAACCGAGGTACGGATAGGTATATCGTACGAGCGGAGACCCTCGACGAGAAAGATATGGCCGCTTATTTGAAAATAGTCACCTTTGTGCGGGCCCTTCCCCCGTCGAAACCGGTGACGCCTGATGGTCGGTACATCCTTGACGCACAGGGGAACGTGCGAACCACGAAGCGGCTGATTAATACTAAGACCCTGCTCGGTTGCGCCACCGGGGCGACCGCTCTGGATTATCTAGGTAGGGATGTTTCTTTTCTCCCCGTGGTCGGGTGTTCCGGCTGTTGCTAACTCTTTCTTTGTTTTTGCAGCGAACATGTCTTCTGTCGAGGAGCGGGTGAAGCAGTTGCGCGCTACCAGGAATGCCGTGGTCCCGAGGACACAGGTGAGTCAGTTGGTCGGACAGGAGGTTGCGACGCCGGGAGGGCAGAGTTCGTCTTCTTCGCCTCAAGGGAGTCAGTCTCCTACGTCTCAGGGAGCAGCGAAAAGGCCGAGATCCGAGGAGCCCCGTGGTTTGGTAGATCTGAAGGTCGGCTCGGCCGAGGAAGGTTACGTCGTCCCGCCTTGCCATCAGCATCCGGGCTATTTTCATGGTGCTCGATCTCCTACCGTCTCCGCTGGGGAGGTGAAGGTTGTCCGCCAGGCCTATCGAGAGTCTCGTCGACGTGTCCTAGCGGAGGATTTGGCTGCGATAATGTGGACGTTCACGACGGCTCTTGTGCTGAACGAGGAGGGTTGTTCCGCCGCCGAGTTGTCCAAATTGCAGGGGGACCTTACCTTTATGCATTCGCGGTTGGCCAAGCTTACTGAGGAATTGGAGAAGAGTCAGAAGGATGTCGCTGACCAGCACAAACGAGCAGAGGGCGCTGAGGGGAAGGTGACCTCGCAGGAGGAGAAGTTGGGGGCGGAAACGGCCGAGGTGCAGGCGCTGAAAGTTCGTATGGAAGTCTTGGACAGCGCACTTCGTCCGGTCGAGGACGAGACAGCGGAAGATCAACGGTTAATCACCCGTGCTGATCTGGTTGCCCGTATCCGGGTGCTGGAAGGTGATTGTTTGGAGGCTGTCGAGGTCGAGTTCAAGAACGCTGTCGCGCAGATTCAGGTTGCCAACCCCGGCGTCGCGCTGGTCGTGGATGGGATCGGGCCGTATCACGAGATCGTCGATGGGAAGGTGGTCGATCCCTATCTTGTCGTCCCTGAGGAGGTCCCCGTGGTTGCTGATCAGGAGGATGAGGTAGCATAAGTTGTCGGGCCTGCGTGCTCGTTGTTTTTATGGCCTGCGTGCCGATATTTGTGACTTGTCTTTCTTTGGGCCCGTGCGCCCCTTTTGTGTAACATTAACTACTGGGCTGGTGCCCGCTTTTTTGCTTAATATATATTTTTGTGAATTTTCTAAGTGTGCGCTCGGTATTTGCATGATGTTTATGCTTGTTTTTCGTACTTATTTGTTTACTTGAATGATTTTTTATGTGCATGCCTCGATATGCTCTGGGTCTGTCCGGGTGTTAGCTCGACAAACTTGTTACCGGTGGTGAAGGGAACCGGCCGGTTTGGCCGGCGGAGTGGCCGGGCCTTTTCGGGGGTAGTTCTCCCCGTGGCGTGGACGTCCCATCGCGAGCTGGGTGTCCTGCCGATTTTGGTACTGCGGCGAGGGGTCTTGGTCGAGGTGTTCCCCGCCGAGCAAGGTCGTCTGCCCGCGCACACAAGAGGCAGGGCTTGCTTTTCTTTGGTCGCTAGTGGACGCGTGGGAGTGCGGTGGTACCATGTCGCCCCCCAGTGGCCGGGACGATGAGTCGTCGTGGGCAATGTGCTAACTGTAGTACCGCTTGAGCTTCGCGGCGTTCCATGGTCGAGCTAGTTGTTCACCGTGTAGGTTTTCGAGGTAATAGGCCCTGTGCTCTGTTTTGTCCCAGACTCGGTAGGGGCCTTCCCAATTCGCAGCCAGTTTGCCATCGTGGGAGTCTTTCTGGTTCCTGCGTAGAACTAAGTTGCCGGTTTGAAAGTCGCGTTTTAGGACTTTGCTGTTGTGGCGAAGTGTGACTTGTTGCTTCAGTCGGGCTTCTCGGAGGACTGCCCCTGAACGGATTTCCTCGACGAGGTCGAGCTCTTCTCGTAGGGCGCCGTCGTTGTCGTCGGTGCCCAGGGGAGCTTCCGTTCATCAGGATGGTTCGCGTATTTCGACGGGTATCACGGCCTCGGTTCCGTATGTGAGGCGAAATGGGGTTTCCCCCGTGGTTGAGTGAGGAGTGGTGCGGTATGCCCAGAGGACGCTGTGGAGCTCTTCGACCCATGCTCGCTTGGCGTCGTCGTTTGAGTCCCCGGAGTATGACCCTGTTCGCGGATTCAACCTGGCCGTTTGTCTGAGGGTGTTCGACCGAGGCGAAGTGGTGTTTGGTTCCGAGTTTGGTGACGAAGTCGTGGAAGTTTTTGTCCGTGAACTGTGTGCCGTTGTCGGTGACGATGGCGAGTGGGACCCCGAATCTGGAGAGGATGTTGCGTTTGTAGAATCGGAGTATATTGTGGGCGGTGATTTTGGCCAGAGCTTCAGCCTCGATCCATTTGGTGAAGTAGTCAACTCCCACGATGAGGTACTTGTTCTGGTAGGACCCTAAGGGGAAGGGCCCGAGGATGTCTAGCCCCCACCAGGCGAATGGCCATGGAGATGAGAGGGACGTGAGGTCGGCTGGGGGGGCGAGGTGCATGTCCCCGTGTCGTTGACATTTGTCACATCGTTTGACGTGTTCCTTCGCGTCTGATTGCATTGATGGCCAGTAATAGCCTGCTCGTAGGGCCTTTCGTGCTAGGGATCTTCCGCCGAGGTGCTGCGTGTTGATGCCTTCGTGGATTTCCTCTAGAACGGCTGTGCTCTGGGACTTATCTATGCATTTGAGGAGTGGGATTGCGAAGCCTCGGCGGTACAGTCGTCCTTCGAGGAGAACGTACGAGCAAGCGCGTCGTCTGGTTGCACTAGCCTCTCCAGGATTGGCCGGGAGGTGGTCGGTGCTGAGGTAGATGTGGAGCGGGGTCATCTAGCAGTCAGTATCCCCGACGACGTTGATGTCGAGGGGGGTAGTGGGTGCGCTGGTACTTGGTTGCGACAAGACTTCTTGAATGACCGACTTGTGGCCGCTTCGCTTTTTGGTGCTTGCCAGTTTGGAGAGGATGTCGGCGCAGGTGTTCTGCTTGCGAGGGACGTGCTGAATCTCTGCTGTGTCGAAACCTCGCAGTTTTTCGGTGATGAGCGCGAGGTATTCGGCGAGGTTGTCGTTCTTTGCTTGATATTCGCCTCGGACTTGTGAAGCGACTAGCTGGGAATCTGTGTAGATTCGGATGTCCCTGGCTCCCAGGTCGGAACATGGTTTACTTGTCTCTTAACAACACGGACGGATGAATTGATCCAAATTCCCTCGTTATGATCATTTCTAATATATGATTCGTCCGCTCTAATATTCTCATCTGGATCATCTATAATATAAGGTTCCTTCTCAACATCAACATCACCCTTGTCTCCAATGTTATCATCGATTACTTTGTTATAAAAAAAACTATAGATCATTTCGTACTTGTCGGATCAGTGATATAGAACACTTGTTTAGCTTGCGTGGCCAGAATAAAAGGCTCATCTTTGTACCCCACCTTACTAAGATCCACTTGCAAAAATCCTGAGTTATCCATTCGTATGCAACTATTATTTTCAACCCACTTTCATCCAAAGATAGGAATCTGAAATTTCTCATAATCAAACACCCAAATGCGCTCGATAACCCCAAAATACGACAAATTTGCATATTTGGGATTTAAGTCCTTCACACTTGAAATGTGCATTGATTCTGCAAGCACAGTGACACCGCTATTTTGCATTGTACTTTTATCATCTTGTTCTTTGGTATAAAATGTGTATCCATTAATTGCGTATGCGCTATAGGAAAACACATGCAAACTTGGACCATATGCTAGACATCTCAACCTTTTTGTTATTGAAGCGGGATCAGAATAAAAATTTGAAAAAATATGATCCTTGAACCATATTATAAAACTTCGATTATGCTTACATACTATCCAATTTTCATTTTTATTCAGATTTAAACCTCAAAGAACGTCCTTGTGCATTTCAACATATGGCTCAACCTCAATGTCATTGTGCAAAACATACAAATGCACTTGCTCCCGTTCATCCCTTGAAACTGTCACAACTTTATTTCCAATTAACTGTTTTCCTACTATTTTTTCAACAACATGAGATTTTGGGAGGCCAATGGATTGAACATTTAACAAATATTCAGTACAAAACTCAATCGCTTCTTCAACAATGTACCGTTCAATAATACAACCCTCTGGTCGACTTCGATTTTTCACATACCCTTTCAATATTTTCATATAACGTTCAACAGGGTACATCCATCTCATATAAGTTGGTCCATACAATTGTGTCTCTTTCACAAGATGAACAACTAGATGTTCCATTATGTCAAAAAATGATGGAGGAAAATACATTTCAAGCTCACACAAAGTAATAACTATTTCTTTTTGCAATGTTGGTAAGATCGCAGGATCGATCACCTTACTACAAATAGACCTGAAGAAAAAACACAATTTAGTTATTGCGCTTCTCACTTTTTCTGGAAAAATAGAACGTATACCTATTGGTAGAAAGTGTTCCATTATAACATGACAATCATGTGTCTTTAAACTCTTTAACTTGAGGTTTTTCATATAAACAAGTCTTCTAATATCTGAAGAGTATCCTTCTGGAACTTTAACTTCACTTAGAAACTTACACAATATCTTTTTCTCCGTTCTAGATAAAGTATAAGCAGCAGGTGGTAGATATGTTAGATTTCCTTTCTTTAAGGGTCCTAATTCATTTCTTATTCCCATTTCTACCAAGTCCTTTCTTACTTTAAGACTATCCTTAGACTTTCCTTGTATATTGAGTAACGTACCAATAACACTTTCAAATACATTTTTTTCAATATGCATAACATCAAGAAAATGTCTTACATACAACGACTTCCAATACGGCAACTCAAACAAAATTGACCTCTTCTTCCACCCACGTGTGGCAATCTTATGAGCAAAAGGCTTCCCAAAATTAGTACTCACATCTTTCACCTTTTCAAAAATTTGTTCGCCGGTCAATGTAGGTGGAGCTCTACATTGTTCTGAATTTCCATTGAATGCTTTTCTCCACCCACGGTAGTGATGATTAGAATTTAAGAATCTACGATGACTAAGAAAGACATTCTTCTGACCAAATTCCAATCGCGTCCAATCTATGTTTTCTTCACAGATAGGACACGCACATTGACCTTTAATGTTATACCCCGATAGATTTCTGTATGCTGGAAAATCATTAATTGTGCCAAACAACATCGCCCTCAAATTGAAACTTTCTTTCCTATATCCATCATAAACCTCCACACCATTCTCCCATAAACTCTTTAAGTCTTTGATTAAAGGTGTCAAGTATACGTCTATGTCATTTCCTGGTTGTTTAGGGCCAGAAATTAACATAGATAACATCATGTACTTACACTTCATACATAGCCATGGAGGTAGGTTATAAATCATAATAGTTACAGGCCATGTGGAATGTGAGATACTTTGCAGACCATGCAGATTCATTCCATCAGTCGATAATGCCAAGTGAAGGTTTCTAGCTTCTTCTCCAAAATCAGGATACTCATTATTAATTTTCATCCACTGTGGTGAATCTGCAGAATGTCAATACTTCCCATCTATAATTCTATCATTTGCATGCCAAGTCAGGTGTTTTGCATTTGTTTCACTATGAAACATGCGTCTAAATCTCAGAATTATAGGAAAATACCATAAGAATTTTGCTGGTGATAACTTTTTCTTATACCGAGATACACCGCATTTAGGACACTCGTTTAATGATGCATATTCATTTCGAAACAAAATGCAATCATTTGGACAAACATGTATCTTATCATAACTCATGCCAATAGAGCATAACATTTTTTTAGCTTCATAGGTTCGATTGGGAAGAACATTATCCTCCGGAAGCATCTCTTGTAGTAGGGCTAACAACTCTGTGAAACTTTTATCCGACCATCCATTACCCACCTTTACGTTGTACAACTTTAATACCGCAAACAATCTTATGAAAGTAGTGCAACCTTTATACAACGGTTTCTCTGCATCGCTTACCAACCTCTCAAACATCTTGGGACAATATTGAAGATCTTCTTCAAGTGCTTCTGCAATCTCTTTGACTCGATCACAATCATATGTATCCCTGTCATTGTCCTTTGAAGCATAGGTCGTATTATCCACGGGTTCAACATTCTCGTTACTTATCTCACCACGTAATGTCCAACATGTATAACTTTGATCAATTCCATGTCTCATTAAATGAGATTCCAACTGAACGACGTCAATTCGACGCCCACAACAGCAACCTAAGCAAGGACATGTGATCCTACTGGGGTCTTTGGCGTGTTCAACAACAAACTTGACGAATTTCGATACCTCATTCTCGTACTCTTTTGACAATCGATTAGAAGACATCCATTTTTTATCCATACTAATTGAGTAGTCTAAACTAAACTAAGAAAGTTAAACAAAAACAGAGAATACCTGTAAAGAAATCACCAACTTCTAAGAAAGCTACACAGTAGGATGCTTGAAAATGATCACAACCTTGCTCTTCACAGGTAACCCCTATAAGAGACAAAATTAATAACATCATCAACATTAAATAATTTTTGGAACATCAATTGTTGATAAAACTTACAATAATGTAACAACTTCTTATACAGTTGATAATTTCTTTTAATAAGGAACAAAATAAAATACCATAAAATGAGGAACAAAATAAAATATCATAAAAAACGAGAAAACTTAAAGAAAGTTATACCTAACATATTTTTTACAAATTAAAATCCTCTTTAATTCTAATAGGGATAGAAACAAAAGTAATTAAATAATCTGCACTGCTACTTATATTAGCAAAAAAAAAATCAACGCAAAAATTCTCTTAACATAACTAACTTAAGTTCAAGCTCCAAAACTAACCAATAGTTCTAATTATTCCTTAACACTAACTCCCTAATGACTAACCTTCAATCTCTCACTATCCTAATTCCATCTAACTGTTACTATGAAGCTCCAAAAATTAACTTCTTCATGAAATCCTTGAAATGATATTTGGAGATCTTACTATTTGAAAATACAAACAAAATATTTGGAGATCAACCAATATTCCTAATTCACACGGAAATTTTAGAGTACCGACAATAACACATTAACACATAACTGATTCTAATCAAATTTTCAAAGTATCGACAATAACACATTAACACATGCACAAATATTTGTCCTAACAGAGTAATTTACCTTCCAAAATTAAGTCAAAATCTTGTAAAACACTATTTGATTATCAACAAAAATTCTCATTTATAATGTTAGTTTCTTCTCTTATTTTATTCTATTCCCACAATAATAACTGTTCTGGTCTGGGCCCGACCTCGGCCCAGCCCAATACCACGCACGGCCCAATAAGCGAATTGGCCACGCAGGGCACGCGCGTCCCGCAGGACGGGCAGAACACGCCACCGGACACAGGCGACGCGTCCCACAGCATCTCGTCATTCCCTCTTATCGGCCGAACAGGACACAGCCCGGCGCATCGAAGCGAGGCCTTGGTTCCTCCCCAACCTCGCGAGCTCCCCTCCGCGGGGAGGACAACGTGCCCGGCGCACGTTCTCCACGTGCTCCCCTCCGCGGGGACACGTCATCAACCAACTGCCCACCTCCGAAAGAGCAGGTCAAACCCACTTTCTGGAGACCTAGGAGCAGTTGGACTAGGGCGAAGACCACGTCCTGGTCTTCACTACGCCATGTAAGCCCTAGCAATCATTAGGGTTGGGCCTGGTCATCCAGCCCATCTCAAATGACCGTTGGCCCAGCGCTGGGGTCTCTCTATAAATACCCTCTTCCACAAGAGGGTCAGGTAATTCACTTCTTGCCCAATTTCTATACTTTGCTCTCGCTCTGCCCAATTCCTTACTTTGGCATCAGAGTGTTTTGCAGGTATACCCCCCTTTTTTCTCCTCAGCACCGGTGAGCACGCAGCAGTCCAATAGAGTGTGGCCGGCCCGTGATCCCCTTCTGATCAGGTCAGATCAGTGGCGCCGTCTGTGGGAACAAAAACTTCCCTGTTACTCCGAGCAGAAAACCAAAGTTTCACCAATACTCCACGATCATGGCTAGCCCACACCGCGACGGCACTCCGCATGACCTCGCGCTCAACATCGCCACCAACAGAAACAAGCAGATGGAAACAACGCGTCCGGCGGAAACCGATGAGAGGGACGGCCAAACTGCCTCGCCGTCGTCCACAGAGCGGCCCCTTCAGGCCGACCACCGGCCCCCAGGTCCGCCAGCATTCCAACCCGTTTCCATCCCGGCGGGAGCAGACCCGACGGTGGCCTCCCTCTTCGCGGCCATCAACCAGACAAACCAGCTGTTGGCCCAGCAAAACGCGAGAATTGGAGCATTGGAACGCATCGACCCTCCGAGGTACCCCCCGCGGGAAGACCAGAACGGAGGCTCGAGGAGTCCCTCACCTCGACCCAGAAATCGCCGGCCACGACTAGAGAGACACCGCGCCCAGGTAGCGCGAGAATGCACCAGGTCCCCAGCAAGACAAGTTCGCGGGAGGAACCAAAGCACCGCGACGATCCCGATCGAAGACCCCCGAGGCAAAAACTCAGGCAGGAGGTTGAGAACTCGAAACCAGGGCCCTACCTGGAACGGCTCGTCTCCCCATCGATCTCCGACGCCCAGCGACGAGGACGATTACCGCACCCCGCTGTCCCGAGAAATCATGGCTGCCCCCATACCCCAAGGGATGGAGAAACCACCGACGCTGTCGACATACGACGACACCTCCGACCCGGACGATCACCTGGAAGACATTGAGGCCATGCTCGACTACCGAAACGTCCGGGGAGCTATCAAGTGCAGACTCTTCCCGACGACTCTGAGGAAAGGCGCTATGACCTGGTATAAAAGTCTGGAGCCCGAATCAGTCACATCATGGAGGGTCTTGAAGGACCTGTTCTCCAAACACTTTACGGCGTCCCGACGCCACCCGAAGATGGAAGCAGTCCTCGGGGCGATCATCCAGGGCCCCGACGAACCTCTTCGAAAGTACATCGAAAGATTCACTCGGGAAGCAGTGCAGGTGACGACGTCGAACGAGATGAAACGCTACTTAATGGAACAAGGTCTGCGCCACGACTCCAAGTTTTACGAGGCCGTAGGCATACACCGGCCAACGTCCCTCCAAGATTTCCTCGACAGAGCCGCGCACTACATCCGATTCGAGGAGACACAAGCGGCCAACTCCGCTCGAGACACCCGAGACAGGGAGACCCCCCGCGGGCACCGAGACGATGGAGCCTCGAGCCATCGCCGAGGAGGAGACCGCCGTCGAGAAGAATGCCCCCGCGAGCCCCGCGAACAACGTGAACCGCGCGGCTCGGCCGGCAGGTTCACAGAGTACACGGCCTTAGTCGCTTCACGCGAGCGCATACTGGCCGAATGCGCCAAAACCGAATTCGTGCAGGGAGGTGTCCGTTTTCCGCGACCAACACCCCCCAAACCCAACGTGGATAAATTAAAATAATGCCGATTCCATAGGAGCCACGGGCACGTGACAGAAGACTGCATCCATCTCAAAGACGCGATCGAAATTTTGATCAAAGACGGTCACCTGAAGAGATACACCCGGGGAGGCAAACCACCAAGGCAAGAGGCTCCAGAAGCCAAGAAAGTCGAGGAATTTCCCTCTCCAGAGGATAACAGCAGGCTCCAGGTCGCGCTGTGTGTCAGCCGCCCCGAGGATTGGTTCGCGGGCAGAGAATTCGGTCTCCCCGAAGGACCCGACCTAATCGACGAGGCAATCCGACCAACCAGCCGGTGGGAGTACTTCCCCAGAGCCATGGTCATCTCTGGTGGAGCCACGAGGAGCCTGTCCATAGGATCCGTGAAGAGAAAATTTGACGAACTCATCGCGAACAACTCCGGCAAAATGAGCACGCTCGAGAGGTTCCAAGGCCGATCCAATCCGATCACATTTTACCTTGAGGAACTCCCCGGGGGATCCCCCAACTCCAACATACCCCTGCTCATACGTGCACGGATGGCAAACTTCGACGTCAGACGCCTCCTCGTCGACGGCGGAAGCTCGGTTGACATCATGTACTCACATCTGTTCACAACTCTCCAGCTCGACGAATCCAACCTTTCCCCTTACGTAGGCTCCGACCTTCAGGGGTTCAACGGGACGACGACGAGACCTTGGGGATACGTGGAACTGAAAGTCACCTTCGGAGAAGAGGAGACAGCTAGGGAAACCAGCATCTGCTTCTTAGTCATCGAATGCCCATCCCTCTATAACTGCATCCTGGGCAGGACAACGATAGCAGAACTCATCGCGGTACCCTCCACCGTCCACCTGAAGATGAAATACTACACCAGACGGGGGGCCGTGGTGACCCTTAACGGAGACATCGAGACCGCCCGAAGGTGTTTCGAGGCCGCGCTGAAAGGCCTAGACTCCATCACTCCAGCGACCAAGAGGACAACTCCGAACGCAACATCAAAAGGCGAACCAACGAAGCTAGTCGGAGCCGTGGAACTCGACAGTCGCTTCACCGACGAGCTCGACCGCGAAACAAAGACCAGAGAAGTCAACGGGCAGCCCTCACACCCAGCACGCCCCATCCCGGACGGAGAATTCGAACTCATCCCTCTCGGGGAAGACACGAGCAGAACCGTGAGGATAGGTGCCGGACTCCCAGACCTCGCGAAATGACAACTCCAAACCTGCCTCCGCGAGAACGCCGACCTCTTCGCCTGGAGCGCCGCAGAAATGCCCGGACTCGACCCTGGGGTCGCCTGCCACCAGCTGTCCATCAACCCGACCGCAAAGGCCGTTGTGCAACGTCGGCGTCGCCAGTCCCCCGAAAAATCGGCTGCAGCCGAAAAAGCTGTAAAAGACCTCCTAGAGGAAAAATTTATTTCGGAAGCCCGGTATTCAACCTGGATGTCCAATGTTGTACTTGTTAAAAAGAATAATGGAAAATGGCGCATGTGTGTTGACTATACTGACCTCAATCGGGCATGTCCTAAGGACGCCTACCCCCTCCCCAACATCGACAAACTCGTCGACAACTCCGCGGGCTTCAAGCTCTTGTCCTTCATGGACGCGTACTCGGGATACAATCAGATCCCGATGGCCGAACACGATAAACAGGCCACGGCCTTCATGACGGCGTCGGGCAACTACTATTATAACGTGATGCCCTTCGGCCTAAAAAACGTCGGGGCCACATACCAGCGGATGATGGATCAGGTCTTCCACGACGAAATCGGCGACATGCTCGAAGTATACATGGACGATATGATCGTCAAATCTGGCGTGGAGGACGACCACACGGCACACCTCCGGAAGGTCTTCGAGACCGCAAGGTCGTGCCGCATGCGCTTCAACCCGGAGAAGTGCACCTTCGGCGTCTGCGCCGGTAAATTCCTCGGCTACTACTTGACCGAACGGGGAATCGAAGCCAATCCGGACAAATGCCACGCCTTCTCCAATATCTCCACGCCCACCATGAAGAAGGCCATCCAATCCCTCAACGGCGTGCTCGCCTCCCTGTCACGGTTCATTGCCAAGTCGGCCCAGCACACCCTCTCATTCTTCAAACTGCTCAGGAAAGAGACCAAGTTCGAATGGACAGATGAATGCGAGAAAGCCCTTTGCCACCTCAAACGCGTCTTATCTGAACCACCAGTGCTGACGCGTCCCATGACGGGCGAAACCCTATACTTATATCTGGCCGTGGCCAACGAAGCCGTCAGCGCCGTCCTCGTCAGCAAATCCGGGGAGGGCCAAAGGCCCATATACTTTACTAGCAAAGCTCTCCACGGCCCAGAAATCCGATACCGGCTGATCGAGAAGGTCGCCCTAGCCCTCATAACAGCAGCGCGCCGACTCCGACATTAGTTTCTCGCACACGCCATTGTGCTCCGCACCGATCAGCCCATCCGCCAGCTCCTCGGCCGCCCCGACATGGTCGCACGCATGCTGAAATGGTCGCTGGAACTCTCTGAGTTCGACATCACCTACGAGGGCCGGCACGCCATCAAGGCTCAAGCCTTGGCTGGTTTCGTCGTCGAGATGACCACACCGCCCGACCCCACCGCCAGGCACCACATCTGGACCATTTTTGTGGACGGCTCCTCCAACTCCACGGGGAGCGGTGCCGGCATCGTCCTCGACAACGACGAAGGCACCGTCATCGAAGTCTCTCTCACGCTGGCCTTCTCGACGACCAACAACCAGGCCGAGTACGAAGCGTTTCTGGCTGGCCTTCGCCTGGCATCCGACCTGGGAGCCAGGGACATCCGAATCTACACAGATTCCCAGCTAGACGCTTCGCAGGTCCGAGGCGAATATCAAGCAAAGAACGACAACCTCGCCGAATACCTCGCGCTCATCACCGAAAAACTGCGAGGTTTCGACACAGCAGAGATTCAGCACGTCCCTCGCGAGCAGAACACCTGCGCCGTCATCCTCTCCAAACTGGCAAGCATCAAAAAGCGAGGCGGCCACAAGTCAGTCATTCAAGAGGTCTTGTCGCAACCAAGTACCAGCGCGACCACTACCCCCCTCGACATCAACGTCGTCGGGGATACTGACTGCTGGATGACCCCGCTCCACACCTATCTCAGCACCGGCCACCTTCCGGCCAACCCTGGAGAGGCTAGCGCAACCAGACGATGCGCTTGCTCGTACGTTCTCCTCGAAGGACGCCTGTACCGCCGAGGCTTCACAATCCCACTCCTCAAATGCATAGCTAAGTCCCAGAGCGCAGCCGTTCTAGAGGAAATCCACGAAGGCATCAACGCGCAGCACCTCGGCGGAAGATCCCTCGCACGAAAGGCCCTACGAGCAGGCTACTATTGGCCATCAATGCAATCGAACGCGAAGGAACACGTCAAACGATGTGACAAATGTCAACGACACGGGGACATGCACCTCGCCCCCCCGGCCGATCTCACGTCCCTCTCATCTCCATGGCCATTCGCCTGGTGGGGGCTGGACATCCTTGGGCCCTTCCCCTTAGGGTCCTACCAGAACAAGTACCTCATCGTGGGAGTTGACTACTTCACCAAATGGATCGAGGCCGAAGCTCTGGCCAAAATCACCGCCCACAACATACTCCGATTCTACAAACGCAACATCCTCGCCAGATTCGGGGTCCCACTCGCCATCGTCACCGACAACGGCACACAGTTCACGGACAAAAACTTCCGCGACTTCGTCACCAAACTCGGAACCAAACACCACTTCGCCTCGGTCGAACACCCTCAGACAAACGGCCGAGCTGAATCCGCGAACAGGGTCATACTCCGGGGACTCAAACGACGACTCGGCGACGCCAAGCGAGCATGGGTCGAAGAGCTCCACAGCGTCCTCTGGGCATACCGCACCACTCCCCACTCAACCACGGGGGAAACCCCATTTCGCCTCACGTACGGAACCGAGGCCGTGATACCCGTCGAAATACGCGAACCATCCCGACGAACGGAAGCTCCCCTGGGCACCGACGACAACGACGACGCCCTACGAGAAGAGCTCGACCTTGTCGAGGAAATCCGTTCAGGGGAAGCCCTCCGAGAAGCCCGACTGAAGCAACAAGTCACACTTCGCCACAACAGCAAAGTCCTAAAATGTGACTTTCAAACCGGCGACTTAGTTCTACGCAGAAACCAGAAAGACTTCCACGAGGGCAAACTGGCTGCAAATTGGGAAGGCCCTTACCGAGTCCGGGACAAAACGGAGCACAGGGCCTATTACCTCGAAAACCTGCACGGTGAACAACTAGCTCGACCTTGGAATGCCGCGAAGCTTAAGCAGTACTACAGTTAGAACATTGCCCGCGACGACCCATCGTCCCGACCACTGGGGGGGCGACATGGTACCACCGCACACCCCCGCGTCCACTAGCGACCAAAGAAAAGTAAGCCCTGCCTCTTGTGTGCGCGGGCAGACGACCTTGCTCGGCAAGGAACACCTCGACCGAGATCCCCCGCCGCCGTACCAAAATCGGCAGGACACCCAGCTCGCGATGGGACATCCACGCCACGGGGAGAACTACCCCCGAAACGGCCCGGCTACGTCGCCGGCCAAACCGGCCGGTTCCCTTCACCACCGGTAACAAATTTGTCGAGCTAACACCTGAACAGACCCAGAGCATATCGAGGCATGCACGTCAAAAGCATTCAAGTAAACAAATAAATACGAAAAACGAGCATAAACATCATGCAGATACCGAGCGCACACTTAGAAAATTCAAAAAAATATATTAAGCAAAAAGCGGGCACCAGCCCAGTAGTTAATGTTACACAAACAGAGCACGCAGGCCCAAAGAAAGACAAGTCACAAATATCGGCACGCAGGCCATACAAACAACGGGCACGCAGGCCCGACAACTTATGCTACCTCATCCTCCTGACCAGCAACCACGGGGACCTCCTCGGGAACGACAAGATAGGTATCGACCACCTTCCCATCGACGATCTCGTGATACGGCCCGATCCCATCCACGACCAGCGCGACGCCGGGATTGGCAACCTGAATCTGCGCGACAACATTCTTGAACCCGACCTCGACAGCCTCCAAACAATCACCTTCCAGCACCCGGATACGGGCAACCAGATCAGCACGAGTGATTAACCGTTGATCTCCCTCTGTCTCGTCCTCGGCCGGACGAAGTGCGCTGTCCAAAACTTCCATACGAACTTTCAGCGCCTGCACCTCGGCCGTTGCCTCCCCCAACTTCTCCTCCAGCGAGGTCACCTTCCCCTCGGCGCCCTCTGCTCGTTTGCACTGGTCAGCGACATCCTTCTGACTCTTCTCCAATTCCTCAGTAAGCTTGGCCAACCGTGACTGCATAAAGGTAAGGTCCCCCTGCAATTTAGACAACTCGGCGGCGGAACAACCCTCCTCGTTCAGCACAAGAGCCGTCGTGAACGTCCGCATCATCGCAACCAAATCCTCCGCCAGGACACGTCGACGAGACTCTTGATCGGCCTGGCGGACAACCTTCACCTCCCCAGCGGAGACGGTAGAAGATCGAGCACCATGAAAATAGCCCGGATGCTGATGGCAAGGCGGGACGACGTAACCTTCCTCGGCTGAGCCGACCGTCAGATCTACCAAACCGCGGGGCTCCTCGGATCTCGGCCTTTTCGCTGCTCCCTGAGACGTAGGAGACTGACTCCCTTGAGGCGAAGAAGACGAACTCTGCCCTCCCGGCGTCGCAACCTCCTGTCCGACCAACTGACTAACCCGCGTCCTCGGGACCGCGGCATTCCTGGTAGCACGCAACTGCTTCACCCGCTCCTCGATAGAAGACATGTTCGCTGCAAAAACAAAGAAAGAGTTAGCAACAGCCAGAACCCCGACCACGGGGAGAAAAGAAACATCCCTACCTAGATAATCCAGAGCGGCCGCCCCGGTTGCGCAACCGAGCAGGGTCTTGGTATTAATCAGCCACTTCTTAGTTCACACATTCCCCTGCGCGTCAAGGATATACCGACCATCGGGTGTCACCAGCTTCGACGGAGGAAGGGCCCGCACAAAGGCGACTATTTTCAAATAAGCGGCCATATCTTTCTCGTCGAGGGTCCCCGCCCTTACGATATACCTATCCGTACCTCGGTTGAAATGCTCCACGGTCCACAACAGATGTATCTTGGGAAGCCACGCGAGGAACCGCTGGCCGTCTACCACTCGCTCGCCCTCGGTGAAGAGAGTATCCGAGCCCTGCTGAGTGATCGGTTTAACGAGGAAGAACCGACCTTTGAAATCTTTAACGGAATCACTATACGCCTTGAAGAGCTTGGTCTACTGTTTAAATGAAACCCATCCCTGGCGGCCGTTCACCGACTGGCGCTGTAAGTGGAAGATACGGAAAAACAATGGCACCGTGGGCTCCACCTCGAGGTAGAAGCACACCACCTCGAAGGCACGGATGAAAGCCAAGGCGTTGGGGTGCAGTTGGGACGGGGCCAAGCGCAACCAATCGAAGAGCCCCAGATGAAAGGCGGAGAACGGTAACCTGAGCCGAGCTTCTTTGAAGTAGAACTCGTGCATAGGGAACATCCGCCGCCCATACCGCGAGCAGATGCGATGGTGCTCCTTCGGGCGATACACCTGCCAATGTTGCGGCTCCCCGACAGGCGTATCCTCGACGGTGGCATAGACGTCGGACGCATCGGCCACGAAGCAGGACGGGGTAGTTAGCGGCTCCTCAGCCACCCACTCCTCGACCGGGGTGACGCGCTCGTCAAAATCCGGGACCTCGGGTTCGTTGTCTTCGACCATCGTCCCCGGTACCAAAGCCGACATCTACACCTGAAAAGCAGAGGACAACGGTGAATTCGATAGCCAAGATCAAATCCACCCTTCCACCGCAGGTCAAGTGAAAGGGCGACAGAGGCCAGAGAACGGCGTGCAAACATAAGCTCCCCGTCGATCCTCCTCGGGGCGTCCGAAAGCCAACCCACCGTCCCTCCGCGGAACGGCCATCGGAGAAAACGTGCGTCCCCGGGGCATTCATCGGAAAAAGTGCGTGTCCCCGGGGCATTCATCGGAACAACCGATTCTCCCCGGGAGATTCATCAGAAAATCGCCAGATACGGCGGATCTTGCGTCCCTCCACGGGGCATTCATCATGCCCCGACCACACATTCTAATCAAGTGGCGGAAGTAAAAAGAAGAGATAAAGAAAAACTTACTTGTAACGGCGGCGAACAGGAGGAAAAACCGAACGGTGCGGCGGTGATCGACAGCAACGGCGGACGGGCAAGGATCTCAGAGCGTCGCAGGTAAAACAGCAAAGTGAAAAGTAGAAAAATGAGCGGGGACCCCCATATTTATAACCCGGTGCGAGATTCGAAGCGACGCTAGGCTCATTAATGGCCTAGGGTAGCCACCCCTACGACCGCTTAACGCGCGACACGTGGCGGCAACCTGACAGTCGCGCCCCTTCGCCTGCCTTCACCCCGCTCCGCCGGCGACGGGAGACCCCCGCGCAAGCGCCCGTTCCACTGTGCATAAACCCCGACGAACCTCCCGTTTCGCTATCTCTCTCCCTGACACAGCGACCTTAAGTCCTCGCTCTTTCCCAGAACTTCGACTTGGGGGGCTCCTGTTCTGGTCTGGGCCCGACCTCGGCCCAGCCCAATACCACGCACGACCCAATAAGCGAATTGGCCATGCCGGGCACGCGCGTCCCGCAGGACGGGCAGAACACGCCACCGGACACAGGCGACGCGTCCCACAGCATCTCGTCGTTCCCTCTTATCGGCCGAACAGAACACAGCCCGACGCATCGAAGCGAGGCCTTGGTTCCTCCCCAACCTCGCGAGCTCCCCTCCGCGGGGAGGACAACGTGCCCGGGGCACGTTCTCCACGTGCTCCCCTCCGCGGGGACACGTCATCAACCAACTGCCCACCTCCAAAAGAGCAGGTCAAACCCACTTTCCGGAGACCTAGGAGCAGTTGGACTAGGGCGAAGACCACGTCCTGGTCTTCACTACGCCACGTAAGCCCTATCAGTCATTAGGGTTGAGCCTGGTCATCCAGCCCATCTCAAATGATCGTTGGCCCAGAGCTGGGGTCTCTCTATAAATACCCTCTTCCACAAGAGGGTCAGGTAATTCACTTCTTGCCCAATTTCTATACTTTGCTCTCGCTCTACCGAATTCCTTACTTTGGCATCAGAGTGTTTTGCAGGTATACCCCCCTTTTTTCTCCTCAGCACCGGTGAGCACGCAGCAGTCCAATAGAGTGTGGCCGGCCAGTGATCCCCTTCTGATCAGGTCAGATCAATAACAGTAGTTATTCAATCAATAAAAATGAAAAATTATTTTTCTTATCAATATATCTTGCCAATAATAACAGTAGTTATTCCATCATGTACTTAAGTTTGATTTTTTGCTCTTACATGCCCAAAATCGTATTGCTAGGTAGTTTAAACCCAAGAAAAATGAAAAACTTCAAAAACGTACCGTAAAAATGGTGGAAATGCGCTACAGAATGACGAACGAAGGCGAAAGGGATGACGGCGAAAACGGACGGACAAATGACGACGGAAGGAAATGCAGACGGAATGAAGGGAGGACGACGACGGACGATGCCTGCCGGACGGAGGGATTGGACGTTTCAGGTCGTGGTGAATAGAGCATGTAAGTTCGTGAGAAGAGAAAGAACGAAAGAAGAATACGCGACTGTTAAGTTTCTGGAAAAATTCTGGTGGGTTTTTTTAAACTTATTCTCATTAAGCCTATAGCAGTGCTTTCTTAGGGCCTTTAGCAGCGCTTTTGAAAAGAGCTCTCTAAGGTATGCCTTAGGCAGCCCCTTTAGCAGCACTTTTAAAAAGCGCTTTCTATTATACCCCCTATATCAGCGCTTGTGTAGAAAGCGCTTTCTTAGACCCCTCCCACCCCTTTAGCAACGCTTTTATATAGCGCTTTCTTAGACCCCCTTCCCTTTAGTAGCGCTTTTAAAAAGCGCTTTCTTAAACCCCCCCCCCCCCCCCCCTTTAGTAGCGCTTTTAGAAAGCGCTTTCTTAGGGCATGCATTTAGCAGCGCTTTTTCTTAAAGCGTTGTCTAAGGTTTGCTATTTTTTTTCGTGACTCTTTAGCAGCGCTTTTTAATAAAGCGGTCTTTTTATGCGCTGCCAAAAGTCATTTATGGCGTAGTGACTTGAGTCACACTCATACTCTGACTCCCTCCATCTTTCCACTGAAGATGGCTGACAAAATCACAACCTATAACACAAACATCATCATCAAAGTATTTTTTGATGAGGCGAGTCTAGATCTTCCTGAAGGAAATACACAAGGCAAGTGTTCACGAAAAATGTAATATCCCTTGGCTTCCCTAGAAACTCCCAAGGGAAAACAGAGACTAATACCATCTTCTCTGAGAAGAACGCCCTTGTTCTCAACCCTCGTGATGGTGATCCTCCAATCATCACTGTGCAATAGGGCAATTGGACATCAAACCCATTCTGATAGACGTTAGCAGCTCTGATGACGTCCTATTTTGGAATGCCTTCTAGAAAATTCAACTCAACCCTAACAAAATAAAAATGTTCAGTGGTTATTTGACAGGGTTATCAGGCGAACATGTGCAAATAATAGGCCACATAACCATAGAAAACACATGTGGCGAGGGAACTGACGCCGAGATGATTAACGACAACTACCTCACTATAGACGCCCTATTACCTTACAACATCTTCCTTGGGTGGCTGATTATCAACACCCTGGGAGAAGTTATATCCACTTTGTATCTGACCTTGAAATATTCACTCCCTGATGGTCGAGTCGGTATAATTCGAGGAGATCAGCAAGCGACTTACGGATGCTACCTGAGTAGCCTGGAGACAGCTAGAGAATAGCTCACCCTTGTTGATGTTCCCTCTTCTGAAGTTATAAATGCTGACTTTGAGTGTTAGGACCCCAGATTAGGAGCGAAAGCCGAAATGATCACTCCCGCAGAAGATTTGAAGAAGGTTCAGATAGATCCTCATGCGCCAATAGGTCACAACGATAAGTATATTTCTATTTGTGTATGAGGAAATATGAACTAGTCAACCAAATCATTAAGGATGTCAACTTGTTCGCTTGGGATCCCTTTGATTTGCCAGGAATATATACTAAAGTAGTGAGCCATCACCTTTCCGTCCACCAAACTAATGACCCAGAGGAAGCACCAAGCTAGAGAGGAAAAGAGGGTAATTGTTAATGAAGATGTGGGAAAACTATATGATGCCAGTTTCATCACGAAAACAAAATAACCCATCTAGCTTACCAATGTGGTTCTACTATGGAAATCTAACAAAAGGTGGTGCATGTGCATAGAATTCACTGATCTAAATCCCACATGTCCCGAAGATCTGAACCCACTGCCAAACATTGATCTCCTCATTAACGAATCATCAAGCTACTGCATGTTAAGCTTCATGGACGTATACTCATGGTACAACCATACTCAAATGGATCCTCTAGACACCCTAAAACCCCGACTCACAGTTAAAAGGATAAATTTTAAATTTTAGGATTCTACTCAAACCTAACATACTTTCCGAATAGTTTCAAAGACTTGCAGCGGAACTGGGAATAAATAAAATAACTTCAATTATCTCTTCAGATGGCATACTTAATAAAATCATCATAATCCAATGATTAACTCAAAACAAATAAAATTTTTTATTCCCGATGTTACATATCAGAGCATTAAACCAACTAAATATTGATAAACGATAAAATAAATTAAGAAAATCTCTGAGACCATCTTTCGACTCATAACAGCACTTACTCATTCTGAGTATATGTACAACAACATACAGAGCAACACAAAACAAATAAGAAAGGGGTGAGAATACGCTCAAATATATTAATAGTGTAAAAGAATGGAAGGGTGGTTTAAAATCACATAATCAACAACACACATTCAATTATATAATAACACAATAGTTCAATTCACATAGCCTTTACGTATGCAATGTGACTCATAACTCGACTTTATTTATGTGGTACCAATTTGGACATCAGAGATTTATTATTGATCTCGTCCACTCAATAATGGTTCCTCATTAAAATTGAGTATCCACTTATGAACTACATACCTTAACACAAGCAATTATAATTACCTTCACAATATGCAACCATAATCATCAACTCACAACTCACGTGTATATTCATAATTCACCACATAACAATTATACACATAACCATAATATTATACATTCATTTATAATATTTCAACACACCGATTTAATCTCATCAAATACATTACAACAGCAGCAAAACATCAATCGTACACAAAACAAATCACGAGATCAAACGTGCACCACTTATCTCAATAACTCTCCCTTTCATGGCCACTCACCATGAAATTCAATATTAATTATTAAAAACCATGTAAAAAATAATTAATAACTCATCAATAAACATCAAACAGTGCCAACCAGTGTTAACCAACACCTAACAGTACCAACACTCGCCAAAATAGAACTCTGTCACAAAACCAATTTGAAACGACAATTACACGATGTCATCCTCGCTAAGCACATATTTTGGTGGCTAAGCACGGGCTCACTAAGTGCAACTTATGTGGGCTAAGCGCAAGCTCGCTAAGAGCAGCTTTTTAGGGCTAAGCCCAAACTCCCATAACAACAAAAATTAGAAACGTGATTTTCACCATTTGAGCTTATTTTAAGCTCCAACTTTGATTCCTAACCAGCCAAATCGATCAAAAATCAATAGTCACATATTATACAATCATTAAACAACATATATGTATCAATTAACACTCAATATTATCATTGTTTTATGGACTCAAAGTTATGTCCAAAACACCAAAACACAATAATGGCAATACTAATATCCAAAAATTGAAATCAACAAATCATGTATAATAATTAGCAAACAATAGAACACACAATAATGAAGAAAATAACCTAGATGAGGGTGAGGATCCCTCTATACCCTTCATGCAATAATATATATATTAGAGTAGTCCCCCCCCCCCCCCCCCCCCCCTTACCTGAATATTCAACAATTACTCAAGCCTTAGCTATGGTGATCTTCTTTTCCAAACCCTTGTTTTTTCTTTTTCTCACTTTGCCCGTTGCCTCTTTTTCTCAATGCAACTTATATGTATCAGTAAACTCCCTCAAACCTCGCACTTAAAAAAAAATTAAACTCAATTCCATTATTTTGGTTACTCCACTTTTACCCTTCTCATCTCTAATTTCTCTTATTTTTCTAAAAACTCTAATTTCCACTAAAATATCACTATTTATATTATTTTATTTATTATTCTATATTTCCACTCATTTTAAAATTAATTAAAAATTATAATTAATTTCTACCACTCTCCCTAACCCCCACCAACATGCCCACTAATGCCACATACCACACATGTTCACCAAATAATAATAAAAAGAATATTAAATCACTCAAATAATAAAATAAAATACAACTAAATTCAATTAAATAATTTAATTGAATTTGGGGTGTTACAACTCTCCCCCACTTATAAAATTTCCACCATTAAAAATTACCTGAACTAAAAAGCTTCGCATAAGACTCTTTCATCCGCCTTCCCATCTCTCATATCATCCTTCCTCCATCAGGCCTTCCCCATACAACCTTCACCAAGATGATCTTTTTACCTCTCAAGTGTTTCACTTCTCGATCATCGATTCGTAATGGTGATGCCTCCACAATAATGTCATCTCTCACTTGCACATCATTCATTTGAAACTCATGAGACGGATCTGGAACATACTTCTGAAGTTGATACACATGAAACACACTGTGAAGATTTAAAAGAGATGATGGTAAAGCAATTCTATAGATCATTTCTTCTACTCTCTTCAAAATCAAATAAGGACCAATGAAATGCGGCACAAGCTTCTTATACTTCAATGTACAACCAACACCAATTTCCAGAGTAACTCTTAGAAACACATGATCACCCTCTTTAAACTTAAGAGCTTTTCTCATCTTGTCATGGTAATTATTATATCGAATCTACGAAGCTTTCATTTTCTCCTGAATCATAACCAAAGCATTTATAGGTGTCGAAGTACGCTATTAGAAGGTTGAGAAGCTGGCGCTAGCCATCATAATAGCGGTGAGGAAACTGAGACCATATTTTTTGGGTCACAAGATCTTGGTAAAAATAAACTATCTAGTTCAACGAGTCTTGAATAACTCCGATATAGCAGAAAGGATGATATCCTGGGAGGTGGAGCTCTCAGAATACGACATCCAAAATATCCCAAGGGGAAACATCAAGTCACAAGCTCTAGAAGATTTTGTGGCAGAATTCAATGATAAGTGCCAAATTGTGTTAAGTATGTGTGTAGTTTTGTGGCACTTATTGACTTGTTTCAATTGAGTTTCTTAGATAAACCTCAAATTTTGTGTACATATTGTGTAGTTTGACCATTTGCTACTTACTTTGTAGGTTTGTATGCATTGGAGGACCTTTGAGCATCAAATGACATGAGATTTGCTTCTAAAATGTAATTTTTGAAGTTCCTGAGCGGGTTAAGCGTTGTCCTAGCGCGCTTAGAGGGCCTAGGCAGTGGGGAAGGCATTTTTGAAGTTTCTAATTGGGCTAGTCGCAATCAGAGTGGGCTTAGTGCGGTTTGTTCTTAGCCTATATTTTTGTGCTTATCTCGGATTGTGCTTAGCCTAGATTTTTGTGCTTAGCCCAAATCCACTTTTTAGCTTTGTATATATTCATCTCTTCTTAGATGTTTTGGGACTCTCAACCATTTTTCATATTCTCTCTCGGTACAAAAACACAAGAAACCCATTTTTGGGAGATAGGAGCTTGGAAAACAACAAGAGACAGTACACCTTGAAGATCCAGAGCTGGATCCAGAGCTGGTTCATCTTCATTCTTCTTTTTGTATTTAGATATCGTGGATAGCTAAATCCATTTCTTGTTGGGATTGGATGTAAGTTTACTGTTAAAGTATGTATTTTTGTTGATCATGGTGTTGTGTACAATCTATTTCATGAATATATATATATATATATATATATATATATATATATATATATATATATATATATATATATATATATATATATATATATATATATATATATATATCAATGTTATCCTTATTTACTTGTTTTACATTTTGATTTGAACTGTCATTGAGAAATAATCTTCAAATCTCGATCTAGGATAATCATTTGTTAGATTCTAAATTCTATACATAAATTTAGATCTAACATTCACCGTGGGTATCGAATCTTAATGCTCCGTATTATTTAATAGAGTGAGAGATCATCGAATAAATATTATGGTAGAACTCACGATGTTGGCTAGACATAGAGGTGTTGATGAGCGATACACGATGATATTGATGAATGTTTAGATTGTGCATAATTGATTGGTAGGTTTACGTATTTGATCGGTGGATGAAATCCAATCCTGATAAGTTCTCTCCTTTCTCCAAAACTTTATTTATTTATTCATGTGTTTTACATTCCGCATCTTTAAACTTTCAAGCACCCTCCGAACAACAAGTTTAAAAATGTAGAAACTGTCGAATGACATTTGATATCTCAGTAATCCCTGTGGATATGAAAAAATAAATACTTACTTTTGATTGCTACTTTATTGCAGCAACATTCAGCTATCTTGTGGAAAAAGATACACCCTATGAATATGAGATATTTGTAGATGGCGCCTTCAACATAAAAGGGAATGGTGCTAGGATTGTTCTAGAAGAAATTGGCGATATACTCATTGGGCAAACCTTAAAATTCGAGTTCACTGCCATCAATAGCCAGGAAAAGTATGAATCTCCCATCGCCAGAATGATCCTCGCCTTAGAAATCAGAGCCTCCAAATTGAAGGCTAAAACTGATTCCCAACTCGTCGCCAACCAAGTATCTATAAAATATCAATCCAATGAGCCTTAGTTGATATAATATCTACAAAAGGTATAAAATCTATCTTATCACTTCTCCTCATTTTAAATATACCACATTACCCATGAGAAAACTTAAGGGAAAACCTTATATCCAAGCTAGCCACATAAAAATGGTGTGGTTCAACAGAACAATTATCCAGGAAACCCTCGCCTCCCTCAACATAGAGGTATAATCATCATAATTAATCAATCAAAATCACGAAATCAAATGATAGTAAGTAATCAATTAACATATGCAATTAGGTATGCAATGTCCATCTCCTCTACTCCCATGCACATGGTATCAATCTCTATGATATTTAGAGGTATGTTTCTAAGGTATCCAACTCGTCACTAGACTGAAGTCCTACTCGCCACTGGACCAAAGTCCTACTTAGCTCTAATATACATGATTCATGAAATATAAAAGAAATATTCAATCTCATTCAGACCTTCAACTCGTATACTCGTCACAGGTTCCTTTAGAACATAAATACACCATCAACAATTATTGTCTTTTTATGTCCATGTCATTGGTTCCATCGAACCTAATTATCTCAATAACCAACAATTCTTCCTCATAAGGCATTTCCCAATTAACTCAAACATAATGACTCAACCACTTTTCTCATCAATCCTTATCAAATAGAAATAAAAAATAAGAAAATTAGAAATTGCTCGAAAAATTGAGTCAAACGTCCAAAAAAGTCAACACAGGGTTGAGAGTCAGCCTTTCGCAGGCATTACGTCGTCACCTTCCCCATTCGCCCGCCCTTCAGGTGCTGATGGTTAAACAAGGGTGCTCGTTACAAAGTGCTGATGGTCGGACCATCACCTCGCTGACACCCGTCAGCTCGTCCAAGATGGTGTTCTTCCCTTGCGCGATGGTGGGTGGACTGTCACCAAAATCTATGTTTTCACCATTTCAACACTTCCAAATCTAAATTTTTAAGTCTCATACAACCCCGCATGAATAATAATCATCATACACAATCCACATCATTTAAAATATAAAAACGCACAGATTCAACACATATATCATCAATTAGTCATGAAATCATCATCATATTCATCAAGTTATCACATATATTCATGAATATAAAAAAAATCCAAATTAAAACACATAAATTGCATCATTAATAGAGCATAACTCAGAATTATATGATAACAATATAGAGAGGTTTTGCACAAACCATCTCAAGATTCAAATTCCCCATCAATGAAAGGAAAATGGAATGAGGAAATGAAAAAGGGTTAAGGAATCCCTACTATCCGCCATGCTTAGACACCAATATATCCAATAATCTCCTCATTATCTCAATTATGCAAAAAAACTTGAAACTTTGAAAACTTCGGCTATGGAGACTATCCTCTTTCACTTTCTACGCTTGGGTTTGCTTTCTCTTCCTTTTACTTTTCATTCCACCAAAATTCTACGTACTCTCACTTTTTCCCATGTATTTAAATAAAACCTAATTTATTTTATCTTAATAATTTTAACTAATTCCCTGAATTCTCAATAACTTTATGCATCTCCCTATATCTATATAATACATTAAATCTGAAGCGGCGAATTATATGACGGCACGTGCTAATATTTCTATTCCATTTGTGCCACATCATCCCATAATCTTATGTGGCACATCTAAAATCTTCTTTTTATTTTTCAAATAGATAAATATAATATTTATTCTCTATTGGAGGTCACAAGTTCGAACCTTGGCAAAAACGAAAAAAATAATATCATTTTTAACAAAATTGATCTAACAAGGCAACTACTATTCAAACTATCTATATTCCCCTAAACATTAAAATTAAAATTATGTCTTATTTGAAATCATAAAAATATGAACACTTAAAATACATAAAATAATTGTTTTTAATCTCAAAGTAGTTATAGTCGAAAATATATTAACCTATTATCCTAACGATTAATTACTAATTAATATAAATATATTATTTTCATAAATATAAATAAATATATATTTCCAAAAGTGAATTATGCTTTATCTTTTCTTTTATAATAGTGACCATAAAGAGTATGATAAAACTATTGAGAATAATGTCTAAAAAAACAATCATGTTTTAAAACTTATATAACATTGTTCATTTTTCATGAAATAATTTTTGAATTGTAAGAAATGTAAAAGTTGAAACAAATGTCTTTAGTGTCAAAGTGTCAAATTAGTTATTACACGAATTTTGAAGACTTATCACTATTTGTTGATATTGAAGTATGATAGAGTATGCAAAATTTTATAATCATATCTATATACTTTATTATTATATTTTTCATATTATGACATACCAGAAAATTAAAGACAAAGAATATCATTATTGATTTTTTCACATATAAGTGTCAAAGAGGATGAGAATAAAAATATAAAAAATGACCACAAGTAATATCTTTTAGAGTTTCATTAAAATTTGCAAAAACAAAATTCATAATATCATTGTCAACTTACAAATATATTTCAAAAAAAAATTATATGTATTTTAAACCAAAATTATTATAATATAATTAAAATTCAAAATTAATTTTAAAAAATATTTTTAACCATGTATTTCAAAAAAATATAATTAAAATTCAATATAAATCAAATAAAAATTAATTCTCAACCGTGCATCGCGCGGGTCTTAATCTAGTTTAATTAAATTATAGTTTATTATCCAAAATCATAATTTTTATATATTCTCCAATTATTTGAATATTAAACTATAATTAAATTCTCACAACTCTTATTAACCTAAATAATAATAATAATAATAATAATAATAATAATAATAATAATAATAACAATAATAATTAAATAAAAGATACTCAAAATCTCATATAGAATTAAAAATACTAGAATAAAAATTGGGGCGTTACAACAGATAAGTTATCATGATAAGCGAAGAAAAGTCCACAAATTTTATGAAGGAGATCATGTGTTTTTGAGAGTCACTTCAATGACTAGGGTTGGTCAGGAAATAAAGTTGCAAAAGCTTACTCCTAAGGGTGTTCAAAATCGAACCAGTCCAATAGAAAATAGCAAACCACCAAACCGAAACCGCATTTTGTTCAAATGTATTTGGGCCATTTTTTAACAAAATTGTGCGGTTCACTTTCGTTTGCGATTTGTATTTTGTAAACCGAAGCAAACAAAACCAAACTATATTACGTTACAATCCAAACTTCACTTATCCCACATCCAGCGCAAAACTCAAACCTATTATGTCTCAGCCTTACGATTATGAATAGTTTTTTTACGCACACTTAGAGTTTTAATTTCAGTCTTCTCAAGACTCTTATAATAGTATCACGCCTTCTAGTCATCTTTTTTGTCACGTACATGTCGTCTCTTCTACTCTAATCTCTCATCTCTTATGTTCTTTCTTTTCATGTTCTCATTTTTATGCTACTATTCTCTCTTTCAATTACGTTTTTATCGCACCTTTCTTTTCTAACCTCGCATCTCTTATATTTTTTTTTCATCTTCTTTAATTTCTCCTCTCCTCTATTTTTTTCTATTTCAATGTAATGTTTTTGATATTATTTTATGCTACTATTTTATATTTTTTTATTCCACTTTTGTCTACTCTAATATGATTTCTGCATATGAATGAGAAGTTGTTGTCCAAATATGATGAATTTTGTTGTTATTTGGTAATGTATGAACGACTAAACACAATGTTATATTATTCTCTATATGTGTATGTATGACTCAATAAAAGTATTGTAAAAAACAGAGTCAACCGAATCAATTCAAACTGCATTGGTTTTGTTTAGTTTTATTTCTAAAAGTCAACCGAACCGCACATTTTTCTCTCTAATCGGTCCGATTGTTTTTAGCGTCGAAATCACCCAAACCATATAACGAAAATCCCTAATTACTCCTCATTTTGTTGGTCCTTATTAATAGAGAATATGATGAGTCCTACTCCTATTTCACATTAATAGCCTAGATTTAATTTTCAGTTATATCTTAGGATATGAAAGATTAGTACTATCTTAGAATAAGTAAGACCAACCTTAATTTAATAGAATAAGAAATATCATCCTTAAATGTAGAAATTGAATGTTCAAATCTTCTTGTATAAATAGAGCAGCATGCTTCATTTCAAATTAATCACACAAAAAAAGATTTACATAATACAAATTTCTGAATCTATTATGGTATTCAGAGCTTTTTTCGCCACCACCATGGCTTCATAGATCATACATTTTTGTTTTATGTTTGGTGGTATTCTAGAGGTGGTATGTGATAAAATATACTCTTGGAGAATTTAGAGTAAGAAAATATTTTTTGGTCATATTTTTCACTAACCTTCCACTGTTGGAGGTTAAGCTTGAAATACTTCGATTTTATTGAATTCACCACACACACTCTAATGGCAAGTTTGTCATCACCGACTCTCTCATCTACGGCATCGTATATTCCTTTAACTACTTTCAACTAGAAATTTACATAAAACCTAGATGATAAGAACTATCTAGTGTGGCTGCAGCAGGTTGAACCAGTGCTCTGAACGCACCGTCTTCATTAATATTGTGTTGCTTTGTGAATTATTGACCAGTACTTATCCGAAGTATATTGTCTTATTGGTAACGTGAATCTCGCATTCACTGCGTAGGAAATGCAAGATTAATTGCTCCTCTCGTGGCTTCAATTGTCACTTTCTGCATCTCTTCTCCTTAATGTCATTAGCTATCGTCACACGTGGCAGCTTTGGGATCGAATTCACCAGAATTTCCACTCTAAAGTCAAGACACAAGCACGGAAGCTGAGAAATGAGTTGCAGACACTCAAGAATGGTCCAAAAACTGTTACCGAATTTCTCGATAAAATCAAGGTAATCTCTGATTCTCTAATGTCAATCGGTGAAATAGTTACTACGACCGAGCAATTAGATGTTATTCTCAAAGGATTACCCTCAGAATCTGAATCTCTAGTTACGTTTATTAATAGTAAGGTTGATTGCTTTGATCTTGATGAGATCAAAGCATTATTACTTGCGCATGAACAACGAGTCATCAAAATAGAAAATTGTTGAAGAAGTTGCTTTGCTGAATGTAACTTAAGTAGCATCCTCAAGCAACTAGAACGTCACTCCTCAAGCAAACTACAATGCTGTCACTCAGTCAAGTGACAACTCTAAGTCTGAAAATATTAATTTTGGACATAATTTTTATGGTGGTTGTGGCAGTGGTCGTTTCTGTCGTGGCCGTGGCTTTTGCTGCGGAAATATTCAATGCTAAGTCTGCTACAAGTATGGTCATGATGCATTCATTTGTTACCACCGCTTCAATACTCAATATGCTCCACAAAGTCAGTATCATGCTGCTCTTGCTTATGGTAACTATGGTAAATCATATGGCAATTCCTATTAGTATGTGAGATTTGCTACTGCTGCAAATTACACTGCTAATGTTACATCTCAACTACAACAACCAGCTGCTTGGACCATCCCTATGCCTTTAGGTCCTCCTGCCTTAGTTCTTCAAGCTATGTACACTGCTACTAATTCTACCGCACCCATTCCCTTCTTTGATATAGGTGCCACAAAAAATATGAGTTCTCAGCCAGCACCTAACAATACTAGAGTGCCTCCCCCTCCTCACTTAGAAAATGTATTTCTAGGAAATGGCCAAGGTTTGCGTGCTCATTCCATTAGCTCTAAGTCCTTTTCATCTCCTATTAATCCTAAAATTCAATTGCATCTCAAAGATATTCTACATGTTCCTTCAATCACTAAAGACCTAATTAGTGTTCACAAATTTTCTTATGATAATAATTGTTATTTCCAAATTCACCCATTTCACTATGTTGTGAAATTACAGACTGATAATGCTCCTCTCCTTCAAGGTCCCGCAGCTGCCAGTGACCTATATCCTCTAGATAATACCAGTTTCAAGTTTATTTCATCTCTGAATAATGTTTCCCCTTCGCAAGTGAATTACATTGTATCACCTCACATACTTTGGCATAATCGACTAGGACATCCTAGTTCTGTTACTCTAAATTTTGTTTTGAAGATGTGTAATCTCACTACTATTCCACGAAATAGAATTGACTTTTGTGTTGCTTGTTGCATGGGAAAGTCTCGCAGGTTACCTTCCCAGCCTTCTAAAATAGTTTATATTGAGCCTCTTCAACTTGTATATTGTAATTTATGAGATCCAGCACCAATGGTGTCTTCTATGGGGTATAAGTATTATGTGTCCTTTATTGATGCCTTCAATCGTCATACATGGATAAATTTTCTTAAAACAAAGTATGAACCATTGTCTAAATTTAAAGAATGTAAGAGTCTGGTTGAACTTTAATTAAACACTAAGCTAAAGGCCATACAAATAGGATGGGGTGAGTTTAGACCTTTTAAGTAGTTCCTATAAGATATAGGCATTGTCCACCGACTTATTTGCCCTCACACTCACCATCAGAATGAGGTTGTTGAAAGGAAACATAGAGATATTGTTGAAAAAGGTTTGTCATTGTTGCCTAAAGCTTCTCTTCCCTATCATTTTTGGGATCATGCATTCCATACTGCAGTTTATCTGATTAACATGTTGCCTGACATGCACGCTAATCTGATTCATGTCCAAGTTTTGTTTAAAACACCGCCAAACCATGCTTTTCTCAAAGCGTTTGGTTGTTCCTATTTTTCATTACTTAGACCGTACAACAATCATAAACTGCATGTCAGGTCCTCAAAGTGTACCTTTCTTGGCTATTCTCCATTGTATAAAGGCTACAAATGTCTTAATTCATTTGGAAGGCTATTTATCTCTAAAGATGTGTTGTTCAATGGGTTTGTATTTCTCTTTAACTATCTCAAACTACCTTCACAATCCAACTCTGTACCCTCCTTCACACCCTCCACCTCTTCTCTTGGAGTCGTGTCTCCTGTTCCTATATCATATATCCCACCCATTTGTCCAAACTCAATCCCAGCTACCACACCTCAACTGTACTCACTTGTTCCATCTCACCAGAGCCCTATTCACCCCACTGATAGTCACAACTCCACCTCTATACCATTTATAACCTCCAGCACAATTGATCCCAATTCCCCTACCCCTGCTACCATACCTTAAATATACTCACCTGTTCCATCTCACCAGAGCCCTATTCACCTCACTGCATCTCTCTACTATCTACAACCTCCAACACAATTGATCCCAGTTCCCCTATCCCAAGCCCCTCACCACCTGCTCTCGTTAATCGCTATCCTATGATGACCCATTCCAAAACTGGAAATCCTAGACCCTGTCAGTCTCCTACCCTGCTCATAACCACTCCAGAACCTACCACTATCAAACAAGCCCTTACCTCACCTCAATGGACTCAATCAATGGAAACTGAGTATAATGCTCTTGTGACAAACAACACTTGGACTTTAACTTCTCTACCCACTGAAAAGACTGTTGTAGAATGTAAATGGGTTTTTCGTGTCAAAGAGAACCCTGATGACTCTGTGAACAAATACAAGGAAAACCTGTCACTGTTTGAATTATTCTAACCATTTCCCTCACAAACAATTGGCCTCTCAAGCAAGTTAATGTGAACAATGATTTTCTTAAAGTCTATCTTGATGAGGATGTATACATGACACAACCTCCTGGTTTTGTCTTCAGTGATGCCTCTCTGGTTTGTAAACTTAACAAAGTAATTTATGGGTTAAAACAAGCCCCAAGGGCATGGTATGGTCGACTCACAAAAACATTGATTAATTTTGGTTTTCAATAATGCAAGTGTGATCCTTTTTTACTCATATTCAATAACAAGGGTTGTTGTATCTACATGTTTATCTATGTCGATGGTATTATACCCATTAGTTCCTCACCTACTATGATTCAACAACTCATTACCAAACTAGACAATATTTTCTCTCTCAAACAATTGAGTGATCTAGACTATTTTCTTGGAATTGAGGTTAAGCATACTTTCAATGTTAATTTACTGTTGTCTCAAGGAAAATATGTGAGAGATCTCCTGTAGAGATGGATGGTTACAAAAGTATTACTACACCTCTCCATGTTGTAGTTAAACTCTTTAAAGTTGGTACTGATTTCTTTAAAGAACCAACACTTTACAAAAGCATTGTAAGTGCTCTATAATATGTTATAGTCACCAGACTTGAGCTCGGTTACTCTGTGAATAAGGTGTGTCAATTTATGTCTCAACCTCTAGTTTCCCATTGGTCTGCAGTAAAGAGAGTTTTAAGGTATCTTAAAGGTACAAGTGAATATAGATAGGTGTTCAAACCAACTATTTTTTTTGCTCATATTCATCTCAAGGCCTACTGTGATGCTTATTGGGCATTAGATATGGATGACAGACACTTAACTTCTGGTGCTTGTGTATTTTTAGGACCTAACCTCATCTCTTGTGTTAGAATAAGATTTGGTTCTACAAGATATCTCTAAGTTTTGATGATAATAAAGTGATATTTGTGTGAGAACAATTTTGGTACTCTAACGTTTGTTTTTCTGAAGAATTAACAAACAGGTTCTGACTCTGATAGAGATCATATTCAACATTTACTCTGATCTGACCAAAGTCGCTTATGCGCTATAAGAAGCAAGTCTACTTCTGATATACTCTCGTTCAAAAAGATTCTAAGAAGACAATATGTTGTTATTGCAATCTCTATTGGTTTCTGCTTCTGATCATGACTTTGATACTTTACTTCTGAAGGCTTTCAAGCTTCTAAAGTTATCATCTTCTGAAGAATAAATGTTGAATACAAGGTTCTGTTGAACAAAGTTCTGAAGACTTGAATTTCTAAAGAATAAGTGTTGAAGACTCTGAAGACAAAGTTCTACTGAACGAAGTTCTGAAGACTTAAGTTACTAGTGACCAAAGATTCTGAAGACTAAGTGCTTATAGTTTTGAAGACAAGGTTCTGGTGAACAAGTTCTGAAGACTCTGAAGAATCAAGAATCTGAAGACCTACTGATCAATTCTTCTACTCATGATTCAATCATCTCTACTCAGAAGCCTATGATGTAAAGAAGATAAGCTCAAACGTCTATGAGGAAAAATAGTACATAGTACATTTTAACGTCTCATTCCATTACCAATTCACTACCCTAATTTGGTGGTACAAAGGACAACTTTTGTATACAATTTTCATCCCTGCGTAACGACATTATTTCAAGTCGCCAGCTACCTAAAGGATATTCCTGATCTACCCTCTAACAGATCTTTTTCTGGCTATATACGGACTTGATTACTTGAAGAAATTAAGAAGCTTTACAATGATTAATACAAAGGTTACTCTTTGATTGAAAGCAATCTATGAAGAACTGAAGCTACATTATTGAAGCACCATAATACAAAGAAGAATATTGTTCATACTGTATTAGTGTCTTTAAGACATTTGAACTATTAATAGTGTTTATATCTGCTTGTTTAGAAGCAATTTCATTGTAAACATCTTTGTTCAAACTGTTGTTTGTAACTCCTTAAGGGACCGGTTAGGTATGAATATTTAAGAAGAGACGGTTAGTCTTTGTTGTTAGTCACCGACGGTTGCTTGTGCAGATTGTAATTCCTTAAGGGAGCAGTTGGGTCAGAATCCTTAAGAAGAGACAGTTGTCTATGTTGTTAGTCACCAGTGGTTGCTATTGCATTGTAATCTATTGATTATAGTGGATTAAGTCCTTGTGTATAAGGAAAAATCACTTTGGCGGGTGAGTTGGATTAGCTTGGTAGTTTTTAAGTGGACCAGGATATATCATGTGTCATTCTTTCTTGATTAGTCTATTTGTAATCTTTATTTGAGTTTCACAAAAAGCTTTCATTTTTGAAAACCCAATTCAAACCCTCCTTTCTTGTGTTTTCTCACACCTTCAATTGGCATCAGAGCTCTGGTTTTGTTTGTGATAAAAAGTTTTATCAACACTTCACCGTGTTCAGTACTGATCCAATATTTGTGTGAGATATCATAGATGTAGCTAATGTTAATCCTATTCAAGATGAGAAAGATCATTACAGTGTCAAACCACCAGTCTTTCATGGTGAAAAGTTTGACTACTGGATAGATAAAGTTGAAAGTTTCTTTCTTGGTTATGACGTAAATCTTTGGGATCTTGTAGTTGGTAGACATACTCACCCAGTTGATGCTGAAGAAGTAAACGTATCAAGAAGTGCTATGAACAACCAACAAAAGAAATATTACAAGAATCATCATAAGGCAAGAACTATACTGCTGAATGACATCTCTTATAGTGAGTATGAGAAGATAAGAAAGAGAGATCCTGCCAAGTCTATTTTTTATTCTCTAAGAATGACTCATGAAGGAAATGCTTAAGTTAAGAAGACAAAGGCGTTTGCCCTAATCCACAAATACGAGGCATTTAGAATGGAGGATGATGAAACAATTGAGAATATGCTTTCAAGATTTCAAATGCTAGTCGTAGGACTTAAAGTTTTGGACAAAGGATACTCAACTGCTGATCATGCCAAAAAGATCATCAGAAGCCTTCCCAAGAAATGAAGACCTATGGTAACTGCTCTCAAACTATCCAAGGATCTAAGTAGTATAAATCTTGAAGAGCTTATTAGTTTTTTAAGAAGTCATGAGATATAGATGGAGCAAGATGAACCTCAGAAGAAGAATAAATCTATTGCTTTTAAGTCTAAACCTGAAAAGGCAAAGGCTTATCAAGATGAGGAAGAATTATAATATTTTGATGAAGACTCATAAGACGAGCTATCACTTATCTCCAGAAGGGTCAATAAACTCTGGAAACATAGGCAGGGGAAGTTCAGGGGATTAAGAAGAAACATAAGTTGTGCTGACTCATCATCTGCATAGAAGAAGTAGAGCTCCGGAAAAGAAGTTATCTACTATGAGTGTAATGAGCCAGGTCATTACAAGAATGATTATCCAAAGCTTAAATACAAGAAGCTAAAGAAGAACTTCACCAAAGTCAAAAAGGGACTCATGGCAACTTTGGACGACTCTGATTCTGAAGAAGAATAATCTGATAAAGAATATGCAAATGTTGCACTAGTGGAAACAATAGTTAACACCGAGGTCTCTGAAGAACCAGAAGACAAAACACTATCAAAATTAGAATCAGATTCAGACTCAGAGGTATTATCTAAACTCTCTCATTGTGAATTAGAGTCTTGTCTTTCAAAAATGCTAGAAAAATATCAAGCTCTTGAAATTAAATACAAGGATGTTAACAAATCTCATGTAATTACTTCTAAAGCCAGAGATAAGCTTGAACAAAATAATTCTTCTTTGAATGAAAATGTTTTTTCTTTAAAAAATAGTAATTGTGCCTTAAAAAGGAAAAGTTTCTAAACTAGAAGAAGAATTAGTCTCAAATGTCTCTGATACTTGTTATGTCAATGAGTATGATAGAGTATTCCAACACTTTCTGGATAAAAGCATAGATAGAAGTAAGATTACTTTCATGATCAATGAAGTTAGCAGAAATGGTAAGAAAGGTTTGGGGTGTACAAAATCATTTGAATATGGCGAAAGTTAACCTGTAAAACCAAAACCTCTTATGATCAATTTGTGCATTCTAGCACTGAGCTTGATTGTTCTGAGCCTGTGAAAGTACCTTCACAGACACAAAAACCTATTTCTAAATCTAAATATCATGCACAAATTCCACTTGATTATCCTGTTGCACATAAGCCCAAGGTTATTAAATACTATGGGAAAACTAACAAAAAAGGATCCAGAAAGTGGGTACCTAAGGATAAGATTATCTATGTTGCAGATATCCTTAGCAGCTCAGTTGAAACACCAATCATAGTACCTGGACAGTGGTTGCTCACGACACATGACAGGAAGAAGGCATATGTTCCAAAGTCTGGAACTTAAGCTTGAAGGCTTTGTCGATTTTGGAGGAAACCATAAGGGTAAAATCATTGGCTCTGGAACTGTTGGTAACGGTAAACTTCCTTCTATTAATAATGTTCTTTTAGTCGATGGTTTGATGCATAACTTATTGTCTGTTAGCCAACTTAGTGACAATGGTTATGATATCATTTTTAATCAAAATTCCTGTAAGGTTGTTAGTCAGAAGGATGTCTCAATCCTTTTTAATGGAAAGAGGAAAGAAAACATTTACAAGATTAGATTTTCTAATCTTAAGGAACAGAATGTCAAATGCTTAATGTCTGTTAGTAAGGAGCAATGGTTATGGCATTGAAGTTTAGGCCATGTTAGCATGAGAGAGATTTATGAGCTAAATAAGCTTGAATTAGTCAGGGGCTTACCGAATCTGAAGTTTTCTTCAGATGCTCTTTGTGAAGCATGTCAGAAAGGAAAGTTCTCCAAAACTTCCTTCAAAGCGAAAAATGTTGTTTCTATTTCTAGACCGTTAGAACTTATATATATTGATTTGTTTGGACCAGTAAAAACTGCCTCAATCAGTGGAAAAAAGTATGGATTAGTTATTGTTGATGACTATAGTCGTTGAACATGGGTAAAATTCTTGAAACACAGGGATGAGTCACATTTTGTGTTTTCTACCTTTTGCTCAGAAGTGCAAACTGAAAAGGATTGCAAAATTGTCAAAGTCATAAGTGATCATGGTGGAGAATTTGAGAACATATAATTTGAGAATCTTTTTAATTCCCATGGCATTTCCCATGATTTCTCATGTCCCATGACTCCACAACAAAATGGAGTAGTGGAAAGGAAGAATAGGACTTTACAAGAAATGGCTCGTACCATGATCCAAGAAACTGGCATGGCTAAGAATTTCATGGCAGAGGAAGTAAACACATCATGTTATATTCAGAACAGGATTTCTATCAGACCTATTCTGGGTAAGACTCCATATAAACTGTGGAAGAATAAAAAACCTAACATTTCATATTTTCATCCTTTTGGTTATATATGTTTTATGTTGAACATTAAAGAGAATCTAGGCAAGTTTGACTCTAAAGTTCAAAAGTATTTATTGTTAGGATACTCTGAACACTCTAAAGGCTACAAAATCTATAACCCAGAAACACGAATTATTGAGGAATCAATTCATGTCAGATTCAATGATAAGCTTGACCCTAAAAAGTCAAAGCTAGTTGAAAAGTTTGCAGATCTGAAGATTACCTTATCAGAATCCAAGAAGGAAGATTCTAATGAAGAAGACAAAGATGAAGAAACTACGAAATCAAATACAATCTCACCAAAAATAACAAATAGTCCAACTCACCAGAAGAAAAATAAACTAAGGACTTATAATTCCGAAGAATTGGTTCTGGGTGACAAGGCTAATCCAGTCATAACTCGTTCATCATTCAAACCTTCTAAAGAAAGTCTTCTGGGTTTAGTGTCATTAATAGAGCCAACAACAATTGATGAAGCTCTTCAGGAGAATAAGTGGATTCTGGCCATGCAAGAAGAACTTAATCAATTCACTAGAAACGATGTTTGGGATCTTGTTCAGAAACCTAAAGGTGTCCACGTTATTAGAACAAAATGGGTATTCAAAAACAAGCTTGATGAGAAAGGTGAGATCGTAAGAAACAAAGCACGACTAGTAGCACAAGGTTATAGTCAGCAAGAAGGGATAGACTATACTGAAACCTTTGCACCAGTTTCCAGGTTATAATCTATTTGCTTATTAGTTTCTTTTATTGTCAATTATAACATCATTCTTTATTAGATGGATGTAAAAAGTGAATTTTTAAATGGATATATTTTTGAAGAAGTATATGTACACCAACCTCCTGGTTTTGAAAGTTCTGAAAACCCAGATTTTGTTTTCAAACTTACAAAATCGTTATATGGTATGAAACAGGCTCCCAGAGCTTGATATGAAAGGCTAAGTAACTTTCTTTTGGAAAATGACTTTACCAGAGGAAAAGTGGATACAAAACTCTTTTGTAAAACCTTTAAAAATGACTGTTGCACCCTAAAATTTGACCAACCGGGTCCCGTATCTGGCTCGATGTTTCGACGCATGACCGCATTCGCATCTGCATATCGCATACAGTGCATCTTTCATTTGTTTGGATTTTATCGGGATCACAACTCGCGTCTCGCGTCTCAGGTGTTTTTTAATCAGTTTAGATAGGTAGAATCGTGTTTTTGAGGACGTTTCGGTGTCCATTTATTTTTACCGGCTATGTTGATGCGCTCTCGCGGTGTTATTTGTCGTTCGGTGCTATTTTTGTTCCTTCGGGAATTATTGTGATTTTGCTGGATTTTATTAGCTATTTTTAGGGTTTAAATAGATTTTTAATCATTTTTAGGATAATATAGATTTTTTTTTTAGAATATTAATAGGATTTTTAATAGTTTTAATTCTTTTTAAATAGATTTAAACCATTTTTAGATTAATGTAGAATATTAATAGATTTTTCTTTTAGAATATTAATTGATTTTTGAATATATTTTTTAGATATAGAATAGTAATAGGTTTTAATATTTTAATAGTTTTTAGAATATATTAGATATTAAATGGTTTTGATAGAAACATATAGTTTTTCTTTTAATATAGAAATAGATAGATTTTTCTTTTAATAGTCTTTAATAGATATTATAGATTTTCTTTTATGAAATTTAATATAGGTTTATTAGAGTTTTAATAGAGAATTATTAAAATCTTTTAGATTAGAGAATCATTAAATTAATTAGGTTCAGGTGTTAATTGATTAGTTAGTATTAATCCATTTTTAATCCATCACTAATATGTTTTCATTGCAGTTTTGGGGTGTATTATCATGATTTTCGCTGGGCCAATATCCAAATTCATCAGCCAAAGCCCAAATTCGCAGAGTTTTTGTCCAGCAAAGTCCAGAAAGTTCTAGAAACTTCCAAAGCCATGTGGTATAAATAATCAGATTACACGTGTTGGCCAAAGGGGGGACCCCACGTTATTTCTTCACCTCACGCCACGTCATCCTCCGTTCACCTCTCTCTCTGCCACGCCAACAAAACGTGGCGTACATGCATCCATGGCCTCCACCAGCCACACCACGTGTCCCCACCACCTGGCCTCGCCGGAAACCTTCACCGGCCGGCATGCATGGCCGGCGACCACCGTGAATTTCACCGGTCAACATTCATCTTCTTCCTCTGTTCCGATCAACCTCACCAATACCCTTTTCCAGATCCTGATCAACCTTCATCCTACCTCCGGTCAATCTTCATCATCCACCATCCTCATCTCCATCAATTTCGCCCAGATTTTCACGCAAGAACATCCATTCCCAGAAATATGCAATATCATCATCAATCTTCATCACAAGAACATGCCGGAACTCCATTCGACAATCACCAGAAATTCAGTTCATCAAGAATCTTTAGCAACTCTCAGCAATCCTCCAGAAGAACACTCATCCATTTCCAGATCAAGTTTCGTCAAGATCGCTCCAAGATTCTCAGTAGGTCTCCATAGATCCTCCACCTTCAACATTGCCCAGATTTCTTCGAGGAGTCTCCACCGTGTTCATGCCGTCTTCGTCAACCTTCAACTTGCTTTTCCAGAAAAGGTTCAAATCTCCAGAAATTCCTCAAGAACGTCTGAGATCTTCACCAAATGTGGATGAGAAATCCACCACGACTCCATGGATCGTCGTCTCCAATCACTGTTGTCACCGTCCTTTCTTATTTCCGGTTAAGCATTACAACGAAGCAAATGGTGTGTGAGCAAGAGAATCTGAGAGATTGAGGGAGCTGAGGGTGTTAGGGGAGATTGAACGAACGAGAGAGGGAAGATGGAGGAGAACGGCGGAGAAGGGTTAGGGAATTAGGGTTTCTGCAGAGTGAAAGGAGAGAGGGGAGACGAGATTGGGCTGGGAGCCACTAGGCCCATTGGTTTTTTTTTTCTTTTGACAGCACATGCGTTTTTTTTACACCCCCCTCTGTGTATTCTGTGGTGAAGTGGGCTTCAGGCCCAACGAAACAGTTGCTGGACCATACCCCCCAGTTCAACGCGCCCCCCCCCCCCCCCCCCTCTGTTTGTTCTTTTTTTTGGCAGCATTAGCTTATGGGCTGGGCCCAGTCTGTTTTTTGTTTCTGCTGGTATACCCCTCAAAACTGCTGCACCCCCCCCCCCTTGTGTTTTGTTTTTTTATTTTCTTTGAAAAGAAAAAGAATATTTGGAAAAAGAAAGTATAAAAAAGAGAAAAAAATATTAGAGAAAAAGATGAAAAAAATACAATGGAGAAAAATAAATATTTTGAGAAAAGGGAAAAATAGTGAGAAAAATAGGAAAAAATAGTGAAAGAAATATGAAAAATACATAGAAAAATATGAAAAATATATGAAAAATATTTTGAAAGAAAGGAGAAAATAGTTGAAAAGAAAAGAAGGAAAAAGAGAAAAAAATATTAAAGTAGACTTAATATTTTTTAGAGTGCATTTTTTTCATAGAGATATTTCACCATTTTAGGATAGTTTAGAAGTCCACTTGTTAGGGGGCTATTTTCCATTCGATTTTTCAGGATAGGATAGGATAGTATTTCCTAGGAGATTATTTTCAGTATTCAATCATTGTAATCATTTTTTTCAGAACATTAATAAAACGAGATTTGAGCTGTGGTCCCGAAGTAGCCGAACTACAGCTGCTCTGATTTCTCGTACCAGACGAGAATATGTAGGCATAGGATGCGATATCCTAGCGAGCACACTAACAACTGACTTTTGTTCTCTCGCTGCTGTGCGATCGAGACTTTCCCGCTGACGACTAATTGTTACCCCTTTTTCTCTCTTGCCCGAGTGCATTTGAGACCAAGGCATAGTTTTTCCCATAGGTTCCCGACCTTTGAAACCAGTTTGATTTCTCACTGCTGTGTGAGAATACCCTGTTTAGCCGTAGTTAGCCTGAACTACGTAAAGCTCTGATCTTCCATGCAGTGTGGAAGTACGTAGGCACAAGACGCGAGGTCTTGGCGAGCCAATTTCCCTGTAGTCCCGAACTACGTTGACTCTGACTTTCTCTCTTGAGAATACGTAGGCATAGAGTGCGACGCTCTATCGAGTCAATTCCTTTCCGTTTAGATTTAGCAGCCGTAGATAGATTATTTTTGCATCCTTTAGACAACCCAAGCAAGCGTGGATCCCGTCGAGTACGACGGACGTGAGGGGTGCTAATACCTTCCCCTTGCGTAACCGACTCCCGAACCCAGGTTTTGGTTGCGATGACCATACCTTTCCCGTTTTTTGCGAGGTTTACTTCGAGCGTTTCCTTTCCCTCCTTTGGGATAAATAACGCACGGTGGCGACTCTTCTGTCAGCCGGCGCCGATTTTCGTAGTAGCGACAGCTGGCGACTCTGCTGGGGATGAACCGACGTCCCCTGGCTGCTAAGGACTGCGATAGTTCTTATGCATGTGGGATCCAACGTCCCCTGAGAGAGAGTCAATCCTAGCGCTTGTTTGCTTGTCTATTGGGGCTTATTTATTGATATTATCTGTTGTTGTTGGGGTGTTACGGGTGTTCTATGATTGAGAGATAAGTCGGACCTGGGCTTGAGTGCACCTTAGACTTAGAGTAGAGATTAGTGGGCGCCTACCGGCTTTGCTTGTATTAGTGTCCCGCGAAATCTACACTCAGACGAGGTTCTTCTGGTTGGCCTCTTGTCCCACCCTTTGGGTGGCTCGGGTTGCTGGTCAGTTGGATTGTCGACTCTGGGAACCGATCATTTGGAAGTTAGCTAAGTGAGGCCTCTTCAGGACTTGATGATGCCACTCCTTCTGGGAATCGTATCGTCAGTTTTGAAAGTCTGTGACGCTGACGACCGCATAGGATGCCGTACCTTGTCAGATATAGGTCCATACCTGTGAGTGGGGGTTTTTTTTTGCAGGAAACTTGACTTTCAACCTACCCATTACATTGGTCTTCTCTTCAGAGCAAACGTTCGCCGTCAGCAGCGCAGCAGTATTCAGATTGTGTGGGGGCTGTGATCCCGTTGTTTGCTGCATCTTGCATATCAGTGTTGCATCATATTGCATATCATCCGCCAGTTAGCCAGAGTTCTGATCCAGCCTTTGTTTCATGAAGGTGATTACCCGGAGTTTGGATTGAGCAGCTATTGATTGTCAGAAGACCGACCCAGGGGTTGAGTAGATTTGAGCAGAGTCAAGCATTGAAGTCAGCTGAAGACTACTGGTAGCTATGTCTGAAGGCAATTTCCAGTCTCCTAACACCTTGACGGGGTTCACTATGACGTCCAACCCTCTGTATGATTCTATGGAAGACTTCCCGCAAGTGAACAACGTTGCTGCAGACCAAGTTGTACAGCCTTCTGTTGAGAACCGAGGTCGGCATGAGCAGTTTGTTGCCCGAAATGAGCGTCCTCCTCCTGTTAACAATCAAGGTGTTGCTTTCCCTGTGATGAATCACTGAAGAGATATTCCAATAGCCAGGATGGTAGATCCAAGAGCTCTTGAAAAGGATAGAAGACTCCGAGCGTTGGAAGAAGGAATGAAAGCTTTGAAAGTGAAAGATGCTGTTAACCTGGATGCTGTAGGCATGTGTTTGGTTCCTGACCTGGTGCTGCCGTATAAGTTCAAAGTGCCGAAATTCGAGAAGTACACGGGAGATAGCTGTCCGAAGCTGCATTTGATGATGTTTTGTCGAAGAATGACTGCGTTTGCGCGAGATGACAAACTGATGATCCATTGCTTTCAAGATAGTCTGACTGGGGCATCTTTGAGGTGGTATATGCAGTTAGAGAGAAGTCAGATTCAGTCATGGGTGGATTTAGCCAGAGCTTTTCTGAAGCAGTACGATTATAATCTAGACGTAGCTCCTTATCGCATGCAGTTGTAAGAACTGTCTCAAGAGAGCAATGAACCTATCAGGAAGTATGCTCAGAGATGGAGAGAATTTGCTGCTAGAGTGCATCCACCGCTGTTAGACCAAGAGTTAACAAGCATGTTTGTAGATTCCCTACAGGATCCGTACTTCAAAAGATTGCTCGGACTTCCGTCAAGTTTCTCTGATGTGGTAGCATTAGGAGAACGCCTCGAGTATGCCGTAAGAATTGGGAAAATTCAGATTACTTCAAATGATCAAGCTGGTGAAACTGAATACCCTCGTGACTATAAGAATGAAGAAGAAGTTGTGATCAATGCAGTCATGCCAAAGGTTGAATATCCTCGAAGCGAATCAGTGAATTTTGTTGGTTCTTCATCTTATCAGAGATCAGTACCTCCTGTGGCTTGTTATACTGAACAGACAGTCGTGCCTGGGGCACCTTGTCAGGAATCTTATGTCGCTTCCATTGCAAAGCAGCGAACTCGTGGTCGAGGTTATCAGACTCAGCGTCAGAATCAGAACAGGCCTTGCAACAACTTGGAACGAAGGAAAGCTCATTCTCACCCAGTGCCTATGCCGTATAGCCAGCTGCTACCATCTTTGATCCAGAGTTCTTTGGTGGAGCCCAAAGCTCTTAAGCCAGTTCCAGAGGCTTACCCTCCTGGGTACAATCCCCACGTTCAGTGTGGTTATCATGGCGGATCTCCGGGGCATTTGACAGAAGATTGTAAAGCATTTCAGGCGAAAGTACAGCAGTTGATTGACCAGGATCGCATTTCCTTTAGAGAAGGATTTATGTTTGTTCATCCCAACCGCTCAGCTGTCTAAGCTCGTAGACTCGGAAAGCATTCCCCAGCAAAGAAGCCAGTGGTTCAGACCGGCGGGCGCCTCAGCATTGGCAGTCCTCAGACATTTATATCATTTGCATTTGTAGTTTCTTTTCTGTTAGTTACTACCTGCTTTTAAATATTGTATGTTTCGAATGGTGATGTTAATAAAGTGACTATGCATTTTTCTGAATTAATCATGTCGCTGTCGCTCATTTACTGCATTGCACTGACACTTGCATTTTATTCACTCCACTTTATCACTGTGACTAGCAAAGATTGGAGGGAGGATGACGAAACTGAAACTCATAACCGATGATCGTATGCTTTCAGATAAGACCTTACCGATGACGTACAAGGCATTGTTTCAAATCCCCAAACACTGGAGATATAAGGAGTTAGTCCCTTGTTAACCACTTCGGGCCAGGAAGTAGAAGTTTTTCGGACTTTTTAACCCTCACATCTTAACCCGGGGCAGGGTAGTTGTCAGTTAGCTTGACCGAGCATTCAAGTCTTACAGAGGAGTGTTGTCTTTCAAGGACCAATCAGTTTACACCTTTCAAGAGGTCAAACCTCACCAATCAGGAGTGAGACAGTTACAATCCTTTCGGAGCAAGCAAGACAACCAGTGTCACACGACTTTGTTCCAAAAGAAGAAAGAAAGCCCGCTAAGTAAAAAGAAAAAAAAGCTGGAAAGCTAATACTTAGTGTAACACGGTGGGAGAACTGACTTTAAACAATGTTGCGGATAGCAAGAGTCGCCACCGACTTTTATTTTATCCATAAGGAAAGGTTATAAAAGAACAGGAAAGACCTTAGAGAATATTTTGGGTCCGGGGGGTAGGTTATGAAAAGGGAAGGTGTTAGCACCCTTTTCATCCATGGTTATCCATGGGCTCTTAGGTACTTAAGCTCACTTTTGAATTGTTTTGAAAGTGTAGTGTGTGAATAGCAAAAAATTTCAGAATAGTTTAATAATAATCCGTGTGTGGATGTGAAGAAAACTTGTTTGAAAATTTTGTTGGAAATTTGTTTAAGTGTGAAAAAGTTTTGAAGTGAGCAAGTATCTAGGAGTAGCCTACCCTAATGTTTTAAGGTCTTTCTTATTCTTTATCCTTTCCTTAGTAAGACTATCCCTACTAAAATGGAGTAGGTAGTCCTTACTTTGGATGTTAAGGGACATGTGAGGGACAATTGGATTTTTGAAGGCCATTGTGGGGTGTAATAAGCAAACTGGAGGGACTATCATCATTTTTCGAAAGGGACTCGATTCGTAAAGGCAACCATAAGGGACTTTGATGATTTTCTTTTTGAGGGACTTGCTTTATACACCCCACTTAACCATTATTCGTAGGCAACTTGAGGGATATCCTTAGGAAGTGAGACGGCGATTAAAATCGACTTACGTGTGTGACGTGTTTATTTTTAATTATCTTTATTTAAAAGTGATCTAAATTTATTTTAATATTACATACATGTTGTTACACTCCCTAATTACTAACCATAATAATAATTAAATAATTAAACAACTTTACATCCAAGAAACAATTACAAAATAATAAGCAAAATAATTAAATAGCAAAGATAAATAAAATATAAATAAGCAATAATAAATAATAAAGGGGGTTAGTAAGCAATATTTAACAAAATAATAAGCATGATTAGAATATAAATGGGTTAGTAAATAAGAATAAACAGAATTAATCCAAATATTATAATAATAAGAAATTAACAATTTTTTAATATATATCAACTAAAAAAAACAAATATGAATAAACAATTGTTTTAATTTACAAATTATTAAATTATATTTTAATCATGAAGTTACTACAAAAAATCTAATTATTATAAGCACAATTATTTATAAACTAAAGTTATGTAAAAAAATATTTATAAGTATATTTACAAAAATTTGTAAGAATTATAGTAAACATACATACATAATAATTATATTAGAAAATAACATTAAAAAAAAATAGGATTAGATTTGTATTAAAAAATATTTTTAGAGTTTTATGAAATTAGGGTTTATATGAGAAATAAATTTTTAGGGTTTATATAAAAAAAATAGGATTTAGTTATATACAAAAATTTTCTAATTTATACATATTACAATTTAGACATAAAATATAGAAACAAAATTTGTGAAAAAAAACATATTTTTTAAAATTAAAGAAAACAGACATATTTTATTATTATTTATTTATTATTGAGAAATATACATAATATATTTAATTTTTAATATTATAATATATAAATCAAATAAAAGGAAAAAAAAAAAAAAAAAAAAAGCGGAAACTTACCTGGCTGAGGTTTGAACCCAGGCCAGCTTGATTTCCAGGAAGCACAACAACCATCAGGCTGCGGATTTTGCAACGTTTTCTCCTACGAATATTGTTACGAGTTCTTCCACCCTGCGAAACACAAACTTCATCCAAACGGCAAAATTTCACAAAATTGATTGCACCATTGTATTGCTACTGAGTTTTTCAATCGTCCTATGTTTTTCAAATCCATTTATCATTTGAAAATCGTGAAACCCTAAAGAGGGCCGAAAACCCTAATCATGGTGAATTCTTGTTCCTGCAATGAAAATCCAATTGAACCACCCAGAATCGTTCTAGAGTTCATTCTAAACATCCTACAACAATCAAAAACAGTTTAAACATGATAAATCAATGGATTCAAAAACAAAATATTCAAGGTCAAGATGAACTCGGGTTGAGCAATTGGGTGTGTATATGATGCATATGGATGATGATTTATGATCAGAAGAGTCCAAGGAAGCTTGCTATGTCTTCCAAATACCTTGCAATGCTCTGAATTTGAGAACCCGAATATGACTTTTTGAAAGATTTTTGTGCTTTTGATCTTACCTTTAGGCTGCTGCAAATTCGTCTCTAGGGTTATGTTTGTGCTTAGTATATATGTGTGATGGATTTAGGTCAGAATCATTGATGTGTTGTGTGGATATTTGATCCAAAAAATATTCAAAAAGATCATTGTATAAATTTCAAATATTTGATCATGAGTGCTTGCTATTTTGGGAGAGATCACATGATTTCCTTCTCATTCTAATTCAATCAATGATTATGAATTTCTAGAAACAAAATCTTCACCCAAAAATAGATTTTTATATTTTTTATTTATTTAAAATGATTTTTTATGAATTAAATCAATAATAAATAAATAAAAAATAATAATTTGGGAGAGATCACATGATTTCCTTCTCATTCTAATTCAATCAATGATTATGAATTTCTAGAAACAAAATCTTCACCCAAAAATAGATTTTTATATTTTTTATTTATTTAAAATGATTTTTATGAATTAAATCAATAATAAATAAATAAAAAATAATAATTTGGGAGAGATCACATGATTTCCTTCTCATTCTAATTCAATCAATGATTATGAATTTCTAGAAACAAAATCTTCACCCAAAAATAGATTTTTATATTTTTTATTTATTTAAAATGATTTTTATGAATTAAATCAATAATAAATAAATAAATAAAAAATAAAAATGATGAATTTTGGTCAATTGGGTCGTGCACCATGTTATGAGATGGATTGGGTCATAAATTAGGCAGCCCATTTGGAAAGAAATACTTCTAAGCCTCCATTTTCAACATAAACCATCACAAAATTGCCCAACTTTGCAAGGGCACATTTCTCTCAATTTTAAAGGTATGATGGTGTTCTTGGACTTTTTGGAAAGCTTGAAGAGTCCTCTAAACAACCCCATTGGTTTCAGGTCCATATCATTTACCAATCTCAAGTTATGCCCTTTTGAAGTTGTTGACTTTTTGTTGACTTTTGGAATGACCCATAATGTCTTAGATCATATCTTTCAAATAAAGCATTTTTGGGCTTAACCTTCAACATCAAAGTTGTAGAGAATTCAATTTCCTTCAAAATGAGCTTTGGATGGAGACTTGGTGATGAAGTATGTGAAAGTTATGCCTGGTCAAAGTTCAGTTGACTTTTACTGAGGAAACCCTAATTTAGAAACTCCTGATTATTGATGATCTGGAATCTCCTTGATGAATCATGATCAACCCTTGATCAAATGATGAATTTTACTTCATATACTTGATGTTGGCAAAAAATCATGAAGTTTGACTTTGGTTTGACCACAGTTGACCTCAGTTTGACTTTTTAACTGCATTGACTGCTTTTGACTTATCTGATCATCTGACTGAGCAAACTTTTGAGAAAAGTCTTGAAACTTGACATGGGGGTTCTTATACACATATAAGATGTTATGAAGCTCACTTGAAGTCTTGGAAGTCCATTTAGCCTGATTAAAGTCAAAACCCTAGTTTCGGATGCACTGCTTAGGAGGTGCATTGTCTGAGGGAATTGTCAACTCTTCTGACCAATTGTGAACTTTGTGAACCTTGTGAACATCATGAAGTGGCTTTGTAGACCTCATGACCCTTAGGAAAGCTTTGTAAACATTGTGAATCTTGTGAACCTTCAAGAAGCAACCTGTGGACTTCATGAACCTCATGAAAGGTCTTGTAGATGTTGAGAAGTTTGTGAACCTTGTGAACCTTCAAGAAGCACAAAGTCTATGGACTTCATGAACCTCATGAAAGGTATTGAAAGCACTGTGGGACTTGTGAACCTTGTGAACCTTCATAAAGTAGCTTGTGGACTTTATGAACTTCATGAAAGGTTATGCAAGTTGTTGGAGAACTTGTGAACCTTATGAACCTTCTTAGAACACAAAGTCTTGTATTGTGAGGGCAAATTTTGGGGTGCAACAGCTGCCCCTGTTCAATTTTCTGAAACCTGAGGGGTTAGATTGGTATATTTGCCAGTCGTAACCTGGAAGGTTGAAGGGGATTGAACACAAAAGCCCAAAAATTTGCACTCACCAGTGCACTAGAGTGGTACAGATGGCTAGTTGAATATGATTGAGTGGGCTTAAAGATGCCACTAGGGGGGGAGCAGTTCAAAATATGGGTGTATGATGAAAGCTGTCAGGAGTCTGGAATAATAATGATGTAGCAGCATGTCTTCATGAGGATAGAGCAATCAATAGTGATAACCCTAAAGCAGTCTTGAAGCAATGATATGATTTCAGGAGGATAGAACAATGAATGGCTCTAAAGCAGTCTTGAAATAATAATGTGATATGTCTTCAGGAGGATAGAGCAATCAATAGCTCTAAAGCAGTCTTGAAGTAATGATTTCAGGAGGATAGAGCAATGGATAGCTCTAAAGCAGTCTTGAAATAATTAGATGGCTTCAGGAGGATAGAGCAATGAATAGCTCTAAAGCAGTCTTGAAGTAGTAATATGACCTCATGAGGATAGAGCAATGAATAGCTCTAAAGCAGTCTTGAAGTAATAGGATGATTTCAGGAAGATAGAGCAATCAGTAGCTCTAAAGCAGTCTTGAAGTCATGAGAGGCTATCAGGAGGATAAAATAACCCTGAGGTTACAATAAAGCAGTCCCAAAGTAATAAGAAGCTCATCAGGAGGATAAAGTAACCCTGAGGTTACAATAAAGCAGTCCCAAAGATCATAAGCTTGTTTGTTGGATAATTAACCTGAAAACAAGGTAGCATTCTGTATAACAACATTAGTTTATGCTTTATGTATGCATGTATGACATGATGCACTTAGGTAATGTACTATAGATATATATGTTATGGTATGATGTAAATGATGTATGTATGATATGACACTGCTGGAAGTGTCTGGATATCCTTGTATAACAACTGCTGGCCAAGGAAAATAAATCCCGATTCGTTGTTGAAGAATATATAACCCTCCGTCTGCTGGGAATAACAAGGTATAGATAACCTCCCGTTGTTGGGGATAACAAGGTATAGATAACCTCCCGTTGTTGGGGATAGTAGGGTATAGATAACCTTCGTTTTCGTTTGATAGTAGGATAAGTATAACATCCCGTCTTCGTTCATCGTGCCCTTATTGGAAAGTAATTTCCCGTATATCCGTATGAGGATAAAAGAGATGGATATAAATTCCAGGGGAGATTAGACTTTGTGAAAATGGATTAGTCCTACTGATGGTTTGTAACTGTCTTGTAAAGATGAACCGGCGAAGCTTCGTTGAAATCCTTCCCTCGTTCGTCCTTAGTAAGTACTATTACTGCATTTTCATGCATTTCTGGTAAACATCAATCATATTAAAAGCATACATGCATTTCTGGTAAACATCAATCGTATTCAAAGGCATACATACATTCAAACACAACCAATGGACGTTTCGCTTTATGTAAATAGGGTAAAAGTAAATCTGGATTCAAAAGATGGAATTTATTTATATCAAAAGTGACCCATACACGGGTAAGTGTGTACAAGGAGACATAAACCCTAGTAAGAGAATTTTGTCATGAAGTTTTACAAAAAGAATCAGCTATGTGGGAAATAATCCTATTGAGTTTCAATTCTACTATTGCCACTCAAGTATCTCATCTTCTTGCTGTTGAGACGGAAACGATTGGATTGAGCTTTATCTGTTTGAGCTTGAGTAAGTAGTACAACTGGTTGCAGTTTCATGAGTGATCCAAAAGAGACATAGTCATACGCTTTAATCCCTAACTTTTGCCTGGATTGCCCTTTCAGGTTTTCAATCCACCGGGATACCCTTTTTTGCCCAAGCCGCCTTTTCAGGTTTTCGACTTGCCGGGTGTACATATTTTTATATATATATCCCTAATTTTTGCCCAAACCCTTTTGGTTTGCCGGGATGCCCTTATTTTTGCCTAGGCCTGTCAACCTAGCGGGTCTCTTTTTATGCGTAGTATTTTTTAACTATGTCTGCGTTTACAGGTTGTGGGAAGTCTTCACCATCCATTGTAGTCAGTATCATGGCACCTCCTGAGAACACTGTCTTGACTACAAATGGTCCCTCATATGTTGGAGTCCACTTGCCCCTTCAGTGTCAATCTCATTGCAGTATGCAGGCTTCTCAAATCTATCAATGGTAATCTTGGGAGCTTCATCATCCCAGCTTATCTCAAACATAGATGCCATGGTGGCCAATGCGTCTGCCAACTGATTCTCTCTTCGTGGAATATGTCCAAAAGTAATCTCTTTGAAATGTGGGATCAAAGACAACACATGTTCTCTGTAAGGAATGAGATTATCATGCTTTGTATCCCAATCTCCTTTAATCTGACTTACTACCGGAGCTGAATCTCCATACACCTCAAGGAACTGAATCTTCATATCAATAGCAACTTGCATACCCATGATACATGCCTCATACTCAGCCATGTTATTGGTACAATAGAAACAAAGTCTGGCAGTAATCGGGGTATGACAACCTTCAGGGGAACTTATCACAATACCAACACCATTACCATGTGCATTGGAGGCACCATCAAAAACCATAGTCCATCGGGATCCTTGTTCAGGTCCGTCATATTGTCCAGGTTCTTTGGTAACAGACATAATGTCTTCATCAGGGAACTCGAAATTCATTGACTGGTAATCATCTACTGCTTGATGAGCCAAATGATCAGCAACAACACTCCCCTTAATGGCCTTCTGAGTAGTATACTGTATATCATATTCCGTCAAGATCATTTGCCATCTTGCAATTCTTCCGGAGAGAGCAGGTTTCTCAAATATGTACTTGATTGGATCCATCTTCGAAATCAACAAGGTAGTATGGGTCAACATATACTGTCTTAGTCGGCGAGCAGCCCATGCCAAAGCGCAGCAAGTTTTCTCGAGCAGTGAGTATCTTGTTTCACAGTCGGTAAACTTTTTGCTAAGGTAGTATATTGCCTGCTCTTTTCGACCAGACTCGTCATGTTGCCCCAATACACACCCCATTGAGTTGTCTAATACTGTTAAATACATAATCAAGGGTCTTCCATCAACTGGTGGCATTAAAATTGGAGGTTCTAGCAAATATCTCTTGATTTCATCAAAGGCAGTCTGGCACTCATCATTCCATTCCATCACCTGATCTTTCTTCAACAACTTGAAGATTGGCTCACAGATGGTAGTTAATTGGGAAATAAATCTTGCAATATAGTTCAATCGTCCCAAGAAACCTCTAACCTCCTTCTCAGTACGGGGAGCTGGCATCTCTCGTATAGCTTTCACTTTTGCAGGATCCACTTCAATACCTTTTCCACTGACAATGAAACCCAGGAGCTTTCCAGATCTAACTCCAAAAGTACACTTGTTTGGATTTAATCTCAACCTGTATTTCTTCAACCTCTCAAACAACTTGTGCAGATGATCAAGATGTTGTTCTTCATTCTGAGACCTGGCTATCATATCATCCACATATACTTCTATCTCATGATGAATCATATCATGAAACAAAGCCACCATAGCACGCTGATATGTTGCCCCTGCATTCTTCAAACCAAATGGCATTACCTTATAGCAAAAGGTGCCCCACTGTGTCACAAATGTAGTCTTCTCCATATCTTCAGGTGCCATCTTGATTTGATTGTAACCAGAGAAACCATCCATAAAAGAGAATACCTTATGCTGAGCAGTGTTGTCTACCAGAATATCAATATGAGGAAGTGGAAAGTCATCTTTAGGGCTAGCCTTGTTCAGATCTCTGTAGTCTACACACATACGTACCTTACCATCTTTCTTAGGAACTGGTACCACATTTGCAACCCACTGAGGATAAGAAGTTACGGCCAAGAACCCTGCATTGAACTGTTTCATTACCTCTGCTTTGATCTTTTCTGACATTTCAGGACGCATACGACGAACCTTCTGCTTCTTTGGACGACAATCTTCTTTCACTGGCAAACGGTGAACCACAATGTCTGTATCCAACCCTGGCATATCTTCATAAGACCAAGCAAAGATCTCCACATAGTCACGTAGCATCTGAATCAACCTGCTCTTGACACTGTCCTCTAAATCAACCCCTATCTTGACCTCTTTTCTGTTTTCTTCAGTTCCCAGATTCACAACTTCGACTGGCTCTTCATGTGGCTGTATAGCTTTCTCTTCTTGTTGTAACAACCTAGCAAGCTCTACAGGTATTTCACAATCGTCCTCGTTTCCGTCTTCAGTTTGATAGATCGGATTCTCGAAATTGTAATTGGCAATAGTAGAACTGTTATCAACTGGATCCAGAGTGGATGAGGATCTGTATTTTAGTGACGTGGGTGTGTGTAAGAACACATAGCTGATAAAGCAAAAATAAAAGAAAAAGAAAGACAAGGAACGCAATATTTACGAAAACGAAACGTCCACTGATTTTATTGAATGAAGTATGCAAATGAAATGACAACCCGTAATAAGCACACCATTGTGCCCCGGGTAAGGCACATGGCTTGAAAGTTTTAATTGTTCCAGAAATCATAAATTTAAAAACATAACACAGTAATAGTATTTACTCCTGACTAAAGGAGATAGGGATAACATCTTCAGCTGTCCAATTATTGAGTCCAGCACCCACAGTAGGAAAAATCCATGCCTCCAAGTTGTAGTCTTCATCTTGATCTCCCACAGCATTGATAACCCCTTGATTGGTGATACGAACAGCACGGGCACGACGGACAGCCTTCTGGGACTCTTCTTCCACCACAGCTTTTGCATCATTGAGGGAGGCCATTGCCATTGTTGGAGGGTTTTTGATGACCACAGGAACCTTCTTCACAGCAGGAGGAGTCACACAATCCTTAACAGCCCAGGGAACCATTTCAAATGACTGACGTGGAGTTTCAATGTATTCACCTTCTACTTCCAGATACTTGAAAGTGTTTACATGGCTGACAAAGTATTCTTCCTCTCCAAAGACAGTAACAACTTTTCCATTCACCGGATATCTCAACTTTTGATGTAATGTGGAGGTCACAGCACCTGCCCCATGGATCCAGGGACGACCAAGCAGACATGAGTACGAAGGACGAATATCCATCACATAGAATGTAGCAGTGAACACCTGAGAGCCAACCTTGATTGGAAGATCAATCTCCCCATGCACTACTCTTCTAGAACCATCAAAAGCCTTTACCACAATATTACTGGGCTTCAATACCGTATCTTCAGGACTCAGCTTGTTCAGGACTTCCTTAGGCAACACATTCAGAGAGGAACCATTGTCTATCAGCACATGAGACAGGGTAGTGCCCCTGCATTCAATTGAAATATGCAAGGCCCTGTTATGATCCCTCTTGGCAGGGGTCAAGTCAGCATCAGAAAATCCTAACCCGTTGTCATAGGTCAGGTGAGCAACACAATTCTCAAACTGGTCCACAGAAATTGCACTGGGTACATGAGCCATCTTTAGAAACTTGATCAATGACTTGGCATGAGCCTCAGAACATAATAACAGGGAGAGCATAGAAATCTTTGAGGGAGTATGCCCCAGCTGATCAACAATATCATAATCACTCTTGCGAATGATTTTCAATACTTCTTCCATCTGCTTAGAGAGGTCATCAGCAGCTGGCACATCAGTAGATACAGGCTCAATAACAGGACCCTTGCCCCGAGCATCAGTGGTGGAAGTAACAGCAGGAGTAACTGCACTCTTAGAAGCAACTGGAGGAGAGAAGACTCTTCCACTACGAGTGATCTTGCTAGATCCAGCAATATTATCAATGTCAACAGGCATATCAGGTAAAGGCTCCTGCTTGACACCATGGATGTAAACATCATACCCATAGTGCCAAGGCACAACTTTGTCAGATGTATAAGAAATAGGACCAGGAGTGGTAATGATCAGAGGAGCTACTCTGGCTTCAGCGACAACTTTCACAGGACCTTCAGCAGTAATCTTGATTGGGCCCTGATGAGTGATTTTAATGGGACCCTTTGAAGTGATTCTTAGTGGTACTTTGTCAACCATGTCAACCTCTTCAATCTTCTTACCCTGAGTCAGATGATCCACCATACTTTCTACAGATGCTGGTCTTCTTTCAAACACTATAGTATATTTATCCATGAGACGTTGAATCCCATCTCTCAAAATGAAGCAACTATCCGGCTTATAGGTACAATATAGACAATCTTCATGACAACCTGGAAAGATCCCAGCTTGTACTAACCTCTTTTTGATAACAGACAATGGTGTGCTCAACTCCATAACTGAATAGACATGCAGATCTTCATCAATATCTTCATCAATGGCGTTGACAGTCTTCTCGTGATTTGGCATTGGAGCTGTAATCACATTTGGAGTACCTGGTGGATCAAACTCAATTTCTCCAGCATCAATCATATCCTGAATTTTGTTCTTCAAGACCCAGCAGTTATTAGTATCATGTCCTGGACAGTTTGAATGATATGCACATCGTGCATTGGGATTGTACTTGGGAGAGGTAACATTGGGGTTCTGAGGAGCCTCCCTCAGGGTAATAAGCTCAGCCTTCAACAAGTGTTGCAATGCCTGAGCCATTGACATGTTGATCTTCGTGAACTGTCTTCTAGCCCTCTGTTGGTTGCCTTGAGGCTGCTCTGTTGTTGCAGGAGTTGGATTTGAAATATGAACTGCACTAACAGACTGATGCCTTCTGTTACGATCAGGCTGACCATACACAGCATTAGATTCTTTCTTCCCAGTGGGAGGCTTCTTTGCAGCACCTGATGAAGAAGTGCCCACTTGGATCTTACCACTCTTGATACCATTCTCTACTCGCTCTCCTGTCATGATCAACTCAGTGAAGCCAGATGATGAGCTTCCAATGAGATGACTGTAAAACGGACCATTCAGCGTACACATGAACATATCAACCAACTCCCTATCAGTCAAAGGGGGTTGAACTCTTCCAGCTAAGTCTCTCCACTTCTGAGCATACTCCTTAAAGCTTTCTTTGGCACCCATAGACATGCTTTGAAGCTGCATGCGAGTGGGGGCTAAGTCAGCATTGTATTGATACTGCTTGTAGAAAGCTTCAGCAAGGTCATTCCAATCTCTGATGTTGACACTCTCCAACTGATAATACCACTCTAGCTGAGCTCCAGATAAACTCTCTTGAAAGAAATGGATCCACAACTTTTTATCAGCAGTATGGGGTTGAATTCTTCTGACATAAGACCTCAGATGCAATTTGGGACAAGAGACCCCATCATAGACAACAAATGTAGGAACTTTGAACCCAATGGGTATGACTACCCCAGATATCAAGCTCAAATCCTCAAAATCCAGCCCAGATGATTTCTGTAATTCCATAGCATCCATTCTATCCACCAGCATCTTGAATTTGTCTTCGTTAGGCTCATGGTAGTAGTTAGCCTCAGAATCAGAGTCCCCCATAGTGTTGTGGAGACTGCCTCTCTCCTGCTCAGATTCTTCAGATTCATAGTCTTCATCCTGTTCCTTGGTCTTGACAGGACCTTTGAACCTTCTTCCCATGTTGAGCAACCCAACAGACCTTCTAGCCTTCTTAGTCTTCTTGGCCAGCAGTGTCTTCAATTCATCCTGCCCCTTGGATAGGTTCAGGATCAGCTCTTGGAACTGTGCATTCTGTGCCTGGAGATCCTTAACTGATTGTTCAAGAGCCATTGCTGAAATAAACAGCGAGAAGATGAGAAACCTGTACACAATTATAAACCTGTGATGCAATGATATGGGAATGCATATGCAATATTTTCAAGGACCGCAGGATTTAAATTTGCTTAAACAAACAAGAAAGTAACTTTTTATTAGTAATAACTTGTTTTGCCTTTTAGGCTTACAAAAAAATGAAAACGAAATAAGTACAAAAGATGGGGTTTTAAGTCTCCCATGGACGTTTCCTCTTTGTGTTGAGGTATGAGTTGAGGTTTCGTTCCTCATGAAGTAGCTTTGTTAGCTCTAGGATCCTTGCTTGGCTTGCTTTGTAATGAGCCTCGAAAGTATCTCTTTGCTCTTTCAGTTGGATCCATGATCTCTGCAAGTCTTCCATATCAGTAGGCATGTCTGGGTGAAGGATGGTATAAGCTGTGTCTCCTTCAGCAACAGGTTCCATGGTAACTGGTAGGACGGCAGGATATGGCATCATGAGTGTCTGAGCACGAGATCGTACCCATCTGAGATAAGCCTCCATAGGAATAGTGTACTTAGGCTCCAGTGTCTTGCTGTCAATCCTGTTTACCTTTCCCCAAGCTCGGATGAATCTCTGACGGTAACCCTGAAGATCGTTGTCGTAATCAAACACAATGCCCTGAATCAACATGTCATGTGGACCATCGCTCCGGGCGTAACCAAACTGTCGTAAAGCTAGAGATGGGTTGTAGGTGATGCCTCCTCTTATGCCTAGAAGTGGCACATTAGGAAACTCCCCACAACGGTCAATGATGGTGACATTCTCCATAGATCTGGAGCACCAATGGATGTCTGAGTGAGAAAGTGACATGATCCTCTTGGACCATCTGAACCCTTGCTCATTCTTCATTACTGAGCGAGGAAGGTGAGAAATAAACCACCTAGAAAGTAAAGGTATGCAGCACATCAAAGTTCCTCTTGCTCTTGTAGTACGGGTGTGAAGAGAATGTAGGATGTCTCCAAGTAAGGTAGGCATTGGATTGTGACTCAGGAATATGTTGATGGCATGAACGTCTATGAACTGATCAGGGTTGGGGAACAACACTAAGCCATAAATCAATAAGGCTAAGATCTCCTCAAAAGCATCGTAGCTCATAGCCTTCAAGAACATTTGAGCTTTATCCACTAATACCTTGGCAAGAATACCTTTAACTCCACTTCTCGTCTCTAGAACAATGTCAGACTTCTTCAGATGTAGAGCTGCAGCAATAACTTCTGGTTTAAGCTCCTTCTCTAAGCCTGTGAATGGCTTCTGATCAAGAACAGGTATACCCAGAAGTTTAGAGAACTCCTCCATGGTTGGAACCAGCTGATAATCAGGAAATGTAAAGCAATGGTGCTTAGGGTCAAAGAACTGAAACAGCACACTCATCATGTCTTCACTGAACCCTGAAGTAACTAGATCCAATAAGTGACCATGTCTCTTGTTGAACTGGGAATGATCAGGCACTAGGGAAACCAACTTCTTGAGCTTAGCAGGTATCCCTACAAAGTTGATCCTGATGGTGTTTCTACGAGCAGAAGCCATGACCTGCAACAAAGAACAAAGATAAATCCTTTGGCCCTTGAAATGGTTAGGGAAAATGATATGCTTATGATGCATGATGATGTCATGATGTCATGCTCAATCACAAACATGTGGCACACACAAACAAGTCACACCATAGCCCTAGGTTTAAAGGCTTGCATGAGGTTCAAAGGCAAGTACCCTCCCCTGAAGTTAGATGGTTCATCCTGTCCTACAAAAGTAACCAGGTTCTAAGGGATCTCAATATCATTGATCCTTCACAAGGGTGGTTGTTCAGAAGGCAACTTACTTGCCAACCAAAACCCTCCAAGTTTAAGATCTCAATGAGCGTAGTATCGAGTGTCAACCAACTTCAGTCTGCACCAAAGCCGGTTACCTCACTACTTTCTAAAGGCCAAGATGAGTTAACTAGGGTTCTAAAAGTCAGTTAGTGCATTGACAACATATGGCAGCCTCAATATTATCCTCAACTTGACTTAAGGAATATAAGCACCAACCAAGAAGTCGCACTAACTATGGCCACCAGATCAACCGTATCGATATACGTCGTACAGTTTCCTTGGTCTATTGCCATTTACTTAAGGTACACTAGATCCGGGTTAAGACCTTTCACACATAAGAGCACCCCAACAATATAATAATAAAGCAAACAAGGCAAACAATTTAAAGTGATCTTAATTCCTAAGGGTACCCCTCTTAAATAGATCCCCAGCAGAGTCGCCAGTTCTGTAACACGGTGGGAGAACTGACTTTAAACAATGTTGCGGATAGCAAGAGTCGCCACCGACTTTTATTTTATCCATAAGGAAAGGTTATAAAAGAACAGGAAAGACCTTAGAGAATATTTTGGGTCCGGGGGGTAGGTTATGAAAAGGGAAGGTGTTAGCACCCTTTTCATCCATGGTTATCCATGGGCTCTTAGGTACTTAAGCTCACTTTTGAATTGTTTTGAAAGTGTAGTGTGTGAATAGCAAAAAATTTCAGAATAGTTTAATAATAATCCGTGTGTGGATGTGAAGAAAACTTGTTTGAAAATTTTGTTGGAAATTTGTTTAAGTGTGAAAAAGTTTTGAAGTGAGCAAGTATCTAGGAGTAGCCTACCCTAATGTTTTAAGGTCTTTCTTATTCTTTATCCTTTCCTTAGTAAGACTATCCCTACTAAAATGGAGTAGGTAGTCCTTACTTTGGATGTTAAGGGACATGTGAGGGACAATTGGATTTTTGAAGGCCATTGTGGGGTGTAATAAGCAAACTGGAGGGACTATCATCATTTTTCGAAAGGGACTCGATTCGTAAAGGCAACCATAAGGGACTTTGATGATTTTCTTTTTGAGGGACTTGCTTTATACACCCCACTTAACCATTATTCATAGGCAACTTGAGGGATATCCTTAGGAAGTGAGACGGCGATTAAAATCGACTTACGTGTGTGACGTGTTTATTTTTAATTATCTTTATTTAAAAGTGATCTAAATTTATTTTAATATTACATACATGTTGTTACACTCCCTAATTACTAACCATAATAATAATTAAATAATTAAACAACTTTACATCCAAGAAACAATTACAAAATAATAAGCAAAATAATTAAATAGCAAAGATAAATAAAATATAAATAAGCAATAATAAATAATAAAGGGGGTTAGTAAGCAATATTTAACAAAATAATAAGCATGATTAGAATATAAATGGGTTAGTAAATAAGAATAAACAGAATTAATCCAAATATTATAATAATAAGAAATTAACAATTTTTTAATATATATCAACTAAAAAAACAAATATGAATAAACAATTGTTTTAATTTACAAATTATTAAATTATATTTTAATCATGAAGTTACTACAAAAAATCTAATTATTATAAGCACAATTATTTATAAACTAAAGTTATGTAAAAAAATATTTATAAGTATATTTACAAAAATTTGTAAGAATTATAGTAAACATACATACATAATAATTATATTAGAAAATAACATTAAAAAAAAATAGGATTAGATTTGTATTAAAAAATATTTTTAGAGTTTTATGAAATTAGGGTTTATATGAGAAATAAATTTTTAGGGTTTATATAAAAAAAATAGGATTTAGTTATATACAAAAATTTTCTAATTTATACATATTACAATTTAGACATAAAATATAGAAACAAAATTTGTGAAAAAAAACATATTTTTTAAAATTAAAGAAAACAGACATATTTTATTATTATTTATTTATTATTGAGAAATATACATAATATATTTAATTTTTAATATTATAATATTTAAATCAAATAAAAGGAAAAAAAAAAAAAAAAGCGGAAACTTACCTGGCTGAGGTTTGAACCCAGGCCAGCTTGATTTCCAGGAAGCACAACAACCATCAGGCTGCGGATTTTGCAACGTTTTCTCCTACGAATATTGTTACGAGTTCTTCCACCCTGCGAAACACAAACTTCATCCAAACGGCAAAATTTCACAAAATTGATTGCACCATTGTATTGCTACTGAGTTTTTCAATCGTCCTATGTTTTTCAAATCCATTTATCATTTGAAAATCGTGAAACCCTAAAGAGGGCCGAAAACCCTAATCATGGTGAATTCTTGTTCCTGCAATGAAAATCCAATTGAACCACCCAGAATCGTTCTAGAGTTCATTCTAAACATCCTACAACAATCAAAAACAGTTTAAACATGATAAATCAATGGATTCGAAAACAAAATATTCAAGGTCAAGATGAACTCGGGTTGAGCAATTGGGTGTGTATATGATGCATATGGATGATGATTTATGATCAGAAGAGTCCAAGGAAGCTTGCTATGTCTTCCAAATACCTTGCAATGCTCTGAATTTGAGAACCCGAATATGACTTTTTGAAAGATTTTTGTCCTTTTGATCTTACCTTTAGGCTGCTGCAAATTCGTCTCTAGGGTTATGTTTGTGCTTAGTATATATGTGTGATGGATTTAGGTCAGAATCATTGATGTGTTGTGTGGATATTTGATCCAAAAAATATTCAAAAAGATCATTGTATAAATTTCAAATATTTGATCATGAGTGCTTGCTATTTTGGGAGAGATCACATGATTTCCTTCTCATTCTAATTCAATCAATGATTATGAATTTCTAGAAACAAAATCTTCACCCAAAAATAGATTTTTATATTTTTTATTTATTTAAAATGATTTTTTATGAATTAAATCAATAATAAATAAATAAAAAATAATAATTTGGGAGAGATCACATGATTTCCTTCTCATTCTAATTCAATCAATGATTATGAATTTCTAGAAACAAAATCTTCACCCAAAAATAGATTTTTATATTTTTTATTTATTTAAAATGATTTTTATGAATTAAATCAATAATAAATAAATAAAAAATAATAATTTGGGAGAGATCACATGATTTCCTTCTCATTCTAATTCAATCAATGATTATGAATTTCTAGAAACAAAATCTTCACCCAAAAATAGATTTTTATATTTTTTATTTATTTAAAATGATTTTTATGAATTAAATCAATAATAAATAAATAAAAAATAATAATTTGGGAGAGATCACATGATTTCCTTCTCATTCTAATTCAATCAATGATTATGAATTTCTAGAAACAAAATCTTCACCCAAAAATAGATTTTTATATTTTTTATTTATTTAAAATGATTTTTATGAATTAAATCAATAATAAATAAATAAAAAAAAAATAAAAATGATGAATTTTGGTCAATTGGGTCGTGCACCATGTTATGAGATGGATTGGGTCATAAATTAGGCAGCCCATTTGGAAAGAAATACTTCTAAGCCTCCATTTTCAACATAAACCATCACAAAATTGCCCAACTTTGCAAGGGCACATTTCTCTCAATTTTAAAGGTATGATGGTGTTCTTGGACTTTTTGGAAAGCTTGAAGAGTCCTCTAAACAACCCCATTGGTTTCAGGTCCATATCATTTACCAATCTCAAGTTATGCCCTTTTGAAGTTGTTGACTTTTTGTTGACTTTTGGAATGACCCATAATGTCTTAGATCATATCTTTCAAATAAAGCATTTTTGGGCTTAACCTTCAACATCAAAGTTGTAGAGAATTCAATTTCCTTCAAAATGAGCTTTGGATGGAGACTTGGTGATGAAGTATGTGAAAGTTATGCCTGGTCAAAGTTCAGTTGACTTTTACTGAGGAAACCCTAATTTAGAAACTCCTGATTATTGATGATCTGGAATCTCCTTGATGAATCATGATCAACCCTTGATCAAATGATGAATTTTACTTCATATACTTGATGTTGGCAAAAAATCATGAAGTTTGACTTTGGTTTGACCACAGTTGACCTCAGTTTGACTTTTTAACTGCATTGACTGCTTTTGACTTATCTGATCATCTGACTGAGCAAACTTTTGAGAAAAGTCTTGAAACTTGACATGGGGGTTCTTATACACATATAAGATGTTATGAAGCTCACTTGAAGTCTTGGAAGTCCATTTAGCCTGATTAAAGTCAAAACCCTAGTTTCGGATGCACTGCTTAGGAGGTGCATTGTCTGAGGGAATTGTCAACTCTTCTGACCAATTGTGAACTTTGTGAACCTTGTGAACATCATGAAGTGGCTTTGTAGACCTCATGACCCTTAGGAAAGCTTTGTAAACATTGTGAATCTTGTGAACCTTCAAGAAGCAACCTGTGGACTTCATGAACCTCATGAAAGGTCTTGTAGATGTTGAGAAGTTTGTGAACCTTGTGAACCTTCAAGAAGCACAAAGTCTATGGACTTCATGAACCTCATGAAAGGTATTGAAAGCACTGTGGGACTTGTGAACCTTGTGAACCTTCATAAAGTAGCTTGTGGACTTTATGAACTTCATGAAAGGTTATGCAAGTTGTTGGAGAACTTGTGAACCTTATGAACCTTCTTAGAACACAAAGTCTTGTATTGTGAGGGCAAATTTTGGGGTGCAACACTTAGGCAAAAATCAGGGCATCCCGCTGGACTTCAAAAGAAAACGAAAAAAAATCGAAAAGAACTCAAAAGGAGTCAGTCCAGGCAAAAATTAGGGAATCAAAAGAATGAAAAAGAAGGGATAAATTTTTTTTCCCCAGCAAGTCACGAAGTCGTGTACACAGCCACCTAAAGCGAAAAGGAGTAACTATCACTCCGGAACAGCCTTGTGAATTCCTTAATTATGGTTCTTACCATTCAGCATACCTCTCGAAGAGGCGAGCGCTTGTGCCAGGTTAACTGAACCTTAGGATCGGAGATCATCACGTAGAAGGGGTGGGTACAAATCAAAATTTGAGCCGAATATCCTTTGTTTCACGAACCGTGAACCCGACCACGATACAGCCCTTAAAAGACCTAATTGAGGTAGGGTTTATTCTGAGATCATTACGATAAGGTTGAGTAACCTGACTCCTTCTTGACTTTCTAGTCACACACTTGTTGTGTTTTTCACTGACCACGTAAGCACTACGTTTGAACTTTGGTTCATTCGTCACTCACAATCATAGCATGTAAATGAGTGACAACTCAATTTTTTTCAAAATCTGCATAACCACTGCATTAAGATTACCATTTGTAAACAGACAATTTTTAATTGCAGGCTAGTAGTTGACATGAAAGGAATTCCAACAGGGAATCGTCAAGCAGGACTGAGTAATTCAGCAGTCTGAATCAGGATGGTGTATATTGCGAAGCCTTGTGAATCAGGGGCATTATATTCCAGTGAGTTCGGAATCAGTTAGCCTGAGGGCAAATCCCGAAGCTTCAGTTGATCAGGGGCAGTGTGTTTGGGAAGCAGTTGATCAGAATGAGTTTTCTCGAGAGCCAATCAGGGGCAATCATTCAGGACGTGGAGATTTGGAAGCAGATACTTCAGGTGGATAATCAGATCGGGTTAAGTCGCTAGAACACTCATTCAGGGGCAAGTCATCGCAGAGAATGTTGAAACCAACTGGGTTGACAATGTTTAATGGAGATTGAATTCTGTTGTTGTACAGATACCGGGGCAAATATTCTCGAAGTCGTCTCGTAGCAAGCTGTTCAGAGCGAGTATTCCCAAGAGTTGGATGGGGGCAAGCTGAGTGTACTGGGGCAAGTTATTCAAGCCAGTCTTGTTATCCCCAGCTGAGTGTACTGGGGCAAGTTGTTCAGGCAGTTTGTTTATCCCCAGCCGGAGTTGAGTATCGGGGAATCATGTCGATACCCTTACCAAAAACCTCAACATTCCGAAAAAGGCCTTGCAGTCGTTGGGTCATTATCCCGTAGATTAAACCTGTTGCGTGTCAGTAACCAGTCGTTTCCAAAGTCCAGTTCTCGCCTGGAAAACCGGTAACCAGTTCTCGTCTGGCCCGCCTTTCGTAAGCATCAGTTCCCGTCTGGTGCAGTTTATTGTAAGCATCAGTTCCCGTCTGGTGTAGTTTATTGTAACCAGTTCTCGTCTGGTCACCGTTTCTTCAAGTGTTGTATCAGTTCTCGTCTGGTACATGTCGTTGCGCAACCAGTTCTCGTCTGGTCACCGTTTCTTCAAGTGTTGTATCAGTTCTCGTCTGGTACATGTCGTCGCGTAATCAGTTCTCGTCTGATCATCGTGTGTTTTAACCTAAGTGTTATACCAGTTCTCGTCTGGTATGCGTCAGCTCTCAGCCAGTTCTCGCCTGGTTGTCTATGCCTCAGTCTGTTATCCAGTCAGCCCCGTCTGATGTCATAACCAAATCAATTCTCGTCCGATAACCTATTTTTCTATCAGTTCTCGTCTGGTAGTCTACCTTTGAATGCTAGTTCTCGTCTAGTATTTTCCATATCTTCCATTGTGTACATAATCCATTCTAAACCAGAAAAAAACAAAAAAAAAACCTAAAGGTATCTGACACAGTATTTCCCAATGACTCGCATGTTGTCATGTTTCCCGATACGAAGCTCGACGGATACCAGTGCTCCGAGTAATGTTTGAATTCCTTGTGGATGTCGTTAAATCAGAATTGCTACTCTTCAGCAGATGAAAGTTGATTATTATCCCTAGAAAAGTCGAGATTGTATTTTACCCCGTATCAGAGTAGGATCAGGAGTGTCCTCAGCAGATTGAAATTGATATCCTTGATAGTAGGGGCATTTCCAGCAGCATGTTGCGCGCAATTAACCCCAGTTTGGGTCAATCCCCGCAGAGTACAATCAGTTGCCAATGGTTTGAAGAAAGCATCCCCAAGCAGAGTTGTTTTTTTTCTTTCCCCAGTGAAGTCGCCAAGCAGGGTTGCCTTTTCATTTCTCCAGCAGGACAGTTATCCCCAGCGGATTTGATTTCTCGTTTCCAGCATTTATTTTGCTGGGATGGTTCTGTGACTTCGAGTCATCCCCAGTAGAGTTGACGTTGCCTTCGGCATTTATTTTGCCAAGTGGTTCTCAGACCTGGTGTTCTCTGGCAGCTCGAGCCTGCATTAGCATTCGCATATATTGTCATTGCATTTACAAACATATAACATTACCATGTCGTCTGGGCATCGCATTTTCAAACAAAACGCATATAACATTTACATGTCATATAGGGCATCGCATCATTCTCAAGCATACGCATTTCGAAACATGGACCAAGTTGGTTACCTATTGGATTTCGAATTTGTTCCCCTGCAGAGTTGTGTGGTTAAGCTTATCTTCTTCCCCAGCGGAGTGATTCTTTATTTGGTTGTTACGTCAGCATCGGAAAAAAAAACAACAACAAAGATTGGCATGTATCAGATTTCTGAAGCTGCGGCCTGTTGACAGAATGGGTGCCAAGCAGTCGATTCAGAAGTTTCCCAGGAGAATTGTCCTCAAGTTCGCTGTGAACTGTGAGTTGACCGGATTTGATCCCATAAGAGAGATGGGAATCAAGTCGTTTGCTTTTCGAAGCATTATTCCAATACTTGTGGCGTCACACAGGTGATTGTTGAAAAGGAGAAGAAAATTTATCAGAAAATTGACCAGTTGTTGCCGTGACAATCAAACTTCAGTTCATTGGAAGTTATTCCTCAAGCAGTTTTGCAGTATATTCCCGCGGTTGGCAAATTTCAGGGTTCCATTTGTATTCAACCGTCATCTACCTTTGAATGTTTGAAGGCTGAGCGCTCTTCACCCATTCAGGTCCAAGCCGCTTGAATAGGGGCAGCTGTTGCACCCTAAAATTTGACCAACCGGGTCCCGTATCTGGCTCGATGTTTCGACGCATGACCGCATTCGCATCTGCATATCGCATACAGTGCATCTTTCATTTGTTTGGATTTTATCGGGATCACAGCTCGCGTCTCGCGTCTCAGGTGTTTTTTAATCAGTTTAGATAGGTAGAATCGTGTTTTTGAGGACGTTTCGGTGTCCATTTATTTTTACCGGCTATGTTGATGCGCTCTCGCGGTGTTATTTGTCGTTCGGTGCTATTTTTGTTCCTTCGGGAATTATTGTGATTTTGCTGGATTTTATTAGCTATTTTTAGGGTTTAAATAGATTTTTAATCATTCTTAGGATAATATAGATTTTTTTTTAGAATATTAATAGGATTTTTAATAGTTTTAATTCTTTTTAAATAGATTTAAACCATTTTTAGATTAATGTAGAATATTAATAGATTTTTCTTTTAGAATATTAATTGATTTTTGAATATATTTTTTAGATATAGAATAGTAATAGGTTTTAATATTTTAATAGTTTTTAGAATATATTAGATATTAAATGGTTTTGATAGAAACATATAGTTTTTCTTTTAATATAGAAATAGATAGATTTTTCTTTTAATAGTCTTTAATAGATATTATAGATTTTCTTTTATGAAATTTAATATAGGTTTATTAGAGTTTTAATAGATAATTATTAAAATCTTTTAGATTAGAGAATCATTAGATTAATTAGGTTCAGGTGTTAATTGATTAGTTAGTATTAATCCATTTTTAATCCATCACTAATATGTTTTCATTGCAGTTTTGGGGTGTATTATCATGATTTTCGCTGGGCCAATATCCAAATTCATCAGCCAAAGCCCAAATTCGCAGAGTTTTTGTCCAGCAAAGTCCAGAAAGTTCCAAAGCCATGTGGTATAAATAATCAGATTACACGTGTTGGCCAAAGGGGGGACCCCACGTTATTTCTTCACCTCACGCCACGTCATCCTCCGTTCACCTCTCTCTCTGCCACGCCAACAAAACGTGGCATACATGCATCCATGGCCTCCACCAGCCACACCACGTGTCCCCACCACCTGGCCTCGCCGGAAACCTTCACCGGCCGGCATGCATGGCCGGCGACCACCGTGAATTTCACCGGTCAACATTCATCTTCTTCCTCTGTTCCGATCAACCTCACCAATACCCTTTTCCAGATCCCGATCAACCTTCATCCTACCTCCGGTCAATCTTCATCATCCACCATCCTCATCTCCATCAATTTCGCCCAGATTTTCACGCAAGAACATCCATTCCCAGAAATATGCAATATCATCATCAATCTTCATCACAAGAACATGCCAGAACTCCATTCGACAATCACCAGAAATTCAGTTCATCAAGAATCTTCAGCAACTCTCAGCAATCCTCCAGAAGAACACTCATCCATTTCCAGATCAAGTTTCGTCAAGATCGCTCCAAGATTCTCAGTAGGTCTCCATAGATCCTCCACCTTCAACATTGCCCAGATTTCTTCGAGGAGTCTCCACCGTGTTCATGCCGTCTTCGTCAACCTTCAACTTGCTTTTCCAGAAAAGGTTCAAATCTCCAGAAATTCCTCAAGAACGTCTGAGATCTTCACCAAATGTGGATGAGAAATCCACCACGACTCCATGGATCGTCGTCTCCAATCACTGTTGTCACTGTCCTTTCTTATTTCCGGTTAAGCATTACAACGAAGCAAATGGTGTGTGAGCAAGAGAATCTGAGAGATTGAGGGAGCAGAGGGTGTTAGGGGAGATTGAACGAACGAGAGAGGGAAGATGGAGGAGAACGGCGGAGAAGGGTTAGGGAATTAGGGTTTCTGCATAGTGAAAGGAGAGAGGGGAGACGAGATTGGGCTGGGAGCCACTAGGCCCATTGGTTTTTTTTTCTTTTGACAGCACATGCATTTTTTTTACACCCCTCTCTGTGTATTCTATGGTGAAGTGGGCTTCAGGCCCAACGAAACAGTTGCTGGACCATACCCCCCAGTTCAACGCTGCCCCCTCCCCCTCTGTTTGTTCTTTTTTTTGGCAGCATTAGCTTATGGGCTGGGCCCAGTCTATTTTTTGTTTCTGCTGGTATACCCCTCAAAACTGCTGCACCCCCCCCCCCCCTTGTGTTTTGTTTTTTTATTTTCTTTGAAAAGAAAAAGAATATTTGGAAAAAGAAAGTATAAAAAAGAGAAAAAAATATTAGAGAAAAAGATGAAAAAAATACAATGGAGAAAAATAAATATTTTGAGAAAAGGGAAAAATAGTGAGAAAAATAGGAAAAAATAGTGAAAGAAATATGAAAAATACATAGAAAAATATGAAAAATATATGAAAAATATTTTGAAAGAAAGGAGAAAATAGTTGAAAAGAAAAGAAGGAAAAAGAGAAAAAAATATTAAAGTAGACTTAATATTTTTTAGAGTGCATTTTTTTCATAGAGATATTTCACCATTTTAGGATAGTTTAGAAGTCCACTTGTTAGGGGGCTATTTTCCATTCGATTTTTCAGGATAGGATAGGATAGTATTTCCTAGGAGATTATTTTCAGTATTCAATCATTGTAATCATTTTTTTCAGAACATTAATAAAACGAGATTTGAGTTGTGGTCCCGAAGTAGCCGAACTACAGCTGCTCTGATTTCTCGTACCAGACGAGAATATGTAGGCATAGGATGCGATATCCTAGCGAGCACACTAACAACTGACTTTTGTTCTCTCGCTGCTGTGCGATCGAGACTTTCCCGCTGACGACTAATTGTTACCCCTTTTTCTCTCTTGCCCGAGTGCATTTGAGACCAAGCCATAGTTTTTCCCATAGGTTCCCGACCTTTGAAACCAGTTTGATTTCTCACTGCTGTATGAGAATACCCTATTTAGCCGTAGTTAGCCTGAACTACGTAAAGCTATGATCTTCCATGCAGTGTGGAAGTACGTAGGCACAAGACGCGAGGTCTTGGCGAGCCAATTTCCCTGTAGTCCCGAACTACGTTGACTCTGACTTTCTCTCTTGAGAATACGTAGGCATAGAGTGCGACGCTCTATCGAGTCAATTCCTTTCCGTTTAGATTTAGCAGCCGTAGATAGATTGTTTTTGCATCTTTTAGACAACCCAAGCAAGCGTGGATCCTGTCGAGTACGACGGACGTGAGGGGTGCTAATACCTTCCCCTTGCGTAACCGACTCCCGAACCCAGGTTTTGGTTGCGATGACCATACCTTTCCCGTTTTTTGCGAGGTTTACTTCGAGCGTTTTCTTTCCCTCCTTTGGGATAAATAACGCACGGTGGCGACTCTTCTGTCAGCCGGCGCCGATTTTCGCAGTAGCGATAATGACATTCTGGTTGTGCAAATTTATCTTGATAATATTATATTTGGTTCTGCTAATACTTCCTTGTGCAAGGAATTTTCTAAGTTAATGCAGACAGAATTTGAAATGAGTCTGATGGGAGAATTCAGGTTCTTTTTGGGAATTCAGATTGATCAATGTTTAGAAGGAACGTACATTCATCAGAGCAAATATGCAAGAGAACTTCTGAAGAAGTTCAACATGTCAGATAGTAAACCAGCTAAGACACCTATGCATCCTACATGCATTATGGAGAAAGAAGAAGTAAGTAAAAAGGTTTTTCAGAAGCTATATCGTGGTATGATAGGATCTTTTCTGTATCTAACTGTTTCTTGTCCAAATATTCTATTCAGTGTTTGTCTCTGTGCTAGTTCCCAATCAGATCCAAGGGAAACTCACTTAACAGTTGTTAAGAGGATCATAAGGTATCTAAAAGGAACAACTAACTTTGGCTTAATGTATAAGAAAACATATGAGTACAAGCTTTCTGGTTTATGCTAGAGACAAAATAGAAAGAAAAAGTACTTCTGGAAACTTTCAGTTTCTAAGTAACAACCTCGTCTCCTGGGCTAGTAAAAGACAAATAACCATTGCACTATTTACTGCAGAAGCAGAATACATCTCAGCATTAATGTGCAGCACTCAGATACTTTGGATGAAGAATCAACTAGAAAATTTTCATATATGTGAGAGTAACATTCTTATCTTCTGTGATAATACTTATGTTATATGCTTATCCAAAATTCCTATCTTGCATTATAGAGCTAAACATATTGAAATAAAACATCACTTTCTACGTGACTATGTTCAGAAGGGTGTTTTTCAATTAAAATTTATGGATACAGATTACCAGTGGACTGATGTTTTCACAAAACCCCTTATTGAGGATAAATTCGTATTCATTCTGAAAAATCTATTTATAAAACATTGTCCATAATGAGTAGATGAAATTTTTAATGTGTCAAGTCACCAGAACTTATGAGATAATATTCTGAAGATTAAGCAGATTATTTCTCTTTTATTTAATGATTTTCCGATTGATGATACTTCTATAAGTTAGAAGATGTCTTAGTTAGAAGCTTGTCTAGTCAGATACCTCTTGGTATTCTTGACATTGGAAACATCAAACGTGTTATTTTTTAACAGACGACTATGATTTTCTTGTAACACTTATCCAAAATCAAATTATATCTTACTGTTGAGAAGACGCCTCGAGCGTTGTATTTCATGAGACTAGGTTCAAGTATTTATTTCCTATCACTCCCACCTTTTCATAATCTAAAATCTTTTATAAATTCTCACATTCTCACTATCACACACTACGCTACTCTTTCACTTCCCACACTTTTTCTTAGAAACCCTAAAACCATTTGTGCTCCGAGAAAAAAACTCCATCTTCATCTTCAATGGATCTTCAGCAACAAGGAAATAAGTCCAGTATTCCAGAGACTCCTGCTATCACTCTCAACATGCTGGTAGACGGTCTTAACGTTCTCTTTGAAACCATAGTGTATTTCAAAAATCTAAAGGATAATGGGTGTGACCTTACCCAATCACTAGATTTTCGAGGATGGAACAGGTACTTTCAAAGATTGCAAGGACCCGCCTTTCCTATCTTGGTGAAAGATTTTTGGATACATACAACAACAACCAGAAATGTCATTGTCTCCTCTGTGTTTGGAAAACACATCATTATCACATAAAAGACTATATGTGATTTTATCTTTTATGAAGGACAGAGGCTGAGAATCCATAATGTTCAAGTTGATAAACAAAGGGAAGCAAAAGTCAATGAATCCATCTTCAAAGAAGGATCTGTTCTAGATTCTAAGAAAGATCCTTCATCTTCCTTCTTAAAATACCATTTAAGAGTTTGGTTCAAGATAATGTTGGGAAGTATTTACCACTGCCATCCTTCTCATTCTTCCGATTATATAAATGTGTCTCAAAAGTATGTTATATACTACCTTTTGAAAGGAAAAAGGATACATCTCGCAGTCATTTTATTCAGATTCCTAAGAGACTCAATAATGGCCTCAAGAACTGGATCTACCAAAAAGGTGAATCATATCCCTTACGGAAGACTAATTTCTAATATTTTTGTAGAGTTTGGAATTGTTGAAAGTTTATTAGTTGATGGACAGACTAATCAACTAGTTAAGCAATCTGGAAACATCTTCTGGGCTAAGAACCTGTTGAATATAAAGCTTATTAAAAAGATCTTTCATCGAGCTGCTCTACCAACTATTGATAACATTAATGCTATGAGGTTTCCAATTCCTGGATTTCCAATCTTCTTGTCGCGGTGAGATCATGATACCAAGCTACTGATTAACTTGAATCTTTAATTCTTAAGTTCACAACCGGACTTTAATTTATCCAAAAGGAAAGGTTTAAAGAAAGAAAAACCTATAAAAATGCAAAGCAAAAAGCAAGGCTTAAAGCTAAGAAAAAAGATCTAAAGGTTCGGGGGTTGGTTATGCCTAGGGTAGGTATTTCACATCCTAAACATCTGTAGTACTCTACAGAAATCTCTTGTTAATATTTGTGTTATGCTAAAGTTTTCTTGCTAAAGGGAAAGTGTTAAGGTAAAGATATAAAGTATATACAAAGTATGCTCTCCAAGACATCGCATCTCGTGCCTATGTATCCTGACGAGAATGGAATCAGAGCAATCATAGTTCCTCTGGTTAGGGGTGAGGAACTCTTGACTGTGGTCAAGGTTCCAAGGGGATGTAAGCATTCATAGGGAGTACTTACATGGAGTGCGGCGACTCCTGAATCTATGTTGAGATTTTTATGGTAGAGAATGTCCACGGCGGGACGCTAAACATGAGTACGGCGACTCAGATCCTAAGGGTAAGGTAAAAGGGTAAAAGAGGTCCACGGCGGGACGCTAAATAGAGCACGGCGACTCCAATCCTAAGGTTAGGATAAAGGAATAAATTGTCCACGGCGACTCAAATCCTAAGTTGCGAAAGGTAACAGGAAGTTAGTTGTTAGTGAGCTCGCCAAGATATCACATCTTGTGCCTACGTATTCTCGACGAGAAATCAGAGCGTTCGTAGTTCCCCTCACTAGGGTGGGAACTTCTTGACTGTGGTCAAGGTTCCAAGGGGAAGTAAATGTTTGCGGCGAGACACATACATAGAGTGTGACGACTCTAAATTAAGGGTTATGTTAGTAAGGAAGGAAATGTCCACGGCGGGACGACTAAATAGAGCACGGCGACTCTAAGTCCTATAGTTAAGGTTAGACTAAATATGACATGGCAGTCAACAGAGGGAATTATTTCCTTTGAAATGCATAAACGATCAAGTAAATTAAAAACCAAAAAGGGAGACGACATTGAGGATCGGGAATTAAACACAACATAAAGCAACAAGAATGAGATCAAACAATAAGATTAATGAAAAATGGAAATGGCAAAATTAAATTAAAAATAAAATCAAATTAAACCAAAATCAAATTAGTTAACTAACTAATCTACCTAAAAAAACTAAAATATGATTCTAACTAAACCTAAATTTAAATCCTAACTAGAAACTAAATTATTATTAAAACTAAATTAAAAAAATCTAATTAAAGCTAAATTGAAATTCTAATTAAAAACTAAACTAAATTCTAAAACTTAATTAAAATAGATTCTAAAAAGACTAATTAACTAAAAGGATAAGTAACTATATTCAAACTAAAACTTATTACTAAAACTAATTAAGGCTAATTAATTATAAATAATTAAACTAAAATCTTAAACCTAATTAAAACTAAACAAGGGTGTATATTACAAATAAAGGGTGCTAAAAGAAGGACTGACCCATGGTTTTATAAAGAATGTTTAACACATAATGGATATTAAATATAAAAAAATAAAAAATAAAATAAAATGAAATTAGGTCAGTAACGAAAGAACTGAAAGAACAAAAAACCTCTTCTTGCTAAACCTTCATTTTGGCTCGCTTTGCTTTCTCTGCTTCCTCGCTCACGAATTCGTCTTTCTCACTTGATTTCGTCTCCAAATCATGGCTCACTCACCTTTCTCATCTTCTCCGGTCTCTCTCCCAGTCTTTGTTCGTTTTGGGTTTCGTCCTGTTACGGCATGGTGGTAACGGAAGAAAGTGATACACGATGCGTCGAGGGTGGACGGACGATTGATGGATTTGTCGTTTGTTTGGTTCTGAAGTTGATAATGAAGATTTGGTTTTATGAGCTTTGTTTGATTGTATGATTTCACCTCATCTTCATCTCTTATGATTCTCGTTTGAACGATTTGAGGGTCCGTAATGAAGGTTTGAGTATTTTGAAGGTATTAATGGGATGTTGTGGTTTGTGAAATAATGTTTGAATGGAGTTTGTACGATGAAGAATGAAAGGTTCCTGGAAACAAGTATGGTGATGTTTTGTTGTTGTTGTTTTTGTTTCAGTGTCGAATGCGGTTGAGTGAAAGGCGGAGAATAGAGTGATGAAGGGTAGACCGTGATGGGAATCGTGGTGCGAAGGTGATGGTCGCAGTTTCGTGCGAACAGGGGCTTACGCGGTGGTGGTTTGATTTGAGAAGAAGAAGATTTATGTGGTTCTGGTGAGGAATTTTGTTTTTGTGTTGACCGGTGAAGATGGAAGAAAAATGAGGGAGATTAGTGGAGGCCGAAAGAGTATTGAAAGTCACAGAACTTTTTGATGAGAAGATCCTTTTTTCTGTTCCTTGTGAAGGTGTCTCTTCATGGATCCCCCCAAAAGGGTTTGTTGCTGTGTCTTTAAAACAAAAACCAGAAGGTTCCCCTCTTTTTGTCAAATGTTAACCAGCCTTTTTCATTGTTTGTGACAGGTTTTGGTCAAAGTTGCATAGGTTGATGCAGCTCAAGAATTGTGTCTAGTCATTATTTGAAACAAGATGCACATAGGCTTTGGTTTATGCAGGGATTTGCAATCTATTTCAGTGTATGCCCTTTTGTGAAGGGTAGCTGCAGTTTTCTGAGCTGGGAGCTTTATACCTTTTTAGTGCAAATAGCAAGATTCAAGATGGGTAATTTGTTTTGGAGTCTTGTGAGGATGTAGCAGATGGTAGCAGGGCCTCTATTGTTGCTTCGAAACCAGTTTTTTGGAGTTTTGTGGGAAGGGTCTTTACAGCACAATTAGAGTTGTTTTGGAGCATGGTATCGGCAATGGTAGCAGGGCCTCTGTTGTTGCTTCAAAACCAGTTTTTTAGAGTGTTATAGGTTTCACAGTTGATGATACAGAAAAAAGGACTTGTAATAATAAAATAAAAATAATAAAATAAAAATAATAATAATAATAACAAAATAAAAAGGATAAAAAAAAGATAATAATAAAAAGTGAATAATAACAAGTGAATAATAACAAGTGAATAATAACAAGAAATAAATGATAAATAAAAAGTAATAGTAAATAAATACTAAATAACAAAAATAACTTATAACTAGTAATGAACAAAAATAATAAATAATATAAATGACTATTAACAAATAATAATAAAATAAATAACTAATAATAAAAATTGTATAAAAAATAAAAAGATGATTCTACATTACAAATAAATCAACTAAATTTAAGCTAAATTAATTAAGAGAAAATATGATAAGAATACAAATTAAAATATAAACTAATTAAAAAATAATAACAACTATGCTAAAATATAAACTAAACTAAAATAACTACTAAAAACTATATATTAAAAACAAACAAAATAAAAATAAATAAATAAATAAATAAATAAATTCTAAGTAATACCTAAAATAATTATATATAAAAAAAGAAAAAAGAATTTAAAATAGGATGACGAAAATGGCCGACTTAGAATGATATGAAATGATCAAGGATCCAAGGGTAAAATTTGGGGTATGGTCGTTGCCCCTATTTAAATATCTTCACCGGATGACATGAGTGATGAAAATCCTCGTGAAATCATGGTGAAAGGTATTTAAATACAGATAACCAAAAATTTTGCCCTTAGATGCAATGACATGATATGCCATGGACAAAAGAAAAGACTATGTAATGCTGACATGCCATGAACTCTAATATAATGAAAATGATGAGATGCTAAAATGCAAACGGACACGAAAGTAAAACGGGACAGAGACAACACAACGAGTAACCACTCACTGGGGAAAGATAACAACACTAAGGAAGTGACAAACAACATCCATGAACGAGACTGGATGGAAAAGAGTTACAACATTCAGAATATCATCGAATGAGGTGAGGAGAAATCTGAGAAATATATCAGGGACAAAGAAACAAACATCAGAGACATTCGGAAGAACATCGAATGAACTCGGAAATACACCAGAGATACTCGGAAAAACATCGAATAAACTCTGGGATACATCCAGAAACAAAATGAAGACATCTAGAAGAGCATTAGACGAATACAAAGATTCTGAAGGTACATCTGACACATTTAGAAGAGCACTAAATGTACAAGAAAAGATTTGAAGACATATCTGGAAGAACATCAGATAAGCAACAAAGAGGTTCTGGAAGAACATCAGAACGTAAACTCAATCTGGAAAAACATCAGAAAGAGAAACAAATTCAGAAAAACATCGGATAGATTCTGGAAAAACATCAGAATAAAGACTCAATCTAGAAAAACATCAGAGAGAGAAACAAATCCGGAAAAACATCGGATAGATTCTGGAAAACCATCAGAATCGAAGGAAAATATCTGGAAAACCATCAGATAAAATCTGGAAGAAACATCCGAACAGAGACTCAATCTGGAAAACCATCAGAAAGAGAAACATATCCGGAAAAACATCATTCTGGAAAAACATCATAATCAAGGTAAATATTTGGAAAACCATCAGATAAGTTCTGGAAAAACATCAGAACAAAGACTCAATCTGGAAAAACCATCAAAAAGAGAAATAAATATCTGGAAAACCATCAGATAAGTGTTTGAAGAACATCAGAACAGAGACTCAATCTAGAAAACCATCAGAAAGAGAAACATATCCGGAAAAACATCGGATAGATTCTAGAAAAATATCAGAATCAAGGTAAATATCTGGAAAACCATCAGATAAGTTCTGGAAAAAACATCAGAACAAAGACTCAATATGGAAAAACCATCAAAAAGAGAAATAAATATATGGAAAACCATCAGATAAGATCTGGAAGAACATCAGAACAAAGACTCAATCCAGAAAACCATCAGAAAGAGAAATAAATATCTGGAAAACTATCAGATAAGTTTTGGAAGAACATCAGAACAAAGACTCAATCTAGAGAAACATCAGAGAGAGAAATATATCCGGAAAAACATCGGATAGATTCTGGAAAAACATCAGAATCAAAGGAAATATTTGGAAAACCATCAGATAAGTTCTGGAAGAACATCAGAACAAAGACTCAAACTGGAAAAATATCAGAGAGAGACAAACAAAGGTGACATTCAAGAATAGTGTTGGATAAAAGGGATACCAGACATCCAATAATGGCTTTTAATGAAAGGTATAATCATAATAAATAGTATTGGGTGTATATAGGAATAGACATATCCGAAAGAACAATCGGGTAAGAATTGTCATATCTGGAAGAATATCAGATAGACACGACACAAACTGTTTGGTAGGTGCCAAGTGAGTTGGACTTTGACCACAAGGTAAGACGCAGATAAAACATGAACTCGGGAGAAATGAAAATGAGGATGAAACACTCATGATATGTATATGAATACGAATTATGCTATGATATATGATCAAATACAAATGAATATGCCGACGACAAGGCTCGACTCTTTTGGTGAGATGACAAAACTGGAAGAACTGATTCCTTAACACGGAGATCATTGTCATTCTACTTAGGGACCCAAGATGTTACTGCTGAGCACATCTCTGCCACACTGGTAAACTGTATCAGGTGATGATCCTTGTAGGAAGGATGGGGAGCTGCTTGAAGATTCTTTAAGTAAATTGCCCCAGATTAGCTGACTGTTATAAATGAATTGATAATTGCTTCAGCTTATCTGATTCTTAAAAATGACTTCTTTATTGTACCCTCAAAAGGCTTGCCCCAGTCTGAGTCTTGAAAAATCTTCTGAGTAAATCAATTCTGAGAAGGATTTGCCCCTGACAGGATCACTTGACCAAGTTTCTCAATGTTTGAAAATTCCTTGTGAGGAAAGCCAGTTTGCAAACAAAAGTGTTCATACAAACATGGTAATGCAAAGTTCATGCAACTTTTGAAATCAAAATCATTTTTTGAAAGATGTAAAAATAAATGAGCCATTGGTCAGAACACGGCGGTTCAAGACACTCAAAGTTTAAAGCAAATGTGTACTGCCAAAATAGTTGATTTGCAAAAATCTTTTGGAGTCAGTTTACGCAACCTTGTTGTAGTATGCTTTCAAAATAACCTTGCTTCAGTTAGGTCTTTTGAGGGTTGTAACGTGGCCTGGTTCACGGTTTAAGAAACAAAGGATAAAGGCTCAAAGTTTATTTGTGCCCACCCAATCTACGTGATGGTCTTCAGTCCTACGTTCAGCTAACTCAGAATATACACTCAGGTTCCTATAGGAATTGCACTGATTATAGCCATGATGATGGTTCAGAAGTCCAAGGACTTCTTGAAAAGGCAGTCACTGCTTCTTTACAACATTTGGTTGTTTTGACATTGAGGATTTTCAAGATGAAGGGTTTAAAGATCTCCTCTTTTATTATCCCTAACTTTTGCCTGTAATGTTTCTTTTAAAGCTTACAGTCAACGGGATGCCCCAGTTTTGCATAAGTCACCTTCATAGGTTTTGACTTAGCAGGCTTTTTCTTTTGATTTTTTTTTGAAAGAAAGTGACTGCCTGACTTAAACGATCACGTGAACCATCATCGGCTTTTGACTTGGAAAACATCTTCGACACTTACTTGTGGTGGCAAAGGAAAACTTGTGAATGCAACCTTTATATGAAGGGTGTATTGCAGGAAAGCACAACCAAGTTAACTGAGAAACTACTCTGCCCCAGGTTCAGATTTCGAGTTTTTTGCAAAGAAAGAAACTCCAACTTCTAGGCTCGAAGGGGTTAACTAGGGAATAACTTCCTTATTTCTCCAGTGTTTGGGAGTTAAAACAATACCTTACATCATCAGCAAAGTTTGATTGAAAGCATACAAACAGAAGTTATGGGTATAATGTTTTCATCATCCTCCCTCAAATATTTGCATGTCAAAAGTTTGAACAAAAAGGTGCATATTTTAAAAGATAAAGCGTAAAGATGCAAATACTAGACAAAATGAATTGAATTGAAAGTTGCAATGCTCATTTCATTAACAAAAGTACAAACATAATATGAAGGCAAACAACTTAAACAAAATGAAGGAAAATACAAACAACGAGAAACAAAAGGCCTAGTGACTAATCAGTACAAAGATGAGTCATCCTGTCTGAAACACTGGCGTTTGAGAAGATAGTCTGCTGAAGTCGGACTGAAGCTTCACTTTTGATGTGCTGGCAAGGGATTGTTCTGGACATTCGGATGACTATCCTTAAAATCAAGGATTCCAGCCCTAACCAACTCACGCACTTTGGCTTTCAATGCATAACAGTGCTCCAAGTCGTGTCCTGGGGCACCCTCATGGAAAGCACAGTGGAGATCAGCTCTAAATCCAGCTGGAGGAGGATTAGGAGGTTGCAAAGCCTTTGTAGTGATTAGCCCTTGTTGAACCAGGTCAGGATAAAGTTCTGTGTATGTCATGGGAATAGGATCAAATTGATTCCTATTACGATACTGATTCTGTCCAACAGTTGGACGCTGAGGAATCTGAGCTGGTTGTGGAGCAGCAACAACATGATGATCAATAAACTGGGGTCTAGGGCGAGGCCTTCTCACTTCAGCCATGACGGCGTTGGTCTGATCCTCTTTTTTCTTATGGAAGGTCCCAAAGGATTTCTTTGCACCATTAGAAGATTCAGCAGCTTTGGATACCTTACCATTTTTCAATCCTTCTTCTAGCCTTTGGCCAATAGTCACCAGATCTGTAAAGCTTGAAGAGACACTCCCAATCATCTATTCCCAATAGAAAGGAGACAAAGTATCCATGAACATTCCAGTTAGCTCCTTCTCTGCTAAAGGGGGTTCAACTTCGGAAGCTAACTCTCTCCAACGCTGAGCGTACTCTTTGGATGACTCTCTCTCATTTTGAGACATATTTTGAAGTTGACGGTGATCAGGAGCCATGTCCAGATTGTATTTGTATTGCCTCATAAAAGCGTTGGTAAGATACTAGAAGCAGTGGACGCTGTTGTGCTCTAAGTTCATATACCACTTGAGAGAAGCACCACTCAAACTGTCTTGAAAGCAATGGATGAGCAGCTTCTGATTGTTGGTGTAAGCCATCATCCTTCGGAAGTACATGACCAGATGGGCTCTTGGACATTGTAACCCGGTGAACTGACTTTAAACAATGTTGCGGATAGCAAGAGTCGCCACCGACTTTTATTTTATCCATAAGGAAAGGTTATAAAAGAACAGGAAAGACCTTAGAGAATATTTTGGGTCCGGGGGGTAGGTTATGAAAAGGGAAGGTATTAGCATCCTTTTCATCCATGGTTATCCATGGGCTCTTAGGTACTTAAGCTCACTTTTGAATTGTTTTGAAATTGTAGTGTGTGAATAGAAAATTTTCAGAATAGTTAATAAATAATCCATGTAAGGATGTGAAAAAAACTTGTTTGAAAATTTTGTTGGAAATTTGTTTAGGTGTGAAAAAGTTTTGAAGTGAGCAAGTATCTAGGAGTAGCCTACCCTAATGTTTTAAGGTCTTTCTTATTCTTTATCTTTTCCTTAGTAAGACTATCCCTACTATAATGGAGTAGGTAGTCCTTACTTTGGATGTTAAGGGACATGTGAGGGACAATTGGATTTTTGAAAGCCATTGTGGGGTGTAATAAGCAAACTGGAGGGACTATCATCATTTTTCGAAAGGGACTCGATTCGTAAAGGCAACCATAAGGGACTTTGATGATTTTTTTATTTGAGGGACTTGCTTTATACACCCCACTTAACCATTATTCGTAGGCAACTTGAGGGATATCCTTAGGAAGTGAGACGGCGATTAAAATCGACTTACGTGTGTGACGTGTTTATTTTAATTATCTTTATTTAAAAGTGATCTAAATTTATTTTAATATTACATACATGTTGTTACACTCCCTAATTACTAACCATAATAATAATTAAATAATTAAACAACTTTACATCCAAGAAACAATTACAAAATAATAAGCAAAATAATTAAATAGCAAAGATAAATAAAATATAAATAAGCAATAATAAATAATAAAGGGGGTTAATTCTAAGTTTACTCGGCAAGACATCGCATCTTGTGCCTACGTATCCTTACGGGAGTGGAATCAGAGTAATCGTAGTTCCCCTCAATAGGGAGGTTAGAAACTTCTTGACTGTGGTCAAGGTCTCAAGGGGAATAAACGCATCTTAAGGACACGCTTACGTGGAGTGTAGAAACTCCAAATCTCTACGTTGAAATGTTAAGTTGTAATTAGGGTTAAATTAGGGATTCCACGGCGGGAAACCCTAAAATGAGCGCGGCGGCTCTTTGACCTAATGCTAAGGGTAAAATTGTAATTTTGCCTGCGGCGAGGCATTTGTGAAAATTAGGGTTTGTAGTTTGTAGTTTTGAGGATTTGAAATTGAATGTGTGAAGTTTTACGGACTATTGGCGCGGCGGCCAAACAGTTAGACCTAACCTTCGGATGTGTGCAATGTGACAGAAATAATAGTAAACGCGTGAGATAATTGAATCATGCAAACAGAGAGATAATGTCATAATTTAAACCATGCAAGCAGAAATTTAAAGGCAGAATTTAAAGAGCGATTGTTAAGTTCGCGAGGTTACATGAGAAGAGCAGATACAATATGATAATGAAATTTGAATTGAACAATAATAAAATAAAATAAATAACGGTTCTAGTTATTATTTAAAAAAAAAAGATTTTAGTTATTATTTTAAATTTATCTAAAAAAAAGTTTTTCTTAAAAATAATAGGTTTTCATATTAATTTGGAAAAGATGTTAATGTTATTTATTTTAAAAAACAGATTTTTATATTATAACAAATTTTAATAAATTAATGATAACAATAATAATAATAATGGTAATAATAATGATAATAATGATAATAATAATAAATAATGATAATAATAATAATAATAATAATAATAATAATAATAATAATAATAATAATAATAAAGCAATAATGAATTTTAAATGTGCCAAATAACCCAACAATGTTGCTAACGCAGAAATGCGCTCATCGCAACCAGATCTAAATCGGACGAAACAAAATTTATCGCAAAGAAAAAGAAATTAAGCAAAAAATAGTATTATTGCTCACACAAAAATGCGATCATCGCAACCAGATCGAACTAACACAAATGTCACGCGTCATGCACACAAATGTGCAAACATCGTATCGACATAATTCGATCAAAAATCTTATATATATAAACTCTAACAATTTAAAAATTATATATATATAAACGTAACAGTAATAGATAAAGAAAAAGAAATAACGGTAATAGATGAAGAAAAAGAAATAACGGTAAAAGATGAAGAAAAAGAAACAACAGTAATAGATGAAGGAAAAGAAATAACGGTAAACGATGAAGAAAAAGAAATAACGGTAATGGATGAAGAAGAAAACTAAATAACGGCAAACGGCACTCACTCCTCTTAGGTTTTTTTCTTCTCTCCTCTTTTCCAACAAGGCAACACATGTATATATAGGGAACAAATTAGGGTTAACACCAAATTGTCAATAATGTCCCTAAAGCCCATTTTAAAGCCCAAACTAAATAATTAGTTAAGAAAAAATAAAATTTAAATAATTTAAAATACTTAAAATAAAAACTAATAATCCTATTGATTCCTAAAATAAAAAATATTATAAAAAGAACAAAATTTTTTTCAATATTTTTTATTTTATGATTTTTTGGATATTTTTATGAATAATTTAGAAAAAAGTGAAAAAAAATAATATTTTAAAAAATGATTTAATTAAAATACGAAAATAATAATTAAATAATAATAAAAAACTATTTTTGTTATTTTTTTAATGAAAGATAGAAAAATTTAGAGTAAAAATAATAAAAAACAAAAAAAAGTGACAAAGGTGAGATTCAAACTCTCAACCTCTCACACTCATAACTCCTTACACATGTCCTCCTGCCAATTGTGCCATTTTTACTTTTTAGAAAAAAAATGCATGCCATATGATATTTACCTGCAAAAAGTCAAACGACTACACAAATTTGTTAGTAATTGATTAAATGCAATGAAATGCGACGACAAATCTTAGGGCAAAATTTGGGGTATTACAATTATTATGATAATATTTCTCACCCAACCTCTCTTTGATGTTGGCAAAAAAAAAATCATGAAGTTTGACTTTGGTTTGACCACAGTTGACCTCAGTTTGACCTTTTAACTGCATTGACTGCTTTTGACTTATCTGATCATCTGACTGAGCAAACTTTTGAGAAAAGTCTTGAAACTTGACATGGGGGTTCTTATACACATATAAGATGTTATGAAGCTCACTTGAAGTCTTGGAAGTCCATTTAGCCTGATTAAAGTCAAAACCCTAGTTTTGGATGCACTGCTTAGGAGGTGCATTGTCTGAGGGAATTGTCAACTCTTCTGACCAATTATGAATTTTGTGAACCTTGTGAACCTTCTTGGAACACAAAGTCTTGTATTGTGAGGGCAAATTTTGGGGTGCAACAGCTGCCCCTGTTCAATTTTCTGAAACCTGAGGGGTTAGATTGGTATATTTGCCAGTCGTAACCTGGAAGGTTGAAGGGGATTGAACACAAAAGCCCAAAAATTTGCACTCACCAGTGCATGGAGTGATATTGATGGTTGGTTGAACATGATTGAGTGGGCTTAAAGATGCCACTAGGGGAAAGTTCTTCAGTAGTATGATGAGAACTGTCAGGAGTCTGGAGTAATACTGATGTAACAGCATGTCTTCATGAGGATAGAGCAATCAATAATGATAACCCTAAAGCAGTCTTGAAGTGATAGATCTGACCTCAGGAGGATAGAGCAATCAATAGCTCTAAAGCAGTCTTGAAGTAATAATGGCTTCAGGAGGATAGAGCAATCAATAGCTCTAAAGCAGTCTTGAAGTAATGATTTCAGGAGGATAGAGCAATGAATAGCTCTAAAGCAGTCTTGAAATAATAACGTGATATGTCTTCAGAAGGATAGAGCAATCAATAGCTCTAAAGCAGTCTTGAAGTAATGATTTCAGGAGGATAGAGCAATGAATACTCTAAAGCAGTCTTGAAATAATAATGTAATTTCAGGAGGATAGAGCAATCAGTAGCTCTAAAGCAGTCTTGAAATAATAATGTGATATGTCTTCAGAAGGATAGAGCAATCAATAGCTCTAAAGCAGTCTTGAAGTAATAATGTGATATGTCTTCAGGAGGATAGAGCAATCAATAGCTCTAAAGCAGTCTTGAAGTAATGATTTCAGGAGGATAGAGCAATGGATAGCTCTAAAGCAGTCTTGAAATAATAATGTAATTTCAGGAGGATAGAGCAATGGATAACTCTAAAGCAGTCTTGAAATAATTAGATGGCTTCAGGAGGATAGAGCAATGAATAGCTCTAAAGCAGTCTTGAAGTAGTAATATGACCTCATGAGGATAGAGCAATGAACAGCTCTAAAGCAGTCTTGAAGTAATAGGATGATTTCAGGAGGATAGAGTAATCAGTAACTCTAAAGCAGTCTTGAAGTCATGAGAGGCTATCAGGAGGATAAAATAACCCTGAGGTTACAATAAAGCAGTCCCAAAGTAATAAGAAGCTCATCAGGAGGATGAAGTAACCCTGAGGTTACAATAAAGCAGTCCCAAAGATCATAAGCTTGTTTGTTGGATAATTAACCTGAAAACAAGGTAGCATTCTGTATAACAACATTAGTTTATGCTTTATGTATGCATGTATGACATGATGCACTTAGGTAATGTACTATAGACATATATGTTATGGTATGATGTAAATGATGTATGTATGCTATGACACTGCTGGAAGTGTCTGGATATCCTTGTATAACAACTGCTGGCCAAGGAAAATAAATCCCGATTCGTTGTTGAAGAATACATAACCCTCCGTCTGCTGGGGATAACAAGGTATAGATAACCTCCCGTTGTTGGGGATAACAAGGTATAGATAACCTCCCGTTTTCGTTTGATAGTAGGATCAGTATAACATCCCGTCTTCGTTCATCGTGCCCTTATTGGAAAGTAATTTCCCGTATATCCGTATGAGGATAAAAGAGATGGATATAAATTCCAGGGGAGATTAGACTTTGTGAAAATGGATTAGTCCTACTGATGGTTTGTAACTGTCTTGTAAAGATGAACCGGCGAAGCTTCGTTGGAATCCTTCCCTCGTTCGTCCTTAGTAAATACTATTACTGCATTTTCATGCATTTCTGGTAAACATCAATCATATTAAAAGCATACATGCATTTCTGGTAAACATCAATCATATTCAAAGGCATACATACATTCAAACACAACCAATGGACGTTTCGCTTATGTAAATAGGGTAAAAGTAAATCTGGATTCAAAAGATGGAATTTATTTATATCAAAAGTGACCCATACACGGGTAAGTTTGTACAAGGAGACATAAACCCTAGTAAGAGAATTTTGTCATGAAGTTTTACAAAAAGAATCAGCTATGTGGGAAATAATCCTATTGAGTTTCAATTCTACTATTGCCACTCAAGTATCTCATCTTCTTGCTGTTGAGACGGAAACGATTGGATTGAGCTTTATCTGTTTGAGCTTGAGTAAGTAGTACAACTGGTTGCGGTTTCATGAGTGATCCAAACGAGACATAGTCATACGCTTTAATCCCTAACTTTTGCCTGGATTGCCCTTTCAGGTTTTCAATCCACCGGGATACCCTTTTTTGCCCAAGCCGCCTTTTCAGGTTTTCGACTTGCCGGGTGTACATCTTTTTATATATATATCCCTAATTTTTGCCCAAACCCTTTTGGTTTGCCGGGATGCCCTTATTTTTGCCTAGGCCTGTCAACCTAGCGGGTCTCTTTTTATGCGTAGTATTTTTTAACTATGTCTGCGTTTACAGGTTGTGGGAAGTCTTCACCATCCATTGTAGTCAGTATCATGGCACCTCCTGAGAACACTGTCTTGACTACAAATGGTCCCTCATATGTTGGAGTCCACTTGCCCCTTCAGTGTCAATCTCATTGCAGTATGCAGGCTTCTCAAATCTATCAATGGTAATCTTGGGAGCTTCATCATCCCCAGCTTATCTCAAACATAGATGCCATGGTGGCCAATGCGTCTGCCAACTGATTCTCTCTTCGTGGAATATGTCCAAAAGTAATCTCTTTGAAATGTGAGATCAAAGACAACACATGTTCTCTGTAAGGAATGAGATTATCATGCTTTGTATCCCAATCTCCTTTAATCTGACTTACTACCAGAGCTGAATCTCCATACACCTCAAGGAACTGAATCTTCATATCAATAGCAACTTGCATACCCATGATACATGCCTCATACTCAGCCATGTTATTGGTACAATAGAAACAAAGTCTGGCAGTAATCGGGGTATGACAACCTTCAGGGGAACTAATCACAACACCAACACCATTACCATGTGCATTGGAGGCACCATCAAAAACCATAGTCCATCGGGATCCTTGTTCAGGTCCGTCATATTGTCCAGGTTCTTTGGTAACAGACATAATGTCTTCATCAGGGAACTCAAAATTCATTGACTGGTAATCATCTACTGCTTGATGAGCCAAATGATCAGCAACAACACTCCCCTTAATGGCCTTCTGAGTAGTATACTGTATATCATATTCCGTCAAGATCATTTGCCATCTTGCAATTCTTCCGGAGAGAGCAGGTTTCTCAAATATGTACTTGATTGGATCCATCTTCGAAATCAACAAGGTAGTATGGGTCAACATATACTGTCTTAGTCGGCGAGCAGCCCATGCCAAAGCGCAGCAAGTTTTCTCGAGCAGTGAGTATCTTGTTTCACAGTCGGTAAACTTTTTGCTAAGGTAGTATATTGCCTGCTCTTTTCGACCAAACTCGTCATGTTGCCCCAATACACAGCCCATTGAGTTGTCTAATACTGTTAAATACATAATCAAGGGTCTTCCATCAACTGGTGGCATTAAAATTGGAGGTTCTAGCAAATATCTCTTGATTTCATCAAAGGCAGTCTGGCACTCATCATTCCATTCCATCATCTGATCTTTCTTCAACAACTTGAAGATTGGCTCACAGATGGTAGTTAATTGGGAAATAAATCTTGCAATGTAGTTCAATCGTCCCAAGAAACCTCTAACCTTCTTCTCAGTACGGGGAGCTGGCATCTCTCGTATAGCTTTCACTTTTGCAGGATCCACTTCAATACCTTTTCCACTGACAATGAAACCCAAGAGTTTTCCAGATCTAACTCCAAAAGTACACTTGTTTGGGTTCAATCTCAACTTGTATTTCTTCAACCTCTCAAACAACTTGTGCAGATGATCAAGATGTTGCTCTTCATTCTGAGATCTGGCTATCATATCATCCACATATACCTCTATCTCATGATGAATCATATCATGAAACAAAGCCACCATAGCACGCTGATATGTTGCCCCTGCATTCTTCAAACCAAATGGCATTACCTTATAGCAAAAGGTGCCCCACTGTGTCACAAATGTTGTCTTCTCCATATCTTCAGGTGCCATCTTGATTTGATTGTAACCAGAGAAACCATCCATAAAAGAGAATACCTTATGCTGAGCAGTGTTGTCTACCAGGATATCAATATGAGGAAGTGGAAAGTCATCTTTAGGGCTAGCCTTGTTCAGATCTCTGTAGTCTACACACATACGTACCTTACCATCTTTCTTAGGAACTGGTACCACATTTGCAACCCACTGAGGATAAGAAGTTACGGCCAAGAACCCTGCACTGAACTGTTTCATTACCTCTGCTTTGATCTTTTCTGACATTTCAGGACGCATACGACGAACCTTCTGCTTCTTTGGACGACAATCTTCTTTCACTGGCAAACGGTGAACCACAATGTCTGTATCCAACCCTGGCATATCTTCATAAGACCAAGCAAAGATCTCCACATAGTCACGTAGCATCTGAACCAACCTGCTCTTGACACTGTCCTCTAAATCAGCCCCTATCTTGACCTCTTTTCTGTTTTCTTCAGTTCCCAGATTCACAACTTCGACTGGCTCTTCATGTGGCTGTATAGCTTTCTCTTCTTGTTGTAACAACCTAGCAAGCTCCACAGGTATTTCACAACCGTCCTCGTTTCCGTCTTCAGTTTGATAGATCGGATTCTTGAAATTGTAATTGGCAATAGTAGAACTGTTATCAACTGGATCCAGAGTGGATGAGGATCTGCATTTTAGTGGCGTGGGTGTGTGTAAGAACACATAGCTGATAAAGCAAAAATAAAAGAAAAAGAAAGACAAGGAACACAATATTTACGAAAACGAAACGTCCACTGATTTTATTGAATGAAGTATGCAAATGAAATGACAACCCGTAACAAGCACACCATTGTGCCCCGGGTAAGGCACATGGCTTGAAAGTTTTAATTGTTCCAGAAATTATAAATTTAAAAACATAACACAGTAATAGTATTTACTCCTGACTAAAGGAGATAGGGATAACATCTTCAGCTGTCCAATTATTGAGTCCAGCACCCACAGTAGGAAAAATCCATGCCTCCAAGTTGTAGTCTTCATCTTGATCTCCCACAGCATTGATAATCCCTTGATTGGTGATACGAACAGCACGGGCACGACGGACAGCCTTCTGGGACTCTGCAGTGAAACCCAAACCAACCTTGTCAGACTTGTATGGAATATCAGGAAGCTGACCCCAAATAGTACAACCACCTTCTTCCACCACAGCTTTTGCATCATTGAGGGAGGCCATTGCCATTGTTGGAGGGTTTCTGATGACCACAGGAACCTTCTTCACAGCAGGAGGAGTCACACTATCCTTAACAGCCCAGGGAACCACTTCAAATGACTGACATGGAGTTTCAATGTATTCACCTTCTACTTCCAGATACTTGAAAGTGTTTACATGGCTGACAAAGTATTCTTCCTCTCCAAAGACAGTAACAACTTTTCCATTCACCGGATATCTCAACTTTTGATGTAATGTGGAGGTCACAGCACCTGCCCCATGGATCCAGGGACGACCAAGCAGACATGAGTACGAAGGACGAATATCCATCACATAGAATGTAGCAGTGAACACCTGAGAGCCAACCTTAATTGGAAGATCAATTTCCCCATGCACTACTCTTCTAGAACCATCAAAAGCCTTTACCACAATATTACTGGGCTTCAGTACCGTATCTTCAGGACTCAGCTTGTTCAGGACTTCCTTAGGCAACACATTCAGAGAGGAACCATTGTCTATCAGCACATGAGACAGGGTAGTGCCCCTGCATTCAATTGAAATATGCAAGGTGTAACACCAATTTTATTTATTTAGTCATTTTGGTGTTAATTTAATTATTTTATGTTGGTGTGCCCTTAGGTGGGGTGTGTTGGTATATGATTGGTGAGTACCCTTGATATGTAAGGATCATTGGTGGTGTGGAGATAATAATATAATAATTAATAGTAATATTGGTGGTATTATTATTATTATTATTATTATGATTATTATTATTAGTATGAATATTATTATTGGGATTAGAATAATTAAAAGGGAAATAGAATATGAGGGGTTAGGAGAGTTACGATACATTTTAGAAAATTGAGAAAAAAGAGCGATAGAAAGAGAGAAGAGGAAAGAACGAGGAAAGTGAAAAAGAACGAAGGAAAAAGGGAACGAACAACGGAAGAGGAAGGAGAAGGCCAAGAGACCAATTCTAGGAGGAATTCTATCGATCGACCAATTGTCAAGGTAAGGGGGGAGAAATTTGATTGGGAATGGTTTATACATGTATAGGATAGAGGGGATTCCTTAACCCCGTAGGAATTTATCGTTATATAAAGTTTTATATTGGCATGCTATGATTATTGTTGATGTTGGGGGATTGATGAATGCTGATGATGCATTTTGGGGTATATATATATATATGGTGATGATAGTAACTGTAATGTTGAGCCATTTTGTTGGATTGTTGATGTTATTGTAGTATTAATCCATTTTGTTGGATTGTTGATGTTACTGTAGTGTTGATAGTAACTAGGAATATAAAGCTGATGAGATTATGTGTTGTTACCGTAGTGTTGGCAATGACCATGATTATAACTTTGGGAAAGTTATATATAGTGTCGTTAATGACTATGGTTAGGACCTTGGTGAGATTCAGAGTGACTCTGAAGTGTCGGTAATGTACCGTAATGTCGGTTCTAGAGTAGAAATTATAGGATAATTGGTAAGTATAATATCTATTGGCATGTTTGTGATTGTGGATTGATGTTGATGAATTATTGATTTTGGTGTATAGGCTGAGGTGTTGGTTTAGGGAGGTTCTGAGTAACCTTAGAGACTTTTGGTGAGATGTCTGAATTGGTCTCGTGTGATCCTTCTAGCCTTGCTGTAGTGTGAAAATGATGAGTATGGGATATAACTTGTGTACTTGGTGATAGTACGCGTTTCCCTTAATATTGTTGGTGAGCAATTAGTTAATGTATATGTGTGTAGTGATCAGTAGGATCGTGTATCCCCGAGTGGGGGGGGGGGACGTAGTTATATCCGGTGTGATAGTATGAATTCGTTTACTATCTGATTGATTTATATGGTGTTGGTGTAATATATCTATACATATGCATTGTTGTATGATGATATGATCAGGAGGATCGTGTGCACTTAGCGTGCCAGAATATAATAATTATGCATTGGTGTCTTGCATATCATGGTGTTTTGGTGGGATGAATCATGTCTCAGGAGGAGCGTAAGTGATTCATCCGTACTCCTTTGTGGAGAATGGTGGGGGATAGATCATGTCTCAGGAGGAGCGTAAGTGATCTATCCAGGTTCGATTGAATGAACCAATGAGTCGGTACCGCATGCATGGTGTTGAGTTGCATTTTGCATTATAATATGTTATATTGTAATTTGAACAGTAGGTTCGTTGTGTGGCGTTGTTGGGGTGAATATTGGTGTTGGTGTATTGTACTACCTTATTTACATGTACTACATTACCATTATATTTTTGATCATGATTTCTCACCCCTTTGTTGTTGTTGTGTCTGTACTTCTCCGGAAGTACAGATAATTCAGGTACTTAGATAGCTTGGATGGTGGTGTGCCAGTCGAGTCTAGGATGCTCTGATACGTAACACGGGATATGGGTGCTTTAATTGTTTTATGTCAAATTTGTTGTAATCCTGTGACGTATCACATTTTTAGTGAATTATAATAATAAAGATTTTTATGAAATCTAGCGGATGGCCGAGAATGTTGGAATAATGTTTTCCGCTGTAATATTTTTGAAAAGGATGAATAAAGTATTTTTATAAAAATTTGGTGATGTGATATCCCACTATTTTGGTGAAGAACTCTGATGTTTATTTATAATGTTTATATTTTATTTAATTTGGGAAGTGGGGTGTTACAATTGGTATCAGAGCAGGTCGGTCCGTCCGGCCAGTGTTGTTGAGTCGAGTTGAGTTTGTCCTTTAGGATGGAGTTGAATATCTTTTAACCTAGTGTTGTGGTTTAAATCCCTAGTATGCGGCATGTGTGTGAAAACACTGTCGGTACATATTGTTGTCTAACTTCGTTGGCAGAAGAGGAATGATTCCAGTGGGGGAGAAGTTTGTATTTCTCCGGAATGCTACGGTGTGGTGGCTTAGTATGTTGAGGAATGCTATCATAGTTTGGTAAAGAGGGTTTGTACCCCATCATGATTTCGGCTGTCTATTAACAAATTGAGGAACTGATCACCCTTAATCTCTTGTTAATAGTGGACAGGATTGTGTTGGATGGGATAGACGCGTCTTGCAAGCTTGGGTAGCGTAAACAGTGAATAGTCTCGAGTTAAGCTAAATGCTTAAGGGATTATTTTGAGGAATTTGGCGTAAGACGGTGTTGAAGTGTCTATTTTGACTGAAACTTCGAATGAGAAGGAAAGTGAGAAAAATTGGGATTTGTCAATTATTCGCGATTGCCGGAGGTTTCCAGATGAGGTAGGTGATTTACTATCAGAGTGTGAAGTAAAGCTCACACGTTGCCTTTGTTGTTGGAACGAGTCTGATATTAGTGACTCCATATGGTGTGTTTTCGTTGGGATTGGAGAAGTTGAAGAGTCAACTTGAAGATCTGCCGGAAGAGAAGTTCTTTCGTTTGAGTGTATTACCGTAAGGTGCGCCAATTTTGTTGGTTAAACAGACAGAGGGTTTTGTGAAGCCTTGGGTGAACTATAAATAAGTGGACAAGGTGACTATCAAGGATAGGTGTTCGCTTCCAAGAACTAATGAGTTGATGGAGCAAATGATCGAAGGATGTGATTTCCGTAGTCGTGAGATCTTGAGTAGAGTTGTTGTGGTTGTGGTATCAAAGATCGATGGTTGTATCACAACGGGAGGCCCCAAGACCTACTGTTGAGATTAGAAGTAATCGGGCTTTAAAATATTCAAAAGATTGAAAGTGTGTTGGATGGCCTCCTAAGTATAAAATTGTTGTTGTACGTCGAATTCCGGGATTGCAGCTTTTTACGGAATCGAAATCGGACACTCGGAAGTCGGGTAACGGTCGAAAAGAGGATTTTGGGACTGTCATGTTCGCCTGGCGAGCATACTGGCGAACGTTCGCTGCGGTGTTCGCCTGGCGAAGGGGTCCTGGGCAGAAAATGTTATTCTGGTGTTTTTGCCGTAACGGGAGAACCGTAACTCGGAATGACGCGCGATTCGAAGCGTTGGAAAGCTATTGAAATTATCTATGAGATGGTGAAGTATTGACATGGATTTAAGCTATTTATTGATGAAGTGTGTTTGAATGTTGTGGTAAGGACGGGCGGTACGGTACGTGTTCCCGCCATAACTCACAACTTGTTTGTCCATTTGGAATGGGATCTTCTTTAATTATTTATATAAGGCGTTGGTTGTGATAATAAATGATATTTTAAGGTATTCGAAGAGTATAGAGGATTATGTTGAGCATAAGGAACTGGAGTTATCAGTGTTGGAAAAAGAGCGGTGATATACTTCCGTAAGGAAAGTTCTGCCGAATCCGATAAAACTAATTGTGGTGTTTGTGATGCTTGTTGATATAATTAGGGGATTTACTAAAGACAACTTCAGCGAGTTTCAATTATGCAAAAGGCAACTTGAAGTATATAAGAGAAATCATCCGACCAGTGATTTAGAGTTGGTTACTATTGTGGTTGTACCGGAACCGGAGGCTTCGAAAGTTCAGACTGAGATCGGAGATGTTTGGTGATCTTAAGAGTTTAAGGTGTTTGTTTAATTTGATTAAGACGAATGTGAGGCATAGGAAATAATTGGGACTTCGGAAGGAGTACGACTTCGAGTTGAATTACCATTCGGGTAAAGTGCATGTGGTAGATGATGCGGTGAGTTGGAAATGTCTGCGTATACCGAAGTTGACGGTGAGAAGAGTTAGAACTGACTGAGCAATTTTATAATATGAGTTTGGTGGGCGAATAGACCTCTTATGGAGTTAAGCGTTTATTGTTAGACCTGACGAGTGGTATGCTTGAGTTGGTGAATTAGTTGAATTTGATAAATTAGAGCCGAAGAGTGGATTGTCGGGTTTGTGGAAATAATACCACGAGGTGTTATGGTAGAGTATGTGTACCAGATTTTGTTGAGGGGAGTAGAAGTACTCGTGAAGAAATACATTAGGGTAGATGGAGTACCCATCCCGGTGCTATGAAGAAGTAACCGAATTTGAGTAGATTTTTTTTGGTGACCATAGATGAGGAGAGCAGCGGTTGAGGTTGAATATGCTGGTTAGAATAACCGAAATTCGAAGAGTGAACATCAGAGACTATTGAGTCTGATGCAGCCTTTGAATATTCTAGAGTGGGAATCAGGTAGTATTTTTGCGGAGTTGGTGTTGAGATTTCCAAATAATTGGGAAGATATAATTTTAATTTGGGTTGTTGCGAGTGGATTAACTATTCCGTGTTGAGGATATATGAGATGCATATTGAGTAAGTGGTGAAGTTGGATGAGATACTGACAAATATTATGTCAGATGGGAATTGAGGTTTATATTGAGATTTTGGAGGGGCTTACAGGAAACTTCGGGTACTAAGTTGAAGTTGAGTTCGACTTACCATCCGCAAACTGATGGTAAGTCATAGAGGATTATTGAGTCTGTAGAGAATTGGTGAGAGCGTGGGTGTTGGATCAAGGTGGATTGTGGGATGATTAACTACCGTTGATTGAATTACCTATAATAACGGTTACCATCCTAGTGTCGGAATGACACTATATGTGACTTGGTGAGGTAGGGGGTATAGGAATCTACTGTGTTGGAATGGGTCGAGTGAGAGTGTTGTGCTCAGACCTGAAAATTATGTTGGAGATGGCTGAGAAGATCAAGAGGATCCAAGGAAAAATGTGTTTTGAGAGTCACGCCGGTGACTGATGTTGGTTGAACTTCGAAGTCTTAGAAGTTCGCACCGTGTTCTGTGGTTTATATCAGAGTGGCGCAGCGGAGGCATGGGAGGAGTAACATGTTAGACTATTTTTCCGTTGCCGTCGTGAATTGGCATGACGTGTTTCGTGTGTCTTGTTGAGAAAGTACATTGAATCAGGTGGATGATGTACTAGTGGAAAATAATTTGAGTGTTGAGGCATTGCTGGTTCGTTTTGACGAACGGAAGTCAACTCCGAGGGGAGGAGACATCTTTGGTGGAAATGGTTTGGGGAAGTGCTGCAAAGGCAGTGCGACCTGGGAATTGGGATGAAGGATGCGGGAAGCGTATCCGGAATTGTTCCATCAGGCAATTTTCGAGGACGAAAATAATTAAAGTGGGGGAGAGTTGTAACACCAATTTTATTTATTTAGTCATTTTGGTGTTAATTTAATTATTTTATGTTGGTGTGCCCTTAGGTGGGGTGTGTTGGTATATGATTGGTGAGTACCCTTGATATGTAAGGATCATTGGTGGTGTGGAGATAATAATATAATAATTAATAGTAATATTGGTGGTATTATTATTATTATTATTATTATGATTATTATTATTAGTATGAATATTATTATTGGGATTAGAATAATTAAAAGGGAAATAGAATATGAGGGGTTAGGAGAGTTACGATACATTTTAGAAAATTGAGAAAAAAGAGCGATAGAAAGAGAGAAGAGGAAAGAACGAGGAAAGTGAAAAAGAACGAAGGAAAAAGGGAACGAACAACGGAAGAGGAAGGAGAAGGCCAAGAGACCAATTCTAGGAGGAATTCTATCGATCGACCAATTGTCAAGGTAAGGGGGGAGAAATTTGATTGGGAATGGTTTATACATGTATAGGGTAGAGGGGATTCCTTAACCCCGTAGGAATTTATCGTTATATAAAGTTTTATATTGGCATGCTATGATTATTGTTGATGTTGGGGGATTGATGAATGCTGATGATGCATTTTGGGGTATATATATATATGGTGATGATAGTAACTGTAATGTTGAGCCATTTTGTTGGATTGTTGATGTTATTGTAGTATTAATCCATTTTGTTGGATTGTTGATGTTACTGTAGTGTTGATAGTAACTAGGAATATAAAGCTGATGAGATTATGTGTTGTTACCGTAGTGTTGGCAATGACCATGATTATAACTTTGGGAAAGTTATATATAGTGTCGTTAATGACTATGGTTAGGACCTTGGTGAGATTCAGAGTGACTCTGAAGTGTCGGTAATGTACCGTAATGTCGGTTCTAGAGTAGAAATTATAGGATAATTGGTAAGTATAATATCTATTGGCATGTTTGTGATTGTGGATTGATGTTGATGAATTATTGATTTTGGTGTATAGGCTGAGGTGTTGGTTTAGGGAGGTTCTGAGTAACCTTAGAGACTTTTGGTGAGATGTCTGAATTGGTCTCGTGTGATCCTTCTAGCCTTGCTGTAGTGTGAAAATGATGAGTATGGGATATAACTTGTGTACTTGGTGATAGTACGCGTTTCCCTTAATATTGTTGGTGAGCAATTAGTTAATGTATATGTGTGTAGTGATCAGTAGGATCGTGTATCCCCGAGTGGGGGGGGGGGGACGTAGTTATATCCGGTGTGATAGTATGAATTCGTTTACTATCTGATTGATTTATATGGTGTTGGTGTAATATATCTATACATATGCATTGTTGTATGATGATATGATCAGGAGGATCGTGTGCACTTAGCGTGCCAGAATATAATAATTATGCATTGGTGTCTTGCATATCATGGTGTTTTGGTGGGATGAATCATGTCTCAGGAGGAGCGTAAGTGATTCATCCGTACTCCTTTGTGGAGAATGGTGGGGGATAGATCATGTCTCAGGAGGAGCGTAAGTGATCTATCCAGGTTCGATTGAATGAACCAATGAGTCGGTACCGCATGCATGGTGTTGAGTTGCATTTTGCATTATAATATGTTATATTGTAATTTGAACAGTAGGTTCGTTGTGTGGCGTTGTTGGGGTGAATATTGGTGTTGGTGTATTGTACTACCTTATTTACATGTACTACATTACCATTATATTTTTGATCATGATTTCTCACCCCTTTGTTGTTGTTGTGTCTGTACTTCTCCGGAAGTACAGATAATCCAGGTACTTAGATAGCTTGGATGGTGGTGTGCCAGTCGAGTCTAGGATGCTCTGATACGTAACACGGGATATGGGTGCTTTAATTGTTTTATGTCAAATTTGTTGTAATCCTGTGACGTATCACATTTTTAGTGAATTATAATAATAAAGATTTTTATGAAATCTAGCGGATGGCCGAGAATGTTGGAATAATGTTTTCCGCTGTAATATTTTTGAAAAGGATGAATAAAGTATTTTTATAAAAATTTGGTGATGTGATATCCCACTATTTTGGTGAAGAACTCTGATGTTTATTTATAATGTTTACATTTTATTTAATTTGGGAAGTGGGGTGTTACACAAGGCCCTGTTATGATCCCTCTTGGCAGGGGTCAAGTCAGCATCAGAAAATCCTAACCCGTTGTCATAGGTCAGGTGAGCAACACAATTCTCAAACTGGTCCACAGAAATTGCACTGGGTACATGAGCCATCTTTAGAAACTTGATCAATGACTTGGCATGAGCCTCAGAACATAATAACAGGGAGAGCATAGAAATCTTTGAGGGAGTATGCCCCAGCTGATCAACAATATCATAATCACTCTTGCGAATGATTTTCAATACTTCTTCCATCTGCTTAGAGAGGTCATCAGCAGCTGGCACATCAGTAGATACAGGCTCAATAACAGGACCCTTGCCCCGAGCATCAGTGGTGGAAGTAACAGCAGGAGTAACCGCACTCTTAGAAGCAACTGGAGGAGAGAAGACTCTTCCACTACGAGTGATCTTGCTAGATCCGGCAATATTATCAATGTCAACAGGCATATCAGGTAAAGGCTCCTGTTTGACACCATGGATGTAAACATCAGACCCATAGTGCCAAGGCACAGCTTTGTCAGATGTATAAGGAATAGGACCAGGAGTGGTAATGATCAGAGGAGCTACTCTGGCTTCAGTGACAACTTTCACAGGACCTTCAGCAGTAATCTTGATTGGGCCCTGATGAGTGATTTTAATGGGACCCTTTGAAGTGATTCTTAGTGGTACTTTGTCAACCATATCAACCTCTTCAATCTTCTTACCCTGAGTCAGATGATCTACCATACTTTCTACAGGTCTTCTTTCAAACACTATAGTATACTTATCCATGAGACGTTGAATCCCATCTCTCAAAATGAAGCAACTATCCGGCTTATAGGTACAATACAAACAATCTTCACGACAACCTGGAAAGATCCCAGCTTGTACTAACCTCTTTTTGATAACAGACAATGGTGTGCTCAACTCCATAACCGAATAGACATGCAGATCTTCATCAATGGCGTTGACAGTCTTCTTGTGATTTGGCATTGGAGCTGTAATCACATTTGGAGTACCTGGTGGATCAAACTCAATTTCTCCAGCATCAATCATATCTTGAATTTTGTTCTTCAAGACCCAGCAGTTATTAGTATCATGTCCTGGACAGTTTGAATGATATGCACATCGTGCATTGGGATTGTACTTGGGAGAGGTAACATTGGGATTCTGAGGGGCCTCCCTCAGGGTAATAAGTTCAGCTTTCAACAAGTGTTGCAATGCCTGAGCCATTGACATGTTGATCTTCGTGAACTGTCTTCTAGCCCTCTGTTGGTTGCCTTGAGGCTGCTCTGTTGTTGCAGGAGTTGGATTTGAAATATGAACTGCACTAACAGACTGATGCCTTCTGTTACGATCAGGCTGACCATACACAGCATTAGATTCTTTCTTCCCAGTGGGAGGCTTCTTTGCAGCACCTGATGAAGAAGTGCCCACTTGGATCTTACCACTCTTGATACCATTCTCTACTCGCTCTCCTGTCATGATCAACTCAGTGAAGCCAGATGATGAGCTTCCAATGAGATGACTGTAAAACGGACCATTCATCGTACACATGAACATATCAACCAACTCTCTATCAGTCAAAGGGGGTTGAACTCTTCCAGCTAAGTCTCTCCACTTCTGAGCATACTCCTTAAAGCTTTCTTTGGCACCCATAGACATGCTTTGAAGCTGCATGCGAGTGGGGGCTAAGTCAGCATTGTATTGATACTGCTTGTAGAAAGCTTCAGCAAGGTCATTCCAATCTCTGATGTTGACACTCTCCAACTGATAATACCACTCTAGCTGAGCTCCAGATAAACTCTCTTGAAAGAAATGGATCCACAACTTTTTATCAGCAGTTTGGGGTTGCATTCTTCTGACATAAGACCTCAGATGCAATTTGGGACAAGAGACCCCATCATAGACAACAAATGTAGGAACTTTGAACCCAATGGGTATGACCACCCCAGATATCAAGCTCAAATCCTCAAAATCCAGCCCAGATGATTTCTGTAATTCCATAGCATCCATTCTATCCACCAGCATCTTGAATTTGTCTTCGTTAGGCTCATGGTAGTAGTTAGCCTCAGAATCAGAGTCCCCCATAGTGTTGTGGAGACTGCCTCTCTCCTGCTCAGATTCTTCAGATTCATAGTCTTCAACCTGTTCCTTGGTCTTGACAGGACCTTTGAACCTTCTTCCCATGTTGAGCAACCCAGCAGACCTTCTAGCTTTCTTAGTCTTCTTGGCCAGCAGTGTCTTCAATTCATCCTGCCCCTTGGATAGGTTCAGGATCAGCTCTTGGAACTGTGCATTCTGTGCCTGGAGATCCTTAACTGATTGTTCAAGAGCCATTGCTGAAATAAACAGCGAGAAGATGAGAAACCTGTGCACAATTATAAACCTGTGATGCAATGATATGGGAATGCATATGCAATGTTTTCAAGGACCGCAGGATTTAAATTTGCTTAAACAAACAAGAAAGTAACTTTTTATTAGTAATAACTTGTTTTGCCTTTTAGGCTTACAAAAAATGAAAACGAAATAAGTACAAAAGATGGGGTTTTAAGTCTCCCATGGACGTTTCCTCTTTGTGTTGAGGTATGAGTTGAGGTTTCGCTCCTCATGAAGTAGCTTTGTTAGCTCTAGGATCCTTGCTTGGCTTGCTTTGTAATGAGCCTCGAAAGTATCCCTTTGCTCTTTCAGTTGGATCCATGATCTCTGCAAGTCTTCCATATCAGTAGGCATGTCTGGGTGAAGGATGGTATAGGCTGTGTCTCCTTCAGCAACAGGTTCCATGGTAACTGGTAGGACGGCAGGATATGGCATCATGAGTGTCTGAGCACGAGATCGTACCCATCTGAGATAAGCCTCCATAGGAATAGTGTACTTAGGCTCCAGTGTCTTGCTGTCAATCCTATTTACCTTTCCCCAAGCTCGGATGAATTTCTGACGGTAACCCTGAAGATCGTTGTCGTAGTCAAACACAATGCCCTGAATCAACATGTCATGTGGACCATCGCTCCGGGCGTAACCAAACTGTCGTAAAGCTAGAGATGGGTTGTAGGTGATGCCTCCTCTTATGCCTAGAAGTGGCACATTAGGAAACTCCCCACAACGGTCAATGATGGTGACATTCTCCATAGATCTGGAGCACCAATGGATGTCTGAGTGAGAAAGTGACATGATCCTCTTGGACCATCTGAACCCTTGCTCATTCTTCATTACTGAGCGAGGAAGGTGAGAAATAAACCATCTAGAAAGTAAAGGTATGCAGCACATCAAAGTTCCTCTTGCCCTTGTAGTACGGGTGTGAAGAGAATGTAGGATGTCTCCAAGTAAGGTAGGCACTGGATTGTGACTCAGGAATATGTTGATGGCATGAACGTCTATGAACTGATCAGGATTGGGGAACAACACTAAGCCATAAATCAATAAGGCTAAGATCTCCTCAAAAGCATCGTAGCTCATAGCCTTCAAGAACATTTGAGCTTTATCCACTAATACCTTGGCAAGAATACCTTTAACTCCACTTCTCGTCTCTAGAACAATGTCAGACTTCTTCAGATGTAGAGCTGCAGCAATAACTTCTGGTTTAAGCTCCTTCTCTAAGCCTGTGAATGGCTTCTGATCAAGAACAGGTATACCCAGAAGTTTAGAGAACTCCTCCATGGTTGGAACCAGCTGATAATCAGGAAATGTAAAGCAATGGTGCTTAGGGTCAAAGAACTGAAACAGCACACTCATCATGTCTTCACTGAACCCTGAAGTAACTAGATCCAATAAGTGACCATGTCTCTTGTTGAACTGGGAATGATCAGGCACTAGGGAAACCAACTCCTCGAGCTTAGCAGGTATCCCTACAAAGTTGATCCTGATGGTGTTTCTACGAGCAGAAGCCATGACCTGCAACAAAGAACAAAGATAAATCCTTTGGTCCTTGAAATGGTTAGGGAAAATGATATGCTTATGATGCATGATGATGTCATGATGTCATGCTCAATCACAAACATGTGGCACACACAAACAAGTCACACCATAGCCCTAGGTTTAAAGGCTTGCATGAGGTTCAAAGGCAAGTACCCTCCCCTGAAGTTAGATGGTTCATCCTGTCCTACAAAAGTAACCAGGTTCTAAGGGATCTCAATATCATTGATCCTTCACAAGGGTGGTTGTTCAGAAGGCAACTTACTTGCCAACCAAAACCCTCCAAGTTTAAGATCTCAATGAGCGTAGTATCGAGTGTCAACCAACTTCAGTTTGCACCAAAGCCGGTTACCTCACTACTTTCTAAAGGCCAAGATGAGTTAACTAGGGTTCTAAAAGTCAGTTAGTGCATTGACAACATATGGCAGCCTCAATATTATCCTCAACTTGACTTAAGGAATATAAGCACCAACCAAGAAGTCGCACTAACTATGGCCACCAGATCAACCGTATCGATATACGTCGTACAGTTTCCTTAGTCTATTGCCATTTACCTAAGGTACACTAGATCCGGGTTAGGACCTTTCACACATAAGAGCACCCCAACAATATAATAATAAAGCAAACAAGGCAAACAATTTAAAGTGATCTTAATTCCTAAGGGTACCCCTCTTAAATAGGTCCCCAGCAGAGTCGCCAGTTCTGTAACCCGGTGAACTGACTTTAAACAATGTTGCGGATAGCAAGAGTCGCCACCGACTTTTATTTTATCCATAAGGAAAGGTTATAAAAGAACAGGAAAGACCTTAGAGAATATTTTGGGTCCGGGGGGTAGGTTATGAAAAGGGAAGGTATTAGCATCCTTTTCATCCATGGTTATCCATGGGCTCTTAGGTACTTAAGCTCACTTTTGAATTGTTTTGAAATTGTAGTGTGTGAATAGAAAATTTTCAGAATAGTTAATAAATAATCCATGTAAGGATGTGAAAAAAACTTGTTTGAAAATTTTGTTGGAAATTTGTTTAGGTGTGAAAAAGTTTTGAAGTGAGCAAGTATCTAGGAGTAGCCTACCCTAATGTTTTAAGGTCTTTCTTATTCTTTATCTTTTCCTTAGTAAGACTATCCCTACTATAATGGAGTAGGTAGTCCTTACTTTGGATGTTAAGGGACATGTGAGGGACAATTGGATTTTTGAAAGCCATTGTGGGGTGTAATAAGCAAACTGGAGGGACTATCATCATTTTTCGAAAGGGACTCGATTTGTAAAGGCAACCATAAGGGACTTTGATGATTTTTTTATTTGAGGGACTTGCTTTATACACCCCACTTAACCATTATTCGTAGGCAACTTGAGGGATATCCTTAGGAAGTGAGACGACGATTAAAATCGACTTACGTGTGTGACGTGTTTATTTTAATTATCTTTATTTAAAAGTGATCTAAATTTATTTTAATATTACATACATGTTGTTACACTCCCTAATTACTAACCATAATAATAATTAAATAATTAAACAACTTTACATCCAAGAAACAATTACAAAATAATAAGCAAAATAATTAAATAGCAAAGATAAATAAAATATAAATAAGCAATAATAAATAATAAAGGGGGTTAATTCTAAGTTTACTCGGCAAGACATCGCATCTTGTGCCTACGTATCCTTACGGGAGTGGAATCAGAGTAATCGTAGTTCCCCTCAATAGGGAGGTTAGAAACTTCTTGACTGTGGTCAAGGTCTCAAGGGGAATAAACGCATCTTAAGGACACGCTTACGTGGAGTGTAGAAACTCCAAATCTCTACGTTGAAATGTTAAGTTGTAATTAGGGTTAAATTAGGGATTCCACGGCGGGAAACCCTAAAATGAGCGCGGCGGCTCTTTGACCTAATGCTAAGGGTAAAATTGTAATTTTGCCTGCGGCGAGGCATTTGTGAAAATTAGGGTTTGTAGTTTGTAGTTTTGAGGATTTGAAATTGAATGTGTGAAGTTTTACGGACTATTGGCGCGGCGGCCAAACAGTTAGACCTAACCTTCGGATGTGTGCAATGTGACAGAAATAATAGTAAACGCGTGAGATAATTGAATCATGCAAACAGAGAGATAATGTCATAATTTAAACCATGCAAGCAGAAATTTAAAGGCAGAATTTAAAGAGCGATTGTTAAGTTCGCGAGGTTACATGAGAGGAGCAGATACAATATGATAATGAAATTTGAATTGAACAATAATAAAATAAAATAAATAACGGTTCTAGTTATTATTTAAAAAAAAAAAGATTTTAGTTATTATTTTAAATTTATCTAAAAAAAAGTTTTTCTTAAAAATAATAGGTTTTCATATTAATTTGGAAAAGATGTTAATGTTATTTATTTTAAAAAACAGATTTTTATATTATAACAAATTTTAATAAATTAATGATAACAATAATAATAATAATGGTAATAATAATGATAATAATGATAATAATAATAATAAATAATGATAATAATAATAATAATAATAATAATAATAATAATAATAATAATAAAGCAATAATGAATTTTAAATGTGCCAAATAACCCAACAATGTTGCTAACGCAGAAATGCGCTCATCGCAACCAGATCTAAATCGGACGAAACAAAATTTATCGCAAAGAAAAAGAAATTAAGCAAAAAATAGTATTATTGCTCACACAAAAATGCGATCATCGCAACCAGATCGAACTAACACAAATGTCACGCGTCATGCACACAAATGTGCAAACATCGTATCGACATAATTCGATCAAAAATCTTATATATATAAACTCTAACAATTTAAAAATTATATATATATAAACGTAACAGTAATAGATAAAGAAAAAGAAATAACGGTAATAGATGAAGAAAAAGAAATAACGGTAAAAGATGAAGAAAAAGAAACAACAGTAATAGATGAAGGAAAAGAAATAACGGTAAACGATGAAGAAAAAGAAATAACGGTAATGGATGAAGAAGAAAACTAAATAACGGCAAACGGCACTCACTCCTCTTAGGTTTTTTTCTTCTCTCCTCTTTTCCAACAAGGCAACACATGTATATATAGGGAACAAATTAGGGTTAACACCAAATTGTCAATAATGTCCCTAAAGCCCATTTTAAAGCCCAAACTAAATAATTAGTTAAGAAAAAATAAAATTTAAATAATTTAAAATACTTAAAATAAAAACTAATAATCCTATTGATTCCTAAAATAAAAAATATTATAAAAAGAACAAAATTTTTTTCAATATTTTTTATTTTATGATTTTTTGGATATTTTTATGAATAATTTAGAAAAAAGTGAAAAAAATAATATTTTAAAAAATGATTTAATTAAAATACGAAAATAATAATTAAATAATAATAAAAAACTATTTTTGTTATTTTTTTTAATGAAAGATAGAAAAATTTAGAGTAAAAATAATAAAAAACAAAAAAAAGTGACAAAGGTGAGATTCGAACTCTCAACCTCTCACACTCATAACTCCTTACACATGTCCTCCTGCCAATTGTGCCATTTTTACTTTTTAGAAAAAAAATGCATGCCATATGATATTTACCTGCAAAAAGTCAAACGACTACACAAATTTGTTAGTAATTGATTAAATGCAATGAAATGCGACGACAAATCTTAGGGCAAAATTTGGGGTATTACAGTTATTATGATAATATTTCTCACCCAACCTCTCTTTGATGTTGGCAAAAAAAAAATCATGAAGTTTGACTTTGGTTTGACCACAGTTTACCTCAGTTTGACCTTTTAACTGCATTGACTGCTTTTGACTTATCTGATCATCTGACTGAGCAAACTTTTGAGAAAAGTCTTGAAACTTGACATGGGGGTTCTTATACACATATAAGATGTTATGAAGCTCACTTGAAGTCTTGGAAGTCCATTTAGCCTGATTAAAGTCAAAACCCTAGTTTTGGATGCACTGCTTAGGAGGTGCATTGTCTAAGGGAATTGTCAACTCTTCTGACCAATTATGAATTTTGTGAACCTTGTGAACCTTCTTGGAACACAAAGTCTTGTATTGTGAGGGCAAATTTTGGGGTGCAACAGACATGAGTGACCCTTATATTTCACAAACTCGGGAGTCTTGAACTTTGCAGGTATAACAAGACCAGAAACTAGGCACATATTGTCTGCATCAATGTTGAAAAAGTCAGTACCCTCAACAGCCTTGAGTCTCTTATCTTTCTTCTGAAACTGTTCACGGACAACTTCAGGCTCAACAAAATCTTCATGGTCTTCCCCTTGGGCACTGGCAGCATTGTACTCATAGAGAGGATTCTCAAAGGGAGCTTGGACAGTCTGGGTAACAGTGTGGACCACAGGTCTGGGCTCAGCAAAGACAGGAGCATGAAAAACTGGTCTGACAGTCTGACCAATCATAGTAGTAGATGCAAGAGGTGGAGAGTAGTTGTGAGGTAAACCAAACTCTGGCCAAGTGGATGGTGGCATTTGAACAGGAGGAGGATCGGCACTTGAAACTTCCTGAATGACAGTCCTTTGAGATTCTCCTCTGGCCATCAGGACTTGAAGCATTTCAGTGAGCTTAGTCATGTCTGATTTCAACTCATCGATCTCCATTCGAATTTCTGCGTTGTGTACTTCTTGCTCTGACATCTTGCGTCTATAGTTAGCCCTAGTCCAATATCGGTGTCGAAGAATCAGCTTGAAGACTTAAAGGCACACTGGAAGATGAAACGACTAGACATGAGTCACTGGACAAACAGAGGTATGCAATGAACCATGCAAAGATGCAAATGCAATGCAATGCGATGTAAGACAGGATACAAAACACACATAACAAGATCAAAGGTTCGAGATCACAGCATAAGGTCTGGGTAAAGAACCAACCACAAGGTGTGTACTAGGGGTTCTCAAATCTGCAAAATAGGGTTCTAAGAGGTTCTCAGAGTCAACAACCCATCTTTCAGATATTATTGATTTCCTAAATCACTCGGTAGTCGATAATATTCTCAAGAGAGTCTCGTCCAAGTGTAGTATCGCGTATCAACTAATTCGGGAATACTCCCTCATAGTCATCGCACTACGTCCTAAAAGGTCAAATGAAGGTAAAAGGTAACTAAAATTCCTCAGTATCACAGGTTCCTAGGTTTAAAGTAGTAATGTTTTCACGAATACTCATTCAACAACACTACTCCCAAAAAGGCCTCCACTGAGCGGTGGTTTCTCAAGTCAGCTTGGTCGGGAATCAACTCCCTATAAGTCTTCTTGAATATACCACCTTCCTATCATAGGTGCACTCAAGTCCGGGTATAGGACATATCCTCATCACTCAAGGTAACAACCCTGCATACAGAAAAACCCAGGCACAGATAGATATATGTACAAATATATACAAATATACAAGCAAACAATCATATAGCAAACACAAAGATAAACAAGGTGGGCTTAACCCTCTTAGGGGATGCATCCCCAGTGAAGTCGCCATTTCTGTCGCAGTGAGAATCGTGATACCAAGTTATTGATTAACTTGAATCTTTAATTCTTAAGTTCACAACCGGACATTAATTTATCCAAAAGGAAAGGTTTAAAGAAATAAAAACCTATAAAAATGCAAAGCAAAAAGCAAGGCTTAAAGTTAAGCAAAGAGATCTAAAGGCTCGGGGGTTGGTTATGCCTAGGGTAGGTATTTCACATCCTAAACATCTATAGTACTCTACAGGAACCACTCTTGTTAACATTTGTGTTATGCTAAAGTTTGCTTGCTAAAGGGAAAGTGCTAAGGTAAAGATATAAAGTATATACAAAGTATGCTCGCCAAGACATCGCATCTCGTGCCTACGTATCCTGACGGGAATAGAATCAGAGCAATCGTAGTTCCCCTGGTTAGGGTGAGGAACTCTTGACTGTGGTCAAGGTTCCAAGGGGATGTAAGCATTCATATGGAAGTACTTACATGGAGTGCGGCGACTCCTGAATCTACGTTGAGATTTTTATGGTAGAGAATGTCCACGACGGGACGCTAAACATGAGTACAGCGACTCAGATCCTAAGGGTAGGATAAAAGGGTAAAAGAGGTCCACGGCGGGACGCAAAATAGAGCACGGCGACTCCAATCCTAAGGTTAGGATAAAGGGATAAATTGTCCATGGTGGGACGCTAAAAGTGAGTACGGCGACTCAAATCCTAAGTTGCGAAAGGTAACATGAAGTTAGTTGTTAGTGAGCTTGCCAAGATATCACATCTTGTGCCTATGTATTCTCGACGAGAAATCAGAGCGTTCGTAGTTCCCCTCACTGGGGTGGGAACTTCTTGACCGTGGTCAAGGTTCCAAGGGGAAAGTAAATGTCTGCGGCGAGACACATACATAGAGTGCGGGAACTCTAAATTAAGGGTTATGTTAGCAAGGAAGGGAATGTCCATGGCGGGACGACTAAATAGAGCACGACGACTCTAAGTCTTATAGTTAAGGTTAGACTAAATATGACATGGCAGTCAATAGAGGGAATCATTTCCTTTGGAACGCATAAACGATCAAGTAAATTAAAAACCAAAAAGGGAGACGGCATCGAGGATCAGGAATTAAACACAACATAAAGCAACAAGAATGAGATCAAACAATAAGATTAATGAAAAATGGAAATGGCAAGATTAAATTAAAAATAAAATCAAATTAAACCAAAATCTAATTAGTTAACTAACTAATCTACCTAAGCAAACTAAAATATGATTATAACTAAACCTAAATTTAAATCCTAACTAGAAACTAAATTATTATTAAAACTAAATTAAAAAAAAATCTAATTAAAGCTAAATTGAAATTCTAATTAAAAACTAAACTAAATTCTAAAACTTAATTAAACTAGATTCTAAAAAGACTAATTAACTAAAAAGATAAGTAACTATATTCAAACTAAAACTTATTACTAAAACTAATTAAGGCTAATTAATTATAAATAATTAAACTAAAATCTTAAACCTAATTAAAACTAAACAGGGGTGTATATTACAAATAAAGGGTGCTAAAAGAAGGACTGGCCCATGGTTTTATAAAGAATGGTTAACACATAATGGATATTAAATATATAAAAAAAATATATGAAATTAGGTCAGTAACGAAAGAACTGAAAGAACAAAAAACCTCTTCTTGCTAAACCTTCATTTTGGCTCGCTTTGCTTTCTCTGCTTCCCCGCTCACGAATTCGTCTTTCTCACTTGATTTCGTCTCCAAATCACAGCTCACTCACCTTTCTCATCTTCTCCGGTCTCTCTCTCAGTCTTTGTTCGTTTTGGGTTTCGTCCCGTTACGGCACGGTGGTAACGGAAGAAAGTGATACACGATGCGTCGAGGGTGGACGAACGGTTGATGGATTTGTCGTTTGTTTGGTTCTGAAGTTGATAATGAAGATTTGGTTTTATGAGCTTTGTTTGATTGTATGATTTCACCTCATCTTCATCTTTTATGATTCTCGTTTGAACGATTTGAGGGTCCGCAATGAAGGTTTGAGTATTTTAAGGTATTGATGGGATGTTGTGGTTTGTGAAATAATGTTTGAATGGAGTTTGTACGATGAAGAATGAAAAGTTCCTAGAAACAAGTATGGTGATGTTTTGCTGTTTTTGTTTTTGTTTCAATGTCGAATGTGGTTGAGTGAAAGGCGGAGAATAGAGAGATGAAGGGTAGACAGTGATGGGAATCATGGTGCGAAGGTGATGATCGCGGTTTCGCGCGAACAGGGGCTTACGTGGTGGTGGTTTAATTTGAGAAGAAGAAGATTTATGTGGTTCTGGTGAGGAATTTTGTTTTTGTGTTGACCGGTGAAAATGGAAGAAAAATGAGGGAGATTAGTGGAGGCCGAAAGAGTATTGAAACTCACGGAACTTTTTGATGAGAAGATCCTTTTTCTGTTCCTTGTGAAGGCGCCTCTTCATGGATCCCCCCAAAAGGGTTTGTTGTTGTGTCTTTAAAATAAAACCCAGAAGGTTCCCCTTTTTCTGTCAAATGTTAACCAGCCTTTTTCATTGTTTGTGACAGGTTTTGGTCAAAGTTGCATAGGTTGATGCAGCTCAAGAATTGTGTCCAGTCATTATTTGAAACAAGATGCACATAGGCTTTGGTTTATGCAGGGATTTGCAATCTATTTCAGTGTATGCCCTTTTGTGAAGGGTAGTTGCAGTTTTCTGAGCTGGGAGCTTTATACCTTTTTAGTGCAAATAGCAGGATTCAAGATGGGTAATTTGTTTTGAAGTCTTGTGAGGTTGCAGCAGATGGTAGCAGGGCCTCTGTTGTTGCTTCAAAACCAGTTTTTTAGAGTTTTATGGGCAGGGTCTTGGCAGCACAATTAGAGTTGTTTTGGAGCATGGTATTGGCAATGGCTTTTGAAAGGCAAAATGTTTGTCTTGACAGCACAATTAGAGATGTTTTGGAGCAAGGTGTTTGGAGTGTTATAGGTTTCACGGTTGATGATACAGAAAAAAGGACTTGTAATAATAAAATAAAAATAATAATAATAATAAAATAAAAATAATAATAATAATAAAATAAAAATAATAATAATAATAATAACAAAATAAAAAGGATAAAAAAAGATAATAATAAGAAGTGAATAATAACAAGAAATAAATGATAAATAAAAAGTAATAGTAAATAAATAATAAATAACAAAAATAACTTATAACTAGTAATGAACAAAAATAATAAATAATATAAATGACTATTAACAAATAATAATAAAATAAATAACTAATAATAAAAATTATATAAAAAATAAAAAGATGATTCTACATTAAAAATAAATCAACTAAATTTAAGATAAATTAATTAAGAGAAAACATGACAAGAATACAAATTAAAATATAAACTAATTAGAAAATAATAACAACTATGCTAAAATATAAACTAAACTAAAATAACTACTAAAAACTATATATTAAAAACAAACAAAATAAAAATTAAAAAATAAATAAATCAATTCTAAGTAATACCTAAAATAATTATATATAAAAAAAGAAAAAAGAAAAAAGATTTTAAAATGGGATGACGAAAATGGCCGACTTAGAATGATATGAAATGATCAAGGATCCGAGGGTAAAATTTGGGGTATGCGAGTTGCTCCTATTTAAATATCTTCACCGGATGACATCAGTGATGAAAATCCTCGTGAAATCATGGTGAAAGGTATTTAAATACAGATAACCAAAATTTTTGCCCTTAGATGCAATGACATGGTATGCCATGGACAAAAGAAAAGACTATGTAATGCTGACATGCCATGAACTCTAATATGATGAAAATGATGAGATGCTAAAATGCAAACGGACACGAAAGCAAAACGGGACATAGACAACATAACGAGTAAACACTCACTGGAGAAAGATATCAACACTAAGGAAGCGACAGACAACATCCATGAACGAGACTGGATGGAAAAGAGTCATAACATTCATAATATCATCGAATGAGGTGAGGAGAAATCTGAGAAATATATCAGGGACAAAGAAACAAACATCAGAGACATTCGGAAGAACATCAAATGAACTCTGAAACACACCAGAGATACTCGGAAAAACATCGAATAAACTCTGGGATACATCCAGAAACAAAATGAAGACATCTAGAAGAGCATTAGACGAAGATAAAGATTCTGAAGGTACATCCGACACATTTAGAAGAGCACTAAATGTACAAGAAAAGATTTGAAGACATATCTGGAAGAACATCAGATAAGCAATAAGGGGGTTCTGGAAAAACATCAGAACATAAACTCAATCTGGAAAAACATCAGAAAGAGAAACAAATCCGGAAAAACATCGGATAGATTCTAGAAAAACATCAGAATAAAGACTCAATCTGGAAAAACATCAGAGAGAGAAACAAATTCGGAAAAACATCGGATAGATTCTGGTAAACCATCAGAATCGAAGGAAAATATCTGGAAAACCATCAGATAAGTTCTGGAAGAAACATCAGAACAGAGACTCAATCTGGAAAACCATCAGAAAGAGAAACATATCCGGAAAAACATCGGATAGATTCTAGAAAAACATCAAAATCAAGGTAAATATTTGGAAAACCATCAGATAAGTTCTGGAAAAACATCAGAACAAAGACTCAATCTGGAAAAACCATCAAAAAGAGAAATAAATATCTGGAAAACCATCAGATAAGTTTTGGAAGAACATCATAACAGAGACTCAATCTGGAAAACCATCAGAAAGAGAAACATATCCGGAAAACATCGGATAGATTCTGGAAAAACATCAAAATCAAGGTAAATATCTGGAAAACCATCAGATAAGTTCTGGAAAAACATCAGAACAAAGACTCAATCTGGAAAAACATCAGATAGATTCCAGCGATGTTAAAGATCAACGAAAAAGGAAAGAAAAAGAAACATGTTGATGGTGAAGGGCCATCAAACAAGAAGATGAACATGACGACTGCATCCACTTCTTCTGCTGGTGAGCTAAGTCAATATTTAGATTCTTCTGTAACAACTTCTGTTATTACTAACATAAATATATCTTTATCTCTTCCAACACCAGCTCCACTACTTTCATCACCACTAAAGTTTTTAACCATTGTCACCACCACACCCATCTTTATTTCTGAAACAAACTCTCAAATGATTCCACCCTCTACACAAATTCCACCACAAATACTCAAAATCACTTCAACTGAACCAATTTACACTATTTCCGAACCAACCCCTGTCATATCCGTACAATCATCTCCAACTATCTCCTCACCATTAACCTCTCCACAGATAATCCCAGAAACCATTCCAGAACATCCTGAACCTTCTCCACAAAAATCAAAATTTGAAAATCATGATATCACCAACTTGAGTGATTCTGCTGAAGAAACCCACTCGATTCCTGAGAATTAATCTTCTGACCCTCTTCCTCATAACCTAGATGAATTTATTTTTGTTTTTAAGGAAAATATGTTATGAGATTCAAGGCACTCTCTGATGAGTTAAGTTCTAGTGAAAACCCTTCTGCTTTGGGTGTTTCCTGGGATCAATTCGACCAATGGATGTCAGATGAATTTAAGAAGATTCAAAATTTCTCCATTCAGTAAAAAAAACTATCTTGTTCAGCAAGCTGAAGAGAGATTGAAGGCTAAAAAGGAAGCTAAAGCTAAGTTAGCTGATGAAAGGGAACTAGCAGAGAGAATGGATAAGGAAACTCTTGACAAATAAGCTCAAGATCAAGTTGAGAAGGAAGCTGCATTTAAAAATCAAGAAGAAATCATGAGAACGACTGAAAACTCTACTTCTGATCCTGTTCTACAAACTTTGGAAAGAATTCAAAAGGATCAAGAGTTGTTCAGAACAAATATGGACAAGCAAGATGAACTTACTTTCAGCATTCAGAATGCCCTTGCTCAAATCCTTCAGAGGCTTCTTCCTCCTCCTCAACCTTAGACACTTCTTAGGCCACCCCTTATTTTTCCTTGTGTTTATCTTATGTTGTTTGAACTATATTTTACCTTTTTAATTATGACAAAAAGGGGGAGTACTTGAAATGGAAAATTATTTTGATAAAGAATATCTTGTCTCTGAATCATATCTCAGACATTCTAACTCTTTAATTGCATTCAATTCTTTTTCTTAGAATGTTTTCAAGAACAAAAATTGAAAATTGATATATTGATAATTAGGCTATGATTTAACCAATCACTACCTCTATCTGATGCATTTGATAAGAATCAAACTTGAACCATCTCAAATTTTATAAGTTCATTCAGGCTCTGATATATGACTAAGCAATGTTATTATGTATCTGATAATAACTTTACAATCAGACTCAGGTATCCCAAATCTGATAATATTTTTGAGATCTTAGATTCAGGGGGAGCTTTGGTTAAGGGAAGTTATTTCTAAACTTATCTCTATCATTTTCTATTGATTACTATCGTACAAAAATGTGTCATCAAAATACATGGTTTTGTCATTATCAAAAAGGGGGAGATTGTTAGAACAAGATTTGGTTCTGCAAAGTTTTGATAATAACAAAGTGGTATTTGTGTGAGAATAATTTTGGTACTCTAACATTTGTTTTTTTGAAGAATTAACAAACAGGTTCTGACTCAGATAGAGAAAACTCTGACTTTGATAGAGATCATATTTAACGTTTGCTCTGATCTAACCAAAGTCGGTTATGTGCTATAAGAAGTAAGTCTGCTTCTGATCTACTCTCATCCAGAAAGATTCTAAGAAGAGAGTATGTTGCTGCTGCAATGCTCTCCTGGTTTCTACTTCTGATCATGACTTTGATACTTTACTTCTAAAGGCTTTCAAGCTTCTAAAGTCATCATCTTCTGAAGACTAAGTGTTGAAGACTCTGAAGACAAGGTTCTGTTGAACGAAGTTCTGAAGACTCTGAAGACTTGAGTTTATGAAGAATAAGTGCTAAAGACTCTGAAGATAAAGTTCTGTTGAATGACGTTCTGAAGACTCTGAAGAATGAGTGCTTATAGTTTTGAAGACAAGGTTCTGGTGAACAAGTTCTGAAGACTCTGAAGACCTACTGATAAACTCTTTTACTCATGCTTCAATCATCTTATTCAAAAGCCTCTGATGTAAAGAAGAGAAGCTCAAACGTCTACGAGGGAAAATAGTACATAGTATGTTTTAACGTCTCATTCCACTACCCTGATTTGGTGGTACAAAAGACAACTTTTATGTATGATTTTCATCCCTGCATAACAACATTATTTCAAGTCGCTAGCTACCTAAAGGATATTCCTGATCTACCCTCTAACAAATCTTTTTCTGGCTATATAAGGACTTGATTACTTGAAGAAATTAAGAAGCTTTACAATGATTAATACAAAGGTTACACTTTGATTGAAAGCCATCTGTGAAGAACTGAAGCTACAATATTGAAGCACCATAATACAAAGAAGAATATTGTTCATACTGTATTAGTGTCTTTAGGACATTTGAGCTATTAATAGTGTTTATATATGCTTGTTTAAAAGCGATTTCATTGTAAACATCTTTGTTTAAACTGTTGTTTGTAACTCCTTAAGGGACTGGTTAGGTATGAATCCTTAAGAAGAAACGATTAGTCTTTGTTGTTAGTCACCAGCAGTTGCTTGTGCAGATTGTAATTCCTTAAGGGATCAGTGGGTCAGAATCCTTAAGAAAAGACGGTTGTCTATGTTGTTAGTCACCAGCGGTTGCTAGTGTATTGCAATCTGTTGATTATAGTGGATTAAGTCCTTGTGTATAAGGCAAAATCACCTTGGCGGGTGAACTGGATTAGCTTGATAGTTTTCAAGTGAACCCAGATATATCGTGTGTCTTTCTTTCTTGATTAGCCTATTTGTGATCTTTGTTTGAGTTTCACAAAAATCTTTCATTTTTGGAAACCCAATTCAAACCCCCCTTTCTTGTGTTTTCTCACACCTCCATCTTGGTGGTCTAAAAAGCAAACTCTTGTTGCCAAGTCTTCTGCTGAAGCAGAATATCACAACCTTGCTCTTGATGCCTCTAAAATTCTTTGAGTTCAATCGTTGCTTTAAGAATTATGTTTGCCTATTCCTACTCATGTCATCTATTGCGATAATAAAATTACAATTGCTCTTAGCCACAACCCTATGTTGCATTCAAGGATAAAGCATATGGAGTTTGACATATTCTTTTTCAAGGAAAAAGTACTCAACAAATCGCTGATAGTTGAACATGTTCCTGCATAATTTCAAATTACAGATATACTCAAAAATCTTTGGCTCGTCCTCAGTTTTATTCCCTTAGAGACAAACTCAGAGTGTCAAACACCGCTGAGTTTGTGGGGTGAGTAATAGAGAATATGACGAGTCCTACTCCTATTTCACATTAATAACCTAGATTAAATTTTCAGTTATATCTTAGGATATGAAAGATCAGTATTATCTTAGAATAAGTAAGACCAACCTTAATTTAATAGAATAAGAAAGGTCATCCTTAAATGAAGAACTTGAATGTTCAACTCTTCTTATATAAGTAGAGCATCATGCTCAATTCCAAATCAATAAAAAAAAACAGATTCACATAATACAAATTTCTGAATCTATTACTTATCATATTCTTAAAAGAGTCAGTGAAGTCACCTACCAAGTTGCATTACCCTATCTCTTTCGAATCTCCATAGTGTCTTTCAAGTTTCTCAGCTTCATAAGTATATTTTTGGACCATCACACGTGATTCTGTCATATGATATGAAAATAAGAGACAACTTAACTTATGAAATGTCGTCCATTGGAATCGGTTATCAAAAGGTAAAACACTTGAGAGAAAAAGATATTTCTTTGGTTAAGGTTGTATAGGGCGGTACAGATGACGGTAGCATGACAAGGGAACTAAAGAGCCAAATGAAAGAGTCTTATCCAAACTTATTCGCTTCAGGTAAATTTTTTAGAACGAAAATTAAATAAGTGATAAAGACTTTTAACTCCCCAAAATTTTATTCGAATTTTATTTTATTAATAATTAAAATTTTTTTGTGTTATGATTATTTTATTAGCATTCTTAATTTGTTATTATCAAGCAAAAATTATAGAAATTAACTAGAAAAATTATAAATAAATAAAGTTAATGGATGAAGGGGGTTGGAAAAGTAAACATTAGTAGGAGAAGTCAAAGAAATAAAATCAGATATTTAGGGGGATTAATTTTAAACTTTTAATTATAAAATAAAAATGGAGAATTAGGGAGAAAAAAATAGTATGTGTTCTTTTGGGGAAAAAAGGAGAAAAGGACATAACACTAAAAAATTCTATTATTCTTTTTCCAAAACTTCAACAGAGAGTCTACTTCTTCCAGAGAAAAATAATAGAGATTATGTAAGCGATTAATTTTACAATTATTAGGAGTTCCACGAAGGATTATGTAGTAACAAGGCAAGGGGGAAGGAGAGATTGCTTTATGAATTGGTATTTTGGTATTTAGGGTGGCGGGAGTTACCTTGAACCCAAAGTTGTATGGATTTCTATATGAATTTTCCCCTACGAGATGATTATTGATAAACTGTAGGTTATGAATCTCTCTCATTATCATCTAATTTTTCTATGATTATTGCTTGATTGGATTTTGGGTTGAATGCTTGAATCTTACATGATTGATACTATGAACTTTCATTCTTGCCATGAATATGTGTGAATTAGTTTCCCCATGTGTTGTTTGAAGTGTTTTTGACCTTTATCACATGTTAATACATGATTAGTATGTGTCTACCATGTGTTCGGATTGAGAAAAACAAAAGAACCAATTAAAAATAAGAATTTTAGGTGATTTGATTCCAATTAGGGGGTCTATTATTCAAGTCATGGGATAAATAAGTGCAAAATTTCAATTCTCTTTGATTTGAGTCATGAGACATGTGATTGGAATCACAAGGTAAAACTAGGCAAAAAATTCAGTTCTAGTTGTCATGATTTGAATAATGAGTTGTGTAATTCGAATCATGAAGGTAAATTATGTATAAAACCTTATTTTAATAATATCTTGAGTTTAGAAACTAAAATTGAGGTGCGGTAAGATGCGTTTAAAGCTAATGAAAATACTTATCTTATGGTAAAGGTTTTAGGATGTCTATATGTATGAATCATGCTGTGAATAATGAGCATTTATGTAAAGTCATATATGGTTTATGACACGAGTCAAATGTTTTGATGAGATGGTGTTCATGAATTAAGTTATGAATTATGAATGAATTGTATGAACATGACTAGAGTGTGATTCCAGCGTTGGTAAAGTAATTTTAAATCCCTAATGTGGAGATTATGTTAAAGGTTCAATAAGAAGCCTTGTTTGATTATGTTGAAGGTTTGATAAGAACCAATGTTGAATTGTGTTGAAGGTTCGATAAGAACTTGTATTGAATTACATTAGAGGTTCAATAAGAACCAATGTACTAATTATGGTTTGAATATTTAGATGGAATTTATGTTTGTTTGCTTGTCATGCATCATATATATCGATGCAGGTATCGTCTGGCGAGAGTGTGTAGTATGATGTAGCTCGCATGTACTGATAGGCATTGTGTAACACCCTAAACCCCGAAACTTATTTAAAAAGATTTACACATTAATTTAAGGTGTCACTAATGACAACCCTTCGAAACATATCAAATCATTTGAAGCTACATAGTGGAAAAACATTTCATAGAAACTTCATAAATAAAGTAATAAACTTCAAAACAACAAAACCAATATTAACTCGAAATGCAGCCACTCACGTCCCCGATGTTACACTATTAGAGCACTAAAAACCACTAATGTATGATAAAGTGATAAATAAAAAAATGAAGAGTAACTCCAACAAGCCACTTTCCATACACAACAACACTGGCCACTCCTGAGTGTCTACAAGGTGTCCATGGTGGACGATATAAAGTAAAAAGGTGAGAAACAACGTTCAAAGTGAACAATGTAAAGAATGCAAAGGTAGAAAATCATGCAGTAGAACACATATTCAATACATAATCAACATTGTTGTAGCCTTACACCCAAACATAACAACATACACGAATACATATGAAATGTGACTCGCGACACGACATGACACTTATTACCGTGGTACCATTATGGATAGGACAAGTTTATCTCGCTCCAGAATCCCCACCATAAGATCAGAGCATACAAATTCTCTATAATCACCATAAGTAACACTTCACTGATTTCCATATGGATCCGGTTACTCACTCCTGAATCCACATCATCGGACTAGAGCATACAAAAACTGGACCAAAGTTCGTACACCCTAATGCATGACTTTCAACAATATGCATCATCACCAAAATTATCACCAACATTATGCATAACATCAACACCAAACACTAACACCACATCCAATGCATATTCGCATGACATTCAACCATGTTAAATCATTATAACATCAATTCACCATGACGTAAACACAATGATTCATGAAATTATCCATACATTCCATAACATACATTTCCTAAAGTGGATGTGCGTCTACACATCAATCATCTCACCAAGCACTACCATGAGGTGGCTCTGCGTGTTAGCTTTCAACTGCTTTAAACTGGAACTTCATTGGAGTCACGTAGCATAAGTTATGGCTAAAACAACAAGTGAACCAATCAATTATTGTAACGGACCAATCGATTGACACGGAGGATTGTTGCACCCCAAAATTTACCCTCATGTTTATAACCCTAATTGGTTTGTGCTTTACATACGTATGCATTATTCATTAGGTCATACACTTTTCAATCATTCATTTGCATAAGATCTTAAAACACGGGATCAAGGTTATTTGAAGAACTAGGGCTTTTTTATTGGGCTGAGGTTTCTTTTTCAGTGAAGATTAATTCAACTGGTTCTTTCATGAATTATAGAATTAGGGTTTAAGCATATTCTTATCAAGGTTCATCAAGTATCAAGGTCATTTTCCTCAAGATTTCTAAAAAGCCTCAGTGTATATCTCAAGAAGGCCATGGTTTCTTATTCATGGTATTTGAGCTTGGTCAATTGAAGATCAAGAATGCCAGGGTTCTCATGCCAGGGTTTCTTTCCTTATTTGTCTTCAAGGATTCTTCAAGGCGTTGCTATTATGTTTATCATTAAGTCAAGATGTATTTGTGGATTAAAGTACAAGATATAAGGCAAAAGATTCATGGTATTCAAGGCTTTGTTTTCTTTTCAAATACTCATTACTTGTTATGCAGGTTAGGTTATTCATTAAGAATGCAAGTTGGTTTTCATTGAGAATTAAGAATTTTGGTGGAGTATTCATTCAAGTGTGTATGGGATGTTTTGAGTATTTCATATAGATTGGTTTGAATCATATGATTTGTCAGGAACCGATTTAAATATGCTAACGTTGAGGAGTTCATGTATTTCTTGGAAGTAAAGGTACAAGCCACAAGTTATCTAGGTCCAAGGCATTCATCCATCCTCATTTGATTCAAGCTCATTTTCCACTATACATCATTTACCATTAGTTACAAACTCAAAGCTTCAAGTTTATTTGATTTAAAGTTCATCAAAGAATTCAAACACGTTCATGTCCCATATCATCCATATTCATTTATCATTTCAAGTTCATCGTTTCAAATGACCAAAGGTCAAATTTAGGTTACTTTATTTCAAGACTTTGGTTCATTTCACATTCACCAAATTTAAGTACATCACAAGCCATACAAGTGAATCTTCCTAAGTTCTAAAAATAGAAGAACACTTCTTCAAATGCCATGTTCTTCAAGCTTAATGACATGATCATGATCCATTCAAAATTATAAGTTCGAGCATAAAGAATTCAAGTTGCAACATTTTTTGTCCATATTAAAACTTCAAGTACAAGTATGTTGTTAACCTCCTCAAGAAGCACGGCAAGGAAGTATATAATGAAATTCATCATGTTCAACTATCTTAAATCCTTTTCAAGAAGACAGTTTCATTTAAGTTACAAGGTGCAAGTTGGATTCATAAAATTTCTTCAAAGGTTCTCAAAGTGTTTAAAGATTCATTACAATTCAAGCTCAAATTATCTCACCACAAAAATTCAAGTTACACCAATCTTTTTTTTTTCAAGTTTATTCAAAACATATAAGATTTAAAGACTTTTTATAAGTCATGCATTCAAAGCTACATCACATGATCATTTCTCATTGCACTTCAAGCTTGTAATGCAAAGTACAATCCTAAGCGTTTTGCTGCTGTCATTGAGAGAATCAGAGAACCAAAACTAATTGCTCACCTTTGCTTCTGGCAATATGGTTTGTACTAGAGCCAAGAGTGAGCAACAGTCTAGAATGGCAACAAGGAAGTATGCGCGTATCATCCAAAAGCTTGGTTTCCCGACCAAATTTAAGGATTTCAAGATCCATAACATTGTTGGCTCTTGTGATGTTAAGTTCCCGAGCGGTTGGAGGGTCTTGCATATTACCATGGTGCTTTCTCTAGTTATGAACCATAGTTATTTCTCAGATTAAGCTACACTCACTTTCATAAATATGGCGAACGACGACCAACCTTCGGAGACGCCACACAATCATCGCCGACACCTTCAAGCACGCACCACCGAACACGATTTCGTCGTTGATAATTTCCTTATTCCTCTTCCAACACTTTGTAGTATAGTTTTTGTTTCATTTAGATTTATAAAGAAATTAAAAAGTTTTGCAATGAAGTGGAAGGAAATGCATATTTGAAAGAGGGGAGAGTGAGAAGTGTGAGTGAATCGAGATAGAGAAAGTGGGAGAGAAGAAGCAATGCTATGAGGATCAGGCCCAAATGTATTTTTTTTCTTTCTAACACCCCATTAATTATGTTTTGCACCCCATGGATGTTTGGGTGGAGTTTGGATGGGCATATGAACATGAGGTCATTCTTATATACCACCATCAAAGTTTGTTTCTACACCCCCAACTTTCTTTTAATTTGATTAAGATTTTTATTTATTTATAACAAATTTCCAATGTTAATTTTTTTGGATTAAAATGGTGAGTTTTATTGGATTAAAATTTGATACTAAACCTTGATTTTAGTTTAATGAGCTTGATCTTCTTCTTTTTTAATTTAGTTTTAATTAAAATTAATCTTGATCCTAATTGGGATTATATACTTTAACTAATTTTTGGATAATTTTGATTAGAGAATTTCTTGATGGTTGATTATAAACTTTGGTCAAATCTTGATGGTTAATTGTGACAACTTCCATGACACTTGCTTTGTTACTCGATGTATGTACTTGTTTGTTGCTTCACACGTTCTCTTAGGGAATTCCATTAGGTAATTAGATTTCATCTAGATTACGTAGCATTGAAGTATACCTTACACCCTTTAATACAAGTATGACAACATTAGGAGTAGGAAGGTGCCTTCAATTCTAACTTTAGGTTCTACTTTTGTATGATAACACTGGAATATAAAGTCCTTCTTTTAGTCATCCCTTCCTTTTAAGACAACAATATTTTTTTAATAAAAAAACACAAGAATACTTAATCAATACAATCACGAGCCTTAAGTATATAAGAAAAGATGATCGAGAGTTTTCCTTGCCTCTTCTTAAAGTATGTTGTATGTGAGACGCTTGACTTATTTGTACGACATAATCACTCCTATTTTCATAGACTTTAGTGTGATACGTGTCTCTAACTCTTTCTCAAATCTTAATAAAACACCTCACCAAATTCAAACCTTTTGCCTTTGGACTTTTTTTTCCCTTTAAAACCTTTTCAAAAAAGGGCATGCTATTTTCGTTCTATCGTAAACAGACGATACCCCTAACAACTAGAATGTGAACTTAACATCATCCATAAAAAACACATGATAAACCAAATTTTTTCAACACGATCTACATAGTTCTGATCCCTCTGGGATACATAGGCACTGGGTTACAAAACTCGAACGAACTAAAAAATAAAAACCTTTTCTTTTTCCCCAATAACTCATTCATGCATTCCCTTAGCAAGCAACTCTATAGATTAACACACCCTTTGATTATAACAACAACAGTAGATCCCGTTTAGTACAACAGACGCAAGGGGTGCTAATACCTTTCTTTTACATAATCGTCTCCCGAACCAGAATTTGGCTGCAAGACCATTTTCATTCCCTTTAGAGGTTTTCTTGATGTTTTCCTTTCCCCGTTGGGATAAATAGAGTTCAATGGGGACTATGTGTTATTTTTTGCTTAGTGACAAAGATCCATCAATTGTCCTTAACTCTCTAATTGTGTTTTTTTATTCAATTTTTAAAAGGAACTAATCGATTGCCCTGGGGGACCAATAGGTTGTTCTAAAGTTATTGTCCAATTTTTTTTAATTTTAAAAGGGAACCGATTGATTGCTCCCTAGGGCAATCGATTAGTCACTGCAAATTTTTCTAGAAAACCCAGTTTTTCACACGATCTTCATCCCTCTCCTTCACTAACCCCTGCCCCTCATTCCAACTTATATTTTCCATACTCAATCAACCCAAAATACAAATTACACAGTACACCATATCATTACAACAATCAAACATCTTATAATACATACATCAATTGTGATTCATGGTAATTTGTTATACAATTCAATCATCACCTTCACCAACATTTATACTCATGTTCAAAGCTTCATATATTCATCAATGGCAGATGCACAAACATGATGAATCAACCATGAATTCGGTCACAACCAATCAATTAATTAAACAACATAGCCAATCACAAACTTTAGATTTGAACACAACAACAATACATTCAAAACAAAATTATACATTCCTAATGAGAGCAATGGACTCTCTTCTCTATTTTATCATACAATACACCTATAATAAAAGTCCTTTCTCCCCTACCTTATATTTCTTATAAAATTCAGAATGCTCAAGGTTCTCCTTCATTCTTCAATTCTTGGTCTCTTGCCTTGCCTCTTTTCTCCCAAAAGTTTGTTTTTCACATACTAGCAACTTTAAGTTTCTCTCTAATACTTTTTATTTCAAACATAATTATTCTAACTTTTTAGTAATTCTATTTTCCTCCCATCATATTATCTTTTCTCTCTCATTATTCTCTCTATTTCTCATCAGGCGAATACAACCCCAACTCTTCTAATTCTCATTATTTCTCATTTTATTTTAATTAAATAATAACCTTAATTCTAATTGTTTTAGTTATTCTATTTCTTCTATTCCTTCCTCCACACTACCAAGGTTCTCACTACTATACCGAATACCAAATAATTAAATAAAAATATAAATAATTTGATTAAATAAATTAAATTAATCAAATTCTAGGGTGTTACACATTGCATTTCTATGAACGTCTAGGAGAGTGTCGTAGTATGGCCGTGGCTTATATGTACTCGTAGAACTGGAGTTCAGTGAAAGGTGTTGTAATACATACATAGCTCATATGTACTTTTAGACATTACATGTCTACGAACATCTAAGAGAGTGTTGTAGTGCAAACGTAGCTCAACTATCCTCCTAAGCTATTAGAACTCGGGAAAATAAGCCCTGAGTTCAGTGATGGTACCACATGCATTGAAGTAAAGGATAAGTGTATTTCATAACATTTGTGTGTATATTGTATAAAGTTGTATGATTCTATGTGATGTGATGTGAATTATGTAAATGTGAAATATTATGATTATCCTACACTCTTCTGATAGTATACCATTTAATTTTTAAAATGTATTCTCACTCATATATTTTTATGTTCTTCAATGTGAATATATGTGTATAGTACTCTCGTGTAGAGACCGAGGAGTAGCCGTCTTGTAGTGCCTTATGGAAGATGGTAGAGAACACCACTTCATTAGTTTCCTTTATGCTTATGTTTTGCTGAACTATTAAGTCAGTTAGTTGATTTAATTTATAATAAAGCTCTGATATTGTGACACTGGGGTTGAAATTCATATCTTTGAATTATTTTATTCGTTATGTTTTCATCAAAGTACTCATTTATGAGAATTTTCCATGTTATTTTTGTTAATGTGACACCCTTTTGATTTTATAAACTTATTCCGCAACATATGTTATGTTATAAAAAAAATTATTGGGGTTTAGGGTGTCACAAAAATTAGAGATCAGAGATTGTACTATGCTTTTAGCGTGTGAACTGATTTTATAACTCAAACAAAATGTAGTAAATTTGAGATGGATTGTGTTCTGGCCTGGGCCCGACCTCGGTCCAGCCCAATACCTCGCACGACCCAATAAGCGAATTGGCCATGCCGGGCACGCGCGCCCCGCAGGACGGGCGGAACGCACCACCGGACACTGGCGACGCATCCAACAGCCTCTCGCCATCCCCTCTTATCAGCCGAACAGGACGTACCCCAGCGCATCGAAACGAGGCCTTGGTTCCTCCCCTCCGCGGGGAGAACAACGCCCTCCGGGGAACCTCTCGAGCTCCCCTCCGCGGGGAGAACAACGTGCCCGGCGGGGAACCTCCCGGGCTTCCCCCCCCCCCCCCCCCGCGGGGAGGACAACGTGCCCGACGCACGTTCTCCACGAGCTCCCCTCCGCGGGGACACGTCATCAACCAACTGCCCACCTCCGAAAGAGCAGGTCAAACCCACTTTCCAGAGATCAAGGAGCAGTTGGACTATGGGCGAAGACCACGTCCTGGTCTTCACTATGCCACGTAAGCCCTAGCAGTCATTAAGGGTTGGGCCTGGTCATCCAGCCCACCTCAAATGACCGTTGGCCCAGCGCTGAGGTCTCTCTATAAATACCCTCTTCCACAAGAGGGTCAGGTAACACACTTCTTACCCTTTTTCTGTACTCTTCCCGCACTCTGCCCAACTCCTTACTTTGGCATCAGAGTATTTTGCAGGTACACCCTCTTCTCTTCCTCAGCACCGGTGAGCACGTAGCAGTCCAATAGAGTGTGGCCGGCCCGTGATCCCCTTCTGATCAGGTCAGAACAGTGGCGCCGTCTGTGGGAACAGAAACTTCCCCGTTACTCCAAGCAGAAAACCAAAGTTTCACCAATACTCCACGATCATGGCTAGCCCACACCGCGACGGCACTCCGCACGACCTCGCGCTCAACGTCGCCACCAACGGAAACAAGCAGATGGAAACGACGCGTCCGGCGGAAACCAATGAGAGGGACGGCCAAACTGCCTCGCCGTCATCCGCAGAGCGGCCCCTTCAGGCCGACCACCGGCCCCCAGGTCCGCCAGCATTCCAACCCGTTCCCATCCCGGCGGGAGCAGACCCGACGGTGGCTGCCCTCTTCACGGCCATCAACCAGACGAACCAGCTGTTGGCCTAGCAAAACGCGAGAATTGGAGCATTGGAACGCGTCGACCCTCCGAGGTACCCCCCGCGGGAAGACCAGAACGGAGGCTCGAGGAGTCCCTCACCTCGACCCAGAAATTGCCGGCCACGGCTGGAGAGGCACCGCGCACAAGTAGCGCGAGAACGCACCAGGTCCCCAGCAAGACAAGTTCACGAGCGGAACCAAAGCACCGCGGCGATCCCGACCGGGGATCCCCGAGGCAAAAACTCAGGCAGGAGGTCGAGAACCCGAAACCAGGGCCCTGTTTTGAACGGATCGTCCCCTCATCGGTCCCTGCCACCCAGCGACGAGGACGATTACCGCACTCCGTTGTCTCGAGAGATCATGGCTGCCCCCATACCCCAAGGGATGGAGAAGCCCCCGACGCTGTCGACATACGACGACACATCCGACCCGGACGACCACCTGGAGGACATCAAGGCCATGCTCGATTACCGAAAACGTCCGGGGAGCCATCAAGTGCAGACTCTTCCCGACGACTCTGAAGAAGGGCGCCATGACCTGGTATAAAAGTCTGGAGCCCAAATCAGTCACGTCGTAGAGAGTCTTGAAGGACCTGTTCTCCAAACACTTTACGGCGTCCCGACGCCACCCGAAGACGGAAGCAGTCCTCGGGGCGATCATTCAAGGCCCCGACGAACCTCTCCGAAAGTACATCGAAAGATTCACTCGGGAAGCAGTGCAGGTGATGACGTCAGACGAGATGAAACGCTACTTAATGGAACAAGTTCTGCGCCACGACTCCAAGTTCTACGAGGCCGTAGGCATACACCGGCCAACATCCCTCCAAGATTTCCTCGACAGAGCCGCGCATTACATCCGATTCAAAGAAACACAAGCGGCCAACTCCGCTCGAGACACCCGAGACAGGGAGGCCCCCCGCGGGCACCGAGACGACGGAGCCTCGAGCCATCGACGAGGAGGAGACCGCCATCGAGAAGACCGCCCCCGCGAGCCCCGCGAACAACGCGAACCGCGTGGCCCGGCCGGCAGATTCACATAGTACACAGCCTTAGTCGCTTCACGCAAGCGCATACTGGCTGAATGCGCCAAAACCGAATTCGTGCAGGGAGGTGTCCGTTTTCCGCGACCAACACCCCCCAAACCCAACGTGGACAAATCGAAATACTGCCGATTCCACAGGAGCCACGGGCACGTGACAGAAGACTGCATCCATCTCAAAGACGCGATCGAAATTTTAATCAAAGACGGTCACCTGAAGAGATACACCCGAGGAGGCAAACCACCTAGGCAAGAGGCTCCAAAAGCCAAGAAAGTCGAGGAACTTCCCTCTCTGGAGGACAACAGCAGGCTCCAGGTCGCGCTGTGTGTCAGCCGCCCCGAAGATTGGTTCGCGGGCAGAGAATTCGGTCTCCCCGAAGGACCCGACCTAATCGACGAGCCAATCCGACCAACCAGCCAATGGGAGTACTTCCCCAGAACCATGGTCATCTTTGATGGAGCCACGAAGAGCCTGTCCATAGGATCCGTGAAAAGAAAATTCGATGAACTCATCACGAACAACTTCGGCAAAATGAGTACGCTCGAGAAATTCCGAGGCCGCTCCAACCCGATCACATTTTACCTCGAGGAGCTCCCCGGGGGATCCCCCAACTCCAGCATACCCCTGCTCATACGTGCAAGGATGGCAAACTTCAACGTCAGGCGCCTCCTCGTCGACGGCGGAAGCTCGGTTGACATCATGTACTCGCACCTATTCACAACTCTCCAGCTCGACGAATCCAACCTTTCCCCCTACGTAGGCTCCGACCTTCAAGGGTTCAACGGGACGACGACGAGACCTTGGGGATACGTGGAATTGAAAGTCGCCTTCGGAGAAGAGGAAACAGCCAGGGAAATCAGCATCCGTTTCTTAGTCATCGAGTGCCCATCCCTCTATAACTGCATCCTGGGCAGGACAACGATAGCAGAACTCACCGCGGTACCCTCCACCGTCCACCTGAAGATGAAATACTACACGAGGTGGGGGGCCGTGATGACCCTTAACGGAGACATCGAGGCCGCCCGAAGATGTTTTGAGGCCGCGCTGAAAGGCCTAGACTCCATCGCTCCAGCGACCAAGAAGACAACTTCAAACACAACGCCAAAGGGCGAACCAACGAAGCTAGTCGGATCCGTGGAACTCGACAGCCGCTTCACCGACGAGCTCGACCATGAAACGAAGACCAGCGAAGTCAACGACCAGCCCTCACACCCAGCGCGCCCCATCCCGGACGGAGAATTCGAACTCATCCCCCTCGGGGAAGACACGAGCATAACCGTGAGGATAGGTGCCGGACTCCCAGCCCTCGCGAAACGACAACTCCAAGCCTGCCTCCGCAAGAACGCCGACCTCTTCTCCTGGAGCGCCGCAGAAATGCTCGGACTCGACCCCGAGGTCGCCTGCCACCAGCTATCCATCAACCCGACCGCAAAAGCCGTTGTGCAACACCGGCGTCGCCAGTCCCCCGAAAAATCGGCAGCAGCCGAAAAAGCTGTAAAAGACCTCCTAGAGGCAAACTTTATTTCGGAAGCCCGGTATTCAACCTGGTTGTCCAATGTTGTACTCGTTAAAAAGAATAATGGAAAATGGCGCATGTGTGTCGACTATACTGATCTCAATCGGGCATGTCCTAAGGACGCCTACCCCCTTCCCAACATCGACAAGCTCGTCGACAACTCCGCGGGCTTCAAGCTCTTGTCCTTCATGGACGCGTACTCGGGATACAATCAGATCCCGATGGCCGAACACGATAAACAGGCCACGGCCTTCATGACGGCGTCGGGCAATTACTATTATAACGTGATGCCCTTCAGCCTCAAGAACGCCGGGGCCACATACCAACAGATGATGAACCGGGTCTTCCACGACGAAATCAGCGACATGCTCGAGGTATACATGGACGACATGATCGTCAAATCTGGCACGGAGGACGACCACACAGCACACCTCCGGAAGGTCTTCGAGACCTCCAGGTCGTGCCGCATGCGCTTCAACCCGGAGAAATGCACCTTCGGCGTCTGCGCCGGTAAATTCCTCGACTACTACTTGACCGAACGGGGGATCGAAGCCAATTCGGACAAATGCCTTGCCTTCTCCAATATCACCATGCCCACCATGAAGAAGGCCATCCAGTCCCTCAACGGCGTGCTTGCCTCCCTTTCACGATTCATTGCCAAGTCGGCCCAGCACGCCCTCCCATTCTTCAAACTGCTCAGGAAGGAGACCAAGTTCGAATGGACGGACGAATGCGAGAAAGCCCTTTGCCACCTCAAACGCGTCTTATCCGAACCACCAGTGCTGACGCGTCCCGTGACGGGCGAAACCCTATACTTATATCTGGCCGTGGCTAACGAAGCCATCAGTGCCGTCCTCGTCAGCGAATCCGAGGAGGGCCAAAAGCCCATCTACTTTACTAGCAAAGCTCTCCACGGCCCAGAAATCCGATACCAGCTGATCGAGAAGGTCGCCCTAGCCCTCATAACAGCAGCACGCCGACTCCGGCATTATTTTCTCGCACACGCCATCGTGCTCCGCACCGATCAGCCCATTCGCCAGCTCCTCAGCCGCCCCGACATGGCCGGACGCATGCTGAAATGGTCGCTAGAACTCTCTGAGTTCGACATCACCTACGAGGGCCGGCACGCCATCAAGGCTCAAGCCTTGGCCGATTTCGTCGCCGAAATGACCACACTGCCCGACCCCACCGCCAGGAACCACATCTAGACCATTTTTATGGATGGCTCCTCCAACTCCACGGGGAGCGGCGCCGGCATCGTCCTCGACAACGACGAAGGCACCGTCATCGAAGTCTCTCTCACGCTGGCCTTCCCGAAGACCAACAACCAGGCCGAGTACGAAGCGTTTCTGGCCGGCCTTCGCCTGGCATCCGACCTGGGAGCCAGGGACATCCGAATCTACACAGATTCACAGCTAGTCGCTTCGCAAGTCTGAGGCGAATATCAAGCAAAGAACGACAACCTCGCCGAATACCTCGCGCTCATCACCGAAAAACTGCGAGGTTTCGACACAGCAGAGAGTCAGCACGTCCCTCGCGAGCAGAACACCCGCGCCGACATCCTCTCCAAACTGGCAAGCACCAAAAAGCGAAGCGGCCACAAGTCGGTCATTCAAGAGATCCTGTCGCAACCAAGTATCAGCGCGCCCACCACCCCCTTCGACATCAACGTCGTCGGGGATACCGACTGCTGGATGACCCCGCTCCACACCTATCTCAGCACCGGCCACCTTCCGGCCAACCCTGGAGAGGCTAGCGCAACCAGACGATGTGCCTGCTCGTACGTTCTCCTTGAAGGACGACTGTACCGCTGAGGCTTCGCGATCCCACTCCTCAAATGCATAGATAAGTCCCAGAGCGCATCCGTTCTGGAGGAAATCCACAAAGGCATCAACACGCAACACCTCGGCGGAAGATCCCTAGCACGAAAGGCCCTACGAGCAGGCTATTACTGGCCATCAATGCAATCCGACGCGAAGGAACACGTCAAACAATGTGACAAATGTCAACGACACGGGGACATGCACCTCGCCCCCCAGCCGACCTCACGCCCCTCTCATCCCCATGGCCATTCGCCTCGTGGGGGCTGGACATCCTCGGGCCCTTCCCCTTAGGGTCCTACCAGAACAAGTACCTCATCGTGGGAGTTGACTACTTCACCAAATGGATCGAAGCCGAAGCTCTGGCCAAAATCACTGCCCACAACATACTCCGATTCTACAAATGCAACATCCTCGCCAAATTCGGGTCCCACTCGCCATCGTCACCGACAACGGCACACAATTCACGGACAAAAACTTCCGCGACTTCATCACCAAACTCGAAACCAAACACCACTTCGCCTCGGTCGAACACCCTCAGACGAACGGCCAGGCGGAATCAGCGAACAGAGTCATACTCAGGGTACTCAGACGACGACTCGGCGACGCCAAACGAGCATAGGTCGAAGAGCTCCACAACGTCCTCTAGGCATACCGCACCACTCCCCACTCAACCACGGGGGAAACCCCATTTCGCCTCACGTACGAAACCGAGGCCGTGATACCCATCGAAATACGCGAACCATCCCGACGAACGGAAGCTCCCATGGGCACCGACGACAACGACGGCGCCCTCCGAGAAGAGCTCGACCTCGTCGAGGAAATCCGGTCAGGGGCAGCCCTCCGAGAAGCCCGGCTGAAGCAACAAGTCACACTTCGCCACAACAACAAAGTCCTAAAACGCGACTTTCAAACAGGCGACTTAGTTCTACGCAGAAACCAGAAAGACTCCCACGAGGGCAAACTGACTGCGAATTGGGAAGGCCCTTACCGAGTTCGGGACAAAACGGAGCACGGGGCCTATTACCTCAAAAACCTGCACGGGGAACAACTAGCTCGACCTTGGAACGCCGCGAAGCTTAAGCGGTACTACAGTTAGAACACTGCCCGCGACGACCCATCGTCCCGACCACTGGAGGGCGCGACATGGTACCACCGCACACCCCCGCATCCACTAGCGACCAAAGAAAAGCAAGCCCTGCCTCTTGTGTGCACGGGCAGACGACCTTGCTCGGTAAGGAACACCTCGACCGAGATTCCCCGCCGCCGTACCAAAATCGGCAGGACACCCAGCTCACGATGGGACGTCCACGCCACGGGGAAAACTACCCCCGAAACGGCCCGGCTACCTCGCCGGCCAAACCGGCCGGTTCCCTTCACCACCGGTAACAAGTTTGTCGAGCTAACACCCGAACAGACCCAGAGCATATCGAGGCATGCACGTCAAAAGCATTCAAGCAAACAAATAAATACGAAAAACGAGCATAAACATCATGCAAATACCGAGCGCACACTTAGAAAATTCACAAAAAATATATTAAGCAAAAATCGGGCACCAGCCCAGTAGTTAATGTTACACAAACAAAGCACGCAGGCCCAAAGAAAGATAAGTCACAAATATCGGCACGCAGGCCATGAAAACAACGAGCACGCAGGCCCGACAACTTATGCTACCTCATCCTCCTGATCAACAACCACGGGGACCTCCTCGGGAACGACAAGATAGGGATTGACCACCTTCTCATCGACGATCTCGTGATACGGCCCAATCCCATCCACGACCAGTGCGACGCCGGGGTTGGCAACCTGAATCTGCTTGACAGCGTTCTTGAACCCGACCTCGACAGCCTCCAAACAATCACCTTCCAGCACCCGGATACGGGCAACCAGATCAGCACGGGTGATTAACCGTTGATCCCCCTCTGTCTCGTCCTCGGCCGGACGAAGTGCACTATCCAAAACTTCCATACGGACTTTCAGCGCCTGCACCTCGGCCGTTGCCTCCCCCAACTTCTCCTCCAGCGAGGTCACCTTCCCCTCAGCGCCATCTGCTCGTTTGCGCTGCTCAGCAACATCCTTCTGACTCTTCTCCAATTCCTCAGTAAGCTTGGCCAACCGCGACTGCATAAAGGTAAGGTCCCCCTGCAATTTGGACAACTCGGCAGTGGAACAGCCCTCCTCGTTCAGCACAAGAGCCGTCGTGAACGTCCGCATCATTGCAGCCAAATCCTCCGCCAGGACACGTCGACGAGACTCTCGATTGGCCTGACGGACAACCTTCACCTCCCCAGCGGAGACCGTAGGAGATCGAGCACCATGAAAATAGCCCGGATGCTGATGGCAAGGCAGGACGACATAACCTTCATCGCCCGAGCCGACCGTCAGATCTACCAAACCGTGGGGCTCCTCGGATCTCGGCCTTTTCGCTGCTCCCTGAGACGTGGGAGACTGACTCTCTTGAGGCGAAGAAGACGAACTCTGCCCTCCTGGCGCCGCAACCTCCTGTCCGACCAACTGACTCACCCGCGTCCTCGGGACCACGACATTCCTGGTAGCGCGCAACTGCTTCACCCGCTCCTCGACAGATGACATGTTCGCTGCAAAAACAAAGAAAGAGTTAGCAACAGCCAGAACACCCGAACACGGGGAGAAAAGAAACATCCCTACCTAGATAATCCAGAGCGGCCGCCCCGGTGGCGCAACCGAGCAGGGTCTTAGTATTAATCAGCCGTTTTTTGGTTCGCACGTTCCCCTGCGCGTCGAGGATGTACCGACCATCAGGCGTCACCAGCTTCGACGGAGGAAGGGCCCGCACAAAGGCGACTATTTTCAAATAAGCGGCCATATCTTTCTCGTCGAGGGTCCCCGCTCGTACGATATACCTATCCGTACCTCGGTTGAAATGCTTCGCGGTCCACAACAGATGTATCTTGGGAAGCCACGCGAGGAACCGCTGACCGTCTACCATTCGCTCGCCCTCGGCGAAGAGAGTATCCGAGCCCTGCTGTGTGATCAGTTTAACGAGGAAGAACCGACTTTTGAAATCCTTGACAGAATCACTATACGCCTTGAAGAGCTTGGTCGACTGTTTGAATGAGACCCATCCTTGGCGGCCATTCACCGACTGGCGCTGTAAGTGGAAGATACGGAAAAACAACGGTACCGTGGGCTCCACCTCGAGGTAGAAGCACACCACCTCGAAGGCACGGATGAAAGCCAAGGCGTTGGGGTGCAGTTGGGACGGGGCCAAGCGCAACCAATCAAAGAGCCCCAGATGAAAGGCGGAGAACGGTAACCTAAGCCGAGCCTCTTTGAAGTAGAACTCGTGCATGGGAAACATCCGCCGCCCATATCGCGAGCAGATGCGATGATGCTCCTTCGGGCGGTACACCTGCCAATGTTGCGGCTCCCCGATAGGTGTATCCTCGACGGTGGCATACACGTCGGACGCATCGGCCACGAAACAAGACGGGGTAGACAACGGCTCTTCAGCCGCCCATTCTTCAGCCGGGGCGATGCGCTCGTCGTCAAATTCCAGGACCTCGGGTTCGTTGTCTTCGACCATCGTCCCCGGTACCAAGGCCGACATCTACACCTGAAAAGCAGAGGACAACGGTGAATTCGATAGCCAAGATCAAATCCACCCTTCCACCGCAGGTCAAGTGAAAGGGCGACAAAGGCCAGAGAACGGCGGACGAACAGGCGCTCCCCGTCGATCCTCCTCGGGGTGTCCAAAGCCAACCCACCATCCCTCCGCGGGACGGTCACCGGAAAAAGCGCGCATCCCCGGGGCATTCATCGGACAAAGCACTCGTCCCCGGGGCATTCATCGGAGAAAGCCCCCGTCCTCGGGACATTCATCGGAACAACCGATTCTCCCCGGGACATTCACCAGAAAATCGCCAAATACGGCGGATCTTGCGTCCCTCCTCGGGGCATTCATCATGCCCCGACCACGCATTCTAATCAAGCGGCGGAAATAAAAGGGAAGAGAAAAAAGAACTCACTTGTAACGGCGGCGAACGGGAGGAAGAACCAAACGGCGCGGCGGCGATCGACGGCAACGGCGGACGAGCAAGGATCTCAGAGCTTCGCAGGTAAAACAACAGAGTGAAAAGTAGAAAAATGAGTGGGGACCCCCGTATTTATAACCCGGTGCGGGATTCGAAGCGACGCTAGGCTCATTAATGACATAGGGTAGCCGCCCCTGCGTCCTCTTAACGCACGACACGTGGCGGCAACCTGACAGTCGCGCCCCTTCACCTGCTTTCACCCCGCTCCGCCGACGACAGGGGATCCCCGCGCGAACGCCCGTTCCACCGCGCACGAATCCCGACGACCTCCCGTTTCGCTACCTCTCTCCTCAACACAGCGACCTTAAGTCCCCGCTCTTTTCCCAGAGCTTCGACTTGGGGGACTCCTGTTCTGGCCTGGGCCCGACCTCGGTCCAGCCCAATACCTCGCACGACCCAATAAGCGAATTGGCCATGTCGGGCATGCGCGCCCCGCAGGACGGGCAAAACGCACCACCGGACACTGGCGACGCATCCAACAGCCTCTCGCCGTCCCCTCTTATCAGCCGAACAGGACGCACCCCAGCGTATCGAAACGAGGCCTTGGTTCCTCCCCTCTGCGAGGAGAACAACGCCCTCCGGGGAACCTCCCGAGCTTCCCTCCGCGGGGAGAACAACGTGCCCGGCGGGGAACCTCCCGGGCTTCCCCCCTCCCCCCCCCCCCCCCCCCCCCCCCCCCCCCGCGGGGAGGACAACGTGCCCGACGCACGTTCTCCACGAGCTCCCCTCCGCGGGGACACGTCATCAACCAACTGCCCACCTCCGAAAGAGCAGGTCAAACCCACTTTCCGGAGATCAAGGAGCAGTTGGACTAGGGCGAAGACCACGTCCTGGTCTTCACTACGCCACGTAAGCCCTAGCAGTCATTAAGGGTTGGGCCTGGTCATCCAGCCCACCTCAAATGACCGTTGGCCCAGCGCTGGGGTCTCTCTATAAATACCCTCTTCCACAAGAGGGTCAGGTAACACACTTCTTACCCTTTTTCTGTACTCTGCCCGCACTCTGCCCAACTCCTTACTTTGGCATCGGAGTATTTTGCAGGTACACTCCCTTTTCTTCCTCAGCACCGGTGAGCACGTAGCAGTCCAATAGAGTGTGGCCGGTCCGTGATCCCCTTCTGATCAGGTCAAATCAGATTGAGTCTTGGTCTATTGGATATTTGGCCGATCCAAAAAAATTCTAAAATTTATTTCCCTATATATATATATATATATATAAATTCTAATAATTTATTATATATTTCAAAGTTTAATTAAAAAATAACTTCAAATTCAATATATATAAACTCGCCTTTAGTAAAAAAAAATTAATATTATGTCTTGAGTAACATTATAATAAACTAATAATATTTATGTGTCAATTGAGTTTAAAAAATTACATAAATTAGTTATTATTTAACTATATAACAATTTCTTTTTGAATTTCTATCCTTTTTAAGTGTTGTTATTTAATTTTAATAGTAATGTGTCATTATTTAACTAGGAGAAGTTCGGTGTGCCTGCACAAATTTATTAATTTTAATTGGTATATAATTTATCTATATGTATTTGTAAATATAAATGATAAATTTAATTATGTAATGCACATTAATTATATCAAATGAATAGTTTGAAATAGAAGGTGTTTTCCTTATAAAACAAAGATCTTTTAACTCTAATCACAACTTTTTTGTACTTTGTTTAGTTTTAATATCTAGTAATAATTTTTTAATGACTATGGTTAAACTCTTAACTTTTAAGCTAATATTTTACAAATATATCTAAAAAGTTATAAACGATAACTCTTCTTTAATTATAGCAACACATCCATGGCGTTACAGACATGGTTAGGACAAAAAGTAAAAATCAATAACATTTAGAGATGTGGTAGATACAATCTTTTTTTTTCTTCATTTGTTACAATATAATTTTGATTCAAAGTCAAGGTTTACTTTAAAAACTTATTATTAATTTCTGGTTGGGTTTAAGATTCAACGAGCTTTTCATGCTATATTAAAACTCATTAGCATTATGTAAAATGCATAACATGAACACACATATGAATTTATTGTTTTCAAAAGCAAATTGTTACATTTATTTTGCAATTCATGAATTTTCATGTAAAAATGAACTAATTGGACTAATTTTATCTAATTATTGCACCTAGTTTTGGGCATATTCTATTGCAAGGCCCAACGGTTATTTTGCGCAGGGTCAACAATTGCTTTGCATTAGGTTGAATTGCAAGGCCAAGATTACTTTGCATTGAGTTGGATTGCAAGGCTCAATACGGGTAATTGCCAGGGCTTACGTGGCGTAGGGAAGATCAGTACGTGGTCTTCGCCCTGGATCAACTGTCCAGTGATCTTCGGAAGGTAGACTGACCAACTCTTTTAGAAGGTGGGTAGTTGTCTGATGACGTGTCCCCGCGTGGGGGGGCACATGGAGCCCGTGAAGAAGACACGTGAGCTCTCCCCGTACTAGGTAGTGGCCTGTCCGACGACAGAGTTGAGCGTGTCCGACATGGGAGGGTTGAGCCTTGTTGGGCCTCCCCAACATAGTATTGGGTTGGGCCTGCCCGATTGTAGGGCAGGTCTCGGCCCAGTCCATGACAATTATTATATTCAAATTCAACTAATTAACCGTACCATAAAAGAAAATGTGATGTGTACAAACTAACGTGTATTTATCTTAAGCCAACTTAGTCTGGTTAGAACACAACTATCCCATAAGAACTATTAAACACTCTACGTAGTAGATTGCATAGAGTTGACATCATATGTAAATTAGTTTATCTAATACATGGTAACAATTTCGACAACACAAAATAAAAATTAGCTCAAAGTTAAAAAAAAATATAAGATTGTTCTATCACAATCCTACAAATTTTAAAGGTAACCATATTGTTTTTGAAATTATTTAGTTATTTTTATTTATTGAATAATTGTTTTGACTCCTTTGTTCTTTCAAATTTGTGTTTCACTGTTGTGATAAAACAAAAAGTTATACTTAATGAGTTTAACTTATTATACAACCTAGTGTCAACCCTATTGAAGCACATCCAAAAAAGCAAGTACTTATTTTGGTGGTTTCCTCAAAACATGAAAAAGCCTTACAAGATAAACACTTCAACACTCTAACCAAGTGAATTGACATACCATGATCTTGTACTTGGAAGAAGGTTTTTCACAATTTTAGGCTTTTTGGTTGTTATACAAATTATGTTCTGCACAAACAATGACTTATAATCAACTGGTTTAAAGAATGGTATGACATATTATCAATATTTATGGCAGTTGTTTTATACTTAAAATGTGACATACAATGTAAAAAACTAAACATGTTTTACACCATTCTCTTTAGTCTTTAATCATGTTGTGCTATAGTAATTTATAATAAAGTTGCGAGTCATTTGTAGTTATACTTATGAATTTATACAATTTAACTACATCACACATTAAAATCAATTAAGCAAATAAATTGAAGAGCAAACAAATATAAGTTATAAGATATAAAAATGATATTGTATAAAAATCTTATAAAACTTAGAGAAACCATTTTGTCTTTTGTTTGCACAAAACAATTATCCGTATTATTGCAAGAAGCAACACATGTTAAATATAATTGGTGTTAGTTGTTCATTGATGAATTATTAAGCCTTTTCAAATATCTAGCTTCCAATTTATGAATTCAAAAAATAAATTAAAAGGGTGAGTTTATAGTTCAAACCGACTAACTCCATCGGGTAACGATGAACCACAAAATTGGGTTCGTCTTTTTGCACATTTTTGGTGTAGAACCAAAGCCATCACCAAAATGTCCAATAATCATAACAAGATTAAGTGCACTTTCAACATATTTAAAATGTATACTGAGTTTGTAAACATGTTATATATATATATATATATATATATATATATATATATATATATATATATAGTTTGTAAACATATTATTTATATATAACATGATTGTATATATATATATATATATATAATATGATTGGAATTCTTCACAATTAAGTGATAACTATCATCATTGTATTTTGTAGACATATTCTCTATGAACTATCGAGTTTGGAATGGATCTAAGCTAGCCGTTCTCACAAATATCAGTTTTTGAAGCTTAAATAATGTAAGTACTCAATATCTATTTCCTATATGCAGATAGATACATTGATTAATATATAAAATGCCAAATTTCACAAAAAAAAAAGTCCAAATTTCACACAAAAAATATCCAATTAGTTGTCATTTAAAAAAACTCAAATCTAATTGATAACATGATAAGTTCAAACCTTAAAGCTTAAAAGTGAAATTAAAATTTACAAGTAGAGTTATTAAGGGTGATTTTGTCGACATATTTCAATATCTAACTCATATCTGAGCTAAATTTCCATGACATAAAATTATCAGTAGAAAAAATTAGCAAAATATAAAGGAAAGAAGAAAACAACATCAAAGATAATAGATCAGATTATAAAATACATAAAAATAACAACAAAAGTAAACTAAAAATTAAATAAAAAGAGAAAGTGAAGAAATTTACTTTTGCTTCACTTGCAGTTGGATGAAATCCGTCAAAACATTATCAGAAAAAAGATCAGATGAGTAAAATCGGTCTTTGCATCAGAAAAGAAAAAAACAAAAAAACAAAATAGAACACAAGTTGAGGGTGAACATGAGTCAAAGCTTCATCAACCATTCATGCTCGATTTATTCTCCCTGTTGACGCTCATTTGCATAAATAAACCGAAAGAAAGAGAAATAAAAAGAAACAAAAAACTAAGTGATGTTAATCGAAAATAAACATCTAAAATCAGAAGAAAAAAAGAGACATTGATGAACGAAAGAAAATGATCGATAAATATAAATAAAATTTCAAAGTCGAAATACACATATGAAAGAATAGAAGAAGATTGAGAGGGAAAAAAAGAATAAAAGAAGAAAATATTTTTTCTCTTTTTCTAAAACCCTAAATTTAAAATGTGAGAGATAATGAAAGTGAGATAAAAAAAGTGTGGAAACATGGCCAAATAAAAAAAGAATACTTTTGTTTGAGTCTGAGGTACCTAATTATTTGATATTTGACATACAAAGAGAGATTTAATTAAGTTTTAATTATGATATTCATTGATTATTAATTTATTCAAACTATACAAAATAAAAATAAGGGAAATGACAAAATTGTAAGAACATGTATTAAAATTTTTAAAGATTGACAAAGTTAAAGAATCTATAAATAATTTTTTTTTATAAAAAAAATAATAAAACCATTAATTATAATTTTATATTAATTTTAATACACAATTTCTAATAAATTTTCACTATAGAAATTATGTCTCTTAACTTGTGAGTTCCAAGTTTCTACTACAGTGACATTGTAATTGTACTGCTAATTCCCAATCCCGAAAGATGCCCCACACTTATAACAAATAATAACTCACCACGTGGCTTAGAAATTTTAAATTCAAAGAAATTATCGATTTCTATTGGCGGTGACAAACAACACCATCACCCGCATGTAACCTTAAAGCAGGTGATAAAAAGCCCAAAACGGACAAAATGCATCGTGTCTCTGAATGATAACCGCGACGTTCGTCTCTCTCTCTCCAAAACCCCCCAAAAAAACCAAACCCTTATTTCTTAGCTCATCTTTCACTTCAACGCGAGATCTAATCGAACCTCTGGTATGCACTCTTTATCACTCTTTGTTCGTTTATTTCTATTTCATGTCTTTCAATCATTCAATTGTTCATTTGTTTTCAATTGCGTCGCATCTGCAAAATCTTTTATATCTTTGCAGTTTTTTTCTTTCTTCCATATGAGTTTTTTAGATTTTTCCGAATTGTTGAGTAAAAATATGTTTTTTTGTTGTTGTTGTTGTGTTTATTGAATGCTTGATTGAATGTTTGAAGTTTTGATTTTTGGTAGATATAAAGTTTTAGGGGTATTATCATTCATGGAGGACCCTGAAAAGGGTTTGTCTACTTGTGGAATTTCAGAAACAACACTTTCCCATGATGAGATAGTTGGTGGTGAAACCCTAGATGGGGGTCAGGTTCAGTCTTGTAATGGGCAGGGTGGGGAGGATTTGAAGTCTGTTGAGGTAGGTGGTGGGAATGAGGCTCGGCTTGATGACTCTAGGGTTGTAGAATCGGAAGAAGGTAGGAGTGAGAATGCAGCAGGTGAGTTGGGTAGCTTGGTTTCGGAAAGGGCAGCGAGTGGTGAAACAGTAGTTGATGGTGATTCTTGCACAGTTGTCAATACGGCATCCGGTGACTTCACTGTGAAGGATGCTGTCGGGGCTGCAGATCACAAGGTAACTAGTACTAGCTGTGATATTGGTTTAGGATGTTCATTTAGAAGTGATTCTCAGAAAGATTGGAATCTGATTGATCATGGGACACGAGAAGATGGTAATGATCTGACATTAGAAACACTAGATGAACAGAAAAACATACATTTAAAGAGTGGTGAAAAAATTGTGGATCAAAGAGGGCTTGCTTGCGACAAAGTTGAAATTGAGGGAAAGTTGAGTTCAAATGGGGAACAGCCGATTGGGAATGATGAAGTTAATGATAACTCCAATAATGTACAGGAAGTTGTCTGTGGAACTAAAGCTGAAATTGACGAGACCCTTTTGAACTCTGATGAAAAACACAGCTCTATCCTTAAAAAGTGCAATACAAAAGAGAAAATAGTAGCTGAAAATGATGTCGGTAGTGTTTCTGATGCAGAACAATCTGATGCATGTAAGGAGATGCAAGTAGATGTCGACGATCTACAAGGAACAGAAACAAGTAAAACAATGAACCACACTGTAGATATTAAAGGTAAGATATCCATCTAATTGGTGCCTATTTTTCAGCATAAGTAGTGGTTAAAATTGAAATTGTATTATTGTAGTAGTAAATGAGAATGTTTTTTAGTATCCAGATAATGATAATGATAATGATGCTTTTAGTTTTCTGTTTGTGCAGGTACGCCGGTGTCTCTTGGGAGTGAGAAAAACTTAGATGCTAATGCAATTGTTGAGAAAGACACTCAAATTACTGACCAAGGGAGTCATATGACATTGCGTGGTAGAAAGGAAAAAATTGACATTGAGTTAAATACGAGGCAAAACGTTGAAGAGAGAGAAAGCGTATCTGACCAGGTTGGTTCAAATGGAAAAAACGTAAAACATGCACTCGTGAAGCCTGGTAGTTCAGAAATAGTTCATCAGGCACAGTATTCGCTGCCAATAGAAAAACAAGAAGGCGAGTTTTCTCTCTCTGATATGGTTTGGGGCAAAGTGAGAAGCCATCCGTGGTGGCCTGGACAGATATTTGATCCCTCAGACGCATCTGAGAGGGCAATGAAATATTATAAAAAAGATTGCTACTTCGTCGCATATTTTGGTGACAGAACATTTGCATGGAATGAAGCATCTCAGCTAAAGCATTTTAGGGCACATTTCTCCACAATTGAAAAGCAGAGGAGCAGTTCAGAATCATTCCAGAATGCTATAGGTTGTGCTTTGGATGAAGTCTCAAGACGAGTAGAATATGGGCTAGCATGTTCTTGCACACCTAAAGACACCTATGAAATGATTAAAAGCCAGGCCGTAGAGAACACTGGGATTCGACGAGAAATAAGCTTCAAACATGTGATAGATGAATCTCTGAATGCTAACTCATTTTCACCTACAAAACTTATAGAATATGTGAAAACACTTTCTGAGTTGCCTACTGGTGGCTTTGATCGCTTGGAGCTTGTGACTGCTAAGGCTCAGCTGCTTGCTTTTAATCGTTTTAAGGGTTTCTCTTGCTTGGCAGAAATACAACATTGTGGAGTCGCTAACAAGGACAATTCATTTGTTGACGATGAACAAGATTTGTGTGAAGTTAATGAGCATACAACTCCTGCATTTAATAAAGATGATCAAGCTGGTCCTGGAAATTTTAAAAATCCTAGCAGCACCCGTCAAAAGCGTAAGTATAATTTCAAGAATGCTATGCATCCCACAAAGAAGGAAAGAAAGATGTCAGACCTAATGAACGGGACTCCAGATTCTTCCGACGATGATTCTTGGACTCCAGATAGTGTTGTTTCACCTGAACCTTCCAAGAAAAGGAGATCTGTTGTTCCCAATGCCGATGACTCTGAAATGCAAGATGGGACAAAGGCCATTTCCGTTGGAAAAGGCTCAAATACCACAAAATCTTCGTTTAACATTGGTGACTGTATTCGTAGGGCTGCTAGTCAACTCACTGCGTCATCTTCTATATTGAAGTGTTCTAGTGACCAGTCTCCAAAGACAGACGGAGACATTGATGGTTTTCCCGAGAATGAAACTGTTGAGGATGATCAGATCACAAGTGAATATTCTTCTCTAAATGATTTGCTATCTTCACTTCAGTGGGTGGCACAAGAACCCCTTGCAGAATATACTTTTCTTAATGGCATAGTGAGCTTCTTCTCTGATTTCAGGAATTCTGTAACTGTTGCTGCTGATTGGAAAGAGATTTTACGTATGGATAAAATTGGTGGTTTTAAGAGGAAGAGACCACCCATAGCTGGAACTGGATCACCTGAGACATTTGAATTTGAAGACATGAGCGACACATATTGGACTGACAGGGTCGTTGACAATGGCAATGAAGAGAAACTAGTTCAACAACCATCACAGAAAAACCAGAAAAAAGACGAACAACCTGTCACCGCCAAATCACCAAAGCCAGCTGCTGCCAAGTCACCAAAGCCAGCTCAAGTTCGTAGACCCTATAACAAGAAAAAAGTTACCGACATTAACCATGCCGAGACTACTACCGAAAAGCCTCCAGGTTATATAGATGAAAATGCTCCTGCTGAGCTTGTTATGAATTTTGCTGAATTTAATTCTGTTCCCTCAGAAACAAACCTCAACAAAATGTTTAAGCGATTTGGACCGCTAAAGGAATCTGAAACAGAAGTTGATAGAGTAACCAGCCGGGCAAGAGTGGTCTTTAAAAAGTGCGTGGATGCAGAGGTAGCTTTCAGTAGTGCTAAAAAGTTCAACATATTTGGATCAGTACTTGTAAATTACCAGCTTAATTACGCCCCGAGTGCATTGTTCAAAGCTTCATCTGTTGACGCAACTCAAGACCAGGAAATGCTTCTCGATCTCTCCAGTTTTGACGTTAATATGGTCTAAATTGTTTGGTACGCAATTTTACTATACTATTTCTTACAATGTTTTAATAATTAGTACATATTGATTGGTGCGTTTTATGCTATTTTGAATTTGCGATTGGGAAGGTTACTTTAAAACGAGCTTGTTTTGTAAAGCAAGTAACAGTGTATTCACTACATTGATTTGAGGGTATATGCCCTTGTTTATTTAAAAGACAAGTCTTAAAAGAAAGCAAAAACTTTTTAAGAAACATGCCAGCTGTAGAGCAATATAAAACACAATCAAGGAATGATCTAACATCCAGAAAGGCTGAAGCTTTAAGGGAAGAAATAGTTTTCAGTAACTATCTTAGACTAATAAAAGAATTGGGAAGATAGCAAAGGTATTGCATTTAAGGTTTTTTTAGTGATTTTTCAGTAAGAATAAAAATGAAGATTTTACTCAGAATAGGAAAAGAGGGAATGAAATTGTAACAGGAATAATAAGATCCTACAAAAATCATGAAACCCCTGTATATATACATACAAATTCACATATATGATTTCAATGGAGTCAGCACAATGATTTTGCAAGTTAAGAAAACATTGTAAAATCAGCAATGCTAAGCGATAAACCTTGATTTGGTACAAATTTTACATTTAGTTCAAAATGACATGTAATCCAAACCACAACAAATAAAATATGTAGAATAACTGATGTTTTGTGATTCTCATTTTAGGGAATGTTGACAATGATACGGTGGCTTAAATTTGACTGAAGAAATTTTTACCAAGTGGCTGCTGATGGTATTTCCAAAATGTTGATTCGTCCGGTCATTAATTTTTCTGTGAAAGAGATATTTTAGGTAGTAGGATTCCTTTGTTGCAATCCATTTTTTAGTTTTCTGTATAGCTTTCTCAACTGACCCTCATTTGTAGTTGCCATCACTCTTTCAGAATTGTTTTCATTTATGTAGTCTGAGTAGTGGTTCTGTATCACAATATCAATGCTGCATATATAAGTCATCAGTGATTATACTAGCCATCCCTTTGGAGGGATACAAGTTTGTGTTAGTATCAATTATATGCCTTTCTAGTTTTAAGCACAGTAGTTGTTAATCGTTAACTTTTTGATGTGAGCGAAATCTTTGTAATTCACTGCATATGTTTATGTCTAGACACTTTTGAACAAAATTTTAAGTGCTCATTTGATTGAAATTTTTGGTCTCTAAGATTGTATTATATTGTTTTCTTCAAGCTAGTCAATTTCAATTGGTCTCTAAGATTGTATTATATTGTTTTCTTGAATTGATGAGAATTAAAACGGATAGAGTTGAAAAGGGTAGGGGTATTCAGGCTTAGGATTGGCTACCTTTCCTATTTGATACCTTTAGTTACAAAGTAAAGTAATATGCAATAATAAAGTTACAAAGGCACCCAATCCTTTTCGGGTATTCATGGTTGTAGGTCAACACCTGCCTTTCCACTTATTCAAATTGAACCAACTTATAATGAGTTGAATCCGATTATTTACAGGCATATCCGTTCGAACGTGTAATACTCTGTAATGTTTTAGTTTGGATATGAGGTTTGGGTATACCCATTATAAATAAAAATATAAATTAATATTACTACTAATTACAATTTTGCAAAAAAAAAAAAGTATTCACCAGTTATGCTACTAGGCCACTGTGTTTTTGAATTTTTTTAATATTGAGTGTTGATTTTTATTTTCTTTTGTATTATTTTCACTTATTACTTTATGAAAATAAATGAATTTTACGAAAATAATGTGTTTTGTGAAATTATTATTTTTTAATTTGAAACACAATTCGCAAATTCAACCCAATCTAACACAAATAAGTGGGACAATTTGATTTAGTTTTGATAGTGAAATTGTGGATTGGATGATGAATCCAATTTATTAAAGTTTGAATGGTTGAGTATTAGATTAGGCCAACCATGATTTAATCCAACTCTAACCTATCCATATACATTATTAGAAAAGGACATATATTTTTTGTTAGAGAATTTCTTATTGCACCTATATATTTCTAATGCACCATATGAATTTTCACAATTGTTCTTGATCTCTGGACATACCTATTTTTGAATAAACGTTGACATATTTAAGAGATATATCTCTAGAATTATTTTAAATATTCAAAATAAGCACCTATAAACCATTTACATTTGAATTGTTCTGGATATGCATCTACGGTGATTTTTCGGAGATACATCTTTGAAGTGTATAAGGACAAGCTGTTCTTTACTTTAAGAAGTGTATTTGTTTTCCGATGAAGTATGAAACATGGGCTTGAATAAAAAAAGTAGACATATAAAATAATAAGAGACACATACTGAGTGTGTCGAAAATAATATAATAAAAAAATATTGCACAATTGATATCCAAAATATAGTAATAATGTCAGAAATAAAGTACAAACTATAATACTACAATAAAATAATAACAGACAACTATTGAATGTGTCTGACAACCTCTCCGCTACCTCCCCTGCCTGCTCTGCCTCCTTGATCATCAATCTCCCGACCTCTGGCGATGTTTATGGTACAACAGTGTCCCTCAGTGTCTTTCCCATATGGCATCCAGGACTTGCTTGACAGCAGACCCTTCAAGGAAGATACCCCCGTCGATGCCTGCCTGCATAATCTCTACTATGCGATGACACTGAGGCAAGACATCATCAGGATGATCTAGCTTAGTCTGCTCCTCCTCAAGTATCTTCTGATGAGCTGGTCTCGATGGATCTCCTGGAACAATCTGCACCATGTACGAATGTGACATTGTGAAGAACCACTTGATGTATCCATCGACGTAGTCCCATTCGTTCGGTGCTATGGTAGCCAGTGCCTCGTTTGGTACTAGATGACTAAAAATCAGCAAACATCTCCATTTTTTGTCTACGAGACAATGCAGGAGGAGCAGAGACAACATGGTGTCTGAGGATGGTCTGAGAGTACTTGAACTGTCGCATGACGCGCTCAGGCAGGTCAGGAGTAGTAAAACGTGATCCACATACCTATCATCCGGAGTATAGAGCTATGCCATCAAATGACCGCGTCTGACGGTGATCCACGTAGCTGTTAAAATACATGTCCTCAACAACCAAACGGTCAAGGTAGACGCTGAAAGCTCCTGGTTCCCTCTCAGCAGGATAAAAGCACAGGCACAAGGCATATCCTTAGTGTACTCATCCACACTTGCCTAACCAGCCATGCGCGGGAAGTGCAGGAGGATCCAAGCCTGAAATGAAAATAAAAAGAAAACATGGTTTCGCAAATATGAAATGAAAATTAAAAAATACATTCAAGTATCAAGAATTATTACCATGAGTAGTGTCACACTGCATGTGACCTGCTTCGTCCTCCACTGACATTCATCTCTCAACTTTGAATAAAGATAACACATGCAAGCCGCCCCTCAGTTGTACTCATGGATTCAAGTGAGATCCAAGAAGTACCCAGAGGTATGCAACATTAGTATAAGTGGCACTCTTGTCCACAAAATGCAAGTACTAATCAAAAAATAGAAAATATGCCCTCAAAGAACGAGCCCTGTGTACTGCCATCTGCTCAACGTCACCACGAGCCTTCTGTGTAGCAAGGATTTCATCATCATATATCTTATTCAAGAACTCAAACCTAGCACGAGCACCCCTGGTCCTATCCACCTTCTCAATTGACTTCTCCGAATAAGCCCCCAGATGCTCTACCATCATCTCGACTACCTCGTCTTTGGTCATCCTACCATGATCGAGGAATCTCCCCCTGATCGAAAGATGTAACAAACACGGGACATCGTCTAGCGCGATAAACATCTCACCATGCATGGGATGAAAAGAAGAAGTCTTAGAATGCCATCTCTCCACGAATGCATTAAGCATCCCGTGGTTGACCAAAGTGTAATCAGTCATGCATAGGTCTTTCAACCCAAATAAGGTCAGAACTGGATGAAACCACTCCTTATCCGACTGAGCTAAACCATTAATCTTCCTCCAATGGTTTAGAAACTTCTAGGGATCACGCACCTAAAATTTTCCTAAAATAATTATGGTCAGTAATAATCAATGTTAGAATTAATCAATGTCAACAATTTAAATTAATGTAAAAAATAAATAAAAAATCCAACCAATGCTATCTCTCCATCCCAGATATGTCTGGTTGTGTGATCTGGATACAGAGGAAGTAAGGACAAATCAGATGAATCTCCTGCAAACCCATCTGACTCGACATCCTTAACAACCTCACCCTTCGGAGGTGACATTGGATCAACAGCGGGAGGTGACACTGGATAAGAAGAAGATGATACTGGTGAATCCTGACGCATGCAAAAGGATGGGGGAAGTGACGCGTCAGCTGACAAATCCTACATCCTACGGGAAGAAGAAGAAGATAGAGTGACATGAGATGAAGGTGGAATGGCCTAAGATGAAATGGCATGAGGTGAAGGATGAATCCTAGGAGTAGACTGCGCTACAAAAGTCGATGCCTCTGTCTGACCAGAAGTACATGCTGCCTCTGGAACTTGCTGACTTCACTCCCTCCAAACGGATGCGTGCTTGGCAATCCGACTATGTATCAGTCTGTCGACTCTGTTAGCCATAATGCCTGTAAGGTAAAGTAATGCGTATCAATAGTGCATACAGACAACACAAACAAACAAGAAAATTTAAAAACAAATAGACTGCAGGAAATTCCGGAGATATATCTCCGGAAAGATCATAAAACAATAACGTTTGACAATTTCGGAGATACATCTCCGAAAACACCATAAAACTATTACCTTTGAAGAGTTCTGGAGATGTATTTCCAAGAATTCCCAATAGGATATGAAACGCTGAACTATTCCGAAGATGTTTCTTCGGAAAGTTCTGCAACTTAGATGTCACAGTAATGGCGTAATGTGGCTCATGCAAGTTGAAAAAATACGAGCTGAAAGCCATTTTAAGCCAACAAACAAGTCATATACTAAGTCTAAACTATGTTACATGCGATTCCTACACTTTTCTAACCACAATCATTGATTTCTCTACACATTTACATAAAAACTCAAAATTTATTTGAAAACTCATAAATTTACCTGCAATTTATGGTTTTGATGATGTTGAACGATATTATTGATGATGTTTGATATTCTTCTGAGCCTTGTTTGATGAAATTTGATGTTGTGAAGAAGTTGAAATTTTATGTTGAGAGGAATTTTAGAAGAATTTGAGAAGTGTAAGGGAGGAGAAGAGTCTTACGCGATATATGCTCCAAATTGTTTCGAAGATATATCTCTGAAATATTCCAACGTTCAATGAACTTTGGGTGCGTCCGGAGATATATCTTCAAAATCAGGGGACATTTGTGGATTTTATATGGTGCGTTAGAAATATATAGGGTGTAAAAAGAAATTGTCTTCTTTCTATTATTCGAATATTTTTAGTTCTAAAATATTTTTCTCCAGGGTATGCATTTCAAATTGGATATAATAAAAAGTTGAACATAAATTCTATTTATTATTTGGGTATTTTTAGTTATAAAATATTTTTCTATGGTATACATTTCAAATTGAATGTGATAAAAAGTTGAATATTTAAAGAAATGTGATGGAATGAGTTCCGTCATGGTTTATTCTATTTCAATCACTGTTTGTTAGTTTAAATAATAAAGTTTTATCTGAGAATTTTTTGTTTTTTCGTTCTCAAAGAAAATTATCATATATGATATCGATGATTGGTATCATTAACAAGTTGGAGAAATTAAGCATGGCAAGAAAATCCAGACCCGTTCCGAAATTAACGGGGAAAACCCAGTTTAACTAGGTGCGGGTAAAGCCCGATTTTCTATTACGGGCGCGGGGGATGCTACTACTCGCCCCACACCCGGCCCCGACGCCGTCTACTTTAATTTATTTTTATGTCTCATTTTAATTATTTTATTATACATTTATTAGAGTTATTTTAATTTTTAGAAATAGTTTTACTAGAAAAACATGTTCAACGACACCACCACAAAGCCTTGGGGATACGTGGAGCTGCTCGTCACATTCGGAGCTGAGGAGACTGCTAGGCAGGTGAAGGTCTGCTTCTTGGTGATAGAAGGTCCCTCTATGTACTAGTGCATCCTGGGAAGGCCGACCTTACCTGAACCGACTGTAGTACCATCTATAGTGCACCTGAAGATGAAGTACTATACGACCAGAGGTCGAGTCGTCACCCTCCACGGGGACATCGAGGCGGCCAGGAGGTGTTTCGAGGCAGCAATCAAAGCCCTCAACTCGATCGACATCACCCCCAAGACGACTGGCAGACCAGCCCGGGATGAAGAGCAGAAGCCACTACCCCACATCAACTCCGTCGGTCTCGACAACCGTTTCCCTAGCAAGCAAGAGCAGAACGCAGAGTTTGAAGACACACTTCCAGCAAACAACATGCAAGCGTCCCACCCAACGCGCCTCATTCTAGATGGAGACTTCGAGCTCATCACGCTCAGAGATGACCCAAGAAGAAGCATGAAGATTGGCATGAGACTCCCTAATCTGGCGAGGAAGCAACTAAAAACCTGCCTTTAGGAGAACGCTGACCTGTTCGTGTGGAACGCCACTGAGATGCCCGACTTCGACCCTGACGTAGCATGCCACCACCTCGCCATAGATCCGGCCGCTAGGGCCATAGTCCAACGTAGGCGTAGGCAGTCTCCCGAGAAAGCGGAGGCTGCTGAAAAAGCTGTAAAAGACCTCCTAGAGGAAAATTTTATATCGGAAGCCCAATACACAACCTAGCTATCCAACATTGTAATAGTTAAAAAACATAATGGAAAATGGAGGATGTGTGTTGATTACACTGATCTCAACCGGGCATATTCTAAAGATGCTTACCCGTTACCTAACATTGACAAACTCGTTGACAATTCTGCAGGTTTTAAACTATTGTCATTCATGGATGCATACTTGGGGTACAACCAAATCCCCATGGCGAAGGCCGACAAATAATACAAGGCCTTCATGATCAAGTCAGATAACTATTACTACAATGTAATTCCCTTCGATTTGAAAAACGCCAGTGTGACCTACCAGCGGATGATGAACAAAGTTTTCCGGGAAGAGATACGTGACATGCTCGAGGTCTACATGGACGACATGATCATAAAGTCACGAGAAGAAATCCACCACACCGCCCATCTCAAAAAGGTCTTCGAGACGGTGAGGAAATGCATAATGAGGTTCAATCCGAAAAAGTGCACCTTCGGTGTACGGGGAGGCAAGTTCCTCGGGTTCTACTTGACAGAACGAAGAATAGAGGCGAATCTAGACAAGTGGAGGGCTTTCTCCAAGTTCGCGATTCCGAACACGAAGAAGTCCATCTAGTCCGGTAACGGAATGCTCGCATCACTATCTCGTTTTGTTTCCAAGTCCGCCCAGTACACCCTCACATTCTTCAAGCTTCTGCGCAAGAAGGCCGCGTTCAAATGGACCGAGGAATGCGAGCAGGTGCTCCTCCACCTCAAACAAGTCCTCTTAGAGCCACTGGTACTATCGAGGCTTGAGGTCGGGGAAACCCTGTACTTGTATCTTTCCATCACTACTGATGCCGTCAGCGCGACACTAATTTACGAGACTCCCTAAGAGCAGAAGCCAATATATTTCACAAGCAAAGGCCTCGAGGGTCCTGAGCTCAGGTACTAGCAGATCGATAAGGTCATTCTGGCCTTCATCAACGCGGCCAAGAGGTTGCAACATTACTTCCTGGCCCACACGATCATGGTCAGAATCGACCAGCCCGTCAAACAGCTATCCGGGCAGCCAGACATATCAGACATAATGCTTAGATGGTCTCTCAAACTCTCAGAATTTGACGTCCAATTCGAGAGAAGAAAGCCCCTCAAGGCACAAGTTCTGGCCGACTTTGTCGCAAAAATGACCTCCACAGAGTCTCTGACCCCCAGGGCACACAAGTGGACCATCTTCATCGACAAAGCCTCTAGCTCGACGGGAAGTGAAGCGGGCATCATCTTAGAGAATGAAGAAGACATATGGATATAACTCTCCCTCGCCTTAGAATTCCCAACATCGAACAACCAGGCCAAATACGAGGCATTCCTCGCAGGACTCCGCTTGGCCGAAGACCTTGGCGTGAAAGAGGTAAAGATTTTCACCAACTCCTAGCTCGTGGCCTTCTAGGTGCAGGGAGAGTACCAAACCAATAACGACAACCTTACCGAGTACCTCACCTTGGTAAAAGAAAAAATGAAGAGCTTCAATTCCGTGGAAGTGCAACACGTTCCACGCGAACACAACACAAGGGCAGACATCCTGTCGAAACTGGCGAGCACGAAGAAGAAGGGCAAAAATAAATCTGTAAACTAGAAAGTTCTCTCTCGCCTGAGCATCAAGAAAGACACAGAGACATTCGAGGTTAATGCTATCGGCGACAGAACTGCTGGATGACCTCCGTATACACCGACCTCAGCACATAGCAACTTTTCGAGGATGTAAAGGAGGCCAACATGGTCAGGCGCTGAGCCTGCTCATACGTCTTGATCGAGGACAAATTGTACCGGAGGGGATTCTCCATTCCCCTCCTCAAATGCTTCGACGAATCCAAGGTACAATGCATACTCCAAGAGATCCATGAAGGAATCAACGCCAACACTTCGGTAGACAATCACTCGCCCGTAAGGCTCTACTGGCAGGACACTATTTCCCCACCATGCAGCAAGATGCCAAAGAGCACATTAAGAAATGCGAAAAATGGAAACGACAAGGGGACATGCACCCAACCTCGCCTAACGAGCTCAAAATGCTCTCATCCCCATGGTCGTTTTCCTGGTGGGGGATGGACATCCTCGGGCTCTTTACCAAAGGGTCATATCAAAACAAGTACTTGATAGTTGGCGTTGACTACTTCACTAAGTGGATAGAGGCCAAAACCTTAGCCAAAATCACGACCCAAAACATACTCCGTTTCTACAAAAGGAACATACTTTCCCGGTTCGACGTACCCTAAGCGATTGTCACTAAAAACGGAACTCAATGCATCGATAAGAACTTCCAGGACTTCATTGCCATGCTAGGCATGAAGCAACACTTAACATCGACCGAGCACCCATAGACGAACGGATAGGCCGAAGCCGCGAACAGAGTGATTATGCGTGGCCTGAAACGAAGACTGAGATACGCCAAAAAGAGGTGGGTCGAAGAGCTACACAACATGCTCTGGGCCTACAGGAGGACCCCACACTCGACAACTGGGGATATCCCATTTTGACAGACATACGGGACAGCGACATAGATTCTGGTAGAAATAAGGGAGCCCACCAGGAGAACTGAATCTCCCCTTGACGAGGAACGAAACGACGAGTCCCTGAGGAAGGAACTCGACCTAGGAGAGGAAATCCGGTCATGGGCATCCTTTCATGAAGCCTCGTTGAAATAAAAAATAACTTTGCGCGAGTTCTAGGTGGGAAGCCTGGTGTTATGAAGGGATCAGAAGGACTCGCGCGAGGGAAAACTCGCTGTAAATTGGGAAGGCCCCTACCGAGTCTGAGACCAAACGGGAAACAAGACCTATTACCTCGAAAACCTACACGGGGAGGAACTTGCTCGATCAATCATAACATATGTCGAGCAAAACCCCGATAACAAACAAACAACACACACTATTTCATACATACATGGAAAACATGAAAAATAAGGCACACACAAGATAAAAGTGAAATACTACATTTCCAAAGATGGGCATAGTCCATTGTTCAATGTTACAAGATATGACACGCAGGCCAAAGACAATTACATTAAAATATGGAGCACATGCCAAAAAAGAAATACAACTAAACAACACTAGACAACTACATTCTCCTCAAGTTGGTTGCCCACCACGGCTTGACCGTTATCTCCTCTTCGGCTTCAGGCGCAACCACACGACCCTGGACCACCTGATGATAAGGGCCTGTCCCCTCGGTGAAGAGCTGGACGCCAGGGTTTACGACCTGGAGTTGTTCCACAACGCAGTTAAAGCCCACCTCAAGAGCCCCTAGACAATCTTGCTCGAGCTCCCGGATCTTCGACACCAGATCATCCCCAGATACCATGAGATTCTCTTTGGCGGATTCATCCTTAACATGCTTAGCTTTGGCCTCCATCTCGGCCACCTTGGTTTGCAATCGACCCTGTTTCTCCTTGTTCTCCTTCAGCTCTTCCCTCATTCCGTTCATCTCATGGAGGAGGCGCACATGGTTTTCGTACCTCGTCTGAGCCTCTTGCAGGTCACTCTCCGCCTTATTTTTCTCCGCCTCAAGGACAACGTTCAAATCTCGCATCTTTTTCAGCTCGGAGGTCGGGATTGTTTCATCATTAAGGACTAGGGCCGTCTCAAAGATCCTTATCATGACGGCCATATCCTCGGCCAACATTTTTCTTCGGGCCGCTCGTTCAATCCACATGTTTGCCTTGGTTTCAGCTTCAACCACCATTAAGGGAGTGGTCCCCGGAGAAATAGTCCCGTTGGGTGTGGCATGCGGGAAGCGCAAAATTCTCCAAGGGTACGCTCTCCTCGAGGTCAACAAGCACTGGCTCCTTGGTATGCCACCTTTTGGAGTAAGTCTCCTGCATTAGAGGAGACTGTCTGCATTGAGGATAGGAAGAACCACTAGCTCCTTGGTTGGGCCTCACCATTTGCTGGACCTGAGAGACTCTACCTTTGGTCTTTTTCTCACCTTTGGCCGCCACGAGCTTTAGTATGCATTCCTGCACGTTCGACATCTGGCTTGCGACAAGAAACAAAGAAAATCAAGTCACTCCAAAAAGGAAAAGGGCAGGCGCCTCTGTAAAGAAAATAGTCATTACCTAAAAACCTCAGAGCCTCCTCGCAAGACCCGCACTAGAGGAGAGCCTTGGTATTATTCAATCGAGCCTCGCGACAAACCTTCCAACGCTCTTCGAGGATGAAATTCCCATCCTTGTGGACGCATTTGGTGAAAGTGAAGCCAAAGACAAAGTCAGCTATCTTTTGGTAAGATAGCTGGTCGTCGGCATCCAGGTCGACATGCTTCACGATATAACTATCTGTGCCCTGGTTGAAGTGGTCCTCGTCTCACTCGAGCGGAAAATTCGACACCAACGTTTCCTCACACTCATTGTTCTCTTTTGTGACCACAAGGTCGTACAGGGAATCGACAGCCGCGTGCGACATGGGTTTCATAACATAAAAATTGTCCTTGAAGGTGCAGACAAAATCTTAATACGCCAGGAACAACTTCCTCGGCTGCTTCAAAGATACCCAACTGTGCCTACCTTCGAAGGATTGACGCTGTAGGTGGAAAGTGCGGAAGAACAGGGGAAGTGTGGTCCCAATACCAAGATGCCCGCAAACGAGCTCAAACGTCCGCACAAACGCCATGGCATTAGGGTGAAAATGCGAAGGTGCCAGGCGGAGCAACCAGAACACCCCCCTGAAAATCACTGAAGGGGAGGCGAATTCCTGCTTTGCAAAACGTAAATTCATACATCGAGAACCTCATCTCCCTGAACCTCGAGCAGATGCGGTGTTTGTCCTTAGGTTTATAAACCATCTAGCTTACAGAGGAACCCTCTAGATGGTCCTTGACAGTGGAAAAAGCGTTCGTGTCGTCGGAGGCAAAATACGACACGATATTAAGTGGTTCCTGCCCGACCTAATCCTCGGGCGTAAGAATTTGTTCGGCTCCTTCGACCTCGATGGGAGTGTCGGGTTCAGATTCATCGTCAATATGGATGATGGCCTCAAGCCTTACAACCATTTTACCTGAAAAGCAGAGGAAAACAGTGAATTCAACTTCCAAGATCAAATCCACCCTTCCACCGCAAATCAAGTGAAAGGGTGAATGGAGGGGCGGGGGCTCTCCCCGACACAGGATAGCAGACCCCCATCTTGACGGAGACTCATCCATGAAGAAACCCCCCATCGACATGACACGATATGCCTCCCCGATAGTGAGGCTCCCCAATTGAGAAGACCCTGATAGACGTGGGGAGACTCCTCGAGAGAGACCTCTCCGCAACATCCGCACATTTGCGAGGATCAAGGCTCCCCGAGGCTTTCATCCCAACTCTACGAGACCTTCCTCACGGGTCCTCAGTGTAACGCCCCGATTTTGATTTTCACTTTTATTGGGCCCCAATTTAATTAAATTGGGTGAATAATATTTGGATGTAGAATTTGTGTGGAAATATGTTATATTTACATATTATCATATTTTTAACCGGTATTGGGAGGTTTCGGAGGAAATAGTTTGGAAGGGTATTTTGGACATTTCCTATTTAATATTAAGTGAGATATTTGTGAGATATTGAATTAATAGATGTTTTGGAAAAATAATGGAAAAGATATTAAAGAGGAAATAGAAGGGAAAGAAGGGATAGTAAGAAAGAAGAGAAAGAAAGGGGAAAGAAAGAAGAGGAAGAGAAAGAGAAGAGAAAGAAGAAAACCTAGAATCATCAAGAATCGATCAAAGCTTGCGATTAATCAGGTAAGGGTGAGAAGTTTTATCATCTTAATAATGTATAGCATCATATATGTATTAGTTTGGGGCTTGTTGGTAGTTTTTCTACACTATCCATTTCTAGGGCAAAAGTTGGAATAATCGGTAGATTGAGGATTTAATCGGTTGAACTGAGTAATAACGCCGTAGAATAGTCGGGTAACATGTATTGATGCTATTTGTACTGATTTAGATGTTTAAGAGATGGTTGATGATGGATTGGTGAAGGAGAGACAAAACAGAATGCTGTTCTGCGCAGGTTCGCTGGCTCTCGCCAGGCGAGCGAAGGCGAAGCTTCGCCAGGCGAAGCCCAGCGAATGCTGGCGAGTAATTATGTTTAAGTCCCAGTGGACTTCGCTGGTGAGTTCGCCAGGCGAAGGTGGATAGCGAAGGTTCGCCCAGCGAAGGTGCTGGCGAATGGTGGCGAATAAAGTCAGTAGCTACTGACTTGGACTCGCTGGCGAGTTCGCCAGGCGAAGCCTAGCGAGGGTTCGCTGCGGGGGTTCGCCAGGCGAATAAAGGCGAACGTGACAGCATTTTTCTTGTGCTGTGTTGCTCATGTGGTGATTGTTTGGTTGATTCACATAGGTTAATACCTCTATGATATGAATAAGTATGTGATCTATTGTGATAACATGTGTTGTGGGTAGCCTTCGTGCGTAAATCCTCGATGGTGAATTGTGGCCGTTTGGGCAAATATGTGCATTGTTTAAATTGATTTAAAATGCATGATAATGAGGTGAATGACTAATGTGTCGTGTAATATACATTGCGATGCATGGTGATTGTATGAAATTGAATGAGGTGAAGATGCATGAACATATTATGTGTATGTGTGTGCATTTCAAGAATTGTATAGAATACATTCTTGTGTTGTTGATTCCTAGGAAATCTGATGAGTGATAGGACTCTTAGGAGAGCCTGAGGAGAGACATGACTCTTAGGAGAGTCTGATGAGAGGTGTGATTCCTTGGAGAGTCTGCTGTATGACCTGATTCCTCGGAGAATCTGATGGATGGTGTGATTCCTCGAAGAATCTGCTGAATGAATTGATTCCTCGGAGAATCTGACGAGATATGTGATTCCTTGGAGAGTCTGCTGATTAACCTGATTCCTTGGAGAATCTGATGAACAGTGTGATTCCTCGGAGAATCTGACGAGTGGCGTGATTCCTCGGAGAATCTGATGAATGGCGTGATTCCTAGGAGAGTCTGATGAGTGTTGTGATTCCTAGGAGAATCTGACAAGTGATAGAATACCCATGAGGGGTGAGAGTAGATTGATCCTTAGGAGGATCTGACGATCGACTAGATCGATGTTGTGTTGCATTTACATAGAGTAGCGAGTTGTCCTCTATGATTTGCATTTGTCATCTGTATATGATGTATAGTGAAATAAACATGTTGTGTATGTTTATTGAATTAACGTGAAATGTATGTTTTGGCATAATGTAGATACTGGAGGATATATATATATATATATAGATATATATATATATATATATATGTGGTTGCATGTTTATGAAAAGATATAAACATTGATGATGCATATTGAGTATGCTTGGTGATATACAGTTGTATATAGATATATTATATTGTACAAGGTGAGTTGTGGTGAGAATGCGTAGAATGCATAATTGTTGATATGAGATATTTATATATGTCTTTATGCATTATTTATTATGATATTGTTTCTCACCCTTCTGCTGTTTGATAATGCTCTATGAGGCATTGCAGATTAGATGGCTGGAGACATTTTTGTGAAGCGTGACTTCATTCTTTTTGGTCGGTCGGCTCTGATATGTAGCACCGGGTAGATAGGAGTTATTTTGATTCTTTTGTGATACATCTGTGTATGTATCTGCTGATGTTATGTTTTGTTAACATGTTGGATGACAATTGTATATGTGAATACATGTCTTGGAAATATGGAATATTTAGATGTTTCCGCCTTGTTCTAAATATTTTCTTGTGGGTGTTGACCCGTTGTTGCATATCTGTAGAGCAGGTGTTGTATTGCATTGGAATTTTTATGATAATGTGACATACCCCTTTTGTGCTATGACTTACATGTACTCTGATAAAATTTTGACTTATGCCTAAATGATTAATTGAATTATTTTGGGGTAGGAATAAGGGGGGTGTTACAAGTGGTATCAGAGCCAGTGTTGAGTCAGTTGTGTTTGTCTTATTGTTTTGTTGGTTGAGCGGTTGTTTAACCTTGTTGCTGTTTTTGCGATTAAGAAGATTATGGCAGGTCGTAATGACAGTGCTATGGCTGCGGCATTGGAGGCGATGGCTAGAGCGGTGCAGGGTGCGCCGAATGTGAACGCAAATGATGAGTTTAGAAAGAATAAGCCACCGGTGTTCAAAGGAAGGTTTAATCCGGACGGTGCCCAAAATTGGTTGAAAGAGATCGAGAGGATCTTCAGAGTTATGAACTGTGCTGAGGGCAATAAGGTGAGGCTTGGATCTCACATGTTGCGGGAAGAAGCCGATGACTGGTGGATCGGCATGAGGCAAGTGCTTGAAGTAGATGACGAGGAAATAACTTGGGATTTATTTCGTGCTGAATTCTTGAGGAAGTATTATCCTGAGAGTGTGAAAGGAAGGAAGGAAATGGAATTTCTTGAGTTGAAACAAGGCAATATGTCTGTGGTGGATTACACGACTAAGTTTATGGAGTTAGTAAAATTTCATCCTCACTATGATGCGGTGACGGCAGAATTTTCTAAGTGTGTTAAGTATGAGAACGGCTTGCGTCCCGAGATCAAGCAAGCGGTGGGCTATCAGAGGATAAGGAGATTTTCGGACTTGACCGAATGTTGTCGAATTTTTGAAGAAGATCGCAAAGCTCGTTCTACTCACTACAAGAGTTTGAAGAAGGAGAAAGAAAAACGACAAGTAAGGAGTGAACCTTATGAGACGCCAGCTGATAAGGGCAAGCATAAGGGAAACTTTGTTAAGGGATCTGGAGGAGGGAGTTCTGGATCCATTAAATGCTACAAGTGTGGCGAGATGGGTCATAAGTCTTTTATGTGTGGAAAGCCCAAGATCAAATGCTCTAATTGTGGAGTTCTTGGACATGATGTTAAGGATTGTAGAATGGGTGCAGTGAAGTGCTACAATTGTGGAGACGTGGGTCACATCAGTGCGAAGTGTCCTAAACCGAAGCAAGCTTCAGTAAGTGGGAAAGTGTTTGCATTGGCAGGGTCGGACACTACCAATGCGGATCGTTTGATTTGAGGTATGTGCTTTAATTATGTTGCACCTTTAGTTGTTATGTTTGATATCGGAGCGACTCATTTGTTCGTTTCTTTTGAGTACGCTTAGTGTTTGGTTTTGATTTTCCGTTGATGCGATGGTAATTGAGAGTGAAGACTTTAAGATGGTGACGTTGGACAACGTACGTGTTTGAGATTTGAGCTCATTGGGGTAGAATGACTAGTATGTTATTCCTGATGAGGTATAAGTATCATGGTTGTATTCGCTAGGGTAGAATGGCTATGTGTCGTTCCTAGTGGAAAGAATCACCGGGGTAGAATAACCTAGATATTGTTCCTGGTGAAGTACGAGTGGTGTACCCGTAATCTCCAATGGGAGTTGATGAGGGTGACAGTCTTTTATGAGCCACGTGGCATGGCTGTGATTGTGATAAGGAAGTATGCATGTGGACGATTGTGTGTAACTTGGGAATTCAGGAAAGGACGCAGGAATCGTGTCCGGTGTGTTTTGAATCAAGTGATATTTTCGAGGACGAAAATTTCTAAAGTGGGGGAGAGTTGTAACGCCCCGATTTTGATTTTCACTTTTATTGGGCCCCAATTTAATTAAATTGGGTGAATAATATTTGGATGTAGAATTTGTGTGGAAATATGTTATATTTACATATTATCATATTTTTAACCGGTATTGGGAGGTTTCGGAGGAAATAGTTTGGAAGGGTATTTTGGACATTTCCTATTTAATATTAAGTGAGATATTTGTGAGATATTGAATTAATAGATGTTTTGGAAAAATAATGGAAAAGATATTAAAGAGGAAATAGAAGGGAAAGAAGGGATAGTAAGAAAGAAGAGAAAGAAAGGGGAAAGAAAGAAGAGGAAGAGAAAGAGAAGAGAAAGAAGAAAACCTAGAATCATCAAGAATCGATCAAAGCTTGCGATTAATCAGGTAAGGGTGAGAAGTTTTATCATCTTAATAATGTATAGCATCATATATGTATTAGTTTGGGGCTTGTTGGTAGTTTTTCTACACTATCCATTTCTAGGGCAAAAGTTGGAATAATCGGTAGATTGAGGATTTAATCGGTTGAACTGAGTAATAACGCCGTAGAATAGTCGGGTAACATGTATTGATGCTATTTGTACTGATTTAGATGTTTAAGAGATGGTTGATGATGGATTGGTGAAGGAGAGACAAAACAGAATGCTGTTCTGCGCAGGTTCGCTGGCTCTCGCCAGGCGAGCGAAGGTGAAGCTTCGCCAGGCGAAGCCCAGCGAATGCTGGCGAGTAATTATGTTTAAGTCCCAGTGGACTTCGCTGGTGAGTTCGCCAGGCGAAGGTGGATAGCGAAGGTTCGCCCAGCGAAGGTGCTGGCGAATGGTGGCGAATAAAGTCAGTAGCTACTGACTTGGACTCGCTGGCGAGTTCGCCAGGCGAAGCCTAGCGAGGGTTCGCTGCGGGGGTTCGCCAGGCGAATAAAGGCGAACGTGACAGCATTTTTCTTGTGCTGTGTTGCTCATGTGGTGATTGTTTGGTTGATTCACATAGGTTAATACCTCTATGATATGAATAAGTATGTGATCTATTGTGATAACATGTGTTGTGGGTAGCCTTCGTGCGTAAATCCTCGATGGTGAATTGTGGCCGTTTGGGCAAATATGTGCATTGTTTAAATTGATTTAAAATGCATGATAATGAGGTGAATGACTAATGTGTCGTGTAATATACATTGCGATGCATGGTGATTGTATGAAATTGAATGAGGTGAAGATGCATGAACATATTATGTGTATGTGTGTGCATTTCAAGAATTGTATAGAATACATTCTTGTGTTGTTGATTCCTAGGAAATCTGATGAGTGATAGGACTCTTAGGAGAGCCTGAGGAGAGACATGACTCTTAGGAGAGTCTGATGAGAGGTGTGATTCCTTGGAGAGTCTGCTGTATGACCTGATTCCTCGGAGAATCTGATGGATGGTGTGATTCCTCGAAGAATCTGCTGAATGAATTGATTCCTCGGAGAATCTGACGAGATATGTGATTCCTTGGAGAGTCTGCTGATTAACCTGATTCCTTGGAGAATCTGATGAACAGTGTGATTCCTCGGAGAATCTGACGAGTGGCGTGATTCCTCGGAGAATCTGATGAATGGCGTGATTCCTAGGAGAGTCTGATGAGTGTTGTGATTCCTAGGAGAATCTGACAAGTGATAGAATACCCATGAGGGGTGAGAGTAGATTGATCCTTAGGAGGATCTGACGATCGACTAGATCGATGTTGTGTTGCATTTACATAGAGTAGCGAGTTGTCCTCTATGATTTGCATTTGTCATCTGTATATGATGTATAGTGAAATAAACATGTTGTGTATGTTTATTGAATTAACGTGAAATGTATGTTTTGGCATAATGTAGATACTGGAGGATATATATATATATATATAGATATATATATATATATATATATATGTGGTTGCATGTTTATGAAAAGATATAAACATTGATGATGCATATTGAGTATGCTTGGTGATATACAGTTGTATATAGATATATTATATTGTACAAGGTGAGTTGTGGTGAGAATGCGTAGAATGCATAATTGTTGATATGAGATATTTATATATGTCTTTATGCATTATTTATTATGATATTGTTTCTCACCCTTCTGCTGTTTGATAATGCTCTATGAGGCATTGCAGATTAGATGGCTGGAGACATTTTTGTGAAGCGTGACTTCATTCTTTTTGGTCGGTCGGCTCTGATATGTAGCACCGGGTAGATAGGAGTTATTTTGATTCTTTTGTGATACATCTGTGTATGTATCTGCTGATGTTATGTTTTGTTAACATGTTGGATGACAATTGTATATGTGAATACATGTCTTGGAAATATGGAATATTTAGATGTTTCCGCCTTGTTCTAAATATTTTCTTGTGGGTGTTGACCCGTTGTTGCATATCTGTAGAGCAGGTGTTGTATTGCATTGGAATTTTTATGATAATGTGACATACCCCTTTTGTGCTATGACTTACATGTACTCTGATAAAATTTTGACTTATGCCTAAATGATTAATTGAATTATTTTGGGGTAGGAATAAGGGGGGTGTTACACTCAGGGCCTTCATCGGGAACTCTATGACGTTCCCGGAATCCTCATGAACTTCCCGACATCTTGACCGAAAACTTCATGAGCACGATCGTAAAACTCATAGTTCCGCCAGAAATTTCATGTAAGTCACCGAAAAATTTAAACGTCCCCCCTAAACCCTACGAGAAATCATCGGTAAACTCATAATGCTAGACATAGGAGACGGAAACTTACTTGAAGAAAGAAGAGCTGGACGGTGGAGAGTGGTGATGGCGACATCAAACACGATCTGAAGAACTTGGAGAAAATTCTAGTGGATAGGAAGGGGAGACGTGAAAATGAGAAGAGCTTTCCTCCTATTTATAATATTGGCACGGGAAGCGAGGCAGCACTAGGCACTCAAGTGCCCCTACGTGTAGCCACCTTAGGCATTAACTGCATGTGACACGTGGCGTTATAAGACACCATGCATGTCCTTTCAGCTTCCCATCGTGCCCGAAGACGAAGCATGCCCATTCCCTTTCCACCTCCACCATATCATCGACCAGAGCACTAAAAAGGGACATACCTAGAGGGGAAAGGGGCCAATAGTACGACCGACGAACATACCTCCCTGCAATCTATTATCTTATCAAGCATCTCTTACTCTTGGCCACGCGCACAACGCCTAACTCGATATCCCGGACAAGATGCCGCTCCTTCAGACGGGTCCTCGATGCTCGAACTGGCTCTTAAGTCATTACTCCTCTGCCTCAGAGCAATGACTTAGGAGGCTCCTATTTTGGACTGGACCAACACCTGCCCCACGGTCGGGCAGGCCCAACCCAACATCATATTGGAGAGGTCCAACAGAGCCCAATCCTCCTCCCTGTATAGCACGCTACACTGTCAGACAGGCCACTGCCTAACATAGGGAGAGCTCACGCGTTTTCCCTATGGACTCCACGTGCCCTCCATGCAGGGACACGTCATCAGGTTTACCCACTTCCGAAAGATCTGGTTAGCCCACTTTTCGAAGATCACGAGGCAGTTGATCTAGGGAGAAGGAGTAATGGGCCTACGCTACGTAAACCTTGACAGTTACTTATATTGGGTCGTGCAATCCAACCCAATGCAAAGTAACCGTTGGCCCTACGCTGGGGGAATATTATAAATACCCTCTTTCACTAGAGGGTCAGGTATTCTATTCTTCACACCTATTTTTTCAGTACTTGCTCTTTCTAACTTCGTTACTCACTTAGGCATCGAAGTACATTGCAGATACACCCTCTCCTCCTCTTCAATACCGGTGAACACAAGAGCTCACGACGCGTGGCAGACTGCTGATTCCTTTCTGATCAGGTCAGATCAGTTGGTATTCTTTTAAATTCCAAATTTTGGTTGGTATCATTTTAAATTCCAACTTTTGGTTGGTATCCTTTTAAATTCCAACTTTTGGTTTGTATCCTTTGATGTGAGTCCGCCTTCAGCCGACATTCTTTTTAAATTCCAACTTTTGGTTGGTGTCCTCTTAAATTCCAACTTTGGTTGGTATTCTGTTTAAATTTCAACTTTTGGTTGGTATCCTTTGATGTCAGTCCGCCTTCGACTGACGTTCTTTTTAAGTTCCAACTTTTGGTTGGTATCCTCGTTCTTTTTAAATTCCAACTTTTGGTTGGTATCCTTTGATGTGAGTCCGCCTTCGCCGGAAATCTTTTTAAATTCCAACTTTTGGTTGTTGTCCTTTTAAATTCCAACTTTTGGTTGGTATTCTGTTAAAATTCTAACTTTTGATTGGTATCCTTTGATGTGAGTCCGCCTTTGAACGATGTTCTTTTTAACTTCTAACTTTTGGTTGGTATCTTCATTCTTTTTAAATTCCAACTGTTGATTGGTATCCTTTGATGTGAGTCCGCCTTCGGTCGACATTCTTTTTTAAATCCAACTTTTGGTTGATGTCCTTTTAAAATCTAACTTTTGGTTGGTATTCTGTTTAAATTCCAATTTTTGTTTAGTATCCTTTGACGTGAGTCCGCCTTTATCCGACGTTCTTTTTAAGTTTCAGCTTTTGGTTGGTATCCTCGTTCTTTTTAAATTCCAACTTTTGGTTGGTATCCTTTGATGTGAGTCCTCCTTCAACCAATATTCTTTTTAAATTCCAACTTTTGGTTGGTGTCCTTTTAAATTCCAACTTTTGGTTGGTATTCTGTTTAAATTCCAATTTTTGGTTGGTATCTTTTGATGTGAGTCTGCCTTCGGCTGGTGTTCTTTTTAAGTTCCAACTTTTGGTTGGTATCCTCGTTCTTGTTAAATTCAAAATTTTGATTGGTATCCTTTGATGTGAATCTGCCTTCGGCCAACGTTCTTTTTAAAATTCTAACTTTTGGTTGATATCCTTTGACGTGATTCCTCCTTTGATCGACATTCTTTTTTATTCCAAATTTTAGTTGGTATCCTTTGTTGTAAGTCCACCTTCACCTGTCACCTTATCCACTACCTTTTTTCTCCCCACATCGTACAAATTTCCAGGTTCTTTTTGTATTCAATCCCCTTTTACCTTGAATGTATGAAAGTCGTTGCTATCATCCCTTCAGGTCCAAGTTGATTGAATATGGGTAGATGTAACACCCCAAACTTTTTTCTCTCTTTTGTTAACCTTTTTGACTTATGCTTCATTTCATTTGCATCTTTATTTATGCATTGCATTGTTCCTAAGGCATGAGATCAAGGGTTTTTGTTTTCTTCAAGATGGAGAATTCGTTCTCATAGAAATAAGCAAGAGGATGTACTCAACCTTATGGTATTCTCAAGCTTCAAGGGTCTCATATTCATCAAGGCATTCTTAGCAAGCTCACAATCATCTGAATTGGGGTTTTCAAGCATTGATCACACTCTCCTATCTTTTGTTCATGAATTAGGGTTTTGGTCCAAAGGCACCTATGTCTATATTCTTTAGCAAGGGAAGGTTGTATGGGTCAACATACATCTCAAGGGTTCTCTGCATGTATCATGGTTCATCACAAGTCATTTCAGAAGATTCCAAAGTGCATAGAGAATAATTGATTTCATTTGATCAAGAAAGCCAACTGTGGCCTTACAAAAGTCAAACTCTTGATTTTTGGTCAACCATGGGAATTTCAAGTCATCATCCATGGTATTATGAGGTTTTATAAAGAAGAATCAAGAAAAATCATAAAATCAAGAGAAGTTGCAAAATTAGAGTTCTTTGCAAAATTTCACTAAGTATGGAAGAACATGTTCATGTGGTCATCTTGCACGATTCATATCTCCCTCATCAATAATTCAAATGGTGCAAACCAATGCTAGAATTGAAGATGACATCATATGCTACAAGTTTGTAGAAGAAATCAACTTCAAAAGATGCGTGGATGAAAAGTTATGAAGATATAAGGTTGAAAAAAAGGTGTTGAAGCTTGCTGCCAGCTCCAGGTCGATGAACCGCTTCAGGTCGACGCATATAAGACCTTTAGGTCAATGCACAATCAAATTTTCAGGTCATTTTAGCCACTGCCACCTTCAGGTCGACGCACAAAGTAGCGAAAGATCGACCGGTCGTGCCTGCTAACCCATTTTTTGGTGTATATAAGCTCCCAAACTCAGTTTTTTCATATGAATTCATTTTCAAACTTTCGTACTTTGATTTCCCTCCCAATTCTCATTTTCTATTTCACTTTTCCCTCATTTTTTCACTCATATCAAAATCCTCACAAAAGCTCTTCCATCAGAGTTAGCAAATTCTTCATTGGAGTTTGTAAATCCTTGAGCTAAACCTTTATCACATTGCATTTCCATCAACAAATTTTGCATTAGAAGTTAATTTAGATCTAGATCTGAGTTATAGAAGCATTTTTCTTGAAGTGATTTTGAATCAATTCTAGTTTATTGCATTGTTCTTCAACTTTTCTTGTGAAGAAGCTTGTGGATCTCTAGTTTTCTTTGCTTAATTCATCAATTTCTGTTTACAACACGTACCAAAGCAAATATCGGCTTTGTAGTTTGGTAATTCTTGGAACTAGCTTTAATTTTTGCTTAATTTGCATTTTCACAATGTAGATTTTGTGATTTTGGTGTTAATTGATCCATTGGTTGATTTGATTGTTGATCTTGATGTTGTTAGACTCAATTTTTGTTTAATTTTTGCTATTTAATGTAATTTTTGTGAATAAGTTCATGCCCTAACATGTAGTAATTAAGTGATTAAGTTGCTGAAAATTGCTTTTCATGTCTAAACTTCATGATTCATGATTAATTGTTTGCATTCTTGATTAATCACGTGCACATTGATGTTTGCTTGCTTTTGATGTTTACTTTGCTTGATCTATGAATGCATGTTCGCTTTAAATGCTTAGTTGTTGAGGAGCATTCATATTACTCTTGAAGCATGCTATCTTGTGGCATTGTGAATACATGTGCACACTAAGTGTTTGATCTTTTGACAATTGCTTGTTGGTGTTGCATATTCAAGATGTTTGATGATGATGCATGCTCATAAGCATTACTTGATTTATTTGATGCATGTTCATAAGCATTACTTGATTTATTTGGTGCATTGTTCATGCTTGATCCTTGCAAATTCATGTGCATTTATTTAAATGTTGATGTATAATCATGTGTATTCTTGAATGCTTTAATTACATGCTAATTGTTACTCAATCTTAGTGGCTTGCAATCTTGATGCTTGATTAGACTTTTGTGATGTATTTTCATGCTCATTCTTCCATGATATCTTTGAATATGTGTCATGATGCTGATGTATACACTGCTGTTGTGTTAAATACATACTCTTAAATGCTGCCTTGTTTTGTTTTGCTGCATTTTACACATGTTCTGTTATGAAAATACATGTTGTTAAATACTGCCTTGTTTGTTTAGCTATATTTTACACATGTTCTGTTCTGGAAATATAAGCTGTTAAATGCTGTGTTATGTTGTTGCTGGACCTTATCGCTGTTTTGAGCTGAAGCACTGTTGTTGCTGCTGAAAATACATTTTTGTCCTTCATGATTTTCCTTCAAGCCTTTTCAGAAAGGGCATGCTACTTCCGTTCTATCGCAAACAGACCTCTACCCTATGCTAGAATGCGAACTTATCATAAAAGACACTTAGCAACCCGTGGTAGACCGAACTACGAACGCTCTGACTTCTTCATTCTCGTCCGAATGAGGATACATAGGCACAAGACGACGAAGTCTTGGCGATCACTCTTCCCCTTTTCACCTGTAGTCCTCTTAACTATGTTGACTCTGACTTTCCTATTGCACGAGAGAATACATAGGCTTAGGACGTCGAAGTCCTATCGAGTCTCCGTTTGTTTTTTTTCGTTTCCATTTTGATTAGCAGATAGGCTTTAGATAAACACACCCTTTGATTAGAACAATAATAGTGGATTCCGTTGAGTACACAGACGTGAGGGGTGCTAACACCTTCCTCTTGCATAATCAAATCCCGAACCCAGAATTTGGTTGCGAGACCACATCTTCTCCTTTTTTGAGGTTTCTTCGATTGTTTTCTTTCCCCCCGTCGGGATAAATAACATCCGGTGGCAACTCTGTTTTTCCGCAGTTGCGACACCTTCTTCAATCATTAGGCCGCCTGGGCTACTATTAGGTTTGTCCATCAGTTGATTTCTTCCTGGCCATACACTCATTCCTTCAGCTAGAGGAATTTTTGACATTTTATTTGCATTGCACAAAAAAAAAAATAAAGTAGTCTATCAAATAATTTTCTTAACCATCAACTTATCCACATACTCATCTATCCCTTTATCGTCTTCCCGAGCTAGAGTGATAATAGCACGAGAGCTCATGACTTTGAAGTCATTCAATATTTGAACCACCTCTTGCTCAATTGAGTTAATGTAATCAAAGTTAAAGCCTATGATGAGTTTTAGATTTCTTGAGGGGCGCCAGTTTCCCAAACTATGACTATTTAGGCATAATCTCTCTCTTTGACCCTCACAAACTTGTCCTTCTAGTATTAGGTTTTGAGTGGGGATTGAACAACTTTTTCTTGGTAAGGCGCATAAGGCCACCCATCCTCTTTTGGCGCTGATTTTGATACCATAGAAAAAAAGAATATCCCGACGGTAAGGAAGACTCCCAATCGCCAACATGTAATTTCGAACACCCTAATCACGCTTCAGACATTGAGTGTAACCTTGGAAGGAGCAACATTCAGAGTCGTTAGAAATTCAACTTCAACAGATGTAAAATGTATTAAAACCCCTAAATCATGAATAACAGGGAAGTGAAAATAGAAGTAGGAGATGAGAAAACCATATGGAGTGTCTATATTGGCCCTTAGAATAGGGTTCCAAAATCACATTCATGTCCACTATTGAAAAGTTTGATTTTTTTGCCGAATAGCAGCGATCTTCTCCTCATTAGAGTACATAAGCGCAAATTTTTTGACGTTGAAACATTTAGCACCTATATCCGCTAGTGATTCCTAATAAAAATAGGAAAGTTAAGAGAATCACTATCAGAACTACCAAGGCACTCATGGAACCCAAATTTCTAAACTCACGACACCGGTGCACACTCACTCTTTGAACATTCTAAAAATTTCACAATCACCATTAAGAGAGAAGATATTTAAAAGTGGATAAAGTTATACTTGCAAATGCATTTAAGAACTTGTAAAATGAGTGCATTATACGCTTGTAGAAATCTAAAGAAAATGGATTGAAAGCTTGGAAGAAGAGAATGCGAAAAATGATAAATAAGGGAAAGCTGAAATCGTTTTATAGGGAGGGGAAATCCAATTATAGGGGTAATCCACAATGCCCATTTGGAATCCGAAAAGTTAAAAAGAAATAAATATTCCCCATATTAGAGACACATGTGAGGGATTAAGGTCAAATTGACTTCCCGAGGAAAATCCATCATCGATCGCATTTAATATAACACACGTTTTTCACCTCAACAAACATTTGCAATATTTTACTCAATTGACGTTTGAGGATTCATCTCGTTAACAATTGGAGATATATCACAGGCTAGGTTTGAGGGACTCACCTCAAGCTTAAGGGATCCACCCCAGGCATACCTAAGGGGGGCATCCAAATAATAAGAAGAAAACCAGTTAAATCACTTGATCCTTTCCATACCATCGTACTTGAGAAATTGTGTATTAATATATTTACAAAAGACCCATAAAAGACAACACATATGGATCACCAAAGGAAGGTAACTCTAATCTCCTAGTCACCCATTTATTGGAGCAGTCGCCCATCTCTTAGTTATGTCGCCTATTCCTTGGTTAACTCGCTCAATTTATGGATGAAAGTGTCGTGTCCTAATTCACAACAATGCAAAGAGGGACTCAAATGTGGAAAAATCATGTTCTTCTAAATAATAAGAGATTTGACAGTCCATTTCCCATACTCCTAGAAACGGTTGATACTTCATGGGAGCCTAAGATCCATACCCAATAATTTCTATAAATATCCCAATCTTAAGGTTGAGAGAGCATCTTATTCATTACGTAAAAATACTACATACAAAACTTCTCACGTTCCCATATGAGCCAACTCTAACACCACAACAAATATTAAAAATCTCTCATTGCCATTAATTACTAGGAGTTGTCACGTGTTATACTTTTAAAAAATACAAACTATTGTATTATATAACGACTATGTTTCCTACTTAAATTTGTTTGGCGTCTATTATTATTATTTTTTGGTTTGCTGTCATAAATTAATTGATTAATTGGTGAGTAATATTATTTAGTAGATAATATTAATTGGTAAATATAATATAAAGATTAACTGAAATGCTTTCGGATTCATACTCTTAGTAATAGGTATCCGAGAGTATCCTTCCAAAAGTATGAAAGTTCCCATTAAGTGTGTTAAGTTTATGGTTTTTAGATGTTCCAATTCTTAATAAAATCGCTCCTGTATAAATCCTCGATTGTATCAGTCAAGGTCTTACACGACTTTTCCTAATAGTTAGGATCTAATAAAGAAAGTTAGATAGGATCTAAACCCAAAATGACATTAGAAGTTTATTTCCAACATACAAATCTTTATTAACACGTAGAAATTGACAGTGAGATAAATGTATTCTGTTCGTCACATGCATAGGCTTACCACATACTCAGAAGTAAGAATATATGTCATAGATATCTTATTTTTGAAACTAACACGAAGATGTTTGCTAAATTCCAACGTTTCATAGTTTATACGAAATTCCAAAACTAGCAACACAAGCAATCTTCTCTTTTTTCACTCTTCTTTTTATTACCATCTCATAACAACACTATAAAAACTTATCTACGTATACAAAGATATTGTGACACAATGAGTACTTCCATTGGAGTTTCAGGTTTGGCTCATTTGTTTGGCATCGTCTCCATCGTACTCTTACTTGTTTGGTTGTTGCACTATCGCGAAGGGATCGACTATGATTCCGACGACGGACTTCGCGTCTTCAATGTAAAACATTTTCAATTTGTTCATGTTTACGTATAATATGTCAATCACATATACGATGTTAAACTTGAGTTTGTCTATGTAGGTGCATCCTTTGATGATGTTCTTGGGTTTTATTTTCCTTGTTGGTGAAGGTATCTATCTGCTAATTGTACCTCCTTTTTTAGAGTCATATCTTACTATAATGCTAGTAGTTATCTTCGTTGATTTGGTGTTGTCAAAATTGGGTAGGTGTAATGGCGTTCCAAACTGTACCAAACCAAAGACCTATACCAAAGGTTGTTCATATGACATTGCACCTGATAGCTATTGTTCTTGGCATAGTTGGTCTGTGTGCCGTTTTCAAGTTTCATAATATGCGAAATATTGCCGACGTTTATAGCCTTCATTCATGGATTGGCATTGGCACCTTCTGCTTGTTTGGTTTGCAGGTAAAAGTTCATATTAATCGTCATGAGATTGAGTTAAATTATGGGAAGTTGCTGTGTTCATTTGTTGATTAGTAATTACTAATTGCAGTGGATGTTTGGTTTTGTAACTTTCTTGGTTCCTGGAGCACAAGGTTCAACAAGAGCAAGAGTGCTTCCATGGCATAGAGCTAGTGGGAGAGTGCTACTTTTTATGGCCATATGTGCTGCAGAAACAGGATTGATGGAGAAGTCTGGTTTCATAAATCTAAAACCATATCAGAGAGAAACTAATTTGGTCAACTTTCTAGGTCTTACAATTCTCTTGTTTGGTGTATTTGTAAACATGTCTGTTGGTGTTCGTTAATTAGTTTGACATAAATGCATTTTGTATTAGAAATTTTACTTGTGAAATGCAATAAGGGGAGAATCTCTGCTTAAGTGTTTGATAGCAAGAAACTTTGTAAGCCATGGTTTGATGAAATTAGTGAATCAATCTTTAAGCTCCGAGGTTGGAATATTTATTGTCAGCTTCATGGAAGTAGGGGAGGCAGGTTCTTCCTCCATTACAGGGGAAACTCTTTTTTCTTCTTTCCTTACGAAGTTGTGGATGTAGGAGGAGACTAGTTTTTCTTCCATTATAGGGGAATAATTTCTTTCCCTTTTGTTGCATTTGAGTGACTTCATTAGGGAAATGTTGCGTGTCACGTTTTGGCTAATCGGTCGATTAAGGAGAGTGAGTCTAGGTCGTGCAACCCCGGGCGACGTCCGCCCCACTTCTTGTCTAGCTTTTTAGGTAATATCCTTTTTGGTCCTTTGGGCGGTTTCTTTTTAGACCCAATACAGTTATTTTGATCCACAATTTTTCAAGCACGGGGTTTGAGAAGGGAAAAATAATTAACGTTATATAGATAACGATTTTATTGAAGTATTAATATATGAATCCTTCGAGAATTAGTTTGGATGAGTTTCCTTGCTCGTTTCTTGAGGTGAGTTCCTTAAGTGCTACTTGGGCGAGTCCCTCAAACATTGCTTAAGGTGAGTCCTTCAAGAGCTGCTTGGGGCGAGTCCCTCGAGTATTTCTTAGGCGAGTCCCTCAAGTGTTTGCTCGGGACACGTGCAACATTTAATGCTTATGCACATTGGCTCTTGTCTCGGGAATGTGTGATCATTGTGAACCATTAATTGGATGCATGTAGACATATTCAGCCGTGGATGCTATCTCTGTCCAACTGCTGACGCACACCTATGTTAGAGTAATGATATCCTATGAGCCTAACAAATTTTCTTCATATTAATAGGGTTATGTTTTACTCTTTTTCATGTTATTCTCCAACTTTTCTACTTCTCACAAGTGAGAAATTTTCTTAAGAATTTATCTTAAGCTTGACCGCATCTTCCATCCTTCTTACAGTCAAACTCTGGTATTACGTCTTCTCTATTTCCTTTTATCATTTTTCTTTTTCAGGTAATGGAAATCATTAAGTATTTAGACGAGAGCGGAAACATGATTGAACCCACCACTAGCACAGAGCTTACGGAGATGTGAGAATATTGTATGAAAAACGATAGTCGAGCTGATAGGACGGTTGATTAAAATCTTTTTCAAATAGGGATGTTTGAAAGTTACAAAAGTATCTCAAACTTTAGTACTAATGGTGACTCCTTTTTCCTCTATTTTTTCTTAGAAAAACCAGGTTTATTGATGACCTCTAACTCTTCAAAAATATTAGGGGTCGAAGATAATGATACAATGTATACCAAGCAAGGGAAAGTGAACTATTCCTGTAAGGGCTTGAAATTTTTCCAACTCATGGAATGAGGAGGACATTATCTTGGAGTCTTGCTCTAAAGACAAAATGGCTCACATAGAGCCCTATGACGATTCAGAGGACGACTGCTTCTACATATATCTTCCTACAATCCATGATTTTGGAATTCTAATCCCATTCATAATGTTTGGGTCTTAGGTGCTTAAAACCATCAACTTTACCCCTTCTTAAATATCACCTATTAGACTGACCTTTATTAAGGAACTTGAGATATTGTGTAGGAATTTGGAGGCCTCTCCTACTGCGGGTCTATTCTTATCTTTCTACGACATCAAGACTAATAACAAGGGTTGCTTGGTCACCTTGGGCGCCATATCCATGAGGGTTCTCTTCACCCCATTCCAAACAATTATAAGAACTCGAAAGATAAGTTCGTGAGAGAACCATAACAAATGATTTCTATTTTTATTGGATAGAGGACCCTCTGGCGATAAATTGGCTCAATTATGATTTTCTCACAAAAACAGAAAGAGAGGTCCTTAATATCTTGGACGATTTTTGTATGATGAGTTATATGGAGATGGTGTAGTTTGACAAAAGTGACACTAGAAACAAATATATTTGCGACTACTTGCAAAAGTATAATCATTATTCGGGCACTTATAATCCATTGTCCTTGTCTAATATTTTTCTTTTTGTTTGTATGGCACCACACTAACTATCAAACATACGTTGGATCTCCACACAAAGTATAAAGACACTTAAGGGGATATATGGTCAAACGATCCCTATAGCGACCCTAAAGGTCTGTTAAAAAAGGAAAGAGGAATACAAGTGATGAAGGAATTATCATCTCCACATGCCACTACTACAAAACGCGTAAACAACAACACCAGGTTTACAACGGATTCATATACACCGTTGTAATAGGTTAAAATTTCCGCACCCTGGAATTATAAACAGAAATTTAATGACAGTTGTTTTAAAAAACCGTAGTAATAAATGATGTGTAGCAAGCTTCGATTTCCAACAACTATATTTTTTCCATTTTTTATAGTACATTAAGCGTGTGTAACTTAAGTTCATTATTTAAAGAATAAATTGTAAATGATTTTACAACGGTTATGTAAACCATCCGTTTTAAAATTTGAAAGTTATTTAACCACGATTTTATAATACAACCGTTGTAAAATTTGAAAATTGCATCACAGTTTTTCTTTCTAACCGTGATGAAAAGTGATAGTTTTTAGTATATAAGCGAAAGCATCTATAGTCCAGTACGTAAGAGCCATTTCTCAAAAAAAGAAAACCCTAACATAGCTTCACTCTTCTCTCTCATAACATAACCCTAACATCCATGTCACCTTTTAAACATACTTCAACCTTCAGATACGTCTTCAGATTCGTCTTCACCAATCGCTAACTTGAGGTTTGTTCATTAAACTTATGCTTCGATTTCATTTATGTTTCTTTTTAAAAATGAGTTCTTGTTTTTTCATTTGGTGAATGTTCTCATTTTTTTAGATTCGTCTTCACCACCTTTACAAGAGAAATAAATAGGGTTTGTGTAGCTATAAAGAGAAATACAAGAAGTGTGAAGTTATTGTGTAAACTTTGTTCACCTTATATTTCTTCTTCATAGCTTAATAAACCAGATGAACTTCATAATTTGTTCGACATCCACGATTAATTTAAAAAAAGATGTATCTTGAAAAATTACATAATATCTTGTGTTATTGTATGTTGTTGATTAATGTGGTTATTGTTGATACATATGGTTTGTGTAGTTATGAAGAGAAATACAAGAAGTATGAAGCTATTGTGTTAACTTCATTCACCTTGTACTTTTTCTTCCTAGCTTCATAAACTAGATGAACTTCATTTGTTCGACATCCACGATTAATTTAAAAAAAAGGTGTATCTTAAAACATTAATGTTGTTGTTTTTGTTTATTATATCTTGCATTCTTGATCCTTTTGAATTGTTTTTCGTCTTCTTTTCCCCAGTTTCTTCAAGTTTCCATCAAATCCTTCTATTAAAATGTCTCAGCAGTCCGGCTGTAGCCATGGAAGCAAGTCCTAAATTCGTTTAAGGTACGCATGCAAGTGTGGTCTCGACACTCCGTTGATGACGACATGGACCGATTCGAACCCAGGCCGTTGTTTCTATGGCTGTGAGATGTATAAGATTCAAGGATACAACAAAAGCTCTCACTTTGTTCGGTTGGAAGAGGAGATGAATCCTAGGGCAAAACAAATTATTTCTTCACTAGTATAGAACTTGAATGAGAATAAGGATATGGTTAACACCTACAGAACCAAGAAGGACAAGTTGAAGTTGAAGGTGAAGATCCTGAAGAAACAGTTGAAGATTACCTGTATTTTTTTTATTTGTAGTGTTCATTGTATTTGTTGTAACAACAATGACGAAATAGGTTATAGTTGATTAGGTTTGTATGTTGACTGATGGTGTAATGGTTGATGTATTGGTTACCTTGGATTCATGTGATGATGTTATGGAGTATTGAATATGATACAATTATTTGATATTATGAATATGATACAATTATTATTATTATGATAACTTTACTACAAATGTTAAATAATGTGATTAATTACAATAATACAGGTTAAAAAATATGATTAATTATAAAAGCAGGATATTATTTGTTAATTTTGCAGAAAATTTAACAATGGTTATTTATCATAACCGTTATAATATCTCTTGCGCTGACTAGAAAAAAAAATACTTATCACAACGGTCTTTTGGAAAACCCGTTGAGATAGGGCACGCGCTTTCCAGTTTATTACAATGATTACTGGACCGTGATTGTAAGTATCATATATACAACGACACTCTTCATAACAACGCTTAGGCCCGCGTGATTATATATCTTTTCCAACAGTTGTTAAATGGGTTTTCCATAATAGTGTGCCCTTTAAAATCTGTGATGCCTGCTCTAGCTGGACAAGCATGCTCTACTTCTCAAAGTCAACCCTCTATTGAAGTGCAACCCGTACCCATTATTAATTTGGATGTGCGATAAGAAATTTTAATTTGGATGGAACACCAAAGACGGGGAAATCCTCCTTTATTTCCTTAGGGAACAAGGTATAGTCCCACAAGGACAAGGACTTTGACGACATGAGTTTTGTGCAAACATGTACGGACTTCCCTAATGATCATCTCATGATGGATCATATGAGCCAGACAGGTGTCAAATGCTCTAGAAACCCATATGTTGAGGGGGTTCCTATTGGAGCACGGCAGTTTTAATGTTTATTGTTAGGCTGACAAGCTAGTCACCAATCTAAAACTCAATTTGAACACTTAGAGAAAGGAAGGGAATGAGGCTCAGGATTATTTTAAGTTCGTTACTAAATAATGTGACTGATTGAAGGATATTAAGAAAAATAAATATGAGGAAGCAAATAAGCTAATGGAAGAGCTCACATGAGTGAAGGAGAAAATGGAAACACTGAAAGAGTCTAATAAGGCAGAGGCTCTCCTTAAGAGAAGGCTGGAAGAAGACTGGGTGGATGCCCAAAATGATATTGTAATTTTTTAGGATAAAGCTTTCGAGAAGGTGAAAGCCTAGGCGACAAGAAATCTTTAAGGAAAGTCCATAACTTATTTTCCTCATAGGGTGACAATGATGCTTCATTGAAGGTCCACCATTTATATGCCTGATAAAGAGACAAGGGTCCTTCTACGAAGGTCCACCAATTATCTATAACATTTCATAAAAGTCATGGTTCTAGTAAATAGGTTAAAGGAACATGTAGCCTTATTAAAAAATCATGCCCTTGCAGTAGAAAATAGTACCACCTTATCCATATTATTCATTAATAATTAGTAATGATAGTTTGTACATTGGCGGGATAAAATTCCCCGCCTTATCCAATTGGAAAAAACATATTGATTAATTGTAGTAGTATCTTAGATTATTGAGTTCCATGTTCTAGGGATGAGTTGTCCATCAAAATCTTTAAGCTTCTATGTTCCACGTAGAAACTCCTAGCGTATACGATATTCTCCCTCCCAGTTGGGAAGCATCTTCCTAATCCGAGTAGGCTCCATAACCTATTTAAGACTAAGATCACCCTTCTTCATCTCCCTTAGGATCACCTTGGAGTTGTATCTTCTAAATTCTATTTTATTTGTTGCAATTTTATGAATATGGGTGACCTCCCTTGCTTCATCGATCATGATTAAGTAATTCCCACTCCTACTTCATTTTCTTCCTTATTAAAATGCTCACGACTCCATGTGGGTGTGTCAATGTCGATAAGAAACATTGTGTTTTCCCCATAAAATATCTTGAATGGATTTTCCTTAGTGGTGAATGGGGTTTTATATGATATGACCACAGGACATTGTGCAACTGTTCAACCCACATACCATTGGCATCGTCCAATTTCTTCTTTATCCTACACATGACACCTTTTTGATTGAATCTGCCTATCCATTTGCATGTGGGTGGATGAGTGAAGTGAACTTTGTTTGAATTCTCAATTGATGACATGATTCTACTATGTTGAGTTGACAAAGTTTATTCCATTATCTGAGACAATAATCCTCATAAAGAGGTGCTTCCAATAAAAACATGACACTCTTTATGCTATTACTTTGGACATGGCTTCAGACTATATCCACTTCGTGAAGTAGTCAACCATATAAAAAAATAATTGAACCACTGTAAGGGAAAAATACCCATGATTTCTATACTTGGTAAAAGGGCCAATGGGACGCGACAAAATGTAAAATCTCGACTGATGCGTGTAAAAGGTTGGAATGTCTCTGGAATTTATCACATTTTCTGACAAACTTAGCATTGCCTTTCATTAGGGACAACATACAATAACCAACCCTTAGTAGATATAGACAAGTGCTCGCCCACCAATGTGACTTTTGTAGACCCCTTCATGGACCTCAGCGAGAACTATGTTGGTCTGATCATCACATAAACATCTCAAAATTAGAGAGGCTCTTCCTATCTTGTGAAACTTTCCTTATAACATGGTATACTTCATAGCTAATCTAGAGATTTTCTTTGCTTCGACTTTAATTGAAGGAAGCTTTTCCGTTGTCAAGTAGTGAACTATACGAGTCATCCAATTTTTGGCGCTGGAAACACTTATGGCATTGACTTCCTCATTTTATATGTTGGGCATGAGCATATTTTATTATATTAATTTTCTGTTATGACCTAGATTCTTGGTGCGGGTGAGTTTTGATAAGATTTCGTCTTCGACCTTCTTCTCTATTGGAACATAAACTATATCAAAGAACTTGAAGTTTTTAGTTAAATATTCAAATCTTTGAAGTTATTTGATGAGTTAAACCTCTTTTACCTAATACTCCCTTGCAACTTGATTTTCAATTAATTAGGAGTCGCCATGGGCTCAAATATTTGAAGCACCTATCTCAATGGTGAGGTTCGTCTCAAAGATGAGAGCCTTGCACTTAGCTTGGTTGTTGTTGGCATTGATTTCAAACATCAAGAATTGTTCTATAAGTATGTTACCCGGGGCCTCTAATACTACCCCAACACCCTGCCTTTAAAGTTTGAAGCACCATCAATCGACAAGATCCATATGTATGAGACTTCCTTGTTTAATAGGGAGATGAATTATACCATGAAGTACGTCATAACCTAAGATTTGATGGTGCCCATTAGCACAAAATTGATATCATATCTTGACAACTCTACCAACCAAAACACCATCCTACTCATTAGATCAAGCTTCTTTGTAATCTTTGTTGCATTCTAATTTTAATACATTGGCGACGAAGTAAACCAAATGTTCAGTTTTCTCTTTTCTTGGACTAATATAGACCTTACCGCCCAATCAATCACTAACAAGTATACTATATATGAATACCCTCATTTGTGAATGTTAGTATAGAGAGGTCGCCAAAAAGGTTTTTAACTCAGCAAAATGCCTCATCACACTCGTTCGTCCACTCAAACCTCTGATTCTTCTTCAGAGTAGCAAGAAATTGGAAGGTTTTATCACCTACACAGGAGATAAATTTGGACAAGATGACAAGTTGACTTGTTAACTATCGAACCTCCTTCGTTGAGATGGAGCTTCTCATATCAATGATGGCTTGGAATTTTTTAATATTCGCGTCTATCCTTCTTCTGGTTAGCATAAATCCTAAAAACTTTCCCGCTTGAACCCCAAAAGAGAATTTGGCGGGGTTCAAACGCATTTTGTTACTCCTAACTGATTTCAGGATTTTTTATAGGTCACTATAATAATTTTCTCCCCCAAGTATCTTCACGACCATGTCATCAACGTACACCTATAAGGTGTTCCTTATTTGATTGGAAAATACAATGTCAATTAATCTCAGATAGGCGGCGCATGTGTTCTTCAACCCAAAGAGAATAATGTTGTAGTAGTGATAAAAATTGTTTAAAATGAAGGTCGTTTTTGGCACGTCTAAGGGATCCTTATTTATTGGGTTATTTCCAAAGTAGGCATCCAAAAAGCTCATAGTTTTGTATTTTGAAGATCCATCTATCATTCTATCAATGTTTGGTAACAAATAATGATGCTTAAGACACACCGGATTTAGATAGGTGAAATATACAGATGTCATACCCCAAATTTGTCCTACCTCTCTCTAACCTTAACTGACTTTAGCTTCGCACTCATCTACATCTCTATTAAAGCCTCATTCCCCACTATAGAGAAGTTATTTTTGAACTAAATGTTTCAGGCAATAGAGGGATGGCTGTTGTATGGAACGAGATCAAGATGTTCGCTCAAAAGAAAGTGACACTTCTTCTAAATCGACACAAAGTTGTTATACTTGATGAAGCTAACAGTTTGACATCTGGTGCACAATAAGCTTTAAGAAGGATATTTGAGATATGTTCTAACTCTGCTTGTGCCGCGCTTGCTTGTAATATATCTTCTAAAGACTATTGAGGTGATTCAAATTAGGTGTGCAATTGTGATATTTTCACGACTATCTGATTAAAGACATACTTAGTCATCTCATGGTTATGGTTCAAGCTGAGAAAGTTTCCATTTTTCTACATCCCTGGAGGACTCAAGGCTATCATTTTCATTGTTGATGGTGATATGAGGCGAAAATTCAACAACGTGCAAGTGACACGCATCAGGTTAGTTTGTTAAGCAAGGAAGTGTTTCTAAGGTTTGTTCAGGGTATGACTTAGGATATTCCTCCATAGATACCCTAACCACATATTTTTACGTATCATAAAAAGTGATGATATGGATGACTAATTGAAAACCAGAATTCATGAAGGAAATTGGATGAAGCAAGCACATTTTAGTTTCTAACATTCACATGTGCAAACTGATATATTGATACCTTAACTTCTAGAAAAGGTTATTGTTTGCTGGGCTCAGTATCACTTTTCATATATTAGTTATTTACATCATTGATCCATGAAAATTCATTTGTAAAAAGAAACAAGTTTTTGTCATTTCCACATTACAATTCCACGAGCATCTATTTTATTTCCTTTAGCCATCTCCTAAACGGCAAAGCGAACGACATTACGCGAGCTCAGTCAGGCCTCAATGCACCGTCAATTCCTACGCACCTTGCCAAACCGTTGCGGACACCACACGAAGTCAATAATTCGCAACAACTCACTGTGTAATGTCGACCTGCGGTATAGCAAAGTAGCCAAATCCTATTGTCACAACCTACACCAGCTGCCTTGAATTTTTGCATAACACTCCAAAAGGAAAAGCTGCCAGATTTCAGGTTACAGAACATCAGCACTGCATCCATGTTTTGGGACCCTACAGCAAGACAAACCAATTGCAAAATTATTAGGAGAATTTTTTATTCACAAAGGTTGTCATTACATAAGACTTATTGTTATAAACTTTATGCCAAATCACCAAAATTACAAAAGTGATGAGAAAATGTTACAGCCCACTTGCAATTAATATGAAATGCATACCCCACATAGATTGTGAAGTCATCAACACATCAGTTGTTTTCGTACACAGTACACAACGTTACAATTTGTGTTGCCACCCTGTCTTCATTGCAATACCACAGAATTCTCGCAGCAATTAATTCACGCATCAAACAACGCACTGCACCACATCCATATAGGAAGCCGAAAATACAACACGAAAGTGGGGATGAAAATGAAAAATGGTGGTTGTATAAAAATAAAAGCAGAAAATGCCAAAGGGGACCACGTACCTTATCCTCTTTTAATCCCACGCGAGCAAAACAACGAAGGCGTTACCCACCCACCATCTGCGTACTATGTACCTCCAGCCCACACAAAATTGGTAAAAGGTGAATTGACTTTCCACAAGCCAAAATACAGCCACCAGATGGACCCAACAATCCTGAAATTTGCAGCAGCTACGTGGTATAGTACACAATCCCAAAATAATGTTAAAAGTAATACAAGATGGAAATTCAGGAAAAGTTGTAAAGCAAGCCTTCCAATTTTACGTACCTACGGTTGTTCGTATTGCCATGCTACCATTACCCCGCTGGTGCTGCAAAGTACACTAGCCATGACCTGCAAAGAAGACAGCAGGTCCTTACCCCATTTCCTTTGAGCTATACCACACCAGACAAGCTCTGTCAAAAGGGAACAACACTCCAAACCCTATCACATAATCCCACACCAACCATAAGTCAAAGACAAAAGAAAACCTGGTGAAAAAAAAAAGAAGAGAAAAATTAAAAAAAAACCATCAATAACCAACCCCCAACCAAGCCACATGATAAAAGGACCAGGACAATACTCACGTAAGGGGGGAGATCTTCAAACCTGTTCTTTTGAAACTCACACACTTCCAGCTTTCCTTATTTTCAACCTTCAAACAACCGATTTCAAACTCCATTACCAAATCCAAAACGTACCCAGAAATTTCTCCGAACCATTTCCACTTCCAACTCTCCTCATCTTCACGATTCAACCATTCGCTAAATCTTCCGTAATCCACGCAAATCCAACCCTTCTTTTGAATACCCAACCCTCAGATCGAAACTTCATCACCGATAATCCTTCAAGCCCGTTCCAAAATAGAGAACCTAACCTTCATCAATCCTCAACTTCACCCTTTCCTTGATTCATCCCTCAACCTTTTTCTTCCTCCATTCATAAACCCTAACATCCAATCTCCCAAAACTCAGAACAAACTCGTAAATCTTAACAACATATAAACCTAGATCGCGGAACAGAGGATGGAGATAAAGAGAGAGACACCAAAATAGGTTAAATCTGAGAATCAAAGTGAATCGAACCTGTTAGAATCGAGGTGAGAGAGAAAAGGGCGGAGTCAAGGCGAAAGGGAGAAGGTTACTTCTTTTTTCCATGGCTTCACTTCATCATCTCGTTTTGCGGTTTCTTCCTTCCATGTTTTCGCGTTTTGGCTTATTCGCCGTGTGGGTGGTGTTGTTTCTTTGCAATTCCCTCTTCATTTTTTTTATTATTTTATTATTGTCAAGCTGATGAAATTTTGTTGAAAGCCCATAGTGACTTCCACAGTTCAGTTTTTTTATTTCCATTTGTTTCCGGCCCTGACTATCGGGTGGAGAGGTGATGGGCTTTAGGCCTATATGATCCTCTTCCACCTTCTACCCCTGTTTCTATCACAAATACCCCTCTGTTTTTTTATTTTTCTTTAAAAATTATAAAATATTTTATTATGTAAACATTATGTATATTATGTTTATTATATTCTCTTTTAAAGTTTATTAATGTTCTTTTAATAACTTTTGTATATATTTTGTTTATAACTCTATTTTATTTTATACATAGTTCTTATAATATTAATATATGTAAAGTTTTATTTTATTTTATTATTAGGAGTTGATTTTCATTTCGCGTTTGTTATTGGGCATTTTTTCGCCGTTTTAGTGGTCGATGACGAGACCTCCAAGTTATAGTTCGTCAAATTATTGACAAATAATAACAAACCCGAGACTATTTTTTTTTCAAATTTTCATTTTTGTTTTTTATCCATTTTTATCCACTTTTTTCTTATTCTTTAGTCAATGATGACTTTAATAATTATTATCAGTCAAATTATTGATAGATGATAATTTAGTCGAGACTATTTCATTTCCATTTCATTTCCATTATGATCGGTCAAAGAAGGAGGTTCTTGGAATCTAGCATTCTTTGGATCTTCGAGTGAATAGTTCTTGAGGCACGCTCTTGAGTTATTATTCATTCAATCTTTCGACTTTCTTCAAAACATTTTCTCGATTAAAACCCCGAAAGAAGGAGGTTCTTGGAATCTAGCATTCCTTGGATCTTCGAGTGAATAATTCTTTAGGCACGCTCTTGAGTTATTATTCACTCAATCTTTCAACTTTTTCAAGCATTTTCAAACATTCCCCTAAGTTGAGTGCTCGTACGCATTCGCAATCGTCGACATTTCGCACACACTTCACAACTCCTCTTGGTCTCGATATTAGGGGCATCCTTAGGGACTAATATCGTTTCTCATCATCCTAGCCCTTGACACGTCGTCAAGTCGGTTCTATCTTCTAATCAATTCCTCGACTCGTCGTCGAACCCTTTCTTCAAACCAACCATTTGTTTGCCTCGCATTCAATTTTCGTTTCAATCTTTCTACAAACGTTTTTTTTTAAACTTACGAAATAGGGATATTCTTAGAATCTAGAATTCTTTGAATATTCGAATGAGTAACTCTCGAGGCGCGCCCTTGAGTTGTTATTAGTTCATTCTTTCGATTTCAAAACATCCAACTCTTTATCTTCAACTTATTCAGTCAATTCCCGAAATAACTGAGTTCTTGGAATCTCGCATTCCTTGAATTCTTGAGTGACAAGCTCTTGAGGCGCGCTCTTGGGTCGCTTGTCAGTCACTCTTTCGTCTCTTTCTCAAACTTCCAACCTATTCAACCTCATCTTTTCGTGGTTGTTACCACGAACTACGACTGCTCTGATTCTTCATTCTCATCTGAATATAAGATACGTAGGCACAAGATCGCGATGATCTTGGCGAGCTACCTCCCCTCCATTTTCCATTTCCCCGTATCTTTTCGTGGTTGTTACCAAGAACTACGACTGCTCTGATTCTTTATTCTTGTCTGAATGTAAGATACGTAGGCACAAGATCGCGATGATCTTGGCGAGCTACCTCCCCTCCATTTTCCATTTCCCCGTATCTTTTCGTGGTTGTTACCACGAACTACGGACGCTCTGATTCTTCATTCTCGTCCGAATGCAAGATACGTAGGCACAAGATCGCGATGATCTTGGCGAGCTACTTCCTCTCCATCTCCCTGTTAACCTCGTCTTTACGTGGTTGTTACCACTAACTACGACCGCTCTGATTCTTTATTCATTCTTGAATATAAGATACATAGGCACAAGATTGCGATGATCTTGGCGAGCACACTTCTATCTTCCTCAATTATTCCGCCCACACGTTCCCAATCTTTCCCGTAGTCGGACTACGACGCTCTGATTTCTCATTCTCGTCCGAATGAGCATACGTAGGCACAAGGGCCCTAATCCTTGGCGAGCACTCTATCCTCTAACCACCCATCTCCCCTTAGCGTCTTTAACCATTTATCCTACCAATTCGACTTATCAACGAGAAGAAAAACAAGTAAACCTAGACAACACTCTCCACAAAAATACCTTAAGAGGTTCCTGTTGAGTACAACGGACGTGAGAGGTGCTAATACCTTCCCCTCGCGTAACCGACTCCCGAACCCGGAACATGGTTGCGACAACCCTGTTCCTATCGTTTCGTTTTTAAGAGGTTTTCTCGATATTTTCCTCTCCTGTTTATTCGGGAAAAATAAAGTTCGATGGCGACTCTGTCGAACTGCATTTCCACGCCTTTCGCGCAAGGGTCGTTTCTCCGAAATGTCTCCGTGATTTTTCAAGGTGCGACAGCTGGCGACTCTGCTGGGGACATTTGCTCCATGCAAAGAGAGAGTCAAGCCTATATTTTGGTCTGTGAGGAGTTTTTATTTTTATTTGTTTTTTCTTCTCGTTTTTGTATTTGTTCTCTTGTGCTTTTTTATTTATGCTTGCTATCTGGTTTGCCTGTTGGTTCTTGGGATGACATCATGAGTAAAGCTCTACGCCCGAGATTTGGTAAAAGCAGAGAGAACACATAGTTTAGAATTGGTAGTCGAATAGTGTTAGTCTCCGAGGACTTGCTCCTTGTGGGCCTAGCATGAAAGCTCCTCCAGAGGAGACCTATTCGTAGATCTTATTGTAACACAGCTAGCCTGTTGCACGACTTGATTAATGAAGGGTCCATGATTCTGGGAACCTCTTTAGCACCAGTTCCAATAATGGTGGTCGTGTAGTGTTAGTCTCCAAGGACTCACTCCTTATGAGCCTAGCATGAGGACACCGCTCAGGAGAGACCTTATTGTCATTGTCATCGTAATACAGCCAGCCTGTTGCATGACGCTAATACGACTAGTGTCCGTGATCCTGAGAACCAAACATAGAAACCATCCCGTGAGTGGGTTTATGGGTAGAGTGTCTAGATCTTCCCGTATAGGGTCTACCTGTCGATTTTCTTTGAGCAGGAATTATGGTTACCTACCCGTTACAATTATTAGCTTCAGAGTTGTTTGAACTGTGATACTGTGATCCGGGATCTTGTATCTTGCATTGCATCTCGCATATCATTTACATTGCACCTCATATGTTGTGCATTTTGCATTTCCAATCCTTCAGCAGAATCTCATGTCTCCGTTCCTTCTTCTCCAGTAAATCAAGTTGATTCCTCGACACCAGTATGCAACTAGAGCCAATACAAGACGAACGATGGAGCAGATTCAGCAAGAACAAGTGGCCATCAGAAAGGAGTTGGAATCCCTCAACAGAAAGATGGATCAGATCTTCGAAGCCCTTTCTATAACTGGAAAGGAATCAGAACAGCGAACCGCTCAACGACCGCGTCAGCAAAATCAACACAGAACGTGGAAGCCAAATAGAGTATTTGATAGTCTTCCAATGACATATGCAGATATCTTTGCTCAACTGATGGAGAAGAAGGCTATCGTTCCGAGAGATCTAGTTCCCCCAACTGTCCTTCCTGCTGATTACAACGCGAATGCTCATTGTGAGTTTCATAAGGGCGCTCCAGGTCACAACATTGAGAACTGCAGGTTTTTCAAGCACAAAATTCAAGACCTGGTTGACAAGGAAGCTCTCACCTTTGATGGGAAGTATCTCACTGCCATCAATGACCCGATGCCGCCAGCCAACTAGTGCTAACATCAGATCAAGTACAGTCAAGTCCATTCTCTGAAGAAGGCCGTCATGCTGCCATTTAATCTTTCGCATTTCTTATATTTTGTCTTTGTGTGTTTAAGTACTGTACGCTTTGAACAATTGCCATTCGTATCTGGTTTCATTAATGTATCGCTTATGCATGTTTTGAATTAGTTATGTCGTATTCACTCATTTTTCACTTATCACCGACACGTTTATTCACTCCACTCTATTCACTGTTGTTTAGCATGATTTGAGGGAGGATGATGAAAACAAGATACCCATAATTGCAAACCGTATGCTTTCAGACAGAATCTCGTCAATGATGTACAGGCATTGCTTCAATTCCCCCAAACACTGGAGATATAAGGAGTTAATCCCTAGTAAACCACTTCGAACCTAGAAGTAGCAGTTTCCTTCGGATATTCAAACCTTTTACACTCAACCTGGGGCAGGGTAGTGTTCAGTTAATCCAACTCCGCATCGAATCAACAAAAGCAAAATCTAGAAGAAGGTTGTTCATCAAAGACCCATGCTATGGCAGTCACAATCCTCCAACAAAATCAAAAAAATCAAAAAGTCTGCTAAGTCAAATACCTCAGAGGGGACTTAGGCAAAATTAGGGCAATCCCGATGGATTTGACAAGCAAAGTCAATCCATGCAAAAGTTAGGGATCAAAAACAAAAGCAAAAGAGGACCCCGAAACCCTCAACAAAACAAAATAAGACTCAGTGGTCACCCAAAAGGGGTCACTGACATCCATCAAAATAAGGTGACTGCCGCGTCAAGCAAACCTTGAACCATTAAGCTTACACCGTCAAGACAAGCAAGTGCAGAATTAATTGAACGTAGGACTGAAGATCATTAAGAAGAAGGGGTGGGTAAAAATCATACTTTGAGCCTAATATCCTTTGTTTCATAACCGCGAACCAGACCACGTTACAACTCTCGAAAGACCTAATTGAGGCGAGGTTCGTTTTGAAAGCATATTATCGCAAGGTTGCGTAACCTGACTCCTCACATGATTGCTAATCATCAGCATTGGTGTCATTATCCTTGCTATATCTCACGCACCAATCAAAATTAGCACAATGTTTGGACTAACAGTCCATTCGTCTCACTATCATGACACTTCAATAAAACGACACTTTTTTTTGAAACTTGCATTGAACTTTGCATTAATATTACCATTTGTGAATGTACAATTTTAATCGCAAATCAGTGCTAGGTATTCAAGGACATCTCAACAAGGGGCAATCGAGGAGGAACTTGACTTTCAGTGGCGTACACAAAGCAAGAGTACTTCAAACCCCATAGGCTGGGGAAAATCATTCACCAGCTCGAGCAGGGGCATATCATCACCATATTCAGACTGGGGCAAGACCATGTCATCCTGACCATCTAGCAGAGTTGCAACCTTCTCTGAAGCCAATTCACAAATTACCAAGTACCCGAATTCAGGACATCCAAAGCATCTTCGTCTGCTCCAATCATGGCGTCTTTAACGAACTGCGTGTCGAGGAAGTCAATCCCTCCCCCCACCCAAAGTCCAATCTGTATTGGCAACTACCACAAGTGAGTCTCCGCCTGCATTTCCAATTACCTGTCTGCAATCATATGCATCATATGCATTGCATTCTACCTCATAAGCATATTGCATTATATGCATATTGATAACACGAAATCGTATATATATATATATATTGATGCATAATTCAACTGATGTTTGACTGTTTTCGATCCGATTTCGGGTTCTTTCCATGTTATTTGTCTGATATTTTGCAGGTATTTGATAATCATGTCTAAACAAAGCAATGTGAAGAAAAGAAGCAATTATAGATGAAATATGGACGAAAACCAGATGAAAACAACATGAAAAACGCATAATGCATATTTTGCTGCTGTGACGACCGTCACACCTCCATGACGACCGTCACACGGGTGACGACCGTCACACACCGTGACGACCGTCATGCAGGAAAAAACGCACTACTTCAAATGAACGTGCAAAATGCAGTTCCAAGTCCCAAATAGTGGACCACTACTCCCTGATATTTCTGCCTCCAAGTCCACCTTCTTCAAATTACAACCGTTAGAATTCTATTTCTATAAAAGGGGAAGGAGGGGAGCTGAGAAAGGGAGCCGCATTCAGACAACGAAGTGCTGCCAATTTATCTTCAGAGCAACCTTTCCATTTTTTCTATTCTTATTTGTTTCTCTTTTCTTTCTCTGAATTCTTTGATATTTTGTAATTCCCATTTCCCTTGTATGATCAATTGGCACAAAGACGAGAATCCTTCCAACATTTGTGGAGGATCTGCCCAAAGGCCAATTAGAATATTTACAGGTTCTAAATTTTAATCGTAATTTCAGTTTTCATTATGATGCATGTTATTAATCACTGTTTTTATTTATGTTTTACCTTTCCCAAATCCATGTCTAGCTAAATCAGAGTAATCGATATGTAACAATAATTCAAACGGGATTTGATAATAACCGGTTGAAAACTTTCCTTTTCAAAAGTTGTTTATGGTCTGAGTGTTTAAATTTGTTTACTGAATAAACGTTCGTCGCAAAAGCGAGAACTTATTTAAAAGTAGTTTTTCCACGACAGTGGGAAATTAATTAAGGTACGAACCAACAAGCGACAGCTGCGATAAGACCAGATAGTAAACACTAGTCATTTGTTTTAATAACAGCGAAAGCACTTTAAAATGAATTAGAACTTAGAGATTTCCAAAAAATAGTTTAAACCCCGAATGGGACACGAAAGCGTACATCCGGCCCTTAGGATTATGACTAGCGTCAACAACCATCGTGATACGAAAGTCTTCAGATCACTATTTTCTGCTTAAATAAATTCTGAAAAATATTTCATACACCGGTAATTTGTCAAATCCCCGAAGAACATAATTACTGCATATCGATTCACGTAATTATAATTCAAGTAACGTTTTTAGTTCCCTTTAGTGACAGAAATTATTTCCTTAAACATTATCTACCTAGCTAAACATAGTAACTCCCGAGAACACTAGTTTGATTACGAGTCCCTGTGGGATCGATATCTTTTATTACTACGCGATAGACTGTGCACTTGCAGTTAAGTTGTATTAGACATAGAAAGTCGCGATCAAGTTTTTGGTGCCGTTGCCGGAGACCCGTTTAGTCAATATTGTAACCTTCTGTTACGCCGTATAGACTAGGTTAACAATTTCATTTTTCCTTTACTGGTTCTGTCGATTGTATGCCAAGTAATCGCCCACAAGGCGATATCTTAAAACCTTCAGCCGCAGAACTAGAGCGCTTCTTACATTTAAGAAGTCGCATCATTGAGTACCAACTAAAACATAACATTCCCGATCCTCTCACTCCCATTCCCAAATCCGAAGAAGAATCAAAGATGGCCGAAGGACCTCAAAACAAACCGCTGAAGGCATACGCTACACCCTCTCAGATGGAGCCTAGAAGTAGCATTGCTGCCCCAGCTATTACGCGAAACGATTTTGAGCTGAAACCCTCATTGCTGTCAGCTGTACAACAAAACCAATTCTCAAGAAATGCAACTAAGGATCCAAACGAACATTTAACGAAGTTTGTACAATACGTAGACACAGTGAAAGCAAATGGAGTAACTCCAGACGTAATAAGACTTCGTCTTTTCCCTTTCTCTCTTAGAGACAGAGTGTGGACATGGTTACAATCCTTACCATCCAACTCCGTTACGACGTGGGAACAGTTGAAGAACGTCTTCTTAGCGAGATATTTTCCGCCAAGCAAAACTGCTATGCTTAGAGCTCAAATCAACGAATTTCGACAAAAAGATACTGAATCTCTCTACGAAGCATGGGAACGATTCAAAGATATGATGAGAACATGTCCTCACCACGGTCTAGAAGACTGGGTGACGATCCATATTTTCTATAATGGGCTTTTATACAATACCAGACTAACGGTAGACGCCACCGCGGGCGGTGCACTTATGGATAAGCCATACGACGAAACCTATCAACTAATCGAAAACATGTCTCAGAACCACTGCCAATGGGGAGGTGAACGCACTCCAACAGAGAAACCCGCAGCGAAAGGTGGGATGTACGAGATCAGCAGCCTTGAAAAGTTCAACGCTAAAGTAGATGCTCTAGCACAGAAGATTGACAGTCTGACCGTTAACCCCGCTGCAACCGTCGCTGCCGTAACTCCAAACTGCGAGTTATGCGGAATCACCACTCATAGTGCGCCCGAATGCCCATTGCTGGCCGGAATCCCACCAGACCAAGTAAATTATGCTCAAGGAAATCCTTACGCAAATACCTATAACCCAGGTTGGCGAAATCATCCACACTTTTCTTACAAAAGCGATAATGCACTGCAAATGCCTACTGCTCCGCTAGGATATCAGAAACCAGCTACTGCTCAGACTGCACCTAGGAAATCAAACCTCGAGTTGATGATGGAAAAATTCATAGCTACTCAAGCTCAAACAAACAAAGAATTCCTGAATCAAAACATACACACTAGCGAGCAAATTAAACAGCTGACCGGAAAAGTAGAAGCTTTAGCCACCCACAACAAAATGTTAGAAACACAGATATCACAAGTGGCTCAACAACAAGCCTCTGCTGCCGCACCCGCTGACACATTTCCTGGACAACCCGAACAGAATCCAAAAGGTCAAGCAAATGCTGTAATACTAAGAAGCGAAAATGAATTGGACGAACCGATCGATCCGAGGACCGAAAACTCAGCCATGCAACAAAAACCAACTGAACAAGCAGAAAAGGAATCCGAGTTAGAGAAGAAGGAAGACAACGAGAAGGAGGATACAACAAGTGAAAAAACTCAAGCACCTCCAGCGCCATATAAACCACCTATCCCTTATCCTCAAAGATTAATAAACTCCAAAACTTCAGGACAATTTAAGAAATTTGTAGAGCTCCTTAAACAATTGAATATCACTATTCCTTTTACAGAAGCAATAACTCAAATACCGTCATACGCTAAATTTCTCAAAGAAATCCTGTAAAATAAGAGAAAGATCGAGGATAAGGAAACAGTTACAGTTACTGCAGAGTGTAGCGCTATTATTCAAAACCGCATGCCTCCTAAATTAAAAGACCCAGGTAGTTTCTCCATACCCTGCGTCATAGGAAAGTTCGTAATAGACAAAGCTCTATGCGATTTAGGAGCCAGTATCAGTGTTATGCCTTTATTTATATGCAAAAAGCTGAATATGGGAGATCTAAGACCAACCAAAATGTCCGTACAATTAGCTGACCGATCAGTAAAATACCCCGTCGGAATACTGGAAAACGTTCCAGTACGCATAGGACAATTCTACATCCCAACCGACTTCATAATCATGGACATCAAAGAGGACTCTGTTACCCCAATTATCCTAGGAAGACCGTTCCTAGCTACAGCCGGAGCTATTATATACGTGAAGAAAGGAAGGCTAACATTCGAAGTAGGAGAAGAAAAGATAGAATTCATTCTCACCAAGTTCTTACAAGCACCAGCCATAGACGATACCTGCTATTTAGTAGATGTAATTGACGAATGCATAAGAGAACTTGAAAATGAAGAGACTACGTATTCAGAAATAATAAAGATTCAAATACCCGATATTTCTGAAGACGATGATTGGCATAAACCGTATAAAGACGACAGCCTAAGCGAAAGCTTAGCACTAACCCCAAACCATATGCCAGGTCCGAAGAACCCATCTTTAGAACTTAAAACACTACCCAAAAACCTTAGATATGAATTCCTAGACGATGAACTAAAAAGACCAGTGATAGTCAATGCCGACTTAGGACAATTAGAAACCGAAAAGCTATTAGAAGTCCTAAAGAAGTACCCCACCGTGTTAGGCTATAACATAAGCGATCTAAAAGGTATAAGCCCTTTGATATGTATGCATCGAATTACAATAGAGGAAGACTGAACCCCATCCTAAGCACTGTAGTCAGGGATGAAGTAAAGAAATTGCTAGATGCAGGAATCATCTATCCAATCTCCGATAGTGAATGAGTTAGCCCAGTTCATGTTGTACCTAAGAAAGGAGGAGTCACAGTAGTTAAGAACGAAAAAGGCGAATCAATAACAAAAAGAGTCGTAACTGGAAGCAGGATGTGCATTGATTATAGAAAGCTTAACAAAGCCACACGAAAAGATCACTTTCCCTTACCCTTCATAGACCAAATGTTAGAAAGATTAGCCAAACATTCGTATTTCTGCTATCTAGATGGCTATTCAGGATTTTTCCAAATTCCCATTCATCCTGATGACCAATAAAAGACTACATTCACCTGTCCTTATGGTACTTTTGCTTACCGCCAAATGCCGTTCGGACTCTGTAATGCTCCAGCAACCTTCCAAAGATGCATGATGGCAATCTTCGCAGATTTCATAGACGACATCATGGAAGTATTTATGGATGATTTCTCGGTATGTGGACAAAGTTTCGAAGGATGCCTACAAAACTTAGAAATGGTATTAGAACGTTGTGTAAAAGTGAACCTTGTCCTAAATTGGGAAAAATGCCATTTTATGGTCCGACAAGTAATAGTTCTAGGACATGTCATATCAAATAAAGGAATTGAGGTCGACAAAGCTAAAATAGAGATTATAAAAGATCTCCAACCCCCAAAATCCGTACGAGAAATACAGAGTTTTCTAGGACATGCCGGTTTCTACCGAATATATATAAAAAGATTTTTCAAAAATCACAAAACCTTTGACCGGCCTGTTGATGAAAGATGCTGAGTTCGTCTTTGACGACGACTGTCTAAAAGCATTCGAAATATTAAAATCAGCCCTTATCACCGCACCGATTATGCAACCACCCGATTGGCAACTACCGTTCGAAATCATGTGCGATGCGAGTAATTATGCTGTAGGCGCAGTTCTAGGACAAAGAAAGGACAAGAAGCTTCATGCCATCTACTATGCCAGTAGAACCTTAGATCCTACCCAAATGAACTACGCTACAACAGAAAAGGAACTTCTAGCAGTTATATTTGCGCTTGACAAATTCCGTTCCTACTTAGTAGGAGCCAAAATAATCATATACACAGACCACACTGCCATTAGGTACCTAATAAGCAAAAAGGATGCCTAACCAAGATTATTGAGATGGATCCTGTTATTACAAGAGTTTGACTTAGAAATCAAAGATAAGAAAGGAACCGAGAACGTTGTTGCAGATCACTTATTCCGAATAGAAGGCATCAAACATGAACCAGTACCGATAAATGACGATTTCCCGTACGAACATCTGATAGCCAAATTAGAAAGTGACATGCCTAACTTAATCTCGGAAGATCCAGAACTCGAAAAAGCCGTAGAAGTCGTCTATGCTCAAGTCACATTACCTTGGTATGCTGACATCGTTAATTACTTAGCTGCAGGCGTGCTTCCACCGGATCTCACTTATCAGCAAAAGAAGAAATTCTTCCACGATCTGAAACACTATTATTGGGACGAACCTCTACTCTTCAAGAGAGGGGCCGACAACATATACCGTCGCTGTGTCCCAGAGGAAGAAATAGAAAATATCATTTCCCAATGCCATTCAGCACCATATGGTGGTCATGCTAGTACATCCAAGACGTGCGCTAAGATTCTCCAAGCCGGATTATTCTGGCCTAACCTCTGGAAAGACGTTCACATTGCTGTGCTAAAATATGATCGATGCCAACGAACTGGCAACATCTCACGACGCGATGAAATACCTCAGAAAGGAATCTTAGAGGTAGAAATCTTTGACGTATGGGGAATAGATTTCATGGGACCATTCCCGCCTTCTTTTGGTAATAACTACATACTCGTCGCTGTAGACTATGTGTCTAAATGGATAGAAGCCATTGCTGCTCCAACAAATGACGCACGAGTAGTAATCAAACTCTTCAAAAACACAATCTTTCCTAGATTCGGTGTACCCAGACTCGTCATTAGTGACGGCAGATCTCACTTCATATCACAAATCTTTGATAAACTTCTTTCTAAATATGGAGTCCGACACCGAGTAGCTACACCCTATCATCCGCAAACTAGCGGACAAGTAGAGGTCTCGAACAGGGAAATAAAACAGATATTGGAAAAGACTGTCGCTACCTCAAGGAAAGATTGGTCATCAAAGCTAAACGAAGCTTTATGGGCTTATAGGACCGCTTTTAAGACACCAATAGGTACTACGCCCTACAAATTAGTTTATGGTAAATCCTGTCATCTCCCTGTAGAACTAGAGCATACGGCCTTCTGGGCCATTAAGACACTTAATTTCAACTACACCGAGGCAGGAGAAAAACGAATCTTGAACTTACACGAATTAGAAGAACTTCGATTGGACGCTTACGAAAATGCCCGTATCTACAAAGAACGAACTAAAAAGTGGCATGATAAACGTTCAGTCAAGAAACAATTCAGTGTGGGAGACATCGTACTTCTATTTAATTCAAGATTAAAACTCTTCCCAGGTAAACTAAAATTTAGGTGGTCTGGATCTTTTGAAGTGACTAAAGTACTTCAGAGTGGAGCTGTTGAAATTACCGATAAGACGAATGCACCGTTTATCGTAAACGTGCAACGTCTAAAACATTATAATAAGAACGAAAACAACCCTCAAGTCTGCAGTATAGCACTGCTTGAGCTTCCAGCTCAAACACCCGAATAGCTTGTCACCAAGCTATCGTCAGGCTTTAGACGTTAAAAACAGCGCTTACTGGGAGGCAACCCAATTTTTCCCGCATTTCCCTCGTTACTGTATTTCATTCTCATTTTTATTTAAAATTCTACTTTGAAACTTTAACAAAAATTCTAAACTTAAAATTGATACTATTTTTACTTTCTTTTATTTTAATTATTTTATTTTATTTTTCTTTTTTAATTTTTGTTTCTACCGCTTTTGTTTTTAAAAATCCTGACTTCAAATTTCTGTTTTAAACTTTTCAGAATTTTAAAAGCCTTCAAAACCTTCCTCCTGTTTTTCTCCGACTTACCTGCGAGTATGGCCGCGTACGACTTCACAAAGGTTTATTTTCGAGGATTAACTCAAAAGGCAGGATTTGAAGCATTAACTGAGAGGGACATAGCCTTAACACTGTATTATGATAAGTCTACCATGGGGAAACTAGGAATTACTGACATCATCCAATACCTGTTTAATCAATTAGGCTGGGAGAACACTGCTTTGAAAACCCGTTTTGCTACCTATAAGGACCTCACCTACGAATTCCTTAGTTCCTTCAGGTATTTACCCAACTATGGTTTTGGATCCAACACAGAGCTGATCACCTTTAGGATGTTTGGAATGGACCAAACCCATAGCCGGATGTCATTAGCTAACCTCCTAGGATTTCCTAGCGGACCACATGTGTTCATCAGTGCAGAAGATGATGATCTTGATTTTGAACTCAACCAGTTCTGGGGTAGAATCACAAGCGACTATCACCCTGAACCAGACAGAATGTATAATGATGAGATTCATAACCCAACTTTCAGATACTTTCATAAGATACTAGCTCACACCCTTTTCGGAAAAGAAGAAAATATTACTACAGTATCTAAAGAAGAGTTATTTATCATGTTCTGTGCTTCTCAGGGCCGTACAGTGAATGCAGTACCTTTTATGATGAGATCCTTCCGACGCCTCACTCAGGACCCACAATCACCTATTCTAATAGGAGGCCTTGTGACAATGATTGCCCACGAGCTTGGCCTTAGATTCCACTTAAATGCAAGCACTAGTTTTGGCACCATCCGACCCATGAATATCCAGTTTTGCTTTAACAGGCGCATTTTAAGAACTATGGGACCTGGACCTTACGAGTACCTCATCAATGACAAACCTGTCCAGCTATTCACATTGCCAAATCATCAGATGACAAGTATCCATAACAAGGACAACTGGGTTTATGAATTGGATGAGCCTATGGGACCTCCTTCACCTCAATCAACACCACAAAATTACATGTACGACAGTGATCACATCTCTGAAGCACATGATTATATGTACTATGAGGATGTTGTATCAGAAGCTGAGGTAGACCCTACGACCCCTCCGCATTACAACACCTATCCTGAGCCCATTCCTGAGGAAACCACTGACAAAATGGATACTGTTCTGCACCGATTAGACAACGTTGACGCAACTCTTACCACCGTAAAAGCGGACATCACAAGCATACACAGCGAACTCGTAGTCTTCATGGACTTAGTCTGTGACCAGCTCGACTATTACGCCCGAAAGTTCGACGAATTGAAGGCACGAAAAGACTGAGACATTAGATTTAGTTTAGTTTAGTTTTTCTGCTTTCCGTCCGTTTTCAATTATTTTGATTTTTGCATTGTTAATTTCCTTATGTATTACATTACAATCATTCTAATTACTTGTTATTTCAATTATATTCTTTATTCATTTATTCTGTTTTTACGTTATCCTATGTTTCTTGGCCGATATAAAGCATTGCCATATCAATACTAGGCCTCAAAACCATCGCAAGAACACCCCCATAGCAAAATTCTGCGTTCTGCAGATTTTGCTGGTGTGACGACCGTCACAGATGCCTGACGCTCGTCACATGGGTGACGACCGTCACAGATACGTGACGACCGTCACGAGCCCAAAACTGTTATCTGCTATAACAGGGGTTGCGTTTTCTCTCCCACCCACATCCTTTCAACTTCCAATCATCACAAACTCACACCCCACTTCCAATTTTCGTTTTCCCCACCTTGCTCCATATATTCCAACTCCCATTTCAACTTCCTAATCCACTTCTGTAACATTTTTCACTCCACAGAACCAACTCAATCCACATTTCCTCAGCATCCTCCAACAATGGCGAGAAACAACGAAACCCTAGACCTCAGCAGTATCGTGTTCAGCGACGGCGACTTCGGAGACAAACAGCGGGCCAACTATATCGCCTTCCATCAACGGTCGCTACAGCCGACCCACTACCCGCATATCCCATACCTCACGGAGCTCGGACTCCTTGACGGCGTCACTTGGATGCTCCAAAGAGCCGGCATCTGACACCTCTGCACAAATCCACAACCGACGTACGAACAACTCACCCTCGAGTTCCTCAGTTCGTTCACCTACTTCACTTCTAGTGGCGACCTCAGCCAACACTCCGGTGCCGCATGCTTACGTATGTTCGACACGAACTATCAACTGAACCAGAACCAGATTGCCGCCATCTTACACTTCCCTCGCGGCGACAATGCTCACCGCCGCCTCACCGAACAGTTTCAGCACGAAGCCTTCGCGCTCTGGTACCAGTTAACCGGAATCAATGTCGATGGCTGGGATTCTCTGCATGCAACGCACATCCACAACCCGACCATCCGGTATTTCCACCAAGCACTGAGCAACACCATCTTCACCCGGGATAGCAACCATAAGGTGAACTCGAAAGAGCTCTTCTTTCTCTGCTGTGTCTTTAACAACGAGCCCATCAACGCCGCTCCGTTCCTTCTGGCCCACATCCAGGCCAACTGTAACCGTGGCTCTAAGCCTTTACTTTGGCGGGATTGTTACCTCCATTCCACTTGGGCTGAACCTCAGTGACCGCCTCCAGCATCTCCATGCCATTCCCTCGGTATTCCTTGACACCGACCACTGCAGAGCTTCTCACCTCATCCGCTCCAGGGCCGATGGCAAGTACCACCCGGTCGTGCGTGGCAAAACCGTCAGAAGTATCATCCTGCCATCACGCACCCGGATTCACCCACAGGATCGTGCCAACTGGCTATTTGACCTCGATGCCCCTGATGCTGCCGCTGCTCCAACTCAGACTCACACCCAAGGTTCTGGTGACGAAATCCAAGATGAGTTGGACAGACCTGAGCAACCGGAGGCATCGCAACCACTTCCTTCCGAAGGCACATCCTACCTCCGCCGCCGCCATCGTCCAGAGCCCGACTACTCTGAAGAAGACCTCCGCCGATCCCTCGACAAGCAGGCCCAGATACTCGCTATGATGCAGCAGCAGAATCAGCGAGCAGAGCAGTTCGAAGCTTGGCATCGGACCCAAATGCAACAACTCCAAACCGGCCAGGAAACCATTACTGAGAACTTGGCGAATCTGACCTTGCAGTTCGAAGGACTCCGCGACTATGTCTATCACACCGGAGCACTAGACTTTGAGGCCCGAGCCGACCAGGTCAGAGCCAAAGGACGCGAGAGAGGACGTGACCGAGGCAGAGGCCGTGATTAGTTATTTCTTTCCTTATTTGTTTACTATATTTTCAGTTTCTTTGTATTTTCATTTCCCTTGTATTTCCCTCTCGCATTCTTTCAAATCAGTGGGGACACTGATTGAGATAGTTTGGGAGCGGAGCGTTTATTTCCCATTCCCTCGTACTTTTAATTCCGTAATTTCTATTCGAACATTTTCACGTTTTAGCAAATAAAAGCTCGTTTATATATCTTTTTTCGTTACGCAAACATCCCCACTTTATTCGACATAAACAAAATTTTTTTCGTTCGTTCCTCAAAAGCAAAAGCATCACGAGAATGTGCCCAAGTTCAAACCAAGTTTTGAAACTCCGAGACGAAAATTCTAACAAAACCAGTACCGTCCTGACACCTTAGATCTCCGATTTATGCGAGTCGGTTTCACTACCTACGTGTACCAAAGTTTCAAGTGTCTACGCAAACTCAGCCCCAAGTAGTTTATACTAGCAGTCAGCACCATCCTAAAACACTTCTAAGCGAGCGACCAATGCAAATAAGTGTATGATCTCCAAAAAGATGAAAAATCATGAAAAGAAAGCCATTTAGCCCAAATATAAAGATGCGTTCCCTCTAAGTTAGGTGCTCCTTACCCGAGCATTTAGCCCAACGGTATGAAAACTCATTGAAAAATCAATGGTATAAGCTTATGAGCAATGAAAAAGGTCAAAACAGAAAGGAGATCATATTCACTAACAGGTCGACTTGCCATGAAAGTGTATGGACAACGGGCTTAATGTGATTGCGCTAGAACAAACAGGGTGAACTTGACGCGAGAACCTTGACACCAAGCTACAGTAGCATGACTGGGACCGATTTGCATAAGAAGGAGACCTCCGAAGACTTGTAGTCCAGTGTCGTCACCGTACTCGTTTTGTTCCTACTAAAAATCCCGGTTTTTCCCAACTTTGTGAATGAGGAAGCCGCCTCGTGCTTACCGACTTTTTCCTGTTTTACTTGAGGACAAGCAAAGATTCAAGCTTAGGGGAGTTTGATAACACGAAATCGTATATATATATATATTGATGCATAATTCAACTGATGTTTGACTGTTTTCGATCCGATTTCGGGTTCTTTCCATGTTATTTGTCTGATATTTTGCAGGTATTTGATAATCATGTCTAAACAAAGCAATGTGAAGAAAAGAAGCAATTACAGATGAAATATGGACGAAAACCAGATGAAAACAACATGAAAAATGCAGAATGCATATTTTGCTGCTGTGACAACCGTCACACCTCCATGACGACCGTCACACGGGTGACGACTGTCACACACCGTGACGACCGTCATGCAGGCAAAAACGCACTACTTCAAATGAACGTGCAAAATGCGTTCCAAGTCCCAAATAGTGGACCACTACTCCCTGATATTTCTGCCTCCAAGTCCACCTTCTTCAAATTACAACCGTTAGAATTCTATTTCTATAAAAGGGGAAGGAGGGGAGCTGAGAAAGGGAGCCGCATTCAGACAACGAAGTGCTGCCAATTTATCTTCAGAGCAACCTTTCCATTTTTTCTATTCTTATTTGTTTCTCTTTTCTTTCTCTGAATTCTTTGATATTTTGTAATTCCCATTTCCCTTGTACGATCAATTGGCACAAAGACCAGAGTCCTGCCAACATTTGTGGAGGATCTGCCCAAAGGCCAATTGGAATATTTACAGGTTCTAAATTTTAATCGTAATTTCAGTTTTCATTATGATGCATGTTATTAATCACTGTTTTTATTTATGTTTTACCTTTCCCAAATCCATGTCTAGCTAAATCAGAGTAATCGATATGTAATAATAATTCAGACGGGATTTGATAATAACCGGTTAAAAACTTTCCTTTTCAAAAGTTGTTTATGGTCTGAGTGTTTAAATTTGTTTACTGAATAAACGTTCGTCGCGAAAGCGAGAACTTATTTAAAAGTAGTTTTTCCACGACAGTGGGAAATTAATTAAGATACGAACCAACAAGCGATAGCTGCGGTAAGACCAGATAGTAAACACTAGTCATTTGTTTTAATAACAGCGAAAGCACTTTAAAATGAATTAGAACTTAGAGATTTCCAAAAAATAGTTTTAACCCCGAATGGGACACGAAAGCGTACATCCGACCCTTAGGATTATGACTAGCGTAAACAACCATCGTGAGACGAAAGTCTTCAGATCACTATTTTCTGCTTAAATAAATTCTGAAAAATATTTCATACACCGGTAATTTGTCAAATCCCCGAAGAACATAATTACTGCATATCGATTCACGTAATTATAATTCAAGTAACGTTTTTAGTTCCCTTTAGTGACAAAAATTATTTCCTTAAACATTATCTACCTAGCTAAACATAGTAATTCCCGAGAACACTAGTTTGATTACGAGTCCCTGTGGGATCGATATCTTTTATTACTACGCGATAGACTGTGCACTTGCAGTTAAGTTGTATTAGACATAGAAAGTCGCGATCACATATTCCAATCATATCATACTTCCCCAACTCTTGCATCTCCGTGCATCAGCATTTGCATTTCCATTCGTTATGGAACATCATTTACATCCAGCATTAGCATATGCAAGTCAAGGTCCAAGATCAATCTCAAAGATTTCCAAGACTATCATCAGCCCGGTCAAGGGCATTCTCAACAAGACCGTGGGTTCCTCCCACGAACTTCAAGAGCTTCAAAGCAATCATCAGCCCAATCAGGGGCATCCTCTGTAGGCGAGGGTTTCTCCCACGACATTCAAAGTTATTCAAAGCAAGATTCAGCCCAGTTAGGGGAATCTTTCTTTCAAGACCATGGTTGTCTCTCATGACGTATTTCAACCTCGTGGTTGATCAAATCTTTAAATCAACATATAGCCCGGTCAGAGGCATACCATTCAAGACCGTGGGAGTTCCCTACGAAGTTCAAATCCAAGAGTTTTAGTGCAAGATTCAGCCCAGTCAGGGGCATCTTCAGCAAAGTCGTGAGCATTCCTCATGAAGTTGTTCAGCCTTTTGGTGACCAAGACAAGACATCAAGGCCAATTCAGCCCAGCCAGGGGCATCTTCTTCAGAATTCATGGGCGTAACCATGAAATCATTTCAACAGAATTGTGAACTCCAAGCAAGTTAGTGGTCGTCCCCGCTGATTCATTTCAACCCAATCTTCCTCTTGGGTGTTCCCCAATGAGTTGTATCCAGTAAGCGTGACTGTTGTCAATTGCCTTACTATCATCCTTTTGGTGATAGCCGAACTTCGTCGGTTCAACCTAGCCTGCATTCTTTTGGTGTTGGTAACCTTCAATTTGTGTTTGTTCTATCATCCTTTTGGTGATAGCAACCTGTGTGTATATTTCGCTCCGTCATCCTTTTGGTGGGGGGTCTGTCACTTGGATTGGTGATAGATTGTGCGATATTTATTTATGTTTGTGTTTCGCTCCGTCATCCTTTTTGTGGGGGGTCTGTCACTTGGATTTGTGATAGATTGTGCGATAGTGTTTGTGTGTGAGTTTCGCTCTGTCACCCTTTTGGTGGGGGGTCTGTCACTTGGATTGGTGATAGATTGTGCGATAATTTGTGTGAGTTTTGCTCCGTCATCCTTTTGGTGGGGGGTCTGTCACTTGGATTGGTGATAGATTGTGCGATAGTTTGTTTGTGTTTCGCTCCGTCATCCTTTTGGTGGGGGGTCTGTCACTTGGATTGGTGATAGATTGTGCGATAGTTTGTTTGTGTTTCGCTCCGTCATCCTTTTGGTGGGGGGTCTGTCACTTGGATTGGTGATAGATTGTGCGATAGTTTGTTTGTGTTTCGCTCCGTCATCCTTTTGGTGGGGGGTCTGTCACTTGGATTGGTGATAGATTGTGCGATAGTTTGTTTGTGTTTCGCTCCGTCATCCTTTTGGTGGAGGGTCTGTCACTTGGATTGGTGATAGATTGTGCGATAGTTTGTTTGTGTTTCGCTCCGTCATCCTTTTGGTGGGGGTCTGTCACTTGGATTGGTGATAGATTGTGCGATAATTTGTTTGTGTTTCGCTCCGTCATCCTTTTGGTGGGGGGTCTGTCACTTGGATTGGTGATAGATTGTGCGATAGTTTGTTTGTGTTTCGCTCCCTCATCCTTTTGGTGGGGGGTCTGTCACTTGGATTGGTGATAGATTGTGCGATAGTTTGTTTGTGTTTCGCTCCGTCATCCTTTTGGTGGGGGGTCTGTCACTTGGATTGGTGATAGATTGTGCGATAGTTTGTTTGTGTTTCGCTCTGTCATCCTTTTGGTGGGGGGTCTGTCATTTGGATTGGTGATAGATTGTGCGATAGTTTGTTTGTGTTTCGCTCCGTCATCCTTTTGGTGGGGGGTCTGTCACTTGGATTGGTGTCAAGTTGTGCGATATCGTTTGTGTGTGTGTTTTGCTCCGTCATCCTTTTGATGGGGAGTCTGTCACTTGGATTGGTGTCAGGTTGTGCGATATCGTTTATGTGTGTGTTTCGCTCCGTCATCCATTTGATGGGGAGTATGTCATCTGGATTGGTGTCAGATTGTGCGATATTTGTCCGTATCTGTTTCATCCCATCATCCTTTTGGCGATGATGACTTTTTTTCCAGTTGCTTACAGTTTGCTTCGAGGTTTACATTATTCAATATTTCAACTCCCAAGCATCTCTTTTCTTTTCGGACAAATTCAGGGTCTTCTTCATATCTAATTAATTTCTACCTCGGGAGAAAGAACGCTGTTGCAGTTCATTTCCCTAGGTTTAAGCCAATTAGATAGGGGCATCTGTCATACCCCAAATTTGTCCTACCTCTCTCTAACCTTAACTGGCTTTAGCTTCGCACTCATCTACATCTCTATTAAAGCCTCAGTCCCCACTATAGAGAAGTTATTTTTGAACTAAATGTTTCAGGCAATAGAGGGATGGCTGTTGTATGGAATGAGATCAAGATGTTCGCTCAAAAGAAAGTGACACTTCTTCTAAATCGACACAAAGTTGTTATACTTGATGAAGCTAACAGTTTGACATCTGGTGCACAATAAGCTTTAAGAAGGATATTTGAGATATGTTCTAACTCTGCTTGTTCCGCGCTTGCTTGCAATATATCTTCTAAAGACTATTGAGGTAATTCAAATTCGGTGTGCAATTGTGATATTTTCGCGACTATCTGATTAAAGACATACTTAGTCATCTCATGGTTATGGTTCAAGCTGAGAAAGTTTCCATTTTTCTACATCCCTGGAGGACTCAAGGCTATCATTTTCATTGTTGATGGTGATATGAGGCGAAAATTCAACAACGTGCAAGTGACATGCATCAGGTTAGTTTGTTAAGCAAGGAAGTGTTTCTAAGGTTTGTTCAGGGTATGACTTAGGATATTCCTCCATAGATACCCTAACCACATATTTTACGTATCATAAAAAGTGATGATATGGATGACTAATTGAAAACCATAATTCATGAAGGAAATTGGATGAAGCAAGCACATTTTAGTTTCTAACATTCACATGTGCAAACTGATATATTGATACCTTAACTTCTAGAAAAGGTTATTGTTTGTTGGGCTCAGTATCACTTTTCACATATTAGTTATTTACATCATTGATCCATGAAAATTCATTTGTAAAAAGAAACAAGTTTTTGTCATTTCTACATTACAATTCCACGAACATCTATTTTGTTTCCTTCAACCATCTCCTAAACGGCAAAGCGAACGACATTACGTGAGCTCAGTCAGGCCTCAATGCACCGTCAATTCCTACGCACGTTGCCAAACCGTTGCGGACACCATACGAAGTCAATAATTCGCAACAACTCATTGTGCAATGTCGACCTGCAGTATAGCAAAGTAGCCAAATCCTATTGTCACAACCTACACCAGTTGCCTTCAATTTTTGCATAACACTCCAAAAGGAAAAGCTGCCGGATTTCAGGTTACAGAACATCAGCACTGCATCCATGTTTTGGGACCCTACAGCAAGACAAACCAATTGCAAAATTATTAGGAGAATTTTTTATTCACAAAGGTTGTCATTACATAAGACTTATTGTTATAAACTTTATTCCAAATCACCAAAATTACAAAAGTGATGAGAAAATGTTACAGCCCACTTGCAATTAATATGAAATGCATACCCCACATAGATTGTGAAGTCATCAACACATCAGTTATTTTCGTACACAGTACACAACGTTGCAATTTGTGTTGCCACCCTGTCTTCATTGCAATACCACAGAATTCTCGCAGCAATTAATTCACGCATCAAACAACGCACTGCACCACATCCATATAGGAAGCCGAAAATACAACACGAAAGTGGGGATGAAAATGAAAAATGGTGGTTGTATAAAAACAAAAGCAGAAAATGCCAAAGGGGACCACGTACCTTCTCCTATTTTAATCCCACGCGAGCAAAACAACGAAGGCGTTACCCACCTACCATCTGCGTACTATGTACCTCCAGCCCACACAAAATTGGTAAAAGGTGAATTGACTTTCCACAAGCCAAAATACAGCCACCAGATGGACCCCACAATCCTGAAATTTGCAGCAGCTACGTGGTATAGTACACAATCCCAAAATAATGTTAAAAGTAATACAAGATGGAAATTCAGGAAAAGTTGCAAAGCAAGCCTTCCAATTTTACGTACCTACGGTTGTTCGTATTGCCATGCTACCATTACCCCGCTGGTGCTGCAAAGTACACTAGCCATGACCTGCAAAGAAGACAGCAGGTCCTTACCCCATTTCCTTTGAGCTATACCACACCAGACAAGCTCTGTCAAAAGGGAACAACACTCCAAACCGTATCACATAATCCCACACCAACCATAAGTCAAAGACAAAAGAAAACCTGGTGAAAAAAAAAGAAGAGAAAAATTCAAAAAAAACCATCAATAACCAACCTTCAACCAAGCCACATGATAAAAGAACCAGGACAATACTCACGTAAGGAGGGAGATCTTCAAACCTGTTCTTTTGAAACTCACACACTTCCAGCTTTCCTTATTTTCAACCTTCAAACAACCGATTTCAAACTCCATTACCAAATCCAAAACGTACCCAGAAATTTCTCCGAACCATTTCCACTTCCAACTCTCCTCATCTTCACTATTCAACCATTCGCTAAATCTTCCGTAATCCACGCAAATCCAACCCTTCTTCTGAATACCTAACCCTCAGATCGAAACTTCATCACCGATAATCCTTCAAGCCCGTTCCAAAATAGAGAACCTAACCTTCATCAATCCTCAACTTCACCCTTTCCTTGATTCATCCCTCAACCTTTTTCTTTATCTATTCATAAACCCTAACATCCAATCTCCCAAAACTCAGAACAAACTCGTAAATCTTAACAACATATAAACCTAGATCGCGGAACAGAGGATGGAGATGAAGAGAGAGACACCAAAATGGGTTAAATCTGAGAATCAAAGTGAATCGAACCTGTTAGAATCGAGGTGAGAGAGAAAAGGGTGGAGTCAAGGCGAAAGGGAGAAGGTTACTTCTTTTTTCCATGGCTTCACTTCATCATCTCGTTTTGCGGTTTCTTCCTTCCATGTTTTCGCGTTTTGGCTTATTCGCCGTGCGAGTGGTGCTGTTTCTTTGCAATTCCCTCTTTATTTTTTTTATTATTTTATTATTGTCAAGCTGATGAGGTTTTGTTGAAAGCCCATAGTGACTTCCACGGTTCAGTTTTTTTGTTTCCATTTGTTTCCGGCCCTGACTATCGGGTGGAGAGGTGATGGGCTTTAGGCCTATATGATCCTCTCCCACCTTCTACCCCTGTTTCTATCACAAACACCCCCTCTGTTTTTTTATTTTTCTTTAAAAATTATAAAATATTTTATTATGTAAACATTATGTATATTATGTTTATTATATTCTCTTTTAAAGTTTATTAATGTTCTTTTAATAACTTTTGCATATATTTTGTTCATAACTCTATTTTATTTTATACATAGTTCTTATAATATTAATATATGTAAAGTTTTATTTTATTTTATTATTAGGAGTTGATTTTCATTTCGCGTTTGTTATTGGGCATTTTTTCGCCGTTTTAGGGGTCGATGACGAGACCTCCAAGTTATAGTTCGTCAAATTATTGACAAATAATAACAAACCCGAGACTAATTTTTTTTCAAATTTTCATTTTTGTTTTTTATCCATTTTTATCCACTTTTTTCTTATTCTTTAGTCAATGATGACTTTAATAATTATTATCAGTCAAATTATTGATAGATGATAATTTAGTCGAGACTATTTCATTTCCGCTTCATTTCCATTATTATCGGTCAAAGAAGGAGGTTCTTGGAATCTAGCATTCTTTGGATCTTCGAGTGAATAGTTCTCGAGGCACGCTCTTGAGTTATTATTCATTTAATCTTTCGACTTTCTTCAAAACATTTTCTCGATTAAAACCCCGAAAGAAGGAGGTTCTTGGAATCTAGCATTCCTTGGATCTTCGAGTGAATAATTCTCGAGGCACACTCTTGAGTTATTATTCACTCAATCTTTCAATTTTTTCAAGCATTTTCAAACATTCCCCTAAGTCGAGTGCTCGTACGCATTCGCAATCGTCGATATTTTGCACACACTTCACAACTCCTCTTGGTCTCGATATTAGGGGCACCCTTAGGGACTAATATCGTTTCTTATCATCCTAGCCCTTGACACGTCGTCAAGTCGGTTCTATCTTCTAATCAATTCCTCGACTCGTCGTCGAACCCTTTCTTCAAACCAACCATTTGTTTGCCTCACATTCCGTTTTCATTTCAATCTTTCTACAAACGTTTTTTTAAAACTTACGAAAGAGGGATATTCTTAGAATCTAGCATTCTTTGAATATTCGAATGAGTAACTCTCGAGGCGCGCCCTTGAGTTGTTATTAATTCATTCTTTCGATTTCAAAACATCCAACTCTTTATCTTCAACTTATTCAGTCAATTCCTGAAAGAACAGAGTTCTTTGAATCTCGCATTCCTTGAATTCTTGAGTGACAAACTCTTGAGGCGCGCTCTTGGGTTTCTTGTCAGTCACTCTTTCGTCTCTTTCTCAAACTTCCAACCTATTCAACCTCATCTTTTCGTGGTTGTTACCATGAACTACGACTGCTCTGATTCTTCATTCTCGTCTGAATGTAAGATACGTAGGCACAAGATCGCGATGATCTTGGCGAGCTACCTCCCCTCCATTTTCCATTTCCCCGTATCTTTTCGTGGTTGTTACCACGAACTACGACTTCTCTAATTATTTATTCTCGTCTAAATGTAAGATACGTAGGCACAAGATCACGATGATCTTGGCGAGCTACCTCCCCTCCATTTTCCATTTCCCCGTATCTTTTCGTGGTTGTTACCACGAACTACAGATGCTCTGATTCTTCATTCTCGTTCGAATGCAAGATACGTAGACACAAGATCGCGATAATCTTGACGAGCTACCTCCCCTTCATCTCCCTGTTAACCTCGTCTTTTCGTGGTCGTTACCACGAACTACGACCTCTCTGATTCTTTATTCATTCTTGAATATAAGATACGTAGGCACAAGATTGCGATGATCTTGGCGAGCACACTTCTATCTTCCTCCATTATTCCGTCCACACGTTCCCAACCTTTCCCGTAGTCGAACTACGACGCTCTGATTTCTCATTCTCGTCCGAATGAGTATACGTAGGCACAAGGGCCCCAATCCCTGACGAGCACTCTATCCTCTAACCACCCATCTCCCCTTAGCGTCTTTAACCATTTATCCTACCAATTCGACTTATCAACGAGAAGAAAAACAAGTAAACCTAGACAACACTCTCCACAAAAATACCTTAAGAGGTTCCCGTTGAGTACAACGGACGTGAGGGGTGCTAATACCTTCCCCTCGCGTAACCGACTCCCGAACCCGGAACATGGTTGCGACAACCCTGTTCCTATCCTTTCGTTTTTAAGAGGTTTTCTCAATATTTTCCTCTCCCGTTTATTCGGGAAAAATAAAGTTCGGTGGCGACTCTGTCGAACCGCATTTCCGCGCGAGGGTCGTTTCTCCGAAATGTCTCCGTGATTTTTCGAGGTGCGATAACAAACAATCTCTATTTTCAGGATACTTTCCAAATCAACATAACATTCACTAACCAAGTTGGATACTTGATCTTAATGATGAAACATTCTTCCTTTAAATTCATCACTTCTTCGTCTATGGTCTCCCATTTCTCCTTGCCAACATTGTGTTTTCTCCGCATTACTAGTTTCACTATGGGATTAATGGTGAGGCGATGAAACTTGAACCTGGATCCAAAGAATATCATAAGGGCCCCAGGAAAATAGGTCGATTTTTTTCTTAAGCATGGTTACCAAGTCTTCCTCTTTGGCCTCTGTTATAAATGTGCCCGATTTAGTGGTGTGGAAATTTTGGGGTCTTCAGACCCTTTGTGGACTTTAATTTTTCATTTTCAAGCTCTACCATGGGGTCCAAATCTATAAAATTCACGCCATTGATATTTGAATGTGGTTCAGTGACAACAACCATCATCACCCTTCTAACCCTCAAATTGTCTTTGTAATATCTTCGGGAAATTTCATGATACTTTTGGATCATACGATACGCCCATCCGATAACAAGTACTTCATGCTCAAGTAAAGCGTTGATAAGACAACCCATAGGATGTTGAAAGAATGTATCCCAATGATTATGTTGTACGAGAATGATGCATCTACTATGAGGTATCTAACTTTAATCATCTTGGCACTTACCTTAAGTACAAAAACTATCTTGAGAGTTATCTAGCCTTCCACCTTGATTTGCTCAATAGAGAAACCTATCAAATACTATACTCGATGGTACTCCATGTAGCCTCACTATCTCAGTAATGAAAAGCCTATCTAACTAGAGAACCTTATATGTGGTTTTGACTAGTAAGAAATGAACTGACTTGGTCAACCTATCCACTATCACCTAAATAGAGTCATGATCACTAGGATTACAAGGTAGTCCCACAATCAAGTTCATGGATATACTTTCCCATTTCCATTCTTTTATCTCTAAGGGTTGCAACATGCCACCAGGTATTTGCTATCTTACCTTCACTTGTCGACTCATAATATATCTAATCACAAACTGTACTACTTCTCTTTTTATCCCAAGACACGAAAAGTTACACTCAAGATTATGGTACATTTTAGAAGAACCAGGATGAATGGTGAAATTTCTCTTATGAGTTTCTTCAAGGATTTATTACTATTGCTCATAATCATTATGCACATCCTCCCATTGAATAGAATAACTCCATCCGCGGATCGGGTGAAACCTGTTGGTTAGCTTTGGATTTCAAGTTCACGTCTAACAATTGGGCTTGTCATACCTTATCTGTAAGATCACATAGAACATTTTTCGGACTTAACAAGACTCCTTCTTAAGTCCATGTAAACTTTAGTTCGATATCTCTAAATTTCTATAGCAAATTATACTCTAATATCATTAACTCTGCCTTATTCATCTCTCTCCCACTTAATGTGTCTTCCATTTTATTGGCCTTCCCGGGTTGATACTTTAATTCAAAATCATAGTCTATCATAAAGTCCATCCATCTTCTTTGACACATATTTTGTTCTTTTTTCTCAAATAAGTAATTAGAGCTCTTATGGTTGTTGAACATTTCAAAATGAACTCCATAAAGATAATGCCTCCACACCTTTAGTTTAAAAGTGATTGCATCTAACTATAAGTCATAGGTTGAATAATTCTTTTCATGTGTCTTCACTTGTCTGGATGTATAGGCTACTACTTGTCCATTTTTTTTTGTTAAAGCACACCCTAATCCTTTCTTCGAGGCATCACGTGATACTTTGTACTTCTGCATAAGGTCTGGAATAACTAAGACATGGGTGGTGGGCATCTTCTTCTTTAGTTTTGGACGCTTTGCTCACACTCAGAGTCCCATTGAAACTAATTCTCCTTACAAGTGTATTGATTTAATGGTAGGGCTATATGCGAGAATTTCATGATGAATATTTGATAGTAGCCTATAAGTCCTAAGAAAGTTCTCACTTCGGATGTATTCTTGGGTATCTCCAGATTCAACACTGCTTCCACCTTCGAGGGATTGACCGCTACCCGTCCTTGAGAGATTAATTGTCCAAGAAATCTACTTTTGACATCCAAAATTCACACTTACTAAACTTGACAAAGAGCTTACTTTCCCCCAAAATTGAAAGTACGCTCTTAAGATGCCTTATGTATTCTTGTGGGGTCTGAGTGTAAATTAAGATGTCATAAATGAAGATTACCACAAACTTGTCAAGGAACTAATGGAATACACGGTTCATATAACCCATGAAAATAGTCGGCATTGGTTACTTTGAAGAGCATCACAATCTTTTCATAATCCTTAATGAACTTGCCAAGTCTCTACCGAAAATTTTAAAAAACAAGTGTTTTTTTCTTCTGAAAATTTCAAAATTTTCATGAGAATCTTTTGATTTTGTATTGGGAATATCTCAAATTTTGATATTTTTATATGCATTTTTTTTTCGGAAATTTCAAAATTCCCGGTATTTTTGCATATTATTTTACCAGAAATTTCCGAATTTCCGACAATTCAAAAAATTTAGATTTCCCCAGAAATTTTAGAATTTCCAGTGATATGTGGGGAATTTCAAAATTTTCGGAAGTTAACTGATATTTTGCTTTTTTTTCTTCGTTTTTCAGTGAAATACAGGGGAAAGGACAATACCATTGCAAGTAGGGCATAAATAGAGAGACAACCTAGGCTAAGGCTATTGAGGTTGAGTCTTCCCATCTACGGGATAAACGAGTAGTTCTAACCGGTTCATACAAAAAACGGTTGGTTGAGTATGGGAAGTTCCTCACACTTTGTAGCACCCGACACCAAGAGGTTAGATCAGACGAGTAACCCAAAGATGATGCTGAGGTTTTTCATGCTCAGGAGGTGTAGGTTCAGGTTGTTCATGACCCAGCGGTCGAAACAAATGTGATACATGTTGCTGATGAGGTGGTCTAGCCAGACGCCCCTATTGTTGATCAGGTGGCTGCCATATATTCAACCCGTTCTGCCACCATTGATACAAAGGTTACAAATTCTGCTTCGATGGAGCCATCTATACACACTGATGGAGAGTTCCCGGGAGGACCCATTGACTGATAAATGCTTATCGAGTATGCTGATCATGTGGCATACCGATTATGGAAGGGATATGTATATGTATTTTATGTTTAACTTTAATTAAGTTATTGTTCTTCCATGATGTGTTGAACGCTAACTGATATTTTTTAAAAAAACTGGTTATTACATGGTCGTCTCCCACTGAAGGTGACATCCCACGGGTCAAAGATGAAGAACTTCCCTAAGCTAATTGTACATGATTTTAGTCTCCTTTCATTTTATGTCTACTCACTCACCATGCTCGAAACTTCACTTCTTGATGCTTTTATTGAGCGATGGCACAAGGAAACTTCTTCCTTTCATCTTCTGTTTGGAAAGATGACTATCACTCTATATGATGTATCCTCTTTGTTCCATCTTCCCATCATAGATAGATTCTTCACCGCTCTTATTATTAGCCAGAAGCTTACATGTATAGTTGCTGCTAGAGATTTCAGAGTTACTAAGGAGGCCATGCTAGAGGAGTTTGATTTTAACAGGAGAGGTCACCTTCAGATGTCTTGGCCTCGGGATAGGTACGAAGAGCTTATAGAGACACAAATGTATGAGGCTATCGCTAGGGGGTACATGCTACATTTAGTAGCATGTATTCTCTGCGCGGATAAGTCTCATGTGTATATTGATGCTCGGTACATGTGGCTATTCAGTAGCCTTGACGATATCTGTTGGGCTTGAGGGGGGGGGGGGTGTTGCATTGACCATCATATATACAACACTTGGAGTTGCGATTGCCTTTGAGACTAGACAACTTGCTGGTTATTTGAGTCTATTCCAGGTATACTTGAGATTCCTATTTTTAGTTTAGTTCTTACTTAATTGTTACAAATAAAATTTCTTAATTATTATTTGTTATGTCTGTGTTCATTTATCAGTGCTGGATATACAAGAATTTTTCCACCATCTATGATATGAGGGTGCAACATACCCCTAATAGCGCTCGACGAAGAAGGAGATGGAAGGCCATGCAGGTACATCTAGGTGGTGTTGTAGAATACATGAGGATGCTTGATGCGCTGACTATATATAAAGTCATCTAGACACCATACACAGGTCATAGAGTCCACCGTGAGTTTGTCGAGTATTCTTTATTTGCTGGTTATATGTGGTGGAAGAACTTAGTTGCTAGACACTTTCCTGAGAGGTGTCTGCGACAATATGGTTATGTCCAGGGCATCCCATGACCAGTTCCGGATGTTCTAGCGTTGCTGGCATTGGCAGGTGGTTTCAGAGTAAAATCACCAGCTTTGCTCGTGCCATTAGAGATAGCGCAATGGGTTCAACACGAATCATAGTGTGAGGATGGTTACCTGGAGTGGTACGTTACTGTCTCACACCCTCACATCATCCCACCGGTTGAGCATACAGATGATGTTGGGCCTACGATGCTGGGGTACCTGCTGATGACATGTTGCAGCCACCACCTCCAACTAATGCCGATGACCAGCAACGCCTACATATGAATGCATTTATTATGGACAACGTTATGGTTTGGTAAATCCAGATGGTGAGGTTTTATTGGATTATCGCAGGCATCACACATAACACAAATAATGTTTTGGACAAAGGGTTACACGACTTAGACAAACAATTACATAACTTAAAAAAAAATAATAAATAAGAAAAGTTAAACACTACCAGATGATTCTGGACGTTTCAACATCTTAATCATGTCGTCGACAGATTTTTAAATCTTCACATCTAACTCGATCGACCCCTTAGTTAGCCTATGATGAAATAATCTCCACGTAACCGTCAAATCTTCATCGGTCTTCAACTCATTAAGGTTGCATTTCACCCTTCCGTTAATATTAATCCAATCTTCACGAAACTAAATCTTTCTCACTTTTATGTTATCAGTATCAGGCAACAATTCATTTAATTTGGTTGTCAAGGTGGCGAGAGATGTGGTGCCATTCAGAAGCTGGAACTCTATAGGAGGCGCAACTCTGTTGAAGTACACTTCTTCCTTAATCGAAAACTAAAGAAGATGCATTTTGAGATGTTTTTCTCAATAAAAAGTGACCCTTATTTATACAACTTTGAGTTCATCTTGGACCACACAAAATTGTCGGTACAATCACAATCGTCCAAAACTGTCGCCAAAATCCTAACCGTTTGAAATCTTATAAAATTGAACTACTGGAAATTTCACTTTGGTTGAAATTTCACTTTTGTTGAAATTTCCGGTATAACATGATAATTTTCAAAAATATCGGTAAAATTACAAACGTCACATAATTTTTTTAAAATTTTGGTATTAGTTCTTACCATAGATTTTGTATGTAAATTTGATTAAAATTTTTAGCTGGATACTTTTGAAATTATGAAATTATGTGGGGGTGCCAGGTACAAAAGAGGGTGTGGCAAGTTAAATGCTCGAATTTTCTTAAAACTAAACAAAATTGGCCCGCGAACACCCCTACCAACACCAAGAGCTCCTTTGAATGAGTTTTAATTTTAATTTTTTAAAACTATTTTCTAAACCAATTTAAAAAAACGATTTTGAAAAAAATTTAAAAAATATGTTTAATACCTTACTTTTAAAACTATATTAAAGTTGAATTATATTACAAATTTGTACCAAAAAAATACCATTTTTTTTTCTCTTCATAATTTTCAAAATTAAAAACAAAAAAAAAACAAAAATCTCTAAAATAGAGAATAGCTTTCAAAACTCTAAAAGGTATATATTGAATTTCCTGCCGTTCAATATTCCAACGTCAAAATGATTAGAATCAAACAAGAGTATGTCCATGTTATTGACCTCATCACCAATTTACCTGCCGGCTTGACGGTTATGTGATTCTTTTTGTCAGCATTCTGTTACAATTATGCATGCATAGTTTACATACTTTGATTCCTCCTTTTATATATAACCATTCATAGGAACATCTTTGTCTCTTAGATCCATTTAGTCTCTAGTTGTGAGGAATAATGCCTCGTGGGTTCCAAATTAGAGCGACTTCAGTTACCATATTTGTCCATTTGTTATTCATAGCAATAACAACACTTGTGTTAGTTTGGTTGTTTCATTTCCGTGATGGCGTTGCTTTCAATTCTTCCAACAAACTCAAGATATTTAACGTGAGTTTGATTTTCCATACAATTTAATTGATCATATGGTGTGAAAATATGCATATACTAAAATTTTCTATTCCATTATTTGCAGCTCCATCCACTTCTAATGGTAATAGGGTTTATCTTAGTAGGTGGTGAAGGTAAGTTATTAAAGATTTTAATTACCTAATGTTAAAGTAATAATATGTAACACAATAATATTACTTATTTTGAAACTTTGCAACAGCTATCATAACATACAAAGCCGTCCCTGGGAAAAGAAGCTCAGGAAAAGTGGTTCATCTGTTGCTCCATCTGATAGCTCTGGCATCAGGAGTTTTAGGGATTATTGCAGTTTTCAAATCTAAAAAAGAGGCAGGTCTTCCTGATATGTATAGTTTGCACTCTTGGCTAGGTATCTCAGCAATTTCTGCATTTGGTTTGCAGTATATAGTGGGATTCTTTGCTTACTTCTTCCCGGGAGCAGATGCTTCTACAAGAGCTACACTTTTGCCATGGCATAAGTTTCTAGGAATTGTGATATTTCTCCTTGCAGTTGGCACTGCTGAGACGGGTTTGGTTGAATATTTTAGGTTTTTAGAATTGTTCAAAAACCAAGAGGCACTAATAGTGAATTTTACTGGTCTTTTGCTCTTTCTGTTTGCTGTCTTTGTTAGTCTATCTGTGACTCTACCAAGAAATTACTGAGTAAATTCACTTACTCTTTTTTATCTGTCTTAGAGAAATGATTCAACATTCAAAATATTGATGCAAAATGTAATATCTTTTGATTTTTGTGTTCATTATTGTTAACAATATGTACTTATCTGTCTCTCATATATTATTATCTTCAATATATCTTTTATCATTGAAGAATATTTCAAAGAAACACCCGAGTATAAATACTATATAGGAAAATACCAAACTACCCTTAAAACGATACTATAAAACAATAATAATAACAATTATAATAATAATAATATCTAACACTTTTTCTCAAACTCAAGATGCATTAGTAGGAAGTTTCAAGAGTTTGTCAATCAAAAAACGAAAACATTTAATGGAATGTATCTTCGTAAACAAATCAGCAACCTATAAAGCGGAGGAGACAAACTGTAGAGTAGTTGTGCCATGCTGAGGATGATGACGAGTGAAGTGACAATCAATCTCAATGTGTTTGGTACGTTCATGAAAGACCGAGTTGCAAGCAATTTGAGTGGCACTCTTGTTATTACAATATATGAGAGTTGGTTCAGAAAGAATGACATCTATATGAGAAAGTAACCAACGCAACCAAACTACTTCAAGAGTGATGGATGTCATAACACGATACTCAACTTCTATAGAAGAATGGAAGACAATATCTTGTTTCTTACTCTTCCAAAAAAAATAAGAGAGTCTCCAAGAAAGATATAAACTCTGTGGGGTTCCAGCCCAATCAATATCAAAATAAGCACGCAGTTCCAATGAGAACGATGATGGAAAGAAAAGGCTCTGAAATTGGGTTCCCCAGAGATAACAACATATGCGAAGAACGGTTGTCAAATGCACTGTAGTAGAGAGACAATAAACTGACTAACAACATGAACATCATAAGCAATATCTGGTCTAGTAATTATAAGGTACATCAGGCTGCCAACCATTGTGCGATATAAGGTGGGATCTGGAAGAGGAATACCATCAAATGGAGTATATTTCACATTCAACTCAAGAGGACTATCTACTACTCTAGTATCAGAAAGGCGAGTCTATTCAAGAATATTAGCAATATACTTGAATTGAGAGAAAAAATAGCCTCTAGAAGAGTAAGCAACTTCAAGGCCCAAGAAGTACCGAAGAGATACTAAGTCATTCATCTCAAACTGTTTGGCTAACTGTAATTTCAAATAGTTAATTCCATCCATATCATCACCTGTAATAATCATATCATCAACATATAATGAGACTAAAATACGACCATGATAGGTGGTCTTGACAAACAAAGCAGAATCATGATCACTAGGGCGAAAGTCAATGGATGTAATCACATTGGTAAACTTCTCAAACCAAGATCGTGGAGCTTGTTTCAGACCATATAGAGTTTTCTTCAACTTAGACACTTCCCCTTGATTATGAGAAACACCTTGTGGGGGTACCATATAAACTTCCTCTTGAAGATCACCATTTAGAAAAGCATTTTTAACACCCATTTGAGAAATATGCCATTGACTAACAGATGCAACTGCAATAGAGTGCATACTGTAGTCAACTTAACAACATGAGTAAACGTTTCTTCATAATCCATACCATATTGCTGAGAGAATCCTTTATCAACAAGACGTGCTTTGTAGCACTTAACTAATCCATCAAACTTAATTTTGACCTTGTATATCCAATGAGACCCAATATCACATTTTCTAGGAGGAAGATGTACTAATTCCTAAGTATCTGTTTTACGCAAAGCAGAAACTTCTTCTATCATAGCCTGCTTTCAAAGAGGGTCAAGAATAACCTCTTTATAAGAAGAGGACTCAAAAACTATGGATAGAGGTTATAAAAGAAGAAGAAGAAGAAGTAGAGTAAGTGGAATATACAAAATCAGGAAATTGAGTAGACTTACGGTCACAAGAGGGATAACAGAGAGGCGGAGGATCAACAATTGCAGGAGGTTCTTGGGTAGTCGTGGGGACAAGAGGGATGTCAGTGTATGGAGTAGAAGTATTATTAGTCTTGTGATTCTAAAAATTAAAATCACTAGAAACATTATCATTATGACTAAAAGGATCAATATGGGAAAGTTTTGAACTACTAGTAATATGAGAATTAGAAGAAAGAAAGTAAAAATGAATGTGTTCAAGGAAAACAACATGCCGAGAAACATACAATTTCTTTGCACCAGGATTATAACAACAATAACCTTTTTGACCATCCCCATAACTAAGAAAAATACATATAGCAGAACGAGAATATTACTTACTACGTTCTACTTGTGGGCGAAGAACAAAGCAAGTAAAACCAAACACTTTAAAAGAGGAATAACTTGGGATATAATTATACAATTTTTCAAAGGGGAACAAACCTGATGTGACAGACGATGGGATTCTATTAATAACATGAACAACATTAAGAACTATATCACCCAAAAATTCAATAGGAACCGAAGCAGACAAGAAAATGGTACGAGTAGTCTCAATAATGTGACGGTGTTTCCTTTCAACAACTCCATTCTGTTGAGGAGTATTGTTGAAGCAATAAAGCAGCAAGTAAAAAATATTAAGTACCCTGTTTTATCGTCTCCACAGGGATTAGTGCGATATAAACGCCGTTCAACGGCCTCTACATTTCTAAGCTTATTGTTCAAAAGTTTTGGTTTAAAAGGTTCAAGGAACCACAGATAAAAACATAAAATATAAAATAAAGACTGAAATATAAACGGAGCCTTGTTGGGATTGGATCTCATCAATTGATAACATATGCATTCTTCTGATCAAATTAAACACAACGCAATCATTCGTCTAATATCCTCACATATCACTCACGACAAAGCTTATCTCTAACGCAACGTCGAGAGAACAACCATGCTGTCTCATTGGTGATCTTTCATCCAACAAAAACACAACATAGAGCATTACAAACTGATACTCACGCAAATGTTAAGCCTAAACCTATCTCTAGCATTTAGGACCTAACAGGTAATCATCCTAGATCCAGATCTGAAGAGTGTATCTCTATCACGATTCAAATCAAAGATAAACAGGTAAACAAAGACAACACCCATATCGGATAAATGATTGTTTTGCATAAAACATAGTGATCAAAATATGTACACACGCTTAACCCTTTTTACATGTATTCATCTAATCCGCCAAATGGTCGTGAACATCGTTCTTCATCGCTATTATCACATACCCACACAATATCATATTGATCCTACCCATGCTACGCATGCTACTTAATCAACACAACACCATAGAAGATACAATGAATATCCACTTCAAAACCATGTCAAAGGTTTGTTCATTGATAGAATAAAATCTGAGATCAAAGATGTGAAATGGTTTTGTCAAGACCCACAAATAAACAATCAAAGATAATTAATCAATAGAGAATCCGAACTAGTTCACAAACATATATTAGATGAAATACATAAGGTATCAAAAGATTACATCCAAACCCCAACAAGAGATCAAAGATCTTACCTCCTCCCTCTTAGGGTTTTGTGTTCCTCTCTAAAATAGATGAAGAAAAATAAGTTCTGCTATATGAAATGTTACAATATGGAATAATGACCTAAAAAGCAATAAAAACACTTAAATAACCCATTCAGGATCTGTCATGTTCGCCTAGCGAACAACTAGCGAAGCCTTCGCTCTGATTTCGCCTAGCGAACTTATGATACTTTCGGTTCTGTCCAAATCTGGAACTGTTCGCTACCTTCTCTCCTAGCGAGCTTGACTGGTTTTCTTCGCTAGCTCTTTGCTACCTGCTCGCCTAGCGAGCATGACAACATTTTGTTGTTTGCATGTTGTCTTGGTGTCTTTGTCATATTTCTTGTGTCTTACTGTTCACTTGTTTTGTGCCTAATTCCTGCACAATAACACACAAATCAAAGGTACCAAGATATTTTCACAATATATTTCAAACCAAACAAAGCAAGAGTGGTTTTCAACACTTTCTTGACAAAAATGCATGAAAGATGTCAATATTTGATAGATCAAATAAGTGAAATTTGGCACCTAACAATTATCATTACAAGATGTTTGATAATTTTTACCATCAAAAGCAAGCAATTCAAATAATTTATTAGATGTATACTCACCACCTGAATCACAACGGAAGCATTTTATAACAACATTATGTCGAGTCTTAACCATAGTACGAAACATACAGTAAATGTCAAAAAATTTAGAATGATTTTTCATAAGATAAACCTAACAATAATAAGTACATTCATATATAAATGAAATATAATATCTAGATCCACCCTTAGTAAGAAGCAGTGATAGACCCCATGCATTAGAGTGAACTAAGTCAAATTGTTTATACAAAGTGGAAACACTTTTACTAATTGGTAAAGTTGAAAATTCATGAAATTTACAACCACAACAATCAGAAATATCACTGGTTTGTAACTTTCCTAAAGCTCCAGTAGAAGCCGAATACTTTAATCTAGAATCATAGACCTGTCAAAGACGGTAATGCCATAAATAAAAACTAGAAGATGGAGAATTCAAATGAAAAGAGGATAGTAGATTAGTTGTGGAACTAGAGGCTGAGGCTGCAGTATCTGGAATCTCAACTCATCCATGACATAAAGTCCCCCTTGTCTATGGTCTGCCCCAATTTTCCTCCCGAATTGAGGATCCTACACAGAACTAAAAGTGGAATAAAATATAAATCAGTAACCAGAATCATACAACTGACTAATAGAAGCAAGTCTCAAATTGAGGTTAGGAATATAATAAACATTAAAAAAAATGACAAATTAGGTGTGGAGACAGAACCAATACCTGTTAATGGCATATGAGTGTCATCTGCAGTCATAAATGACATAGATGGTGCAATTTTCAAAGACACAAATGATTTAGCATCATATGACATATGGTGTGATGCTCTTGAGTCTAGAATCCACATGGAAGGAAATATACCTGACAAACAAGAAGAGTTTAAACCTTTAATTGAGGAGGTAGACATGGCAGACGAATGAGTGACAAGAATCTTTTGGAGCTACTCTGCAATATCAAATATTTGAGAAGTAGTCTCATATGGATATACATGATCAGAAGCAAAGCTAATGGTAGTAGGAGCATCATCAACAATATTGGATGATGGACTTTTGAAAATTTTCTTACTTGCTTTCAACTTGGGACATTGTGTTTTCCAATGACATTTCTCCTTACAAAAAGCACATTCATCAATACTAAGTCCAGCCCTACCTTGAGGGTTTCCTTTGTGAAATGGAGTAGCAAAAATAGATTGAGGAGTGCAGAAAACTCCTTTATCTAGAATCAAATTAGAGTGTGACTTGATTCTGATTTCTTCTACCAACAATTTATTAAAAACTAAATCAACACTAGGAAGAGGATTATGATGCAGAATACCCACACAAAGGCCCCCAAAATCATCCCTAAGTGTCATAAAAAATTGAACAAATTGTTGCTCTTCTCTTTGATCAGTGTACGCTTTAACGACTTTCAATTCAGTCCATTCCATAAGAGCGAATTGATCCCACAAATTAGTCATCGCTGAATAGAATTTCTGAATGGTCATATTATTCTGTTTGAGAGCTCTAATATCACTCTCCAGCTGATACCGTTTTGAAAAATTAGATTGAGCATACAAATGTTTCAAATGGTCCCAAACCTCCTTAGCAGTATCATATTTTGCTAGTTGCACACCAATTGACTGAGAAACATAATTATTGATCCAAATAAGAATCTTCGAATTACTAACATCCCATGTTTCCAACTCTTTTGCATATTTTTCCTCATCCTTTTTTATCTATAGGTTTAACATATGTTCCATCAACATATAATTCCATATCATTTTTCCTTTCAAAAAAATTTTGATTACATAACTTCAATAAGGATAATTTTCTCCATTGAATTGAACACTAACAGACTGAAGAGAATCACCTTTATCATTACTCATTGTAATCAACTATGAAATATCAAAAACACCACAATTAAATAAAGTATCAAATAAAATTGACTCAAAAAATAATCATTGTATCAAAAGTTTCTTCCAATTTTGCCAATTGTTGCACTTCCAAAATAATTAATGCGTGCAATAATAAAATTGATATATCAATTGTATCAAGAGAAATTGATATTTAGAAATAACGTGACAAAGAAAAAAGGAAAAATGTCCAAACAAAATAAACACTAACGTGACAAAGGAAAAACTTGGAACAAAATAAAAGTGTAACACAATAATGTGATGTAAATAATAGACTAAACAGTAACAAATCAAATTAGTCAACAGGTGCCGTCAAACTCCAATTAATCAGCTACCGTCCAACTAATTGAACATATATGGACCTCTTTAAGGTAGTTTATGAAATCAAACCAAACTTTTTGATACCATGTTAACAAGATTGAACACATAGAAACATAGAGAAAGAAAAATACCATTTGACTTAGGATTTCAATAGAATGAACAAAATTAATGAATAAGGATTATACTAGAATATAAATATTATATATATGATAGAATATATATATATATATATATATATATATATATATATATATATATATATATATATATATATATATATATATATATATATATATATATATATATATATATATATATATATATATATATATATAAAAGTTATGATTGTGGTAAAAGTTATAAAAACATAGAGTGTGTTTGGTTCGGGGTAGATGGAGGGCAGGGGAGGGGAAATTTTTAATTAGATATGTTTGGTTTAAATCTTAGGAGGGGAGGGGAGGGGAGCAAAATCCCTCCAAAACACACTTTTTGATTCCCTTTGAATTGGGGAGATTTGGAGGGGAGGGGAGGGAATATGAGTTTTGATATTTAAAAATTATTATATTTACTAAAATATCCTCAGTTTAATTTTAGTATTTCAAAACTATTCGTTTTCTTTCGTGTTATTACTTTTTCTCGATTGTTTCCATCAACTTATTATAATTGTTCTTCAACTTCAAATTATTTTATAATTTCTATACTTAATATAAATCATAATCATTGTTTTTTTATAAAAAAAATTATGTTTAGTTATATTCGTTTTTTTCTTTTAATTTTGTTATGTATTCTATCATATTTTCTTTTATATCAAATTGTAAACCATTCATTTTATTTATTTATTTTTATTCATTTTATTAAATATTTTGAACCAATTAATATTTAATAATAATTTATTTTATATATTTGTTTTGTTATATGATTCATAACAATTTAAACGATGTTATTGACATATAGTTTAATTTATGTTGGAAAGTTATAAGTCGAATCAATTGTACTCAATTTTTTAATTTTATGTGACAAATAAATACTTTTTTAATCACTCAATATTAGAAATTTTATTATCAACAAAAATACGCATGAATTTTTCACATTTTAATATCATATGACTTATATAAGATCATAAGGATAAAAATGTAAATTATTAATAAAACCTCTCTCCTCCCCTTCTGAACCAAACACATTTTTAATTAAAATCCCTCACTTCCCCTCCCCTCTTCTCTTTTGAACCAAACACTTATCTGATTAAAAAAATCACTCACCCCCTCCCCTTCATTAATAAAATCCCTCACCTCTCCTCCCCCTCATTTGAACCAAACAGACCCTTACTCTTGGAGTAAGTGGATCCTCACTCATATATATATATATATATATATATATATATATATATATATATATATATATATATATATATATATATATATATATATATATATATATATATATATATATATATATATATATATATATATATATATATAAAGATTATTCTAAACCGTTTCAATAAATGTATTCAAAATAAAAAAAGGTTGTGGCAATTAAGTACATGTCTCTCTGTCAAATTATCCCTATGATAATAATATTTTCATTATGGACAAGAAGTACTATTTTTTTTCCTATTTATATATTTTTAAAAGATTTAGTGTGATTTCATTGGCTTTGGTGTATAGCTCAAACAAATAATTGTCGTTGTGAATCTTCAAAGCCATGCTTGAGGGAGCTGCTTTACTCCATATAAGTTATTCTTCAATCGATACACCTTGTTGACTCCATCGTAAAACTATAATCTTGTGGATTCTCCATATGCACTCCATTCTCCAAGATTCCATGCAAGAACACATTTTTAACATCAAAATCTTATAATTATCATCCAAAATAAGCAACAAGAGATAGTAAGATTCAAAGAGTGTCCATCTTTTCCACAAGTACACATGTCTTCTCGTAATCAAGGTCATTGTATCAGTATAACCTTTTCCCATTAGTCTTTCCTTGTAATGATCAATGGTGTCATTTTATTTGTGCTTTATAGTATCCATACATTGGCATCCAACTAGATTCTTGGCCCTCACCCAAAAAATTCTCAAGTACCATTTTATTCAAGAACTTTCATTTCCTTACTCATAGCTTGGACTCAATTTTTACATTTTAATGCATCTTTTATACATGATGAGACTCTCACATAATTAATATCTACAATAAAAACTTTATATTATGTAGAAGAATGTTAAGAGGAGACATATTGAGAAATAGAATATGTATAATTGGAGTGACAAGATATTTTATCTTTTCTCAAAGTATGGATGGACTATTCAAACAAAGATCTTTTATCTTTTCTCAAAGCATAAATGAACCATTCGGACCAATATCACAACTATAAAAAATATAAGGAAAAAGGAATCATTGTTAGAAATTACTTTTGGCTTAGATGATTGAAGATGTTTTTCAAGCACATTATATTTACTTTTTCTCTAATACACTACAATTGGTGTCGAAGGTGTCAGTTCCTGCAAAACAGATTGCAATAAAAGAGGTGAAATAAGACTAAAAGTATACTCAATAATATGACTAGGAGTATGTTCATTCATAATAGGTGACAACTTAGGTTCAGAAGTAGAATTATAATTGTTGCTCACGTGACTTCAAAAACAAGAGGGGTGAATTATGATATAAAACGTTTTTAAAGACTTAAGAAGATAAATTGGTTTTAGATTAATTTAAAGAAAATATATAGAAGAGGAAGAGATAAGCTAATAAATAAGAGGAGAACGCATTGGGTTTTATCTTACTTCGGCTTAAAACTACGAGGCCTACGTTCAGTCCTCAAGGATATCACACTGATATTTTCACTATCACAGAACTTTTAACACAAGGTCAGTCCACAAACCTCTTGCAACCTATACACTTACATAAATTCAAGAGAACATCTCTCTCTTAATTTTATAATTTTAGAACAAAGTTACAACAACATATTATACAAGTTCTAATATTAAGCAGTAACTCTCTCAACACAAAAACTATATTGTGTAAGAAATTTTATGAATAAGTTGAGAGTAGAGAGAATGTGTTTTTTTAGAAAAATTAAGTGTTTTGAAATGGAAACAATACCCTCTTTTGTATTAAAAGTTTTGGACAAATTTTGAAACTTTGGAAAGGCTTGGTCCTATCCATAATCGATTAGACCATGACCATAATCGATTATGGCCTAACAAATAAGAAAAATTTTGTTAGATCAAAATAATAGTTGATTACTATGTATTTTTTTTAATGTAAGTTTATATTTGTTATTTACTTGATAATGTTTATGATATATTACATTGATCCTCCTTGTTATCATCAAAACCTTAAAGCATGTTAAACACACATAATCACCAAGGATTATGAGTAGATGTTGGAACTATAATAATTATAGTAATAGAAATTGAAAAGTGAATTTGAAAAGATTCATTTTAGTCCCACATTGGATGTTGGAATTATATTAATGGGAATTGGAAAGTGAATTTGAAAAGATTCATGTTAGTCCCACATTGGATGTTGGAATTATATTAATGGGAATTGGAAAGTGAATTTGAAAATTAAGATTCATTTTAGTCCCACATTGAAGGAATGAAAATTAAGATTCATTTTAGTCCAACATTGAAGGGAATGGAAATTAAGATTCATTTTAGTCCCACATTGAAGGAATGAAAATTAAGATTAATTTTAGTCCAACATTGAAGGGAATGGAAATTAAGATTCATTTTAGTCCCACATTGACGGGAATGAAAATTAAGCCTTACTAGCTGCCTATAAATAAAGGGTAGAAATTCAGTAGTAAGCACTCCGGATTTCACAAATTCATGAATTTTGATTTCCCTCTTCTCTTCCTTAATTCTATTCATCTATAATTTTTCTCTTTTTTCTTGACTGGTTATTTTAACCAGATACTTTGAAAGGTGTATTTCTAGAGCGATTTATCAGTGTGCAACTGATAATCGTAAGTTGTTTGAACGGGCTGTTTTATCCTGGAGGCGTCGTCGTAAATTCGACTGCTTTGCATAATTTGGCAGTACGGCGAAACGTCTTAAAGAAAGCGACCTAGTACGCGACTCGTCCCGATAATTTCCCTGTGCCAAACTCTATTTTTTCAAATCCGAAAACAACAATTTTAAGACGGTTTCATAACTACCATGGCAACTGAGGAAATTATCGGTACTACTGCGGCCGCTTTGGTCTCTGACAAACCTTTCAGGTTTGAGGGTTCCAATTTCAAACGTTGGCAAGCTAAGATGAAATTTTTCTTAACTCTGAAAAAGGTTGCCCACGTTCTGACTGAGGATATCCCGGTTGTCCCTTCTGCATCATCTGAACTACCTAACGGTAACTCACTTGCAGATTCAGACGGGACTTCCAAAATGTCTGACTCAGATGCTGCAAAAGCTAAGGCTGCAGCAGATGATCTGCAGCTCCGAAAAGAAATCGCCTTATGGCACGAGAATGATTATCTGTGCAAAAATCACATTCTGAACAGCCTTGCTGATGATCTGTACGACTACTACAGTAGCTACAGAACTGCTAAACAGGTATGGGAGGCTCTGAAAAGGAAATATGATACTGAAGAAGCAGGTGCGAAGAAATTTGCTGTCAGCCGCTACTTGAACTACAAGATGGTGGATGAGAAGTCGGTGGAAACTCAAAGCCACGAAATTCAGAAGATTGCTCATGAGATTATTACAGAAGGTATGCCCCTTAATGAACAATTTCAAATTGCTGTAACTATTGACAAACTGCCCCCTGGTTGGAAAGATTTCAAAAATATACTTTGTCACGTTAATAAAAGAATCATTACTAATGCAAGCAACATAGGCCTACTCCCTAAACTAAATGTTAATGATTCCAATAAATGTGAATTTTGCAGTCAAGCTAAAATAACAAAAACTTCACATAAGTCAATTATAAAAGAATCTGACCCCCTAGATCTTATACACTCTGATATATGTGAATTAGATGGAAGTTTAACTAGAAATAATAAACGTTATTTTATCACTTTTATTGACGATTGCTCTGATTATACTTATGTATATCTAATGAAGAATAAAAGTGAAGCGCTTGACATGTTTAAGGTGTATGTAACTGAAATTGAGAATCAATTTAACAAGAAGATTAAGAGACTTCGTAGTGATAGGGGAACCGAATATGACTCTAGCTTGTTTAATGATTTTTATGCTGAACATGGTATTATACATGAAACGACTGCTCCATACTCTCTTGAAATGAATGGTAAAGCAGAAAGAAAGAATAGGACTCTTACTGAACTTGTAGTTGCAATCGTGTTAAATTCTGGTGCTGCACCTCACTGGTGGGGGGAAATTTTATTGACTGTTTGCTATGTCCTGAATAAAGTTCCCAAGTCAAAAAGTAAGATCTCACCTTATGAGATATTAAAGAAAAGACAACCAAATTTGTCTTATTTAAGAACTTGGGGCTGTCTGGCTTATGTCAGAATTCCGGATCCGAAACGAGTTAAACTCGCTAGTAGAGCCTATGAATGCGTATTCATTGGGTATGCAGCAAACAGTAAGGCATACAGGTTTTATGACCTAAATACCAGAGTAATTATAGAATCAAACGATGTTGAATTCTTTGAAGACAAATTTCCTTTCAAATCGAGAAATAGTGGGGGCACACAATCGAGTCACATTCCTGTGATAAAAAGCACTGAAAGCAGCGACAATGTAGAAACAGAACTTCGAAGAAGTAAAAGAGCAAGAGTTGCTAAAGACTATGGGCCCGATTATTCGGCCTATAATGTAGAAGAAGATCCAATAAATCTTCAAGAAGCACTGTCATCTATGGATGCAGACTTATGGCAAGAAGCCATTAATGATGAGATAGATTCTCTAGAATCTAACAAGACCTGGCACTTAGTAAACTTACCTTCGGGTTGCAAACCAATTGGTTGTAAATGGGTTTTGAAAAAGAAACTAAAACCTGATGGAACGATTGAGAAATACAAGGCACGCCTTGTAGCCAAGGGTTTTAGACAAAGAGAAAATATAGATTTCTTCGACACCTTTTTTCCAGTCACTAGAATTACATCCATTAGGGTACTCATCTCAATAGCATCCATTTATAACTTAATAGTACACCAAATGGATGTTAAAACAGCTTTTTTAAACGGTGACTTAGAAGAAGAAATCTATATGGAACAACCAGAAGGATTTGTAATCCAAGGACAAGAAAGCAAGGTCTGTAAGTTAGATAAGTCTCTGTATGGACTAAAACAAGCCCCTAAACAATGGCATGAAAAGTTTGATAACTTAATGATAATTAATGGGTACAAAGTGAATGAAAGTGACAAGTGCGTCTATTACAAATCTGAGAATCGCATTTGTACTATCATATGTCTATATGTAGACGATCTACTTATATTTGGATCAAACATTCAGGCCATTAATGATATGAAATCATTGTTATGCAATAACTTTGATATGAAAGACCTCAGAGAAGCAAGCGTGATCTTGGGTATCAAGATCACGAGATCCGACCAAGGAATTTCTTTGGATCAATCTCACTATGTGGAGAAGATCTTAAAGAAATATAAATACTTTGATTGTAAACCTGCATGCACTCCGTATGATCCAAGTGTGAAACTGTTTAAGAACACTGGAGAAAGTGTCAAACAAGCAGAATATGCAAGCATCATTGGCAGTCTTAGGTATGCCACTGATTGTACTAGACCCGACATTGCATATGTCGTAGGATTGTTGTGCAGATTTACAAGTAGGCCGAGTAACGAACATTGGCAAGCTATTGAGCGAGTAATGAGGTACCTTAAAAGGACTATGGACCTCGGCCTACACTATCAGAAATTTCCTACTGTACTAGAAGGGTATAGTGATGCAGATTGGAACACCTTATCGGATGATTCCAAAGCTACTAGTGGTTATATATTTAGTATAGCCGGAGGAGCTGTATCTTGGAAATCAAAGAAACTGACCATTCTGGCACAGTCCACAATGGAGTCTGAGATGATAGCATTAGCTACAGCTAGTGAAGAAGCAAGTTGGTTAAGATGCTTGCTAGCTGAGATCCCTTTATGGGAAAAACCTATACCAGTTGTGTTGATCCACTGCGATAGTACCGCGGCTATTGCAAAAGTTGAGAACCGTTACTATAATGGTAAAAGACGTCAAATTAGAAGAAAACATAGCACTGTTAGAGATTGTATATCTAAAGGAGCTGTGAGAGTGGATCATGTACGCACTGATGAGAACTTAGCAGATCCTTTGACGAAAGGATTAGCTAGAGAGAAAGTCCATAATACATCCAAAAAGATGAGACTAATGCCTATGAAGCAATTAGTTACTCATGATGGTAACCCGACCTAAATGACTGGAGATCCCAAGACTTAGGTTCAATGGGTAATAACAAGTTGTGAGTAATATGAAAATGATCATGTAAGTAAAGCATGAATCCTGAAGTAATGACAGGATGAGATAATAGAAACTCTTAATGATATCTATTCTCTGTATGAGGGAGTACCTAGGCTACAGAAGTACTCTTGATAGATTCACCTATGTGACTGTGGAACTGAGGCCGGTCCCTATGGAATTTCGAGGCAGAATTCCTAAAGCATTCACTAAACCGGGATACACGTGCAAGGCCACTAAAGCACGGGCTACAAGAATACACCTTACGAAAAGGTTGTGTGCGGGTCTGATGTCCGAGATAGAGTTCAAGACAATAGTGTCACTCTTGTTGAATCAGAATCCTACTCGCTACGCTAAGGTTCAAGTCGTAGACACCTTTGCTTATGCACAATCTTAGAAACGTTTGACGGACTTCTAAAATTTCCTTTAAATTCAAGTGGGGGATTGTTGGAACTATAATAATTATAGTAATAGAAATTGAAAAGTGAATTTGAAAAGATTCATTTTAGTCCCACATTGGATGTTGGAATTATATTAATGGGAATTGGAAAGTGAATTTGAAAAGATTCATGTTAGTCCCACATTGGATGTTGGAATTATATTAATGGGAATTGGAAAGTGAATTTGAAAATTAAGATTCATTTTAGTCCCACATTGAAGGAATGAAAATTAAGATTCATTTTAGTCCAACATTGAAGGGAATGGAAATTAAGATTCATTTTAGTCCCACATTGAAGGAATGAAAATTAAGATTAATTTTAGTCCAACATTGAAGGGAATGGAAATTAAGATTCATTTTAGTCCCACATTGACGGGAATGAAAATTAAGCCTTACTAGCTGCCTATAAATAAAGGGTAGAAATTCAGTAGTAAGCACTCCGGATTTCACAAATTCATGAATTTTGATTTCCCTCTTCTCTTCCTTAATTCTATTCATCTATAATTTTTCTCTTTTTTCTTGACTGGTTATTTTAACCAGATACTTTGAAAGGTGTATTTCTAGAGCGATTTATCAGTGTGCAACTGATAATCGTAAGTTGTTTGAACGGGCTGTTTTATCCTGGAGGCGTCGTCGTAAATTCGACTGCTTTGCATAATTTGGCAGTACGGCGAAACGTCTTAAAGAAAGCGACCTAGTACGCGACTCGTCCCGATAATTTCCCTGTGCCAAACTCTATTTTTTCAAATCCGAAAACAACAATTTTAAGACGGTTTCATAACTACCATGGCAACTGAGGAAATTATCGGTACTACTGCGGCCGCTTTGGTCTCTGACAAACCTTTCAGGTTTGAGGGTTCCAATTTCAAACGTTGGCAAGCTAAGATGAAATTTTTCTTAACTCTGAAAAAGGTTGCCCACGTTCTGACTGAGGATATCCCGGTTGTCCCTTCTGCATCATCTGAACTACCTAACGGTAACTCACTTGCAGATTCAGACGGGACTTCCAAAATGTCTGACTCAGATGCTGCAAAAGCTAAGGCTGCAGCAGATGATCTGCAGCTCCGAAAAGAAATCGCCTTATGGCACGAGAATGATTATCTGTGCAAAAATCACATTCTGAACAGCCTTGCTGATGATCTGTACGACTACTACAGTAGCTACAGAACTGCTAAACAGGTATGGGAGGCTCTGAAAAGGAAATATGATACTGAAGAAGCAGGTGCGAAGAAATTTGCTGTCAGCCGCTACTTGAACTACAAGATGGTGGATGAGAAGTCGGTGGAAACTCAAAGCCACGAAATTCAGAAGATTGCTCATGAGATTATTACAGAAGGTATGCCCCTTAATGAACAATTTCAAATTGCTGTAACTATTGACAAACTGCCCCCTGGTTGGAAAGATTTCAAAAATATACTTTGTCACGTTAATAAAAGAATCATTACTAATGCAAGCAACATAGGCCTACTCCCTAAACTAAATGTTAATGATTCCAATAAATGTGAATTTTGCAGTCAAGCTAAAATAACAAAAACTTCACATAAGTCAATTATAAAAGAATCTGACCCCCTAGATCTTATACACTCTGATATATGTGAATTAGATGGAAGTTTAACTAGAAATAATAAACGTTATTTTATCACTTTTATTGACGATTGCTCTGATTATACTTATGTATATCTAATGAAGAATAAAAGTGAAGCGCTTGACATGTTTAAGGTGTATGTAACTGAAATTGAGAATCAATTTAACAAGAAGATTAAGAGACTTCGTAGTGATAGGGGAACCGAATATGACTCTAGCTTGTTTAATGATTTTTATGCTGAACATGGTATTATACATGAAACGACTGCTCCATACTCTCTTGAAATGAATGGTAAAGCAGAAAGAAAGAATAGGACTCTTACTGAACTTGTAGTTGCAATCGTGTTAAATTCTGGTGCTGCACCTCACTGGTGGGGGGAAATTTTATTGACTGTTTGCTATGTCCTGAATAAAGTTCCCAAGTCAAAAAGTAAGATCTCACCTTATGAGATATTAAAGAAAAGACAACCAAATTTGTCTTATTTAAGAACTTGGGGCTGTCTGGCTTATGTCAGAATTCCGGATCCGAAACGAGTTAAACTCGCTAGTAGAGCCTATGAATGCGTATTCATTGGGTATGCAGCAAACAGTAAGGCATACAGGTTTTATGACCTAAATACCAGAGTAATTATAGAATCAAACGATGTTGAATTCTTTGAAGACAAATTTCCTTTCAAATCGAGAAATAGTGGGGGCACACAATCGAGTCACATTCCTGTGATAAAAAGCACTGAAAGCAGCGACAATGTAGAAACAGAACTTCGAAGAAGTAAAAGAGCAAGAGTTGCTAAAGACTATGGGCCCGATTATTCGGCCTATAATGTAGAAGAAGATCCAATAAATCTTCAAGAAGCACTGTCATCTATGGATGCAGACTTATGGCAAGAAGCCATTAATGATGAGATAGATTCTCTAGAATCTAACAAGACCTGGCACTTAGTAAACTTACCTTCGGGTTGCAAACCAATTGGTTGTAAATGGGTTTTGAAAAAGAAACTAAAACCTGATGGAACGATTGAGAAATACAAGGCACGCCTTGTAGCCAAGGGTTTTAGACAAAGAGAAAATATAGATTTCTTCGACACCTTTTTTCCAGTCACTAGAATTACATCCATTAGGGTACTCATCTCAATAGCATCCATTTATAACTTAATAGTACACCAAATGGATGTTAAAACAGCTTTTTTAAACGGTGACTTAGAAGAAGAAATCTATATGGAACAACCAGAAGGATTTGTAATCCAAGGACAAGAAAGCAAGGTCTGTAAGTTAGATAAGTCTCTGTATGGACTAAAACAAGCCCCTAAACAATGGCATGAAAAGTTTGATAACTTAATGATAATTAATGGGTACAAAGTGAATGAAAGTGACAAGTGCGTCTATTACAAATCTGAGAATCGCATTTGTACTATCATATGTCTATATGTAGACGATCTACTTATATTTGGATCAAACATTCAGGCCATTAATGATATGAAATCATTGTTATGCAATAACTTTGATATGAAAGACCTCAGAGAAGCAAGCGTGATCTTGGGTATCAAGATCACGAGATCCGACCAAGGAATTTCTTTGGATCAATCTCACTATGTGGAGAAGATCTTAAAGAAATATAAATACTTTGATTGTAAACCTGCATGCACTCCGTATGATCCAAGTGTGAAACTGTTTAAGAACACTGGAGAAAGTGTCAAACAAGCAGAATATGCAAGCATCATTGGCAGTCTTAGGTATGCCACTGATTGTACTAGACCCGACATTGCATATGTCGTAGGATTGTTGTGCAGATTTACAAGTAGGCCGAGTAACGAACATTGGCAAGCTATTGAGCGAGTAATGAGGTACCTTAAAAGGACTATGGACCTCGGCCTACACTATCAGAAATTTCCTACTGTACTAGAAGGGTATAGTGATGCAGATTGGAACACCTTATCGGATGATTCCAAAGCTACTAGTGGTTATATATTTAGTATAGCCGGAGGAGCTGTATCTTGGAAATCAAAGAAACTGACCATTCTGGCACAGTCCACAATGGAGTCTGAGATGATAGCATTAGCTACAGCTAGTGAAGAAGCAAGTTGGTTAAGATGCTTGCTAGCTGAGATCCCTTTATGGGAAAAACCTATACCAGTTGTGTTGATCCACTGCGATAGTACCGCGACTATTGCAAAAGTTGAGAACCGTTACTATAATGGTAAAAGACGTCAAATTAGAAGAAAACATAGCACTGTTAGAGATTGTATATCTAAAGGAGCTGTGAGAGTGGATCATGTACGCACTGATGAGAACTTAGCAGATCCTTTGACGAAAGGATTAGCTAGAGAGAAAGTCCATAATACATCCAAAAAGATGAGACTAATGCCTATGAAGCAATTAGTTACTCATGATGGTAACCCGACCTAAATGACTGGAGATCCCAAGACTTAGGTTCAATGGGTAATAACAAGTTGTGAGTAATATGAAAATGATCATGTAAGTAAAGCATGAATCCTGAAGTAATGACAGGATGAGATAATAGAAACTCTTAATGATATCTATTCTCTGTATGAGGGAGTACCTAGGCTACAGAAGTACTCTTGATAGATTCACCTATGTGACTGTGGAACTGAGGCCGGTCCCTATGGAATTTCGAGGCAGAATTCCTAAAGCATTCACTAAACCGGGATACACGTGCAAGGCCACTAAAGCACGGGCTACAAGAATACACCTTACGAAAAGGTTGTGTGCGGGTCTGATGTCCGAAATAGAGTTCAAGACAATAGTGTCACTCTTGTTGAATCAGAATCCTACTCGCTACGCTAAGGTTCAAGTCGTAGACACCTTTGCTTATGCACAATCTTAGAAACGTTTGACGGACTTCTAAAATTTCCTTTAAATTCAAGTGGGGGATTGTTGGAACTATAATAATTATAGTAATAGAAATTGAAAAGTGAATTTGAAAAGATTCATTTTAGTCCCACATTGGATGTTGGAATTATATTAATGGGAATTGGAAAGTGAATTTGAAAAGATTCATGTTAGTCCCACATTGGATGTTGGAATTATATTAATGGGAATTGGAAAGTGAATTTGAAAATTAAGATTCATTTTAGTCCCACATTGAAGGAATGAAAATTAAGATTCATTTTAGTCCAACATTGAAGGGAATGGAAATTAAGATTCATTTTAGTCCCACATTGAAGGAATGAAAATTAAGATTAATTTTAGTCCAACATTGAAGGGAATGGAAATTAAGATTCATTTTAGTCCCACATTGACGGGAATGAAAATTAAGCCTTACTAGCTGCCTATAAATAAAGGGTAGAAATTCAGTAGTAAGCACTCCGGATTTCACAAATTCATGAATTTTGATTTCCCTCTTCTCTTCCTTAATTCTATTCATCTATAATTTTTCTCTTTTTTCTTGACTGGTTATTTTAACCAGATACTTTGAAAGGTGTATTTCTAGAGCGATTTATCAGTGTGCAACTGATAATCGTAAGTTGTTTGAACGGGCTGTTTTATCCTGGAGGCGTCGTCGTAAATTCGACTGCTTTGCATAATTTGGCAGTACGGCGAAACGTCTTAAAGAAAGCGACCTAGTACGCGACTCGTCCCGATAATTTCCCTGTGCCAAACTCTATTTTTTCAAATCCGAAAACAACAATTTTAAGACGGTTTCATAACTACCATGGCAACTGAGGAAATTATCGGTACTACTGCGGCCGCTTTGGTCTCTGACAAACCTTTCAGGTTTGAGGGTTCCAATTTCAAACGTTGGCAAGCTAAGATGAAATTTTTCTTAACTCTGAAAAAGGTTGCCCACGTTCTGACTGAGGATATCCCGGTTGTCCCTTCTGCATCATCTGAACTACCTAACGGTAACTCACTTGCAGATTCAGACGGGACTTCCAAAATGTCTGACTCAGATGCTGCAAAAGCTAAGGCTGCAGCAGATGATCTGCAGCTCCGAAAAGAAATCGCCTTATGGCACGAGAATGATTATCTGTGCAAAAATCACATTCTGAACAGCCTTGCTGATGATCTGTACGACTACTACAGTAGCTACAGAACTGCTAAACAGGTATGGGAGGCTCTGAAAAGGAAATATGATACTGAAGAAGCAGGTGCGAAGAAATTTGCTGTCAGCCGCTACTTGAACTACAAGATGGTGGATGAGAAGTCGGTGGAAACTCAAAGCCACGAAATTCAGAAGATTGCTCATGAGATTATTACAGAAGGTATGCCCCTTAATGAACAATTTCAAATTGCTGTAACTATTGACAAACTGCCCCCTGGTTGGAAAGATTTCAAAAATATACTTTGTCACGTTAATAAAAGAATCATTACTAATGCAAGCAACATAGGCCTACTCCCTAAACTAAATGTTAATGATTCCAATAAATGTGAATTTTGCAGTCAAGCTAAAATAACAAAAACTTCACATAAGTCAATTATAAAAGAATCTGACCCCCTAGATCTTATACACTCTGATATATGTGAATTAGATGGAAGTTTAACTAGAAATAATAAACGTTATTTTATCACTTTTATTGACGATTGCTCTGATTATACTTATGTATATCTAATGAAGAATAAAAGTGAAGCGCTTGACATGTTTAAGGTGTATGTAACTGAAATTGAGAATCAATTTAACAAGAAGATTAAGAGACTTCGTAGTGATAGGGGAACCGAATATGACTCTAGCTTGTTTAATGATTTTTATGCTGAACATGGTATTATACATGAAACGACTGCTCCATACTCTCTTGAAATGAATGGTAAAGCAGAAAGAAAGAATAGGACTCTTACTGAACTTGTAGTTGCAATCGTGTTAAATTCTGGTGCTGCACCTCACTGGTGGGGGGAAATTTTATTGACTGTTTGCTATGTCCTGAATAAAGTTCCCAAGTCAAAAAGTAAGATCTCACCTTATGAGATATTAAAGAAAAGACAACCAAATTTGTCTTATTTAAGAACTTGGGGCTGTCTGGCTTATGTCAGAATTCCGGATCCGAAACGAGTTAAACTCGCTAGTAGAGCCTATGAATGCGTATTCATTGGGTATGCAGCAAACAGTAAGGCATACAGGTTTTATGACCTAAATACCAGAGTAATTATAGAATCAAACGATGTTGAATTCTTTGAAGACAAATTTCCTTTCAAATCGAGAAATAGTGGGGGCACACAATCGAGTCACATTCCTGTGATAAAAAGCACTGAAAGCAGCGACAATGTAGAAACAGAACTTCGAAGAAGTAAAAGAGCAAGAGTTGCTAAAGACTATGGGCCCGATTATTCGGCCTATAATGTAGAAGAAGATCCAATAAATCTTCAAGAAGCACTGTCATCTATGGATGCAGACTTATGGCAAGAAGCCATTAATGATGAGATAGATTCTCTAGAATCTAACAAGACCTGGCACTTAGTAAACTTACCTTCGGGTTGCAAACCAATTGGTTGTAAATGGGTTTTGAAAAAGAAACTAAAACCTGATGGAACGATTGAGAAATACAAGGCACGCCTTGTAGCCAAGGGTTTTAGACAAAGAGAAAATATAGATTTCTTCGACACCTTTTTTCCAGTCACTAGAATTACATCCATTAGGGTACTCATCTCAATAGCATCCATTTATAACTTAATAGTACACCAAATGGATGTTAAAACAGCTTTTTTAAACGGTGACTTAGAAGAAGAAATCTATATGGAACAACCAGAAGGATTTGTAATCCAAGGACAAGAAAGCAAGGTCTGTAAGTTAGATAAGTCTCTGTATGGATGTAATTCTAGACCCCTCATGGGATATCATGATTAACTCTGACTATGAGTTTATCCTCTTTTGTTAGAGGATAACCCATAAAGACACATCTAAATGTACGATATTTCAATTTAGTTCGGTGTTTCTTATGAACATGGACAAAAGCTACACACCCAAGTACTCGAGATTCGAGACCCTGCAACATAGAAACATAAGGAAAAGTGAGATCATAAACGGAACAGAGCTAACATTACTTGTAATACTAAATGACACGATATTAATTAGATAAGTAGCGATTAAAACTGTTTCACCTGATTTTTAGAGGTACCTTTGGAATAGAAGATCTCGAGAGATTTCAAGTAAGTGATACTTTTTTCTCTCCACGACACCATTTTACTGTGGTGTGTTGACAAATGTGAATTTATAGATGATGCTCTATTTACTAGTAAAGCTAGAAAACTTATGATTGGAATATTGTTTACCATTTTCGCAACATTTTTTTTAATATCTTCCCTAAGTTGTGTTTGTACCATGTTATAAAATTGAATAAATAATTGTGGTATTGCAGATTTATGATTCATCAATAAAATCCATGTAGTTGAAGAACAATCATCAATAAAAGAAAAAAAACCATCTCTCACCAAAATTGTTAAAACACAGAGGTTAGTCCCCAAATAGTATAATGAATACAAACACTTTTAGTAAGAATCAAAGGAAAGTTATGTTTAGAAAACTCAAAAAATTTAAATTACTAAATAGATTGCTTTGAAAACATGGATGAGAACATACATGTTATTAAGGAAAAAGATGGATGATCAAGATGATTGTGCTTAAACCATATTTGGAAGCAAAATAATATTGTGGATGGGATTGAAGTGAACTGTGTTTGTGGTGAATAGTATTTCCTAATGAACAATGTTTTGTAAATTTCAAAAATCCCACAATTAAGGCAGAATGAAGAGAAAAAAATCGCACAACAATTAGTATTTAAGTAAAAACAAACCCCTAAAATCAAGAGTTTTTGATATCATAGAGAAAAGTATTTTAATATAATAAAATAACTAAATATTATTGTTTCGTTTTAGAACTAGGATTGGATGCAGCTGATGAACTGAGGATTTCAAACTGGTGGTACTGATTTCTGATACAGTGGCGCAGGGTGGATCTGCAAGGTTAGTACTCTAATGCTTAAGTTAGTTCAAGATCCAAAATGAGTGTAGTAAAAAGTGGAGATCAGAAAAATGTCACTTGCTTTCCATGTGAAATTACTTTAGACATTGGGTCAAGTGGAATGGGTTTGAGTTGAATTGGGCCTTGGCTACTTGGGCTTCAGCTACTTGGGCCTTTAGCCAACCCATAACAATTTCCCATAAGGCTTGTCATACACTTAGGGAGCTGGGGAAACCTTTAGGGTCAAAGTCGGCCTACATGAATGTTATCTGATGTGAACTGGAATTGAAAATGCTTGAAGTCAAATAAAAAGGTAGTAGGGGACAAGCACATTAAATTCTTTCTTTTCACTGAAACATTTTACTCTCCGCTCCTTGTACATCCCTCTAGGCTTGCAAGTCAGAGAAGGATTCCCCATCTTAGGGTACTTGAGTATTTTCGGATCTTCGTTCTGCTTGTTAGGAAAATGTACTTACAACTGTTGGATCTGTATTTTGTCTTTGATATGAACCATTGATTTTCGACTGATTCCTTTATAATAATCAAGGTTTTCCCCCAAAGTTTCTTTTTGCTCCCCTGCTGCTCTTCGACTATTTCTTCTTTCTAGGATTTAGCTATCGACTCTCTTGCTTCTGCTTTTAGATCTTCCATCGCATTTCCCTGCCTCTTTTCATGTACATTACAGTCCCATCATCTGCGGTAATGGTGGTGTCTCCATTCAATATCTCAGGACCAAACCTTTTTATCAAACGTTTATTGTTGCTAATCTGTCTGATTTACTTTTAATGTAGATGCAAGATTTGAACCTTCTGATGACTGTGAAAAACATAGAAGATTACTCCTAGGTAAACATAAAATACTTTGAGACACCCTCCTCCTCACTCAAGAAGCTAATGTGGTGTCTGCCCTTATCGAGGTAGGGTCGCCCTCTAACAAGGCCATCTCCATAACCCATGTTGTAGTAAGTTCAAAGGGCGTTATACTCCCTTCTATGAATTCATTTTTTAGAAACTAGGTATCCGACTTTTTTTGAACACCTTTGAAAAGGATATGTTGGATCATCTTCATATCCCCCTTCATAGTTCCATCTGAGTGCTTAGGGCTTCGTAAGGGTTTTCCAATAATGGTATGAGGACAGAAAAACATGAGTTTGGATTCCACAAACATCTTTTTTCTTCCATATTTTTAAGGTTAATCATGTCTCTAAGGGATGACGGTTATAGACTGATTTCCCTTCGACGTGCCAAAAATAAAATCTCTTTATCTATACGAAGAGTTAGAAGAGTTTCAATGAGTATTATTTATTGCTTACCATTTTCCCCATATTACTCATGCAAAATTATATGTTGTTTTAGACCCTTCTACAAAGCCGATCCATGTGCCGACCGGAGGAGGAGATTCTGGTCCCCAGTTCACTTCATAAAGATGACTAAAGATTATTCTGTTTTGTAAAAAGCCCTCAGCGATGCGGAGAAAGCCATGAAAGAGACTTTGCTTTCTTTCTTTGATTCTGATATACATTGTCAAGTTATTGCTGAGGCGTAATGTGGTAAAGAGATGACAATTTTTTTTGGTATTCCCTTTATTCCTACTTTATTTGTGGCATGTGCACTCGTACCATCTTTTACCTGTTGATTTTTCTTTCTAGATGCTCTCAAAGGGAAGTATACCTCATTTTCTTGTGTTTTCCTGTGCAAGAAATCTGAGCTCCTTTGGTTGCGCTGACACCTTTAGAGGTTCATACTAATAAGAATCGTGATCGTTTCACCAAGAAGGATTGGGGGTAAGAATTTGGCCCATGGAAGTCCTGCAAAAAAACTTGAAGCGGTTAGGATTTGCTCCCACCATCCATTAAGGGAACGCTCCTCTCCCACTTCCCCATGTGATGGCTTGTTTATTGCCTCGACTATGTCGGAGATGAAGTATTGTGTTTACGCCGAGTGTAACACCCCAAATTTAATTGGAATATTTTAATTTTTTTATTTAATTGAGAATATTCGTATTTTGGTGGTTTTCGGAGGTTTTGTGGATTATTGGGAATTATGCATTTTGGATTATTTATTTAATAATAGTATACAATATGGAAATATTAGTATTATTATTAGTTAAAATAAATATAAGTGAAATAAGGGTAATTGGGGCATTAAGAGGAGTTAGTAAGTGTGTTATGGGAAAAGGCCAATTGTGTGGCTCAAGACTAGGTTTGACAAAAAGAAATTCTGAAGAGAATTAGGATTCATTTTGTTAACCATGAAAAGTATTGAGGCCAGAGCTCTGAGGAGAAGACTGGAGACAGAAGCTTCGAGAGATTCCCTGAAAGATTGAGAAGGCTTTGATAGACAATTAAGGTATGAGGAGTATAGCCTTTCATGATTTTCCACGTGTACCTTTCAATGTGTTTATGGTTGATTTAAGGTTTTAGGGATTTTGAGTTTGATTGTGGGAAAAAGGGGAATTGATAGTGAGGACCCTGATGGTTGTGGTGTAATGGTAAGTATTCCTGACTGTTTGAGCATAGATATGAGAAATAGTGACCTTTGGCCTTCGTGGCCTAAACCTGTTAGTGTGAATCTAACCGTGGAATCCTTGGGGAGAAGGGAAAGGTAGGCCTTCGTGGCCTAAACCTTGAATTGTTATATGTCTGACCCTGAAGGGATAGAAATATTGAATAGTGAGTAATCCTAATGAGTAGGGTGTAATTGAAGGAAAAATTATAAGTTACGGCGTGAATATGTTCTGGGATTGGCCTAATAAACCGTAGGTTTTGTGCTTTTATCGCCGTAAGACCTTAGGGATGATTTAGGGGCATTGGGTAAGTGAATCGTAGAGCTTTTTGAGTGATGTTAAGTTCTGGTGCGTAGCAGAAGTTGCTGTCATCGCACAGTTTGCCTAGCGAAGAATGCTTCGGCTAACGAACAATGTTGTTCTCAGACTCGCCTAGCGAAGAAACTCGCCCAGACTCGCCTAGCGAACATGTCAGCGAACGTAGCAGAGTTTCGCGAATGTTGATCGTGTGCAGCGATGCTTTGATGTTTGATTCAGTGATTTCTGTGATGAATTAGCATGAGTGGGACTGTGAAGTTTATGTGATTTAATAGGTGACAGTATGAGGATTACCGTGAGTATAATTATGAATTAATATGTGATAATATGTGATAATATGATGAATTGATATGAGTATGATTGTGAGCGCTATGTGATTTGTACATGATTATATGATGATTTTCTATGATAAATGATGATGATTATTATGATGAATTATGATGACATGATGTATGATGATTATTATGATGAGATATGATGACATGATGTATGAAGAGGATTATTATGATGAATTATGATGACATGATGTATGATGATTATTATGATTGAGATATGATGGCATGATGTATGAAGAGGATTATTATGATGAGTTATGATGACATGACGTATGATGATGAGCTATGACGTTTGATGATGATTATGATGATAAGCTATGACGTTTAATGATGATGAATATGATAAATGATGATGCACCTGATGTTATTATGAGGATGATTTGTGACGTGTGCATCAAGTATTCATGTGCATCCGGACTTCGGTTCAGGACTTCGATTACTTTGGCTTTAATCCCATTGTGTAGATGTGAAGTGTTTTGATGTGCTCTGGTTCTCTAGTAGAATCAATTCTATTGATGGGGATCTATGGAGGGTTGATGGCCCAGTGTACATCGCACTGTGATGATAGGTACCGCATGCATTGAGTCTTGTTGCATTGCATTTATGAGTCTTTTTGTATGAATTACGATGTTGTGGCCTTCGAGGCCTATTGAGGAATATGAGTGTGTTAAATATGATTATGACGTCGTTTATATGTTGATTATTATACATTGATTATTATGAATTGTTTTACTCACCCTGCCTGTTTGAATGTTACCTCCACGTGGGTAACGTGCAGATGACCAAGTTTATCTGTGGATGCCGTCGAGGATTATTTTTGGAGTCTTTGAGTTGTTAGCCTTTTGATTAGCTTAGAGGGTCTTGCTGTGATATGTAACATCGGGTTGGGTTCTTTGAGTTAAACTATATACTGTTGAGTTATTTTTCTTATCTTCCCGTATGAGGAAAACCTTGATTTATGCCTTTGAGTTCCGCTGCGTTGTGAAATTTGATGTATTTTGAGAAAACCCATTGTTTACGGAGCCTTGACCTATTTTGTTGATTTGGGAAATGTACGCCTTTTTTAGTGGCTTATGAAATTTATTAATTTACTCTGATATATGTGTTATTTTGCCTTAATAATTGTAGGGGTAGAAATGGTGTTACACCAAGAATTATGCTTGTGTTTGCCATCTCTCCAAGATCGGAAAATCTTGTTTGTTGGGGGAGTCGACTTATAAAGTATTGCAGTCGTCTTCACTCTTGTCCCAGCTTGCAGTCGACGATAAGTAACTTCTTGTCCCAGGAACCTCTTTTCAATGGGTATAAGATTTAAAGGCTCAATATATTCTTGTTGAGGTAAAATTCTCTAGCTTTGAAAGGAATTGCTCTAGGTTACGCAATTGTTTGGATCAACTGTCTCCTTTCTTGGGGGAGGTGAAGCAGTACCAATCTCATGCGAATTTGGTTGGTTGCATAGAAGATCTTGAAAGGCAACTAAAAACGGATAAGCATGGCTCTCATCATATAGAATTGGAGTTGGAGACATCGTCTATAGTGCCCGGGACGTCAAGAAGGAGCATAAAGAGAAGAGGGTCGCCCAATGCAAGGATAAGGAGGCTCTTCAAGAGATGCGGACCACTCTAAACGACCACCTACTGGATATCTCCGATGAAATTTTGAAAGAAGTTACTTTCTGCAACGTCTTATGCTAGTAGAAGTCTCTTATGCTGGACCTCCAGGATTTTCATCATTCTTTCACATTTATCTGATCATGACTTGTTATAACCTGTTGTCTAGTGTATTAACTGATATTTACTATAATTTTTAGTTGATGTGTTTGCTTACTGTTTGTTTGTGTGTTATATTTAGCACTCATTGTTTTAGTGTGTGTTTTTTTGCTCTATTTAGAATTCGTTGTTTTAGCATATGTTTTTTTGTTATATTTAGCATTCATTGTTTTAATGTGTGTTTGTTTGTTGTATTTAGCATGTTGCCCGTGTTACCCATGGTAGGGCTTGGAACAGCGAGACAAGGTTATATCTTTGTGTTGCAATCTGCATCACAGAGGAATATTCCCCGGCTTATGGTAGGACCCCCGTCCCTACCCCCGAGGTATGAGTCAAATTGAGGTGGATGTCTTTGGGATCCACCGCCTAACGTTCTTAGATTGGCTAGATCCAAATAGGGGGTGTGCCATCTATGCATAAATACATGTAATCATTATATTCCCCGCCTTTAGCCTCCTAAAAGAGAGGAAGACAAAGAAGCGTGCAATTGTTATAATAAAATAGTGGAATGAGCGGATAAATTGACCTTCATTTGTAATACCGTTTTAGTTTGGCGATGTTCCAAGTCCTTGGTAGCTATTCTCCTACGAGGGACTCTAAGATGTATGCTATCTTCTCGGTGCTAATCCGTACCCGATAAGGTCCTTCCTTTTTTGCTACTAGCTTGCCATCTCGGGCATTTTTTCTCCAATGTCGGCTCTCCACAACACCAATTCCTCTATCTGGAACTCTCTTGGTTGGACGCGATGGTTAGACTTGGAGGCAGTAGTCTACTTGACAATGGCGTTAGTGAAGGTGACACCATGTGTTTATCTTTTAAAAGGTTGACTCATTCTCTGATGGCACTGCTATTGCCTTCTGTTGGAAAAGGGTTAGTTGTCCTTCCACTCAACTCCTAAATTTCTACTAGAATAACCTCTTTAAAACCGTACGTGAGCCAGAAAAAGGTTTCTTCTATAGTGGATTATGGATTAGATTGGTAAGCCCACAGTACATGTGATAATTTATCGGCCTAGTTTCCTTTGGCCTCCTTCAATATCCTTTTTAGGCCTCTGACCAACACTCAATTGGTTGTTTCAACTTGCCCATTTCTTAGAGGGTGTTCCACTGACGTGGAGTGTTGTTTTGATCTTCAACTCTTGTAACATGATTTTTAACCTTTTATCTATGAATTGTGTTCTATTATATGTTACAATGGCTTGGGGAACCCTAAAGTGAGCTAGTATGTTTCTTTTGAAAAATTTCAAGACATTTGTCGTTGTGGTATTTGACAGCTTATGCTTCAATCTACTTGGTAAAATTATCCACCGCTATGATAAGGTAATTAAGTTTACCCTGTGCAGAGGAGAATGGTCTGAGGATGTCCAGCCCCCACTGTAGGAACGACCATGGTGATGTCAAAACCTGTAATTCTATCAACATATCATTTGAAGACATCTTCATCCCGCTGGTACTGGTCTCACTTTTCACGTACTCCTAGGCATTCTGGAGCATGGCCAACCAGAAATATCATGCTCTCAGCATCTTCTTAACTAACACTCTAGCACCCAGATGTTGCACGACTATCCCTTCGTGTACTTCCAGAAGGACATCTACAACTTCCTCTTTCCTTAAGTACTTCAGCAAGGGTGTAAATAAGCCCCTTTTATACAAAACACCTCCAATTATAGTGTATTCACTAGCTCTTATTTTTTCCAGGGTTTCTTTGGACGGGTCTGATGGGAGATTCCCTTTCTCAATATGTTATCGAATCGGAGTCACCCAAGAAGGCGGGACAGTTGTAACACCCTTTTCTACCCCAAAAATATAATGGCAAATCATTCACATTTATCATAATAAAATATTGAACGCAATAAAATCATCTCAAAAGGGCACACATTTCTCAATAATTCAAATATAGGCAATGCTCTGTAAACAACGAGTTTTCCCAAAATTACTCAAAATATTACTCAAAAGGCAGCGAAACTCAAAAAGGCAAGAATACAAAGTTTTCCTTACGCAGTAACTTAATCAAAATAACAATAATCAATAAAATATGGTTCAACTCAAAAGACCCCAACATGATGTTACACTATCAGAGCAAGACCCTCTAAGTCAACCATAATGGCCAATGACCCAAAAACTTCAAAAAGTCATCGACGACATCCACGGCTAAACCTGGTCATCTGCACATTACCCATGTGGAGGCAACATTCAAACAACCATAGTAAGTAAAATGATTCATAATAATCAATATGGGAATCAATATATCAAACATCGTCATTTTCATATTCAACATCATCATAATCCTTAAGGAACATCAAAGGCCACAACATCATAAATTACACCAAATTGTCACATAAATGCAAATGCCGCAAAACTCATGCATGTGGTATCAATCAACAAAATTCGATGGGCACTGGACCATCAACCCTCTATAGATCCATAATAGTAGGATCGATTTTACATGAGAACCGGAGCATAACAAAATACCTCACATCCGTGCAATGGGACTGAAGTCACAAGAATCAAGGTCCTAGACCGAAATCCGAAATGCTAATGAATGCATGATGCACACGTCAATATCATTCTCATAATAATCTCATTAGGTGCATCATCATTCATCAAAATAATCATAATAATCATGTCATCATAGAATCATCAAAACCTCATGGAATCAACATCACAAATCATCACAGTCCCTCATGAGGATTCATCATGCAATCATGTATTAATCTCATAAGAATCACAATTATACTCATGGGTACTCATCATACGGTCATGTATTAATCACATAGGAATCACAGCTATACTCATAGTAATTCATCATACATTCATTTAATCACATAGGAATCACATTTATACTTATAGTAATTCACCATACATTCATTTAATCACATAGGAACCACATTTATACTCATGGTAATTCATCAGGAAACTCACAACATCAAACATCAATACATCACTGAACTAGAACATAATTCGTGAAACTATGCTACGTTCGCTAGCAAGTTCGCAGTGCGAGTCTGAGGCGAATGTTCGCCGTGCGAACTCGCGATTACAGCAAATCGCTATTACGCACGAGTAGCAAAACCAGCCCAAAAACCTCTACGATTTCCTTCCCCAATGCCCCTAAAACACCACTAAATCATTCCTAATGTATTACGACGATAAAGGCACAAAATCTACGAATTATTAGGCCAATCCCGTATCATATTTACGCCTTCAATTCCCATAATTTCTTACAAATACCTCACAGTCATTAAAATTCTCACAATCAATTACCCTATACGGTTAAAACCTCAACAATAGATTTTGGTCACGAAGGCCTAATTTCCCTTATCTCAAATCAGCCTCAAACCTATCAGACCATCAGTTCAAATCCCTCAAACTCATTGAACTCACCATCAGAAAGGCAACTACAATTCAATACTCAAAAATCCCTAAACCCTTAAATCGACTTTAAACACATTGAATCACATATTGAAAACAATGAAGGCAATACTCCCCATACCTTAATTGCCGACTCTAAGCCTTCTCCTTGACTCTTGGAAACCTCGCGAAGCTTTTTTCTCAATCCTCTTCCTCAGAGTTCTGGCCTCTATTTCTTCCCTTTTCACGGTCTAACAAGAATGAATCATAATTCCCTCAAAATTCCTTTTTGTTAAACCTAACTTTGGGCCTTAAAATGGGCTTTCTAATTTCACCCTCACTAACTCCTCCTCAAATGTCCATTTTTCCCTTAATTCACTTATATTTATTTAAATTAATAATAATACCAATATATTCATATTATATACTATTATTTAAATAAATAACCCAAAACTCCATAATTCCTAATATTCACACCAACCACCGAAAATCACCAAAAATACGAATATTCATATTTAAATAAATTAAATAAATATTTCAAGAATTTGGGGTGTTACAACAATAGCATCTACTATTGCCCTCATTTTCCCTGTGGATTGAATTCTTGGTATTTTTCTACTTTCTAGACAAAATAATGGTTAATTCCGGGACTTCTTGTGTTGGCCAACCGAGATAATTCATCTGTCAGAATATTCTCTTCTTGGGGAAAATTGATGTTCTCGAATGCCTTGAATATCGACTGTTTCTCGGTGGCTAGCTTGAGGTATCGCTATAACAAATGATCTTAGGCCTGACCCTCCCCCTTACTTGAGAGACAACCAATTGTGAGTTGGTATGCAACTTGATGAATTCGGCCCCCATGTTGTCGGCTAGCGTTATCCTCGACAATTGCTACTTTGTATCTAACTTGGTTTAAAGAACTTTTACTACAAGCCTAAATTTTTTTCCAGAACTACGCTAACACCACATCCTTGGCTATTAGATGATTCGTCTGTGAATACCACCCAGTTACAATCTGGCTCTAGAGGTATATGGGTCATTTTGGCCAGGAAGTCAGCAAATAGATGTTCCTTTAATGCTTTGTTTTTCTTAAACAATATCTTAAACTCAAATAACTTTATACCCCACTTTGTTAAATGCCCATCCAGGTACAGCTAGTAAAACACTTGTTTTAGTGGTAAATTGGTACATACATATATGGAATGTACGAGAAGTACATTCGTAGATTGTGTGAGGTTGTTACTAACACCAAGAAAGATTTCTCATTATTCTGCTATAATATTTCTGCCCCCATTAGGACTTTTGATATTAGATACACCGAGCTCTGGCATAAATCTGACTCTCTAATCAATATTGCACTCACAGCTTCTTCAGCAACTACTAGATACATGTATAACATTTCCCCCATAAGTGGTCTGGTGAGGACCGGAGGTGTATACATGGTTTTCTTTAGGGATTCAAATGCACCATCACAGTCAGTCGTTCATTCAACACTTGCTTTTTTTCTCAATAGTCTGTAGAAAGACAGAGAGAGTTGGGAGGATTTTGACATGAATTTATTCAAATAAATCAACATATTGTTCAATTTTTGGACCTCATTTTTCAACGTCGGCGAACTCATTCAGATGAATGCTTTACATTTTTCGTGGTTCGCTTCAATTCTCTGCTTGTTTATATAAAATCCTGAGAACTTTCTGACTCTTACCCCAAAAGTGCATTTCTTCGGGTTGAGTAACATGTTATATTGTTGAATCCTCTTGAGCAACCGTTGGAGGTGCTTAACATGAAGCTCCTCCTGACTAGTTTTTACAATCATGTCATCCATATACACCTCCAACGTCTCCACTATCTCTTCCTGAAATATCTTGTTCAGTATCCTCTAATATGTCGTGTCTGCATTTGTCAACCTAAATGGCACAACATTATATTGATAGTTGACATGCTCGGTCATGAATGTTGTTTTTATCCAGTCAGATTCAAACATGGGTACCTGATTGTACCCAGAGTAAGAATCCATGAAGATAGCAGCTGGTACCCGGCCAAATTATCTACGAGTTTGTCAATGTTCGGGAGCGCGTAAGAATCATACAGGAAAACCCTATTAAGGTATTATAATCAACACATATTTTCCATTTTCTCGAGGCCTTCTTTACTAGGACGACGTTGGACAACCTTTTTGTATACTTTACCTCAAAAATGAATTTGATATCCAATAGGCCTTTCACTATGCTCATGTAGCTTAATGTTTCTATGAGGATTGTCTCCTTGCCACTGGGAGACATAGTTGGTAGTAGAGTTCACATTTAACTAATGGCATGCCACGTCAAGATCAATTGCAGGCATCTCACATGGAGAGATAGGGAGAAGGTACGTGTTAGCCTAGTGACATTCAATTAGCACTACAACAATAGAAAAACTAGGGAATGGGTACTGGGAGCGTCAACTTTTATTTATTTAAAAAAAAATTAACAACCCTTTACCTCAGTTTTTCAGAAAAGCGAGGGAATAGATCTATAAGGGAGTTCGCTTCAGCATCCAGTCTTTGCATGTTATGTTTTTTTTTCTTCAGTTGTTTAGCTTGTATTTTTCACTTGGCACCTTTCTAAGTTCCATTTTTATCATTGTTATTTTTTTATTAGTATTTATCTCGGCTACATGGTCCAACTGAGAGGTAATATATTTTGTATTAATCAATTTCAAAATACTATTTTCAAAATCTTATTTTAATTTTTTATTTGGTATGTACAAACCCCTCAGTTATACTATAAAATCGACGTTATATATATTTTAGTTGAATTCTCAGAATATGGCGCTATTGTGTTTTTTATATTTGATATTTTTAATTAATATTATCACGTCATATTGTATATATAACCAATGTGAAACATTTATTGCATGAGATACTTTAGACTAAAATCTAGCTAGTTTCTTACTTTTCATTTACCTATCAATGCTCAAACGTCATTTCGTTACACTCATTTTGCAAAAAGCCTAGGCGATTTTCAAGTTGATATTCATCAAAACTCTTCCAACAGATATTCATTAAACATCATTTCCGCAACAGGTTTGTTCTTAACCAAAACAAATTATATATCACTTAGCTTTTCACTGATAATTTTGTCTAGAGTTTCACGTTAGTTTGTCTTTTGATCATTTTGTTTCTCTATATTATTTTGAGGTTTATTTATATAGTCATTTCATCAACAAATATTATTTTTCAACAAGTTTGTTTTTCACTAAAATGAGTTATATATCACTGAAATAAGTTTATATCATTTTTTTCACAATGTATCTCTTGATCAATTTGTTTCTACGTATTTGTCTCTTCATAGTCATGGCCGATTCGACAATCACCTCCCATACAATATATGCTGCAACATCTGTTAATAAAAATTGCAGAAGAAAAACTAGAGGTGCCACGATGTATGTCAAGGTGAAAAAGCCTAAGAAACTGGTATTCGCTACCTAGTTATAGTTGATGCTGCACCTGGTAGGGCTTATGACGAACATGCTGACGATTTTATAGGTTACATTGCGTTACAAGGTAGAAGTAAAGTGAGCATTTTGATTGATAGTTGGCACGATCATTTATTTTTTTGTTAAAACATATGATGTGTTCATTGTTACTAATAACATCTCTATTGTGTAAACACAGGATGTGTTCATTGTTTGTCGAAACAATGATTATGTGAAAAAGAGATGATTACATATTGTGGTAAACGTTAGAGGGGCTTTAAGACACATATCACCCATGATTATATTAAACATGGAGAAGATAAAGAAAATTCTCTATACGATGTTTATCTATTTATTGATCAAGTTGTTTGAGAGAAATTTATAGAGTCTCGCATCACTTCTGACTTCTTGGCAAAGAGCCAAAAAGGAAAGGAAAATCGAGTTAGAAATATTTATCCACATAGATTTTCTTGTGGAGGATATCGTAAACTTGAAAAGACGATGATCAAAGAAAAAAGAAAACAAAGGGAGGAAGAGATGAGAGGTTATATAATTCTTGGTTGTACTCCATCTCCACCATCGCACCACGAGAAATAGAATAAGGCACGTCAAAGAAATGACGACGAGTTCACATCAGATGCTACGTGCGAAGTGGCTCAAAGGATTTTAAGTAGATACTTTTTTCAACAATATTAATTTTAGTTAAATCAATTTGTTAAAGATGAAATTTTATACGTGTTGTAGGATGATCTGGTTGAACAAACCGAATCTAGCCTCTTCACTTCACAAGATTGTCATGGCATCTTGGTAGAAGCGATTGAAACCGAAAAGCATCTTGAGCATGCCTGTGGTGTTGGAAGAGGCATTGGCTTCAAGGTATTTTTTGGACCATCTAAATCATCTAGTAGGAAAACCCGTAAGAGAGAGATTAAAGAGATTGTTGTTGTTGAGTTGGAGAAGGAAATGGAGAAGAAGGATAGGAAGTAGGAGGAGGATAGGAAGAAGTTTGAGGAGGAGAGGAAGAGGTAGAGGGAGAAGCAGGATAATAAGTTGAAGGAGGATAAGAAGAAGTGGGTGGAGGAAGGAGTGTCACACACTCATTTTCACCTTTAGCCTTTTATACCATACATTCGTCATATCATGCATCGTTCTATTTCATATAGAGCGTATGAGTTCACAAGTTAAGGATTGGGTCGGTTCGTTGTTTTCCATTCCAAATAAGATAAATTGCCTATAATGTGCTACATGGAAGAAAAGGTTCATCATTTAAGGTTTGGTTCAAGTTGGAAAGTCTACTCATGTAGATTCCTTCAAGGAGAAGTTACTTGAAAAATATTAGGATATTCTGTGGAGGCAAATCGCCACACATCACACAAGTCTGCAAGACATTGGTTAATGCAGGTTTTGATGATGAAAAATTCTCTGGATAGATTGGAAATTATGAACTCCAGATCTACTAAAACAGATGCAACATATCACCCACCATATCCTTTTATACTTGTCTTAAAACTACTGCAATGAATATACTATGTGTAGATAAAATGCAATCATGACCAAAGGCATGAAAGACCTCAAACTGATGAACTTTTGCAGGTTTGCAGGGCATGAGTCGACCATAGGGTTGGCGCATGCTTCAGAACAATTCTCCACTAGCCAGCGCACAAGGCAATGAGTCGACCATATGGTCGGCGCATGAAGGAATAACTTTCCAATGGGTCAGCGCGTAAAGGCATGAGTCGACCATAGGGTCGGCGTATAATGGAAATAGGTTTCAACGGGTCAGCGCACGCCGACTGTATGGTCGACGCACACTGATGAATTTTCTAGATTTCCAAACAACACAGGCCATGCGTCGATGCACAGACCTGCTGTGGTCGACCGTTCGCGCGGAAAATCTGTTTTTAAATGCTTCCTTCTTATATTTGAAATACTGTTATTTCTAGAATTACGTTGGCACTATATATACTTGTTTAACCACTTGTGTCATTTTAACATTTGATATTCTTTTGATTCATATGTTCAAAAACAAGAAAGAGTGAAATAGGTGTCCAAGATTCATCATCTTCATCTTCAATATCTCACAACATTTCAATTACACACAATCATTTTTGAAATGCATTTGTGAGAGATTCAAGGTGATAAGGTTCGAAGCTTAGATTGGAGAATCAAGTTCGGTTTGAAACTTGTGACAGGTTCTTTCTTGAATAAAACCGTTGGGGTTTTACCCTCCAAGATTGGTTTGAATTTTGGGGGGTTTTGGACGAGATTCTTCATCAAAGGTCAACCTAGCGAAGGTGATTGTGAAGAGGTGTTCTTCACAAGTCTAGTAGCGGATTCGGTGATTTTGAAGGGAAGATCTCGGGGTCGATTTGGTGCTGTTGAGATCAACCGGAGCCAAAGGTTTGAACAACAATGTGTTATTCAATAAGGTGGCTTGAGTCAGAGGTCCATAAACACAAATTGGAGGACTTGATTCATCTTGAATCAAGGGGCAAGGAGTGAAAGCAACTTTCAACACATTGAGATTTCTGTTGTATATTTGCTGTTCAATCCTTGTATAAACTGTTACATTCAACAGGTGATATCTATAAAATCTATCTCAATTCTAGTTTTAGAATTGAGGGCAGACGTACCCCGAAGCGAGGATGACGGGGGAACTGCCTCACCAAATACTTGTCTTCTCTATTTTTCAGCATTTACGTTATAGCTCAAAATAAGTGATTTTTGTATAAGCTCTATTGTCAAAATTGTGATATCAATTGAGTAAGAGATTAAAACTCTGTTTTTGACTCCAAAGTACAACAAGACATTTTACTAGGCTAGTTGGAATCACTTACTCAACATAAATATCACTTGGAGTGGTTTGCACACCAAGTGTTTGACATATTGCTTGAACCAAAATTATCTTACTTGTGTATCTAGTTTTGTTTTGCTCTTTGAATCATTGGAACTAGGAATCCTTACAACGGAAGTAAATAATTGATAAGTGTAATTAGTGTTGTGATTCTATTTTCCAAATTGTCATTAATCCAAAGGCTTACGCATATCCGGTTTTCCGATAACCGTTTGTTTTAGACTATATTTTCCTCGGCCGCTTCCGCACTTAAAACATTTTTAAAACCAATTTTAAATTGGTACCGCCGATTAAAATTTTAATTGGGAATCTATTCAACCCCCCCCCTTTTAGATCCGTGCCATAGTCTAACAAGTGGTATCTAGAGCTCTGGTTATTCGGTGCTTCAAATACAACATAGATAGAAAATGGCTAACGAACCAAAAGGGGCGTACAATAGGGCTCCCGTTTTCAACGGTGAAAATTATAGTTATTGAAAAGACTGTATGCGTGTGCATATAAACTCCATAGACAAAAAAATATGGAACGTTATTCTCAATGGTCCAATAGAAATTACTATGACCAATGCGGATAACGTAGTTGTGCCAAAGCCTGAAGCACAATGGACCGATGACGATGAGAAAAAATACAATTATGATTGGAAAGCTAAAAACATCTTAATCTCCTCATTAGGTGTAGATGAATACTATCGTGTATCCCATTGTCCTACTGATAAGGCCATGTGGGATTCACTACAAATAGCCCATGAGGGGACAAACGATGTTAAGTTGGCTAGAATCAACACATTAACACAAGAGTTTGATCTCTTTTTCATGGAGCAAGGGGAAACCATTGCTGACATGCAAAAGAGATTTACTCATCTCATCAATCGTTTACATTCATTAGGTAGGTCTGTTTCCAATGATATTGCCACTAATAAGATCTTAAGATGTCTTAACAGGGAATGGCAGCCTAAATTGACCGCCATCAAAGAAGCACATGATCTTACCTTATTAGACTTGACAACATTGTTTGGCAAACTACAAGAGCATGAACAGGTACTCTTGAGCCTAGACCAACGCGAAAAGATGGAAAAGAAAGACAAAACGAAGGTGAGTGAAAAGAAATCAATAGCGCTCAAGACTTCCTCCTCGAAGTCTCAAGCAAAAGAGCAAAGTGATTATTCCTCAAGCGACGAAGAAGAAGAGGATAAGAGCGAAGATATGGGGTTGTTTGTCAAATGGTATAATCGTTACGTGAGAAAGAACGGCATCCAACATTCCGAGAAGAACTTGGTAAACTTCCGGAAACAATCGAGGTACTCCAAGGATGATAACTCGAAAGGTAAAAAGACTAGAGGGACGTGCTACAAGTGTGGAAAGCCTGGTCACTACAAACCGGACTGTCCGATGAACAAAAAGGGAAAGGACAAGGAATCATCAAAGTCACACAAGAAATCATCAAAGCCTAGGAGAGCGTACATAGCGTGGGAAAGTGACAACGACTCTTCCTCCTCTGATGAAAGCTCTAGTGATGAAGAAGAGTCTGTGAATCTATGCCTCTCCGCTAATCAGAAAAATAAGAAAAAACAGGTACGTCACTCTAAATATGATAAGTCCTCAAATATGTCGCATTCAGAATTACAAACCGCATTTAATGCCTTACATAATGAAGTAGTTGAAGCCTTCAAAAAACTTGCCTCTAATAAGAATTTTTTTTACGTATTTAGAGCACAAAGTTAAAGAGTCCGAAAAGAAATTAGAGGACCTTAAGGCTTCCATTGTGAAAGGCAATGAATCGGATTGTAAGGACAATAGGATTCCTTTCAACTTCGGGTGTGATACTTATCATATTTGGCAAGGTGAGGTTAGAAACCTCAAGGCCAAATTAAACAAGGCACTTGAGCCTAAAGTTACATTTGCTATTGATAAAAAGGATTTTAGAAAAAGTATGATTAACCCATACCAAAAATATGCATATGTAATTAGGGATCAAGCAAGTGAAAGTGACTCTAAAGTCGATTTTGCATGCTTATATTGTTGCAAGAAAGGTCACTCCATTGGTAAATGCCGGTTTAGGAGATTTCTTGTTCCTAAAAGCATCTACCAATGGTTGCCCAAACGCAACCATTTTGTCGCTAACCTATTAGGACCCAATATTCCATTGGGTACCTCCTTGTGCTAATTATGTTTTGATAGGTGAAATGTGTCGAGACCACCGAGAGAAGATGGGTTCTCGACAGTGGGTGCTCAAGACACATGTCTGGAGACATATCCTTATTCATAGACTTTGTGGCTAAGAAGAAAGGGTATGTAACTTATGGTGATAACAACCGCAGAGCAATACTGGGTAAAGGTAGTGTAGGTAATCCCGCCTCTACTATGATTTCCGACGTGTTGCTTGTCGAAAACCTTAAACATAACCTGCTTAGCATTAGCCAATTATGCGACAAAGGATACAATGTATCTTTTTCAAAAGATTGTTGCAAAATTGTGCATGAAAATGATAAGAAGAATATGTTTAATGGTTTTAGAGTAAACAACGTATATATGCTTGACTTAAATGAAGTATCATTAACAAGCGACAAATGCCTCATAACTATGAGTGAAGACTCATGGCTATGGCATAGGCGTTTAGCGCATGTTAATTTTGACTTACTCAATAAGGTAGTCTCAAAAGACCTAGTCTTAGGACTTCCCAAAATAAAGTTCACCAAGGATCACCTTTGTGATGCTTGTCAAAAAGGGAAGCAAACGAGGATCTCATTTAAATCCAAAAAGATAATTTCAACAACGAGACCTCTTGAACTTCTACACATGGACTTGTTTGGGCCGTCTAGGAGGAAACTATTACGGGTTCGTAATAGTGGACGACTTTTCTAGGTTTTGTTGAACCATCTTCTTAGTAAGTAAAAGTGATACATTTGCCGCTTTTGAAAAGTTTGCTAAGTTTTCCCAAAATAAGTTAAATACAAACATAGTGTCAATTAAGAGCGACCATGGAGGTGAGTTTGAAAATCACTTATTTGAAGAATATTGCGGTAACCATGGTATAGATCATAACTTCTCCGCTCCACGCACTCCTCAACAAAATGGGGTTGTGGAGCGCAAAAACCGTATTTTAGAAGAATTGGGAAGAATAATGATTAACGAAAGTGGTTTACCTAAATATTTTTAGGCCGACGCCATTAGTACGGCGTGTTATGTTTTGAATAGGGTGCTTATTCGCCCCATTCTAAACAAAACACCGTACGAACTTTTAAAAGGGCGAAAGCCGAATGTTTCTCACTTGCATGTGTTTGGATGCAAATGTTTTGTATTAAATAATGGAAAGGAAAACTTGGGCAAATTTGATTCCAAAGCTGATGAAGGCATCTTTCTCGGATACTCTCAATCGAGTAAAGCATATAGAATATATAATAAACGATTACTTGCTGTAGAAGAGTCTGTGCATGTTACTTTTGATGAGTCCTACCCGAGAAATGTCGGAAAGGATAGTGTTGTTCATGGTGCAGGTACATCCACTGAAGACATACTCAAAAGTGGCGAGACGGGGATTGATCAACCTGACAAAGCCAAAATTGAGGAGGATAAGGATGCACACCGTGATGTAACAGAGGAAGTTCATCCGCCTTCAAACGATGATCTTCCTCAAGAGTGGAAGTCATCTAAAGACCATCCAATTGAAAACATTCTTGGAGACATCACAAAGGGTGTAACAACTCGATCAAAGCTAAGTAATTTCTGTTATCACTTCGCTTTCGTGTCACAGATGGAACCTAAAAACCCTAAGGAAGCCCTACTCGATGAACATTGGTATTTATCAATGCAGGAGGAACTGAATCAGTTCACTAGAAATGAGGTTTGGGACCTTGTCCCTCCTCCACGAGGTCATCGAGTAATCGGCACCCGATGGGTGTTTAGAAATAAACTGGACGAGAACGGAGTAATAACTTGAAACAAAGCGCGTTTAGTCGCGCAAGGGTATAACCAAGAGTAAGGCATCGACTATGAGGAAACTTATGCGCCGGTTGCCCGACTCAAGGCTATACGCCTTCTACTTGCTTTCGCTTGTGCGAAATATTTTAAGTTATTTCAAATGGACGTCAAAAGTGCGTTCCTTAACGGGTTCATAAATGAAGAAGTCTATGTTGCTCAACCAGCTGGTTTTGAGTCTCATGAGTATCCTGATCATGTCTATAAACTGAAAAGAGCTTTGTACGGTCTCAAACAAGCTCTTAGAGCTTGGTATGAGAGACTAAGCAAATTCTTACTTGATCAAGGCTACTCAAGAGGAAAGGTTGATACTACTCTCTTCATTAAACGTCAAGGAAAACACTTAATTCTTGTACAAATTTATGTTGATGATATCATATTTGGATCCACTAACATGAATCTCGTAAGAGAGTTTGCTAAGCTTATGCAGGGTGAATTCGAGATAGTATGATGGGTGAACTCACATATTTTCTCGATTTACAAATCAAGCAACTGAAGGAAGGAACTTTCGTGAGCCAAACAAAATATTGTTTGGATCTTCTCAAGAGATTTGACATGGCAAATTCAAAGGCCATAGACACCCCTATGCCAACATGTGCAAATATGAGTAAAGATGAAAGTGGTAAAGATGTTGAGGTAAAAAGGTACAGAGGTATGATTGGCTCGCTTCTCTATCTTACTGCTTCGCGTCCCGACATTATGTTTAGCGTGTGTATGTGTACCAGATACCAATCATGTCCTAAGGAATCCCACCTAAAATCTGTCAAACGCATACTTCGATACCTATCTGGTACTCCGAAGTATGGATTATGGTATTCTAAGGGTAATTAATGATTGTTCATTAGTAGGCTTCTCCGATTCTGATTTTTCCGGTTGCAAATCGGATAGGAAAAGCACCAGTGGTATGTGTCACTTATTTTCAAATTCCTTGGTCAGTTGGCACAACAAGAAACAAGTGTTTGTTGCTCTGTCAACCGCCGAAGCGGAATACGTAGCCGCCGGTAGTTGTTGTGTGCAAGTCCTATGGCTTAAACAACAACTATTGGACTTCAATTTGAAGCTAGAACATGTTCCAATATTTTGTGACAACACCAGTGCTATAAATCTTACAAAAAATCCGGTGTTACATTCGCGTACCAAACACATAGAAATTCGACACCATTTTCTGAGGGACCATGTAGAGAAGGGTGACGTTGTCTTTGAACATGTTGATACTAAAAACCAACTAGTGGACATTTTCACAAAGCCGCTAGCCAATGAGCCCTTCTTTCATATCCGTCGAGAACTTGGTATTCTCGACATTTCTGATCGGGTTTAACAATTACTAAGTTCATAATTAATCTATTTACAACTATGCTTTTGTACCACTAACAATTTTTTTTGAGTTTGTTGCAACTACAAATCTGTGATTAACAAGAGTGGTCGGTATAGAGGTGATATTGCTCCTTTCTCTCTCTTTTTGTCTCTCTCTCTCTCTAAACATTCATGACTTGAAAATAACTATATCGTTCGACAATCATGGTACTTATATATGTATATGACTTTTGTTGGCTGATACTATGTGTGTTGAATGCAAATCATATTGTGAAAAGGTGAATAGGCATGATAAATAGGCAAGTGTGGCATTCTGCATAATATGAAACTGAAAAATTGGGTTTTTGAAGGCTATGAGTTGACCTAAATAGGACAATGGTCGACGCATGCTGTAAACTATCAAAATTATCAAAAAAATGTACAGTATGCATCGACGCATGCAGGGGCTATGGTCGAAGGCTCGCGTAAAAACCCAGAATTTTTCTCTTTTGAAAACCGTTCCAAGTTTCCATTCCTCTACATTCAATGTGCAGTCAACTTTTGTTATGATTTGATATGGCATTTGTCTTGTAAATTGCATCTAGACATCTAGTGTGTCCTCTTGTCTCCTCCCTCTTCCCAAAAACCCTAAAACCTCACTCTATTAAAGACCTTAGTCTTCATCTTCTCCAAAATTATCCTCAACCACTCTCTTCAAAGTTCATCTCTACAACTTCCCCAAAAATCATCATCAATGGCTTCCTTTCTTCGCAAAAATACAGGTAAGAGATCAAGAGCCTCCTCATCATCTGCTTCAGTTCCCGTTACTGCTGTTTCACTAGTTCATCCACCTGCTGCTGAAAACTTCAACAAGAGTCTCAGCAAAAGAGCCATAGTTCCACATCATGCTTTCTACCAGGCAACAGGTGAGCGCTTGCATCTCACCCAAATTCTGTCTCTGCTGGAAGTTCAAGGGTTCTTCAATTTTCTGGAGTTCAATACAAAGTATAGTGAGGATTTGGTCAGGGTGTTCTACACAAATTTGCGGGGTAACTTTCAAGATCAGCATTTCCACACTTCTGTCGGCAATAGACTGGTAAATATAAATTCTAAAGTATGGAACAAGTATTTTGATATGACTGTTGATGCTGATGCACCACCTCTTCATGAAGTAACGGACACTCGAACGGTGCCAGGGTATGAATTTAAGAGCGCTCTGAATGACATGCTCAAAAGACCCTTGTTGCACCCCAAAATTTGACCAACCGGGTCTCGTATCTGGCTCGCTGTTTCGACGCATTACCGCATTCGCATCTGCATATCGCATACAGTGCATTTTGTCCATTTGTTTTGATTTTATTAGGGATCACAGCTCTCGTCTCATGTTTTAGGTGTTTTTTATCAGGTAGAATCGTTTTTTGGGATATTTCGGTGCCCGTTTATTTTTACCGGCTATTTTTGTTGCGCTCTCGCAGTGTTATGTGTCGTTCGGTGCTTATTTTGATCCTCTGGGAATTATTGTGATTTTTCTGGATTTTATTGGCTATTTTTAGGGTTTAAATAGATTTTAAATCATATATAAAATTTTATAGAAATAAATAGATTTTAATCATTTTAGGATTTACTAGGATTTTTAAATAGATTTTTTAATCATTTGTAGAATTTTTAATAGAATTTAATAGCATTTTTCATTTTAGAATATTAATAGGATATTAGTAGATTTTAATATTTTTAGATAATATAGAGTAATATAGAATATTATTAGCTTTTAATAGTTTTAGTATTTTTTAATTCATTTTTAGAATATTAAATAGGTTTACTATAGATTTTCTTTTAGATATAGATTTTTTTCTTTTATTAGTAAATAGAGTTTAATAGATAATATAGTTTTTTAGGATTTAATATAGTTTTAGTAGAATAGTCTTATTAGAATTTTTAGTGGGTTTATTAGAATTTTTTAGAGTATTATTAGTTTAGGAGTTAATTAGATTAATTGAGTTTTAGAATTAATTAAAATAATAATCAGATTTTAATTCATTTAGTTAATTAGTAATCAGTGGTTAATCATTCCCATTAGTCCAGATTTATGTCATTAATCCATTTTTGTGCAGTTTTTTTTCAGTTTCTATGTGCAAATTTGTTAGGCCCAATTCGCAGCCCAAATCGTCCAGGAAAGTCCAGATCCTTCCAGCATTTTCCAGCCACGTCCAGTTCAATCCAAAAGCTTCCAGAAGAAAGCTCAGCTATAAGAGCTCAGCACGCCACGTGTAGCTTCGAGGATGGCCCCACGCTGCATCACCCACACACGCCACCTCACATCCCACTTCCCCTCTCTCTCTGCCACGCATCACCACGTGGAGAGCATGCAGAGACTGCCTCCACCCACGGCCACGCGTCGCCCCCACAACCCTTCGCCTGAGTCAGCCACCGGCCGACATGCATGGCCGGCGGCCACCGCCCACCTCACCGGAAAACCCTCAAACCCAGAAAAATCCCCAGACACCAACAACATTCATCTCCTACCTCCAGATCCCAGGCATCTTCAACCACCCTACCAGACAATTTCCGGCCACCGCTAACAACTCCGGCCATCACAATTTCCACCGGAAACCAAAAACGCACAGAATTCTTCATCTTCTCCGATTTCCTCTCCGATTCATCCAAATCATCCCCCAGATTCTTCTCCGATCAAGCTTCATCATCCTCAACCCAGGAAATCCAGAAACTCAGTTCTCCAGAAATTCAATCGTTCATCAAGCAACACCTTCATCCTGCAATATCCATAAACGTCATCCAACAAGAACAAAATCCCAGAAACTACCACTGAACCTCCAATCTACAGCGTTCAACAATTCATGAACAAACTTCAGTGGACGATCTTCAAGATCCAGGAACGTCAACCAACTTCGTCTCCGATCTTCGCCTCCACAAGAACAAGCAATAACTTCATCAGCGAACAAATCCAAGAACCCGTTCAACAAACTTCTTCCAAGAGCTTTCAAGATCTCCTCGCGAGTTCGTCAATAATTGCAACCAGGTGATTCAAATCGTGTCAGTTTGCACCGCGTTCAGTGGATCTCCAACGTGTTTCTGGAGAGTGTGTTCGTGTCCGCCATGATGTTCATAAGCTCCATCGGATTTGCATCAAGGACAGGAAAGAGAAGAAGAGTTTGGAATGATGAGGGTTTGTTTGGATTGGGGAAGAGATGGAGAGAGCAACGAGAGAGAGCGAGGGTGAGAAAGGGAGAACGGCGGCGCCGTGAGAAGGAGGAAGGTTTTTAGGGTTTCTTCAGAAACTGAAAGGGACGAGAGGAAGGAGAAGGGTTCGCAGCTGGAGTGGGCCAGGCCCAATTCCATTTTTTGATCAACACACCCCTCTGGTTTTTTTGGACGAGTTCTGGGCTGGGCCCTATTTCTCAACGCACTCCCAGATTCAATGTTGCACCCCCCCTCCGGGTTCTACAGCCAACAGATGGGTTGGGCCTGCAGTTCTGTTATTTGTTTTACTAACCCCCCTGTAAACTGGTGTAAACCCCCCCCCCCCCCCCCTTTTTTGTATTTTTCATTTTTTATCATTTCTTTTTGTTTAGAAATTGTGAAAAAGGAAAGAAATAGAAAAAGAAATATATAAGAAAAGAAAAGAAATATATTTGAAAAATAGAAAAAGAAAATAGAGAAAAGTATGGAAATATTATTGTGAGAAAAAGAGAAAAATAGAAGAAAAGAATATGAAAAAAGAGGAGAAAATACATGAGAAAAAATATTGAGAAAATATTTGTGGAAAAGAAATATTAGAAAAATATGTTGAAAATATATAGAAAAATAGAGAAAAATATAGAGAAAAATATGTGAGAAAATGATTGAAAAAAAAGGAAAAAATATTAACGTGTCGATTTAATATTTTTTAAAGCATATTTTCTTTTAGGGTATATTTTCATAGGAATTATTTTACGATTTTAGGATGGTTTAGAAGCCCACTTGTTAGGGGGCTATTTTTCATTCGATTTTTCAGGATAGGATAGGATAGTATTTCTTAGGAGATTTATTTTCAGTATTCACTCATTGTAATCATTTTTCAGAGATTAATAAAACGAGATTTGAGCTGTGGTCCCGATAGTAGCCGAACTACAGCTGCTCTGATTTCTCGTACCAGACGAGAATATGTAGGCATAGGATGCGATATCCTAGCGAGCACACTCACGACTAACTTTTGTTCTCTCGCGGCTGTGCGATCGAGACGTTCCCGCTGACGACTAATTGATTACCCTTTTTCTCTCTTGCTTGAGGGCATTTGAGACCAAGCCATAGTTTTGCCCATAGGTTCCCGACCCTGTGAAGCCAGTTGTTTTTCTCACTGCTGTGTGAGAATGGTTGTTTAGCCGTAGTTAGCCTGAACTACGTAAAGCTCTGATCTTCCCTGCAGTATGGAAGTACGTAGGCACAAGACGCGAGGTCTTGGCGAGCCAATTTTCCCTGTAGTCCCGAACTACGTTGACTCTGACTTTCTCTCTTGAGAATACGTAGGCATAGAGTGCGACGCTCTATCGAGTCAATTCCCTTCCGTTTAGATTTAACAGCCGTAGATAGATTGTTTTGCACCCAGTAGACAACCCAAGCAAGCGTGGATCCCGTCGAGTACGACGGACGTGAGGGGTGCTAATACCTTCCCCTTGCGTAACCGACTCCCGAATCCAGGTTTTGGTTGCGATGACCATACCTTTTCCCCGTTTTTTGCGAGGTTTACTTCGAGCGTTTCCTTTCCCGCTCTGAGGGATAAATAACGCACGGTGGCGACTCTTCTGTCAGCCGGCGCCGATTTTCGCAGTAGCGACAGCTGGCGACTCTGCTGGGGATTTTGATAGTTTCCTAGGGATCCAACGTCCCGAAAGCGAGTCAATTGTGGGATCCAACGTCCCCTAAGAGAGAGTCAATCCTAGCGCTTGTTTGCTTGTCTATTTGGGGCTTATTTATTGATATTATCTGTTGCTGTTGGGGTGTTACAGGTGTTCTATGATTGAGATAAGCCGGACCTGGGCTTGAGTATGAGTATGCACCTAGATATAGTTGCGGAGAAGTAGTAGACGAACCTATCTGCTGAGCAGGCACAGTTCCCTACGAAAATCTGCACTCAGACGAGGTTCTCGCAGAGGCGCTCCTTTCCGGTCCTGAGGATTTGAGGGGAGTCCAGACGTGAGGATTGTCGACTCTGGGAACCGATCATTTGGAAGGCAGCTAAGTGAGGCCTCTTCATGAGATGACGATGCCACTCCTCCTGGGAATCGTATCATTCCTCATGAAAGTTTGTGACGCTGACGACCGCATAGGATGCCGTACCTTATCAGATATAGGTCCACACCTGTGAGTGGGGGGTTTTTTTGTGCAGGAAACTTGACTTCCAACCTACCCGTCATTCTGGTCTTCTCTTCAGAGCAACCGTACTCCGTCAGCAGTGCAGCAGTATTTAGATTGTGTGGGGGTTGTGATCCCGTGTTTGTTGCATTGCATTGCATTTGCATAGGCATCTTCGCATCATATTGCATACCATTCGCCAGCTAGTCAGAGCTCTTATCCAGCCATTATTTTGATTCTGAAGGTGAGTATTGAAGACGACCAAGGGGTTGAAGCAGATTTAAAGCAGATCAGAGTCAAGCAGCTGACAGTTGTTGGTAGCTATGTCAGAGAGCAGCTTCCAGTTTGTTGATACCTTGTCAGGTTTCACCGTGACGTCCAATCCTCTGTATGGATCTCCGCACGACGAAGACTTTCCGCAAGTAAACAACCTTACTGCAGCTCAGCCTGTGCAGCCATCTGTTGAAGACCAAGGTCTGCATGAGCAGTTTGTTGTCCGAGGTGAACGTTCTCCTTCTGTTGATGTCTCAGACTACCAGGGTTTTGCCTTCCCTGTGCCAAAGTCCCGAAGAGAGGTCCCGACAGCAAAGAATGAAGACCCATTAGTGCCTGTGTATGCTGAAAGGTTTCGTGCATTAGAAGAGAGATTCAAAGCCTTGAAAGGTAAAGACGCTGTTACTCCTAGTGCTGCAGATATGTGTCTGGTTCCTGGCCTAATGTTACCTCCGAAGTTCAGAATGCCGAGGTTTGAAAGGTACAAAGGAGATAGTTGCCCAAAGCAACATTTGGTGATGTTCTGCCGAAGAATGACTTCATTTGTGCACAACGACAAGCTGATGATTCATTGCTTTCAAGATAGTCTGACTGGGGCACCTCTGAGTTGGTATATGCAGTTAGAGCGTAATCAGATCCGATCATGGATGGACTTAGCCGATGCCTTTCTGAAGCAGTACGACTATAATCTTGACGAAGCTCCTATTCGCATGCAGCTGCAAGAATTGTCTCAAGGGAACAATGAATCTTTCAGAAAGTATGTTCAGAGATGGAGAGAATTTGCTGGTAGAGTGCAACCACCGCTCCTAGACCAAGAGCTGAAAGGCATGTTCGTAAACTCCTTGCAGAGCCCGTACTTCGAAAGAATGCTTGGAACCGCACCAAATTTCTCTGAGTTGGTAAAGACGGGAGAGCACATCGAGTATGGTGTAAGGACTGGAAGAATCCCGTATGTTTCAAGAGGTCAGGCCAGTGAAACTGAATCTCTCTATGGCTCTCAATCTGAAGATGAAACTATGATCAATGCGGTCCTGACAGATGTTGGATATCCTCAAGTCGAATCGGTGAAATCTGTTGGTTCTCCGTCTTCTCAGCGGTCAGTATCTTCTGTGTCTCGTTATACTGAATAGACAGCCGTGCCTGGGGCACCCTATCAGGAATCTTATGTCGCTCCTATTGCAAATCAGCGAACTCGTGGCCGAGGTTATCAGAATCAGCGTCAGAATCAGAGCAGACCTCGCAACAACTTGGAACGAAGGAATGGTCCTTTCCATCCAGTGCCTATGCCGTATAGCCAGTTGCTACCATCTTTGATCCTGAAGTCTTTGGTGGAGCCGAAAGCTCTTAAGCCAGTTCCAGAACCCTACCCTCCTGGGTACAATCCCCACGTTCAGTGTGGTTATCATGGTGGCTCTCCAGGGCATTCAACAGAAGATTGTAAAGCATTTCAGGCGAAGGTACAGCAGTTGATTGATCAGGATCGCATTTCCTTTAGAGAAGGGTTTCTGTTTGTTCATCCCAACCGCTCAGCTGTCTAAGCTCGTAGATTCAGAAAGTATTCTCCAGCAAAAGCCAGTGGTTCAGACGGGCGGGCGCCTCAGCATTGGCAGTCCTCAGGCCTTTATACATCATTTGCATCTGTAGTTTCTTTTTCTGTTAGTTACTACCTGCTTTAAACATTGTATGTTTCGAATGGTGATAATAATAAAGTGACTATGCATTTTTCTGAATTAGTCATGTCGCTGTCGCTCATTTACTGCATTGCACTGACACTTGCATTTTATTCACTCCACTTTATCACTGTGACTAGCAAAGTTAGGAGGGAGGATGACGAAACAAACTCATAACCGATGATCATATGCTTTCGGATAAGACCTTACCGATGACGTACAAGGCATTGTTTCAAATTCCCCAAACACTGGAGATATAAGGAGTTAGTCCCTTGTTAACCACTTCGAGCCAGGAAGTAGAAGTTTTTTCGGACTTTTAAAACCCTCACATCTTAACCCGGGGAAGGGTAGTTGTCAGTTAGCTTGACCGAGCATTCAAGTCTTACAGAGGTGTTGTCTTTCAGGGACCAACCAGTTCATACCTTTCAAAAGGTCAAACCTCACCAATCAGGAGTGAGACGGTTACAATCCTTTCGGAGCAATCAAGACAACCAGTGTCACACGACTTTGTTCCAAAAGAAAGAAAGCCCGCTAAGTAAAAAGAAAGAAAAGCTGAGAAAGCTAATACTTAGGCAAAAATCAGGGCATCCCGCTGGACTTCAAAAGAAATCGAAAAAATCGAAAAGAACTCAAAATGAGTCAGTCCAGGCAAAAATTAGGGAATCAAAAGAACGAAAAAGAGGGATTAAAAAGAAATAATATCCCCAGCAAATCACAAAGTCGTGTACACAGACACCGAAAGCGAAGAAGGAGTAGCTATCCCTCTAGAAGAAAAGCTTGTGAATTCCTTAATTGTGGTTCTTACCATTCGACATACTTTTCGAAGAGGCGAGTGCTTGTGCCAGGTTAACTGAACCTTAGGATCAGAGATTATCACGTAGAAGGGGTGGGTACAAATCAAAATTTGAGCCAAATATCCTTTGTTTCACGAACCGTGAACCCGACCACGATACAGCCCTTAAAAGACCTAATTAAGGTAGGGTTAGTCTGAAACGCATTACGATAAGGTTGAGTAACCTGACTCTTTCTTGACTTGCTAGTCACATCCTTATGTATTTTTCACTGACCACGTAAGCACTACGTTTGAACTTTGGTTCATTCGTCACTCAATCATGCATATAAATGAGTGACAGCTCAAAATTTTTCAAAATCTGCATAACCACTACATTAAGATTACCATTCGTAGACAGACAATTTTAATTGCAGGTTAGTAGTTGACATGAAAGAAATTCCAGCAGGAATCATCGAGCAGGACTGAGTAATTCAGCAGTCTGAACCAGAAGGGTGCATGCTGTGAAGACCTGTGAATCCGGGGCATTATCTTCCAGTAAGTTCGGAATCAGTCAGTCTGAGGGCCAGTCCCGAAGTTTCAGTTAGTCAGGGGCAGTTTTGTTTGAGAAGCAGATGATCAGAAGCGAGTTTTCTCGAAAGCCAATCAGGGGCAGTTGTTCAGAGCGTTGAGATTTGAAAGCAGAGACTTCCAGTAGATAATCAGATCGGGTTAAGTCGCTAGAACGCTCATTCAGGGGCAAGTCATCGCAGAGAATGTTGAAACCAACTGGGGTGATAGGTGTCTAATGGAGATTGAATTCTGTTGTCATACCGATGTCGGGGCAAATATTCTCGAAGTCTTCTCGTAGCAAGTTGTTCAGAGCAAGTACTCCCAAGAGCTAGATTGGGGCAAGTTGGATTGTATTGAAGCAAGTTGTTCAAACCAGCCTGTTTATCCCCAGCCGGAGTTGAGTATCGGGGAATCATGTCAATACCCTTATCAAAAACCTGAATCTTTCAAATAAAAGGCCGTGTTGTCGTTGGATCATTATCCTGCAGTTTAAACCTGTTGCGTGTCAGTAGCCAGTCGTTTCCAAAGTCCAGTTCTCGCCTGGCAAACCGGTAACCAGTTCTCGTCTGGCCCACCATTCCGTAAGCATCAGTTCTCGTCTGGTGCAGTTTATTGCAACCAGTTCTCGTCTGGTCGCCGTTTCTTCAAGTGTTGTATCAGTTCTCGTCTGGTACATGTCGTTGCGTAACCAGTTCTCGCCTGGTCATCGTGTGTTTAACCTATGTGTTATACCAGTTCTCATTTGGTGTACGTCAGCTTTCAATCAGTTCTCGCCTGGTTGGCTATACCTCAGTCTGTTATCCAGTCAGCCCCATCTGATGTTCAAAAACACGAAAACCAAATTCATTCTTGTCTGATAACCTATTTTCCTATCAGTTCTCGCCTGGTAGTCTACCTTTGAATGCTAGTTCTCGTCTAGTATTTTCCATATCTTCCACTGTGTACATAGTCCATGTGTATCCTAAACCAGAAAAACAAACAAAAACCTAAAGGTATCTGACACAGTATTTCCCAATGACTCGCATGTTGTCATGTTCCCCGATACGAAGCTCGATTAATGCCAGTGCTCCGAGTAATGTTTGAATTCCTTGTGGATGTTGTTAAATCAGAATTGCTACTCTTCGACAGATGAAAGTTGCGTATTATACCCGGAAGAGTCGAGATCGTATTTTACCCCGTATCAGAGTGGGATCAGGAGTATCTTCAGCAGATTAAGATTGATATCCTTGATAGTAGGAGCATTTCCAGCAGTGTGCTGCGCGTAACCAACCTCAGTTTGGGTCAATCCCCGCAGAGTATAATCAGTTGTCAATGTTTGAAGAGAGCATCCCCGAGCAGAGTTGTTTTCTTCCCCCAGTGAAGTCGCCAAGCAGGGTTGCCTTTTCACTTCTCCAACAGGGCAGTTATCCCCAGCGGATTTGATTTCCTGTTTCCAGCATTTATTTTGCTGAGGTGATTCTGTGGCTTCAGTTCATCCCCAGTAGAGTTGACGTTTCCTTCGGCATTTATTTTGCCAAGTGGTTTTCAGACCTGGTGTTCTCTGGCAGCTCGAGCCTGCATTAGCATTCGCATATGTAGTCATTGCATCTATCAAGCATATAATATTTCCATGCCGTCTGGGCATCGCATTTTCAAACAGAACGCATAGCATTTACATGTCATATAGGGCATTGCATCATTATCAAGCATACGCATGTCGAAACATAGACCAGGATGGTTACCTATTGGATTTCGAATTTGTTCACCTGCAGAGTTGTGTGGTTAAGCTTCTCTTCCCCAGCGGAGTGATTCTTCATATTTGGTTGTTATGTCAGCATCAGGAAAAAAAACAACAACAACAACGAAGATTGACATATATCAGACTTCTGAAGCTGCCCCCTTCGTCAAAATAGGTGCCAGGCAGTTCCATTCAGAATTCCCCAGGAGAATTGTCCTCAAGTTCGCAGTGAACTGTGAGTTGACCAGATTTGATCCCATGAGAGAGATGGGAATCAAGGTGTTTGCTTTACGAAGCATTATTTCAATACTTGTGGCGTCACACAGGTGTTGAAAAGGAGAAGAAAATTTATCAGAAAATTGACCAGTTGTTGCCGTGACAACCAAACTTCAGTTTATTGGAAGCTATTTCTCAAGCAGCTTTGCAGTATATTCTTGCGATTGGCAAATTTCAGGGTTCCATTTGTATTCAACCGTCATCTACCTTGAATGTTTGAAGGCTGAGCGCTCTTCACCCATTCAGGTCGAAGTCGCTTGAATAGGGGCAGCTGTTGCACCCCAAAATTTGACCAACCGGGTCTCGTATCTGGCTCGCTGTTTCGACGCATTACCGCATTCGCATCTGCATATCGCATACAGTGCATTTTGTCCATTTGTTTTGATTTTATTAGGGATCACAGCTCTCGTCTCATGTTTCAGGTGTTTTTTATCAGGTAGAATCGTTTTTTGGGATATTTCGGTGCCCGTTTATATTTACCGGCTATTTTTGTTGCGCTCTCGCAGTGTTATGTGTCGTTCGGTGCTTATTTTGATCCTCTGGGAATTATTGTGATTTTTCTGGATTTTATTGGCTATTTTTAGGGTTTAAATAGATTTTAAATCATATATAAAATTTTATAGAAATAAATAGATTTTAATCATTTTAGGATTTACTAGGATTTTTAAATAGATTTTTTAATCATTTGTAGAATTTTTAATAGAATTTAATAGCATTTTTCATTTTAGAATATTAATAGGATATTAGTAGATTTAAATATTTTTAGATAATATAGAGTAATATAGAATATTATTAGCTTTTAATAGTTTTAGTATTTTTTAATTCATTTTTAGAATATTAAATAGGTTTACTATAGATTTTCTTTTAGATATAGATTTTTTTCTTTTATTAGTAAATAGAGTTTAATAGATAATATAGTTTTTTAGGATTTAATATAGTTTTAGTAGAATAGTCTTATTAGAATTTTTAGTGGGTTTATTAGAATTTTTTAGAGTATTATTAGTTTAGGAGTTAATTAGATTAATTGAGTTTTAGAATTAATTAAAATAATAATCAGATTTTAATTCATTTAGTTAATTAGTAATCAGTGGTTAATCATTCCCATTAGTCCAGATTTATGTCATTAATCCATTTTTGTGCAGTTTTTTTTTCAGTTTCTATGTGCAAATTTGTTAGGCCCAATTCGCAGCCCAAATCGTCCAAGAAAGTCCAGATCCTTCCAGCATTTTCCAGCCACGTCCAGTTCAATCCAGAAGCTTCCAGAAGAAAGCTCAGCTATAAGAGCTCAGCACGCCACGTGTAGCTTCGAGGATGGCCCCACGCTGCATCACCCACACACGCCACCTCACATCCCACTTCCCCTCTCTCTGCCACGCATCACCACGTGGAGAGCATGCAGAGACTGCCTCCACCCACGGCCACGCGTCGCCCCCACAACCCTTCGCCTGAGTCAGCCACCGGCCGGCATGCATGGCCGGCGGCCACCGCCCACCTCACCGGAAAACCCTCAAACCCAGAAAAATCCCCAGACACCAACAACATTCATCTCCTACCTCCATATCCCAGGCATCTTCAACCACCCTACCAGACAATTTCCGGCCACCGCTAACAACTCCGGCCATCACAATTTCCACCGGAAACCAAAAACACACAGAATTCTTCATCTTCTCCGATTTCCTCTCCGATTCATCCAAATCATCCCCCAGATTCTTCTCCGATCAAGCTTCATCATCCTCAACCCAGGAAATCCAGAAACTCAGTTCTCCAGAAACTCAATCGTTCATCAAGCAACACCTTCATCCTGCAATATCCATAAACGTCATCCAACAAGAACAAAATCCCAGAAACTACCACTGAACCTCCAATCTACAGCGTTCAACAATTCATGAACAAACTTCAGTGGACGATCTTCAAGATCCAGGAACGTCAACCAACTTCGTCTCCGATCTTCGCCTCCACAAGAACAAGCAATAACTTCATCAGCGAACAAATCCAAGAACCCATTCAACAAACTTCTTCCAAGAGCTTTCAAGATCTCCTCGCGAGTTCGTCAATAATTGCAACCAGGTGATTCAAATCGTGTTAGTTTGCACCGCGTTCAGTGGATCTCCAACGTGTTTCTGGAGAGTGTGTTCGTGTCCGCCATGATGTTCATAAGCTCCATCGGATTTGCATCAAGGACAGGAAAGAGAAGAAGAGTTTGGAATGATGAGGGTTTGTTTGGATTGGGGAAGAGATGGAGAGAGCAACGAGAGAGAGCGAGGGTGAGAAAGGGAGAACGGCGGCGCCGTGAGAAGGAGGAAGGTTTTTAGGGTTTCTTCAGAAACTGAAAGGGACGAGAGGAAGGAGAAGGGTTCGCAGCTGGAGTGGGCCAGGCCCAATTCCATTTTTTGATCAACACACCCCTCTGGTTTTTTTGGACGAGTTCTGGGCTGGGCCCTATTTCTCAACGCACTCCCAGATTCAATGTTGCACCCCCCCTCCGGGTTCTACAGCCAACAGATGGGCTGGGCCTGCAGTTCTGTTATTTGTTTTACTAACCCCCCTGTAAACTGGTGTAAACCCCCCCCCCCCCCCCCCTTTTTTGTATTTTTCATTTTTTATCATTTCTTTTTGTTTAGAAATTGTGAAAAAGGAAAGAAATAGAAAAAGAAATATATAAGAAAAGAAAAGAAATATATTTGAAAAATAGAAAAAGAAAATAGAGAAAAGTATGGAAATATTATTGTGAGAAAAAGAGAAAAATAGAAGAAAAGAATATGAAAAAAGAGGAGAAAATACATGAGAAAAAATATTGAGAAAATATTTGTGGAAAAGAAATATTAGAAAAATATGTTGAAAATATATAGAAAAATAGAGAAAAATATAGAGAAAAATATGTGAGAAAATGATTGAAAAAAAAGGAAAAAATATTAACGTGTCGATTTAATATTTTTTAAAGCATATTTTCTTTTAGGGTATATTTTTATAGGAATTATTTTACGATTTTAGGATGGTTTAGAAGCCCACTTGTTAGGGGGCTATTTTTCATTCGATTTTTCAGGATAGGATAGGATAGTATTTCTTAGGAGATTTATTTTCAGTATTCACTCATTGTAATCATTTTTCAGAGATTAATAAAACGAGATTTGAGCTGTGGTCCCGATAGTAGCCGAACTACAGCTGCTCTGATTTCTCGTACCAGACGAGAATATGTAGGCATAGGATGCGATATCCTAGCGAGCACACTCACGACTAACTTTTGTTCTCTCGCGGCTGTGCGATCGAGACGTTCCCGCTGACGACTAATTGATTACCCTTTTTCTCTCTTGCTTGAGGGCATTTGAGACCAAGCCATAGTTTTGCCCATAGGTTCCCGACCCTGTGAAGCCAGTTGTTTTTCTCACTGCTGTGTGAGAATGGTTGTTTAGCCGTAGTTAGCCTGAACTACGTAAAGCTCTGATCTTCCCTGCAGTATGGAAGTACGTAGGCACAAGACGCGAGGTCTTGGCGAGCCAATTTTCCCTGTAGTCCCGAACTACGTTGACTCTGACTTTCTCTCTTGAGAATACGTAGGCATAGAGTGCGACGCTCTATCGATTCAATTCCCTTCCGTTTAGATTTAACAGCCGTAGATAGATTGTTTTGCACCCAGTAGACAACCCAAGCAAGCGTGGATCCCGTCGAGTACGACGGACGTGAGGGGTGCTAATACCTTCCCCTTGCGTAACCGACTCCCGAATCCAGGTTTTGGTTGCGATGACCATACCTTTTCCCCGTTTTTTGCGAGGTTTATTTCGAGCGTTTCCTTTCCCGCTCCGAGGGATAAATAACGCACGGTGGCGACTGTTCTGTCAGCCGGCGCCGATTTTCGCAGTAGCGACAACCCTATCCAGATGCAATTGTCAACATTGATGCTTTTCCTAGAACGGTCACAGCCGGGAAACTCAGTACAGGGGAGCGCATCCTTCAGTGGATCGTAGCTCGCATACTACGACCGAAAAAGGGTGGACTGTCCTGTGTCGAACAAGATGAGGTACATCTCATCTATATATTGAAACATAAGATTAAAATAAACTGGCCATACTATATTGCTAGCAGGATTTTTGCTCTGAGAGACTCAAGTAGAGGCACTGCTTTAGCCTATGGGTCGTTTATTTCGGAAATTCTTGCCGCTGCAAATGTTGTATACCCAACATTTCCTTGTGTCTCAGTCCCCTCTGACAAAGAATTTAGCATCAAAACCCTTGCAATGATGGGGTATTTTTGGTGTGCTGAACGACGATCATACAGATTTTTCCGTCGCGCCAATATTCCTCCGGTGCCTCGTGACAGTTCCGATGAAAGCTCTGAAGAAGAAAGTGAAGAACAAGGTGAAGAAGACGATGAAGAAGAAGATACAGATGCAAAGGTACAAGAACCTATCTGTGAGTCTCAAGACTATCATCAATCTCCAGTTCAAGATACGCTTCCAAATACCGATTGGGTCCAATATTCAGCTCCATCAGAAGCACAAGAAGGTGATTCTACAAATCAAGGATGGGGTGAATGGCAATACACAGGCTGGACTACCCTGGGTAGATTCTACGACCCATATCACGGCTACCCTCAAGACTATCAACCTTCCCAGCACTCATCACCTCCTCCGCCTTCGGACAACTCTGAAGTCATTAATATGCTGCAGTCAATGCAGTTAGATCAACAAAACTTCATGAGGAGTCAAGACACTCAAATGGAGCAGATTAGAGCTGAGCTTCATACCCAAAATAAAAGGTTTAATTCATTTTCAACTCGGATGGACGCCCGTATTGAAGCTCTGGTTGAATCACATGAATGGCAAGATTGGGAAATCACCAACTCTCTTAATCACCTCAACATGTCCATAGAAGCCTTTCTGGACTTCTCGGATCCTTACCACAATCCCGATGCTGCATACCGGGGGAGGGGCCGAGGTCGGGGTCGGGGATATTAGTTTCATAGTTGCATATTTCATAATTGCTTATGTGTTTTGTCTATGTACTTTTCATTTTTCCGTATTATGTGTGCCTGAATTTTCACCTACTTTACATGTTCTCGTAATTATCTATTAATTCAAGTTACTTTTGTTCATTATCATGCTTATGTGTGAAGTTTGGTAATTAACTATCACCTATTGTATATTCTCTGTTAATTGATGCGTTCTCCTTCTCTTTTTGATGGTGTCAAAGGGGGAGAAGAACATGTAGCAAGCTAGCCAACACCAAAGCCAAGTCAGGATATTAACAACAGTTGATGGTTGTTTGTTCTACAGCCTTATATTACAAAAGAAAGGGGGAGCTTGTGTATACATGTGTGTATACATTGCATATTTGGTGTTTTAGTTGTATACAGGTTGTCATCATCAAAAAGGGGGAGATTGTGGAGGCAAATCGCCACACATCACACAAGTCTGCAAGACATTGGTTAATGCAGGTTTCGATGATGACAAATTCCCTGGATAGATTGGAAATTATGAACTCCAGATCTACTAAAACAGATGCAACATATCACCCACCATATCCTTTTATACTTGTCTTAAAACTGTTGCAATGAATATACTATGTGTAGATAAAATGCAATCATGACCAAAGGCATGAAAGACCTCAAACTGATGAATTTTTGCAGGTTTGCAGGGCATGAGTCGACCATAGGGTCGACGCATGCTTCACAACAATTCTCCACTAGTCAGCGCACAAGGCAATGAGTCGACCATAGGGTCGGCGCATGAAGGAATAACTTTCCAACGGGTCAGCGCGTAAAGGCATGAGTCGACCATAGGGTCGACGCATAATGGAAATAGGTTTCAACGGGTCAGTGCACGCCGACTGTATGGTCGACGCACACTGATGAATTTTCCAGATTTCCAAACAACACAGGCCATGCGTCGATGCACAGACCTGCTGTGGTCGACCGTTCGCGCGGAAAATCTGTTTTTAAATACTTCCCTCTTATATTTGAAATACTGTTATTTCTAGAATTATGTTGGCACTATATATACTTGTTTAACCACTTGTGTCATTTTAACATTTGATATTCTTTTGATTCATATGTTAAAAAACAAGAAAGAGTGAAATAGGTGTCCAAGATTCATCATCTTCATCTTCAACATCTCACAACATTTCAATTACACACAATCATTTTTGAAATGCATTTGTGAGAGATTCAAGGTGATAAGGTTCGAAGCTTAGATTGGAGAATCAAGTTCGGGTTGAAGCTTGTGACAGGTTCTTTCTTGAATAAAACTGTTGGGGTTTTACCCTCCAATATTGGTTTGAATTTTGGGGGTTTTTGGACGAGATTCTTCATCAAAGGTCAACCTAGCGAAGGTGATTATGAAGAGGTGTTCTTCACAAGTCTAGTAGCAGATTCAGTGATTTTGAAGGGAAGATCTTGGGGTCGATTTGGTGCTGTTGAGATCAACCGGAGCCGAAGGTTTGAACAACAACGTGTTATTCAATAAGGTGGCTGGAGTCGGAGGTCCATCAACACAAATCGGAGGACTTGATTCATCTTGAATCAAGGGGCAAGGAGTGAAAGCAACTTTTAACACATTGAGATTTCTGTTGTATATTTGCTGCTCAATCCTTGTATAAACTGTTACATTCAACAGGTGATATCTATAAAATCTATCTCAATTCTAATTTTAGAATTGAGGGCAGACGTACCCCGAAGCGAGGACGACGGGGGATCTGCCTCACCAAATACTTGTCTTCTCTATTTTTCAGCATTTACGTTATAGCTCAAAATAAGTGATTTTTGTATAAGCTCTATTGTCAAGATTGTGATATCAATTGAGTAAGAGATTAAAACTCTGTTTTTGACTCCAAAGTACAACAAGACATTTTACTAGGCTAGTTGGAATCACTTACTCAACATAAATATCACTTGGAGTGGTTTGCACACCAAGTGTTTGACATATTGCTTGAACCAAAATTATCTTACTTGTGTATCTAGTTTTGGTTTGCTCTTTGAATCATTGGAACTAGGAATCCTTACAACGGAAGTAAATAATTGATAAGTGTAATTAGTGTTGTGATTCTATTTCCCAAATTGTCATTAATCCAAAGGCTTACGCATATCCGGTTTTCCGATAACCGTTCGTTTTAGACTATATTTTCCTCGGCCGCTTCCGCACTTAAAACATTTTTAAAATCAATTTAAAATTGGTAGCGTCGACTCAAATTTTAATTGGGGATCTATTCAACCCCCCCTTCTAGATCCGTGCCATAGTCTAACATATTCAAGATCAATATTCCTAATGAACATGAAGTGCAAGGCCTAATTCAAGACTTCATCCATTTCAAATAATGGTATAAGGTAAATCCACCATTCCAAATTCAAAATTCATGAATTTAAGATTAGATTCAAGAATGTTACAAAAAGAAATTTCATGACATTTGCAAGAATGTCACATTTGTTGCAAAATTTTCCAACTCTAAGCAATGCTTAGAAAATTAAGTTATTTCTAATCTTAATTCAAGTTTCTAACTAATTTCATGTTATGGTACCCTTCATGCCCCCATCAAATCTCCATGTGCTACATATAATTCATAACCAATTAAACCCACAAATATCTAAGGAAAATAATTAAGGTTTAATTCAACATTAGAGCATTTCAAAAGCAAAACCATTTATGCTTATTCATGGGCAATTTCAAGGCATTTTTAAATTGATCCAAAATAGCCCCATGACCAACTAATTCCCAACCAAATAAACCATGTCACAAAACTTGAGGAACTAGATCATGTTGTTTCACTTACATGCCAAAATTCAGAACTTCAAATTTCTGTCAAGGGGAGAGGCATGGACCACAAGTACAACCCAAGAACAAGTGAATAAAGGAAAGCAATGTAGAAAAACAACACTAGGAAAATGCAGCAGCAAAAGCAAAAAAGCAGCATGCTAGAAATGGAAAGAAAATGGGATGCACCAAGAAAGTGGTAATAAGTATTTCCAAACATAGAAATTCAGAAACTTGAAGCATGTACAAGCTCTATTGCTTTGGTACAGCAGCAAAAGTGCAGCAGAAAAAAGTAAGATTTCTAGAGGAAAAGGGTGCACCAAGAAAGGGGCTTTGGACATTTGTAAGTGTATAAATTCTCAAGTTTAAAAAAAACATGTGCAAACCCTAATGCTTTGGATATAAAAGCAACAACAGTAGAAAAAAGGGACATAAACACATAGAGAGAGATTGAGAGCAAGAGGCATTGAGAAAAAACAGAAAAAGAGAGATTGAGAAAGAAAAAATCATTGAGAGAACAAGAGAGTGATAGAAAGCCAGAAGAAGGAGGTGAACCATAGAGCATAGCGAACAAAAGCCATTGGTGATTAGAAGGAGAAGAGTAGCTCTTGGATATATTTCCTTTCAAACCTTTATCTCTTTATATATCTTGCATGTTTTATTTTTCTCTTAAGTTATTGATGTTGTATATATTGTAATGAGGTTTCAAGAGTGACCTATGTTGTATGGAAAAAGTATAAGAAAAGGAGAGAACATAGGTTAGTTTTCATAGTGAAATGAGTGGGAAAAAACTCAAAAATACTGTCATGTTCGCTGGCAAGTTCGCATAACGAACTTTGCCCCCTTTTCCCTCCGTTTCTATGAAAAAAAGGTGTATTATGGGCAAAAAGCATGAAGTTCACACAACGAACTTCTTGATGTTTTCCCTGGGCAGGTTCGCTGGCAAGTTTGCATAGCGAACTTTGGCCCTTTTCGCCTCTGTTTGTGAATAGTGTGTGTTCGCTGGCAAGTTTGCACATCGAACTTTGGCCCCTTTCGCTTCTGTTTGTGAGTAGTGCACGTTCGCTGGGAAGTTCGCACAACGAACTTCATGTTGTTTCTGGGCAACTTTGCTGCAAGGTTCACACAACGAACTTTCCCCGTTTCAAGCCGACTAACCCGATATGGTTGTACGACCATTGTATGTGGATTCTTACGATCATTCTTGACTTTTGGTTCCAAAAAATATTTTCAAAAATAAACTCTCGATTTTATCGAGCCATTTTCACCCTTGTAAGTCGACCGCCTTGTGCATTCGCCATCGACCTTTTTCGCATCACTTCAAATATTTTTACACGTAATAAAACCCTTGATCCAACATCAAGTGGTATTTTTCTCATAAAAATCCAAAAAAAAAACAATAAAGATACGATTAGGTTTATACGCCATAAGCTTTAAGGTGGTGGAGAAGGAATGAGAATGGAACCCTCCTACACTCGTTCTGAATGTTTTGAATACAAGGCGCTCGACTTGGTTATTCGAGATATTCATATCTATCCAAAGTCTTTAGTGTGATCCTAGTCAAACACAATGTCTTCTCAAAAAACCTAAAAATAACATCAACTCATCAAACTTCTTTTCGCCTTAGGGCATCAATCTGAAAATCCTTTTTTTAAGGTATAAAATCAATCAACAAATAACCATTTCACAAGCCTCCGAACTACGGAGCTCTGATTCTTCACTTCTATTAAGTGAGGATACGTAGGCACAAGGGCCACAATCCTTGGCGAGCACTCTAATAAAAAACAACCCCTATTTTCTTTTAAGCAAGCAAACTCTTAGATTAAAACACCCATTCAAGCTAAATAACCTAGAAGGTTCCCATCGAGTACGATGGATGTGATGGGGTGCTAATACCTTCCCCTCGCATAACCGACTCCCGAACCCTAAGACTTGGTTGTGATGACCATGTTCTTTCCCTAAAGGTTTTATCATTATTTCCCATCCCTCCTTGGGATAAATAAAATTTGGTGGCGACTCTGCGTCATTTTTCGCGTAGTGACAAGGAGCAGGATAGAAAGTTAGATGAGGAGAGGGATAGGTTGTTACAGACGGTGCATGAGAGTGTCCAGAAGCAGCAGGAGGAGCGAATGAAGATGACTGAGGTGAATGTGTCTAAGAAGTGTACTCGCAGTGTGCGTGAGGTATAAGTTGTATGTTATTTTTATTATTCTTTGCGTATTTTAATTTTGGATTGTATTTATGTTATTTTTATGATGCATAAATTGAATTCATTGGGTCTATTAAGCTACATAAATTCAAATTAGTTGGAAATTCAAGACAATGAAGTTCAGAAAGTTACGGGTTGTACAAACGCGAAAGAAAGTTTTTCTGTCAATCAGGGCAGTGTTGAACTCACACCGTTAAGAGTAGATAACATTGAGAGACTAAGAATGATCATTGACACTCTTCTAGACACATTGTTGGGTATTAAATTAATTCATGATCCAGAACAACTATTCATGCTTTTTAGGACATCTATCCATGAATTTTTGTCGAAAAATGTGTTCCTAGACAAACAAATTTGGTCCTTGCAAGTATAGTTTTTATGTTGATCTCTATTTATATTCATAAGTTCTTCTGCTTTAAGATAAAGATTTGCTCTTGCAGGTACATCCATGACTTGTGTGTTGAAAGGAAACTTCAAAACAAGTATTGTATCTTAGATCCAACGCACATTGGTCTTACACGCGGTTCGATAGGACACGATATCCGTAATTACTTAAAAGATAAATTGAAAGGCAACATCAAATATTGTTATTTGACCCAGTTTTACCGCAAGTAAGTATATATTAACTTGTGTTTTACTTTATAAAGCAATCTTATACATAATAATAATTCTGAATGTTTATGCAGTGAACATTAGCAACTAATTGTTATATGTCCCGAGATAAATACTATAGTTGTGTTTTGCTCATTGCACTCTGAACCGCTCGAAGAAGCGGTTAACGCTTGAATGGGTGAGTGGTATCATTTTTATCTTTAGAGTTGAATAGTTTTTATTTATGTTTAATTTTAATCGATATGTGTAGAGCGATTGAGCAATATAATGCATTCAAACATAATGTACTTGGTAAAAGACATATCTATGTTTCTCTAAAAGTAAGTATGTTACATGTGCATTTTTTGACATTATATTATTTGTGTGTATTAGTGTGATATAAATATATGAAAATTATTTGTAGTGGCGAAAACAACCTGACGACCATTCATGTGGATACTATGGTATGAGATATATGCTCTATGTCGTCTCCATAGGCTTGAAAGAGAGATGGATGAAACATAAGGTATTAATTTAATCCATATCTTCTTAAGTTAAGGTTGTTGTTAGCTTATCATAACTTAATTTTTGTTCTAATTATACAAGTTTAACAACAAAACACCATACTCAAAAGAAGATATGGATGATATTCGATCAAGTCGGGTCAGAGTCTTTTTATCTAATTATGATTCTCTAAAACAATAGTTTTTTCTAGTTGTAAATGTGTAAATTCCATTAATTTGTTTTGTATAAGTATGTAAATGTGTGTATTCTGTGTTGATGATCAGAACAATGTAAATGATATGATAAATTCCAATTTTGTCGCACATTTTGTAGTTTCTGTGTAAAAAATGATACAGGAAAGTTAACAGATTCATAATGATATGATACAGGCAAAATTGTACAGGCCAGCGAAAATGATACAGGCAAATAAATGAGATTTTACCCCTCAGTTATTACTTAAAATTGAGGTCAATAAATAACTTATTACCTCAATTTTCAAATACATCTAAGAGGTAAACGGGGCGCACAACAAAATTTAAAAAATAAAAAATATGCAGTTGATGAGGATCGAACTCATGACCTTTTAATATATATTAGATGCTATTGCGTCTAGCTTCACTAAGAATGATCTCTCTAGGATGCCTTTGAAGGGGCTCTAACATGCGATTACAAGGAAGTTAAGGATTACCTTTCTCTCGCACACTTCTTCTCCAATCGTCAATGCCATATATGTCATTCCCTGAGGATAAGTTATCTAATCTTTGAATGTCAGCAGATCTTCCTTGTTGTATCAACATTGAGGACGTTCAGATTTGTTTTGTGGATGCCTATTAACTCTAACGTATCAACGTAGAGGACGTTGCAAGAGCTTATATCATCCACAGAGAATCCAGTTATACTTTGATCAGCTATGGTGACTATGAGGATCAGAGGCAGACTAAAGTTAAGAATTCAAACGATCATTTTGCGATCCAGAAATCCTTACTCCTATCGATCCTCACTATGCTGAACGCCGGTGCTCTCCATGATCATATGACTATCTAATGATGGATATGTGTTGGATGTCGCAACATTGCGGAATTGATTGATCAATGACAACTAGTGAGCGATTGACATGGAAGACGAAATGTATCTCGTAGACATAATTAACACAACTACATTTTTCCTTCTTTCCGCCTTAGATATAGATTTTATTTAGAACCGAGTGAGATCTAGTAATAGAATTTCACGAGAATCAGAAGTCATTCCCATAGACGACGTCACTGTTCTATTCTGGAATTAGGATTGAATGCAGTTGATGAACTAAGAATCTCGAACAGGTGGTGCTGATCCCTGATACAGTGGTGCGGGGTGGACAAGTAAGGTTAGCAGTCTAACGCTCAAGTCAGTTTAAGATCCAAGATCCAAGATTAGTATAGTAAAAAATAGATATCATAAAAAATCTCTTACTTTCCGTGTGAAATAACTTTACACTTTGGATTAAATAGAGTGAATTTGAATTAAATTCAATCTCAAGACGATTTGAATTTTGGCCAACTCATGACAATTACTATTTTGCGGCAATATATATACATCATCATGGAAGGAAAAAAAAAACACAATTACTATTTGCGGCAATATATATATATATATATATATATATATATATATATATATATATATATATATATATATATATATATATATATATATATATATAGTCAAAGAAATCATTGTCAATAAGACCCTCTCAATGAGTCAGGATTACTGGGAAACTTTATAAGCATAATCCCTTGATTTCTTGCTTAGAAACTAATCCATAAATACACTTATCTTATGACAAATGCAGAACTTCTATAATGAAGTGGAACTCATACTAAACGAAACAAAGACTTAAAATTTCAAAAGAGATAAACATGTCATTAGAAAAAACACATCTCACTCTACAATTCAAGCACAGTTATTAATTAGTAATTTCATGTCCAAACTGAATGAACATGACATATAGTTATTTTGTTGCCAAAAAAAACTAATATAAGAGTTTATTTAAGATACAAAAATCCTAAAGCCTGAGAGTGAGATCAGGAGATACAGTAGATGTTTGTTGAGGAGGTTCTGTTGCTACAACAAAACCAGTATTCAATCTTGAATTATGAGCATGAACACTTTGATCTATCTGTCTGAAACTTCCAGGCCAAAATACACCCGAGTCTTCGTTATGCATAAACATCGGAGCTGCTCCGAAATACTCATTCTCGAATTTCACCGTTGCGCGTATATCATTAACCCTCATTGACGACAACGATGGCATGTGATTGTTATGCATTGCAGCATGAGCTTGAATACCAAGAGAATGACAAGAAGAAGAACCATGAAGAGGTAAAGAAGCTAAGCTTGTATACCTTTGAGTAAACATTTCCATTCGCATTGCGCGTTTGGCCATCGTTCTCTCCCGTTTGTGCGCGTTTTGATGTCCGCCTAAGGCTTGTGAACTAAAGAACTTCCTCTTACAATAGTTACAAGAGAAAACTCTATGAACCGGTGGCGCTGACACGGTGGTGTTATTCGCCTGATCAGCTCCTACTATCTCGCTGTTAGTGTCGCTTGTTTCCTTGAAATCTTCATCGCTCGGATCCAAGGTGAGAGTCAGGTCAAGCGAAATGGAATCTGGAAGAGTTGTAAGACAGGAAGTTGTTGCACTGTCTTTGGTAACATCATAAGATGTTGTTTCTTGAAAGTAAAAGTTGGAACCTACTTGGCTGCTTACTTCTAAACTATTTTCAGCTTCCATGTTCAAATTCGGAATCATCCCGTCGCTATGGATCTGCTTATCCTAACTAACAATTGGAACGGAACAAATAATCACCTGCATTATTGATTAAGTACATTAATATATAAGCACTTATATGATAAGCACTTATGCTAATGTTAGCATAAGTGCTTATTTCTATTAAAAAAAGATTAAATCATGAAGTAAAAACTAGCATTACAATGTTGTAACTATAGGACCTAGATGTATTTAACCTTCATCAATCACAAGTTTGGGGACTATCCTTCCCAAACCATGATTTTTTTAAGAATTGATTTTTTTTTCCAGCTTATTTATAAGTTCATAGTTCAACTTCAAACTAGCATCTTCAAATGAAACATCAAACTACCGAAAAAAAGAACCTAGAGATAGAAAACAAAGAAAATCTCTTGACATCCTAATATTTAGTATCTTAGATCTAATTGACAGCAACAAAAACAATTACCACAATTAGAAACAAGTTCATGAATATGTAAAACCAAAAAAGTAAATAAAATGAAATGCATGTTTGAAGTAGTTGATGTGATAAGTGGAAAGAAAGACTTACATAAAAAGTGAAGAAACTTGTTGGAATGGAGTGAAAGTATGGTAGTTTGAAGTATGGAAATAAAAAGAGATATGAAGAGAAAAGAGAAAGAAAACAAACTGTTATGGGAAAGCAGAGGTAAGAAAAGTGATATGATGGAGAAAAGTCAGATAAGTCAGATTACAACATGTACTACTACTGCTGCATGCACTACAACCACTTCTTTTGTCCAATTTCAAGGTATCTTTCTATCTATTTCCATTCCCAAATCATTTCTTACCAATACTATAATACTACTACTTCTACAATGATAGTTAGCTCCTTTATATATTGGCTTTTTTTTTCACAGTCAAATGAAATAGAATGAAGTTTATATAATTTTTTAATAGAAAGTGAAAAATTACATCTATTTTTAATTAATCTAAATAATAAAAATTAAATTTATATAATTTTTTTTCATTTTATTTTATTTTATTCCATCAATTCAAGCTATAACATAGATGTAAATAAGATGTCGCAAATTTAAATAGGTTAGATGATCAAATATTTTAGCAAAACTATCAACTGAATAAGTTAAAAGGAGTGACTTTTTTATGTTAATTATGTTTTTTTATATGCATTTTTTTTGACAATAATATTAAAATTAAAAGAATTTAATGCAATTTCTAAATGTTAAACTAAGGGACAAAATAGAAAAAGAAATACTGAATATTTGTAATTGTGTGTATATGTGAGAGGGAATAAATGGACAAACAGAAAGACAAAATATGAATGGGGTAGTGTTTGAGATGACCCACATAACACAACCAACACAAGAAGACATGGTCTTAATGATCCTTCAGCTTCCACTATGAAAAAGGAAAGGCCCACTACATTCAATAATAACATTTCTACTTTTTTGGGTTACATAAATAATTTTCTACTTTTTTAGGTTACATTATTAATTTTCAACCAAAGAAAAAGTTGATAAGATTTTTATGATGTTTTAAGATGGAAAGATATTCTTTCCTTCTATATATGTGTTGTCTCATAATACCTTTTACTACTACCCTATAGAGAACTTTTATTAGGTAATTAAACTAATATATTTGCAATTGGATTATTAATCTGTTAATAATTTGATAAATTAAAAAATTTTAATTAGATTTTTGAGTTGCAGCTTACACTTTTAAATAATCTATAATTAAGTCTCTAAATTCAAGAATGTGACTTTAAATTAAAAATCATTTTTAAGTTATGGGATACTATTCGAATTATTTTAGTTCAGGTTAATTAGACCATAAAAGTATACATGAATTAGAATTGGTGTTGATTGATGACGTAAGACAATGGAATCGGCAATGTTGATCTCCAGTACGGTGGCGCGGGGTGGACCTGCAAGATTAGTACTTTAAAACTCAAATTAGTTCAAAGTCTAAGATGAGTATAGCGAAAAATAATGATCAACAAGTGTACCCTGAATCTTATATGTGCTGACTTTATATGTCGGATAATCTTGATTGGGCTTGTGTGAGATTGAACCTTTGTATTAGGTCTTTGGTTAGTCCAAAACAGTTGCCCTCAAGGCTTGTCGAGCTTGAACTAGATGGTAATTTTTCAAAGTTATGGTCGGCCTCCAAGGATGATGCCCGACCATGGGGAGAAGAAAACAATAATGGATCAATTACAAATGTATTTGGGGACAATCACATTAAATGTTTTTCCATCATTGAAATATTTTGTCAATTTTTCCAGATGTGTGGCCTTAGACAATCAGTTTATGGTATGGTGTTTTTCCCTAGGGAATTTGTGTAAACTTGAGTACGTTTCCATTTTCTAGGCAAAATCTAGACGTTGATTTGTAACTTCTCGTTACTATTGATTTGGTATGTTGATCGCTTTCTTCTATATATAAACGTTTTTAAGCTTTAAGAGAACTTTTCGCTATCCTTGAAAATCAGTTTCCATTTGAAAGTGTTTTTCCTTTCTTTTCTCCAAGAGTATTTTCTAGAAAGCATGTATTCTTTGAGCAAAGTCTCTCATTTCTCACTTGACTTTCGTCTTTCTTGTTAGGCTCTACTTCTCTAATGTACCCTTCTTACCTTAAGCTTTTTATATCTCCAGCATTCTCCTTACTATAACCAATATGAACGATAATCCCATAAGTTTGTCTAGTGACTATGGGAGTAGCAAGTCATCTCCTTTAGCTAGGGCAGAGGTGTCTTCTAGTCCATATCCGTTCAATTTAGTTGCTAACCAATCATTCCAATAGATTATACTTGTATCTGATGATTCTCTTTTGAAGAAGTTTTCTAGAGGCGCTTCTGATAAAGAAGTTCCCTCTAGTGATTATCCCTTCGATGCTAGTTTTCTGAAGAGAATGCTAACGATGATCCTGCGGTTTTCTCTATGCTCGCATCATGCAAAATTTCAGAAGCTTCATCTTCTCTTGCTTTGATAACTCTAGAGATGGATTTTGCCATTTTGAATAGGAAAGATGCTAAGAATTTCGCCAATCCTTAACCAAATGCTTGCGGTCGGGAAATGAGCGATGTTGAAATTAAGGATCATGTAATGCATGGTGCCTGGCTAGATGGTGTGAGTTTGCTCAACCCCTTTGGGGTCTTCAAGGTTGACAAGATTCCTTTTAAATGACTCATGTTAGTGGAGTCGACTGATGCCAGAAAATATAGTTAGGTGGAATCGAAGATAGTGGGAACCCCTTATATTTTATGTGATTCGATCGTCGTTAAAGTAGATAACATCGGGGTCGGTTGACCCACCGATTGGTCTGTCCTCCCTATGGACTCAGGTAAAAAGATATGTAGTACTTTTAAGGGGTGATTTGTCCTTTTCCACGAGTGTTTATTCACCCGGATGTGTAACACCTCGATTTTTCAATTATTTCTTTTTAATTGAATTTAATATGCTTTATTTTATTTTATGGGAGTTCTCTAGTTATTCGGTGGTATTTTAAGGTTGAGTAGAGTTTATTTGAAACTATTATTATTATTATTAACTATTTAATTATTTTAAATAATAGATTAAACTAAGATATTTGGTATTGGGGAGGAAATTAGTAATATAATGAAAAGTGAGGCTAAATGTAAAAATATGAAGAGTTAAGGGGATTAAAGAATTATTAAAATAAGGTTAGGGTTTTGTTTAAAAACAATGTTGGGGGAAACTTTTAGGCAGTACATGTTTTTGTTTAGAAAAGAGGTAGAAGAGAGAAAGTCTAGGAAGAGTGTTGGAAGGGACAAAGAGGAAATCCCAAAATACAAAGCTTCATCCTTACCCTCATACCTTCTTCTGTTTCTGTTTCTTTATGATAATGTTTGTGGCCAAAGAAGGTTAGGGCAAAACCTTCTAAGGTGATTATTATGATAATATTTCTCTGTTTGTACTTGATCATTATTGACCTTGATTACATAACTTGTGTTAATGTCTCTTAATAAGGAGGGAGTTTATTGATACGTATGTTGATGCCTTTTGATAAGGCGAGAATAATTGATATTATTCATTTATGTCTTTTGATAAGGCGGGTTCATAAATATGTGATGTTTGTAGATTTATATTATCCATGGTTAACCTGTGTGTATTTAATTGATAATACGTTATGTTAACTCCTTGCAATAAGGCGAATGTTGAATTCATATTTTTGTTGTTGCCTTATGATAAGGCGAGAGTCATAATGTTTAATTTTCAATACTATGTTTATCTGTATATTTTTTGGACAGTGATAACTCAAATAGGAGAAATAAGCATGTTTTAGATTTGTTCAATAGAGAGAAAATGCAGAAAATCGTAGGTAGACATAGAAGGGGGTTGTCTGCCTTATTTCATTCGTAACTTGAGTTTCATTAGTCCGTTTGAGGTGCCGCTAGTTGCGTTTTTGAAGTGGAGAAATTCGGCCAGAGAGCGCTATAACATTAGAAGTTCTTTGGTTTTTATACCATAGGCGTAGTCAAATTTCAGTCTTGTGTTAGTTATCTTATTTCACGCGTAACTTGAGTTTCCTAAGTCTGTTTGGGAAGTGGTCGGTTGCGTTAAAAAGAGAATTTAATGAAATTTTAAAATGGATAGATTCATAATCTTATCATAAATCTATAACTTTTTGTGCTATTGTGAAGTTAGACATACTGTTTTAGAGTTAAGTCAAGGATTTAGAGAAACCCTATTATAGTGAGACAATTTTAGAATTAAGAAAAAGGTTTTGGGAAAACCTTGGAGCAACTTAAAGATTTTGAATATATTTATAAATAAATTGAATTTAGGTTAATTTTATTTTGAATTATTTGATATTTTTAGAGTTGAACGTGAAATGTTTAGAGTTGAGTTTGAGGTATTTTATATTTTTAGAGTCGAGTTGAATAAAATGGGTTGAGATCTGAGTCACTTGATATGTTTAGAGTTATGAGTAATTTATTAAGTTACGTTGACGTGTTTGGAGTGTTGTTTGTGTCAAGAGAGTTAAGTTTTTGAGTTACTTGACATGTTCATAGTCGAGTTGATGAGTTGTTGAGTTAAGGTTAGAGTACACCTTGTGACTCCTAATCCTTGAATAAAAATTGGAAGACTTACTTGTGAACTCTGTTAATTCATGAGTTAACCCTATTGGATGCTTAGGGTTGTGTTGTGTTATTTTTACCCTTTTGGTGAGTATTTTTGAGTTGTAATTATAATGTCATGATGAATTATGTATAAATATTGGATTATGTTAAGATAAGTAGTTTAAAGAAGAGCTACTATGTAGGCCTTATATTGGCGATATTTAGGTTGAAGTGTGTAGTTCATAGAAGCATTATTGTAGTGGCCTTATATTGGCAATGGTGTGAGCTCAAAGAGGAACCAGTGATTATTTTTGCATTTGTATTATTGTTTTGCATTTCATGCATCATGTATGTCGAAGATAGGTGTACAGACTTCGGTCCCTAGACGAGATTCTAGTTCAGAAGTGGGGACCAGTGACGAGTCTGGGGCTTTGGTCCAATGACAAGTTCCAGGTTCAAAAGTGAGGAGATGGTATGTATTTTGGTTCAGAGAGGAACCATTGGTGGATGGATTAATCAGTAACATAACTCTGATATCCAAAAAGTTGGTACCACATGCATTAGATTATAGGAGATGAATATATTGAATACATAACCACATTTGTGATTGACTATTGTTGTTAATGATCAATGAGATTGATGACTAATATTGTTGAGTTATCCTTGTTTTTGTGTGCATCATTAACATTTACGAATGTATTCTCACCCCCTTATTTTTGTATGTGTTGTTCTTTACCCATGTGGCACAGATACTCATGTAGAGGAGCCTTAGCTACTATTGAGTTAGAGGATGTCATTGTATCCTTCTTCGTGGTTTATCGTTTTGAGTTTATTTTAGTTTCCTGTATCGCTCTGATAGTGTAACACTGGGGTGGTTTACCTTTACTATTTGTGTTCTGCTAGTTGTTTAATTGAACCTCTTTTATTTAAATGAAGTGATTTATAATTTGAGACAATTAAATTTAAAATTATGTTTTAAATTTCATTGTTTTATTATGATTTTTAAAAATTATGTTTTATGTTGAGAAAAGATGTGACATCCTGTCGCTGATTAAAATCATTCTGCATACTTTAAAAAACAAGTGTTTTGGGCTTGAGGGTGTTACATATTACAATAGGTTGGTTCATCCAGTCTAGGTTTTGTGAACTTTTCCATATCCTTGGACTAGGAACAATCGTCTGATTGTTGATGCTCTTGAGGCAATGACCCATGTGATGGCGCAAACAAATGAAGTGTTGCATGCAAATCAGAACCAGAATGGTAGAGCTGATCATTTATATGGGATGGGAAAGTTCCAGAAGAACAATATGCTTACATTCAAGGGAATGTATGATCCTGAGGGTGCTCAGATTTGGCTTCAGAAGATTGAGAAGATCTTCATAGTTATGGTAAGCACTGATGCACAGAAGGTGTTGTTTAGAATGTATATTTTGTCTAAGGAGGTTGACTATTGGTGGGAGAATACCCTCTAGAGAATGGAAGTTGCTAATGCAGAAATTACTTGGACTAGTTTCATGAATGAGTTTATGGAGAAGTGTTTTCCATTTGACGTTCGCAGCAGGAAGGAGATTGAGTTCTTGCAAGTGAAGCAAGGAAATATGATTGTAGCTGACTATCCGCCTAAGTTTGAGGATATGTCAAGATTTTATCTTTGCTACAATGATGTGAAAGCTAAATGGTCGAAATGTGTAAAGTTTGACAGTGGTTTATATCCTAAGATCAAGCAGTTCATTGATTATTAAGAGACTCATCAATTCTCGGTGTTTATGAACAAGTGCAGAATATATGATGAAGAAAGTAGGGTCAGATCTTCTCATTATAAGAGTGTGAGTGAGAAGAAGAATGGGAACCAAAATCGTGGTAAGCCATATGTGACTCTAGTGGATTATGGGAAGCAGAAGGTTGCAGGTGGGAAAGAAACAAATGGGGGAGGAGCCTTTAATTCTCTTAAGTGTTTCAGATGTGGGGAGTTAGGTTATCATGTTATATAGTGTACAGGGATGAAGTGTTTTAAGTGTGGAAAACCAGGACATCGTGTTGCTGAATGTAGGATCACAGTTGTGACATATTTCAACTATGGAGAATCAATTCATATAAGTACCCAGTGTTAGAAGCTGAAGAAAGCACCGGATGTCACGAAGATTAGTGGGAAGGTCTTTTCTTTGAATAGTAAGGAGGCCTTTAGACCTGATGATTGGATTCGAGGTATGTGTCTTATAAGTGGTATGTCTTTAGTTGGAATCATTATTGGGGGTAGTGTGATGTGAGGGATAGAAAACTAGATGAGAGGTTTTTATCAAAGGTTGTTTTCTTTAGGTAATTTTCGAGGGAAAATTATTTAAGTAGGGGAGAGTTGTAACATCTCGATTTTCAATTATTTCTTTTTAATTGAATTTAACATGCTTTATTTTATTTTGTGGGAGTGCCCTAGTTATTTGGTAGTATTTTGAGGATGGGTAAAGTTTATTTCGAATTATTATTATTATTTTTAATTATTTAATTATTTTAAATAATATAAATAATAGAATAAAGTGGGATATTTTGTTTTGGAAGGAAATTAGTAATATAATTAAAAGTGAGGCTAAATGTAGAAATAGGAGGAGTTAAGAAGATTATGAGAATTATTAAAATAAGGTTATTGTTTTGTTTAAAAAGAGTGATGCGAGAGACTTTTAGGCAGTACATGTTTTTGGTTGGAAAAGAGGTAGAAGAGAGAAAACCTATAAAGAATGTTGGAAGGAACACAGAGAAAATCCCAAAAGGTAAAGCCTCATTGTTACTGCAAATTCAAGGTATGGAGAATCGTTCATATGTGGGTGTTTAGGCAGATTGATATTGAGGGTTTCTTACCCTTATACATTCTTATTTTTTCTGTTTCTCTGTGGTATTGTTTGTGGGCAAAGAAGGTTTGGGAAAAATCTTCTAAGTTGATTATTATGATAATATTTCTCTGTTTGTACTTGATCATTGTTAACCTTGATTTGATAACATGTGTTGATGTATTTGGATAAAGCGGGAGTTGATTAATATGTATGTTGATGTCTTTTGATAAGGTGAGAATAACTTATATTATTCATTGATGCCTTTTGAAAAGACGGGTTCATAAATATGTGATGTTTATTGATTTCTATTATTCATGGTTAACCTGTGTGTATTGAAATAATAATATATTATGTTTATGCTTTGTGATAAGGCGAAGGTTAAATTGAGATTTTTGTTGTTGCCTTGTGATAAGGCGAAAGTTAGAATGTTTAATTTTCAATGGCTATGTTTAGTTGTATGTTTTTTTGGGTAGTGAGAACTCAAATAGGCGAAATAGGAGTTTTGGATATGTTCAGTAGAGTGAAAAAATAGAAAATCGTAGGTATACATAAAATGCTATTGCCTGACTTTTTCATGCATAAGTTGAGTTTCGTAAGCCCATTTGAGGTGTCGTCATTTGCTTAGAAGGCTAACACAATAATCATTCTTTTGAAATGGAGAAATTGGGCCAGGGAGCGCTACAACAATAGCATTTCTCTGGTTTTTATACCAAAGACGTAGTTAAATTTCAATTCTGCGTTGGTCATCTTGTTTCACGCATAATTTGAGTTTCCTAAGTCTGTTTGAGGTGCGGTCAGTTGCGTTAAAAAAAAATTGATGAAATTTTCACTAGAGAGTTTCATGATTTTATCATAAGTCTATAATTTTTGGTGCTATTGTGAAGTTAAACATTTTATTTTATATTTAAGTCATAGATTTAGGGAAACCTTATTACAGTGAGACAATTTTAGAGTTTAGGGAAAAGGTTTTTGGAAAACCTTAGAGCGACTTAAAGAATTTGAATATATTTATATATAATTTGAATTTGAGTTATTTGATATGTTTAGAGTTGACTTTAGAGTATTTGACATTTTTAGAGTTGAGTTTGAGGTATTTGATATTTTTGGAGTTGAGCCTGAAATGTTTTGAGTTGTGTTTGCAGTATTTGACATTTTTAGAGTTGAGTTAGAGGCATTTTATGTTTTTAGATACGAGTTGAATAAAAGGGGTTTAGTTTGAAGTCATTTGATATGTTTATAATTATGAGTAAGTTATTGAGTTACGTTGATGTGTTTGGAGTGATGTGTGTGTCATGATAGTTGAGTTTTTGAGTTATCTGACATGTTCAGAGTCGATTTGATGAGTAGTTAAGCTAGGGTTGGAGTATGCATTTTGATTCATAATCCTTGAATAAAAATTGGAAGAGTTAGTTGTGGACTTTATTGAGTCATGAGTTGACCCTGCTGAATGCTTAGGGTTGTGTAGTGTTATTTTTACCTTGTTAGTGAATATTGTTGAGTAATTATTTAATTATAACTATAGTCGAGTTGTAATTATAAATTCATGATGAATTATGTTGAGATACTAAATTATATTGAGATACGTAGTTCAGAGAGGAGGTACAGTGATGGCCTTATATTGGTGATATTTATGTTGAGGTGTGTAGTTCATAGAGGAACTACTATGGTAGCCTTATATTGGCGATGGCGTGGGTTTAGAGAGGAACCGATGACAATTTTTCCTTGGTATTATTTTTTGCATTGCATGCATCATGTATTTCGGAGATAGGTGTATGGACTTCGGTCTAGAGACGAGTTTCTAATTCAGAATTGGGGACCAGTGACGAGTCTGGGGCTTCGATCTAATGATGAGTTCCAGATTCATAAGTGGAGACCTGTGATGAGTTTTGGTTCAGAGAGGAACCATCGGTGGGTGGATTAATCAGTAACATAACTCTGATATTGAAAAATTTGGTACCACATGCATTATAGTAAAGGATATGAATACATTGCATACATAACCGCATTTGTGATTGACTATTGTTATGAATGATCTATGAGATTTGTTAATTAAATTGTTGAGTTATCCTTGTTGTTTTATGCGCCATTAATATTAATGAATGTATTCTCACCCCCTGTTTTTTTCCTGTTGTTCTTTACCCTTGTGGTAGAGATACTCAGGTAGGTGAGCCTTAGTTGTTGTTGCGCTGGAGGATGACGTGGTGTCCTTTTTCGCGGTTTATCGATTTGAGTTTATTTTAGTTTTGCGTTTCACTCTGATAGTGTAACACAGGGGTGAGTTACCTTTACTATTTGTGTTCTGCTAGTTGTTTAATTGAACCTCTTTTATTTAGATGAAGTTATTTATAATTTTAGACAATTAAAGTTGAAATGATGTTTTAAGTTATATTGTTTTATTATGATCTTTGAAAAAGATGTTTTATGTTGAGAAAAGATATGATACCTTGTTGCTGAGTTAAAATTATTATACTTGCTTTTATAAAATAAACGTTTTAGGGTTTAGGGTGTTACAGGGTGAACCTACGGTTTCCCATTACTGAGTTCTATATAGAGGTTCTGGTGTTTCCGAAGGTTGCCCCCTCATAACTTCATCATGGCGCCTAGGCATATATAAAGGCATTATTATTTTGGGCCAAATATTGGTCTTTGAAACCTTCCTATTGGCTATTCTTTTATATTTTTGCAATAATACATACCTCTAGACATAATATTCGGGATAAGAGACCTATTGTACTATGTTAGCATGCTTTCTTATTTGGCCCCTTCTCTGAAAACTAGGGTGACTTCAAAAAGCATTTCCTCCTCATAAGTCCTTGTACTCTGGAAACTCATTCTTCATTTTTCCATTTTTACCGAGTCTTGTTCGGATAGGTTCCAAAAATATTGGGCTTGGTTTCACTTTAATCGGACACCTCATTCATATGGTGTCTAACTGGATTCTCTTTCTCCCAAAGAAATTATAATGTAGAGAGATTCAGAGACTCTCGATTGGGGGCTCAGCTATGAGAAGGGGTGTGATCCTACTGAAGTATCGCCTTCTCAATAGAGAAAAATGTCTACTGATACTTGCACACTATAGTGTGTGTGGCCAGTAATTTGGAGAAGTAAAAGTTTTTCAATGAAGGTGGACTCATAGCCTTTTTTAGATGAGTGTTTTTACATGGAGATAAAATGGATTCCTTTTAAAAAGGTATACACTATTTTTGCGGAACGAGTGGCTCATGGCATTAAAATTTCCCCTCTTACCCGGGTTGCTACACTTTCTCCCACCACTCTTATCCTTTGTACTATTGTTAGCGCTCCTCCGATAACTACTGGACCTGATCAACCTTCATTTATCGATATTGTAATTGCTCCAAAGGATCATTTTTGGCCCCCTATCATTTTGACAAAGAATGACCATGATTAAGATCAGAGTCCTCTCTTGGAGGGAATTTCACCTAAATGAGCTCGATTGTCTAGGATCACGATAAAATTTTATTGAAAATATTACTATCAGCATTTATCAATGGCCACCTAATCATATCTTGATATTCTTCAAAAAGTTTGGTATTTTGCTAATCACAAAATTATATCATGATATAATAGGATCTTTACACTCATATATATATATATATATATATATATATATATATATATATATATATATATATATATATATATATATATATATATATATATATATATATATATATATATATATATATATATATATATATATATATATATATATATATATATATATATATATATATATATATATATATATATATATATATATATATATATATATATATATATATATATATATATATATATATATATATATATATATAAGGTTTTTGTTTTATTCAAAATATTACTATAAACACTTATCCATGGCCAACTATAAGATCTACGTCTACCACTGCTAGCAAGAAACTTATTAGAATGCACGAAGTCAGTGAGATAAATGCACTTGTTTCTCAGGTTGTCTGGATTCATAACATGATGAATGCACTAATGACACCACCTGACGTGCCAGTTGACGAGCTAGTAAATGTCATGACACATCCATCATAAGTAGGTTATGATCATTGTGAAGGTGCACATTTGTTTGAGGAATGTTCTACAAATCTTGTGTATGTTAGTTACGGGGCGAATAAAAAACAAATAAATAGGGGTGTGCAAAAAAATGGTTCATAAGAACCACTTTTAAAAATATGGTGCACCTATTTTAAAAGCCCATATTATTTGGTTTAAAAACTAGCCAAGATCTATTTCATTAAAACCATAAAAAAAACCAATATCCACTTTTTGAAACCAATACATAAATGGTTAATCCACTTTTCAAATTGTGTGTTCTTTTCCTTTTCAAACCAATATTTTGGTTTCAATGATTGGGTTTCTAGTGTTGGTGATTCGACTTCATGATCGCTGGAATCTGAAGATTTGTGTCAATGGAATTTTGATTCTTGTTGTGGAATCAGAAAGTTGGATTAGTTTTAGGTGAAATTGGATGTGTTTTTGGCAGAGATGAAACAAAGTAATTAGAGAAGTAGAAGACTAACACATAGTAATTAATCTAATTCTGATTAGATTTTTTTAATCATTTAAAATTGAAATGTAAATTGGATAGAATTAGATTCTTGATTTCCCCATGTGGAAGAATTTTAACTTGTAACATTTGTGTCCCTTTTGTACAAAGGTGTGATTTTTACAATTTCCTAGAATTTTTGTTTCATAATTGTTACTTATTAATTTTTTTGTTGAACTATGTAATTTTAGGAAATGTTTCAATCAAGATTCAAGAAATTGCTACAGAGAAATGCTTATTGATTTAAAAAACAGTTGGATGAAGTTAAGAGGTTGTTGGATCAAAAACCGAGTTTTAGTCTAAACGAGTTTGAGGGAAATTTGATTTTAAAATTGGTCCATACAAAAACAGGTTTTTTTTAGTGAAAACCGGTTATTAACCAAACTGATCCAAATATAAACTGGTTTTAAGAAAATAAACCAGTTTTACAAAAGTGGTTTTAAAAACCAAATTGACCCATATATTTGGTTCAATTTGGTTTGGTTTAAGAACCATGCACACCCCTACAAATAAATAACACATATAGCACACTAAAATCCAAGATGAATTAATCAAAATAAAATATGTAAGTCAAGAAGTTATAAATAAGGGTCCTACTAAAACATCAAAATAGGTTACTCTAGAAGTTGAACCAAAACCACCCATTACCGTCATAGAGATAGTTGGTTTATCAAGTCCAGACTTCTAGAAAAGAAATTCACTTATCATGTCACTTGCAATTGCAGAAGTATCAACTAATATGCCAGAAACTAGTTCATCCAAAAAAATTCTTCAAGAAATACTTTCACCTCCATTCCCTTTGGATAAACAATTTGGTAAATTTATGGAAATTTTGAAGCAAGTGCATATCAAATACCTTTGATAAATATCAGTATAAAATGACAAACTAATCCAAGTTCGTGAAGGATATTCTAACTAAGAGGAAGTGTGTGGGATAATTTTCTATTTTTGTATTAACTCAAGAATGCAATCAGCTAATGCAAGGGAAGCTTCCAGCAAAACTCAAGGTTTTAGAAAGCTTTATGATACCTTGTAAAATTGGAGATATATTTGTGGAATAGCTTTACGTCACTTGGGAGTAACCATTAATCTAATGCATGTGTCCATACTACCATAACCCTCAAATTAGTTTACTGAAGCATTTGTTAATGCCAAGGGAAGATTAAAGATGTGTATTAGTAAGAGTTGGAAAGTTTGTCTTCATGATGATTTCATTGTTATGGATTTTAATGTTAGGAAGATCTTTACTTGATATGGGACCAACACTCATTGATGTGGAAAAGGGAGAGTTAACCATGAGAGGCATTAGTTATCAAGTGGTTTTTAACATGATGAATGCGTTGAAATATCTTTAAAAAGATATGTTTGATAGTTCTCTAATTGCTAGTTGATCGGTAAATTAGCAAGTATATTAATCCACCAATTTAGTAATAAGAGAGGAAATTCCCAGTATTGATCTCAAGGACTGTTTAACGATACAGAGTTCTGGATTAATTTCAATTAAAGAAAAGCTTGGGAGGTTTTTGGATTGTTTGGTGAAATTATAAAAGCAATTACAAATAAAATAAACAAAGTACGGGAGTGGTTAAAACATATATGTGAATAATATGCTAGAGATGGTGTTTGATCTGATTCAGTAACAACTCTAAATTAACACTGCAACAACTTACTTTGACTAATTAATTACCAATTCTTTAGGGTGTTTACTCCTAAGTCCTTAGTGAGAAAATATTTAATCGTCCAACCTAATTCCTATGTCCAAAGAGAATTAAAGATGAAATTAAACATTCAATTATCAAGAATATTTCGGTTTCTATAGGGTATCTCTAGTCCTAGGTGATATCTAATATAGAATAATCTCAAGAAAAACATTAACAACGGCAGTCCAGCCTAATCGTTAATCATAAATCAAACTCGTTTGTCCGATAGAGCAAGCATTAAGAATAGCAAAAGACTAAATCAATTATGAAAAATAGATTGTTATTGCAATAATAATATTAGAGTCATTATCGATCCAAATCAGGGACACCCCCTAGCATTGGGGGGTTTAGCTACTCATAATGTTTGATAAAAAAAAAAATACAAGATGTAGACATTACAGTTACTAGGATGAAAGTGGATCTTCAATCACTTCCGATCATGAAAGTCTGCCCTTCACCGAAGCCTCAGTGTTCTTCAATTTCTCTCTGTAAATTTTAATCGTTCCAAGAAGAAGTTCTCAAAATAAAATCCAAAAACCGCTTAAATAGAAAAGATCTCCCCTTTTTTATATCCCTCTAATGAATTCAGATTTAATTTCACAATAAAATCATGTATGAAAATAGTCAAATCACCAATAATTGTCAAATCTCGCCGAAAAAAGAAGGTTGAGAAAATCACACGCCTGCCTCCTATGGACCATATCACGTGCTACAGGTGGCCGTAGCAGGCCACTGGATCTTGACTTGGCAAAAAGTGTTATGGGGCTCTGTCTGTTACGGCTCGTAGCAGGTGCCACGGGTGACTGTAGCAAACCATTGTCATGTCTCTCTTTCTTTCTTCTGAGATTGGGATTCATCTGATCCTCTACTACGGCTCATAGCACACACTACGGGTGGTCGTAGTAGGCCACTGTTCCTTGGGTTTTCTTTTTCAATTCTTCACGATTCTTCTAGTTTTCTGCCGACATTCTTCTTGAATACTTATTTAAACCTGAAAAAAACATTAAAACAACACAACCAAGCATAAAATGCGGTAAACGAAAATAAAATGCGAATAAAAACATGACAAAAGATTAACAAAAACTAACGGTAAATGAAAGCATAAAAACCACCGATCACTAGTTGGGAGTATTTAATACAAACAATTCCTCCAAGGCAATGATGAGTTGAGAAAATAGTTAGAGTTTTTAGAAATGAAGAATTCAAGGAAGAAGGAATAATAAGTTATCTACCACCAAAGACACTTTATGAAAGCTAAGTTAACAAATTTTAAACCTTAGAATCACTACTAAGATGACTAATGATAATATATCATATATGGGAAAACCTTATATTTTGGAGTGGATGCAAATGCCATCTCATTTGTAACATGTCTATCTAAAGGCATGTTAAAAGTTGTTTGTTATCATAGTATCTGACCTGACACCAAAACATGAGAGAGTATCTTGTATTTTATGAACAGTTGCAAGAAGTTTGTTGCTTGGCAAATGGATGACAGAAAAGGAATCAATCCCAATACGTGCATGTATAGGATTTATTGGAAGAAAATTCTAATAATAGCATAAAAAGCCAATGATGACTAAACCCAATTGTCATACCATAAATTTTGATCCTTAGATTTCATTATAATTCTAGGTGCATGAAGCATGTGTTATCTAACCTTAACCTTTTTCAAGTTAATCTTTATTAAGATGTAGATGAATTAGGGTTTCACACTGTCTAAATCAAGAATTCAGTGGACTGATCAGTCAAAGTTTTGGATTGATCTTCTACAAATCAAGTCTTCACATCATCAAGGGGCTCACCTCTTGCCAAGAACAATTTCTATTTGAGGTTGTCACCAAAAGAATAGGAGTAGTGCAGTGCAAAACCCTGATTAGGGTTTCTAGTGGAAAAAGTCAACCGAAGTTTAAATTTTGGTCTAAATGAGTTTCCAAAGCTTGAATCATGGTTCATGGTACTCATATTACTTATTAAAGTCTCCTCAAGAAGTTTTAAAGGCTCAAAGAACCTAGAACACTGATGATCGATCCTGGAGATTTCAACTATTCGATTCGTCTGTCAGGAAAGTCGACTCTTTGACTTTTAGGGTTTTGACCCCAAATTAAAGCAAGAAAGTTTTCCCACATAATTTTGTGCCTAACTAGTGAGTTTTTTGGAGATTTAATCTAGTATTGATGGATAGCTTGCAAATCAAGAAACTAGGGTTCATGAAAAACCCTAATTTTAAGCCAACTTGAAATGATCATAACTTCCTAACCACACATCCAATTGGAGTGGTTCAAAGCTTGTTGGAAAGCTCTTAAGGAGCCCTTCAAAAGTGTCATGGGTTTAAGGTCCAAAAACTCATATATTTGGAGTTATAAGCTTATCAAGTTGTGAAGGATTTCCACACTTAGAAAATTTTTATGTTTCTTGACTTGTAAGTCAACTTTTGCAACAAACTTCAAGAGGATTTTCGACATAGTTCCTTTTGGAATTTTAATTTATATAAAACATGAATATTTTAGATGATATTTGGGGATTTTTAAAAAGTACAATATAATTTTCTCAACCTTTATGGTTAGGGAGAATCGAAGAGGGCAAGATGGGCATTTTTCATGTCATAAAACCAAGTTCAGCACTTGCATTTTGATGCATAAACCACTCTAACCTCTTCTAATCACTTGCTTAACTTATTATTTGATGCTTAGAGACTTAATTTATGAGATTACAATGCATTGACACGAGCAAAAATCAGAATTTAATTAAATGGAATTGTTTATTCATGCAAGTGGATGCAAGTGGCAAGGAGAGATAAACTTTTTGCAAGTTCTGTCACAACTCAGCTACTAGATTAGTTGCACTCTTCCTTTCACTTCAAGACCACTATTTTCAGGCTATAGATGATGATGAAACATATAGAGAGGTGGCTCATGCTTAGAAGAAAGATCTCAAGATAGATTTGTTCTTTTTGCCTCCAAAAAGACCAAATTTGGCAAGATGATGCAATCTGCCCATACCACTTGATCTCCAAGATTTCCTATAAATAGGACACTCTCCCTACATCCAAACCACACCAGATTAAGCTAGAAACTAATCAAAATCTATCTGATTCCTCATATCACAACCTTCTTGCAAGCATTGAACCTTGTTCATTTGTAGCATAAAATTCTGCCTTTGCATAAACCTTTCCAAAACTCATTCTAATCATCAAACACCTCCACCAACACTTCAAACACATCAAAATGGAAGTTTTGAAGCTTTTCAAACACTTATCTTCACCAGAAAACACCTCATTCAAAAATTCAACTGTCAATCCAAAAAAGTTTGACTTTTTACATCTTTGAAGCCACAACTCTGTCCACTTTATTTCCAGCCATTCTAACCCTTCAAACACTTTACATATAAGTTGTTTGTGCTATCCAAATCATCACCACACTTCTGTAACACCATTTCAGAGATTTTCCTTTGAAATTTCTCGGTCATTCTTGCAAAAGGAGGTCATTCTGTTAAAGCAACCACTTGAAGGGAGTTTGGACCACTTGATTAGTTCACTTGGAGCATCTTGAGGCTACTTGAATCATCACACCTCAACTGTAATTATTGCTTTTCGCATTTTCTTAGGGAGGCTATAAGAGGTAAGTGCTCATACTAGCTACTTTTAGAAATATGCTATGCTTTGAGGTACACTAAGTTTGAACATGTTAGACGTCACTTATAGGTCATGTTTGAACCTTCTCTTGATCACAAACTCATGTATTCTTGACTATTCACTTGTTATGGCTTGCTAGTTTTCTTTTCATGTCATTTCCATATGCAACTATGTGTTTCTGTATGAGCATAGGTGTTAGATGTTTATAAATATCATGTACATGTCATATGTGTTGTGTTGAATCACTTTTTGGTCATTGTAATGTTGCATTTCTGTCTGTCACCATGTTCTTGCTCAAACTTGCCATTTTGACCACTTCATGTGCAATTTGTTGTTTGAACTCCTCTCTTGATGTGTGATATTTTTAAACATCATTTATATGGTCCATATGGTGTGTTTGATCACATGCTTGCTACTTAAACCATGTATATTTGATTGTCCATGTGTTCTTGCACATAACATGTCATTTTTGATGATGTCTTCGAATTTTCCAAATGATGCATGATCTTTGAAAACTACCACCACCATTTAGTTCCTTGTGAAAAAAATACACAATTTTCTTTTTTGTTTCACTCAATTTCATTAAGTTTTGAGCAAGTTATGATTGCTTTTGCAAATCTGCCTAGACTAAGTTCAAGTTGCCCAAGTTTTTGCCTTGCCTTGTCCTAGTTTTGAACCCAATTTTCCAAAGTGCATAACTTCTTTGATTTTTTTCATTTTGATTCCATTCTTTTTTAAAATTGCTTCTTGATATGTTTAGTTTCAACTTATGAAGAAAGAATTCAAGAATTTTTATTTTTGAAACACTTTTGTCCACTTGAAAGACATGACCATTTTTAGGGTTTTTACTTGTTTTCATGAGTTTCTTTGACTTAGTACTTGATCTTTCTTGCATGATTGATCTTTTATGAATCATTTTTGAATGTTTAACATGTTTATATGTTTGAAAACATTTGGTTCTTTTCTTTACCATGCTTGTTCTTGCCTTTGTAAGTGTATGAACATGAAAACCATGCCTTAAAACGTTTTGTTGATTTGTGAGATGCTCCTTGATGTTGTAACCTCTTGAAAATGATCCCTTAACCTCATATTACTTGTTTATGTGTCTTGTTAGAACCATAACATGTTTAGGGTTTGATTATTGCCTTTGTAAATGCATGAATGTGAATGTTTGACTTGGAACTCCTTTGTGAATTCTTGTATGTTTCTTGATGTTACAACCTTTTGTACATGTTCCCTTAACCTTACCTTACTTGTTTATGTTATCTTGTTAGAACCATAACAGGTTTAGGATTGATTTTTACTTTGAAAGATACTTTGAATCTTGTTTACTTTCCCTTATGTGAAGCTTGAACCCATGCTTGAACTGTTGTCACTCTTCTTGCTTATCCATGATTGATTATCATTAATATGCCTTGAAAATGATTTAATGTTGTTACATTTATCTTTTTTTGATTCATATACCATGTTTGCCTCAAGTTGTAACTTGTATGAATGAGTTTTGTTTACCATTGATGAACTTGTTGTTGTTACACATGTTTTATGCTCGCTCTTGTTTGGGTTGTCACCTTCATGATCTTTGAACAATGTTATGTTAAATGCAAACTTTTGGTTGTTACCATGCTTGTTGTATTTCAAAATGATCATATCTTATTTCTACTTATCTTTGTCAAGATGGATTCATATGGGATGGAACTTGTTAGTTCCCATAAAGTTGTTTTGTTGTCATGTTGTTACATGTGTGCCCTAATCTTCTTTGGTTGTTACCATCCTCTTTTATATCTTCATCATGTTTGAATGAATGCTTATGTGTTCTTTAAATTTGTTAAGTTTCCCCAAGTGATGGAACTTGTTAGTTCTCATCCAGTTGCCTTGTTATCCCTTATTCCAAAGGAAAGTCTCTCTATTGACCTCACTATCATAGATAGCTCATTACACATCCCCTTGACTTGGTTAAGTCATTAGGTCCTTTAACTTAGTTAAGTTAGAACCTATATTCATTATAATTTGCTTTAAGTCTAAATACCTACCCCTTGTTAGGAGTATCCTTCAATTAGAACTTTAAGATAGAGTTTATTAACTCTATGTAAGGGTCATTATCATGATTACTTACTTCGTTTTTGGCTTTTGTCAAAGTCAACCCCTTGAGTGTAAACTTAGATCTAGAGAGTTTTGTCAAACTCTATACAAACATTGTCATGTTTGTTTCCCCTTGGAGTCTTGACCATAGTCAAGTATTCCTCAATCCTTAGTGAGGAAAACTACGGTTGCTCTGATTTCATCCTAGTAAGGATACATAGGCATAAGACGCGATATCTTTGCGAGCAAATTTAGAACTATCCTTAGGTCTTTACCTTAAACTTTACCCTAATCGTTGATCCCATAAAACAACTTAGATATCTTAGCATACACACACACAAAAGGTTCCTTTAGAGTACTACATATGTCTAGGATGTGAAATACCTACCCTAGGCATAACCAACCCCCGATCCACGAATCTTTAGCGTTGTTGTTACATCGCGCAAAAGGTTTTTCTTTCTTTAACCTTTCCTTTGGATAAATTAAAGTTCGATGGTGAATTTCAATGAATTAAGATTCAAGTTAACCGATAGCTTGAATCCAATTCTCATTGCAACATCAATTATGAAATAGGCGGTGAAGAAGAATATTATAAAGTGGTTGATGCTAGAAAAATATATCTCATTTTCTGGTAGTGTCCGAGTAAGTTCAATGTAGTGTGTTTCGAAGAAAAGAGACATCGAAAATGAAAAGAATTAGTCGATAACTATAAGAGTTTTAACTAAATGAAGAATTTAAATGTATTAAATGAAGTTAAACAATGCCACAAGGATTTGTCACTTCCCCCGACCCTTCACTGATCAAATATTGTCTAATTTGAATGGTAATAAATGATATTGTTTCCTTGAGGGTTATTTTGGATATAACCAAATTTACATAGCTCTTGATGACCAAGAAAAGTCAACATTCACATGTCCTTATGGAACTTTTTCCTTCAAAAGAATTTCATATGGATTGTGTAATGCTCCTTCTACATTTCAAAGTAATAATGACACTCTTTTCTTACAGCATTAAGTTACTAACGGAAGTCTTTATGGATGACTTATCTATTTTTGGTGAATCACTTAAAGAAATGCTTGGACAATATGGAATTAGTGACCATAAGGTGTGAGTAAAGTAATTTGGTCTTGAATTGGGAAAAATATCACTTTATGGTGAAGGAATGAATTGTTCTTGGGTATTGTACTTCCAAAGATGGGTTGGAAGATGATCAAAGTAAGATTGAAGTTATTGAAAAACTACCACCTCTAACAAATTTTATGGGGATTAAACTTTTTTTTTGTCATGATGGATTCTATAAGAGGTTTGTTGAATATTTTTCAAAACTCACAAAGCCTATATGCTAATTGTTGTAGCATGACACAACGTGTCATTTCACTGATGAATGTCTCAAGGTTGTCTTAACCCTCAAAATGACCTTGATTTCTGCCCCCGTCATCATTGCACCAGACTGTTCCAAACCTTTTGAGTTGATGTGTGATGCTAGTGACGTTTCTATAGAAGTTGTTTTAGGCCAAAGGTATAAAAAGGTGTTTCATTCCATTTACTATGCAATTAAGGTGTTGTTGAGGCCCAAATTAATTATACCACTACTGAAAATGAGCTATTATGTGTTGTGTTTTATTTTATCAAATTCTGATCTTACTTCATGGGCACCAAAGTGGTGGTATATATTGGTAATTATGCAATTATATACCTAATAGCCAAGAAATATGTCAATCCATGATTAATGATATGGGTACTCCAGTTTCAAGAGTTTGATTTAGATAAAAGGAATGTGTGAAGAATCAAGCGGCAAGCCATTTTCCATGTCTCATAGATCAAGTCTAGATGCATGATATTTTGGGCATTAGTGGATAATTTTATAATGATCAATTATTGTTAATGTCAACTATCATGACCTCATGATATGCAGATATTGTGAACTACTTAGTTAATGGATATGTGCCTCTAGATTTCAACTTTCAACACACACAAAAATATTTCCCCATCTCTCAAAGAGTTACTTCTAGGATGAGAAGATGTTGTACAAGAAATTTGATGGCCAACAGCTAAGAACTTTATTGTTGGGCAACAAACGCGTGAGATTTAGTCATCTTTCTCTGCACCATTTTATGGAGGACATTTTGTTGTAACTAAAATAGGAGAAAAAATATTACAATATGGTTATTATTGGTCCCCATTATATAAAGATGTTCGTGAATTTGTTAAAATGTGTTATAGATGCCCAAGAAACAAGATATATCATTCACAAGTATTTTCAAAATCAAATTGTTTAATGTGTGGGGTATTGATTTTATAGGGTCGTTTTCTCAATATTTTAGCAATCTATACATTGTTGTAGTTGTTGATTATGTTCTGAAGTGGATAAAGGTTGTGGCATTACCAACAAATGATGTTAAAGTGATAACAAAGTTTATAATTAAAATATTTTCACAAGGTTTGGCACACTAAAATAAATTATTAGTGATGAGGGAACTCATCTCTGTAATAAATTTTTTTGAGGATTTAATAGTAAAATATGGTGTAAAATCTAAATCTTCCACAACCTACCTTCCATGATGTATTGCTCAGGCCGAATTATCTAATGATTGATCAAAGCACATTGATGATGCTTTATGGGCTTATATGACTTCCTATTATTACTTGGAAAGTCTCTTTACATCATAGAGCATTTTAGGACACTAAGAAACTCTACTTTAATTACAAATAGTTAGAAATGCTAAGTCGTTGTAACTCAATAAACTGGAGGCAGGGTCGACCCAATCAACTCGGAGATCTCGTTCTAATTTAAAAAATAGGCTCAAATTTATTTCAAAATGCAATTATAATAATTAAAAACGACACATAAAAAATATAATTATATAGTAATTAAAAATATATTTAATTATAATTATTTTGACTTTTAATCAATCTCATTTTTTTATGTATTGAGTTTTTATCATAACATTTTTTTATTTGAATTCATTATAGTTTTTTATTTTTATTAGTATTAATGGAAAAAAAGTGTACCTTTTAAATTTTGGGGTCTGTGTTGTAGAGCTTGTTCCTGCACATGGCTGACTATAGCTAGAAGAATATAAAATGTTCTCCTATGGGAATGTTGAAATTTACAAGGCCAATACTAAGAAATGAAATGACAAGAAATGTTAGAAAAGAGAGTTAGTGGAAAGAGAGAGATGTCCTCCTATTTAGCTTAAGGCTTAAATTCTTTCTTGGAATACTGAAGTCTATGTGTCATACTCATTAAGCTCATAAAGGTTTTTCCTTATGGGGAAATGAACCTCTTATATATGAAAATGGAGCAAGATTTTAAATTTAATCTCCAAAGAGTGAAAACTTACTTTGGTGATCCTCTATCTAGGATGAATATCACCATAGATCTTGATGAACGTTAATTTTCATTTTACGTCTGGCTGAAAGACTCAAATTTAAGTGTTTTTAGGAGGCACTCCAACAATTTAATGTTTTTTTGGTAGTTTATTTTATGAATCTCTGAAGTGGACTTTGTGTCCTTTGGTTGCATTGTAAAGGATCAAGAGAAGAACATCATTTTGGCACTAGCATGAGGGAAAATATCGTGGTGGAACCTGTCACGGCTGAAGTGCTTGCTTTAATATGGAGTATTGAGATTGCACAAACTCTAAAGCTAGAGAGTGTAGTGTTTCAATCGTACACCCAGTTTGTGGTGAACTGTATCAATTTGTCCATTGTTCATGCCTATATTGAACTAGTTGTTACTTATTGTAGAGAGTTGTTAAAGTATTTTAAAGTTATTTTTATTATGTTTATACCTAGGCAATTTAATGATGATGCCCACAATTTGGTAGGGCTTAGTAAAATGTATGGTTTTAAGATTTGAATTGGATACTACCCTAGTGTGGATCCCTCTACATCGTTCCTCTTTCATCTAAAGTTTAATAAAATTTTCTTCTCATAAAAAAAATAGAGCTTCTATGAAGCTTTGATCTTCATTCAAAACTGAAGATCTTATTAAACCTATGATAGTGTATTGAATGAACTAAGTAGCATTGAAACGAAAGTTACTACAAATCTTTTTGTATTGATTGAATTAGTTTATTGTAAAGTATGAGAATGATTATAGTCTATATATACGTCATATAGTAATTATACTCTAACTAAATTTTCTAACTACTTTTCAACAACTTTAACTATCTTTCTAAAAGAGGTTTGATAATTATCAAGGTAATGTAATCCTCATAGAACTTGTGATTGTTGTTGTTTAAGTAAATGATTATAATTGTCTATGAAGAGAACATCTCGCTTCTTTCTAGAAACTTAACGTGTCTTTCCTTTTTCCCTTTGTTTCTAGGGCTTATTTCCCTCTTCGTTTTAAGGGTTCCTGGTGGCTGCCGCCTCCGTTCTTTCCCTAGCCAGTCTTGTATTTCCATCCTTGTTTCTAGGAAGTTTCTCTTTTCTTCCATTAGTTAGGAGTGTGTTAACATTTCCCCTTTTGTTTTCTTCTGTTTTCTGGCTTGATTTCCTTGAGTTCTTATTTGTCAATGTATAAATGGAAAAACATTCCATTATTGAAAGAAGAAGAAGAAGAAGAAGAAGAAGAAGAAGAAGAAGAAAGGGTTACAGCATAAGTCGAAGAGGTTTATGGCGAAGAGATTTTCCAACTTACTCTTGCTGGGAAATTATGGACAGAAAATAGTTTCAATTCAAGAGATTTTAAAAACACAATGATGGGTTCCTGGAAGCTCTAAAATCCAGTTGAGACACAAGAGTTGAACAATAACCTCTTCTTGTTTTGTTTCTCTTCGAAGAACTTGGAGAGCATGTTGCGAAACGAACCTTGGAGCTTTGACAAGAACTTGTTGGTTATAGCTCATGTATCAGACGGAGAACAACCTTTGGAGATGAACCTGAACTTTCGAACTTTTTGGGTTCAAATTTATGAACTGCCACTCATGCACAGATCTGAGGCAATGGCGAGGAAGTTGGGTGGAATTCTTTGATACTTTGAGGAGATGGGCCAAAAGAAAGCTCATAGGAACGAAATATTTTTGCGAGTAAAGGTGAAAATTGATCTCAAACAACCTTTAAAAGGGTAACATTGGTGAGGTTCAAGGATAAAAATCTTCGAGTGTATTTCAAATATGAGAGACTTCCGACCTTTTGTTTTGTCTATGGGAGAGTTGGACATCAGTTGAAGGATTGTAAAGTGGTTGGAGAACTCAGTGAAAAAGGCTTTGCAAATCTATAAGAACAAGAACTTTTGTATGGTATTTGGCTGAGATCTTCTTTTTTGCCAAGGTTCGCTGAAGAACAGAAGAAGAAGAAGGACTCAAACTCTAGCTCGTGTTGCAAAAGTTTTTTCAACATTTCCTCGATGAAAAGTAGGTGTGACAACAAAGGCAAAGAAAAAAGGGGGTGGATAGGTGGAACAACTTCGAGAGAAATAAAGTGGAAGTAAGAGAGAAGAGGCCACAAAAAGAAATGAGACACGACAGGAAGATAATTTACTCGAGATTGAAGTTGTTGTAGAATCTCTTAGGGTGGTGGAAATTTCGAAGATGCAGAAAGGCAAAGAGGAGAGTTAAAAGGTTTAAACTATAAAGAGGAAGAAGTGGACAAGACGTCAGACTAATAGAAAGACTAGTTCCAACCAGGCTAAGAATGTGGAGAAGGAGATTGGGAAAAGGCACCTTGTTAACATGATGATTGTTGTAGGATCTGTGGAAGGCTGTAGAAGTGGTGAAAATAAGCTAAAAATTCAAACTGAGCTAAAGGATATTCAGGTACCTGGACCAAAGGTGGTGTTGGAAAACCAACACCACCAACATCAATGAAAATCCTCAGTTGGTACTATAGGGGGTTGGGGAGTCCCCAGGCAGTTCGAGCCTTGTTGAGGCTCATACATGTTGGAAATCCCGACTTGGTGTTCATTATGGAATCTAGGCTCAAAGAAATGAGAGTCGGACCATCAAATTCAAAAGTGATATGGAGTGTTGTCATGGTGTGTATTGCAGTGGCAATGGTCGGGAGAGATCTGGTGGACTTACCTTGTTGTGGAAGGAAAAAGTTTAGTTAACCAATCTATATTATTCTCTTAATCACATTTATAAGTGTGACAATCAGTATTGGTTTTTTAGTGGCATCTACGGCTTCTCGGAAGAATAGAACAAGAGGAAAATTTGGGGCTTGATCCATGAGTTGACCAGGAGAGGTAGAGATAGGATTATCTGCTTTAAGGACTTAAATGATGTGGTGTTCGATCATGAGAAAATGGGAGGGGATCCTTTTACTTGGACGAATGGCTGACATGGAAGTGATAATATCCAATCTCGTATGGACAAGGGTCTGGGAACTAATAATTTTATCAATAGTTTCCCCATCATTAGGGTGAGTTACCTATCTAAGTTTGGGTCAGACCACATTACCATAAGTATTATGTTGGAAGATGCTTCAGGTGGTAGAGGAAGAAGGAGACAACATTTGTTCAGGTTTGAAGAGGTGTGGAGCAGAGACCCTAGATGTGAGGAAGTTGTGCACCAAATTTTGAACAGTTCAGGCTCGAGGGATTTTGAAAAACTTTCATCTTTAAAAGGTTTGGATAATGTTTTTCAAGAATACAGAATATGGGCTATTAACAAGGAGCTAAAGAGAATTGATGATATGTTCAAGGAGGATGAAAGATGGGATAGTACTGAAGAGTCGACCAAAACCAACAAAGTTATTGAGGGTCAAAGGAATAATCTTCTTCAAATGGAGGAGGTCATTTAGAGACAACGGGGTAGGGCTTTATGCCTTAAGCATGGTGAAAATAACATTAAATTCTTCCATGAAAAAGAAGAGCGAAGAAGGAAAACCAACAAAATTCAGAAGCTAAAGGATGAAAATGGGAACTGTTGGAGAGGTTATGTTCATTGCGAAAGAGTGTTGGTGAACTATTTTACTGAACTTTTCTCAACTTCTCTTCCTTCCAATATTCCCAAGGTTTATTTAGTGGTGCAATGAAAGCTTAAGTCTGGGCATATCTCTTGGTGCAAAGAAAGTTTCATTTATCAAGAGGTTAAATAAGCCATTTTCCAAATGAATCCCATGAAAGCCCCAGACCCTGATGGGATTCCAGCCCTTTTCTATCAGAAGTACTGGAACATTATAGGGTCTTAGGTTAGTAGAATGGATTTGGGCATGCTTAATAATAACAAAGACCCAAGCTTGATCAGCAACACCCATATAGCCCTAATTCCCAAGTGTAAAAACCCTTCAAGCCCCAAGGGTTTTTGTCCTATTAGTATATGCAACGTAATGATAAAGGTGGTCATTAAGACAATTTCCAATAGGGTAAAGTATTTCCTCCCTGATATCATTGATGAAGAGCAGAGTGCGTTTGTCAAAGGTCGTCTCATTACAGATAATGCTTTGGTGGCCATGGAATGTTTCCATTGGATGAAGAAGAAGAAGAAAAAAGGAAATAGGGGAGTCATGGAACTCAAACTTGACATGTCAAAAGCGTATGATTGTTTGGAGTGTCTTTTTGTTCTCGTTGTTCTTACTTTTATGGGTTTCCCTGCGTCTATGGTTGACCTCATTCACAAATGTATCTCAAATATTTCTTACAAGGTTTTGGTTAATCGCCAACCTAGTATGAGTTTCACACCTGAGAGGGGGTTCCGTCAAGGGGATCCTTTCTCACCTTATTTATTCATATTGTGTGTTGATGTGGTTTTATGTCTTCTGAAGAAAGGAGTCCAAGAGAACAAAATCCATGGAATACAAATTTCTAGGAAGGCTCCAATGACTTCTCACATGTTTTTTGATGACGATAACTTATTGCTTTATAAGGAAAATTCTTTTGAGGCTGAGTGTATTATGGATATTCTCCAAAAGTATCAACTCTCTTCTGGTCAAATGGTAAACCTCGATAAGTCGGAATCTTCTTTCAGTCAAAATGTTCGTGAGAAGGAAAAAGATATGATCTGTTTAAGGATGGGAGTTAAGATTATGCAAATACATTCTAAGTATCTTGAACTACCAATTGTGTTTTGAAGATCGTAGAAGAAAATATTTGGGCTGGTCATTGAAAGGGTCTAGAAGAAGATGAATTACTGGAAGGAAAGATTTTTGTCAAGAGTTGGAAAAAGGGTTCTGATTAAAGTTGTCGCCCAAGAAATCCTGAGCTATATCATGAGTTGTTATAAACTTCCAGAGGTTGTCTATCAGGAAATCGAAAGCATGTTGGCTAAATTCTGGTGGGGTTTGACAAATGGGGAAAGGAAAGTTCATTGGATGAGTTGGTAGAAAAGGGCTCGTGCAAAAGGTGTAAGGGGTTTTGGTTTTCGTGGAATCAGTGATTTTAACACCAATCTGGTTGGTAAATACTATTAGCACCTTTTGACAAGGGAATATACTCTGATGGGGAAGGTCTAGAAAAGTAGATATTACCCTAAGCAATCCATTGATGATAGTTCAGTTGGTTTTGCTCCAAGCTACGCTTGGAGAAGCATCTTGAGCGCGAAGGACCTCATTCACAGAGGTGTTCGATGAAGGATTGGCAACGGTGAAAAAGTGTTTGTGGGGAGGGATTGTTGGATGCCCAGTAATGCAGGTTTTAAATCCCGGGACAAGTGAGAAGTCTGGAAAGTGATGCCAAGGTCAACGAACTCATTGATAATGATTTGGGAAAATGGAAGACAAATCTTATTTTCAACATCTTTGATGTGGAGGAAGCAAAAAAAATTGTCAACATTCCTTTACCTAGAAGAAACATATTGTACAAGTAGATATGGCATTTTGAAAGAGGCGGGGAGTACTCATTTCGATCTGCTTACCATATATGTGTTCATGATAGAGACTCGAAGCATCCTGGCCCTTCGGGGACCCCTTACCACAATCTATGGAAGAAAATCTTGAGTTCCCCTCTTCATCATAGAACTAGGAACTTCCTTTGGAGACTTGCCAAGAACATCCTCCCCACGAAATGTAATCTCCAGAAGAAAGGTATAAAACTTGATACCACTTGTTACCTTTGTCATCCCCCTGCTGAGACGGCCCATCACTTGTTCCTGCATTGTGACTTTGCAAATGATCTTTCTTCTCCTCTACTCTTAGCTATCATATCCCTGATGGTGGGGGTCTTAATGATTGGTTGATGAAGGTTCTCAACTACAGGGATGCGTTAAGCATCCAGGTGTTGTGTTCCTTGCTCCACAAGATTTTTTCGGCCCATAATGTGCAACTTTACTAGCAAAAGAATGTGGATCCCATCATAGTGGCTGAAGATGCTTTAGAGACTGTGGTGGAATTCAACAAAAGAAATCCAGATTGTGGTAAAAAGAAAAACCTCACCTCCCATCCTCTTTTGGAATCAAACTTAAAAGAAATTTATTTAGTGCAGGTGGATGCTGGAATCTCTGAAGCGGACTTTGTGTCCTTTGGTTGCATTGTAAAGGATCAAGAAAAAAACATCATTCTGGCAGCTAGCATGAGGAAAAATATCGTGGTGGAACATGACATGGTTGAGGTGCTTGCTTTAAGATGGAGTATTGAGATTGCGCAAACTCTGAAGCTGGAGAGTGCAGTGTTTCAATCGTACGCCTAGGTTGTGGTGGACTGTATCAATTTGTCCATTGCTCATGCCTCTATTGAACCAGTTGTTAATGATTGTAGAGAATTGTCAAAGTCTTTTAAAGTTATTTCTGTTATATTTATACTTAGGCAATTTAATGTTGATGCCCACAATTTGGTAGGGCTTAGTAAAATGTATGGTTTTAAGACTTGGATTGGAGACTATCCTAGTGTGAATCCCTCTGAAATCGTTCCTCTTTCATCTACAGTTTAATAAAATTTTATTCTCATAAAAAATGGAGTTTCCATAAAGCTTTGATCTTCATCCAAAACTGAAAATCTTATTAGACATATGATAGTGTATTGAATGAACTAAATAGCATTGAAAAGAAAGTTACTACAAAATCTTTTTGCATTGATTGAATTAATTTATCGTAAAGTATGAGAATGATTAGAGTCTATATATACAAGTCATAGAGTAACTATACTCTAAGTAACTTTTCTAACTACCTTTCAACAACTTTAACTAACTTTGTAAAAGAGATTTGATAGCTGTCAAGTAATGTAATCCTCGTAAAACTAGTGATTGCTGATGTTTAAGTAAATAATTATAACTGTCTAGGGTTGAGTGAATTACAAAGCGATGATTTTCGAATAATATTTTACAGGAGTTGAGGCAAACAAAGTGAATTAATTGGTGAAAACTGAGTTTTATAAAAATTTAATAGAGTTGTCCGTTGATAGCTTCCTAAGGCCGCAACGAGTATAAACAAAATGCATATCATGAGGCTCTTCTTAGTTCCTCGAAAAGCCACGAACAATAACAAGTGGTGACACAAGTAGACAATCTGTCGACAGAAGACGATGTTGTCCACTCCTCAACATTGAGTGATAGTAACCAAGTCTAAATGTTTCTATTTCCCTCCATCTCCAAAGTCACGATGGCACTTTAGCATAAGGTGCCAAAAACTATACACGACATGCATTCATTCATATCTTCAATTAAATGTTTTTGTAATGTTTCTTCTACACATAATTCCGTTTGACACAATGCCAAACGTTAAATATGCGAAGCTAATTCAATTTTTCATTTTTCATTTTTGTTGAACTAAATTTTTGTTGCTTCTTTAATTACTATATTCTTTCTGTATTAAGGTATTAATTAATAGTAACGAAAAAGATATCAAGTGTTTTTTTTTAGAAAAATTAAATATCAAATATACTAATATTAGACATGTCTATATAAATCTGAACACAAAATACACTTGTATTCTTTTTTTTTTCTTTCAGAAGAAAAGCTAACCCAAAGGCATTTATCTATCGATATTGATAAACCAAATATCATATATCTCATATGTTACTTAGGCACTATATAAAAATACTTAAATGTTTATAGATTTTATAGATACGTCTCTGAATGCACCAAAATTTAAATTAACATTAAAATATATTGGAGATGCATCTCCGAAATGAATTGAAACATAAATTACACTAGAACCCTTCTTCCTCGTTTATGAAAATACTCAAAACTTTCTTTAAACTCTCAATTGTTTGTTCATCACCAAGTTCAAAATCAAACAACCAACTCAAAGGATCATTAATTGTTGTGAAAAACGATACCGGAATAACAAAGTACAATCAGTTTCTTGATCAACAAGAAGAAACTCACAAGGGTAGGAAAAAAAAGAAACAAGAAGAACACAATGAAATTGGTTATAAACTGTTATTCTTTATTTTCTCTTTGAAACAAGATTATAAGTGTTACAGAATAGCAAATAACATTTCTCACCCTAATTAGGATCTGCACCACACCCCAAAGACGAAAGATCAACATACTATTTATAAGAAAACTAACATACTAACCTAATGGACTTTTACACACAGGTCCATTACACAAACTAACTTAAATAATTGGACATATAACCAAGGCCTAATTCGACATGCTAACACTCCTAGCATAATTCGACTACAGCATGTGAACAGACTTCGGCGACATGCTAAGATTCTTTCGAATTTTCGAACCAAGAAGCTACCATTTGACTATACTAGAGTTCGATCCAATATCTCAAAAATCTCCACCTTGAAACAAACTCTAGAACATCAAAGGAACACCTAGCATTCTTCATGCAGCTTTATCAACTGCATACAGTGGAAGAACTTGCAACTTGGTAATGTCTTGGTGATCATATCAGCAGTATTGTGGTCTTTCGAAACCTTTAGCACTTGGACTTCTCCACGCTCGATTACCCCTCTGACGAAATTCATCCTCACATCGATGTGCTTCGTTCGCTTATGATAGATTGAATTCTTTGACGGGTGTATAGCACTTTGACTATCACATTTAACAGTGATAACTCAACCTTGAAGTTCCAGCTCCTTAGCAAGATCTTTAAGCCACAATGCTTCTTTCACAGCTTCAGTAAGAGCGATATATTCAGCTTCAGCGGTTGATAAGACAACAACCTTCTGAAGTGTTGCTTTCCAACTGATAGTTATGCCAAACATAGTGAACACATATCCAGAAATAGATTTTCTGGATCCATACAACTTGCATAATCAGAGTCGACATACCCTTTGATTTCTGCTTTATTATTTTTACCACATGATCCACCATAAATCAGGACTCTATTCAGATACCCATTTATGTACCTTAGAATCCACTTTAATGCTTGCCAGTGAGCCTTTCCAGGATTCATCATGTACCTGCTTACAAGACTTACTGCATATGCTATGTTGGGTCTAGTACAAATCATAGCATACATCAAAGAACCTATTTTGTTAGCATATGACATGTTATTCATATAAGCTCTTTTGACCTTAGTACCGGGACACTGATTTGTACTCAGCTTAAATTGAGGATTTGTCGGGGTTAGAACATGCTTAGAATTTGACATGCCAAACTTGTCGAGAATCTTATTCAGGTATGCCTCTTGAGATAAGCACAATCTCGAATGCTTTCTATCTCTTTGGATGTCAATCCTAAGAATCCTGGATGCAGCTCCCATATCCTTCATATTGAACTCGTTATTGAGTTCAGCCTTCACTTTCATTACATCCTCGTCATTATTGCTTGCTATGAGAATATCATCCACATTGTCGCGGTGAAATTTGGATACCAAGCTATTGATGAGCTTGAATCTTAATTCATTTGCAACCGAACTTTTATTTGTCCAAAGGAAGGGAAAAAGATCGAATTACCCACAATACAATGCAAATGCAAAAGTTTAGAGAGTTATAGGTTCGGGGTTGGTTAAACTTAGGGAAGGTGCTAGCATCCTAAGTTTCTGTAGTACTCTACATGAGCCTCTTGTTTTAATGTTGTTTATTGCTATGGGTTATCTGCTTAAGGATGAGAGGCCTAGGGGTTTATTTCTAAGTATACTCGCTAAGAAATCACATCTTGTGCCTACATATCCTGACGGGAGAGGAATCAGAGTATTTGTAGTTCCCCTAAAGAGTTTGAGGAGTTCTTTGACTGTGGTCAAAGTTCCTACGGGATAAGGGTGGTTGATTGATTGATTTTAGGAGAAAAGATGAGTTGTCATTTTAAGGGAGATTACTTGATTTAACAACCACAACTTTGTAGGAAAATAGTCTTTGTATCGTCTTAAGAGAAGGGCTCAAGTACTTGGATTGTCAACAAGTACGCCTCTATCTCTCCTAAGGCAAAGTCCCTACATGTTGATTGAATTGTTATGGGGTAGAAGTTTTATCTCGCTTAAGATGATTAACATCTTATTCTCTAATATGTTTGGATAATGTTTGATTGAGTTGTTGAATGTGTTTGTCTAAGTTGTAAAGATAAAAGGTCTTCCTTATGGGGTAGGATCTAAACTTAGAGATCAACTTGAATGAGATCAAGGATCAATGGGGATTATGATGCAAATGAGGTGCATACGCACAAGTTTTACGTTACGCGCAAGTTCTTCCTTTGGACGCTTATGCAATGCGACAAAATAAATACGGTAAAGATAAATTGCGGAAAATAAAGATAGATAAATAAATCTGTACACAGATGCATGAAAGCGCTAAGGTGCACAAGTGAGTGAAAAGTGAAAGTGAACACGTGAACGGATCGGGGCGGAGGCGGAAGCGTGCACGATTGATTGGACTTGAGGAGTTGATTAATTTTAGTCGAATTGATTTTATGGGAGAAGCTAAATTGGCTATATTAGTTTTAATAAAGTTTTCTAGGTGGATTGCTTTTGAGAAAATGGTTGGATTAATTTTCTTAGCAAAATTAAGGATTATGTATTAATTTAAGTTTTGAATAGAAATATCTTACATAAATAATGAATTTGGGAAAAAGGGTTTTAGTGAATAAATGAATTTTTCTTATTAAATAGTTTTTTATTATTAATAAATAGATCTTATTAAACTTATGGAAATATGTTTTATTAAGAAATAGGAGCAATTTTAATATTTTATTAAAGAGGGTGGGATTTTAAAATTATAAGATAGACAAAAGTAATTTAGTGAGTTAATTAAGTAAGATGAAAATTGATTAGATAAATGGTTTGGTTAATTAAAAAAAGTTGATTTAAAAAAAAAGGTTAACTAATTGTTAGTTAATTAAATTGGTAAAAAAAGATTAAATTAATAAAAAAGATTACTGATGTTAGTAAGTGTCAGATTAAAGGCTAAGTGGGGGATTAAATGGTGATTAGGGGGGATTCGGTGAGGGTGCACTGACGAGGGTTATGGTGGAGAAGCGCTGAGAGGCGTATGATCGGGATCTGTTGGAGATTGGGTGTCCGTAAGTGAAGATGCACGGTAGTGGTGTGCGTGTGTGTGCATACAATTATAACATCAAAAATTGAAAAAAAAACAAAAGAACCCTAATTCCTAAGTTCCAACTTCTTCTCTCCACCGATTTCTTCTTCCCATTTTCTCTCGATCCGCCATTGCTCTTCTGATTTCTTCTTCGTGTTTTCCTCTCTACCTTCGTCTACCATTTCTTCTTTCGATTTCTATTCTTCCTCTTCGTATCCTTCTAGTTTCCTGCATGAATCAAATAGAAACAAAGTTAAGAGGTTAGCAAAAATTACTCACGGCTTTCTGTTGATGAGTTTCGCAGGTTTTGAAGGTGGTTGTTGAAATGGCGAGGGTTGGGGCTTTTCGACGGTAGCTTCGCGATTCCCGACGCCGGAGATTTCAAGATGGTTTTTGGTATATCGTGGTTTGACGAAGGGTTTTCGGGTTCATAAAGGCGGCAACGATGGTGAACAAGATAAGTTTCGAAGTTTCTTCTCTTTTCTGAAAGTGTTAGGGTTTTAATTTGGGGATTCTTTTGAATGTTCTTTTTTCTCATCTCAAATTCTCCTCTTATATAGGTTGTCGGTACGAATCACACCGTAAATGATAATGACTATTTTTCCTTTTTGGTTTGAATCGGTCTGAAACATGTTGGGACTTATTTGGAAAGGGTTAAAATCGGTTTTGATGTGGATTGGAACTTGCCTTTTCTGGCTTATTTTGTCTGTTGTGGTTGTAGGTTTGAACCTTGAAACACGCTTGTGCTTCTAAGGTGCTTTAAGAATCCTCGAGTGATTATCAACATCCAGAAGCTATTAATCGGGAATCCTCTCAGTTTCATAAGAGGTAAAGAGCAATGACCTTGATTGAACTTGACAAAACCCTCATGTAATTTTATTGACTTATCATCTCCGTTTCTTTGATACTAGGACGTCAACGCTTTTCTAAACATGGCAGAACAAAGTTACCCCCTATGGGGGCCGTCCATTCATGACCTCAAATACCTCAATCGATTCTCGTCTTGGCCCGAGCTGCAGCAACGCGCCGCAAAGGATGCTCATATGTTATCAACTTCAAATCCGTCACTGTTATCAGATGCTCCGTGGTTTTGCGACTTGTCGAAGGTGTCTTTCCTGCCCAAAGTTGCTAGATTAATTCAAGCTCAATGGTTTTGACTTTGTTTGCTATCCTGGTAGCTACTTTCATAAGTTGCTCTTGCTGAATTTGAAATAAAGAGGGATAAGCCTCTGATATGTACACATAATAGTTGCTGCTTCCTGTTATAATTAGGCGTTAAGTTCATTTCTTTGCATGAGTTTCTTTTTCAGGTTTCTCATTTCTTTGCCTTATTGTATAGGTTTTTATCATGGCTCAATTTAGACAACATTGTTGAATGGATATGGTAATCTTCGAAGCGGGGCCAGATGTTCGGACTCGTCTTGCTAGAAAGGGAGATGGGTCGAGTCAGCATGAAGTGGTGGCCGTGGAGTACGACTTCCTCTCAGTTTCGATTTGGCTTTAATTCTATTTTAGCTCTTGTGTAACAATTCACATAATTGATTCTTTACTTTCTCTCACAGATTAAGCAGGTTACCGCGACCGGATGAGCTTTTGCTTATGGTTATAAAGTTCTCCAATTTTAGCAATGTCGGAGTGTCGAAAACACGACTTTGGGCTTCGTACATTTGATTTTGTGGAAAAATTCGAAGCTGCCAATCGGGGCCTTGGGTGAATGGCGACATGCTAGGAGTTGCAGCTTGTCCGGCTCTGGTGTGGGCAGCACGGTTTTTGATACTTCAAGCCAACACGCTCTGTACATCACGTGGGCATTACGGAGGCAAATGACGGAAGCAGCAAACAAAGTGTGTCACGACTACACACTGAGGGATCTGATTCTACTAGTGGCAGAGATTCAAACATGTTGTCGCCTTCTAGTCTACGAGGCTGCGTATTTGCGTTGTGAGCTTCTTTTGGCAGTGGTAAAGTTACCAAATGAATTGTGCACCTTCTACCTTTCTAACTGTTTTAAAGTTACATCTTCATGATAGCTTAATTCTTTCTCAATGGTTTCTGCCTGCAGGTGTGTGAATGTCGTGATAACGGTGCTGCCCTTACTTTCATGGTTGGTGTTTGTACATGTTGTTTCCTGCAAATTCATTGAACGATGGAGCGATGTTGATATTTTGATGCCCTTTGAGAAAGGGTTCCATTTGGTAGTGATGATGGACCGTCTGAACCAAAGAGGGATAGGAACTGCCGCTGTTGCTTTTGATATTGTTGGTTGCTTTCAAACTAAGTTGAGGGTTGGACCTTCTTGTCTATTCTTTTTCTTAAACTTTGATTTACCTCCCTTTATGGCACTGCAGGCCTTTTAGTTGTTAATTCTGATATGTTGTATGCAGGTTTAGTGCTACCGCGGTTTATTGAGAGAATTTCTGTATTGTCACCGGCGGCAGACGTAACGGACTTAGGAGGAAGATTAGGATTGCCTGTCTACAAATCGTCAGAACCGCTTCAAACTCCAGCAATGGTTCCGTCGCTTTTTACCCATCCAAACCTTCTTCAAATGGCAAAGAAATGGAGGCTCAGAAGTATGATGGTGGAGAAAAACAAAAGTAATGCCTTCAAGCTTATTCTTAGCAAAAGTAAACAACAAGTTGAAGTAGCAGCCTTTAGGATGGTTTGATACGAACTATGTAATTGGTGTAATGTTATAACGTGGTGTACAATTGCCTTAAGTTGAAAAAAACAATGAGGCCAAGTCGAATGTACATTGTGAATTTCTATTTAATCTAATTGCAACATTGTTTCCTTGGTACGGGTATTCCTTGTAGATTAAAATTGTACCTTTTGATTGATAGACTTGGTGAGTTTGAACTCTAAACTTCTGGGCAATCTTATAATAATGATAATGAAGTGGTCGCGATATTCCCAAAATATGAAACCGACTTGTATCTACGGCTTCCTGTAGCTATTAGTCAGGATCTTGTAATAAAAGGACACCACTTGCTAATCTCTTGTAACTTTAGTCATGGCAGTGAGTTTGGAATAATCCACCTATTGCTTCGGACCGTGAACCTTGAATTTGATTCAAAAGTAAGCCTTGCCATTCGCTGTAGTATCTTAAAATCTGGTTATTCGAACTTAAACCCTCTTGTCTTGAATGGTGAGCCGAATTTATAAAAACATTGTGGCGCCTCGTAGCCTACTTTCCATAATAGGAATCAATCCTCGTAATCATGAAAGAAAGCCTTGCAGTTGGTTTTGTAAATCCATGAGTTGAATCCACTCTGGTATGCAAACTCCGTCTTAAAAACTGACTGTGAGGATCTATACCTGCCATTATTGTATCTGTGCAAACTCGGTTAGCCATAGCAAATATACATACAAAAGTAGAAACAGGCAAGAAAACATATAGGACAAGATGCACAATGGAGGTGGGATCTTGAGGTCAAAAATTAGGGTGTGACACACATAAAGTAACTAAATAACAAATGAATTTCCAGGTCAAAATCTGAAGTAAACACAATGGTCGAACTAACTTTCAATGAAACCTATGGGTGCCATGAACTTGTCGAATATCGTATTCCACTGTCGAGGAGATAGTTTTAGTCCATATAAACATTTATTCAGCTTGCACACATAATCTTCCTTTCCCTTTTCTGCATACTCTTCAAGTATCCTCATCAGAATTTTTTCATCTAGATCTTCATACAAGAAAGCAATCTTCACATCCATTTGTTCCAGTTCCAAGTCGAATTGTGCCACCGTGGCAAGCAACATTCAAATGGACATGTACTTTACAACATGAGAGAACACATCATTAAAGTCGACACCTTCTTTTTGAGTGAAACCCCTTGCGACCAATCTTGCTTTGTATCTCTTCGACGTCACTCCTTCGATTATTTCTTTAACCTTGAAAATCCACTTACAACTGATTAACCTGGCTCCATTTGGTTTCTTCATCAGTTCCCAAGTGTGGTTATCATGAAGAGACTTCATCTCATCATCCATGGCCTTCAGCCTTTCAGTCTTATTTCAACTTCTCATAACTTCCTTATAGTCTCTAGATTCTTTGTCCAGAACCTCACTTGCAGAGATTAAGGCATAAGCTATAAGATCTGCATACCCAAGTCTTTAAGGTGGCTTGATGACTTTTCTCGACCTATCTTTTGCCAACAGGTAGTCATCGACAACTTTCTTAGTTCTTCATATATCTTTGAACTTTGACCAATGTCATCAGTTTTCTTGAAATCCATCTCAGCCTCATTGAAAACTACATCTTAATTTGTGATACGCCTCCTGTGAACTAGCTCTAGGCACCACAACCTATAAGCTTTGAATCCTTCAAGGTATCCAAGGAACATACATTTCAGAGTTCTAGGTCCAATATTGTCTTGTCTAATGTGAGCATAGGTTATGCATCCAAATACTCTAAGTTTATTGAGATCTGGTAGATGTCCCTGCCACACTTGTCCATGTGTTTTCATATCTAATGCAGTCGAAGGACATCTATTTATTAGATATGTTGCTGTCGAAACAGCCTTTGCCTAAAACACCTTTTTTTAACCCAGGACTAGTCAACATGCATCTAACTCTTCCCAAAATGGTTTGATTAAACCTTTTAGCCAAACCATTTTGTTGGAGAGTACTTACAGTAGTCTTGTGCCTTGTAATGCCAGAGGCTGCACAAAAATTGTTAAACGCCTCATTGTAAAATTTAAGGCCATTGTCGGTTCTCAACCTCTTGACCTTTTTTCTAGTCTGATTTTCAACCAGAGTCTTCCAACTTTTAAAATTCTCAAAAGTTTCATCCTTAATCTTTTGGATGAATACTCATAACTTTCTAGAATAATCATCAACTATGAATAGAAAATACCTTGCTCCTGAATGGGATGGACACCTTGCAGGCCCCCAAAGATCAACATGAATGTAATCAAGTGATCCATGTGTTCTTTGTTTGCCTTTGTTGAAATTCTTCGAACAAGTCTTTGTTTGGAGTCATGTTCCAAGTGCAACCTGAATCCATGATCCACTCTTTACTTGAATCTCTGCCTGAAACCAGAAGAACATCAGATAAGTCGAAATCATCTTGAACAATGGTTGTGTTTCCATTATCCTTACCTCCATGATCTTTCAGGCGTTTAAGGCGCACTTTTCTTGTATGACCCTCTGTCTTATAGCGATAACATCGAATACTAGATGCATCACCACTATAAGACTTCTGTTGACTTTTACCCTTCTTTTTGTCAAACTTGCCATCTCTCTTTATGAATTTCGCCTTAACCTACAGGCCTTCACCAATCGAAGATGGCTTGTGCTCCTTTCATTCATTCAAATCCTTAGAATACAAGGCTGATTGAACTTCTTCAAAGGTCATATAATCTCTTCCATACAAGAGAGTTTCTTTGAAGTCAGCATGTGATCTAGGCAAATCACATAACAATAACAGCTTTTGATCTTCATCCTCGATCTTGACGTCAATATTTTTAAGATCAAGAATCAACATGTTGAACATTTCCAACTAATCAACCAAAACTTTGTATTCACTCATCTTGAATGAATACATAGCTTCCTTCAGGTAGAGGCGATTGACCAATGATTCAGTCATGTACAAACTTTTGAGTTTCACCCATAACCTAGAAGTCATCGTCTCCTTCGAAACCTATTGAAAAACCTTATCACCTAGGCTCAATAAGATGGTGATGTGGGATTTCTTTACCATAATTTTTTTTCTTTGTCTGTTAACACATAATCCATGGGTGCAGCTCCCTTCAACGCTTCTAAACAACCCTGCTGAACCAGTAGAGCTTTCATCTTTAAGCGCCATAGACCTAAATCATTCACTCTGGTGAACCTTTCAATCTCACACTTTGTTAACGACATCTTCTCCAAGCTCACCGCATCAATTTGTTGTGAAAAGTGATATCGGAATAACAAAGTATAATTGGTTTCTTGATCAGCAAGAAACCCACAAGGGTATGAAAAAGAAAAAAGGAAACAAAAAGAACACAATGAAATTGGTTATAAACTGTTATTCTTTACTTTCTCTTTGAGACAAGATTATAAGTGTTACAGAATAGCAAATAACCTCTTTAACCCTAATTAAGATTTATACGACACCCCAAAGATGATAGACTAGCATGTTATTATAATAAAACTAACATACTACTAACCTAATGGGCTTTTACACACAGGCCCATTGCACGAGCTAACTTAGGAAACAATCTAACTTAAATAATTAGGCTTACAACCAAGGCACAATTCGACATGCTAACACTCCTAGCATACTTCGACTACAACATGTAAACAAACTTTGATGACATGCTAAGATTCTTTTGAATTGTCGAACCAAGAAGCTACATTTTGACCATACTAGTGTTCGATCCAATATCTCACATCAATCAACATCGGAAATATCATCCAACATTGAAGCAAAGTGAAACATTGTAAGTTTTTGATGTTTTGATAAGTTTTTTGAGTTTTTGTGTAAATGAGTATAAAAAGATGATTTTAGGTATCAAATGAGTAGGAAATGCAAGAATGTTAGTTTTTACATGCTGTAAAACATGTATGGTTGTTGAAAATCACAATCAAACCGTTTATTTTGAGGTTTATATTTCTGCATTGCCTCCATTGATGAACTGAAAAGTTGTAGAAAATTCTAGAGATGCATCTCGGAAATTTTTTTACATTTGGTTTCATATTACCCCGAGATGCATCTTCAATTTTTTTCAACGTTTGGTTTCATATTACCCAGAGATACATCTCCATAAAATAGCAGTCTGTTTTTTTTCTAGTTTTCTTGTTTGTAGTGTTGCTTGCTTGCACTAATTGTCTGGTTTACTTTAACTTATAGGCATTATGGCTGATATACACGATAAGTTGAGGCACTGGAGGATTACACAACATGCATCAGTCTGGCGGGAGAAGAATCAGGTTTCGAAGGCTCTTGTTCACTCTTGCCATGTAAAGCCATATATTTATAGGGCTCATGCTTCTTAATCTTCTTCTTTCTGTATAAGAAGAGTTTCACCTACTAACATACCACTCCCTTCATCCTCCCACAAGCTCCAGGTATCACTTATTATGGTGCCAGAGATACCCGAGTCATGGGTGGTACCAGAGGCACTAGTGCCACCTCCGACGCATGATGTTGTTGAGCTAGTGCCACCTCCTAGTGTTGATACTATTGATGTTGTTGAGCTAGTTCCACCTCCTACTGCTGATGGTGTTGAGGTAGTGCCACCTCCGGATGGTGAGGATGTTGAGCCAGAGGAATTTGAAGGAGGCCCTATAGAGTTATTATTACTACCTATGTACCCAGACCATACTGCCAGAGATATCTAGGACGAGGAGGTAACATTAGTTGGATTCATTCGTTTAATTTACGCTTATTTTAATTTACAAGTTTCTCAAATTGATTTATTGTTCTACAGGAATGTGATCCACTGAAGATTATTAACCACGGGCAGAAGACTACTAGCTTGCCTCAGCTGAATTAGGAGTGGTTCAAGGCAGCTTTGCCCCTATTTAGGATGAAGGACTTATGCATGACCAATTATATTGCGGTCAACCACAGGATGCTTAATACATTTTTGGAGAGATAGCACACCAAGACTTCCTCATTTCATCTCCTGCTTCGTGAGATGTCTATCAGACTCGACGATGTGTCGTGTTTGCTACATCTTCCGATCAGGGGGAACTTTTAGATCATGGAAGGAGTAGAAAAGATGAGGCACTCGAGATGATGGTATACTTTATGAGAGTTGACCCAACGGATGTGATGGCGGGGATGGATAGAACCTAAGGGGGTCATGCTAGGTATGAATTTCTGGAAAAAAAAGGTATATACATATGAACTCCTTAGAGCACATGTGTCTAGAAGGGGTGACGAGCAAGTGTGGCTCCATAGAGCTATGTTATGAGAGAGTACCTGCTATATTTGGTTGACACTACTATTTTTTGGGACAAAAGTAACACTTATACAGATGGCGTCTACCTACGGTACTTCGAGGATTTCGAGCGGATCCATGCGTACAATTGGGGGGCTGCTTGTTTGGTCTACTTGTAATCAAATTTATCAGAGGGTTGTAGGTGGAAGACAAAATAGGTCACCAACTGCATCGCACTACTGACAGTAATATTTATTGGTCCTTTAATGTTTCTATGTCATTTTCATTTCATCTTTGCAACGCCATTACTGATGATTGGCGTGTTCTAAACTTTTCAGAATTGGATTCTCCAGCACCTCTTGCGCATTCCGATTGGGCAAGTGCACCGACTTACACTGACAATATGTTGCGTGCTACTGCACTTTCCCGCTTAGAAGGAACCAGGCGACAGAGTCATTCAGAGTGTATCTCGACCGCTTGGTTGCCAAGGACATGCGCTTCAACGGCTATATGGATCATTGTGAGATGCGGCCATTTGACGAGATAGTGTTATACTCAAGATGGTTGGCATGTGGATCATGTCTCACTACTTCTCATTTGCCCGAGCGTGTCATGCGGTATTTCGGCTACACTCAGACCATTCTCAAACACCTTGTTGTCTTTCATCCTCCTGCTTTGACACGTAGACGTATGGATGGCATGTTTGATAGTTATGAGAGTCATCTGGTATCGGAGGAGGCACGAAGCACCAAAGTTGAGAGCGACTGGAGCTACATCGTCAGGTACATTAGGTGGTTCTTCAGGGTGTCACATCCATATATGGTGAAGGCTACTCTGTGAGATCCACTGAGGCCATCTCATTAGAAGATACTATAAGAGGAGAAGGCACATTAGATCATGATGAGGATGTCTTTCCTAAATGTCACTGCATAATAGAGATTATACAAGCAGGAATTGACAAAGGTATCTTCCCTAATATATCCGATGTGAGGCAGGTCCTAGATGTCATCATGAAGGAGGCATAAGGGGCATTGATGTACCGGATACAGTGCTGGAGGATGTGGGATTGATCTCTAAGAAGCTATAGGAGCTTGAGGAGGCAGAGGAGATGTAGTCCGACATGCACAATAGTGCAGTAGTATACAGTAGTTGTATTTTGGATTTATTATGGATTGTATTTTATTTTCACCTCATACAACTTTATTGTTGTTTTTGAATTTATTTATATATGACATTTTTGGACCATCTGGATGTATATGCGTCATGTTTTGCATCTAAATTGTATGGTTTAAATCTCGTCACATAAAATAGTACAACGCTTATAAATCTTCATCTGAATACACATAAACAAAATATAACATATATTATTTTGTTCTAATAGGTTACGAAGATGAATCTCCATAAAATAAACGGGGATGCATCTCAGGGACAATAAACATATAAAATGACTTCTGAGTGTGATGCATGATATATGTTTTAAATTGGTGTGGAGATGCATCTCCGGTTCATTTAACGTTTCAAAGTGTGTCCGAAGATACATCTCCGAAATCTAAAGGCATTAAATATTTTCATGTGGTACCTAAGTAATTCTCAACCAATGAACCTCATCATTGGGTTTAATTTATTTTAGGTTGCAACATTATAAGCTTCTTTAACAAAACATTATGAGTCAATGCAATCAAATATTCATTATTATCTATTGAGTTTCAATTCCACGACTCTTTCTCATTAGCCTGCAAATTTATTTTAGACAAATTAAACAAATGAATGTTGCAAACATCCAACCCCAATGATTACGATCACAACAAATTTTATCTCATTTAAATAAATGGATATTTAAAAAGAGATTCAACTTTAGAAAAGATACTAGATGGAGCCTTATAGAAGAAAGGGAATAAATTAAAATAGTGTACATGACAAAGCTAAGCATAGCAAGTCGACCTTTTATTGGAAAATTACCACTCCTTCATCCAGAAATCCTTTTACAAATTCTATCAAATAACATAATTTGAAAGAAAGTTATTCTAAGATTACCATCAACTGACAGCCTCATCAAGCCAAGAATCATCAAGCATTCACACCCAAATATTTTAACTACATTTTACCTAATTTACAATATATAAAAAAAATCTTTATGTTTTTAATGCAAAATTAATTATTTTATTTTTACTTTTTACTTCAAAGACCTAGTCATGATCAATTCACACACGAGACCTTTCATATTCTAGAAAATTGTATTTAAAGAATTATTTTACTTCATATTCCCCTGTGTCACTAATGAGGCGCAAGGGTTTTTAATGAGGTCCCTCATGCTATCATATGAATTTAGAATATTGTTATTTTATTTGTAGGAAATCGAGGAGCAAAAGAGATCTTATCAAAATCTCCTTACGAGATGACGATGTAAGCTCAATCCTCATTCAGGAATCTTCGCTACCCTTGGAGGCAATTACACATGAGGGACCCTCGTGAAGGAATCCTTGTCCCCCCCCCCCCCCTTGAGACGATCACACCTCTTAGATCTTCAAACAAGAATCCTTGTCGCCTTTAAGGCAACATTAGCCTCCTCGAGCAAGAATCCTTAATATCCACAAGAATACCAAGGCTAACACTTGGTCGAAAGACCCACCTTGACAATTATACAAAGACTATGGGTATATATGGGTCGGTTTGGGTTGAATTTAGCTAAACCCATTATCCAACTATTACATGGTACAATGGTTTAGGTGAGGTAAAATAACCACCCACGACATCATTTTGTCAGTTTTGGTAAAACTACATATTTGTGGATTTGATTGGATTGGATAGTGGGTTACCCATTTCTTTTATTTTCCTCTTCCTTATATATATTTATAAATTATGTGTCACATTTTTTTATTAATAAATGGTTTAACCTATTATTGCTAATTTTTTAAACATCAAATGTCTAAATGCACAATAAAATTCATCATAAACATATTTGCAAAAAAAACAAAGTTACATTATGGTAATACCTAGATTTACATAAAATACTTGCAACTTACAAGAATTAGCACCAAAATAATCAAAGTGTGGCATCCTAAATAAGTTAAAATCATTACTTACAAAATAAAATATGTTCAAAAGGTTGTGATTGAAACAACCAAGATTAAAGACATCAACGTCGTCATTCATCATATTACAAAAAATAGCCGCTCAATAACCCAGATTTCATGGGTTGGATGTGGGTTTACGCATAACCCAATTATTTTGAATGGTTTTTTATTTTTGAAAATCATGCTCACCTAATAACACGAACTAACCTATTTTTTGGTTCGGTTTAGGTGGATTTTACCGGGTTCATTGGGTTTACCCCTAACAGAGACAATAATAAAAAAACACGAATTAAATAGAAATAAAGCCCACAAGGGTACCAGTCAACATTCCATACAAAATATCATAGGGTAAATATCAAAGGTCTCCATCAAATCGTCCTTAATCACATATATCTTCTCTTCTAACTTCTTCTTTGAGCTGATGGAACTGTCTAAGGATGCCCTCAATTTTCTTTTCTAAGACGACAAACTTTCGATCCTTGGTTTCTACTTCCCAAATTTTGGTCTTGAAGGCATCATTATCCTTCTGCAAGACTTTTATTATTGCATGACCTTTGGAAAGACCCCCTTGGTAGCATGTAAGCTTCGAGTTTAACCCGTTCTCAATTTAAGTGTGCTTCTAGTTCTCAACATCCTCCATCAAAAAAACCATCCACAAGTGGTTCTCCTTAAGGTTAGATCACTTAAAGGATGCATGGCTGATGATAGACTTAGTTTCATAGAAAGTCCTTGGGGGAGGGAAGAGCAGCACTAGTAAACTTGATCATAACAAAACCAAGCTTGTTCCAGATAATGGACTTAGAAGGTGAGTCTTTCCTCATCGATGATGTATGGACGCTCACCCCTTGTAATGTTGACCTGTACCTCTTTACCCTTTGGACCAGGAGAGGGATAAATTTCCATTTATGGGTTTTATGGGTGTGTGGTTCAAGATGCACCTCACCCTGAATTTATCTATTAACCCCCTTGATGTTCAAGTTGTCCATGTGAATATGGGGGTTGTCAAGTCCTGAGTGCTCGACTTACATCTTTGCCATGTCTTCTTTCCTTTCATCCAAGGAGATTTTTTTCATCTTTTCTGCAAAAAGATAAATATCAAATGTGGGTTATATGACCAACAAAAAATCCAAATAAGAATTATTATTACCTTAAACTTACTTATATATTTATCCATGTAATTATTATCCCATTATGTCCAAGGCGGTCATGGAGGAGAGTTCATGACATTAATATCGTCCAAATTTTGGACCACCTCCACCTCATAATAAGTGAAGTTGTTGAGTTTGTGTCCCATGTTCATTATTGGACTATCTATCTAGGGTATAGGAAAGCAATGGGCACCATTCTCCCTAGTATTGGGTGTGGAGGAGCCATCGCCCTATCACTCTCGTAAAATTTTCCTTCTAATTGTCTTAGTGATTGGAGTATGGTTTGAATAAAATTGTTCTAGAAACGGCTCTTATAGCCACCCAAGTCCCACAAATAGTTGCATTGATGCCATGGAAAGAGAATAACATCTGTATCATAGGATGAACCCTTAGTCACCGACATATGATCCCCAAAATCCTGGATCAAACTCCGGCCATTGGGTGTGATTTGAAGCAGGGTGATGTTAAGCATCTTCAAAACCTCTGTCTTGAATGGGAATAAAGAGATGAGATCCCCCTATGTCATAAATGATGGGGAGGTAGAATTAGAAGTACGAGATAGGAAAGTCGCTTGAGACAATCATATTTGCCCTCTCCTCCATATAGCAAGTCTCCAAGATGACTTTTTCTTCATCACTTAAAGATGAGAGGTTAACATGTTGCCAAAAATATGCTTTTTTTTCTCATTAATTTAAATGGACTTGAAATCTCCTATGTCTTTGGGCTCAGTATCGAAGGTGGCCATTATATTCTTATTTCTAGAGAAAATAGAAAATAAAAAATAGTCATTATCACTACCACCTCTTCTATTACTATTGGAGTTAATGAAATTGTCACAACTATTGAACATACCTAGTTACATTAATTTACAATCAACCATCCCATTGGGACGCTTGGTTCAACAAAGTTACCATTCTCGTCTAAATTCCTAATTATGGTCATAAAGGGAGAAAAGTACCAAACTTGTACTTGTAAAAAAAAAGAGCTTTTACTTGAGGGGTTGTATATTGTTATGATGGATAATGGTCCGCAAGGGGCGATGTGAGAGGCAAGTGATGGAATGTCTTGTTGGAACAAAATTGGTTTGTACCATACCTCTAAGGTTTTGATGATAACAAAGTATTTAAAGAACAATTAGGTATACTAACTTATATTCAAGTGTGCATGACCATAGAATAAAAAATATGAAGTAAACTTAGTTTTGATTCTAAATATGAACATCTAAAAGAGAAGCTAAGAGATCCATACTCTTAAGAAAGTCAACCTCTGAAGACTCAGACTCTGAATGATCAAAAATTGAGATCTAGACTCTGAAGACTCAAACTCTAGAGAAGGTCAACTTCTAAAGACTAGACTCTGAAGATATCAGACTTTGAGGTCAGTCAACGCAAGAATCAAGAAGACTCTGATAGGTCACTATTAGACTCTGAGGTTAGTCAACACAAGGACTGAGGAGACTCTGATAGGTCACTTTCAGACTCAGAGAGAAATTTTTCTTCTTCTGATCACATGAAGTTTAAGCGAAAATTCTTCATTGACAGTTGAGATGTAATAGATAATTCCTCATGAAGCAAAAGGATTTCAAATATATTTTTAAAGGGATTAACTATATCAAGTAACATTCCAATGAATATGATCAAGTTTCTCCAAAGACTCACTTGTGCTAGGTATTTTTTTCAATTGTCTCTCTATATAAGAAGCTAAATACTTGAAGAAAGAACAACAAACTATTGACAATAAAATAATTGTTACTCTATCAAAAAAAATTAAAAGTTTAACTTAGAATTTCTTAACACTTGTATATCTTAGAAATTCTTAAGTCTTATTGAGTTGCATTTTGTTTACACCTCTGATTGTATATCAAGTGTAAGAAACAAACAATCTTTTCTTTGTAAGTTAGATTATAGAAAGTATCTTGCTTGTATGCTTGAGAACTTGAAGTATCTTGGTTGTGTGCTAGGACATTTGAATTCTATTACTCGTGTGTTTGAGTATTTGGAAGTATCTTGCTTTTGTGCTTGAGAAATTGTAATCAATTGTGATTATAATGAAATCCCTTGGAACTACAAGGGGAGTTGGCTACTCTCAGTTTGCGGGAGGAACCAGGATAAATTTGCTCGTGTCTCTCTTTCTCTCTCCATCTAACTTTGATATTGTTTTATCTGCTGCAAGCTCTTAACTAAGTATCAGGTTCTAGACCTTATGTTTAAAATCTGATAAGAGACTTAGGGAAAAGAAAGAAAAAGCTAACACAATTCAACCCCCTCTTCTTATGTTTTTCTCACCTTCAGTTGGCATCAGAGCAAGGTATGCTCTCTAACACTTAAGAATGGCACAGAAAAGATCCTGAGATAAAAACATCATTGGGGTATCTGAAACCTCTGTCGCATCTCGAAAAATATGACCTCGCGAGTGCATTGTATGCTCGCGGATGACTAACAGAGTTGCCACCGAATTTTATTTATTCTTAAGGAAAAGGAAAATAATGATAAAACTATAAGGTAAATAAGGATAAGATGATCATTGCAATCAAATATGGGTTCTGGAGTCGGTTATTCTAGGGGAATGTATTAGCACCCATGTACTCAACAGGAACCTCCTATAGTTCTAAGGTTAAGGGTTTGCAGTTGTTTTATTTATTTTATTAAACTGTATACAAAAAAAAAAGATATTTACAAAAAAGGTTTCAATCCTTCCATGCTTAACATCCCTACCACACCCAACTAAGCTAACCGAACCATTCAAAATGAAAAGCTCCTCAAAAATTTAAGAAGGAACCCGGGAAAAAAATTTGGAATTTAAATCTATATTTCGTATTTGGAATTTAAATTTACTTTCAAGTTTTAGGGTTCTGGCATTTTCTAAACAAATACTCTCTGCTCAGAGCAAATAAATTACTCTGAAGCAAAGAGACATGAACGATGATGTGTTAGGCTACTGAATCCATGGTTGGTTTGAGCTAAAAACACTAGTTTATGAATTTGCAGAAATTGAACTGAAGAAAAAGATGAAGTTGAGATTCACGCGTTTTGGAACCAAAATTTAAATTATGTCCAATAGCGTGTTGACACGCGCTTTTTTCAAATTGTTTTTGTCTGTTGTGATTACGTGCAGTGATCTTTTAGTGAGCGTGTTTTTGACTTTAAATCTTGACACTCAAATCTTTGACTCTGACTCAGTCATTAGATCATGTGGCCTTTAGTGCTCTATTTCACGCACGTCGAATTTATCTGGTGGATGTTGTTTTTTGTTTTATTTTATTTTCTTTTAGATTATTTTTAAATTCTCTCTTATTTCAAAAAATCATTAAAAATAGCTTCATTCATATTTTTCACTCCAACTTTGTTTCATAACTTTCTAAAAATATTTTCTATTTTATGAGCATTTTTCCATATTTTCATCTCTTGATTTGATATTTTTCATCATTTTTCACATTTTTAATGCATTTTAATTTATTTAAAAACATTTTTATGCATTTTTAAAATCTCCAAAAATTATCATGTGGTCCTTGATTTATTTCTTACTTGTATTAATTTTCTTGATCGTTTAATATTTGTTTAGAGGTTTCATCTTGATTTTCTCTTTTATTTTCGTTTTAAAAATCATTTTAAATTCTTTTTCATGCATTTTTAATTGTATATTATTGCATTTTGGCTTGTTTGCTGGTTCTTGCCTTGGATCATAACTTATTAATCAAAGTTCTCCTCAATTTCAATGGACTTTGGGTGTTGATGAGGTTGGATGAATCTTCATCAATTCAAATATACCATTAAATGAATCATTTGATTTGAGTGCTTTGAGTTGATGATAGTTTTAGTGCCTTAATCCACCAAGAAAGGTGATTGAAATTGATGATGAATTGGTCTTGAGACTTGATTCAATTTGGTCCTCTCTTTATCTTTCCTTCTATTTTTTTTCCTTTTTCTTTTCTCTTGATCAATTAGATGATTTGTTGTCCATCTTATTCATGATGTTTGGATTGATGCTTGATGAACTTTCATCATTTTAAATATATTATTCAATTGATCAATGATCATTGGAAGTACTTTGGATTGATGTATAAGTTTGTCCTAAGTTGACATGAAGGATGATTGATGTAATTGACCAATCTCCTTGCCTTAGTACTTGATCCCTCATTGGTTTTTACTTGTACTACATGTTTTAGGAGTATGATTTCTATCATATCTCTAAGATGTATGATAGATAAATTGTTATTGACCAACCTCCCATAGTATGATCTTTCTTATATATTGTGCTATGATTGCTTAACATAGCACTAAATTTATCCTGAATCGGATTATTAACTCTAACATAAATACTAACAACATTATAGTGCTAACTTTTACTTTATGTCATTTACTTTTATGCACCTTTACTTATATGTCATTTAATTTCTTCCTCTTTATATTATGTCTTTACTTTCATCATTTACATTTCATATTATTTATGTTTAAGCTCTTTTTCTTTCCTTTGTCCACTTGGACTTTTCTTTTAAAGACATTGATAAAGGAAAATCCCTTTTAAAACTTAATTGCTTCCTTAGACTATTGGTTATTATCCCAAGCTTGGATGTTGAACTTATGGACTTAGATTTAGGTTCTTGATCCTTTGTTTTGGAGTTGTGATTTGAAGCCTTGAAATTCATCTGGTATTTTTGACCTTGGGTTGACTTTTTGAAGACTAGGTTTGTGTTTTGCTTATTTGGATTGCTTGTGGCTTAATCCAAAGGATGGAAGGCTTAGTTTAACTTATGTCAATTGGCTTGTTGCACTTCTTGTTAGAATACTTGCACACACTTTCACTTTATTGCTTTCATTAGGGTAGTCTCTTCATCTCCCCCCTTCTTAAATTTTCAAAATCTTCTCCCTTTTTTAAAACCTTCTTGTTTTCAAACTTGAACCACTTTCTCAATAAACCTTAACAAAGTTAAGGGATTTTCAAACTCTTTTTTCTTAACTAAGTGTTAATTCATTTTAATCATATCAAAACCATTTCAAAGGACTTAAAAAATACACAACTCATTCAAACTATTTTGTGCACTTTTCTCTTTTAAAGTTTTTTCTCAAAGATTAGACATGAGTCATTTTCATAGTTGGGATGTAACTATCCTACCCTCATAGTAATGTTTGATGTTGATTCTTTTCCACTTGAGAGAGTTAGTGTCATACTTGTTGATTTCTATCCATGTTAGACTCTTTCTCAATAGTGATGCAAATGTCCATTTTCATATACTTGTGGGTGATTAGTTGAGTTTTCTCCTTAAAATGATAATTTGTCTTTTCCATTTAAAATCAATCACAACAAACTCTTTTGTTATTTTTACCACAAACTACGAGGTTTTGATCCTCCATTGCACTTTGTGGGTACGCATGCATGAGGCTCAAGAAGTCTTGTCAAACACCAAAAACCCTAAAATAAAATATTTATCATCTCCTCAATCTTTTGCAAACAACACCTTTTTAAGATAAACATAGATTTTAAAGAGGTTCTTATAGAGTACTATATATGTTTTGGGTGTTAACACCTTCCCATTGCATAACCAACCCCTTACCCTTTTTGTTTATTTGTTTTGTTTTAAAACTTCTATGGATTTTTTTCGCTCTTTCCCCATTCCTTTGGAAAAAATAAAGTGCGATGGTGAATCTTGCTTTATAAGTTAAGTTAATCAATAGATTAATCTCAAAATTTTCTCCGCTACAGACATGCTTCAACCTTTCGAAATTTTCATGCCTTCCCCAAACCATCTGATGATTCAGACTCCCATAACATTTCGCATATTCTATAATCTTTTCAAACTCTATCTGTTATAAATGAACTGATAAGACACCTAGTTAAGGATTTCTTTTCAGTAAATCAATATGAAAACAATCAACTGGTGTATATATCAGAATCTGAACAACCTACCCCTTTAAACACCCTGATTGATCTTGATCAAGATATGGAAACTATTCTAGAAGATCATGAAACAACCATACCTTCCCCACCATTAATATCAAGTTCTAATTATAATGAATAGATATTCAACCCATGGAAATCACACCTCTTTAAGCCATACCCTTATAAACAACCACATATGGACCTACCCAATCAAAAGTCATAAACCAACTTATTCAACTTCAACTTCAATCTGAAATTGAATCTAAACAAGTCATTCAAGAACCACTCAACTTTCAATCTGATCATGTAGACCAGCTTAAATAAGCTCTTTCACACCAAACAATACCAGAATCCTGCCCTGAAAAAGAAACATCTAACCCACAAATACCAAAAGACCATCCTCAACCATAATCCCATGCACTACAAATACCATATCCTTCACCATCTGAACATCTTTCCACCCCTTCAAAAGAACAAGATACCGTGTCAGAAACTGGCATAGTAATACTTTCATTCTATGAAGATCTATCCCAACCTGAACCAAATGTTATCCATCTACCATCTTAACCAACCTACAATCTAAGCCCCCCACCTCTCATAACAACCCAAATGTATGAGTTTGAAATTGCTATCTATGATAGCACTACTACAGAAATGATTTTTGGCAGCGCATGAAAAGACAACGCTTTTTGAAAAAGCACTGCTAAAGAGTCACACAAAAAAAGGAAAAAAAATAGTAGACTTTAGACAGCGCTTTTAGAAAAGCGCTGCTAAAGGTGGCACCTACGAAAGCTCTTTATAGAAAGCGCTTCTAAAAGTAGGCCCTACGAAAACACTTTTAGAAAGCGCTGCTATAGGGGTCACCTACGAGAGCGCTTTCAGAAAGCGCTGCTATAGGGGCATTCTAAGAAAGCGCTTTTAGAAAAGCGTTGCTATAGGTGGTACAAAAGACAACGCTTTTATAAAAGCGCTGCTATAGGTCCTACCTTATCAGACCTTAGAGAGCGCTTTTATAAAGCGCTGCTAAAGGTCATGCGAAAGCGCCGCTGTAGGTTTAAGTGGCATAAACTTTAAAAAAATCCAGAAAAACTTATAAACAGAAACAATCGTGATTCTCCCACTCGCAACCCAGAAAAACCCTTAAAAACTCAGAAACAGAAATCTTCTATTTCCGCCTCCGTCGCCATCCGTTTCCGTCTGTTTTTGGCATTCTTCCATTTCTGTTTTCGTCACCGTCCGTTTTCATCCATCGCCACTTCCATTACCGCCTCCGTCCGTCTGTTTTTGGCAATATTCTTCCATTTTGTTCGTCGGTTTTTGGCATTGTTCCATCTTCGTCCTCCACCCATTCTGTACAAAATCTACAGGTCTGTTTTTATATTGTATTTTGCTGCAATGGTATATGTAATGGATTTGTTTTCTTACTGAGTTTGCTTTTATAATTTTCAGCAATGATGAGTAAAATATATATAAGTGTTGCATTATGTTGTTGTTTGTTCTTGGTGGCATTATGTTGTTGTTTGTTCTTGGTGGCATTATGTTGTTGTTAGTTCTTTGATACAAGATTAACATTTTGTTTAGGTTTGTTATTGTTTCCACTATTTTGATACAACTTTGATATTGTCCAATGCCATACCTTGTAGAAATTTGTTAAAGAGTTAACGAAGTTAGAAATTCTATTAAAGTTTTTTGATGTTATTGATGTTATTGTTGTTGATGAAATTAAATGAATTATTCATGTCTGTTAATTTTAATCATTTCCAAGAGTTATTTAATGTTGATGATGTTATTAATTTTGTCTGTTATAGGGGTTACCTGTGTAGAGCAAGATTGTGATCATTTTCAAGAATCCTACGATGTAGTTTTAGAAGTTGGTGATTTCTCTACAGGCCAGTGCTACAGGTATTCGATGTTTTTGTTTAGGTTTCTTAGTTTAGTTTAGTCTACTTAATTAGTATCGATAAAAAATAGATGTCTTCTAATAGATTATCAAAAGAGCACGAGAATGGGATATCAAAATTCGTTAAGTTTGCTGTTGAACACGCCAAAGACCCCAGTAGGATCACATGTCCTTGCTTAGGTTGTTGTTATGGGCGTCGGATTGACGCAGTTCAGTTGGAATCTCATTTAATGAGACATGAAATTGATCGAAGTTATACATGTTGGACATTACATGGTGAGATAAGTAACGAGAATGTCGAACCAGGGGATAATACGACCTATGCTTTCAAAGGACAATGGCAAGGATACATATGATTGTGATCGAGTCGAAGAGATTGCAGAAGCACTTGAAGAAGATCTTCAGGATTGTCCCAAGATGTTTGAGAGGTTAGTAAGTGATTCATAGAAACCGTTGTATAAAGGTTGCACTACTTTCACAAGATTGTCTGCGGTATTAAAGTTGTACAACTTAAAGGCGGGTAATGGATGGTCGGATAAAAGTTTCACAGAGTTGTTAGCTCTACTACAAGAGATGCTTCCAGAGGATAATGTTCTTCCCAATCGAACCTATGAAGCTAAAAAAATGTTATGCTCTATCGGCATGAGCTATGATAAGATACATGCTTGTCCAAATGATTGCATTTTGTTTCGAAATGAATATGCATCATTAAACGAGTGTCCTAAATGCGGTGTATCTCGGTATAAGAAAAAGTTGTCACCAACAAAAGTCTTATGGTATTTTCCTATAATTCCGAGATTTAGACGCATGTTTTGTAGTGAAACAGATGCAAAACACTTGACTTGGCATGCAGATGATAGAATTATAGATGGGAAGTATCGACATCCGGCAGATTCACCACAGTGGATGAAAATTGATAATGAGTATCCTGATTTTGGAGAAGAAGCTAGAAACCTTCGCTTGGAATTATCGACTGATGGAATGAATCTGCATGGTCTACAAAGTACCTCACATTCCACATGGCCTGTAATTATTATGATTTATAACCTACCTCAATGGCAATGTATGAAGCGTAAGTACATGATGTTATCTATGTTAATTTCTGGCCCTAAACAACTAGGGAATGACATAGACGTATACTTGACACCTTTAATCGAAGACTTAAAGAGTCTGTGGGAGAACGGTGTGGAGGTTTATGATGGATATAGGAAAGAAAGTTTCAATTTGAGGGTGATGTTGTTTGGTACAATTAATGAGTTTCCAACATACAGAAATCTATCGAGGTATAGCATTAAAGGTCAATGTGCGTGTCCTATCTACGAAGAAAACACATATTGGACGCGATTGGAATTTGGTCAGAAGAATATCTTTCTTGGTCATCATAGATTCTTAAATTCTAATCATCACTACCGTGGGTGGAGAAAAGCATTCAATGGAAATTCAGAACAACGTAGAGCTCCACCTACATTGATCGGCGAACAAATTTTTGAAAAGGTGAAAGATGTGAGTACTAAGTTTGGCAAGCCTTTTGCTCATACGATTGTCACGCGTGGGTGGAAGAAGAGGTCAATTTTGTTTGAGTTGTCGTATTGTAATTCGTTGTATGTAAGACATTTTCTTGATGTTATGCATATTGAAAAAAATGTATTTGAAAGTGTTATTGATACGTTACCCAATATACAAGGAAAGTCTAAGGATGGCCTTAAAGAAATAAAGGACTTGGTAGCAATGGGAATAAGAAATGAATTAGGACCCTTGAAGAAAGGAAATCAAACATATCTACCACCTGCTGCTTATACTTTATCTAGAAAGGAGAAAAAGATATTGTGCAAGTTTCTGAGTGAAGTTAAAGCTCCAGAAGGATACTCTTCAGATATTAGAAGACTTGTTTCTATGAAAGACCTCAAGTTAAAGAGTTTAAAGACACATGATTTCCATATTATAATGGAACACTTTCTACCAATAGGTATACGTTCTATTTTGCCAGAAAAAGTGAGAAGCGCAATAACTAAATTGTGTTTTTTCTTTAGGTCAATTTGTAGTAAGGTGATCGATCCTGCGATCTTACCAACATTGCAAAAAGAAATAGTTACTACTTTGTGTGAGCTTGAAATGTATTTTCCTCCATCATTTTTTGACATAATGGTACATCTAGTTGTTCATCTTGTGAAAGAGACACAACTGTGTGGACTAGCTTATATGAGATGGATGTACCCTGTTGAACGTTATATGAAAATATTGAAAGGGTATGTGAAAAACCGAAGTCGACCAAAGGGTTGTATTGTTGAACGATACATTGTTGAAGAAGCGATTGAGTTTTGTATTGAATATTTGTCCAATGTTCAATCCATTGGCCTCCTAAAATCTCATGTTGTTGAAAAAATAGTAGGAAAACAGTTAATTGGAAATAAAGTTATGACAGTTTCAAGGGATGAACGGGAGCAAGTGCATTTGTATGTTCTGCACAATGACATTGAGGTTGAGCCGTATGTTGAAATGCACAAGGACGTTCTCCGAGGTTTATATCTGAATAGAAATGAAAATTGGATAGTACGTGAGCACAATCGAAGTTTTATAACATGGTTCAAGGATCATATTTTTTTCAAAGTTTTATTCTGATCCCGCTTCAATAACAGAAAGGTTGAGATGTTTAGCATATGGTCCAAGTTTAGGCGATATTAAAAGAGGAATAACGATTATGAAAAAAATCATCTGTGTGAGAGAGATAAAGGTGTAAAGTATGATGTGCATTGGAATGAAAGAGATCAATTAATTGAGCCTAATGATTATGGTCAAAGTGTTGAATTACAATGTATATATAAGGCCAAAGTGTTGAATTAAAATGTATATATAAGGTCAAAGTGTTGAATTACAATGTATATATAAGGCCAAAGTGTTGAATTAAATGCCTGAATTATAAGCAGGGAATGTAATTGTTATAAGCAGGTTGGTCGAAAAAAATATAAATAAAGTGATTATTTAAAAAACAAAAAAATTTAAAATCGTGAAGAATAGACAACACTTTTAATTAAAAGCGCTGCTAAAAGGGGGGCATAGAGAGCGCTCAAAAAAGCGCTGCTATAGGAGGGGAAAGGGGGGAGAACAGGCAGGGCTTTTGGAAAGCGCTGCTAAAGGGGGGTAATTGGCAGCGCTTCTGAAAAGCGTTGCTAAAGGGGGGAAAAGCGCTGCTAAAAGGGGACTATAGCAGCGCTTTTTCCATAAAAAAAGCGATGCCTTTACCTTTAGCAGCGCCACTTTAGGCAGCGCTTTTAAGCGCTGCTAAAGGCAAAAAAAAAAGCATTGCTAAAGATCTTATTTGGCATAGTGTAGGATGATCTAGTTGCTCAGAGACTCATAACATCTGACTCAGTGGTTTATGTTGCTAAGTGGGATACTCTTAGAACTTTTGTGGATACAGTTTTGCAGAATTTGAAGAATTTCTCTTATGATATGTAGCTACTTCCAATCAGAGGCAAGAGCAACTAGAGAATAAATTGGCTTTTCTTATTACAAATCAAAAGGTTATGGGAGCTCAACTTTAGTCAGTTATAACTAATCAATAAGACATGGAAGCTTAGTTGAAGACAGTGGTTTCTAGGCATAATAACATGGGTTCAAACATCAAAACCATCCTAGAGCTTTTGAAGAAGTTTTAGGCTTTAGGACTTAGAACCCTTCTATTATTATGTTGCTTTTGAATTTTTTTATTTTTTTTTTTGGCAATCTGTCATTTATTGGTTTCATAATAATTTTCTTCAGTATCTTTCTTATTTTCTTTATTTTTTTGTTGATGACAAAAGGGGGAGTAAGATAAATAAGTATTTAAGCACCTGAATCTTTCCTTTATTAATTGTGCTTTAAAGATCACATTTAATTAACTTGTATAGAACTTAGGGGGGCTTACAAACCTCACCTTCTGGACTATTAGACTCAGGGGGAGGTTACAAACCTTAGACCCTAAAGTAAACTTGTTAATCAAATTAACAACCATTATTCTTAAATACTTTTGTTTGTCATCATCAAAAAGGGTGATATTGTTGGAACAAAATTGGTTTGTACCATACCTCTAAGATTTTGATGATAATAATGTATTTAAAGAATTATTGGGTATACCTCTAAAAATTCCAAAGTACACGTAGTTTTGGTTCTGAAGATGAACATCTAAATGATAAGCTAAGAGGTCCACACTATGAAATAAGTCAACCTCTGAAGACTCAGAACCTGAGATCCATACTCTAAAGACTCATACTCTAGAGAAGGCCAACTTCTAAAGACCAAAATCTGAAGCTATCAGACTCTAAGGTATCTTAACACAAGAATCAAAAAGACTCTGATATGTCACTATCAGTCTTTGAGGCCAGTCAATGCAAGTATCAAAGAGACACTGATAGGTCACTTTCAGACTCAGAGATAAATTTGTCTTCTTTTGATCACATGAGGATTTAAACAAAAATTCTTCATGGAAATCTAGGATGTAACAGATAGTTCCTCGTGAAGAAAAAGGATTTAAAATATATTTTCACAAGGATTAACCATATCAAGTAACATTTCAATGACTATGATCAAGCTTCTCCAAAGACTCATATGTGCTATCTACTCTCTTCAATGGCTCTTTTCTATGTTTATATATATAAGGAACTTAAGACTTGAAGAAAGAACAAAAAACCATTAATAATAAAAGAGATGTTACTCTTCAAACAAGAAGAACAAGTTTAACTTACAATTTCTTAACACTTGCATATCTTAGAAATTATTAAGTTTTTAAAGTCTTATTGAGTTCTGTTTTGTTTACAGCTTTGATTGTATATCAAGTGTAAGAAATAAACAATCTTTTCTTTGCAAGTTAGATTGTAAGAAGTCTCTTGCTTTTGTGCTTGAACAACTGAAATCTCTTGCTTGTGTGCTTGAGCATATGAAGTCTCTTACTTGTGGATTTGAGTATTTTGAAGTCTCTTGGTTATGTGCTAGAGCAATTATGATCAATTATGATTATAGTGAAATCCTTGGGAAGTACAAGGGGTCTGGACTACTCTCGGCTTGTGGGAGGAACCAGGATAAATATGCTTATGTCTCTCTCTCTCTCTCTCTCTCTCTCTCTCTCTCTCTCTCTCTCTCTCTCTCTCTCTCTCTCTCTCTCTATTTATATATATATATATATATATATATATATATATATATATATATATAACATTTAACTAGGTATCAGATTCTAGACCTTGTGTTCAGAATCTGATAAGAGACTTAGAGAAAGGAAAGAAAAATCTAACACAATTCAACCCGCATATTCTTGTATTTTTCTCACCTTCATGCCTCGCCCACAACTCTTTCCCAATCGCCTGTATTTTAAATCACTCTCCCATTTACTAGACGTGGCACCCTTTTCTCAAACATGTATCCCACTTCTTGAATAACTCACCTGCAGCGGGAGAACATGGGAAATGACGTGTCCCTAGTCTACAATGGTGTGGAAGAAGTACAGGGGAAAATAATCATGCTCTTCTGAATAATATGGAACTAAATGTCCTCTCCTACATTATCTGATAAGTGGTTACTATTTCATAGGCGTATAGTATTAAGCCCTAAATCTCTTATAAATACCTCAAGCCAGAAGTAGAGAAGGACAATGACATTTTTACATAGATACCACATTTATATAACTTCTCACTCCCTACGTGAACTAGCTCTAAACCATATTTCAAACTCTAAAAGACTTTGACAACCCTTATTCATTAACGTTTGTCACATTTTATACTCTTTAGGCGTGTTCAAAATTGAATCATCCCAATAGAAAACCTCTAACCGAACCAAAGTGAAACCCGTAAAAAATCGTATTTGATTTGAATGTGTTTGGGTCTTTTTTTAACAGAACCATGTGGTTGAGTTTTGTTTGTGGTTTGTATTTTAAAACCGAATTAAAAGAAATTATTTTACAAATCAAACTTTATTTAACCCACATCAATCCAAACTCAAACTTATTATGCCTTAACCTTACAATTACGAGCGATTTTCTCTTCCTCGCACTTAAGGTTTCAGTTTTAGCCTTCTCAAACCTCTCCTACCAGTATGATGCCTTTTTTCATCTTCTTTGCCAGGTACATCTCGTCTCTTCTTTTCTAATTTTTCCTCACTTATGTTCTTTCTTTTTTATCTTCTCAATTTTATACTAATGTTCTCTCTTCCAGTTTCATTTATATCGCACAAATTCTTCTCTAATCTCTCTTCTTTCCTGTTCTTTCTTTTTCATCTTCTATATTCTCTCTTCTCCACTATTTTTATCTATTTCATTATAATCTTTTTGAAATTGTTTTATGATACTTTATTTTTATTTCACTTTTATATAATCTAATTTTTATATATTAAATGAGAAGTTATTTTCCAAATATAATGTGTTTTGTAGTTATTTCGTAATATATGAATGACTAAACACAAAATTATATTGTCTTCTATAAGTGTATGCAAGACTCAATAAAAATATTATAAAAAACCAAATCAACCGGATAAATCTAAACTGCATTGAGCTGATTTGGTTCGGTTTTATTTTGAAAACACAATTGAATCACACATTTTTCTTTCTTACGATTCAGATGACTATTAACGTCAAAACCGCTCAAACTGCACCACAAACACGTCTAATACTTTAATAAGTATAATTTATCTATTATAATATGTTAAATCTAATGCACTAAATAATATTTTGGCACATCATCAATTAATGTTATGTTTGTTTCCACGTCAAAAACTGCTCTAGACGTGCGTCTATCAAAAGCTAGGATTTTTAGCTTTGTATTTTCACAGCAGAAATGGTTTTGAAACGTATGTCCACCATCCTGAACATGAAACCAAACATACTATAAATCTTTTAATTAGTCCACGTCATCTTAATTATATATTTGCACAAATTGTCTAATCAACACACAATAATTAGAGTTTAAAAAATGTTACATTATAGTTTCCCTTTAAAAACCACGATTTGGTCCCCCTATTTTGTATTTTTTTAGGTTTTGGTCCCCCCATTTTAAAAATCACGATTTTGGTCCCTTTTTTAAGTTTTGAGTTTGATTTTAGCCCCCTCTCCAATTTTAATTTTTTTTTAATGATGTGGCACTATCTAAGATGATGTGTCTAATGTCAGGTCATTTTTAAAAAATTAATTTAAGACTTTTTTTATTGACTAGGATAATTAACTTATTAATATTATTTTAATTAATTAATTAATTAATTAATGATTAATATTTTATTATTAATTTTTATAATTAATTAATTAATCAAATATTTAAATGATACTCTTTGGGCCTTTAGTTATTGGCCCAACTTTCAGCTGAGCGAAGGTGATTGAGAAGCGGAAGGTTTCGTCAATCTAGTAGCGGGAATCAGTGAAGTGTGCAAGAGAGTTCCGGGTTCGATTTGTGTGTGCTTGAGATCAGCCAGGCCGAGGGTTTGAAGAACGGAAGGTTATTCAACAAAGGGGCTGGAATCAGAGGTCTACTCACAACAATCAAAGAACTTGATTTGACCCGAATCAAGGAACAAGGAGAGAAAGCATCATCAACATCAAGAGAGCTTGTTTGTATATTTTGCTTATCTATCCTTGTATAAACATTTCAACTCTACAGGTGATATCTATTATATTGAGCTCAATTCTATTATTAGAATTGAGGGCACACGTACCCCGAAGCGAGGACGGCGGGGGAACTGCCTCAACAAATCTTTGTCTCCTTTATTTTTCTGCACTTTCATTTTTGCTTTAAAATTGAGTAATTTTAGTATAAGCAATTCTATCGAAATTAGTATTGGATTGAGTAAGTGCTTATCACTGTTTTGAATTCTAGTACAATAGTATATTGTACAAGGAATCTAGAGTTACTTACTCAAGTCAAAACTCACTTGGAGTGCCTCGCACACCAAGTGTTTGATAAATTGTCTACACCAAAATTCACTTGTATTGTTTACATATTTTGGTTGGTATTGTGTAGCATTGTAACTAGTCTTACTAATTAGTGGTATAATCAATTGATAGTGTGACTAGTGTGTTGAATCTATTTGCTCATTATCATTTCCATAAGGCTAGACGCATATCCGGTCTTCTAATAACAGTTCGTTATAGACGGTATTTTTCCACGGCCACTTCCACAAATCAAATTTTTGTAACACCAATTTTTAATTGGTAGCACCGACTGATTTTTTTTAATTGGGATCTATTCAATTCCCCCTTCTAGATCCGTGCCATCGTCTAACAAGTGGTATCAGGAGCACCGGTTCACTCTGTGCTTCAAATATAACTTTGATAGAAAATGGCAAACGAACCTAAAGGGGCTTATAATAGAGCTCCTGTTTTTAATGGAGAAAATTACAGTTATTGGAAGGACTGTATGTGGATCAACATAAATTCCATAGATAGAAAAGTGTGGAATGTTATTATCAAGGGTCCAATGGAAATAACCATTACCAATGAAAATAATGAGATTGTGCCTAAGCCCGAAGCACAATGGACTGATGATGATGAAAAGAAATATAACTATGATTGGAAAGCCAAGAATATTTTGATCCCCTCATTAGGAGTTGATGAATATTATCGGGTTTCTCATTGTCTTACGGCAAAATCTATGTGGGACTCATTACAAGTCGCCCATGAGGGGACTAATGATGTTAAGTTATCTAGAATCAACACACTAACACAAGAGTTTGATCTCTTTTACATGGAGCAAGGGAAACCATTGTGGACATGCAAAAGAGATTCACTCATCTCATCAATAGATTGCACTCACTAGGTAGGCCAGTGGCCAATGATGTTGCTACTAACAAAATTTTGAGATATCTTAACAGGGAATAGCAGCCAAAGGTAACCGTCATTAAGGAAGCTAACAACCTCACAATTTTGGATTTAACAACATTGTTTGGAAAGCTGCAAGAGCACGAACAAGTGCTCCTAAGCCTAGACCAACATGAAAAGAAAGAAAAGAAGGACAAAACAAAGATAGTTGAAAAGAAATTTGTTGCTCTTAAGACTTCCTCCTCAAAGTCTAAATCTAAGGAGCATAGTGATTATTCATTAAGTAACGATGAAGAAGATGACAAGAGTGAGGACATGGGGCTGTTCGTAAAGCGCTACAATCGCTATGTGAGAAAGAACGGCATCTAACACTCCGAGAAGAACCTTGTCAACTTTCGAAAGCAATCCAGGTACTCTAGAAATGATGACACAAAAGGGAATAAAACTAGAGGATCGTGCTACACGTGTGGAAAGACCGGTCATTATAAACCGAATTGTCCTTTGAACAAAAAGGGCAAAGAAAAGGAATCAAATAAATCACATAATAAGCCATCAAAGCCGAGAAGAGCATATATAGCTTGGGAAAGCGATAGTGACTCCTCCGAAGATGAAAGCTCAAGTGATGAAGAAGAATCCGTGAACTTGTGTCTTTCCTCTCACCAAAAGAAAAAGAAAAAACAGGTATGTCACTCCAAATATGAAAACTCCTCTAGTATGTCGCATTTCGAATTACAAGCCACATTTAATACTTTGCATTGTGAAGCTAAAGAAGCCTTTAAAAGGCTTGCCTCTAATAAATAAGTTTTTGTTCACTTAGAACAAAAGATTCATGAGTCCGAAAGAAAACTCGAGGCACTTAAGGCTTCCATAGTGGAAAGTACTAAAGCAGGTTGTGAGGACCTTAGAAGTAGAATAATTAACTTTGGGTGTGACACTTGTTACATTTGGCAAAATGAAGTTAGAACCCTAAATGCCAACTTAACAAGGCTCTCGAGCCCAAAATTACTTTTGCTATCGATAAATCTGATTTTAAAAAAAGTATGGTGAATCCATATCAAAAATACAAGTATGTTATAAGGGATCAAGATAGCAAAGGTAATTCAAAATTTAATTGTTCTTATCTATAGTGTTGCAAGAAAGGCCATTCCATTGCTAAGTGCCGTTTTAGGAGATTTCTAGTTCCTAAAGGCGTTTATTAATGGTTGCTCAAATGCGACCATTTTGTTACTCACAATTCAGGAACCAATAAGCCATTGGGTACCTTCTCTTGTTAATTGTCTTTTCATAGGTATAATGTGTCGAGACCACCGAGAGAATATGGGTTCTTGACAGTGGATGCTCAAGACACGTGTCAGGAGACATATCCCTCTTCATCGCTTTGTGGCAAAGAAGAAAGGATATGTAACCTATGGTGACAATAATCGCGGTGCAATACTTGGTAAAGGTAGTGTAGGTAATCCTTCTTCCACTATTATTTCCGATGTGTTTCTTATCTAGGGTTTTAAACATAATCTACTCAACATTAGCCAATTATGCGACAAAGGATACAATGTATCATTTTCAAAAGATTGTTGCAAAATTATGCATAATGATGACAAGAAGAGTATGTTTAATGGCCTAAGAGTGAACAATGTCTATATGCTAGACTTGAATGAAATATCGTTAACAAGTAAAAAATGTCTCATGACAATGAGTGAAGACTCATGGTTATGGCATAGGCATTTAGCACATGTTAACTTTGACTTGCTAAATAAAGTAGTCTCAAAAGATCTAGTCTTAGGTCTCCCTAAAGTTAAGTTTACCAAGGATCACCTTTGTGATGCTTGCCAAATGGGAAAGCAAACGAGGATCTCTTTTAAATCCAAAAATATCGTTTCAACTACAAGACCTCTCGAGCTTCTCCATATGGAATTATTTGGGCCATCTAAAATTAAAAACCTAGGTGGAAACTATTACGGTTTTGTAATAGTGGATGACTTCTCTAGATTTTGTTGGACTATCTTTTTGGCTAGCAAGAGCGATACGTTCGCCGCCTTTGAGAGATTTGACAAGCTTTCCCAAAATAAATTAAGCACAAACATTGTCTCAATTAGAAGTGACCATGGAAGTGAGTTTGAAAACCATTTATTTGAAGAATATTGCGGTAATCATGGAATTGATCACAACTTCTCTGCTCCACGCACTCCTCAACAAAATGGGGTTGTGGAGCGCAAAAATCGTATTTTAGAAGAATTGGGAAGAACAATGATCAATGAAAGTGGATTACCGAAATATTTTTGGGCCAACGCTATAAATATGGCTTGTTATGTTTTGAATAGGGTGCTTATCCGCCCCATTCTAAACAAAACACCGTATGAGCTATTAAAAGGGCGCAAGCCAAATGTATCTCACCTGCATGTTTTTGGTTGCAAATGTTTCGTTTTGAATAATGGAAAGGAAAACTTGGGTAAATTTGACTCTAAGGCTGACAACGGTATCTTCTGTGGATACTCTCAGTCAAGTAAAGCTTATAGAATTTACAATAAGAGATTACTTACTGTCGAAGAATCGGTACACGTAACATTTGATGAATCTTATCCAAGAAATGTCGGAAAAGGTAGTGTTGTTCATGGTGCAGGTACATCTACGGAAGACATACTCAAAGGTGCCGAGCCGGGAATTGATCAGCCCCGACCAAGCCAAAGTTGAGGAGGAGAAAGACGTCCGCCATGATGAAACCGAAGAAGTTCATCCGTTTTCAAAAGATGATCTCCCTCCAGCTTGGAAGTCTTCAAATATCATCCAATTGACAACATTCTCGAAGATATATCAAAGGGTGTTACAACTCGTTCTCAGATAAGTAATTTTTGTTATCACTTCGCTTTTGTTTCACAAATGGAACCTAAAAACCCTAAAGACGCCTTACTCGATGAGCACTGGTTTTTGTCAATGCAAGAGGAACTTAATCAGTTCAAGAGAAATGAGGTTTGGGACCTTGTCCCTCCTCCGCGAGGCCATTGAGTAATTGACATCCGATGGGTGTTTAGGAACAAGTTGGACGAAAACGGGGTAATAACCCGAAACAAGGCGTGTTTAGTCACGCAAGGCTATAACCAAGAGGAAGGAATCGATTATGAGGAGACTTATGCGCCGGTTTCCCAACTCGAGGCTATACGCCTTTTGCGTGCCTTCGCTTGTGCGAAAAACTTTAAGTTATTTCAAATGGATGTTAAGAGTGCATTCCTTAACGGTTACATTAACGAAGAAGTTTATGTTGCATAACCTCCGGGTTTTGAGTCTCATGAATATCTCGATCATGTTTACAAACTAAAAAGAGCCTTGTATGGACTCAAGCAAGCTCCTAGGGCTTGGTATGAGCGCCTAAGAAAGTTCCTACTTGATCAAGGGTATTCGATAGGCAAAGTGGACACAACTCTCTTTATTAAGCGTCAAGGAAAGCACTTGATATTGGTAGAGATTTATGTTGATGGTATTATATTTGGGTTAACTAACATGAATCTCGTGAGAGAGTTTTCTAACCTTATGCAGGGAGAATTCGAGATGAATATGATGTGGGAGCTCACGTACTTTCTCGGATTGCAAATTAAACAGCTTGAGGATGGAACGTTCGTGAGTCAAACTAAGTATTGTTTGGAACTTCTCAAGAGATTTGACATGGAAAACTCCAAAGCCATAGACACACCTATGCCTACATGCGCAAACTTGAATAAAGATGAAGGGGTAAGGACGTAGAGGTAAAGAGATATCGAGGTATGATTGGCTCACTTCTTTATCTTACCACCTCTAGACCCGATATTATGTTTAGCGTATACATGTGTGCTCGATATCAATCAACACCTAAGGAATCCCATTTGAAAGTTGTTAAGCGCATACTTCGCTACCTATCAGGTACTCCGAAGTATGGGCTATGGTATTCCAAAGAAAATGATTGTTCGTTGGTAGGATTCTCCGATTCCGATTTTGCCGGGTGCAAATCGGATAGGAAAAGTACTAGTGGTACTTGTCACCTATTTTCAAATTCTTTGGTCAGTTGGCATAGCAAGAAACAAGTTTATGTTGCCTTGTCAACCGCTGAAGCAGAATATGTTGCCGCGGCAGTTGTTGCACTCAAGTCTTGTGGCTTAAGCAACAATTGTTGGATTTTAACCTCAAACTTGAACGTATTCCTATTTTCTGTGACAACACAAGTGCCATTAATCTAACCAAAAATCCGGTATTGCACTCACGCACCAAACATATCGAAATTCAACACCATTTTCTTAGGGATCATGTAGAGAAAGAGGATGTTATTTTTGAACATGTTGATACTAAAAATCAACTAGCGAACATTTTCACAAAGCCGCTAGCCACTGAACCTTTCTTTCATATCCGACGAGAACTTGGCATTCTCGATATTTCGAATCGAGTGTCATAATATTACTTATACATCGGTTTATTCATTTATGATTATATTATCGTACATCTAACAAGTCAAGGTTGTTATAAGTACAATTGTATATTTCATCAAGCTATCCTTGGTATCAAGGTGATGTTGTTCCTCTTCTCTCTCTCTCTCTCTCTCTTTCTCTCTCTCTCTCTCTCTCTCTCTCTCTCTCTCTCTCTCTCTCTCTCTCTCTCTCTCTCTCTCTCTCTCTCTCTCTCTCTCTCTCTCTCTCTCTCTCTCTCTCTCTCTCTCCTCTCTCTCTCTCTCTCTCTCTCTCTCTCTAAATTCTAGTGTTTAAAAGTTGTACCGCATGATAAATATTGTCATATGACATTCTCTATGTATCATATATGTATGGTTTCTTATTGTTGTGTGGCATTGTATTTATGCATCAATTGTCTACTCATATGTGCATAACACTGAAAATTTGCAAATTTTGTCTGTATGAGTCGATCATAACAGGGCAGCGGTCGACGCACACTTATAATTTTTTTTGCATTTTTCAAAATTCAAACAGTATGCGTCTCTTAATCTAGAGCCAACTGTTTGGTTTTTTTTATTGTTATGTCATTTTGAGTTTCTAATAGTACTCTATCTCTAAATCTATAATATGATTATCCGTTGCTTTACCTTTTCATTGACAGTATTTTGTGTGAATATTCGTTCATGCTTGTTATTAATTTGTTTTGAGTTGAACATATAATTCTTAACCTATCTCTTTCTCTTTTTGATGTTGTCAAAGGGGGAGAAGAGAGTGTGCCAAAGCCAAGACATCAGCTTGTTTTAAGAAGTGTAGAATTGCAAAAGAAAGGGGAGGTTACTAATATTGCACATTGTTCTCGTTGGCTTCGCACGTTTTGTCATCATCAAAAAGGGGGAGTATGTGAGGGCAAACCCTCATATAGCATACATACTTGAGTTTCGATGATAACAAAACGCGATCATGGATGATTCGATTTTCTCGACTCTACCTCTACAAGAAAAATGCAATATTTCACCTCTCATATCCTTCTTATATCCATCTAACTTGTCATATTAAATTCAATATATATGGGAGACCATTGGTTATGACTAGATGCATAAAAACCACAAAAATATGTATTTTTTGCAGATTTGCAGGGTTTGAGTCGACCACAGATCGACGCATGGTCGACACATGGATCAATGTAAAATCCCACGGGTCGGCGCACGCCGACCTATGGTTGACGCATACTATGAAGACATTTCAATTTGCCTAAAACTGCAGGCTATGCGTCGATGCATAGTCCTGCTATGGTTGACCGTTCGCTCGTTTATGCTGTTGCTGAAGACTTTCCACTTTGTCGAAAAGTTGTTAAGTTTGTTGGCTTGTTGGTTACTATATATAGATGTTTTATGTTCATTTCTGAACAACAATTGAAACATTAAGTCAATTGCAACCCAACAAGAAAAGTGAAATAGGTGCCATCAAATCTCTTCATCTTCATCCTCAACATTTCACAACACAACAATTACACACAACAATTACACACAACAATTCTTGGTGTGCTTTGTGTTTTGTTCAAGGTGATAAGGCCCGAAGCCGTCGATTGGGAGTCCGTTCGGGTTGAGTTTGTGGCAGGTTTTTCTTGAATAAAACTTGAAGGTTTTGTCCTCCAAGATTCGAAGAATTTGGGGGTTTTTGGTATGGATCGTCTCTACCAACTTTCAGCTGAGCGAAGGTGATTGAGAAGCGGAAGGTTTCATCAATCTAGTAGCGAGAATCGATGAAGTGTGCAAGAGAGTTCCGGGTTCGATTTGTGTGTGCTTGAGATCAGCCAGACCGAGGGTTTGAAGAACGGAAGGTTATTCAACAAAGGGGCTGGAATCAGAGGTCTACTCACAACGATCAAAGAACTTGATTTGACCTGAATCAAGGAACAAGGAGAGAAAGCATCATCAACATCAAGAGAGCTTGTTTGTATATTTTGCTTATCTATCCTTGTATAAACATTTCAACTCTACAGGTGATATCTATTATATTGAGCTCAATTCTATTATTAGAATTGAGGGCACACGTACCCCGAAGCGAGGACGGCGGGGGAACTGCCTCAACAAATCTTTGTCTCCTTTATTTTTCTGCACTTTCATTTTTGCTTTAAAATTGAGTAATTTTAGTATAAGCAATTCTATCGAAATTAGTATTGGATTAAGTAAGTGCTTATCACTGTTTTGAATTCTAGTACAATAGTATATTGTACAAGGAATCTAGAGTTACTTACTCAAGTCAAAACTCACTTGGAGTGCCTCGCACACCAAGTGTTTGATAAATTGTCTACACCAAAATTCACTTGTATTGTTTACATATTTTGGTTGGTATTGTGTAGCATTGTAACTAGTCTTACTAATTAGTGGTATAATCAATTGATAGTGTGACTAGTGTGTTGAATCTATTTTCTCATTATCATTTCCATAAGGCTAGACGCATATCTGGTCTTCTAATAACAGTTCGTTATAGACGGTATTTTTCCACGGCCACTTCCACAAATCAAATTTTTGTAACACCAATTTTTAATTGGTAGCGCCGACTGATTTTTTAATTGGGATCTATTCACCCCCCCTCTTCTAGATCCGTGCCATCGTCTAACAAACAATACAAGTCTCTCCACCAATTGAGAAAAGTTCAATTTCATAACGGTTTATTGTTAAACCTACTAATTATTTCACTTAAACTACAAACTAACCGCCAGTAACAATTCCTTAACACCAATTCAAACATAACTAAACTAATCCTTAACACCAATTTAAACCTACTAATTATTTCACTTGAATGTTAATTGCCCTGTTATGGAATGAGTTTGGTTTTATTGATGTTAAAGATACTGCAATGAAGAAGGAGATAATGTTGTAGTATAAAATATCTTTTAGAAGTCTCACATTGAATTTTGTATAAGACATAAAAGTGTTTATAAAGCTGAAACAAACACAACAATTCAATTGTGGGTTAGAAATATGGACCAAAGACATGGGCCAATAACTAAAGGTCCAAAGAATTTCATTTAAAATTTTGATTAATTAATTAATTATAAAAATTAATAATAAAATATTAATCATTAATTAATTAATTAAAATAATATTGATAAGTTAATTATCCTAATCAATAATCAATAAAAAAATCTTAAATTAATTTCTTAAAAATGACCATACATTAGACACGTCATCTTAGATAGTGCCACATCATTAAAAAAATTTAAAATTAGAGAGGGGACTAAAATCAAACTCAAAACTTAAAAAAGAGACCAAAATCGTGATTTTTAAAATGGGAGAACCAAAAAAAAAAATATACAAAATAAGAAGACCATAATTACAATTAAACCTATTTTCTTTTAAGCATAACTTTTTATAAATAAAAAAGTAACTACAAACATCTTCCTATCTTCATAGTTTTTTCCTTACTTATTAGTATACTTATACTCATTCTTAAATTAATATGTCATATTAATTTCATGTATATAACTTTTGAATATTATTATATAATATTTTATTCAATTTTCAAATAACATTATAAAAAAAATTGAGAGCTAATTTAGTCTCTATTAAAAATTAGAATAATTTTTATTCTTAAGAAAAATGACTCCTTCACTCCTTAAACACCTTTAAAAATGAACAATTAGATGCTTAACAATAAATATAAAAATATATTTAATTTTTAATGTTAATTAAAAATATACAATTTGAATCCTATATAAAAAAATGACTTTAAGATGAGTCAAAAAATTTATTTTTTATGTTAGACACTAACTACTCTTATAATTTTCTCATGCACTTATTTTATTCATAAACATTCTCATAACTAATAAAATTTTACAAAAGAATTTCCAGACTTTTTAATTGCGTACATAAGATTTACATAAACAAAATTAAAAAAATTAAAAAATTAAAAAATAAAAAATAATACACTTATTAAATAATTTTAATACAAATGTAATGATTACATTCACACATAAATTTTTAAATTATTTAAGCGACATAAACTTTTTAGAGAGACTCCGACAAAGGCAAATAAAAAAGAAATAAAATAATAATAAATTGATTAAAATATTTTTTTTAATTTATTTTACAATTTCATGACTCATATTTTCATGATTGAACATTTTCACTTATATTACTTATTTCAAATCTCACATTTAAATTAAATCACAATAAAATTGGAATATTATGACAATTTTCAAACTTATTTTACATTTTCTTAAAATTTTACATTTTTTTTACTCTTTTAAATTTATTATCTAAATTACTGAATTTTTATAAGAAATAATATTAAAATTTATTTAATTTAATATTACTTAAATAACTAATCTCCAACTCGGCTCAATGTTCGGTCTTAATCTAATTAATAATTATTAGGAGATATTATCTGTATATCAATTTCTTATAAAGTGAACCAACAATTATTCTAGCATATGTTTGGAGATAGAGTATATATGCTAAAAGAGTCAAGACACACTAAATATTGTTTGGTCCCTTAATACAATGCATAACTGCGACAAACGCCACAATTGTATTTGTATGGTGCAACATTTATTGAAATGGAGACTTTAGTGGGTTGTTTTATTCAGGGAAGATTTCAAATTAGATGCTTTCTTTTTTGTCATTAAGTGAAATAGTCACGGGCATTTCCGTACAAATTAATATTTGGAAAAGTGAGTTAAGTTCAACTGTGTGAAGCACTTCTTCTTCATGTGTCGTAACTTTTTTATATATAAAAAGTTTTAAACTTTTTACATTTTTTATTTTAAATGTCTTTCTACAATAAACGATTTTAATATGAATAAATATTATAATAGTAAATTGTGTATTTTTCATTAAGTATAACTTTGTTAAGATTTTTAGTAATTTCAGTTTATTAATGTACATTATATTTTAATGTATTATTATGATCTAAAATTAAAATATAGTGTAATATATTATCATTTTTTTTAAAATATCATGTTAAATATTTAAATAAAGTTTAATTTTATTAATTTTTTTACTTGTTATTCTATTTAAACATATCTCAGACTACTTATAAATATGTTCAATAAAATAGATCTTTAAGCATATTTACAATTCATAAAATGTGAAAGTATGTCTAAAATTAAGTCTACGGGAAAATTAATTTTTGATCTGTTTATGATTTAGATCTTGCAAATTCTAACTCGGTTGAATCATATAAACATTAAATATAAGTTAGAGGTCACACTTTGAAAATAAATATGAATAATTAGACATTACATATTTATATAAAAATTTAATGCATGTGAGATTATTACTTAAATATAAATTAGGTGAGGTCATTAGTATCTCATTTTACCATACCAGAAACATATCAGCAGTCAGCAACGTGTCGGTGGTGGAGAGGATAAAGGGATGTACCTGCAAGACACTCCGATGTCAAAATAAGGAATATAACAAAGAGAGCAAATATATAAAGTGTAGAGAATATAATATCTGATCCTTTAGTGAAAGAGGATATTTATAATGTGCCTCCAGCGCTTGGTCAACGGTTATTTTGCATTGAATTGGATCATTAGGCCCAATACGAATAACTGACAGGATCTACGTGGCGTAAGGGAAGACCAACACGTGGTCTTCATCCTGATCCAACTGCCTCGTGATCTCTATAAGGTGGGTGGCATGTTCTTTCGAACGCGGGTAGTTGTCTGATGACGTGTCCCCGCGTGAGGAGCACGTGGAGACCGTGAGGGAGATGCGTGAGAGCTTCCCGTGTGATGATGAATTGGGCCTTCATTGGACCCTCATAAACGAGGAGCTGGGTTGGGTTGTGCCCGACGGTGGGCCAGCCTCTGGTCCAGTCCAGAATAAGACCCCCCAAGTCGTTGCTCAGAAGCCTATGAGTAATGACTTAAGTCAACTCTTGTGTCGAGGAGGGGTTATCTAGTGCATCTCCCGCGTTCGAGGCGCTGGGCTCGCGGGGCTGTCTGGGACCAGACGCATAAGCCATTAATCATGCTCGACGGTGAGCTTCGTCCGTGGTCGAAGACGGGGCTGTGCAAGTGTGTATCCCGAGGACAGGTGCCCGTCACACACATACATGAATCGCCTCTATATTCCTCCGAGGAAGTGTTCTCGGCGACGCAAAAGTCGGACATTGCGCTCGACATGTTGGATGATACGAAAGAAGTAACAAGGGCCGACACATCATTTCCTCGAGCAGTGCACCGAATTTTGAAAGGACGTGTGTGACGTCTCCTTGAGCCATGTGTCATAAGCAATAAATATCTTTGACGGCTACGAGTAGGGTGCTTGAGTGCCTACGAAATGCCTCGCTTCCCGCGCTAGGGTCTATAAATAGAAGGGAATGCCAGTTCATTTGCACGCTCCTCTCATTCTAGCTCAAGAATCACTCTCAAGATCTTCTCTGATCTTCTCACACTCATTCGCCACCGCCATCGTCGTCAGCTATTTGTTCTGCCGTCGCGCTCTGGATTATTCTTCATACGAGTAAGTTTTCCGCTATTTTTCTAGAATTTCTACCTTTTTCTGGTGTTTTATGCCTTTTCTGGGAAATTTGTTGAGCCTCCGAAGAAGTTTCCGGGAAGCTCATGCATTTTCCAGCAAACTCATGAAGTTTCCACGCAGGACGATGAATTTTTTGGTGAAGATTTCGGGGACCTCGTGAAGATTATGGGGAAATGCAAGCGGTTTCCGATGAAGGTCTCGGGGACCTCACAAAGATTTAGCGTCCTTGCTGGGTTCTTCATCGTGGAAGCCTCCTCCCCGTGAATAAGCGAGTGTCGAGAAGGGGTTCCCTGTCAAAGAGATTTTCCACGCTTGATTTTGGTGGGGTAGTTAAGCACCGAGGTACCTTTCTCCCGCGGGGGGAGTTTTCATGTTCTATGTCGAGGAGAGTCTCCTTTCGGGTGCCCGCTTTCCAGCGAGGGATTCGGTTGAGGACGTTTGTCGAGCGTTTCCTCACCCCCTCTCTTCCCCCTTTCACTTGATTTGTGGTGGAAGGATGAATATGATCTTAGATGTAGAATTCATTGTTTTCCTCTGCTTTACAAGTAAAATGGCCACAAATCCCGAGGGTGTTGTAACACCCCGTTTCCCAAAAATAAAATAAAACAATTAAAATCAACAATTATCAGAGTTTCTCCCACAACGGGATGTCACATTCCTCAACAAAATTCCACAAATCATTTAAAAGAACTGATTTCCAATAAAATTTTCAGTGGAAACAGAAGTAGTCTGTCATAACACATAATATATATATATATATATATATATATATATATATATATATATATATATATATATATATATATATATATATATATATATATATATATATATATATATATATATATATATATATATATATATATATATATATATATATATATATATATATATATATATATATATATATATATATATATATATATATATATATATATATATATATATATATATATATATATATATATACATCGTCGTCGTCAATCAACATCATCATATACATCATGTACGACCACTGCCCAAAATATACATCCATCAAACATCATTACTAACCCCACAAAATAAGATACGCCATGGGGGCACACATAATCATCAATAAACCCTAAATACTCCCAAAAAGCCCCGGTGTTACGTATCAGAGCAATCCTATGACACCGCCACAATCCAAGCTAGCTATACACCTGGATTGTCTGTACTTCCGAAGAAGCACAAACCACAACAACAACAAAGGGGTGAAAATTCACGATCAAATATTAACGGTATAAATGTACATGAAATAAAGGCAGAAACATATAAAACGTCATTTCATATACAACACATTCGGACCTACTGTCCCACCATCAACAATCACTACACACAACAATGCAACACATGCCACTCACACAATGCAACACAACACGCCATGCATAACCCCAATGCACGCACACCACAACAATCACACATAATTAACACACACGGTCCCCTGACCATATCTCATCATGTATCATACATATATCATGCATCACATACAAGTCTAGCACACAAAGTGCAATCCGATCCTACTGATCCACTCCTCCCACAGCATATAAACACAATGCGCACATGCGTATCGATCCTACGGATCCATCACACATCTCATATAACACATACATAACTAAACATATCACATAATCCACCGATTATGTCAAATGCGATACACGCCGGCCACACGGCCCTCATAACCCTCAACACACTCTCAGCACTCAAACACCGTCACAACACATCACTCTGACCACAACCATCAACCTCAGATGGACACCATTCAAGAAACCAAATTCTGCTACATTCGCTACCTGCTCGCTACGCGAGCTCCTAGTGAATGCTCGCTATGCATTCGCCTAGCGAATGAGCTAGCGAACACAAGGGATTAGCTACTTTTATAGCTCGCTACTCGCTCGCCATGCGATCTCCTAGCGAATGCTCGCTATGCATTCACCTAGCAAATGACTACGATTTTAGAAAAATAAGTTCTGCTGATCAAAACTCAACAACACTCCCGCTCTCCAATTTCCACCAAAATCACACCAGCAACACTAGCTTGTCATCCTACAATTGTTATACTCAGCTAATACCCAATTCACCCGATGAAACTTCGACTCTAGTCGATTAATCCATTTCCGACTCAGAGATACATTCAACTCCGAAACCCTCAATTCACCCAACAAACTCACTACAGCACATGCAACAGTTTCTAACACAATATTCACAATCAATACAGAATTATCAACATGCAAAGACATCAATTCATCATCAAATCATGGGGATTAGGGAATTTCCCCTTTCTACCACATATTCATGTAAACTACCATTTAATCGATCAATTCCCCCCCCCCCCCTTACCTCAATAAGTAGTTTGATGATGAAAAATCCATGATATTCAGCAGCTTGATCCTCCTCCTTCTCTTGCTCAAGCTTGTTCCCTCTTGCTTCTACTCAAACGTGCTTTTCTTCACCGTGCGTGTTCTTTCTCTTGTTCCCCTTTTTCTAAAATACCAAACAAGCCCTTAATACCCCAAATAACCTTATTATTCCATTTAATTCCAAAAATCCACTTTTATCTCTTTTTAATCCCAATAATAATATTTCCACAATTACTTAATTCCAACAAATCCAATAATGTTATTTTGCTCATATATTAATATTAGAAATAATAATAATAATAATAATTAATAATATTAACATTACTATTAATTATCACTCTATTATCACTATATATTAATATTATGATTCCTTGATTCTTCAAATAATTCCACACAAAACACGTCAACGGATACAATAACACCGAAACTAAAAATAATTAAAATGGGCGTTACAACTCTCCCCCACTTTAATTATTTTCGTCCTCGAAAATACCTGATGGGAACAACTCTGGATACGCTTCTCGCATCCTACTTTCCAATTCCCAGGTCACACTGCCTCCTGCAGCACCTCCCCACGCCACTCTCACCAAAGGTATCTCTTTCCCTCTGAGTCGCTTCATCTTGTGGTCCTCGATCCTCAACGGCAACGTATCCATAGTTAGATTCTCTCTAACTTGGACTTCATCCTTCTGAATCACATGAGACGGATCGGGTACATACTTCCGAAGTTGCGACACATGAATTACGTCATGCAAGTTCGAAAGCTCTGACGGCAATGCCACCCTATACGCCACAATGCCAATTCTCTACAAAATATGATACGGCCCGATAAACTTCGGATCCAACTTCTTGGACTTCAATGCACGTCCAACACCAGTCATTGGGTTAACCCTCAAAAATACATGGTCACCCTCACTGAATTCCAACTCTTTCCTTCGGTTGTCATAATAACTCTTCTGCCGATCCTGAGATGCTTTCATCTTCTCACGGGTCATCTGCACTGTCTCAGTAGTCTGCTGCACCAACTCTGGTCCGAACACAGCACTCTCACCCGAATCATACCAACACAGAGGAGTCATACACCTCCTACCATAAAGAGCTTCAAACGATGCCATCCCGATATTGGAATGGTAACTGTTGTTGTACGCGAACTCTACCAAAGGCAATTGAGTATCCCACGTACCACCTCTTTCCAACACACAAGCCCACAACAAATCCTCTAAAGTCTGAATAGTCCTCTCCGACTGACCATCCGTCTACGGATGATAAGCTAAACTCAGCTTCAACTCAGTACCCAAAGCTTGTTGCAGACTCTTCCAAAATACTGAAGTGAACCTCGGATCTCTATCCGACATAATACTCAAAGGCACACCATGTAGCTTTACAATTACCCGAATATAGATCTCTGCCAGTTTCTCCAACGGAAAACTGATACTAATCGGCACAAAGTGTGCAAACTTAGTAAGTCGATCCACGATCACCCAAATTGCGTCAAATCCTCTCGCCGTATTCGGCAATCCCGTAACAAAATCCATGGCGATACAATCCCACTTCCAAACTGGAATCTCTAACGGTTGCATCATCCCAGAAGGTCTCTGATGCTCCAGCTTCGATTTCTGACATACCAAACAAGCATAAACATAACGAGCAATATCCTTCTTCATACCCGACCACCAAAATAACTTTTTCAAGTCCTGATACATCTTCGTAGCTCCTAGATGAATACTCAGGCTACTACGATGTCCTTCTTCCAAAATCGATTTCCTCAGATTGTCATTATCCGACACACAAATTCTGCCCCGAAACCCCAACACACCAACATTATCCAACCCGAAATCACTACCAGAGTCACTTCCGGCCCCACGCATCAAATCCACAAGTTTCACATCCAACTTCTGATGTTCTCTTATCATGTCCAAGAAATCATTCTTTACTTGCAATTTACCCAACATCACACCATCAGCCGTAAATTCACAAACCATGCTCAAATCTCGAAACTGCTCAATAAGCTCCATCTCTTTTACCATCAAAGCTGACATATGAATTGTCTTCCTGCTCAACGCATCTGCAACAACATTCGCTTTTCCTGGGTGATAACTCAAGCTGAAACCATAATCTTTCAGGAATTCTAACCACCTTCTCTGCCGCATATTCAACTCTTTCTGATCAAACAGGTACTTCAAACTTTTGTGATCATTGAACACCTCAAACCTCGAACCATACAAATAATGTCTCCAAATCTTTAAAACAAAGACCACCGCAGCCAATTCAAGGTCATGAGTAAGATAATTCCGTTCATGCACCCTCAATTTCTGCGAAGCATAAGCTATCACTTTTCCATTCTGCATAAGAACTCCGCCCAATCCCATCTTAGGCGCATCACAATACACCACAAAAGGCTCACTCGGATTCGGTAACACCAACACCGGCGCCGAAGTCAATCTCTTTTTCAGCTCCACAAAACTCTCTTCACAAGCAGCATCCCACATAAACACTTGATTTTTCCTCGTCAACTGAGTCAATGGCAATGCCAATCTGGAAAAACCTTCAATAAATCTTCGGTAGTAACCATCCAAACCCAAAAAGCTTCTAACCTCTGCTACCGTCTTCGGCGGTTCCCACTGTAACACCGCACTCACCTTAGATGGATCTACCGAAACACCATCACCAGAAATAACATGCCCCAAGAAACTCACCGTCTTCAACCAGAACTCACACTTTGATCACTTAGCAAACAACTTGTTATCTTTCAACACTTGCAAAGCAATCCTCAGATGTCCCATATGCTCTTCCTCAGACTTGAAATAAATTAGTATATCATCAATGAACACGACAATAAACTGATCCAAATAAGAATGGAAGATACGATTCATATACTCCATGAACACGCCCGGCGCATTAGACACTCCGAAAGGCATTACCGCATACTCATAATGTCCATATCGAGTTCTAAACGCCGTCTTCTGAATATCTCCTTCCTTCACTCTGATCTGATGATAACCAGACCTCAAGTCAATCTTACTGAACACACGAGCTCCCACCAACTGATCTATCAAATCATCAATCCTAGGAAGAGGATATTTGTTCTTGATGGTCACTTTGTTCAACTGGCGGTAATCGATGCATAACCGCATGCTACCATCCTTCTTCTTCACTAACAACACTAGAGCTCCCCACGACGACACACTTGGTCTGATAAACTTTCTATCCAGCAACTCTCCAATCTGAGACTTCAACTCGGCCAACTCCGCTGCCGAAATCCTGTACGGCGCCATAGAAATAGGCGTCGTACCAGGAATAAGATCAATGCTGAACTCAACTTCTCTCTTCGGAGGCAACTCTGAAATATCATCCGAGAACACCTCCGGAAATTCATTCACCACAACCAAATCATCCAACAACGCCTTGTTGTCAACTGACAATGATGCAAATAAATCAAACACCTGAGCTTCATCTTCCAACAAAGTCCTCAATTCCTTACTAGACAAGGAATATGCCAAAGCTTCCTCTTCTGGAGTCAGAAACAATAACACTTTCCAAAAACAGTCGATGTACACTCGGTTGAACTCCAACCAGTTCACACCCAGTATAACATCCAAACCACCAAGTGGCAAACAAATCAAATCCACACCAAAGTCTCGGCCAAAAATAGTCAATGGACACTTCAAACACACTAACGAAGTAGTCACTGAACCAATCGAAGGAGTTTCAATAGTCATCAGCCACTCAAGAGTAGTCGGCACCAAACCTAACCTCTTCACACAATCAACAGAGATAAATGATTAGGTCGCACCCGTGTCAATCATAGCAGTCAAAGGAATGTTATTGATAAAACAATTACCTTTGATCGAACGCTCCTCATTCGCCGACTGAGTTCCCACCACAACAAACACTTTCCCGCCAACCTGAGGCGTTTGAGCCCTCCTCGGCTTCTCACAATGAGTACTAATATGGCCTTTCTCACCGCAATTATAGCAAGTAGGCATATTAGTCCTACAATCCGCCATCACATGGCCCGACTTCCCACACTTGAAGCACTTCTTCGCTTCATGAGGACAATCATTGGCACGATGACCCATGCCACCACACCGGAAACACTTCGTACCAGTAACTGCCCTTCCTTCTCTGGGCTTCATATCAACAGCACCCTTGAACTTCCCCTTATCAGTCGGAACACTGTAAGGAGTACCACCAAACCTTTGTTTACCCTTACGGTTATTCACCGTCTTGTAGTGTGCAATCCTTGCACGGTTATCATTATCATAAATCCGGCTTCTACTCACCAACTCAGGATAGCTCCTGATCTTCTGACACGCAATCTCCATCTTGATCTCCGGCCTCAGCCCATTCTCAAATTCCAGGCATTTAGAAGTCATTTCCTCCTCAGTATTGTAATGGGGACAATACTGAGCCAATTCCTCAAACTTGGCCGCATACTCGGCCACCGACATACTGTCTTGCTTCAGCTCTAAAAATTCAACCTCTTTAGCACTTCTGATATCTTCTGGAAAATACTTCTCCAGAAATCCAGATTGAACCACCTCCCAAGTAATCAGAGTCCCCGAAGCCTCCATCCTCTGACGACAATTGTCCCACCAAGCTTCAGCTTCTCCCTCTAACATGTGAGTGCCAAATCTCACTTTCTGCTCGTCACTGCACCCCATGGTTCTGAAGATCTTCTCTATCGCCTTCAGCCACTTATGTGCAGCGGCCGGATCCAAAATCCCACCTTCAAACTTCGGTGGCTTGTTGCTCTGGAACTGCATCAAGTCTCTGAACTGAGCACCCACAGCCAGATTCTGATTGGCCATCACTTGTGCCATTGCTTGCATAGCAGCAGCCAACGCCACATCATTCCTCCCAGCCATACTGCTCAACAACAACAATCCAGGTTAACAGAAAACAACCAACTCTATCCTACAGACAGACTCAAAACACTACACTGGCCGGACGGACCGACCTGCTCTGATACCAACTTGTAACACCTCGTTTCCCAAAAATAAAATAAAACAATTAAAATCAACAATTATCAGAGTTTCTCCCACAACGGGATGTCACATTCCTCAACAAAATTCCACAAATCATTTAAAAGAACTGATTTCCAATAAAATTTTCAGCGGAAACAAAAGTAGTCTGTCATAACACATAATATATATATACATCGTCTTCGTCAATCAACATCATCATATACATCATGTACGGCCACTGTCCAAAATATACATCCATCAAACATCATTACTAATCCCACAAAATAAGATACGCCACGGGGGCACACATAATCATCAATAAACCATAAATACTCCCAAAAAGCCCCGGTGTTACGTATCAGAGCAATCCTATGACACCGCCACAATCCAATCTAGCTATACACATGTATTGTCTGTACTTCCGAAGAAGCACAGACCACAACAACAACAAAGGGGTGAGAATTCACGATCAAATATTAACGGTATAAATGTACATGAAATAAAGGCAGAAACATATAGAACGTCATTTCATATACAACACATTCGGACCTACTGTCCCACCATCAACAATCACTACACACAACAATGCAACACATGCCACTCACACAATGATATGCGGTACCGACTCACAACAACGATGGGCACCGGGCCATCAGTCCTCCACAAAGGAGCACACATCACCGATGGGCACTAGGCCGTCAACCTTCCACACAGGGAGCACAACAATAATATCGATGGACACCTGGACATCACCCTCCTCACAGGGAGCACATCTCTGATGGTCACTGGGCCATCACCCTCCACACAGGGAGCACAACAACAATATCGATGGACATCTGGCCATCACCCTCCTCACAGGGAGCACATCTCCGATGGTCACTGGGCCATCACCCCTCCACTAAGGGAGCACACAACACAACACGCCATGCATAACCCCAATGCATGCACACCACAACAATCACACATAATCAGCACACACGGTCCCCTGACCATATCTCATCATGTATCATACATATATCACGCATCACATACAAGTCTAGCACATAAAGTGCAATCCGATCCTACTGATCCACTCCTCCCACAGCATATAAACACAATGCACACAGGCGTATCGATCCTACGGATCCATCACACATCTCATATAACACATACATAACTAAACATATCACATAATCCACCAATTATGTCAAATGCGATACACGCCGGCCACATGGCCCTCATAACCCTCAACACACTCTCAGCACTCAAACACCGTCACAACATATCACTCTGACCACAACCATCAACCTCAGATGGACACCATTCAAGAAACCAAATTCTGCTACGTTCGCTACCTGCTCGCTACGCGAGCTCCTAGCGAATGCTCGCTATGCATTCGCCTAGCGAATGAGCTAGCGAACACAAGGGATTAGCTACTGTTATCACCCGCTACTCGCTCGCTACGCGAGCTCCTAGCGAATGAGCTAGCGAATGTATGCGATTTCAGAAAAATAAGTTCTGCTGATCAGAACTCAGCAGCACTCCCACTCTCCAATTTCCACTAAAATCACACCAGCAACACTAGCTTGTCATCCTACAATTGTTATACTCAGCTAATACCCAATTCACCCGATGAAACTTCGACTCTAGCCGATTAATCCATTTCCGACTCAGAGATACATTCAACTCCAAAACCCTCAATTCACCCAACAAACTCACTACAACACATGCAACAGTTTCTAACACAATATTCACAATCAATACAGAATTATCAACATACAAAGACATCAATTCATCATCAAATCATGGGGATTAGGGAATTTCCCCTTTCTACCACATATTCATGTAAACTACCATTTAATCGATCAATTCCCCCTACCTCAATAAGTAGTTTAATGATGAAAAATCCATGAAATTCAGGAGCTTGATCCTCCTCCTTCTCTTGCTCAAGCTTGCTCCTTCTTGCTTCTACTCAAACGTGCTTTTCTTCACCGTGCGTGTTCTTTCTCTTGTTCCCCTTTTTCCAAAATACCAAACAAGCCCTTAATACCCCAAATAACCTTATTATTCCATTTAATTCCAAAAATCCACTTTTATCTCTTTTTAATCTCAATAATAATATTTCCACAATTCCTTAATTCCAACAATTCCAATAATGTTATTTTGCTCATATATTAATATTAGAAATAATAATAATAATAATTAATAATAATATTAACATTACTATTAATTATCACTCTATTATCACTATATATCAATATTATGATTCCTTGATTCTTCAAATAATTCCACACAAAACACGTCAACGGATACAATAACACTGAAACTAAAAATAATTAAAATGGGCGTTACAGGTGTCATCATGATCGACGATGAAGTCGAACTCGATTTGGCTGACGAGAAAGTTGAGGACGCGCAGGCCCACACACCGTCCGATTAGGTCGGGCATGAACCTCTCAACATCACCTTGCGCTTTGCTCTTAATGACTCAGATGCCTTTGCGACCATCGAGGATCTCGCCAAGGGCCCCCCCGCAAATTGGATGGTCTATTAACCCAGAGAGACGCACCGGATATGCTCGTTGTTCAAAGGGATGCAGTTTCCTATGTACGAGTTTGCATTCCAAGAAGCAGGGATTCGTCTGCCGTTCAGCGACTTCCAAATGGAGGTGTTCCAGTTATTGACTTTGGCTCCTTCGCAACTTCATCCCAATGCGATCGCGTTCATGCGAGCGTTCGAGCTTGTGTGTCAACATCTTTGCGTTAGTGCCACGCTCCCCCTGTTCTTCCACACCTTTCACCTTCAGTGACAATCCTTTTAGGGCCGACATAGTTGGGTATCTCTGAAGTAGCTGAAGAAGTTGTTCAGGGCGTACCTGGATTTTCTCTGTGCTTTTAAGGACAAATACTTTGTTATAAAGCCTGTGTCGCATTTGGTCGTTGATTCCTATTCGACTGCATGATCAAGCACGAAAACGGGCGACAGGTGGAGGCTTTGGAAGAGAATTTCCCCTTTAAGTGGCAGGAGGTGTAATACCCCAAATTTCTTAGAATATTTATTTAATTAATTTAATTATGAATATTTGTATTTTGGGTGATTTGCGGTGGTTGGTATGAAGTATTGAGAATTATGGATTTTGGGTTATTTAGTTAAATAATAGTATATAATATGAATACGTTGGTATTATTATTAAATTAAATAAATATAAGTGAAATAAGGGGAAAATGGACATTTGAGGAGGAGTTAGTGAGGGTGAAGTTGGAAAGTCCAATTTTAAGGCCCAAAGTTAGGTTTAACAAAAAGGAATTTTGAGGAAATTAGGATTCATTCCTGTTAGACCGTGAAAAGGGAAGAAATATAGGCCAGAGCTCTGAGGAAGAGGATTGGGGCAAAAGCTTCGCAAGGTTTCCAAGAATCAAGGAGAAAGGCTTAGAGTCGACAATTAAGGTATGGGGAAAGTATTGTCTTTATTGTTTTCAATATATGATTTAATGTATTTAAAGCTGATTTAAGGGTTTATGAGGTTTTTGAGTTTGAGGAAATTAGGCCTTTGTGGCCAAAATTTGTTGTTGAGGTTTTAACCGTATAGGGTAATTGATTATGAGAAGTCTAATGAATGTGGGAAAATTGTAAGAATTTTATGGGAATTTCTTGTGAGTTTAATGAGTTTGAGGGATTTGAACTGATGGTCTGATAGGTTTGAGGATGATTTGAGATAAGGGAAATTAGGCCTTAGTGGCCAAAATCTGTTGTAGAGGTTTTAACCATATTGAGTAATTGATTGTGAGAACTTTAATGACTGTGGGGTATTTGTAAGAAATTATGGGAATTGGAGGCATAAATATGATACAGGATTGAACCTATATCCATTAATTTTAAAGGTTTTAGGCATAATCTTAAAACAATGATTAGATGGTTTAATTGTGTTAAAGTTGTAAATTTATTTGAGATAATTACATTATTGGATGAGTTGTAATTTTCTGAGAGTTTGATTTTTTACGGAATCGAAATCGGAGGTCCGGAAGGCTTCCAACGGTGAAAAACACAGAAAATTTTGCATGTTGTCCGTCACGACTGTTCATGTTTTCGTTCGAAATCGTTTTGGACGTAACTTTTGATTCGTAAGTCCTTTTTGGTCCCTTTTTAAAGTGTTGGAAAGCTAATGAACATGGCTATAACATAGTATAGATAAGAGATTTGTTTGACCAATATTTTTATATCTAATATGTTTGGGAAGTCAATTGTGTATATATTCTATTAATGAATTGTTGCACTGTTAGCTGCCGATTGTGAAATTATTGGTGGATAATTTATCGAATACTTGTGTGTATGCTTGTGCAGTGCTATTTTGATGCTTTGATGCTATTATTTTCTTGATTAATTACCAGGAGTATGACTGTGATTCCTATGTGATTAATACATGATTGTATGATGATTCATATGAGTAATGATGATGAGTTATGATGTTGATTCCATGAGTTTTGATGATTATATGATGACATGATTATTATGATGATTTTTATGAATGATGATGCACCTAATGATATTATTATGAGGATGATATTGACGTGTGCATCATGCATTCATATGCATTCCGGACTTCGGTCTAGGACCTTGATTCTTGTGGCTTCAGTCCTATTGTGCAGATGTGAAGTATTTTATTGTGCTCCGGTTCTTGTGTAGAATTGATCCTACTGTTGTGGATCTATGGAGGGTTGATGGTCCAGTGTCCATCGAATTTTGTTGATTGGTACCACATGCATGAGTCTTGTTGCATTTGCATTTATGTGACAATTTGGTGTAATTTATAATGTTGTGACCTTTGATGTTCCTTGATGATTATGATGATGTGGAATATGAAAATGACGATGTTTTATATATTGATTCCTTACTCACCCTGCCTGTTTGAATGTTGCCTCCACGTGGGTAACATGCAGATGACCAGGTTTAGTCGTGGATGCCATCGAGGACTTTTTGAAGTTTTGGGTCGTTGGCCATTGTGGTTGACTTAAAGGGTCTTGCTCTGATAGTGTAAAATTGGATTGGGGTCTTTTGAGTCAAACTATATATTATTGAGTTTTTGTTATGCTGATTTCCTTGCGGTGAAAGGAAAACTTTGGATTTGCCTTTTTGAGTTTTGCTGCCATTTGAGCACTTTTGAGTAATTTTGAGAAAACGCGTTGCTTATGGAGCATTGACCTTGATTTGAATTTATTGAGAAATGTACGTGCTTTAAGGTGATTTTATTGCGTTTCAATATTTTACTCTGATAATTTGATTATTTTGCCATAATATTTGTGGGGTAGAAAAGGGTGTTACATTAGTGGTATCAGAGCAGGTCGGCCCGTCCGACCAAGTTGTCTAATGTTATTTGTTCCCTAGTATGCGACATGTGTGTGAAAACACTGTCGATACACGTTTATTTTCTAACCTTTGTCTGCAGAAGTGGGAATGAAACAAGTGAGGGAGAAGCTTGTGCTTCTCCAGGATGCTTCAAGTGTGGAATGGTGGCTCAGTGTGTCGATGAACGCTCTTATAGTTTGGCAAAGATGATTTATGCATCATCATGATTTTCAGCTGTCTATTGACAAATTGAGGAACTGATCACCCTTAATCTCTTGTTGATAGTAGACAGAGTCATGTTGGATGGGATAGACGTGTCTTGCAAGCTTAGATGGTGTGTGCAGTGAATTGTTTTGAGTTAAGCTAAGTGTTTACGAACTGTTTTGGCAAATCGGTGCAGGATGGTGCTGAGATGTTTATTTTGATGGAAACTTTAAGTGTTAATAAAGTGGGGAAGTTGGTGGTGTGCCAATTATTTGTGATTATTTGGAAGTTTTTCCTGATGGGATAAGTGATTTACCGCCGGAACGTGAACTGGAGTTTACGATCGACTTAGTTCCTGGAACTAGTTTGGTAGCGATGGCTCTATATCGTATGTCCATACCGGAATTGAAGAAGTTGAAGAATCAACTTGAAGATCTGCTTGAGGAGAGGTTCTTTTGTTCGAGTGTGTCACTGTGGGGTGCATCAATTTTGTTAGTTAAGAGGAAAGAAGGTTATGTGAGGCTTTGTATGGATTATAGACAATTGAACAAGGTGACTATCAAGAATAAGTGTCCACTTCCAAGGATTGATGATTTGATGGATCAGTTGGTTGTTGTAAGTGTGTTCAGTAAGATAGATTTGAGATCTGGGTATCATCATATTCATGTGAAGGCTGAAGATATTCAGAAGACTACTTTTAAAATAAGGTATGGACATTATAAGTATTTCGTGATGCCATTTGGTGAGACTAATGCACCATGTGTATTTATGGAGTATATGAACAGGATTTTCCATCCTTATTTGGAAAAGTTCGTGGTTATGTTCATTGATGATATTTTGATATATTCGAAGAGTAAAGATGATCATGCTGAGTATCTGAAAATTGTGTTATCAGCATTGAAAGAGAAGCAGTTGTATGTAAAACTGTCAAAGTGTGAGTTTTGGTTGAAGGAAGTGAGTTTCCTTGGTCATCTGATCTCAAGCAGAGTTATTGTGGTTGATATGTCAAAGGTTGAAGTTGTATCGCAATGGTAAGCTCCAAAATTTGTTTTTAAGATTAGAAGTTTTCTTGGGTTGGCATATTATTATCGAAAATTCATTGAAGGATTTTGCCAAGTTATCTTTGCCATTTACACAGTGGACTAGGAAGGTTCAAGCTTTTGTTTTGGATTCAAAGTGTGAATAAAGTCTCAAGAGCTTTTGAGAAGGCTGACAACCGCTCATGTTTTGATTTTTCTGAATCCGGCAGAACCATTATTGTATATTGTGATGCTTCGTTGATGGGATGGGGAGGTGTGTTAATGCAACATCAGCAAGTTTTAGCTTATGCTTCAAGGCAACTTAAAGTGCATGAGAGGAATTATCTAACGCAGGATTTATAGTTGGTTGTTGTTGTGTTTGTGTCGAAGCTTTTGAGGCATTATTTGTTTGGTTCGAGATTTGAGATGTTTAATGATCTTAAAAGTTTAAAGTATTTCTTTAATCAGAAAGAATTGAATGCGAGGTAAATGAGATGATTGGTACTCCTAAAGGATTATGGTTTTGGTTTGAATTACCATTTGGATAAAGCAAGCGTGGTAGCTGATGCATTGAGTAGGAAATCTTTGCATATACCGATGATGATGGTAAAAGAGTTAGAACTGATTGAGCAATTTTGTAATATGAGTTTGGTTTGTGAAGAGACTTCTTATGGAGTTAAGCTTGGTATGTTGAAGCATACTAGTGGTATTCTTGAGGAGAATTGAGGGGGTCAGGAATCTGATTTGAGTTGGTAGATCGGTTGAATTTGATGAATCAAAGTCGAAGAGCTGACTTTCAGATTAATGAAATAGTATCATGAGATGTCGTGATAGATTTTGTGTTTCAGATATTGTTGAGTTGAAAAAGAGTATTCTTGAGGAAGGACATCAAAGTAGATTGAGTATCCATCCCGGTGCTACGAAGAGGTACCAGGATTTGAGGAAATTGTTTTGGTGGCCAGGTATGAAGAAAGATATTGTCGAGCTTGTTTAGGCTTGTTTGACACGTCAGAGGACGAAGATTGAACATCAACGACCATTGAGTTTGATGCAACCGTTGAATATTCCAGAGTGGAAACGGGAATAGCATTTCTATGGGTTTTGTGACAAGCCTACCAAAGACATTAAAGGGATAGGATTCGATTTGGGTGATTGTGGATAGATTGACTAGATCACCTCATTTTATACCAATGAGGATCAATTATTCGTTACAGAAGCTGGTTGAATTGTATATTTATGAGATTGTGAAACTTCATGGTATCCCTTCAAGTATTGTGTCAGATGGAGATACGAGATTTACAAGATTCTGGAAGAGTTTGAGTTTTGCCTATCATTCGCAGACGAATGTGTTGTACCCCAAAATTTGACCAACCTTTTCTTCTTAACTTGGTATATGTTTCATTGCATTTTAGCATTTGCATTTGCATATCATATTTTTTACAGGGGATCAAGAGGTGTCTTGTGCCATTCAAGAGGAGGGTCTCTTTGGTTTAAAGATCAAGCAAGAGGTATTTATGCAAGCCATCAAGGGTTTCATCATCTTGGAAGGGTCAAAGCTCCTTGAGAAGAGAGTTGGGTGTGTAGATGTTATCTCCTTGTCGTACCTCGAAAAATACGATCCTCGCGATGGCTGCGGAAAAATACTGTTCGAAACAGAGTCGCCACTGAACTTTATTCATTCCAATGATGGAATAGGAAAATATCGATAAAACCTTTAAGAGAGATAAGAATATGGTCGTCGCAACCAATATTCTAGGTTCGGGAGTCGATTACGTAGAGGGAAGGTATTAGCACCCTCTACGTCTGTTGTACTCAACGGGAACCTCTTGATCGATTCGAGAGTAAAGTTAACTATGTTTGTGTATCTTCTAAAGGGATTTGCTTGCTAATAGGAAAAGGGGGTGATTATTAAGATAGGGTGCTCGCCAAGGATTGGGGCCCTTGTGCCTACGTATCTTCACTTGTAAGAAGTGGAAAATCAGAGCATTCGTAGTTCGTGGGACTACGGGAAAAAGAGGGGATTGTGCTCGCCAAGATCATCGCAATCTTGTGCCTACGTATCTTACATTCAGAAGAGAATGAAGAATCAGAGCAGCCGTAGTTCGGCTTACTACGGTAAAAGGTTTGTGTTTGGAATGAACGAGAGTTTAAGTCGTATTCTAACTGCTAAACGTTGGCTTGTCTGCTCGCTAGGGGAGGCTGAAGCACGAGTTCATATGCGCGGAAGAAAGGACTAAACAATGTTCTTGGCAAAAGGTATGGGATCCTAAAGGTGGGAAAGAAATAAAAGTGCTTGCTAGGATCATCGCAATCCTATGCCTACGTATTCTCAACAGATGTGAGAAATCAGAGCAGCCGTAGTTCGGCTAACTACGGTAAAAGGTTTGGAAATGAACGAGTGTTTAGGTCGCATTCTAACTGCTAAACGTTGGCTTGTCTGCTCGCTAGGGGAGGCTGAAGCACGAGTTTGTTATGCACGAAAGAAAGGTCTAAACAATGTTCTTGGGTAAAAGGTATTTTGGTTGGAAATCGCACGAGGGCGAGGAATTTGTGTTTATCGCATTGGATGTTTTGATTTTGGAAAAGGAGGGTAGATTTTAATAGGTTTAAGGTTTCGATTGCACGGGGGCAAGAAATAGGAGTTTGGTTATATAATTTGATGGAGAATGACGACTATTTGATAAACGAGCCGTCAGCCTCGCAATCAATTAATCGGGATATCATTGGAATACTAGATTCCAACGACACCTTTTTCATTCGAATAAATTACGAAATATGTTTGAGAAAGGTCAATCGCACGGGGGCGGGATAAGAGAGTTGGGTTGAATATTTTAAGGGAGAATGACGACTACTCGATAAACGAGACGTCGGCCTCGTAATCAATTAATCGGGATATCATTGGAATGCTAGATCCCGAGGATACCTTTTTCACTCAATTAATTGTGAAATTGCATTTGAATGGACAATAACGATATTGGTCCAAATAGTTAGGGCATGTATCTTATATACGAAAGGTCGAGTAATCCACAACCTAAAGCGTACGCCCCAAGAGTGGTTACTCAAGAATTCAAGGAATGCGAGACTCCAAGAACTCAATTCTTTCGTAATTTGATTAAGAAAATAATTTGAATTTGATGTACGGTTTAGAAGCATACTAGGGTTTAGACTCGATCACACGAAGGCGAGGAACGAGGTTAGACGAGTTGGAAATTTAGGAGGAATGACGACTATTCGATAAGCGAGGCGTCGGCCTCGTCACCAATTAGTCGGGACATCATTGGAATGCTAGATCCCAACGACATCTTTTTCATTCCATTAATTATGAAATATGTTTGTTGGACAGTGAATACTTGTCCAAATAATTAGAGGAGTTTTTTTTAGGAACGAAAGTTCGAATGACACGCTAATTTGAGGTGTACATCTCAATAGTTGTCACTCTCGAATTCAAGGAATGCGCGACTCCAAAAAAACTCGACACTTTCGTAATTTAATTAAGAAAAATGATTCGAGAATACTAGTGGAGGTAGATAAAACTGGGGTGGGCATATGGCTAGGATTAGGGTTTGCCTACTTTGAAAGGTTTAAACAATGTTGAGGTGTTTATCGATGAAAGACGAAACGACCACAACTCAAGGCGTACACCTCGAGAGCGATCGCTTAAGGATCCAAGGAGTGCTAGACTCCAAGGATCCACCACTTCCATATAAATAAAAAGAAAGTCATCCTAAATTTAAGAAAATGATTTGCTAGGATTTAAGTATTAGCAAAAAATTTGAGATTTTTTTTGCCATTAATCAAAATTAAGAACATTAATGCTATAATAAAGTCCAAGGTTAACCAGTCTAATTTTTAAATAACACCATAATAATTATCAATCCATTTAGCGATGAACAAATAAAATATACGAAATAATAATAATAAATTAAAAAAAACAAAAAATATCAGTATGATCAATCATTAAATCTAATATTCAATTAAAGATAAGTTTTACTATTAATTAAGTCCCACTACTATCAAACAATTAAAATAATAATAATAATAATAATAATAATAATAAAATGGACTAAACGCAAGTCCAATGGCCTCACACGAAGCGGGAGCAAAAAGTATGATGGGGAAAAGCCCAAAACCCGACGTGGGGTTAGCCCAAACAAGGTCCAAACCCGGATCACACTCAAACCCTAAATGTTGGCTGCCACCTTCAACGAATTAGGAAAAGGAAATATCAATGCTAGCTGTCCTTACAGGTTTCCAACGGTCAACATCATCGCATATTCCAACCATTGTTATCTTTCCAATAAAAAAAATTAACTGCTGATAAAGAAACATTGGTTGTCATTCATTTAAAGTATAATATTTTATATAAAACCATCCGAAAACTTAATCAAATACATATTATTTTCCTAAAAAAACGATCATATCAGCAAACTACACCTCCAGCCTTGCCTTGGTACTCGGTTCTCCTTCTTCTGAAAGGAATATGAACCCTCATCGCACCGACCAAAGTACACACATATGCCTCACAAACCTGATTAACAATCCACACGAAGAACACCCTAATTCCCAAATCACATTACCAATCCCTAAACCCAACTCAATCCTAATAAAAAAAACCTAAATCAATCGAAAAAACCTAAATCAATCTCATAACCCACATCAAAGAGAAAAACCCAAATCATAAATCAGAGTTTTACCATATTCAAGCAAGTAAGTCATGGTGTTCATGCGACGGCAAACGAAAATCCAGTAAGAAAAGGAACTCACCAGCTCTGAGTTAATCTGATGGTGAATCCGCGAGATAACTGGTTCGTGCTTTAATCTTTCCGCTTTTCTTCTTCTTGGCTCGTATACTTTAAGTTTAAGCTCGCTTCAGCTTGCTCCCGCTTCTGTTGGTTATGGTGATGCCGCTTAGTTCGAGTTGGCTTTGAGCTTCAGTGTGAAGCTTTATCAACTCTTAAAGAGAATTTTCGAATGATTCTGGTATTTTGAGGATTCAATCTCGCAGAGCTTCCCTAGGGTCTTCTGTTGTAGTTTTTTTAGGGTTTTTTTCGTATCCCCTTCTGAGTGAATAGTAAGTGCTTATATAGGGAGTTCATACGTGTGAAATAGGGTGTATTTCTGAGTAATACGTGTGATGGTGAGGTGCCATTTTGTGGTACAAATCCGTTAGGGATTGTGCTGTGTCTGCAAACCATTATCTCTGTTATGTATTTTCTGTGTATTTGCCTTGCTTTGTCTTTTTGCAAAAATTAACTTTTTGTGGTCCCACTTGTACTAACCATTTGTTCATCCTATGACAGATAAATTGGAATGATCAACCTTGCTGGTCCAAAGGTATTAAACAAACATTCAGTTTTCGTTACGTATCTGCATGACTTGCTTTGTGCTGTTGTAGCTTTTTATTTCATCTTACACAGCTTTCTGGTATGCTAGTCATTTGTGCCACTTCTATTTTATTCACACTAATAAAATCTTTTCACCCTTGTTCATGTGCATAATGGGAGTGGCCATGTTCATCGAATTTGGAAGTTGTTGTTGCAAATGACGTTCTTATCATTGTTCATGTGGCATGGCTTGGAGCTGCAGTCAGAAGGTGATGTGGAAACGTTTCTCGTTTTATGTTTCTTGGTAAAATGGTCTTGATGTATTATGTTTGCAACACTTTTCTTACTGCACTTACTCCATTAGGATTCCTGTTGAATTTAATTACTGCTGACCTGTTTTCCTTTCTCTCAAATCCTGCTAGTTTCGGCTTAGATGTGAATGATGCTTAGTTTTTTGTGTATTGTTGTTGTTCTAACTAATTCTCTTTCATTTTTCTGCACATGTTCTGCAACCTCAGCGTAAGAATGAAGTGATGAATGCCTTGTCTAGGAATTGGTCTAGCCTTCAAGCATCGATGCCGCCAACGGATTCTCTTCGAGCCAAAGTTGAATACCACCTTTGTAATGTTATCTCTGAAGTTTTGAATGCAACATCTTGGACTTCAATTGTGAGTGTTGCCATTACTTCATGTACACACTGTTGTTTTATAAATTCTGCATTATATAAGACTAGTTATCATAGTTTCCATTGCATTATGGACTAACTGCTGCTTGTTTTGTTGAATGTAAGATATACATGGTTGCCGTCAGTTGAGGGATGAGGCTGTCGCCGGTTGATCGAAGAAGATGTTGGAAGAATTGGCGTAAGTTGAGATAGTCTTGGTATGGTATCATTTTGTAGCTTATGATGAAGTGTTGCAGATTTTGTTACAACTTGATGAGATGAGAAGTTCACATACGGTTCAGAGGTGAGGTCGTAAATGATCGGGACATTTTCTAGGTAAGACTTATTACCTCATCCTCACAAAAATACAAAACTCTCGTCGTATTTCCTAACGAACTCTTCTCTCTTTCTTGTGTTGTTCATAATAGAAAAACATTCCATCAGTTTAGACCATCCGAGGCGGTGTCATAAACCTAAGATGTTGTTCCCACAATCGAACCACAAGAGATATTTGGTGAGGATTAGGGCTTTCTTGGAACATTTCAATGTTAGTGACTTTTTACTCTTTCTTTTCTTATTCTGCATGGTATGGGAGAAATCATGGCAGGTAAAGACTTGCTGCCATATTCGTTGCAATGGCTCGGCATGAGGGGCTAAAGTCTAGATAAAGCATAATGGTAGCACCTTAGAATCTTAAACATTGGAACCTGAATAATAATTGCTATAAAACAGATTTGCGAATCTTTTCTCCTTTCTCTTGTAGTAACTTTTGCAATTTTGTGCAGGGGCTTTGTAACTTGACCTTAATTTTTCTGGTACAGCAAAAGTTGTTGTGAATTTATTCATGAGTTTTCTCTCCTTTCCCAAAGCATCTCACCAATCTTAATATGAGTATCAGTTCTTTTGACAGAAAGGTGGTAATGATATGTTTAAGTGTTCATGCCTTCATGTATTTAGAGTTAAGAATGAAATTAGTTCATAACCTACTGCTTGGATATTATGTGGATGGCGTGTGGGACTTTTGCTTATATTCTGCTGTTTAGTGTACTGATTATTGTGAAAGTATATTATCGTATAAGAGTACTTGTAAAGGCACTAACTCGTGGTCACTCTCCGTTATGCAGGATATGTCGCCTCAAAGCCTCGCATTGAAATCTCATGATAGCAGTAAATAGAGAAAAAAAGCATAGAACTTACGGAATATTCGATCCATCAAGATGCCATCTTTGACTACCGAGAAGCCGGGACACCTGCTTTTGCCAATACTGCTTATAGATATTTCAAATTATGAGAGAATGCATGAAGCCATCTCTTTGCAGAACTTTTTACTTGAATGCTTGTACGTGAATCATGGGGTCGACGAGGTAATATAGACCAGACTCCCCAAGGACGTTCCTACCAATATTCCAAATGTGCTCAACCAATTTGTGAACATTCTGTAGAATTGATTTGTAGCATGTTGTGCTTGTTCTGCTGCCGTCATAACCGACAATTCTGACTTGTGCTGCCTTTTGTTTCATGTTTAAGTTACGGAATGCAATTAAAGGGCTTGGTTCTTGTGAGATATGTCCTAGCCTTGATGCTCCATACAACATTGTATTATCATAAAGAGTTTCCCTTATAACAGGTAAGGGAGCGTGCGCTTCATCTCCATCAGTAAGACCACCCCCTGGATTAATTTGCTCACTTCTTGAATGCTAACACCCCTTGCCGTTTATTTATTCCTTGAGCCAAAAACTAATTTTGTCTACCATGTTCTGCAGGTTTCACCATTTGCTTTGTTTTATGCTGCCAAAATAGAATCCTTTGAGTGGCAGCACCTGTTGGATTACCCTCTGGCCATATTGGAATAACTATGCATACTGCAAACCTCTCGTTTGCCTTTTTTCGGCAATCTTCAGTGCAATCTCTAATGGAATTAAATTATTAGCACCAATGTCTTTATTTTGGCTCCAGTTGTATTGATTTTCTATATAAATGTAATGATGCATAGCGCGAATGGCCTTTACGTATGCTGTATGTATGCTCATGTCAATCAGCACATTCTTCCCACATACTAGATTCTTTTCCGATGCGTCTTTTGGCTCCTTTGGAAATCCCTTGACAGAGCTTGAATCAATTGAACGAAATATCTGAGCATGCCAAGCTTCAGGATTATCATCACCATCACTAGGAGCTTCAGACATCTAGGTAATATTGATGGGCTAAAGACGTGTCTACTTATGCGTCTAGCGGTATCTTACTGCAAGTGCACAGCCTATCGAAGTAATATTTAAGATTATCGATCCACAGGGATTCTATTGTTACTTAGTGCTAGATGAACTTCTAGTTTAGCTAAGGCGAATAGTTGTCACGATTGTTGTTGGTTTTCTAAGACTATTGAAGGCGGAATTAAATTTACGTTTTTAATAAAGTAATACTAAGACGGTCGGTATGTAATTATACTAACTTAGGTGGATCAATCTAACCTAGGCTTATAAAGATGTTCACTTAATCTATTCGGTAGAGACTACCAGTTTAAATACCCTCAACTCACACTCTCGTGGTCTTGTATCAGATCTTATCCCTAAAGCCCTATGCCTGCTCTCGCTAGCCCATAAGTGTTTAGAGGTAATTTTTGGAAACTAAATAATTCTAATTTATCTTAAAGCGCTCTCGCTGTGTTTAATTTAAATGCCTAACTTTAGCTATCTGGTTAAATCTCACACTCTCGTGGTCTTGACCCAACCTAATACCCTTTTCTTACTCTCGTAACGAAAAGGTCTATTTTAATTAGAAAGTATCAGCCAGAATGTTAAATGATTAATTATTTTAGCCTATGGTTATATTTTACCGGTTAAGTTGGTTATAACTACATACCGCCCTAAGGTATTTAGCTACTCATCGAGGTTGAATCAGACACAGAATTAAATAATAACTTACTCATGGCAGAAAAATAAATAGACATTATAAATAAATTAAATTGCAATAAATTGAAAAACCTGATTAACAAATATCTGAGTAGACTCCTTCTTCCACAGACCGGAAGGCTTGGAGTAGGCGGAAATAAAAATTAAAACGAATGCTGAAGGTTGGAACAAATAAAAAAGTATAACAATTCCCTAATGTTGGAAATTGTTACACGGTTGGTTTGGATACAAATAAAACAAGACAGAAAGTAAAATAATGCTGGAATAAAAATTCTGGTTCGTAAGGTAATTCGGCAGGGCTTCCGCAGGAAATTTGGATAGTGAAGTCCCCCGTCAGTTCACCTCAGCTGGTCCTATTTATAGAGCTTTTGATGGGCTGGAGTCTTGGTCTTTTGTTTCTTGGGCCTTGCTGAAGTGGTTGAGAAAATGTTGGAATGTGGCAGCAAAATGGGAGAAGTCGTTTTCACGTGCTGCCTTGAGGAGAATTACTAGGAGAAGTGGTCTTCAGTGGTGGCTTGACGTAGTCTGAGTCAAAACCAAGTTTTATCCTTGTCACGGGCGTGACAAGGTCTTCACGTTCGTTATTTGAGGATTTTAAGTGTCACGGTCGTGACTACTTCCTCACGGTCGTGATGGCCCAAATTGGGGTGTCACGGTCGTGACACCCTTGTAACGACCGTGGCTGTTACAAATTATGCAGACTTTTTGCAGGCTTCTGCCTTGCTTCATTTCTTGTGGTTTCTTTCGTTCCTTTCTTCTTAATTCATGATTCGGCCTCACATAACGATGTACCTGCAAAATAGTAAGAAAAACTCGAGAAATCGAGCGTTAAAACGGTGAATGCGCGATAAAACGTCAATGAAATCAAGCGATATAATCGATGCGTTTTCTCGTCATCAAACTTCCCCAAACTTAAACCTTTGCTTGTCCTCAAGCAAATAGTCGGTTGAAAATCGGCGGACAAGATTTTATTCGCGCGTACTCGTAACAAACCGTACGGTGGATCGTTTTGTCGGATAGTCCGGTACTTTGATAGAACACTACCGATACTCTAATGACACAAGCAACAAGCTATGTCGTCGACTTCCCGTCAAGCGAAACAATCGGCGATCACATCACGATTTCACCTAGAGTTTTTCGATCTTATTTCTCCCGGCTTCGTTCTAGCGCAGTCACATTAAGCCCTTTGCCTTCGCACGCACGTAGTGGAGTAGCCGGTTAGCGATTTTGATCCTTTTTTTAGCACGGGGTCTGGTACACGAGTGTGGTAACCCTTCATGTTTTATCCGATTCGGAGGTTGTGGGGGATCGAGTCGTAGCACGCCCTACCGAGTTCAGAACCAGTACCTCTGAACCAACTCGAAACGGATTCCTTCTCATATTTCTCGTTTCTTATCTGCAACCGTGTACTTTGGTGCAATTTCTTTTCATTTTGCATCGAGATATGAAGGATCATTATTGATTAGGCATCAAACGCTTATATTCATCGGCTCCCCACGTGGTTTGTGTTCAGACGGTGCTGACTGCTAGTATAAACTACTGGGGGTTACTTTTGAACTGAAACTAAAGGTGCACTCGCAATGGTGATCGGGATGGAATTTCTTAAGCAGGGGGTCGAAGATGTCAAGATTGTATTGGTCTTGTTTAATCGTTCCCGGCTTCGTAATTACGAACCATTCGGTGGTAAGTCGGGTAGTGCGAGTAATTAAAGATTTTTCTGGTATGTCTTAATAATCGGGGAAAGCTCGAAATTAAAGAAAATAGCGCACAGATATTTGCTCATTTCATTGATTTTGCTAAAAGGAATACAACGGAATTGAAAGTACACTGAAATAAAAAGTACCTCTCCCACACTATATCAGACATTGTCCTCAATGTTGTGATATGAATGCGGTACAAATACAGTACAAGACTAAAAATGAAAAAACAACATAAAAGTAAACTACTGCTGCTGAGGACCGCGGGCTCGGCCTCTGGTGCGAGAGCGGCGTCTGGAGGGAGTCGCGTCGGGATCAGAGTCGGTGCCTGAGGTAGCAGTAATGCTGATGCGGAGCGCCTCGAGCTCGCCGAAAAGTTCTCCAAACCGCTCATTGGTGGCCTCCTGGTTGGCAGTAATGGTGCCGAGTAAAGCATCATACTGTGCCTTCTGCCGTCGCTCCAGTGCGGCGTTCATCAGGTTCTGCTGATGAATCGCAAGTAGGACCTCCTCAAGTGTGACTGCGGGAGCAGAGGGCTGCCTGGTAGATGTCTCGGGGATATCCTGGACAGGCTCAGCTGCATCCATAGCGTCCTGCATCTCGTCCACTGGGGCGTCTGCCTGATCATCATGAACCGGGATGTGATCGGCAGCAGCTGGTAAAACAAAGAGCCAGTTGGCTCGGTTGGATGGGTCGATGCGGGTGCGGGACGGCAGAGTGATGTGGTGGAAAACGGTGCCATTGACAACAGGGTTGTACCTGCCATCCTCTCGCTGCGCGATCAGGTGGGCGGACCGGCAGTAGCTCATGGTCAGGAATTCGGCGGCGAGGTGAGGCTGATTAGCGAGCGCGTCACCAAGCCCCAACTGAATGGCGAGGGTGGTGACAATGCCGCCTATGAAGAACGGGGAGGAGCCTCGGTGCGCAATGGCCTGGATGTGGTAAAGCATAAAGGGGGCAACATTGATTGGCTCGTCATGGAGAGCACAGTATAAGAACAGAAGCTCCTTGGAGTTGAGCTTGTGGTTGCTTTCTCTGGCAAAGATTGTGTTGCAGATGACCCGGTGAAAATAGCGGATAGCCGGGTTGTGGATGTGTGTGGCGTTGAGGCTCTGGAATGTGGATGCACGGGTGTTGGTGAGGTCGTGCCATAGAGTGAATGCTTGTTCACTGAAATTATCGGGCACGCGACGGTGGGCTTCGGTGCCGTGATCGAAACCTAACAGCTCGGCGATCCTGGTTTGTGTGAGGTTGAACTCCTGGCCGTGCAATCTGAATGTTACGATGCCGGTAAGCTGACTCTGAGAACCGGGAGAGGTGATGTAACTGTAAGAGCTGAGGAACTCCAGCGTCAGAAGTTCGAAAGTAGGTTGAGGCTGACGACAGAGGTCCCACAGACCGACCTTTTGCAGTAGGCTTTGAACGCTGGACAGCATTCCGAGTTCTCGCAGACAGTCAGTGGCAATGTAGCGGGTGGGTTGCAGACCGCGGTTCTGGAAGCGGATGAAACGGTCTCTCTGGGTTACTCCAGCTTCTCCTTCTCTGAAAATGATGGAATCCATAACATGCAAGAGTGAAGAGTGAGGGTGGAAGGATTTTGTGAGGTTTTGTGAGAAAAATGGTAGAATGAGGGAGATAGAGGTTCGGGTTAAATAGGTGAGAGTGGTAATGAAATGGTTGATGATAATGGAGGATTAATGGGGGTAGTGGAGAGGTTACGGCGGTTGTGGAATGAGTGGGTAATGTTTTGGGTAGGTTATGGATGGAGAAGAAGAGGGGACACGATGAGAAACAGTTTTGTTTCTCACGATCTCTGTAATAGAGGTCGTCACGGTCGTGACAGGGGCGTGACGGTCGTGACACGCTAAATGAGCACGTCACGATCGTAAGTTAAGTGTGACGACCGTGAGGGCTTGTTGTGCTGAATAATTCCCAGAAAAAACATTGTCTCACGTTATTTCTAAATTGATAATAATTTATTTTATTTAGTAACACTTATATTAAACACACACCATATTATATATCATTTGCAACACAGTAGTATACGAACCTAAGATTGTATACATAAAATAATGTAGTCATACAGTATATGGTCATACAGTATATAGAAAAAGTAGAAAAAAATATATAAGCTGCTAAAAATGAAGAAATAATTGAAATAAAAAGTGCATGGCATAAAGAAAAATTGAAATTACATAAACGGAAATTATGTTATGAAATTTGTTGCGAAAGATAAATTTAACTGGAAACGAAAATAATGAGAAAAAATAATGAGAAAAAGTAATAAACTAAATCACTGATAGCCGTTTCAAAGGCGCTTCTTCAGGTCTTCGATGGCGGAGTCCAAATGATAGAATTGTTCGCAGGCCATGTCAGTCAATCCTATGATGTCCAATCGCATACTCTTAATGTCTTCTTTGAATAGATTAATGTCAGTTTGGTAGGCATTTAGAGTGTGCATGATGTTCTGTAAGTTGTTAGCGTACTCTCCGTGATTCGCTCCAGGGGTTTCATGAACTTTGTCAGTTGGGTCAGTGTCATGGTATCCAGGAGGTGTCTCAGGGTCAGTTTCAACAGCGGTCATTATATCATCTGTTATCCTGTGAGACTGAGGTGTTTCAGGAGTGGCTGGATAATCAGGTGGGTTTAACTCATAGAGCCAGTTATCCTTATTATGAACACTTACTTTAGCATGATTGGGAAATGTGAACAGGGTGACTACTTCGTTCCGGATCAGGTACTCAAAAGGTGGGCGTCCTAAATTCCTTATGATATGTCTATTGAAGCAGAATTTAAGATTCATTAGGCGGATGGTTCCCAGACGGGTGCACCTGTCCAGTTGGTACCTAAGTCCTAAGGCATCAGCAATCATGGTTACAAGACCTCCTACCACTATAGGTAATTCAGGTTCTTCTTGGATGCGGGTGAAGGTTTGCATCATGAAAGGTACACCATTAACAGACTGTCCAGTAGTGAAATATGACATAATAAATAATTCATCCTTAGAGACTCCGGTAATGTTTTCTTCTTTTCCAAAGAAGGTATGGGCGAGGAATTTGTGGAAGTAGCGGAGAGCAGGATTATGGATCTCATCATTGTTCATGTCATTTGGTTCAGGGTGGTAGTTTCCGGTCAGAGTGCCCCAAAAGAAATCTAGCTCCACATCCATCAATTCTACCTGTGTGGTAGTAAAAGCAAAAGGTCCACTAGGGAATCCTAACAGGTCAGCTAGTTCTTTATGGTTAAAGTCGTATTCTATTCCAAATAGGCGGAAACTAATAAATCCTTTCCTAGATCCAAAACCGCGCTCAGGTAGGTAAAGTAGGGAACTAAGGAACTCAAGGGTGAGCTCACGGTAAGTCGCAAACTTGTGTTGGATCATTGCATTCTCCCATCCGAGTCGGTTGAACAAGTACATGACACTATCATGTATACCTAAGGTTTCCATAGTCCTATCATTTGGGTACAGGGTCAAATCCATTTGCCTCTGTGATAACTCTTCGAACTTCATTCTTTGGTTTCTACCTCTAAATTTGGTTTCCATATAGTTAATTGGTTGGTTAGCCATGGTCAGTGAAAATACGGGGGAAACAAATCAGTGGAAAAGACTTTAGAAAATCTGTAAAAAGTGATTTAAGATAAAAATAAGAAAATGAAATGCTAAAATGTAATGGCGATAATAGTAATGTAAAGTAAAACTGACAAAACAATTTAAACAAATAGTAATAACGATAATTAAAAAATGCTCAAAAAGAAAAGAGTAGTTTAAATAAGTAAATAAGTAAATGGGTTGCCTCCCACTAAGCGCTGTTTTTATTGTCTAAAGCCTGACGTAGTGCTTTGGTTTAGATTAATCAGGGGAATTGGTGGACAATTCTAAAAGCTTCAGATTATTCGCATAACCTCTATTTTCAACTTTATGATAGTGTTTTAGACGTTGTCCGTTTACTATGAATGGTTCATTATCCTTACCCTTAATTTCTATTGCTCCACTTGGGAATACTTTAGTTATATCAAAGGGTCCTGACCATCTAGACTTTAATTTTCCAGGAAAGAGCCTAAGTCTTGAATTAAAGAGGAGTACAACGTCTCCCACACTAAATTCTTTCCTAGATAGGCGTTTATCATGCCATCGCTTAGTTCTTTCTTTATATATCTTAGCATTTTCATATGCATCTAACCTTAATTCTTCTAATTCGTTAATGTCTAGGATTCGCTTTTCTCCTGCAGCATTATAGTTTATATTGAGAGTTCTGATCGCCCAATAAGCTTTGTGTTCTAGTTCTACTGGGAGGTGACAAGATTTTCCATAAACTAGTTTGAAAGGTGTAGTACCTATGGGTGTCTTGTAAGCGGTCCTATAAGCCCATAGAGCTTCATTAAGTTTAGATGACCAATCTTTCCGAGATATGGCGACACTCTTTTCTAAGATTTGTTTAATCTCTCTGTTTGAGACTTCGACCTGTCCACTTGTTTGTGGGTGATATGGTGTAGCCACACGGTGTCTTACTCCATACTTAGATAGTAATTTGTCAAAGATTTTCGAAATGAAGTGCGAGCCACCGTCACTTATGACGAGTCGAGGTACACCAAATCTGGGAAAGATTATGTTTTTGAAAAGCTTCATTACTACTCGTGCATCGTTTGTAGGAGAAGCTATGGCTTCGATCCATTTCGAGACATAGTCAACAGCTACGAGTATGTAACTATTACCGAAAGATGATGGGAATGGTCCCATGAAATCTATTCCCCAGACGTCGAAGATTTCTACTTCTAAAATTCCCTTTTGGGGCATTTCATATCTTCTTGAAATATTGCCGGTGCGTTGATGATCACACTAAAATTCACCGTATTTCTGACTCCGATTTCGCATGCATTCTTAGCTTTTATTGTTGTTTTGCTTTGTTATTGCTTTGTTTTCTTATGTTTTCAGGTTTTTATAATAATCGGAGCTGGAATCGGGAAAAGGAGCGAAAAAGGAGTGAAAACGGACGAAAACCTAGAAATTCAGCATTTTGCACTTACGGCACCCACTGTGGCGGGCGCCATGGGGTTAGCCATGACGTGGCCACGTCTCAAGACCACTCCTCAACCTCCAAGACCCACGATCCCCACTACATCATCCCCTGTAGGGACCGTGGCGGGCGCCATAGGCCTGTGGCGGGCGCCACAAGGCAAAAATCCTCAACCTCCACTTTTTAGTGGAGGGGCGTCCCGGTCATTTCGCGCTTCCAGTTTCTCCTATAAATAGGACCTTAGATTTTCGTTTTTCTTCATCCAGAATTAGAATTCTCTAGGCATATATCAGTTATAAAGCAGTTGCCATTCCACATCGGGGTGCCTCTGCAATCGAGTGATCGAGTCTGTAATCTGTCTGTGGTTCGAGTTTTGGAGCACTCTGGAGGAAGTTAATCCTGCCGCCATTTTAATTCCAGTTAGTATTTTATTTTTCCGCATTGCTTTACTTTTATTTATTTTCTCGCACTTTACTTTGTTTATTTCCCGCACTCGCACATTTACGTTGTTTATTTCCCGCACTCGCACATTTACGTTGTTTATTTCCCGCACTCGCACATTTACTTTGTTTACTTCCCGCACTTGCTTTAAATTACTCATATGAAAAACTATAAAAAGAATATTTACTTTATCATGTCTAACTAATCCCATAAAGGTTAGAATGTAAGGATCGTAATTAAACCAGTAATCAGTATAATTGTTCGTGGAAACACCTAAGGGCTATTTTATCTTTCAATTCAAGTAATTGTTTTTAACTATTTCAAAAACAGCCAAAAGCGCTTTGTATAGTTCATTAGGAGTTTTTAGATTAAAAAGAAAAGAGATTTTAAAACGATTTTCGGACGCGTTATGAGATTTAGAGTCTGGTTCATAAGAACCTCTTTTTGCTAAGAAGTCCAGGTTAAAATACTTTTCAACTTTGTTAAGAAACTATATTTCTTAAAAATAGGTTTACTACTCTAACGCAGTACGCACCTTTTTATCCGTGACAATAGGAGGGGTTGATTAGAGAGTACAACTCGGTTCTGAATACGCGAAAGCGACAGTTCCTGTTAAATTAGTTCTTTTCAAAGGAGAAAACATTGCCCATAAGTAGTTCCATTAACAAGTACTGGATTATCATTGATTACGTGAATTACATTCGAGCCTGTCTTTTATTTATTATTTAAAATTATAATTTTATTTACCATTGCACCCTTACTAAAACCCTTAAAAATAGTTGCCTTAGATAAGCACCATAACAACAGGTACGATAGATTGACACTTGGTCTCTGTGGATTCGATAATCTTTTATATTACTTTGACGTGATTCGTACACTTGCGAAAAACACGCATCAAGTTTTTGGCGCCGTTGCCGGGGACCAATATCGTCAAATTTCATTACCCTTTAGTTATACCGTTTAGACTAAGGTTGTTACCCACCGGTCAATGCGAAAGACTCGCAGTGCCGGAAGTTTAGTAGACCCTCTAGCTGAACCTGAACGTTACGCTCGCGCACGTTTATTTTTCCATAGGAATAGGAGAGCTATGGCCGAAGATCAAAATCGAAGACCTCTTAAGGACTTCGCCCAACCATCAAACGAGGAACCTAGTTCCAGTATAGTAAACCCCGCTATCCCAGCCAATAATTTTGAACTTAAGCCATCCCTGCTGCAATTAGTGCAACAGAGACAATTCGCAGGTCTCGCTACTGATAACCCGAACCAACATTTAAAAAACTTTCTTCAATTAGCAGACACCTTTAAAACCAATGGAGCTTCTCCTGAGGCAATACGCTTAAGATTATTTCCCTTTTCCCTCAGAGATAAAGCTCTGTCATGGTTAGATTCCCTTCCACCCAATTCAATAACAACTTGGGATGACCTTAGAAAAGTTTTCCTTGCTAGATATTTTCCCCCAAGTAAGACCGCTCTTCTTCGAAACCTAATAACTAGATTTACCCAACACCAAGGAGAGTCATTGTTCGAAGCCTGGGAGAGATATAAAGAACTATTAAGAGCATGCCCACACCATGGCTTAGAGAATTGGCTAATCATCCAAACCTTATATAATGGACTTCTTTATAACACTAAAATGACCATCGACGCTGCCGCTGGTGGCGCACTGATGAACAAACCTTACCCTGAAGCTAGTGCCCTTATCGAGGATATGGCCCAAAACCATCAATCATGGGGGGTAGAACGAGCGACAGTGGAAAAGAAGGAAGCCCAAGGAGGAATACATGAGCTAAGCTCTATAGACATGATGCAGGCTAAAATGGACGCGTTGGCCCTTAGAGTCGAACATATGTGCACAACTCCGAATACTGTAGCCGCAGTTTCGCCGAATTGTGAGATATGTGGAACGCAAGGACACCAATCCGCCGAATGCAATCTGTTGAATGAAACCAACACTGAGCAAGTGAACTATACCCAAGGGAACCCATTTTCAAACACATATAACCCTGGATGGAGGAATCACCCAAACTTCTCCTACAAAAATAATAACCCTATCCAAAATACCGCACCTCCGAGACAACAAGGTTACCAAGCCCCTAGAACAAATCAACCTATGCAACCTGTACCACCTAGCCCGAGCTTTGAGGAAGTTGTAAAAGATTTTATCGTTGCTCAAAAACAACAAAACAAAGAGTTCATGAACCATAACGTCCATGTTAACGAACTAATTACCAAGTTAGGAACCAAGGTTGATCAAATTATTACTCATAATAAGATGCTTGAAACCCAGATCTCTCAGGTAGCGTTAAACCAAGCCCCACAGACTACACCTGGAGGACAGTTCCCTGGACAACCTCAACAAAACCCGAAAGGGCAAGCTAATGCCATTACTCTACAAAGTGGAACCGCTTATAAGGAACCTTTAAACCCTAGATTAAGTGAGCCCGAAACTTCTGAGAGGAATGAGGAAAAGGAACCAGAGAAGCCTGAAACCCCGGAAAGTCAAGAAAAAGGAGAAGAACCTAAAAATAAAACCTATGTACCGCCACCGCCATACAAACCACCAATACCTTACCCTCAAAGATTAAAGAAAACCCAAATCGATAATCAATATCAAAAATTCGTTAAGGTTATAGAAAAACTTCACGTAGAAATCCCCTTTACAGAAGCCATCACCCAAATACCTTCTTATGCTAAGTTTCTCAAAGACATACTTACAAATAAACGTAGACTCGAAGATCCGAAACCCGTGGAATGTAATTCTATTTCCGAAAATAGGTTAGCAAAGAAAGATAAAGATCCCGGAAATTTTTCCATTCCTTGTGTTTTGGGGAATCATGTCATCGAAAAAGCTTTTCTAGACTTAGGAGCTAGTGTGAGCTTAATGCCTTTAGCAGTTTGTGAGAGATTAAACTTAGGAGAATTACAACCTACTAAGATGTCACTTCAATTAGCCGATAGATCCGTTAAATACCCTATAGGCATACTTGAAGACGTCCCTGTTAGGATAGGTCAGCTGTTTATACCTACTGATTTTGTTGTCATGGACATTAAAGAAGATGACGACATACCAATCCTCCTAGGTAGACCGTTCTTATCGACTGCTGGAGCCGTAATAGATGTTAAAAAGGGAAAACTAACTTTTGAGGTTGGTGGCCAGAAGATAGAATTTATATTGTCAAAATTTCTTATGGCACCTGTGATAGGAGATTCTTGTTATGCCTTAGATATCATCGAAGAATGTATTAGGGAATTAGAACAAGAAAAAGAAACTGAATCTATAAAATTGCCATCAACCCTTATTTTGGAAGATGACAATTATAAAACACCCTACATTGATGATAACCTTCACGAATGTTTATCTCTTACCCCAGATCCTATGCCTTGCCCTATAAAACCGACCGTAAAACTTAAGGAACTGCCTAAAAACCTGAGATATGAATTTCTTGATGAAGATATGAACCGTCCAGTTATAGTCAGTGCTACCTTAAACCAAGAAGAAACCGATCAATTATTAGAAGTTTTACGTAGGTACCCCTCAGCCTTAGGATATAAGATCTCTGATCTAAAAGGAATAAGCCCATCTGTATGCATGCATCGGATTTTGCTTGAAGAAGATTCAAAACCTTCTAGAGAACACCAACGTAGAATAAATCCTATAATGAGTACTGTAGTTAAGACTGAAGTTCTTAAGTTACTAGAGGCAGGTATAATATATCAGATCTCGGACAGTAAATGGGTGAGTCCTGTGCATGTAGTACCTAAAAAGGGAGGCATCACAGTCGTGCAAAACGAGAAGGGCGAACCTGTAGCAAAAAGAACTGATGGAGGTTGGCGTATGTGCATAGATTATAGAAAATTAAATAAAGCAACTAGGAAGGACCATTTCCCATTACCATTCATAGACCAAATGTTGGAGCGCCTAGCCAGACACTCTTACTTTTGTTATTTAGATGGATATTCAGGATTCTTCCAAATACCTATTCACCCCGAAGATCAAGAAAAAACTACCTTTACATGCCCAGTTGGAACCTTTGCCTATAGAAGAATGCCTTTTGGACTTTGTAATGCTCCTGCAACTTTCCAACGCTGCATGATGTCTATCTTTGCTGATTATTTGGATGGAATCATGGAAGTATTTATGGACGATTTCTCAGTTTGTGGGTCAGATTTCAAAAATTGTCTTGTCAACCTTGAGAAAATCCTGGAGAGATGTGTGGAGGTAAACCTTGTGCTAAATTGGGAAAAATGTCATTTCATGGTCACCGAAGGGATTGTTTTAGGACATATAGTTTCCGAAAAAGGTATAGAGGTAGATAAAGCAAAAATAGAAGTCATAGAGAATCTAAAACCGCCGAAGACTATCAGGGAGATAAGAAGTTTTCTTGGACATGCCGGATTTTACCGACGTTTTATCAAGGATTTCTCCAAAATAACAAAGCCCTTAACTGGTCTTTTAATGAAAGATGCTGAGTTCATCTTCGATGAAAAATGTACTGAAGCATTTAATCTTCTGAAGCAAGCTCTGATTTCAGCACCTATAATGAAACCCCCTGATTGGTCGGAACCGTTTGAGATAATGTGTGACGCCAGTGATTATGCTGTTGGAGCCGTTCTAGGTCAGAGAAAAGATAAGAAGTTACATGTGATTTATTATGCCATTAGAACCCTAGACGCTGCACAGCTCAACTATGCAACAACCGAAAAAGAGCTCCTAGCTTTAGTTTTTGCAATAGACAAATTTAGATCTTATCTAGTAGGAGCCAAGATTATAGTTTACACCGACCATGCTGCCATTCGTTACTTACTAAGCAAAAAGGATGCCAAGCCTAGGTTACTTCGATGGATTCTATTATTACAAGAGTTTGATTTGGATATCCGTGACAAGAAAGGCACTGATAATGTGGTAGCTGATCACCTATCAAGGCTAGAATACCTGAAACCTGATCCAGTACCCATAAATGACGATTTTGCCTACGATAGACTGATAGCCCAACTAGAAACCATTGAAGATGATAACCCAGACCCTCATGAGCAATTTCATAAATCCTTAGCTATAAGCAATGTACCTTGGTATGCAGATTTTGTTAATTACCTAGCCGCTGACATCATACCCCCTGATCTAAACTACCACCAGAAGAAGAAGTTCTATAGTGATGTGAGAAACTTCTATTGGGACGATCCATTTCTTTTCAAGAGAGGTAAAGATGGCATTTTCCGCCGTTGTGTTCCAGAAGAAGAGGTAAATAATATAATTGAGCATTGTCACTCTGCACCCTATGGTGGACATGCAAGCACATCTAAGACCTACGCCAAGATTCTTCAAGCTGGCCTATTCTGGCCTACTATGTGGCGTGATGTCCATGCTTTCATTGTCAAGTGTGACAGATGCCAACGCACAGGAAATATTTCAAGACGTAATGAAATTCCGTTAAGAAATATCCAAGAAGTAGAACTCTTCGATGTATAGGGTATAGACTTTATGGGACCATTCCCACCATCTTTTGGAAATCAGTACATATTAGTAGCTGTTGACTACGTGTCTAAATGGATTGAAGCTATCGCCGCACCCACAAACGACACCAGAGTAGTCATCAAATTATTCAAGAATTATATATTTCCCAGGTTTGGAACACCCCGTTTAGTCATAAGTGATGGAGGATCACACTTCATATCGAGAATATTTGATAAACTTTTAAGCAAGTATGGAGTTAAGCATAGAGTAGCGACACCATACCACCCACAGACCAATGGACAAGTGGAAGTATCTAATAGGGAGATAAAACAAATCCTCGAGAAGACTGTCTCTATATCTAGAAAAGATTGGTCGCAGAAACTTCAAGAAGCATTATGGGCCTATAGAACCGCTTTCAAAACTCCTATAGGAACAACCCCTTATCAACTGGTCTATGGAAAATCATGTCACTTACCATTTGAGTTGGAGCATAAGGCCTATTGGGCCATCAAAACTTTGAATTTGGATTACTTGACAGCTGGTGAGAAACGTATCCTTGATATCCACAAATTAGAAGAGCTCAGACAATCTGCCTACGAAAATGCCATCATATACAAAGAAAGAACAAAAGCTTGGCATGACAAAAGAATCGTAAGAAGAGACTTCAAAATAGGCGATCCTGTTCTCCTGTTCGATTCTAGGTTACGACTATTTCCAGGTAAACTCCGTTCGAGATGGACTGGCCCTTTCGAAGTATCTAAGATCCTGAGATCCGGTGCTATTGAAATCAAGAACCAAACATGTAAACCGTTCATAGTCAATGGACAGAGGTTGAAGCCCTACGAAGGAGGTGACATTCCAACAACATACACCTGCCATACTCTGAGTGATCCACCATATCCTTCCAATGATGTTTAAATATCGGTCGTCGAGCTAATGACGTTAAACAAGCGCTGCCTGGGAGGCAACCCATGGTTTTTCTTATTTTTGTACTTTTTATTTTTACTTTATTTTAATTTGTTTATTTTATTATGTCAGGACTCACGGTTGAATGTTTTATGTGCTTTCAGGACTTGTTTGCTAACCTTGTACAGAATGCAGAACCCTGATGACATGCACGTGGCCTTTAGAGATGATGCACAGAGAGAGCGCTACTATGTTCACATGAGATGCCCTATGGCTCCTACCAGGTACCCTGACCATGTCTGCATGGATGCCTTGGGGATAGAGCCAAGCGTCAGATTTTTATGCCATCAACTCCAGTGGGACCAGTTTGACGACAGGAACAACACTTATAGGAACTTGACTCTTGAGTTCCTCAGCTCGTTTCATCATGACCCTTGGGCTGGACCCGATGGACTCGCTGTTTTCAGGTTGTTCGGGATTGACTACTCATTCTCTCACAAAGGGTTTGGTGATTTACTAGGTTTCCAGACTACTCCTGATGCTATTCCAGAGACTCCGATGGGGTATTTTATGAGCAGAGAAGTGGAAAAGTTTTGGACTAAAATATCAGGCGGAGGGAGCCAAGATCCTTCTACCCAGTTTTCTCAGGTAATCCACAACCCTGCATTGAGGTACTTCCAGATGATTCTAGCACATTCTTTCCTAGGTTTTCCAGATACAGAGACACTGCTAAGTGAAGAGGAGATTTTCCTACTGTTTTGTGCGACTCAGTCTCGCCCTGTTGCTTGTGGCAACTTTCTACTGAAGGGCCTTGCTAGTGTTGCCAGATCATCAGTAGGAATCATCCATGTCGGTGGGATTGTTACACAGATTGCTACTGCATTGGGTTTGTCTCGCAAGCTATTGCACCTCAGGACCTTCTGCTGCTACACCACCCTGGATATTGATTTTTGTCTTGATAGAGGACTGATGAGTAGGGCTTCTTTTGAGCCCAACATGTTTAGATTGCTGATCGACGGTGAAGCGATACACTACTTTACATTACCAGATCCGCTGATGACCAGTGTCCATGATCCTGCCAATTGGAGTTATGCTCTAGAGGGTTATGGAGAGACTGTCGAAGAGCCGAAACCGCCTCCCGCCGCTGAGTACACTCCTACACCTCTTACTCCCCGAATCACTGTTATGTCTAACAATATGTCTCTGCAGCCACCTGACCTACAAACACAGATTTATGAGCTCCGCAAGGAGACTGCCCTGCTCAAGCAGGAAGTGGCAGACTTAGAGTTACAGATGCAGGTTTCTGATCTCACTCATGCCTCAGAGACCGATGCTCTACATCAGGCGATCGACGAGCTTCGGAGGGAGATAGCTGAGATTCGTGGATCAAGCCGGGATAAGAAACCTACCACATGACTCATTCCACCCTGACAGCACTACCCTAGTATTTAACTTCGTTTTATTTATCGCATTTCCAGACATATTTTACTTTATTGCAGCTTTTATATTTTCATGCACTTTGAATTCCTTATATATATACATATTATGCACTAATTTTTATTTTTTTCTTTTTCTTTTTTGATTTTTAATTATTTCATTTTTGTCGTGCAAAGAAATGAAATATATAAGACAAAAATATGCAAGCCAATGCCTTGAAAAGAAGAAGAAAACGCTATTCAGACCCCCCGGAAGACAAAGGTGCAAGGAAGGCCCAAAGGAGGATCCAAAACCACAAGGCCCAGGAATTGGCCTTGTGGCGGGCGCCATAGGCCCTGTGGCGGGCGCCACACCGTATCAACAAACAAATACGGGATTCAATCCCCATTTCCACCATTTTCATCCCTTTCTTCACCAAAAACCCATTTTTCCAACCTTCCAAATCCTCCTTGAACCCCATTAAAGCTCCCCCATTTCCAAAATACCCTCCATCCATAAAACATATCCAACATCCATTTCCATTTTCATCCATCAAAAACCAAAAAAATCAAAACTTTATCATTCCCCTCATAAACCACTTTTCTACTATTTTCACTACCTAAGGAGCTTTTCAACAATGGAGTTCAACGGATTTATTCTTCGTGATGGAAGACCGGGCGAAAGGCAACGGAAAATTATTCAGAGGCTTCAAAGTCGAGAAATCCTCTCGACTAGGTACGTCGACGATAACTGTCTGTATGCTTTGGGTATTTATCATAGTGTTTTTAATTTATTAGAATTTCTAGGCTTGCATAAAATTTTCATTAATCAGGAACCTACCTATGAGAGGCTGACAACTGAGTTTTTGAGTTCTTTGATATACACTGTCAGTCCTGACACTGCTAGCACTGTCGGTACTGCTATTTTTAGACTGTTTGGAATTGAATATGAATTCAGTACCAATGAGCTAGCAGATTTGTTAGGAATCCCTCATAGGGAAGGTTCGATTTGTGAGGCACCTTTGGATGCTGAATGGTCGGCCGAGGTATTTACCTTCTGGCTAAGGCTTTCAAGTACTTCAATTAATTCTTTTGAAGGGATACTTGCGTCGACCATTCACAACCCGGCCATAAGAGTTTTTAGACTTCTTTTGGCATGTACTATTTTTGGCCGGGAAAGTCCAAACAAGGTTAATGCTCGTGAACTCCTATTTTTGCAAGGATGCCTCACGAGAACCCACATCAATCTGGTCCCGTTTATGCTTGCCCACATGACTTTATTTAGTAATAAAATAGGACCGATTGTCTTTGGAGGGCTTGTTACGTCTATTGCTCGGGCTCTTGGCCTGAATGATGAGATAGCTACACTTGAACCACTACCTCCTCGCACAATTAATTTAAAATTTCTGAAAGACATGAAATTGTGCCGAACAAGGAGAGAAGGTGGTTATGAGTTGATGATTCATGGGGTAGCTATCCCATCTGTTGCTTTACCATGCAGTAGACGTACTGATGTACGTGATGAAAGGAACTGGACCTATGATCTTAATGCTCCACGTGTTTTGGGTCCACTTCCTCCTAATATTCCCGATGGGGAGGCACATGACACTGATGATGAGTATGATCGGAGAGAGCAGTCTCCCATCCCTCACATGTCCCCCCATCGTCCTTCACAGTCACACACTGCACCATCTTCCTCTAACCCTGTTGCAGGTACTGCTCCTGGATTCCTTGTCACCGAGGAGATGTGGCGTGATATGACAGCTAGAGAGGAAAGGCGTGATGGCCTTCTCTCTACTATTTCACAACAGCTGACGGACAATATGAGCTTCATGCAACAATCGCGATTGGTTTCGGATCGTTCCTATAGCAACGTTTGCCGTACCTTGAACGCTATTTCATTAGAGCAGAACCGTCAGAGAGAGTTCAACAGCCGACACTACCAGCTTGTAGAGGCTACTCAGGGTTCCATCTTGGGTAACCCTCGAGAGGTCCGGAGTGCTCAGGCTGCTTTATCAGCACGACTCGACCGGAGGGACCAGCATCGTAGTAGATCCCGTCGTTCCAGACCATCACATCAGGACGGCGAAGGCACCAGTGCCCCTCCTCAGTAGTCTTTTTCCAGGTTACCCCCCTTATCTTATTTCGAAACATTAGGGACAATGTTCGATTTAAGTGTGGGAGGGGATTTTATTGCTTTCTGTTATTTCCCTTTTTAGTTAATTTCCTTTCAGTTATTTCCCTTTTCAGTAATTTATTTTTCTTAGATAATGCATGAGTCTGACGAGTCACCAGTATAGTGTCTTTTTAGTTCATTTTCATTTTTTCCCATCTCCTTAGCCTTACCAGAAAATTTTTAAAAAGAAAACAATGTTGTTTCACATGTTTTTTGGGCTTTGAGACAGGTTTAGATTAGGATGTGGTGACTTAGGTCAACTTTTTGAAACATCAGAACCATTTTAGCACCATAGACCTCTTGAATATAGGAATCACTCCTAAACCCCACCACCATGGCCTTTACTATCATTCAAAAAATTGTCCTAAGTAGTTTATTTTAGCAGTCAGCTCCGGCCTAAGCATACTCTACGTAGGGGGCCGATGAATACAAGTGAGTGATCCAGTGCTAATAAAAAAGAAAAAAAAAAGGCAAACTCTAGTATAGGTGACCCTCACAAAGTCATTTAAACCGAAAAAAAGAGAAGAAAAAAATCTTTGCCACAAAAAAGAAAAAAATTTGCAAGTCACCTATTGTTAGTTGGTTCAGAGGTATCTGGCACTGAACTTGGTAGGGCGGATTACGATCCGATCCCCCGCAGCTACATTTAGGCGAAATAAAAACAGGTTTACACATGCTTATGTGCCAGAAACCTTATGTCATGGATCAGAATCACTAACCGGTCACTCTACTATGAAGCATGTACGGATAACGGGCTTAATGTGATTGCGCCTGAATGAAAAGGACACAAAAAGATGAGAAGATAGGCCTAGGTATCGTGGGATGACATGGAGTGGTTAATATAGGATTGAAGTTTGTGTTTGTGTTACTATGGTACCCTTGGTTCACTTAGTTAGTATCTGTCACTGCATCCTGACTTGAACTTAGAATCCCTTTAGCCCAAAGACAAGTGTTGACACCATATTTTCTTAAGCTTTAATGTTTGCTTGAGGACAAGCAAAGGTTTAAGTGTGGGAGAATTTGATCACACTAAAATTCACCGTATTTCTGACTCCGATTTCGCATGCATTCTTAGCTTTTATTGTTGTTTTGCTTTGTTATTGCTTTGTTTTCTTATGTTTTCAGGTTTTTATAATAATCGGAGCTGGAATCGGGAAAAGGAGCGAAAAAGGAGTGAAAACAGACGAAAACCTAGAAATTCAGCATTTTGCACTTACGGCACCCACTGTGGCGGGCGCCATGGGGTTAGCCATGACGTGGCCACGTCTCAAGACCACTCCTCAACCTCCAAGACCCACGATCCCCACTACATCATCCCCTGTAGGGACCGTGGCGGGCGCCATAGGCCTGTGGCGGGCGCCACAAGGCAAAAATCCTCAACCTCCACTTTTTAGTGGAGGGGCGTCCCGGTCATTTCGCGCTTCCAGTTTCTCCTATAAATAGGACCTTAGATTTTCGTTTTTCTTCATCCAGAATTAGAATTCTCTAGGCATATATCAGTTATAAAGCAGTTGCCATTCCACATCGGGGTGCCTCTGCAATCGAGTGATCGAGTCTGTAATCTGTCTGTGGTTCGAGTTTTGGAGCACTCTGGAGGAAGTTAATCCTGCCGCCATTTTAATTCCAGTTAGTATTTTATTTTTCCGCATTGCTTTACTTTTATTTATTTTCTCGCACTTTACTTTGTTTATTTCCCGCACTCGCACATTTACGTTGTTTATTTCCCGCACTCGCACATTTACGTTGTTTATTTCCCGCACTCGCACATTTACTTTGTTTACTTCCCGCACTTGCTTTAAATTACTCATATGAAAAACTATAAAAAGAATATTTACTTTATCATGTCTAACTAATCCCATAAAGGTTAGAATGTAAGGATCGTAATTAAACCAGTAATCAGTATAATTGTTCGTGGAAACACCTAAGGGCTATTTTATCTTTCAATTCAAGTAATTGTTTTTAACTATTTCAAAAACAGCCAAAAGCGCTTTGTATAGTTCATTAGGAGTTTTTAGATTAAAAAGAAAAGAGATTTTAAAACGATTTTCGGACGCGTTATGAGATTTAGAGTCTGGTTCATAAGAACCTCTTTTTGCTAAGAAGTCCAGGTTAAAATACTTTTCAACTTTGTTAAGAAACTATATTTCTTAAAAATAGGTTTACTACTCTAACGCAGTACGCACCTTTTTATCCGTGACAATAGGAGGGGTTGATTAGAGAGTACAACTCGGTTCTGAATACGCGAAAGCGACAGTTCCTGTTAAATTAGTTCTTTTCAAAGGAGAAAACATTGCCCATAAGTAGTTCCATTAACAAGTACTGGATTATCATTGATTACGTGAATTACATTCGAGCCTGTCTTTTATTTATTATTTAAAATTATAATTTTATTTACCATTGCACCCTTACTAAAACCCTTAAAAATAGTTGCCTTAGATAAGCACCATAACAACAGGTACGATAGATTGACACTTGGTCTCTGTGGATTCGATAATCTTTTATATTACTTTGACGTGATTCGTACACTTGCGAAAAACACGCATCAGTTGACACCGATCGCAACTTATAACAGCGATGTGGACATCCTTCCATAGATTAGGCCAGTATAAGCCGGCTTGCAAGATTTTTGCACAAGTCTTGGAAGTGCTTGCATGTCCACCATAAGGAGATGAATGACATTGAGCAATGACATCTTCTATTTCTTCTTCGGGAATACATCGGCGAAAGATTCCATCTGGTCCTCTTTTGAACAATAACGGTTCATCCCAATAGTACTGTTTCAGGTTATGAAAGAATTTCTTTTTCTGCTGATAGGTTAGATCGGGTGGAAGAGCTCCTGCGGCTAGGTAGTTGACAATGTCAGCGTACCATGGCAGTCCTACAGTTGTCTGTATTGTTTCCACGGGTTCTGGTTCATTTATATCTAACTGCGCTAGGTCGCCTCCTATTTGTGCTATCAGCTGTTCATACGGAAAATCATCGTTAATCGGCACTTGTTCGGGTTTAATACCTTCTATTCTAGATAAATGGTCTGCTACGACATTTTCAGTACCTTTTTTATCTTTTATTTCTAGATCAAACTCTTGTAAGAGTAAAATCCATCTTAAGAGTCTTGGTTTAGCATCTTTCTTAGTTAATAGATATCGGATAGCAGCATGGTCTATGTAAATGATTATTTTCGCTCCAACTAGGTAAGAGCGGAATTTGTCAAGCGCAAAGACAACTGCTAGCAATTCTTTTTCTGTAGTAGCGTAGTTTATCTGGGCATAATCCAAGGTTCTACTGGCATAGTAAATCGCATGGAGTTTCTTTTCCTTTCTCTGGCCCAGGACTGCGCCTACAGCATAGTCACTCGCATCGCACATGATTTCAAAAGGTAATCTCCAGTCAGGGGGTTGCATGATTGGTGCGGTGATGAGGGCTGTTTTTAGAGTTTCGAATGCTTTGAGACAATCTTCATTGAATATGAACTCAGCGTCTTTCATTAATAAACCAGTAAGAGGTTTAGTAATTTTCGAGAAATCTTTGATGAATCGTCGGTAAAAACCGGCGTGTCCTAAAAAGCTTCGTATTTCTCGAACGGTTTTAGGGGGTTGAAGATCTTTTATTACTTCAATCTTTGCCTTATCAACTTCAATTCCCTTGTCTGATATTACATGACCTAATACTATTCCTTCATTGACCATAAAATGACATTTCTCCCAGTTAAGCACGAGATTTACTTTTACACATCTTTCTAACACCATTTCTAAGTTCGATAAGCATCCTTCAAAGCTTTGCCCGCATACAGAGAAGTCGTCCATGAACACTTCCATGATGTTGTCTATAAAATCCGCGAAGATTGACATCATACATCTTTGAAAGGTTGCAGGAGCGTTGCACAATCCAAAGGGCATTCGCCTATAAGCGAACGTTCCGTAAGGACATGTGAATGTAGTCTTCTCTTGATCATCAGGATGGATAGGAATTTGGAAAAATCCTGAGTACCCGTCAAGATAACAGAAGTAAGAATGCTTGGCTAATCGTTCCAACATTTGATCTATGAAAGGTAATGGGAAATGATCCTTTCGAGTGGCTTTGTTTAGTTTACGATAATCTATGCACACTCTATATCCCGTCACTACTCTTTGCGATATGGCTTCGCCTTGTGCGTTTTTCACCACAGTGATACCTCCTTTCTTTGGCACTACATGTATTGGACTAACCCATTCACTATCAGAGATTGGGTATATTATCCCGGCATCTAATAATTTCTTGACTTCTTCCTTTACTACAGTGCTGAGGGTTGGGTTAATTCTTCTTTGAGATTCTCTGGAGGTTCTGCAATCTTCTTCTAGCAGAATACGATGCATGCAAACTGAAGGACATATTCCTTTGAGATCAGATATGTTATATCCTAATGCAGTTGGATATTTCTTCAAGACATCTAAAAGTTTCTTTGTCTCTATAGTTCCTAAACTGGAATTTACTATAACTGGTCTTTTACATTCAACGTCTAAGAATTCGTACCTTAGGTTATTAGGTAAAGTTTTTAATCCTAATGTAGGTTTATCTTTACTTGGCATGGGATCCGGTGTAAGTGCTAAACTTTCGCTTAGACTATCATCCTGATACGGTTTTCGCCAATTATCATCTTCGAGAATTGGAGGGATTTGAATTTTCATTATTTCAGAATAAGTGGCCTCCTCCAGTTCCATTTCTCTTACACATTCGTCAATTACGTCCATTAGATAGCATGTATCCTCTATAGCTGGTGATTGTAAGAATTGTGTTAAAACAAATTCGACTTTCTCTTCACCTACTTCAAAGGTTAGCTTTCCTCTTTTCACGTCTATTATAGCTCCGGCGGTAGCTAAGAATGGTCTTCCTAGTATGATAGGTGTGGTGGAGTCTTCAGAGATGTCCATGATTATAAAATCAGTAGGAATGTAGAATTGTCCTATACGTACTGGGACGTTTTCTAGTATGCCTACAGGATATTTAACAGAGCGATCGGCTAGTTGAACAGACATTTTAGTTGGTCTTAGGTCTCCCATGTCTAGCCTTTTGCAAATCGTTAAGGGCATAACACTGATACTGGCTCCTAAATCGCATAGAGCTTTGTCAATGACGAATTTTCCTATTACACAGGGTATAGAGAAACTTCCTGGATCTTTTAGCTTAGGAGGCATGTTATTCTGAATTATGGCGCTACACTCGGCAGTAAGTGTAACTGTTCCGTTATCCTTTATCTTTTTCTTATTGGATAAGATTTCTTTTATAAACTTGGCATACGAGGGTATTTGGGTAATTGCTTCTGTAAACGGAATGGTAATATTCAACTGTTTCAGAAGTTCGACAAATTTCTTAAATTGACCCGTCGTCTTGGAACTTACTAATCTTTGAGGGTACGGAATTGGTGGTTTATAGGGTGGTGGAGGCACATAAGGTTGTTCTTTCTCCACTACCTCTCGACTTTCATCTTCCTTTTCTTCTGGGTCATTCACCACTTCAGTCGGTTTATCCGGTTTTTGATACATGGCTGGATTGTCAAGTCTTGGATCGGTAGGTCCGTCAAGTTCCTTGCCACTTCTTAATATTACAGCGTTAGCATGTCCTTTCGGGTTAGGTTGAGGTTGTCCAGGGAATACTCCAGCTGGTGCAGCAGTAGGTGCTTGTTGTTGAGCTACTTGTGAAATCTGAGTTTCAAGCATTTTGTTATGTGTAGCTAATGCATCTACTTTGCTCACTAATTGTTTAATCTGCTCACTAGTGTGAATGTTTTGGTTTAAGAAGTCCTTGTTTGTCTGAGATTGGCTAGCTATAAAGCTCTCCATCATCAATTCAAGGTTCGATTTTCTAGGGATATTAGGAGCAGTCTTTTGATATCCTGGTGATGTAGTTGGTGCTTGACCTGGTGCGTAATAAGCATTGTTATTCTTATAGGAGAAGTTCGGATGATTCTTCCAACCTGGGTTGTATGTGTTTGAGTAAGGGTTTCCTTGAGCATAATTCACTTGATCAGTGGGAGTTCCTGTCAATAGTTGACAATCAGAAACTTCGTGTCCTGGGACTCCACATAACTCACAGTTAGGTGTTACTGCAGCCACGGTGGCTGCAGGTGTTATGGCCAAGTTGTCGATCTTTTGGCTTAGTTGGTCAAACTTCGCATTGACTTGGTCCATACTACTTACTTCGTACATACCTCCTTTTGTTGGTTTCTCAGTTGCGACTCTCTCGCTTCCCCAAAGGTAATGATTTTGAGCCATACTTTCGATAAGTGCATAGGCATCACGATATTCCTTGTCCATCAATGCACCACCCGCGGCAGCGTCAATTGTCATTCTTGTGTTGTACAAGAGTCCATTATAGAAGGTATGGATGACCATCCAGTCTATTAATCCATGATGTGGACAAAGTCTAAGTAGATCCTTATAGTGTTCCCAAGCTTCGAATAATGATTCACTTTCTCTTTGCTTAAATCCGTTGATCTGAGCTCTCAGCATGGCTGTCTTGCTAGGTGGAAAATACCTATTCAAGAAAACTTTCTTAAGTTCTGCCCACGTAGTTACTGAGTTCGAAGGCAGAGATTGAAGCCAAGCTCTTTCTCTGTCTCGAAGCGAAAAAGGAAATAAACGTAGTCTAATAGCTTCTTGGGTAACTCCATTGGCTTTTACGGTATCTGCATATTGCACAAAGATCGAAAGATGAAGATTCGGATCCTCGGTAGGATTTCCGGCGAATTGATTTTGTTGCACGGCTGATATCAACGAAGGTTTTAGTTCAAAATCATTTCGGTTGATAGCCGGTGCTGCAATGCTTGAATGCGGTTCACCTTGCGAAGGATTAGCGTAATACTTGAGTGGATGAGTTTGTTCTTCAGCCATCCCTGCGTTTGGTTTTACGACTGGTTTAGGCGGATCTAATTGAAGATCTGGAATATTGGAATTGTTTTCGAAATCGAATATACGTCTTCTTACGTGTAAGAAGCGTTCCGATTCAGGGATTAGAGGTTGCAAGTCTTCGCTTTTAGAGCGAGTACTTGGCATGCACTCGGAGATTAGATTAAATTAAATAGTTGATACCTTAGTCTAGACAATGCTACCTAAGTGCACTAGTAACTAAATTAAGGAATCCCCGGCAACGGCGCCAAAAACTTGATGGGCTAAAGACGTGTCTACTTATGCGTCTAGCGGTATCTTACTGCAAGTGCACAGCCTATCGAAGTAATATTTAAGATTATCGATCCACAGGGATTCTATTGTTACTTAGTGCTAGATGAACTTCTAGTTTAGCTAAGGCGAATAGTTGTCACGATTGTTGTTGGTTTTCTAAGACTATTGAAGGCGGAATTAAATTTACGTTTTTAATAAAGTAATACTAAGACGGTCGGTATGTAATTATACTAACTTAGGTGGATCAATCTAACCTAGGCTTATAAAGATGTTCACTTAATCTATTCGGTAGAGACTACCAGTTTAAATACCCTCAACTCACACTCTCGTGGTCTTGTATCAGATCTTATCCCTAAAGCCCTATGCCTGCTCTCGCTAGCCCATAAGTGTTTAGAGGTAATTTTTGGAAACTAAATAATTCTAATTTATCTTAAAGCGCTCTCGCTGTGTTTAATTTAAATGCCTAACTTTAGCTATCTGGTTAAATCTCACACTCTCGTGGTCTTGACCCAACCTAATACCCTTTTCTTACTCTCGTAACGAAAAGGTCTATTTTAATTAGAAAGTATCAGCCAGAATGTTAAATGATTAATTATTTTAGCCTATGGTTATATTTTACCGGTTAAGTTGGTTAAAACTACATACCGCCCTAAGGTATTTAGCTACTCATCGAGGTTGAATCAGACACAGAATTAAATAATAACTTACTCATGGCAGAAAAATAAATAGACATTATAAATAAATTAAATTGCAATAAATTGAAAAACCTGATTAACAAATATCTGAGTAGACTCCTTCCACAGACCGGAAGGCTTGGAGTAGGCGGAAATAAAAATTAAAACGAATGCTGAAGGTTGGAACAAATAAAAAAGTATAACAATTCCCTAATGTTGGAAATTGTTACACGGTTGGTTTGGATACAAATAAAACAAGACAGAAAGTAAAATAATGCTGGAATAAAAATTCTGGTTCGTAAGGTAATTCGGCAGGGCTTCCGCAGGAAATTTGGATAGTGAAGTCCCCCGTCAGTTCACCTCAGCTGGTCCTATTTATAGAGCTTTTGATGGGCTGGAGTCTTGGTCTTTTGTTTCTTGGGCCTTGCTGAAGTGGTTGAGAAAATGTTGGAATGTGGCAGCAAAATGGGAGAAGTCGTTTTCACGTGCTGCCTTGAGGAGAATTACTAGGAGAAGTGGTCTTCAGTGGTGGCTTGACGTAGTCTGAGTCAAAACCAAGTTTTATCCTTGTCACGGGCGTGACAAGGTCTTCACGTTTGTTATTTGAGGATTTTAAGTGTCACGGTCGTGACTACTTCCTCACGGTCGTGATGGCCCAAATTGGGGTGTCACGGTCGTGACACCCTTGTAACGACCGTGGCTGTTACAAATTATGCAGACTTTTTGCAGGCTTCTGCCTTGCTTCATTTCTTGTGGTTTCTTTCGTTCCTTTCTTCTTAATTCATGATTCGGCCTCACATAACGATGTACCTGCAAAATAGTAAGAAAAACTCGAGAAATCGAGCGTTAAAACGGTGAATGCGCGATAAAATGTCAATGAAATCAAGCGATATAATCGATGCGTTTTCTCGTCATCAAACTTCCCCAAACTTAAACCTTTGCTTGTCCTCAAGCAAATAGTCGGTTGAAAATCGGCGGACAAGATTTTATTCGCGCGTACTCGTAACAAACCGTACGGTGGATCGTTTTGTCGGATAGTCCGGTACTTTGATAGAACACTACCGATACTCTAATGACACAAGCAACAAGCTATGTCGTCGACTTCCCGTCAAGCGAAACAATCGGCGATCACATCACGATTTCACCTAGAGTTTTTCGATCTTATTTCTCCCGGCTTCGTTCTAGCGCAGTCACATTAAGCCCTTTGCCTTCGCACGCACGTAGTGGAGTAGCCGGTTAGCGATTTTGATCCTTTTTTTAGCACGGGGTCTGGTACACGAGTGTGGTAACCCTTCATGTTTTATCCGATTCGGAGGTTGTGGGGGATCGAGTCGTAGCACGCCCTACCGAGTTCAGAACCAGTACCTCTGAACCAACTCGAAACGGATTCCTTCTCATATTTCTTGTTTCTTATCTGCAACCGTGTACTTTGGTGCAATTTCTTTTCATTTTGCATCGAGATATGAAGGATCATTATTGATTAGGCATCAAACGCTTATATTCATCGGCTCCCCACGTGGTTTGTGTTCAGACGGTGCTGACTGCTAGTATAAACTACTGGGGGTTACTTTTGAACTGAAACTAAAGGTGCACTCGCAATGGTGATCGGGATGGAATTTCTTAAGCAGGGGGTCGAAGATGTCAAGATTGTATTGGTCTTGTTTAATCGTTCCCGGCTTCGTAATTACGAACCATTCGGTGGTAAGTCGGGTAGTGCGAGTAATTAAAGATTTTTCTGGTATGTCTTAATAATCGGGGAAAGCTCGAAATTAAAGAAAATAGCGCACAGATATTTGCTCATTTCATTGATTTTGCTAAAAGGAATACAACGGAATTGAAAGTACACTGAAATAAAAAGTACCTCTCCCACACTATATCAGACATTGTCCTCAATGTTGTGATATGAATGCGGTACAAATACAGTACAAGACTAAAAATGAAAAAACAACATAAAAGTAAACTACTGCTGCTGAGGACCGCGGGCTCGGCCTCTGGTGCGAGAGCGGCGTCTGGAGGGAGTCGCGTCGGGATCAGAGCCGGTGCCTGAGGTAGCAGTAATGCTGATGCGGAGCGCCTCGAGCTCGCCGAAAAGTTCTCCAAACCGCTCATTGGTGGCCTCCTGGTTGGCAGTAATGGTGCCGAGTAAAGCATCATACTGTGCCTTCTGCCGTCGCTCCAGTGCGGCGTTCATCAGGTTCTGCTGATGAATCGCAAGTAGGACCTCCTCAAGTGTGACTGCGGGAGCAGAGGGCTGCCTGGTAGATGTCTCGGGGATATCCTGGACAGGCTCAGCTGCATCCATAGCGTCCTGCATCTCGTCCACTGGGGCGTCTGCCTGATCATCATGAACCGGGATGTGATCGGCAGCAGCTGGTAAAACAAAGAGCCAGTTGGCTCGGTTGGATGGGTCGATGCGGGTGCGGGACGGCAGAGTGATGTGGTGGAAAACGGTGCCATTGACAACAGGGCTGTACCTGCCATCCTCTCGCTGCGCGATCAGGTGGGCGGACCGGCAGTAGCTCATGGTCAGGAATTCGGCGGCGAGGTGAGGCTGATTAGCGAGCGCGTCACCAAGCCCCAACTGAATGGCGAGGGTGGTGACAATGCCGCCTATGAAGAACGGGGAGGAGCCTCGGTGCGCAATGGCCTGGATGTGGTAAAGCATAAAGGGGGCAACATTGATTGGCTCGTCATGGAGAGCACAGTATAAGAACAGAAGCTCCTTGGAGTTGAGCTTGTGGTTGCTTTCTCTGGCAAAGATTGTGTTGCAGATGACCCGGTGAAAATAGCGGATAGCCGGGTTGTGGATGTGTGTGGCGTTGAGGCTCTGGAATGTGGATGCACGGGTGTTGGTGAGGTCGTGCCATAGAGTGAATGCTTGTTCACTGAAATTATCGGGCACGCGACGGTGGGCTTCGGTGCCGTAATCGAAACCTAATAGCTCGGCGATCCTGGTTTGTGTGAGGTTGAACTCCTGGCCGTGCAATCTGAATGTTACGATGCCGGTAAGCTGACTCTGAGAACCGGGAGAGGTGATGTAACTGTAAGAGCTGAGGAACTCCAGCGTCAGAAGTTCGAAAGTAGGCTGAGGCTGACGACAGAGGTCCCACAGACCGACCTTTTGCAGTAGGCTTTGAACGCTGGACAGCATTCCGAGTTCTCGCAGACAGTCAGTGGCAATGTAGCGGGTGGGTTGCAGACCGCGGTTCTGGAAGCGGATGAAACGGTCTCTCTGGGTTACTCCAGCTTCTCCTTCTCTGAAAATGATGGAATCCATAACATGCAAGAGTGAAGAGTGAGGGTGGAAGGATTTTGTGAGGTTTTGTGAGAAAAATGGTAGAATGAGGGAGATAGAGGTTCGGGTTAAATAGGTGAGAGTGGTAATGAAATGGTTGATGATAATGGAGGATTAATGGGGGTAGTGGAGAGGTTACGGCGGTTGTGGAATGAGTGGGTAATGTTTTGGGTAGGTTATGGATGGAGAAGAAGAGGGGACACGATGAGAAACAGTTTTGTTTCTCACGATCTCTGTAATAGAGGTCGTCACGGTCGTGACAGGGGCGTGACGGTCGTGACACGCTAAATGAGCACGTCACGATCGTAAGTTAAGTGTGACGACCGTGAGGGCTTGTTGTGCTGAATAATTCCCAGAAAAAACATTGTCTCACGTTATTTCTAAATTGATAATAATTTATTTTATTTAGTAACACTTATATTAAACACACACCATATTATATATCATTTGCAACACAGTAGTATACGAACCTAAGATTGTATACATAAAATAATGTAGTCATACAGTATATGGTCATACAGTATATAGAAAAAGTAGAAAAAAATATATAAGCTGCTAAAAATGAAGAAATAATTGAAATAAAAAGTGCATGGCATAAAGAAAAATTGAAATTACATAAACGGAAATTATGTTATGAAATTTGTTGCGAAAGATAAATTTAACTGGAAACGAAAATAATGAGAAAAAATAATGAGAAAAAGTAATAAACTAAATCACTGATAGCCGTTTTAAAGGCGCTTCTTCAGGTCTTCGATGGCGGAGTCCAAATGATAGAATTGTTCGCAGGCCATGTCAGTCAATCCTATGATGTCCAATCGCATACTCTTAATGTCTTCTTTGAATAGATTAATGTCAGTTTGGTAGGCATTTAGAGTGTGCATGATGTTCTGTAAGTTGTTAGCGTACTCTCCGTGATTCGCTCCAGGGGTTTCATGAACTTTGTCAGTTGGGTCAGTGTCATGGTATCCAGGAGGTGTCTCAGGGTCAGTTTCAACAGCGGTCATTATATCATCTGTTATCCTGTGAGACTGAGGTGTTTCAGGAGTGGCTGGATAATCAGGTGGGTTTAACTCATAGAGCCAGTTATCCTTATTATGAACACTTACTTTAGCATGATTGGGCAATGTGAACAGGGTGACTACTTCGTTCCGGATCAGGTACTCAAAAGGTGGGCGTCCTAAATTCCTTATGATATGTCTATTGAAGCAGAATTTAAGATTCATTAGGCGGATGGTTCCCAGACGGGTGCACCTGTCCAGTTGGTACCTAAGTCCTAAGGCATCAGCAATCATGGTTACAAGACCTCCTACCACTATAGGTAATTCAGGTTCTTCTTGGATGCGGGTGAAGGTTTGCATCATGAAAGGTACACCATTAACAGACTGTCCAGTAGTGAAACATGACATAATAAATAATTCATCCTTAGAGACTCCGGTAATGTTTTCTTCTTTTCCAAAGAAGGTATGGGCGAGGAATTTGTGGAAGTAGCGGAGAGCAGGATTATGGATCTCATCATTGTTCATGTCATTTGGTTCAGGGTGGTAGTTTCCGGTCAGAGTGCCCCAAAAGAAATCTAGCTCCACATCCATCAATTCTACCTGTGTGGTAGTAAAAGCAAAAGGTCCACTAGGGAATCCTAACAGGTCAGCTAGTTCTTTATGGTTAAAGTCGTATTCTATTCCAAATAGGCGGAAACTAATAAATCCTTTCCTAGATCCAAAACCGCGCTCAGGTAGGTAAAGTAGGGAACTAAGGAACTCAAGGGTGAGCTCACGGTAAGTCGCAAACTTGTGTTGGATCATTGCATTCTCCCATCCGAGTCGGTTGAACAAGTACATGACACTATCATGTATACCTAAGGTTTCCATAGTCCTATCATTTGGGTACAGGGTCAAATCCATTTGCCTCTGTGATAACTCTTCGAACTTCATTCTTTGGTTTCTACCTCTAAATTTGGTTTCCATATAGTTAATTGGTTGGTTAGCCATGGTCAGTGAAAATACGGGGGAAACAAATCAGTGGAAAAGACTTTAGAAAATCTGTAAAAAGTGATTTAAGATAAAAATAAGAAAATGAAATGCTAAAATGTAATGGCGATAATAGTAATGTAAAGTAAAACTGACAAAACAATTTAAACAAATAGTAATAACGATAATTAAAAAATGCTCAAAAAGAAAAGAGTAGTTTAAATAAGTAAATAAGTAAATGGGTTGCCTCCCACTAAGTGCTGTTTTTATTGTCTAAAGCCTGACGTAGTGCTTTGGTTTAGATTAATCAGGGGAATTGGTGGACAATTCTAAAAGCTTCAGATTATTCGCATAACCTCTATTTTCAACTTTATGATAGTGTTTTAGACGTTGTCCGTTTACTATGAATGGTTCACTATCCTTACCCTTAATTTCTATTGCTCCACTTGGGAATACTTTAGTTATATCAAAGGGTCCTGACCATCTAGACTTTAATTTTCCAGGAAAGAGCCTAAGTCTTGAATTAAAGAGGAGTACAACGTCTCCCACACTAAATTCTTTCCTAGATAGGCGTTTATCATGCCATCGCTTAGTTCTTTCTTTATATATCTTAGCATTTTCATATGCATCTAACCTTAATTCTTCTAATTCGTTAATGTCTAGGATTCGCTTTTCTCCTGCAGCATTATAGTTTATATTGAGAGTTCTGATCGCCCAATAAGCTTTGTGTTCTAGTTCTACTGGGAGGTGACAAGATTTTCCATAAACTAGTTTGAAAGGTGTAGTACCTATGGGTGTCTTGTAAGCGGTCCTATAAGCCCATAGAGCTTCATTAAGTTTAGATGACCAATCTTTCCGAGATATGGCGACACTATTTTCTAAGATTTGTTTAATCTCTCTGTTTGAGACTTCGACCTGTCCACTTGTTTGTGGGTGATATGGTGTAGCCACACGGTGTCTTACTCCATACTTAGATAGTAATTTGTCAAAGATTTTCGAAATGAAGTGCGAGCCACCGTCACTTATGACGAGTCGAGGTACACCAAATCTGGGAAAGATTATGTTTTTGAAAAGCTTCATTACTACTCGTGCATCGTTTGTAGGAGAAGCTATGGCTTCGATCCATTTCGAGACATAGTCAACAGCTACGAGTATGTAATTATTACCGAAAGATGATGGGAATGGTCCCATGAAATCTATTCCCCAGACGTCGAAGATTTCTACTTCTAAAATTCCCTTTTGGGGCATTTCATCTCTTCTTGAAATATTGCCGGTGCGTTGACACCGATCGCAACTTATAACAGCGATGTGGACATCCTTCCATAGATTAGGCCAGTATAAGCCGGCTTGCAAGATTTTTGCACAAGTCTTGGAAGTGCTTGCATGTCCACCATAAGGAGATGAATGACATTGAGCAATGACATCTTCTATTTCTTCTTCGGGAATACATCGGCGAAAGATTCCATCTGGTCCTCTTTTGAACAATAACGGTTCATCCCAATAGTACTGTTTCAGGTTATGAAAGAATTTCTTTTTCTGCTGATAGGTTAGATCGGGTGGAAGAGCTCCTGCGGCTAGGTAGTTGACAATGTCAGCGTACCATGGCAGTCCTACAGTTGTCTGTATTGTTTCCACGGGTTCTGGTTCATTTATATCTAACTGCGCTAGGTCGCCTCCTATTTGTGCTATCAGCTGTTCATACGGAAAATCATCGTTAATCGGCACTTGTTCGGGTTTAATACCTTCTATTCTAGATAAATGGTCTGCTACGACATTTTCAGTACCTTTTTTATCTTTTATTTATAGATCAAACTCTTGTAAGAGTAAAATCCATCTTAAGAGTCTTGGTTTAGCATCTTTCTTAGTTAATAGATATCGGATAGCAGCATGGTCTGTGTAAATGATTATTTTCGCTCCAACTAGGTAAGAGCGGAATTTGTCAAGCGCAAAGACAACTGCTAGCAATTCTTTTTATGTAGTAGCGTAGTTTATCTGGGCAGAATCCAAGGTTCTACTGGCATAGTAAATCGCATGGAGTTTCTTTTCCTTTCTCTGGCCCAGGACTGCGCCTACAGCATAGTCACTCGCATCGCACATGATTTCAAAAGGTAATCTCCAGTCAGGGGGTTGCATGATTGGTGCGGTGATGAGGGCTGTTTTTAGAGTTTCGAATGCTTTGAGACAATCTTCATTGAATATGAACTCAGCGTCTTTCATTAATAAACCAGTAAGAGGTTTAGTAATTTTCGAGAAATCTTTGATGAATCGTCGGTAAAAACCGGCGTGTCCTAAAAAGCTTCGTATTTCTCGAACGGTTTTAGGGGGTTGAAGATCTTTTATTACTTCAATCTTTGCCTTATCAACTTCAATTCCCTTGTCTGATATTACATGACCTAATACTATTCCTTCATTGACCATAAAATGACATTTCTCCCAGTTAAGCACGAGATTTACTTTTACACATCTTTCTAACACCATTTCTAAGTTCGATAAGCATCCTTCAAAGCTTTGCCCGCATACAGAGAAGTCGTCCATGAACACTTCCATGATGTTGTCTATAAAATCCGCGAAGATTGACATCATACATCTTTGAAAGGTTGCAGGAGCGTTGCACAATCCAAAGGGCATTCGCCTATAAGCGAACGTTCCGTAAGGACATGTGAATGTAGTCTTCTCTTGATCATCAGGATGGATAGGAATTTGGAAAAATCCTGAGTACCCGTCAAGATAACAGAAGTAAGAATGCTTGGCTAATCGTTCCAACATTTGATCTATGAAAGGTAATGGGAAATGATCCTTTCGAGTGGCTTTGTTTAGTTTACGATAATCTATGCACACTCTATATCCCGTCACTACTCTTTGCGATATGGCTTCGCCTTGTGCGTTTTTCACCACAGTGATACCTCCTTTCTTTGGCACTACATGTATTGGACTAACCCATTCACTATCAGAGATTGGGTATATTATCCCGGCATCTAATAATTTCTTGACTTCTTCCTTTACTACAGTGCTGAGGGTTGGGTTAATTCTTCTTTGAGATTCTCTGGAGGTTCTGCAATCTTCTTCTAGCAGAATACGATGCATGCAAACTGAAGGACATATTCCTTTGAGATCAGATATGTTATATCCTAATGCAGTTGGATATTTCTTCAAGACATCTAAAAGTTTCTTTGTCTCTATAGTTCCTAAACTGGAATTTACTATAACTGGTCTTTTACATTCAACGTCTAAGAATTCGTACCTTAGGTTATTAGGTAAAGTTTTTAATCCTAATGTAGGTTTATCTTTACTTGGCATGGGATCCGGTGTAAGTGCTAAACTTTCGCTTAGACTATCATCCTGATACGGTTTTCGCCAATTATCATCTTCGAGAATTGGAGGGATTTGAATTTTCATTATTTCAGAATAAGTGGCCTCCTCCAGTTCCATTTCTCTTACACATTCGTCAATTACGTCCATTAGATAGCATGTATCCTCTATAGCTGGTGATTGTAAGAATTGTGTTAAAACAAATTCGACTTTCTCTTCACCTACTTCAAAGGTTAGCTTTCCTCTTTTCACGTCTATTATAGCTCCGGCGGTAGCTAAGAATGGTCTTCCTAGTATGATAGGTGTGGTGGAGTCTTCAGAGATGTCCATGATTATAAAATCAGTAGGAATGTAGAATTGTCCTATACGTACTGGGACGTTTTCTAGTATGCCTACAGGATATTTAACAGAGCGATCAGCTAGTTGAACAGACATTTTAGTTGGTCTTAGGTCTCCCATGTCTAGCCTTTTGCAAATCGTTAAGGGCATAACACTGATACTGGCTCCTAAATCGCATAGAGCTTTGTCAATGACGAATTTTCCTATTACACAGGGTATAGAGAAACTTCCTGGATCTTTTAGCTTAGGAGGCATGTTATTCTGAATTATGGCGCTACACTCGGCAGTAAGTGTAACTGTTCCGTTATCCTCTATCTTTTTCTTATTGGATAAGGTTTCTTTTAGAAACTTGGCATACGAGGGTATTTGGGTAATTGCTTCTGTAAACGGAATGGTAATATTCAACTGTTTCAGAAGTTCGACAAATTTCTTAAATTGACCCGTCGTCTTGGAACTTACTAATCTTTGAGGGTACGGAATTGGTGGTTTATAGGGTGGTGGAGGCACATAAGGTTGTTCTTTCTCCACTACCTCTCGACTTTCATCTTCCTTTTCTTCTGGGTCATTCACCACTTCAGTCGGTTTATCCGGTTTTTGATACATGGCTGGATTGTCAAGTCTTGGATCGGTAGGTCCGTCAAGTTCCTTGCCACTTCTTAATATTACAGCGTTAGCATGTCCTTTCGGGTTAGGTTGAGGTTGTCCAGGGAATACTCCAGCTGGTGCAGCAGTAGGTGCTTGTTGTTGAGCTACTTGTGAAATCTGAGTTTCAAGCATTTTGTTATGTGTAGCTAATGCATCTACTTTGCTCACTAATTGTTTAATCTGCTCACTAGTGTGAATGTTTTGGTTTAAGAAGTCCTTGTTTGTCTGAGATTGGCTAGCTATAAAGCTCTCCATCATCAATTCAAGGTTCGATTTTCTAGGGATATTAGGAGCAGTCTTTTGATATCCTGGTGATGTAGCTGGTGCTTGACCTGGTGCGTAATAAGCATTGTTATTCTTATAGGAGAAGTTCGGATGATTCTTCCAACCTGGGTTGTATGTGTTTGAGTAAGGGTTTCCTTGAGCATAATTCACTTGATCAGTGGGAGTTCCTGTCAATAGTTGACAATCAGAAACTTCGTGTCCTGGGACTCCACATAACTCACAGTTAGGTGTTACTGCAGCCACGGTGGCTGCAGGTGTTATGGCCAAGTTGTCGATCTTTTGGCTTAGTTGGTCAAACTTCGCATTGACTTGGTCCATACTACTTACTTCGTACATACCTCCTTTTGTTGGTTTCTCAGTTGCGACTCTCTCGCTTCCCCAAAGGTAATGATTTTGAGTCATACTTTCGATAAGTGCATAGGCATCACGATATTCCTTGTCCATCAATGCACCACCCGCGGCAGCGTCAATTGTCATTCTTGTGTTGTACAAGAGTCCATTATAGAAGGTATGGATGACCATCCAGTCTATTAATCCATGATGTGGACAAAGTCTAAGTAGATCCTTATAGCGTTCCCAAGCTTCGAATAATGATTCACTTTCTCTTTGCTTAAATCCGTTGATCTGAGCTCTCAGCATGGCTGTCTTGCTAGGTGGAAAATACCTATTCAAGAAAACTTTCTTAAGTTCTGCCCACGTAGTTACTGAGTTCGAAGGCAGAGATTGAAGCCAAGCTCTTGCTCTGTCTCGAAGCGAAAAAGGAAATAAACGTAGTCTAATAGCTTCTTGGGTAACTCCATTGGCTTTTACGGTATCTGCATATTGCACAAAGATCGAAAGATGAAGATTCGGATCCTCGGTAGGATTTCCGGCGAATTGATTTTGTTGCACGGCTGATATCAACGAAGGTTTTAGTTCGAAATCATTTCGGTTGATAGCCGGCGCTGCAATGCTTGAATGCGGTTCACCTTGCGAAGGATTAGCGTAATACTTGAGTGGATGAGTTTGTTCTTCAGCCATCCCTGCGTCTGGTTTTACGACTGGTTTAGGCGGATCTAATTGAAGATCTGGAATATTGGAATTGTTTTCAAAATCGAATATACGTCTTCTTACGTGTAAGAAGCGTTCCGATTCAGGGATTAGAGGTTGCAAGTCTTCGCTTTTAGAGCGAGTACTTGGCATGTACTCGGAGATTAGATTAAATTAAATAGTTGATACCTTAGTCTAGACAATGCTACCTAAGGGCACTAGTAACTAAATTAAGGAATCCCCGGCAACGGCGCCAAAAACTTGATGGGCTAAAGACGTGTCTACTTATGCGTCTAGCGGTATCTTACTGCAAGTGCACAGCCTATCGAAGTAATATTTAAGATTATCGATCCACAGGGATTCTATTGTTACTTAGTGCTAGATGAACTTCTAGTTTAGCTAAGGCGAATAGTTGTCACGATTGTGTTGGTTTTCTAAGACTATTAAAGGCGGAATTAAATTTACGTTTTTAATAAAGTAATACTAAGACGGTCGGTATGTAATTATACTAACTTAGGTGGATCAATCTAACCTAGGCTTATAAAGATGTTCACTTAATCTATTCGGTAGAGACTACCAGTTTAAATACCCTCAACTCACACTCTCGTGGTCTTGTATCAGATCTTATCCCTAAAGCCCTATGCCTGCTCTCGCTAGCCCATAAGTGTTTAGAGGTAATTTTTGGAAACTAAATAATTCTAATTTATCTTAAAGCGCTCTCGCTGTGTTTAATTTAAATGCCTAACTTTAGCTATCTGGTTAAATCTCACACTCTCGTGGTCTTGACCCAACCTAATACCCTTTTCTTACTCTCGTAACGAAAAGGTCTATTTTAATTAGAAAGTATCAGCCAGAATGTTAAATGATTAATTATTTTAGCCTATGGTTATATTTTACCGGTTAAGTTGGTTATAACTACATACCGCCCTAAGGTATTTAGCTACTCATCGAGGTTGAATCAGACACAGAATTAAATAATAACTTACTCATGGCAGAAAAATAAATAGACATTATAAATAAATTAAATTGCAATAAATTGAAAAACCTGATTAACAAATATCTGAGTAGACTCCTTCTTCCACAGACCGGAAGGCTTGGAGTAGGCGGAAATAAAAATTAAAACGAATGCTGAAGGTTGGAACAAATAAAAAAGTATAACAATTCCCTAATGTTGGAAATTGTTACACGGTTGGTTTGGATACAAATAAAACAAGACAGAAAGTAAAATAATGCTGGAATAAAAATTCTGGTTCGTAAGGTAATTCGGCAGGGCTTCCGCAGGAAATTTGGATAGTGAAGTCCCCCGTCAGTTCACCTCAGCTGGTCCTATTTATAGAGCTTTTGATGGGCTGGAGTCTTGGTCTTTTGTTTCTTGGGCCTTGCTGAAGTGGTTGAGAAAATGTTGGAATGTGGCAGCAAAATGGGAGAAGTCGTTTTCACGTGCTGCCTTGAGGAGAATTACTAGGAGAAGTGGTCTTCAGTGGTGGCTTGACGTAGTCTGAGTCAAAACCAAGTTTTATCCTTGTCACGGGCGTGACAAGGTCTTCATGTTCGTTATTTGAGGATTTTAAGTGTCACGGTCGTGACTACTTCCTCACAGTCGTGATGGCCCAAATTGGGGTGTCACGGTCGTGACACCCTTGTAACGACCGTGGCTGTTACAAATTATGCAGACTTTTTGCAGGCTTCTGCCTTGCTTCATTTCTTGTGGTTTCTTTCGTTCCTTTCTTCTTAATTCATGATTCGGCCTCACATAACGATGTACCTGCAAAATAGTAAGAAAAACTCGAGAAATCGAGCGTTAAAACGGTGAATGCGCGATAAAACGTCAATGAAATCAAGCGATATAATCGATGCGTTTTCTCGTCATCAAATATCTGAAATTCTTTCTATCTTGAGCAATGCATCATCATACGAACTCCTAAACTTTTTTATCCCTGTAGGTTTCGCAGCTCTTAACCAGCGCTTCTCAAAATTGGTCAAAATATCGTAAGCTGCTGGACCATCAATTTTAGAATGCAAGTCATGCCATGGTTCCCGCGGACAGCCACCAGTACTACCCGTGAAAGTAGGGTTGTGATAATCATCCTTGTGCAGTGTCTGTAGTGATCTAAAGAAAGGATGATGGGGAGTATCATATCGGCCGTCACACAAATCAAGTCTACCAATAAATGCTACACTTTTCCTTCTGTTATTTCCAGCATTATCGTCCACAATAATAGTCTTCTGATGATGTGTATATATTGTTTCAACTTCCTTTTGGTTGGCCCAACTATGTCGTTTTCCACCAATGTGAGGACAAAGTAGCACTTGCACAAAAGAGTGCTTGAAAAATCGTCGAGTTTTCTCATCATGAGTTGCCATGACACCAATAAGTTGTGAACCTACCACATCACTATCCTTAACAACAAAATGCACTTCAGCAGTATTATGTGCAACAGGAACATAAAAGTGTTGCTCCCAAACAGGATTTTCACTTGGTTGTTGTTGATGTCTCTTTGTAAAGTCTCGTATATCTCTTATTTTACTGTTCTTATTTGCCGTAGTGAGATTGAGGGTGAAGTGGTTGATAGTAACAATTCTTTAACTCTTTGAATTCGAATAAAATCTGATTTCATTTTGAAGATGAGATGGAGATACTATTAGAAAAGATATTGAATTTAGTTTGAGCTTCAACAATTATTCATGATGCTTGACTTATGCTTTAAACAAGTTCATCATTAACTGGCCAAGCAAAACATCATTCTAGTCCTTGCAAATAAAAATCCATAAAAACGATTCTGAATCAATCTTAGCATCGAAACGTCTTGAAGGCCATCAAGTCGAGATTGACTATGAATATTTTAAACATGACTGTAAAATAATGTTGCAGCTCACACATGACTTGAAGTTAATATACCTATGGCTTGAAACTAAACCCCATAATTTTGGTCTTTGCGACACAAAGAACAAAATGTAGAAACATGGTCTTGAAATTTGTAAGCTAAATCTAAGTTTGTCACAAACTGATTTAGAATCCAAACACAGCTTGATACTTGCAATCAATTCGAACAAAGCTTGAGGCCAACATCGACCGTATTTAGAAGCATTATGTGAAGCATCTTTGAACATCTTGAATTAAGTGCATATCATAATAAGCAACTTAAAGAGAAGTCTGTAACCAAGTTGAAATAGGGTATAAATTTCTTGAAATCCAACAAGTATGCTACGAGATGCATCCAATCATGCATTTGGTGTCGTTGACCATATCACATATGCCTGATCGTGATAACGAGGACACATATGAGTTTGGGTATAAGGGGTTGGAGGCGCGCTCTTTCCACAAGAAACCAACAAAAGTTACTAGGGATTATAACCACAATGTGTACACACATGGTCTTTATAAACGAAGTCTCAGATAGTTATAGCCAGATGTCGTGAAACAGTCAAACATCCATTTAATACCGAAGTAGGACAAATTTGGGGTATGACAGATGCCCCTATCTAATTGCCTTAAACCTGAACAAATGAATTGTTGTATGACGTTCATTTTAAGGTGGAAGTCAATTAGATACAAGAAGACCCCGAAATTTGTCTGGTAGAGGAGTGAAAAGTACCATGAATGGGTTAATAGGATGAATAAGATAACCTGATATTCTCTGGGTGGTCGAAGCAGTCCCTCATCTAATAAGGTCCTTCGCGATACCAGAGTACTATAAGCGATCCTCTTTGGGTGGTCGAAGCAGTCCCTCATTCGTTAAGGTCCTTCACGATACCAAAGTGGTATAAACAAACCTCTTTGGGTGGTCGAAGCAGTCCCTCATTCATTAAAGTCCTTCGCGATACCAAAGTGGTATAAACAAACCTCTTTGGGTGGTCGAAGCAGTCCCTCATTCATTAAAGTCCTTCGCGATACCAAAGTGGTATAAACAAACCTCTTTGGGTGGTCGAAGCAGTCCCTCATTCGTTAAGGTCCTTCGCGATACCAAAGTGGTATAAACGATCCCCTTTGGGTGGTCGAAGCAGTCCCTCATTCGTTAAGGTCCTTCGCGATACCAAAGTGGTATAAACGAACCTCTTTGGGTGGTCGAAGCAGTCCCTCATTCGTTAAGGTCCTTCGCGATACCAAAGTGGTATAAACGAACCCCTTTGGGTGGTCGAAGCAGTCCCTCATTCGTTAAGGTCCTTCGCGATACCAAAGTGGTATAAACGAACCTCTTTGGGTGATCGAAGCAGTCCCTCATTCGTTAAGGTCCTTCGGTGATACCAAAGCAGTATCTCGAACAAAACTGGAGATTCTTCGAGTGGTCGAAGCAGTACCTTATCCATTAAGGCTCTTCGATGATACCAAAGCAGTATCTCGAACAAAACTTGAGATTCTTCGGGTGGTCGAAGCAGTACCTTATCCATTAAGGCTCTTCGATGATACCAAAGCAGTATCTCGAGTGATGATTTTGCTGAGGAGTAATTGAGCTAAAATCCTGTCAGAGGAAAAGCGTTGTCCAAACTCTGCAGGGGAAAAGCCTTCAAGAAACTCTCTAAGATAACTTCTGCTTGGGGAGCCACCAGAGCAACGACTGCTGGGAATCGTCATTATCAACTGCATGGTTGAAGAATGACTCGCTGGGGGTGGAATTCTATGAGCACGTGCGGGGTATCAACTATGTTTAGAGAAATATCGCCGACTTTGATAGAGGACCGGTCAGGATACTCGTGAACTGATCCTGGATCCTGTTATGCTATGTCGCTGGGGATAAAATGCAATGCTTTGTATGATGCGCAAATATGCAATTAAAATGCAACTGCTATGGAATGCAAGATGTATATGCAAATGATTGAAATGCAATGCGCATGAGAATGCAACCGGGTAACGGGATTTGGTAAGGCTTTATTTCTAGTTTAAGATTAGATGCAACAAGGTGAAAAGATTTACGGGGTATACTGGCATATCAACTCGGGGGTTGAAGAAGACAGATAAGCTATCGACTCGGGGGTCGAGGATAAATCAGAACAACAAGTTAGCTTGATGATTGAAGAAGAATAACAAATATCAACTCGGGGGTCGAGAGAAAATAACGGCAATATCGACTCGGGGGTCGAGGAAATAAAGACAAATATCGACTCGGGGGTCGAGAGAAAAAGATAACAAAGATATCGACTCGGGGGTCGAGAAGATAAAGACATATCAACTCGAGGGTTGAAGAAAGATAAATATCAACGCGGGGGTTGAAGAAAGGTAAACATCGACTCGGGGTCGAGGAAAACAAAATATCAACACGGGGGTTGAGAACATAAAGAACAATATCGACTCGGGGGTCGAAGGAAATAAAGGCATATCAACGCGGGGGTTGAAGGAGGGAAAGGAAAATATCGACTCGGGGGTCGAGAGAAAAAAGATAACAAAGATATCGACTCGGGGGTCGAGAAAATAAAGACATATCAACTCGGGGGTTGAAAGAGGAAATGATCGTGCTATGTATGCGTATGATACATGTCAATTGTATGATGCATATGTGAATGCAAGCAGGAGATTGGTTTTATTGAGGTGCCGACAATGGTGGACTTTGGTAGTTGCCAATAAAGGATTGGACTTTAAGGAGAGGTGCCAAGCAAGGTTGGACTTTTGGGTGGTGCCAAGCAAGGTTGGACTTTTAGTGGTTGCCAATATGAATTGGACTTTAGGGGATGCCAAGCGGGGTTGGACTTTTAAGGGTTGCCAACACAAATTGGACTTTAGGAGATGCCAAGCGGGGTTGGACTTTTAATGGTTGCCAATACAAATTGGACTTTTGGAGTTTTAAGGGATGCCAACAGAAGTGGACTTTATTTGGTGAAATTATTTGACTTCCCGACACACGGTATGATGCTATGGTCAGAAGACAAATGTGGATGTTCTCGGTGCCCCAAGATAGATCCTTGCAGAAGTTGGCTGCTTGTTCCTGGGAGAACCTTAACTTCTAGCCAATGTACAGCTTACAAATGTTGAGCGCATCGACATAACCAAAGCATGCTGAATATGCGAGCGTAGCGACTTAACCAATGCCTGTTGATTGTGCTTTTGCTCTGCCCCAAGGCCTTTGACGCTTGTTGTGAACTCAACAATTACTGGCATCTGGCACGGTTTGCTTGACCAACTTGGATGCAAGAAGGGAGTTGCCCCTGTTCAATCTAGCCTGCCCCAGTCTGTAGGGTATTTGAAGATTTTTCTTAAAGATTTATACCATGACATGGTCTGCGATGATTGCCCCAGTGTCTAGATTTTGCAGTAATATGCCCCTGTTTGAGACTCAGAAGAACTTGCCCCAGTCTGCAGGGTTATGAGAAATTCTTGATTCAGGTCGACACCAATGAGTGATCAAGTTCCTCTTTGATTGCTCTTTTGTTAGAATTTCCATAATGCCAAGTACTGACTTGCAGTTAAAAGTGTTCATTCAAAAAAAATGGTAATTTTAATGTGACATTTATGCAAAATTTGAAAGGATCATTTATTAGAATGATGTGACAGTGTGTGACGAGCGGACTATTAGTCCAAACGCAGTGTTAATTTATCTGGTGCGAAAGATATAGCAAGAATAATGACACCAATGCTGGTGATTAGCAATCATGTGAGGAGTCAGGTTACGCAACCTTGCTGTAGTTATGCTTTCAGAATAAAACCCCGCCTCAATTTGGTCTTTTGAGGGTTGTATCGTGGTCTGGTTCACGGTTATAGAAACAAAGGATATTAGGCTCAAAGTATGATTTGGCACCCACCCCTTCTTCGTAATGATCTCCATATCTACGTTCAGTTAATTTTGCACCTACTTGACGGTGTAAACTTGATGGTTTAAAGTTTGTCTGAAATGGCAGCCACCTTATTTTGATGGATGTTAGTAACCCCTTGATTTGGGTGGCCACTGAATCTTATTTTGTTTTTTGTCGAGGGTTTGAGGACCTCTTTTGGGTTTTGTTTTTGATCCCTAACTTTTGCATGGACTGACTTTGCTTGTCAGATCCATCGGGATTGCCTTGATTTTTGCCTAAGTCTCCTTTCGAGGTGTTTGACTTAGCAGGCTTTTGAAAATTTTTTTTTTGAAGGATTTGTGACTGCCAAATCATTGGTCATTTATGAACAACCGTCATGACTTTTGGATTTTTCCTCGTGATTCGAGTGCGTAATCAGGTTAACTGAATACTACCCATGCCCCAGGTTAAGTATAAGGGTTTAGAAATCCGAAGGAAACTCCTACTTCTAGGCTCGAAGTGGTTAACTAGGGACTAACTCCTTATCTCTTCAGTGTTTGGGAATTTGAAGCAATGCCTGTACATCATCGGCGCGATTTTATCCAAAAGCATACTCATCAGCAATTATGGGTATCTCGTTTTCGTCATCCTCCCTCAAATCTTTGCTAAACAGCAATGCGATAAAGGAAGTGGAGTGAAAATTTTTTGTGATTTTTTGCAATAAGTGAGAAAATGTGAGTGAATACGAATGGATTTGATCAAAAACATGCATAACCATCACATTAACAATACCATTAATAAGAAACAATGTCTAAAAGCAAGTAGCATTATAACAGAAAAGAAACTACAAATGCGAAAAAAAACAATATGGAAATTGCCAGTATTGAGGAACTGGGCTTTTCTCTCTTGCATCACAGTTGAGCTACCCTTCTTGCTCATCGAGACCAGTATGATAACCTTCTTCATACATACTCTCTGCAGCTTCTTCCATGTCATGAACTGATGGGCCTGCCTGATCAGATGAAGGTTTGATGTTGATATGAAGTCCTTGAGGTGTGAACGATATTAGCTTGGACTCGATCAGATCTTGAACCTTGTTCTTGAACTGTTTGCAATCTTCGGTCGAATGCCCCATTGCGCCAGCATGGTAGCCACATCGTGCATTAGTGTCAAAGCCTGGTGGATATGGTGGGATCACAGGATCCAAACCCTTTGGCACTATCAGTCCACTACTAATCAAACGTGGTAGCACGTGATTGTATGGCATTGGTAATGGATCAAAATGTCTCTTTGGTCTTTGATTATAGTAACGTCTTTGTTGCAGACGTCTATTGACAGGAGGATATTGACCCTGTGAAGAGATTGGAGTCACACAGGTAGACCCATAGGATTGCTGGCTTTGAACAGTTGAGATGATTGGGTACTGAAGATAAGGCACCGAGGATGGAGCATGGGGAGCGTCCCAAATCGTGTTGATCTCATCATTTTCTTCCTCTTTGGAGCTGACAGCTGATTCACTTTCACTGGCTAGGATGCTCGAGGAGTCGTGAGACTTTCCCTTCTTGAGATGACTCTCGATACGTTCTCCTACTGAAACCAAGTCAGAGAAGTTTGATGTCCCATTGCCCATCATCTTTTCCATATAGGGTTCTTGCAAAGACTTTACGAACATGTCAACCAATTCCCTGTCCAAGAGTGTCGCTACTGCGAAAATCGGCGCCGGCTGAACAGAAGAGTCGCCACCGTGCGTTATTTATCCCAACGGAGGGAAAGGAAACGCTCGAGGTAAACCTACCGCAAAGACGGGAAAGGAATGTTCATCGCAACCAAATCCTGGATTCGGGAGTCGGTTACGCAAGGGGAAGGTATTAGCACCCCTCACGTCCGTCGTACTCGACGGGATCCACGCTTGTTTTCGGGTATGGATTGTTATTCTATCTAAACTATGGGTCGAGGGTTAAAAGGAAGAAAATAAAATGAAAATAAAAAATGACTCGGCAAAGTATCGCACTTTATGCCTACGTATTCCCGCCTGGAACGAGAAATCAGAGTCAACGTAGTTCGCCTACCTACGGGAAAGGAGGGGAAGGTTGCTCGCTAGGATATCGCATCCTATGCCTACGTACTTTCATACAGCATGAAAGATCAGAGCAAACGTAGTTCGGGCCACGTACGACACAAGCTTGTCTTGGTTGATTTTATTCCTTCTGAAAAAGGTTTTCTTGATTAGCAGTCCCGGCGGACAAAAATGACGCTTTGATGAGTTCACATTCTTTTACGGAAGAAGTGTCTTTTATTGTGTTTGAAATTTTATTGTGTTTTTCTGTTTGTTTTGAGAAAGAAAGAGACAGAACTCTAACCTACAGTTGCGAGGGGAATCAAACTGACCTAATGTTATCATGCATGGGTTAAGACCTAGTGTCTATCATGCTCCTCTCTTGCACAGAGAGAAACAGAGATCCTACGGGATAGGCGAAAACAGAAACAATATCAGATATAATAAAGCAGTAAAATGCATGGATGCAACAGTACAAGCGAGGCAAGGGAGTCCCACTCAACCTCGAACCTAGAAAACAATAGGCAAAAGTGAACAGACTTCACTTTCAACCCAACAGGGGAGCCAGCAAACAATACAGCCCATAAAACCAATCAATACATCAGAAATGAAATACAGCAAAAATAAACAGCATCAGCAGCTCTGAATCAACATCTGGCTTCAAGTAATCTCCAATCAGCTACAGGCTTCAACAAGCATCAATCTCCATCTTCATGGCCTTCAGGCAAAGGGCTTTAATCATCAGTTTCCTATAAGCAATGGCTTTTCTTCAAGTCTCCAATCTTCAGGGATGAACATTAGTCAACAAGAGGAGAGGAATGTTAAACAGTAAATTGCCTACCAAAGGTGGCTCATTAACTGTTAACATTATGCAGACAGGTTTCTCTCAAAAGTTCTATCTTCCAAATACTTTCACTGATCCTTCCAAAGGAAGGAGGTGGATATTTGAAAGAGACTTTGAATCATAGAGAAAGGATAGAGGCAAACAAAGCCATCTATGTTTGAGAAGCAAGTTTTCTAACCTAGAGCTCTGCCTAGCTCCTAAACCCTAGTCTCCTCAGCAGCTGCTAGCAAGAGCCTCCTCTCCAACTCTGGCAGTTGCTCTTCAATTTCTGGATCTCCAATGGTCTTCATCTCCTCAAGTCTTCAGCTCTCCCAAGTCCCCAAACAATCCCAATACCCAAACCATCAAGCAATAATCCCCAGAGGGCACACCACACCAGTCAATCAGATATATTCAGTACATTAATAGCAGTAGGGGAATCCTGACTTTTTCTAAGGGATCTAATAACTACCCATAGCCCCTATAGTCCCATAACTAAGCTAGTCAAACCCTAAGTCCTAAGGGAAAAGAATCAAATCTCCTAAGTCATCACCTAAAACCCTAGTTTTATTCATGTTATTCACACTTACACTAAGCACCTAAATTTAATTTCTAAAAATGGGAACTAAATTGAATCTACAAGTTCAATGTCTAAACTAAACAACCTAAAAAGAATGGATAAAAATATGAAAGCATTTGATAGAACAAAAAATAACAAAATCATGCATGAAATGGAACTATATAAAATGTTATTTATTTAGAAAATATGGAAAAAATATCAAATAAAAAAATAAAATGCAATTTTTATTTTTATTATTTTCTAGACACCTTAAAGAAAAATATGTAAAAAGAATGAGTTAAAAATGATTATTTTGCTATTTATTATGAATTTTAGAAGATGCATGAAAAAATTAAAGAAAATAAAAGAAAATATAAAGAAATAAGATGGAGGGGGTGAGAAAAGCAAGAAAACCAAGTTAAGCGCGTTGGGCCCATCAGAATGGGGGGTGCGAATAGCTCTCTGAGCCCAATTCCCCCAATTAGTGAAACGGTGCGTTTGGGATTTCAAATTTTCCCACCAGATTGAAGCGTGAATCACAGTCGTTGGATACTCTCCCCAGGTCAAAAGTCCAACCTCCATCGTACGGCTCTCCACCCTTCTTCAATCTCCAGCGCCTAGGGTTTCAGTCATGCATTCCATGCACGAAGGTTCCACTCACTCATTCTCCATGCTTTCTTGATGAAAAATAAAAACTCCAAGCCCTAGAATACTCTACAAAACTCAAGGAATCCATGTCTAATTCTAGTTTTCCCTAACTCTCATTGTACACTCCAAACAGAGAGCACGAAATTCAGGGCACACCATGCTTGCCTGAGGTCAAAGTTGCCAGAACTCAAACCTGATGATCCACAGATATTCTACATGCTTGCCTCATTATTCTATGCTTCATCACATTGATTATAACTCAACACACAGCTTATTCTCGAAGCCAACAGAAATGGCAACCTGTCATGGATCTCCATGAATCTATCCCTAAGCTTCAAGAATTGATCCTCTAGGGTTTCTAAACAGCATTATCCTAACCACATGATCTCTACCAGCCAGAATAGTGAGATTCGAAGAAGTTTACATACCTTGCACTTGATGATGGTGATGGTAGTTAGACCTCAATTCAACCTTTGATACTTGCTGAAAACGATCTCCAATGAATGAATATGCTTCTGTTTGCAATGATTTGTGCTTAATCCTTGTGAATCATGCTATTCCATCCTTCATGCAAGTTGGAGAGAAGAAGATAATAGGTATAATCCTTGATCAATTCAACCACTTCTTGATGTGAATCCTAGGGTTTGAATGATGATGATGATGATTCAATCCAAAGATGTGAGAATTTTGAGAGATTTGTAAGAGTTTGAGTATCTTATGGAAGAATAAGAAAATGGATGAAAATGGAGATTTTTGACAAATGGGAGCACCAACCCTTGCATGAATCAGCTTGCATGAATATATAGGTTGCATTAGAACCTCCTAGAACATTGGAGAAATTTCCCTTACACTTTTCCCTTTCAATTTGGATTATGTTACTTTCAATTCAAGCAACCATGGATAACTCACAAATTATGACCTAAGCTCAAAATTCCACTTTAGCCAATGTTTTTAAAATGCTTTTTCCATTCAAAATGACCTATAATTTTGCATCATTTGGCCAAGATATGAAAAATACCATTTTTTAAGCCATTTTCCTTCATTAAATTCACCAATTTTGAAACCTTGTGCTATGGACATTTACAATCTCTCATGGTCACTTTTCTAGACTCAAAATGTCATTTTGAGCAAGTTTTATGTTGTAAGTTTTTTCATTTGAGGCCTCCTTGTATGAGTTTTGGACATAGGTTAAAATGACCTGTAATTCACAAATGACCAAAATACCCCTTGCTTGCCAAGACCACAAGTTGAGTTCCACACATCATATGAAGGCATACCATACCATTCTAGAAAGATAAGACAATGAGGAACAATTCTTATGTTGACCAGAAATTCATTTGAAATCTCCTTGAGGGGTAAAAATTGCTTGGAAGTCAAGTCACTTTCACAGACAAAATTTCAGATACCTCAGATGACCTGTAACTTGCAAGGACCATAACTTGAGTTCTATAAATCTCCTTAATGTCTTCCACCACTCAAATTAAAGGTCTTGAGATCCTCTACAAGTTTCATGTTGGCCAAGAAGCCATTTGAAGCTTGCATTTTGACTTATTTTGCTTGGAAGTTTGACCTAAACTAGGGGATTTTACAGAGAAACCCTAATTTAGAAACTCCTCCTCTCCTTGATTTCTCTTGAATTCTTCTTAGCACAACAACATATCCTTATTCTCCATGTCAAATGATGGACCCCACATCTCTCCAATAACCCTTAATGCCTTTCAATCAGTCAATTGACCTAGGGTTGACCTAGGGTTGACCCAGATGAAACCCTAGTTGACTGTCTTCAACTGCAATTCTTGTGATCACCTCAACAACTTGTCTCCTTATCCAAATGACTTTCTAAGCCCTCCAAGATGTCTAGATACTCCCCATGCCTTCCATTTACAGCTCACAACCCCCTTGTTGACCCTCAAATACCCTCAGATAGGGGATAAACTCAAGGCTTGATCTGCTGAACTCTCTGCTCTCAAATTCTTTTCTGATGACTTGAATGGGATAGAATTAGGATAATAACCCCCTTGATAGGCCTCTAGAGATGAGAATAATGATTGGTCCCCTGTTGAATGACTTGTTATGCTTATGCTATGCAGATGAGTAACCTTTGTACATGACTCTATATGCAAATGCTAATGATATTGAAACATAAACCAAATGAATAAGGTTGGGCAAATTCTAGGGTGCAACAGCTGCCCCTATTCAAGCGACTTGGACCCGATTGGGTGAAGAGCCCGGAGCCTTCAGACATTCGCGGTACGAGACGGTTGAATACTAAGAAACCCGGAAATTTGCCAACCGCAGAAATAAACTGCACCCCTGCTTGGGGTAACGACATCCACTGCCTGGATCTGACTGTTTGCAGCCGCTCACTGATCTCGTAACGACCACGCTGGGGATAACAAATTGCCTGCTTGTCCACATTAGGACTCTGTCTGTCATCAATACGAAGAAATTTCAACTAAAACCTGTCCACGTTAGGACTCCACTCGCTGTTAACCCAGAAACATCTCGGCAACTCCGATGGGGGATATTCCAATAAATCGTCCACGTTAGGAATAGACTCTTCCACGTTAGGAATAACACCATCCACGTGAGGAATCATCTCTTCTGCATCTGTCCACGTCAGGACTAAACTTTCCATCTTTCCACGTCAGGAAGCAATCTTCTGCCCCCATAAGGAGAACTATATCAATCTGTCCACGTAAGGACCCCCATACCACTCGACATGTCCGCGTCAGGACTCCAATCTTTCCGCGTCCGGAGTCCCCTTCGGATGTGTCCGCGTAAGGACTCAATCTTTTCCACGTAAAGGCTTGAAGTTTCTCCTTCTCTTCCACGCAAGGAACACGCCTTCTTTCCACATTAGGCATACTTCTTCTTCTGAATCCGTCCATGTCAGGACTAAATTTTCCACGTAAGGAATCTATCTTCTTCTTCCATGTTAGGAATAACTTCTTTGATCTGTCCGCGTCAGGACTAAACTCTTCCACGTCAGGAATAATCTCTTTCTTTCCGCGTCAGGAATCAATCTTGATATGTCCGCGTGAGGACTCAATCTTTCCACGTAAGGAAACCCATTTTTCCACGTAAGGAACCTCATCTTTCCACGTTAGGAACTTGACTTTTTCTTCTTTCCACGTCAGGAACTGAAACCTCTTTTCCCACGTAAGGAATACACTTGTCCACGTCAGGACCCATCTTTCGTCTTGATTTGTCCACGTCAGGACTCAGGCATCTTCGACCCGCTGGGGAAACAAGACTTGTCCACGTCAGGACTCACATCTCCTCTGTTGAGAAAATAAAACTTGTCCGCGCCAGGACTCACATCTTCGTCTGATCTGTCCATGTCAGGACCCACGCTTCACCAACACGAAGAAAGATAACTGCTGAGAGTAAATGGTCCACGTCAGGACACCAACACAAAGAGTAATCAGTTTTGTCAACGTCATGACTTCACATTCCACCACTTTCGAGAACCCGAATCTGTCCACGTTAGGACTAACACATCTCATCAACCCGGGGAAATAAATCTGTCCATGTTAGGACGCCCACTTCTGAAGAAATCCCGTCAATATAGGAATAAGTTGTCCACGTCAGGACTTAGTTCTCCATTGATCCCCACCCACAAACTTCTTAGCACCGACGTGACAGCGACTTTGAGGCGGACTCTACTGGGGATATCTGGGAACCAAACCACCAGATGCCTGTTCTGATGACCGGAGGCAACTTCTGAAATTCTGATTCATGAAACCCCTTGATGACAAATAACTCGGCTTGGAAATAAAGAGAAACTTATCCTGATGACTCTGTGGGGAACACGGCCGAAACTGACATTATCATTGAACATCTCATGCCGAGATCTTGAGTGTTTGGTAGTTCATTTGAGCAAGTGCTCTCCCCACCTGCTGCTAGAGTACAGAAACTGCTTCAGCAAAATAAATGCTGAAGATAATGCCAACTCCGCTGGGGATAGCCAGATGCTACAGAATTATTCCAGCAAAATAAATGCTGGAAGAGTGAAGTCAACCCTGCTGGGAAATTAGGAACTCAAACCAAACACCCTGTTGAGGTAACCCCCTGCTGGGGAATGTAACTTTGCTGGGGAAAAGCGGATGTGCACAATATGATCGGACTTTCTGCTGGAGAGTGAACTGATATTACACCGTATCCCTGACAAAATAAATGACAGGACCCACCACCACCTCTGCTGGGGAGAGTCTTGATCTTCGAGTTCCACTGGGAGGAAAGAACACTTGCTGAAAAGAGAATTCCGCTGGGGAAGGGATGATTCTCTTGGGGAAAATTAACTGACTCCACCGGGGAAGAATAAATGACCTTGCGGGGAAAGGGAAACCGCCTGAATACAGCTCACCAATGTGGAAATATTAATCTTCTGAGGCTGAACCACTCTGCTTGAGATAAGGAATCCTTCCGGGGGACACCACACTGCCTGCATGCAGCCTACAATCTTTGAATCGTCAATTCCGTAGAGGATGAACGACTTTGCTGGATAATCCTTTTGCACGAGCTACGACTAGCTAGAGAGTTCGATCCTTCCTCAGGAAGAAACTGCATGACCTGCGTGAGGGCTGAGTCTTTCGTTATTGCAATCTTTTGATCATCTTCCTCGTACGGTCATGAGGCCTGCAACAACACAAATAAGACAAGACAAGCCTATGCAACCAAACCAACTCAGGTTAGTGACGTTATTTTCAGTTAATTCAAAGCTTTAGCAACTGTTGGCAAGGGCCAGCGACGTTATACTCATGCTAGTTTCATCAAACTTAGGCGTTAATCATGCACAAAACAGTAAAGAACAGTGTCAAGTACTGAATAATGTATTTTATTGATCGGGCCCCTGAATGGGCGGAGTTTTGTACACGGGATGTAACTCCTGAAATGAGGAAGCTACACAAAGCAAATATACAAATATAGAAGTATGCACAAGAAGCATAAATGTTGACAACTTAAATTTGTGCACATGTCGGCAACGGGATACAAATGAACATCACGAACTGATCCTCCCATGACTCGCCCGACCCTAATGCTTTCCCGGTATCCCTACTTCTGAAGAGATTGTATCCGATAACTGGCTCCTCAACTGCATTCTTCCGCATTGATGCTTTTTGCATTTATCATATTCGGACCGCAGTCATTTGCTTTTCAAATCCCTAACTTTTGCGTGAACCGCCCTTTACGGGTTTTCAGTTCACCGGGATACCCTTTTTTGCCGAAGCCGCCCAGTGTAGGTTTTCAACTTCGCGGGTGTACATTTTTTCAATTGTATCCCTAATTTTTGCCCGAACCTTTCATTCTGTTTTTGGTTCACCGGGATGCCCCATTTTTGCCTGGACTCTCTTTTTCTGTCCAGCGGGTCTATTTTAAGCAAAGTATTTTTTAACTGCGTCCGAATTCACAGGCGATGTGAAGTCTTCTCCGTCCATGGTGGACAACAACAACGCTCCTCCTGAAAAGACCTTCCTGACAACGTATGGCCCTTCGTAGTTGGGGGTCCACTTGCCCCTGTGATCTGCTTGCGGCGAGAGAATCCTTTTCAGCACAAGGTCGCCCGTCTGAAAGCTTCGCAGATGTATCTTCTTGTCGTACGCTTTCTTCATTCGGCTCTGGTACAAACGACCGTATGCTAGAGAAGCTAGCCTCTTCTCATCCATTAAGCTCAGTTGGTTCAATCTGTCCTTCACCCATTCTGCTTCGTCCAGCTGAACGTCTCGCAATACCCTCAGCGAGGGGATCTCAACTTCCAACGGTAGTACCGCTTCCATTCCGTATACTAACGAGAACGGGGTGGCCCCGGTTGATGTGCGTACCGTCGTACGATAACCGTGCAAAGCAAAAGGTAGCATTTCATGCCAATCCTTATAGGTCACCACCATTTTCTGAACAATCTTCTTGATATTCTTATTGGCCGCCTCAACAGCGCCATTCATCTTGGGTCGGTAAGGAGAGGAGTTGTGATGTTCGATCTTGAAATTCTGACAGAGCTCCTTCATCATTTTGTTGTTCAGGTTTGAACCGTTGTCAGTGATTATCCGCTCGGGGATCCCATATCTGCAAATGATATCTCTCTTGATGAATCTGGCCACCACCTGCTTCGTTACATTTGCGTAAGACGCCGCTTCCACCCACTTGGTGAAATAATCGATTGCTACTAGAATGAACCGGTGCCTATTAGAAGCTGTCGGCTCGATCTTTCCAATCATATCGATTCCCCACATCGAAAATGGCCAAGGTGATGACATTACATTTAGAGGACTTGGAGGCACATGGATCTTATCAGCATAGATTTGGCACTTGTGACACTTCCTTGCAAACTTGAAACAATCAGTTTCCATGGTCAGCCAAAAATAACCTGCCCGCAGCAATTTTCTCGTCATAGCATGTCCGCCAGCATGTGTACCAAAGGTACCTTCGTGTATTTCTTCCATGAGCAACTTTGCCTCTTTTTCGTCTACACAACGCAACAACACCAAATCGTGGTTTCTTCTGTATAAGACGCCATCTGGGTTCAAATAGAAATTGCCTGCTAATCTCCTGAGAGTCCTCTGATCTTGACTGGATGCCCCAGCCGGATACTCTTTATTCTTCAGGAAATTAAAGATATCGAAATACCATGGTTTGTCGTCAAATGCTTCATCAATAGCAAATACATAAGCTGGCCTGTCAAGCCGAGAGATAATGATTCTGGGAGCCTCGTTCCAGAAGTTGACTTTGTACATGGAAGACAAAGTGGCCAGGGCGTCAGCCATTTGATTCTCTGCTCGCGGTACATGATGCAATTCAACTTTGTCGAAGAAAGGCAACAATCTCCTTGCATAGTTCATGTAATGTATCAAATTGGGTTGCCGTGTCTCCCATTCCCCTTTGATCTGATTCACCACCAGAGCTGAGTCTCCGTATACGTCCAGATGTTTGATTCGCAAATCAATGGCTTCTTCAAGCCCCATTATACAAGCTTCGTATTCGGCCTCATTGTTGGTAACAGCAAAGGTCAGTCGGGCAGTGAACGGGATGTGCGACCCGTGTGGCGTGGTGATGATTGCCCCTATTCCACTACCATAAGCATTCACAGCTCCGTCAAATATCATCTTCCATTTAGAACCCAACTCTGGTCCCTCGTCTGGCAACGGCTCTTCACAATCTTTCATCTTTAGATACATGATATCCTCGTCAGGAAAATCAAATCTCATCGATTGGTACTCTTCAATAGGCTGCTCCGCCAGATACTCGGACAACACACTCCCCTTTATAGCCTTCTGCGAGACGTATTGAATATCATATTCAGTCAAGACCATCTGCCAACGGGCAATTCTGCCTGACAACGCCTGCTTTTCAAATACATATTTGATAGGATCCATCTTCGAGATGAGCATGGTTGTATGATTCAGCATGTACTGCCTCAAACGCTTGGCGGCCCAGGCTAGCGCGCAACAAGTTTTCTCCAGCATTGAATACCGAGATTCGCAGTCTGTAAATTTCTTACTCAGGTAATAGATCGCATGCTCTTTTCTCCCCGTCTCGTCGTGTTGACCGAGAACACAACCCATGCTTCCCTCAAGAACCGTCAAATACATTATCAAGGGTCTACCTGCCACTGGGGGTATCAAAATAGGAGGCTCCTGCAAATACTGCTTTATTTTATCGAACGCCTTTTGACAATTTTCGTTCCACGTTACAACTTGATCTTTCTTCAACAGCTTGAATAATGGTTCACACGTGGCCGTTAGGTGAGATATGAACCGGGCAATGTAGTTCAACCTCCCTAAAAACCCGCGCACCTCTTTCTCTGTTTTAGGCGTCGGCATTTCTTGAATCGCTTTTATTTTAGCAGGATCGACCTCTATTCCTCTTTCGCTTACGATAAACCCCAGGAGCTTACCTGATCTCACCCCGAAGGTGCATTTATTAGGGTTCAGCCTTAGCCTGAACTTCCTAAGCCTTTTAAATAACTTCAGCAGATTTACCAGATGCTCTTCCTCCGTCTGGGATTTGGCAATCATATCGTCAACATAAACTTCGATCTCTTTATGCATCATGTCATGGAAAAGAGTCGTCATCGCACGCTGATATGTTGCCCCAGCATTTTTCAAACCAAAGGGCATCACTTTGTAGCAAAATGTTCCCCAAGGCGTTATGAAGGTGGTCTTCTCCATATCCTCTGGCGCCATTTTAATCTGATTATAGCCTGAAAAACCATCCATGAAGGAGAATACGGAGTATTGAGCGGTATTATCAACTAACACGTCAATGTGAGGAAGTGGAAAATCGTCTTTTGGGCTTGCTTTATTCAAATCTCTATAGTCCACGCACATTCGAACCTTGCCATCTTTCTTTGGCACTGGTACAATGTTGGCAACCCATGAAGGATATTTTGTCACAGCCAGGAAACCAGCGTCCCCACTGTTTTTGAACTTCCTCTTTGATCTTCATTGCCATATCTGGTCGAGTTCTGCGAAGCTTTTGTTTGACTGGCGGGCAATCTTCTTTCAGTGGCAGGCGATGCACAACCATGTCTGTATCGAGCCCCAGCATATCTTCATATGACCAAGCGAATACATCATTATACTCTCGAAGCATTTCAACCAGTCTTCGCTTGATATCACTCTGCAGTGCGGCTCCAATACGAATATTTTTCTCAACCCCTTCCGACCCCAAGTTGATAATTTCGATGACCTCGTCGTGAGGCAGAATGGCTCTTTCCTCTTGCTTCACCAACCAAGACAGTTCTTCAGGAACGTCACTATCTTCAACAACCTCTTCTTCGGCCTGAAATACCGGGTGCTCAAAGTCGGGACGAGTCATAGGTGGTTCAAGGATGTCATCTGAGAATGTTATCCTGCAAAAGGAATGGTTAAGCGCTTCAAAATGCGTATAAAGCGAACAACCACGTTGCCATTTTATTGAAAAAATATATAACAAGAAAGACAGGGACTACAGTATTTGCACATGAAAAAAAAACGCCATTTATTCAATGATCAACACGCAATGTTCATAACAACACGGCCCTAAGCAAATCATGATGCCCCGGGCAAGACATCAGATTATTCAACAATTAATAAAGCAAAGCATTACTGTTTAAAAGTCACAGGAACAAGCTCCTGAATAGACCAGTTGCACAGTCCTTGTCCTGGCGTGCTTGGCTGAATCCAGGCATCCATATCACAGTCGCTGTCTCCTTCATCAGACTCTGAAGCAGCATTGACAGTCTCATGACATACTCCGTTGGCAAGGATGGTGATTGGCTTTCTGAAACGGGGTGCCCCCACGGAAGGAGTGGATGACGACGGTTGGTATCCCAGCCCGAACCGGTCCATCTTCACAGGAATGTCCAGCACTTTGCCCCAGCCCTTTGCTTCTCCTGCTTCTACTAGGGCTTGAGCCTCTTTGTACGATGAGACGGCTATCTCTGGCACTTTGCTCGGCCCAGGACCTTTGTCCTTGATGCGCAAACCTTCGAATGCCTGGCAGGGTGTTTCGTGGACCTCTCCGTCGACCTCCACATATTTAAATGACGACAGATGGCTGACCAGGATGTCCTCCTCTCCGCACACGGTGACTACGCTGTCTCCGACCATATACTTTAACTTCTGATGCAGGGTGGACGTGACTGCCCCTGCTCCATGAATCCAGGGTCTTCCAAGCAAGCAGCTGTACGCAGGCTGTATATCCATGATATAAAACTCCGTTGCAAACACTTCCGGCCCCACCTGCAGAGGCAAGGTAATCGATCCAAAGACTGTTCTCCGCGTGCCATCAAACGCTCTGACTACCAAGTCGCTAGGTGTGCACAAGATTCCTCTAACATCCAACTTCATCATCGCCTTCTTGGGCAGCACATTCAAAGATGACCCGGTGTCAACCAAGACGTGTGACATTACTGATCCTCTACACTCAACAGATACGTGTAGTGCCATATTATGATCTCTCCCTTTCGGAGTCAAGTCAAAATCAGTAAATCCCAGACTGTGGCCTGCATTCACATGTGCCAACACTCCTTCTAGCTGATTTACGGAGACGTCTTGGGGTACAAAAGAAGTGTCCAGGAATTTCAGCAAAGCATTTCTGTGGGCTTCCGAACACAACAGCAATGACAGGATAGATATTTTGGACGGCGTCTGCTGCAGATGCTCCACAATCTTATAATCACTTTTCCGAATCAAGCGCATGAACTCTTCTACCTCCTTCGATGCTGCTTCTTTTTCACTTGCTTGCACCGGAACATTCTCAACCGCTTTCCCTTTTCCTTTCGCCAGTCTTTCAACCTCCACTTCAGGAGATATAAAGACCCTACCACTCCTTGTCATACCCCCCGAACCAACAACGTTATCCACAGTCTCGGCTGGCTGTTTATTAACATCAATTTTTATTCCGTCACAATATACTTCCAACCCATACGACCATGGGACTGCTTTCGTGTTCTCGTACGGGATTGGCCCGGCCTTAGTTATGGTGATCGGTGGGCGCTGAGCTGGTGCTGCAATAGTGATCGTCTTCCGAGGGATTGTCACAGTGGCCACATCATTCTGATTATCTGCTACTGCCCCTGCGGGCTCTTCAGTGGCTGCTTGGTCAAACTGCAATATGCCTTCATCAATTAAAGCCTGAATGCCCTTCTTCAAATCCTCACACCCTCCAGCTAGGGTCCAACAGTCTAAGCAATACTCGTTACATCCTGGGTAGACACCCCCTTGTAACAGTCGGCTCTTTATCTCGTTCAGCGGCGTCTTCAAGTCTTCAACATTCATAATCAGATTCAACCCTTCCTCCGTTAGAATGGTGTTTGCCCCGTGATTAGGCATGGGTTTCTGCACTATATTCGGACCTGCCGTTCTGAAATTGATAGTCTTATTGTCCAAAAGATCCTGCACAACATGCTTAAAAGCATGGCAACCTTCTATATCATGACCCGGGGCTCCAGAATGAAACTCACAGTGCCTGCTTGCATCATAACCATACGGAGGAGCTCCCGTTATCGGTGCCAGAGTTCTTTTCTCTACCAGGTTTAATCCCAACAATGTCTGCAACAAGTCTGCATAGGTTGAAGGAGGCTTCTCAAACACCCTCCTCGGTTTATTACCCTGGAATCTTCGCTGAGCTTGCTGTGCCCCCTGCTGAGGCTGCTGCTGCTGTTGCATTGGCTGTTGCTGAACCGGTGGTTGTTGCTGGAGTGGTTGTTGTTGGAGTGGTTGTTGTTGATACGGCATAGTAACACTCGCCACCTGCTGCGGCTGACAATGTTGACCTCGTCCCCTGCCTCGGCCCCGGCCTCGGCCTCCAAATACTGCACTCGCCTCGCCCTGACGGCGCCCACCATAAGCTTTCCTATTACTGCCAGATGCAGTTGATTCCTCGACTTGGAACTTTCCTTGCTTGATGTTACGTTCAATCTTTTCCCCCATTAGAATTAGGTCTGAAAAACTGGCCAGAGACGTGTGAAACAACATGTCATGAAACAGTCCTGTGAATGTGCCGACAAACATGTCATTCATTTCCTTATCTTCTACCGGAGGACGGACCCTGGCAGCCATATCGCGCCACCTTTGCGCGTACTCTTTAAAGCTCTCCCCCTTTTTCTGCGACAGTCCCGCCAACTGGACCCGATTGGGTGCCAAGTCGCTGTTATACTTGTAGTGAGCTACAAATGCCTCTGCTAACTGCTTCCACGTCTTGATATCAGTTGGCTCCAATCCCATGTACCACTCTAGGGAAGGACCCGACAGACTATCTTGAAAGAAATGCATTAGCATTCTTTCATCAGTTGAGTATGCAGACATCTTTCTGTAATAAGCTCGTACGTGCACTTTTGGACATGTGTCCCCTTTATACTTATCAAACGTAGGAGCTTTGAATTTGATTGACACCCTCAAGCCAGGTACCAGACCCATTGCTGACATGTCCAAACCCACAGCACTTTGGTTTAGGACTCCCCTCATCTGCTCTTCTAGCATTCTGATCTTCTGGGAATCATCCATCGGCCCTTCGAAACCTCCGCCGGAGAAAGCGTCCTCCTGCTGATCTTCTTGCCACATACCGTTTCCAGCCCCATACCCATCATATCCATTATTACGTCCGGTTCGGATCTGATTCATCCCCGGACCTCGGCCTCTGTTGCCGTGCCCTTGAACACCTCCAGCAGGGACAAAAGCCATAAACCCTGCGCCGTTTCCATTTCCAAAGCCTCCGTAGCCCTGATTGGCCACACCATAACCATCTTGCCCAAAGCCTTGAGCATTAAAGCCATACTTGCCAGTGTTATCGAATCCCTGATCGTTGAATCCGAATCCAGTATTGACAAAGTCGTTGCCTCCCATGTTATCTCCCAAATTGACATCACCCAGCCCAACATTATGGACAACAGTCTCATTCCCAACTCCGACGTTACCAGTCACAGCAGCGGTAGCGTTGTTGACATTAGCAGCAGGTGTATTGATTACAGGTGGAGCCACTGGCGTGGGAGTGCCGTCTCCGTGAACAGTATCGACCCGTACGGACTAATGATCTTCATTACCGTGACCAGCATTTCGAGCCAACAGAGGCTGGACCATGGCCTGCAAATTCTCCTGCCCTTTCGCAATAGCTTCCATGGTCTGCATAAAGAGAGCGAGCTTCTCGCGCACGTCTTGCATCTCGTTCTGCATTTGATCCATGATTCTTCGGCAGTTAGTGCGGGTAGAATAGCGGTGCGGGTGTTGACCTGCAATCCTGGAAAGTACCTGATAAAAAGCAGTAAATAAGACACTTATTCGAAGATTTCCTGTAATGCAATATGAATATGAATGCAATGCAATGTGTCTGTGCTTTAGGGAAATTCATTCCCCCAGTTCTAGTGTGAAGGTGCCTGTGCAGTGACAGTGTTGACAACAGGAATATTGGAGCTGAATCATAGAAAGCCTTATATATTGCTGAGAAAACCCGAATACAATGTCGCTGAAAGTACGATAAGAAGGCATGACCTCAACCAACAATTCTGGCGATGGTCAGCACTTATGCAAATAAAGCATACAAGTTACTACAAGTTACTACATGAAATGATCAAATCCTCCCGAAAGTCTGGTACTCTTCTATCAACTTCTTGGTCTCTGGGTGACTTGGTTGATCAAGCAGCCCTTCAACAAGTTGGTTTCTTTTCTTAAGAACACGGCGCACGTCTTCAGCAGTTTCTTCCCATGTTGCTTCTCCGAAGCAATCTTCTAGCTTTCGCTTCTGAGACACCGCTTCATCTCTGGATTTGATTGCCTTGTTCAGCGCATGCTGGACACTATACCGGGTCATCACTTCCTCCTCACACTTCTTGATGCTAGACTTCAACTTCTCCTCGAGGTCGGAAATTTGCTGCTTCAGCTTATCTTCCCTCTTCTTATTGTTGGTGAGTGTAGCGTTCCAAGTCTTATTGCAAGAGGAGATTTCTCGGTGTGCCGCGTCAAGCGCCTTCTTTTTGGCTTCCAACATGTCATGGGAGCTTCTGAACTCTTGCCCCAGACGTTCACGCTTTTTCTTTTCCTCAGTCAACTCAGCCCCTAACCTGTTTAACAGCTCGATTTGTTGTTGGAAAGCATATACGGCCTTGTTTTTCTCACTGCGTACTTGAGCTAGCTCTTGCTCTAACCCTTCGTTGATCTTCATCAAGGCTTCCTTTTCCTTCACAACTTGCTCGTAGACCTCCCTAGAAACAGTAGTTGGCTCTTCTGCCGGGACGGGAGCAGTGACGGGTGCAGCAGGAAATGGCATTAATAACTGACTTGCTCTTTTCTGGATCCAAACCCTGTAAGGTTCGTAAGCCTGGCAATCATTCTTACCTAACAGTGGCTTCCCTTTGCAGTTAATACGTGTCCAGGCATGTTGCAACTTGGCTAATAACTCCCCCTTCACGTCTCCGGTGAAGTACAGAGATTCCTGTACTTCCTCCTCCTGAGGTGGATTCTTCAGTGCATATCCGAACTGACGAATGAATAGAGAAGGGTTGTAATTGATACACCCTTTCCTTCCTATCAACGACACATTATGGTACCCAGAACAGCTGAAGATGAGCTCAGATCCCAACAGGTCTCGATCAAACCATACAACGTCTTCGGAATATAGCCTCATCAGGCGCTCTGACCAACTGGCTGAGGTTGCACTGTCCACAAATGGTCCCTTCATGGGGAGATGACTTTTGAACCACATATTTAATAGAGGAGCACAGCAGTAAACAACTTTTCCCCTTCGGTTTTCGTTCTTGTAGTGCAATGAATGATAGAAGTCTCCGATCAACGTTGGCACTGGGTTGCTTGCAGCAAACAGATAGAAAGCATCCAGATCTACGAAGTTGGGCAAGTTGGGAAACAGCACAATTCCATAAATGCATAAAGCCAAAATAGCATTGAAAACCACCCAACAACCGTTCTTGGCGTACTCTTGAGCCTTGCCAACCAGAAAAGCTAGAGAGAAACCGGGAACCCCAAGCCAAGAAGTCACCAACAGCTCAGCAGCATTCATATGCAAGGCTTTGGCTAAATCCTCCAACTTGGGCTCAGCAGCAGAGTGAATAAAGGGAACCTTGTTTTGCACGGGAAGCTCAGTAAACTCCACATACTCCTCAATGGTAGGCCCTAGAATGAAGTCAGCAAAAGTAAAGCATCTCAGTGCGGGGTCATAGAACTGCATCAAGGTGTATAGCCCGTTCATCTCATCAGCAGTGGGCTTGCAGACTAATCTCAGTAATCTCCCATGACTCATTCTGAAGCTTCTCCTAACCTCCTCATCGGCAAGAGATATCAGACCAAGCAAAGAAGTAATATCAGGTGAAGGCAGCCTATACGCAACTGTCTTCCTCAAACTAGCCATAGTCAATACTCGGAAGTCTGGGTACTAGAACCGGGGAATATGCAAATGCACCTGCAGCACAGACACACGTTAGTGAAATGCAAGTGGTAATGGATATGCAGGCAATGCAATGCAAGTAACATGCAACAGGGACCAAAGCTGTAGCTGAATAGCCTGAACCCAATCAAGAAAGGTCTCAGATAGACCATCCAGGAGTCATCAAACCCTGGTCTCAGATAGACCTAAAACAAAGCTCCAATACTGGTCTCTGACAGACCTCAAACCATAACTCCCATTGGTCTTTGGTAAACCTCAAATCACATCTCCAATTGGTCTCTGACAGACCTCAGTACTCTCCAACTGGTCTCTGACATACCTCAGAACACGTCTCCAAATGGTCTCTGACAGACCTCCTAACTCTCCATAAATACCCAGGATCTCTGATCAAGAAATAACCGGTAGTCTGAAGGTCTAGTTACCTGCATAACCCCAAACCCTCTCACAGGTGGATGTCCTAGTAACTGACAAAGGTATGGCATCCTATGCGGTCGTCGGCGTCACAGACTTTCAGGGTTGATGATACGATTCCCAGAAGGAGTGGCATCATCAAATCCTGAAGAGGCCTCACTTAGCCAACTTCCAAATGATCGGTTCCCGGAGTCGACAATTCAGCTGACCAACAACCCCTTCGACCCAAAGGGTAAAAAGAGAAGCCAACCAGAAGAACCTCGTCCGAGTGTAGATTTCATGAGACACTAATGCAAGCAAAGCCGGCACGCGCCCACTACTTTCTACTCTAATTCTAGGTGCACTCAAGCCCAGGTCCGGCTTCTCACTCAATATCAGAACACCCAATACAGCAATAATAAACAATATATATAACGCTGAAAATAAAGGTCAGAAATATAAATCCATACAAAATCCTCGACGGGAAAACAAGCGTTAGGATTGACTCTCTTAAGGGACGTTGGATCCCAAATGCATAAGCACTATCGCAGTCCTTAGCAGCCGGGGGACGTTGGATCCCCAGCAGAGTCGCCAGCTGTCGCTACTGCGAAAATCGGCGCCGGCTGAACAGAAGAGTCGCCACCGTGCGTTATTTATCCCAACGGAGGGAAAGGAAACGCTCGAGGTAAACCTACTGCAAAGACGGGAAAGGAATGGTCATCGCAACCAAATCCTGGATTCGGGAGTCGGTTACGCAAGGGGAAGGTATTAGCACCCCTCACGTCCGTCGTACTCGACGGGATCCACGCTTGTTTTCGGGTATGGATTGTTATTCTATCTAAACTATGGGTCGAGGGTTAAAAGGAAGAAAATAAAATGAAAATAAAAAATGACTCGGCAAAGTATCGCACTTTATGCCTACGTATTTCCGCCTGGAACGAGAAATCAGAGTCAACGTAGTTCGCCTACCTACGGGAAAGGAGGGGAAGGTTGCTCGCTAGGATATCGCATCCTATGCCTACGTACTTTCATACAGCATGAAAGATCAGAGCAAACGTAGTTCGGGCCACGTACGACACAAGCTTGTCTTGGTTGATTTTATTCCTTCTGAAAAAGGTTTTCTTGATTAGCAGTCCCGGCGGACAAAAATGACGCTTTGATGAGTTCACATTCTTTTACGGAAGAAGTGTCTTTTATTGTGTTTGAAATTTTATTGTGTTTTTCTGTTTGTTTTGAGAAAGAAAGAGACAGAACTCTAACCTACAGTTGCGAGGGGAATCAAACTGACCTAATGTTATCATGCATGGGTTAAGACCTAGTGTCTATCATGCTCCTCTCTTGCACAGAGAGAAACAGAGATCCTACGGGATAGGCGAAAACAGAAACAATATCAGATATAATAAAGCAGTAAAATGCATGGATGCAACAGTACAAGCGAGGCAAGGGAGTCCCACTCAACCTCGAACCTAGAAAACAATAGGCAAAAGTGAACAGACTTCACTTTCAACCCAACAGGGGAGCCAGCAAACAATACAGCCCATAAAACCAATCAATACATCAGAAATGAAATACAGCAAAAATAAACAGCATCAGCAGCTCTGAATCAACATCTGGCTTCAAGTAATCTCCAATCAGCTACAGGCTTCAACAAGCATCAATCTCCATCTTCATGGCCTTCAGGCAAAGGGCTTTAATCATCAGTTTCCTATAAGCAATGGCTTTTCTTCAAGTCTCCAATCTTCAGGGATGAACATTAGTCAACAAGAGGAGAGGAATGTTAAACAGTAAATTGCCTACCAAAGGTGGCTCATTAACTGTTAACATTATGCAGATAGGTTTCTCTCAAAAGTTCTATCTTCCAAATACTTTCACTGATCCTTCCAAAGGAAGGAGGTGGATATTTGAAAGAGACTTTGAATCATAGAGAAAGGATAGAGGCAAACAAAGCCATCTATGTTTGAGAAGCAAGTTTTCTAACCTAGAGCTCTGCCTAGCTCCTAAACCCTAGTCTCCTCAGCAGCTGCTAGCAAGAGCCTCCTCTCCAACTCTGGCAGTTGCTCTTCAATTTCTAGATCTCCAATGGTCTTCATCTCCTCAAGTCTTCAGCTCTCCCAAGTCCCCAAACAATCCCAATACCCAAACCATCAAGCAATAATCCCCAGAGGGCACACCACACCAGTCAATCAGATATATTCAGTACATTAATAGCAGTAGGGGAATCCTGACTTTTTCTAAGGGATCTAATAACTACCCATAGCCCCTATAGTCCCATAACTAAGCTAGTCAAACCCTAAGTCCTAAGGGAAAAGAATCAAATCTCCTAAGTCATCACCTAAAACCCTAGTTTTATTCATGTTATTCACACTTACACTAAGCACCTAAATTTAATTTCTAAAAATGGGAACTAAATTGAATCTACAAGTTCAATGTCTAAACTAAACAACCTAAAAAGAATGGATAAAAATATGAAAGCATTTGATAGAACAAAAAATAACAAAATCATGCATGAAATGGAACTATATAAAATGTTATTTATTTAGAAAATATGGAAAAAATATCAAATAAAAAAATAAAATGCAATTTTTATTTTTATTATTTTCTAGACACCTTAAAGAAAAATATGTAAAAAGAATGAGTTAAAAATGATTATTTTGCTATTTATTATGAATTTTAGAAGATGCATGAAAAAATTAAAGAAAATAAAAGAAAATATAAAGAAATAAGATGGAGGGGGTGAGAAAAGCAAGAAAACCAAGTTAAGCGCGTTGGGCCCATCAGAATGGGGGGTGCGAATAGCTCTCTGAGCCCAATTCCCCCAATTAGTGAAACGGTGCGTTTGGGATTTCAAATTTTCCCACCAGATTGAAGCGTGAATCACAGTCGTTGGATACTCTCCCCAGGTCAAAAGTCCAACCTCCATCGTACGGCTCTCCACCCTTCTTCAACCTCCAGCGCCTAGGGTTTCAGTCATGCATTCCATGCACGAAGGTTCCACTCACTCGTTCTCCATGCTTTCTTGATGAAAAATAAAAACTCCAAGCCCTAGAATACTCTACAAAACTCAAGGAATCCATGTCTAATTCTAGTTTTCCCTAACTCTCATTGTACACTCCAAACAGAGAGCACGAAATTCAGGGCACACCATGCTTGCCTGAGGTCAAAGTTGCCAGAACTCAAACCTGATGATCCACAGATATTCTACATGCTTGCCTCATTATTCTATGCTTCATCACATTGATTATAACTCAACACACAGCTTATTCTCGAAGCCAACAGAAATGGCAACCTGTCATGGATCTCCATGAATCTATCCCTAAGCTTCAAGAATTGATCCTCTAGGGTTTCTAAACAACATTATCCTAACCACATGATCTCTACCAGCCAGAATAGTGAGATTCGAAGAAGTTTACATACCTTGCACTTGATGATGGTGATGGTAGTTAGACCTCAATTCAACCTTTGATACTTGCTGAAAACGATCTCCAATGAATGAATATGCTTCTGTTTGCAATGATTTGTGCTTAATCCTTGTGAATCATGCTATTCCATCCTTCATGCAAGTTGGAGAGAAGAAGATAATAGGTATAATCCTTGATCAATTCAACCACTTCTTGATGTGAATCCTAGGGTTTGAATGATGATGATGATGATTCAATCCAAAGATGTGAGAATTTTGAGAGATTTGTAAGAGTTTGAGTATCTTATGGAAGAATAAGAAAATGGATGAAAATGGAGATTTTTGACAAATGGGAGCACCAACCCTTGCATGAATCAGCTTGCATGAATATATAGGTTGCATTAGAACCTCCTAGAACATTGGAGAAATTTCCCTTACACTTTTCCCTTTCAATTTGGATTATGTTACTTTCAATTCAAGCAACCATGGATAACTCACAAATTATGACCTAAGCTCAAAATTCCACTTTAGCCAATGTTTTTAAAATGCTTTTTCCATTCAAAATGACCTATAATTTTGCATCATTTGGCCAAGATATGAAAAATACCATTTTTTAAGCCATTTTCCTTCATTAAATTCACCAATTTTGAAACCTTGTGCTATGGACATTTACAATCTCTCATGGTCACTTTTCTAGACTCAAAATGTCATTTTGAGCAAGTTTTATGTTGTAAGTTTTTTCATTTGAGGCCTCCTTGTATGAGTTTTGGACATAGGTTAAAATGACCTGTAATTCACAAATGACCAAAATACCCCTTGCTTGCCAAGACCACAAGTTGAGTTCCACACATCATATGAAGGCATACCATACCATTCTAGAAAGATAAGACAATGAGGAACAATTCTTATGTTGACCAGAAATTCATTTGAAATCTCCTTGAGGGGTAAAAATTGCTTGGAAGTCAAGTCACTTTCACAGACAAAATTTCAGATACCTCAGATGACCTGTAACTTGCAAGGACCATAACTTGAGTTCTATAAATCTCCTTAATGTCTTCCACCACTCAAATTAAAGGTCTTGAGATCCTCTACAAGTTTCATGTTGGCCAAGAAGCCATTTGAAGCTTGCATTTTGACTTATTTTGCTTGGAAGTTTGACCTAAACTAGGGGATTTTACAGAGAAACCCTAATTTAGAAACTCCTCCTCTCCTTGATTTCTCTTGAATTCTTCTTAGCACAACAACATATCCTTATTCTCCATGTCAAATGATGGACCCCACATCTCTCCAATAACCCTTAATGCCTTTCAATCAGTCAATTGACCTAGGGTTGACCTAGGGTTGACCCAGATGAAACCCTAGTTGACTGTCTTCAACTGCAATTCTTGTGATCACCTCAACAACTTGTCTCCTTATCCAAATGACTTTCTAAGCCCTCCAAGATGTCTAGATACTCCCCATGCCTTCCATTTACAGCTCACAACCCCCTTGTTGACCCTCAAATACCCTCAGATAGGGGATAAACTCAAGGCTTGATCTGCTGAACTCTCTGCTCTCAAATTCTTTTCTGATGACTTGAATGGGATAGAATTAGGATAATAACCCCCTTGATAGGCCTCTAGAGATGAGAATAATGATTGGTCCCCTGTTGAATGACTTGTTATGCTTATGCTATGCAGATGAGTAACCTTTGTACATGACTCTATATGCAAATGCTAATGATATTGAAACATAAACCAAATGAATAAGGTTGGGCAAATTCTAGGGTGCAACAGCTGCCCCTATTCAAGCGACTTGGACCCGATTGGGTGAAGAGCCCGGAGCCTTCAGACATTCGCGGTACGAGACGGTTGAATACTAAGAAACCCGGAAATTTGCCAACCGCAGAAATAAACTGCACCCCTGCTTGGGGTAACGACATCCACTGCCTGGATCTGACTGTTTGCAGCCGCTCACTGATCTCGTAACGACCACGCTGGGGATAACAAATTGCCTGCTTGTCCACATTAGGACTCTGTCTGTCATCAATACGAAGAAATTTCAACTAAAACCTGTCCACGTTAGGACTCCACTCGCTGTTAACCCAGAAACATCTCGGCAACTCCGATGGGGGATATTCCAATAAATCGTCCACGTTAGGAATAGACTCTTCCACGTTAGGAATAACACCATCCACGTGAGGAATCATCTCTTCTGCATCTGTCCACGTCAGGACTAAACTTTCCATCTTTCCACGTCAGGAAGCAATCTTCTGCCCCCATAAGGAGAACTATATCAATCTGTCCACGTAAGGACCCCCATACCACTCGACATGTCCGCGTCAGGACTCCAATCTTTCCGCGTCCGGAGTCCCCTTCGGATGTGTCCGCGTAAGGACTCAATCTTTTCCACATAAAGGCTTGAAGTTTCTCCTTCTCTTCCACGCAAGGAACACGCCTTCTTTCCACATTAGGCATACTTCTTCTTCTGAATCCGTCCATGTCAGGACTAAATTTTCCACGTAAGGAATCTATCTTCTTCTTCCATGTTAGGAATAACTTCTTTGATCTGTCCGCGTCAGGACTAAACTCTTCCACGTCAGGAATAATCTCTTTCTTTCCGCGTCAGGAATCAATCTTGATATGTCCGCGTGAGGACTCAATCTTTCCACGTAAGGAAACCCATTTTTTCCACGTAAGGAACCTCATCTTTCCACGTTAGGAACTTGACTTTTTCTTCTTTCCACGTCAGGAACTGAAACCTCTTTTCCCACGTAAGGAATACACTTGTCCACGTCAGGACCCATCTTTCGTCTTGATTTGTCCACGTCAGGACTCAGGCATCTTCGACCCGCTGGGGAAACAAGACTTGTCCATGTCAGGACTCACATCTCCTCTGTTGAGAAAATAAAACTTGTCCGCGCCAGGACTCACATCTTCGTCTGATCTGTCCATGTCAGGACCCACGCTTCACCAACACGAAGAAAGATAACTGCTGAGAGTAAATGGTCCACGTCAGGACACCAACACAAAGAGTAATCAGTTTTGTCAACGTCATGACTTCACATTCCACCACTTTCGAGAACCCGAATCTGTCCACGTTAGGACTAACACATCTCATCAACCCGGGGAAATAAATCTGTCCACGTTAGGACGCCCACTTCTGAAGAAATCCCGTCAATATAGGAATAAGTTGTCCACGTCAGGACTTAGTTCTCCATTGATCCCCACCCACAAACTTCTTAGCACCGACGTGACAGCGACTTTGAGGCGGACTCTACTGGGGATATCTGGGAACCAAACCACCGGATGCCTGTTCTGATGACCGGAGGCAACTTCTGAAATTCTGATTCATGAAACCCCTTGATGACAAATAACTCGGCTTGGAAATAAAGAGAAACTTATCCTGATGACTCTGTGGGGAACACGGCCGAAACTGACATTATCATTGAACATCTCATGCCGAGATCTTGAGTGTTTGGTAGTTCATTTGAGCAAGTGCTCTCCCCACCTGCTGCTAGAGTACAGAAACTGCTTCAGCAAAATAAATGCTGAAGATAATGCCAACTCCGCTGGGGATAGCCAGATGCTACAGAATTATTCCAGCAAAATAAATGCTGGAAGAGTGAAGTCAACCCTGCTGGGAAATTAGGAACTCAAACCAAACACCCTGTTGAGGTAACCCCCTGCTGGGGAATGTAACTTTGCTGGGGAAAAGCGGATGTGCACAATATGATCGGACTTTCTGCTGGAGAGTGAACTGATATTACACCGTATCCCTGACAAAATAAATGACAGGACCCACCACCACCTCTGCTGGGGAGAGTCTTGATCTTCGAGTTCCACTGGGAGGAAAGAACACTTGCTGAAAAGAGAATTCCGCTGGGGAAGGGATGATTCTCTTGGGGAAAATTAACTGACTCCACCGGGGAAGAATAAATGACCTTGCGGGGAAAGGGAAACCGCCTGAATACAGCTCACCAATGTGGAAATATTAATCTTCTGAGGCTGAACCACTCTGCTTGAGATAAGGAATCCTTCCGGGGGACACCACACTGCCTGCATGCAGCCTACAATCTTTGAATCGTCAATTCCGTAGAGGATGAACGACTTTGCTGGATAATCCTTTTGCACGAGCTACGACTAGCTAGAGAGTTCGATCCTTCCTCAGGAAGAAACTGCATGACCTGCGTGAGGGCTGAGTCTTTCGTTATTGCAATCTTTTGATCATCTTCCTCGTACGGTCATGAGGCCTGCAACAACACAAATAAGACAAGACAAGCCTATGCAACCAAACCAACTCAGGTTAGTGACGTTATTTTCAGTTAATTCAAAGCTTTAGCAACTGTTGGCAAGGGCCAGCGACGTTATACTCATGCTAGTTTCATCAAACTTAGGCGTTAATCATGCACAAAACAGTAAAGAACAGTGTCAAGTACTGAATAATGTATTTTATTGATCGGGCCCCTGAATGGGCGGAGTTTTGTACACGGGATGTAACTCCTGAAATGAGGAAGCTACACAAAGCAAATATACAAATATAGAAGTATGCACAAGAAGCATAAATGTTGACAACTTAAATTTGTGCACATGTCGGCAACGGGATACAAATGAACATCACGAACTGATCCTCCCATGACTCGCCCGACCCTAATGCTTTCCCGGTATCCCTACTTCTGAAGAGATTGTATCCGATAACTGGCTCCTCAACTGCATTCTTCCGCATTGATGCTTTTTGCATTTATCATATTCGGACCGCAGTCATTTGCTTTTCAAATCCCTAACTTTTGCGTGAACCGCCCTTTACGGGTTTTCAGTTCACCGGGATACCCTTTTTTGCCGAAGCCGCCCAGTGTAGGTTTTCAACTTCGCGGGTGTACATTTTTTCAATTGTATCCCTAATTTTTGCCCGAACCTTTCATTCTGTTTTTGGTTCACCGGGATGCCCCATTTTTGCCTGGACTCTCTTTTTCTGTCCAGCGGGTCTATTTTAAGCAAAGTATTTTTTAACTGCGTCCGAATTCACAGGCGATGTGAAGTCTTCTCCGTCCATGGTGGACAACAACAACGCTCCTCCTGAAAAGACCTTCCTGACAACGTATGGCCCTTCGTAGTTGGGGGTCCACTTGCCCCTGTGATCTGCTTGCGGCGAGAGAATCCTTTTCAGCACAAGGTCGCCCGTCTGAAAGCTTCGCAGATGTATCTTCTTGTCGTACGCTTTCTTCATTCGGCTCTGGTACAAACGACCGTATGCTAGAGAAGCTAGCCTCTTCTCATCCATTAAGCTCAGTTGGTTCAATCTGTCCTTCACCCATTCTGCTTCGTCCAGCTGAACGTCTCGCAATACCCTCAGCGAGGGGATCTCAACTTCCAACGGTAGTACCGCTTCCATTCCGTATACTAACGAGAACGGGGTGGCCCCGGTTGATGTGCGTACCGTCGTACGATAACCGTGCAAAGCAAAAGGTAGCATTTCATGCCAATCCTTATAGGTCACCACCATTTTCTGAACAATCTTCTTGATATTCTTATTGGCCGCCTCAACAGCGCCATTCATCTTGGGTCGGTAAGGAGAGGAGTTGTGATGTTCGATCTTGAAATTCTGACAGAGCTCCTTCATCATTTTGTTGTTCAGGTTTGAACCGTTGTCAGTGATTATCCGCTCGGGGATCCCATATCTGCAAATGATATCTCTCTTGATGAATCTGGCCACCACCTGCTTCGTTACATTTGCGTAAGACGCCGCTTCCACCCACTTGGTGAAATAATCGATTGCTACTAGAATGAACCGGTGCCCATTAGAAGCTGTCGGCTCGATCTTTCCAATCATATCGATTCCCCACATCGAAAATGGCCAAGGTGATGACATTACATTTAGAGGACTTGGAGGCACATGGATCTTATCAGCATAGATTTGGCACTTGTGACACTTCCTTGCAAACTTGAAACAATCAGTTTCCATGGTCAGCCAAAAATAACCTGCCCGCAGCAATTTTCTCGTCATAGCATGTCCGCCAGCATGTGTACCAAAGGTACCTTCGTGTATTTCTTCCATGAGCAACTTTGCCTCTTTTTCGTCTACACAACGCAACAACACCAAATCGTGGTTTCTTCTGTATAAGACGCCATCTGGGTTCAAATAGAAATTGCCTGCTAATCTCCTGAGAGTCCTCTGATCTTGACTGGATGCCCCAGCCGGATACTCTTTATTCTTCAGGAAATTAAAGATATCGAAATACCATGGTTTGTCGTCAAATGCTTCATCAATAGCAAATACATAAGCTGGCCTGTCAAGCCGAGAGATAATGATTCTGGGAGCCTCGTTCCAGAAGTTGACTTTGTACATGGAAGACAAAGTGGCCAGGGCGTCAGCCATTTGATTCTCTGCTCGCGGTACTGTTCGCTGTGTTTTCTGGCGAACAACCTCTGGTTAACCAATTTCTTCAGAAAGTTGGGTTACTTGCAGGACCAACCATACAAGTCCTAGGATACATGTGCATTTGGTTCTGTCGAAATACTCTTAGACTTTTGGTGACTAATTTGTGGTTTGTTTTATCAATGTTGTCAAAGTATTAAGGACTTTGATTTTGCAAGTAACGAAAGTTTGAACTTAAAGATGAAATAAAGTTAGAAGTTTAAACAAGAACAAAAAGATGTCGGAAGGCTAAAAACTTGCAGAAAAGTAAATGAAATGTAAAATGACATGAACTTGAAGAATAAACAAGTAATGAACTTGAAGAATAAACAAGTAATTTAAAATGACTTTGAAAATATAACTGGTGTTTAAACGTACATTGTTCCAAATACTAGACTCATTTTCTCTCACACTGGGTACTTAGAGCTTTTACAGGAATTTTGTACAAATTTTCACACACACATTCTAACCACAAACTATCCTATTTATACACAAACAAAATAACTGCTTAGAACGGAAAAACTATAACTAAACGACAAGTGTCAGCCTGCATGTAAATTTCTTCTCTGAAACCTCCATGTGTCCAACTGCCAAAGGTTACAACCTTTTGAAATTTGAATCTCTTCCTTGGTGACGAAACCTTGTAACTCCTCAAAACTGTCGAAACCCTTTTAAAGGAGAAAAACTCTTCAGCACTTGCCAAACCTTATCTTTTATTAACAAACTTCTTCTGTCGAAGCCCTCAGTCACAAATTCTCCAAACTATTCTGCCAGAACATTATATCTATTTCTGTCGAAACAATGAAACTTTAAAACCTTGTCAGCAATTCTTGGATTCTCCTCCTGTTGCTATCCTTCGACAAAGATGACCTTAAAGCCTGAATTTTAATATTGTCGAAATTATGGTCTTGTCGAAATTATGGGTTTACAAATTGCCCCCCAGCAAAGATATTTTCGACTATCAAAGGAGAAATGTCTTTTGCTGTCGAAGTGACCTTTGACTTCCAGTTGCATTTATTGTGAAATGACTCTCTTTTTTTTTTTTTATTGAGTCCCAAGGAAACACAATGATTTTCACTTTATGAAACGTCACATCTAGCCCACGTTTCACACAATCTCCCATGACCCTATATTGTAGGTACATCATGGCTCACTACCAACCGCCACTTTCAATCTCCACCAATGGATTAACATGCATGTTTCCCTTTTCCCAACTGAAAAAATCTTTTCATTTTCTTTTTTTTTTTTATTTATTTCAAACTCTATAAATACCACTTTCAATAACATTTCACACTTTCCATTCTCTCTAATCTTCTCTTACCCAAGCGTGAAAACTCCATTTCCAAGTCTTTCAGAGCTCTAGTTTCTTCACCATCTTCAACAAATCAATGGCTCCTCCCAAGACTACCACTGGACAAAGTGCAAAGAAGACAAAGAAAACCAAGGATCTTCCTCCTGCTCACGTATTATCTGGGCCTACCCAAACTCAGCATCAACAGTACTTCCCAGAACCCCCAAATGAAAGGGAAAAGGCAAGCATTTACAGGTCACAGGTAATAATTCCTATCTCTGTTTCTGGAATCCATCATGCTATGTTAGGCCCCATTTTTGATCCTACTATGGACCCTAACCGCTTAAAAGAATTTTACCCTTGCTATTCTGCTTCCAAACCCATAGCTGCTAATAAAAACCCTAAACCTGTCGAAACCTCATCAAAAGAACCTGAAGTCCTTATGGCTTCGACAGAGATAGATCTGTCTTATCTAAATCAAAATAGGATTTTTAGGAGTCCCCCTTTGACAAAGGATCCCTCTGAGTACCAAACATGGTTAACTAGGGTTGAAAAAGCCAAAGAAAAATTTTGGAAGAAAACTGGAATTTATAACTTAATCCAGTTGTCGAAAGAAGGTCCCCGTTATTGCCAAAACATGCTGTTGGCCTCCTTGTACTTTTGGGATAGTACTTACAACACTTTCCACTTACCCTGTGGAATGATGACTCCCACCCTATTCGACATAGCAGCCATAACTGGCCTTAGTCCTTTAGGGGAAATATTTAACCCTGAACATCTGAACAAGGATCCCATAGGCTTCGACACCAAGCATGCTGGGTATTCTGTTTTTATAGCCCATCACCAAGGTGAAAGCCATGAAGAAGTCTCTGATGAAGAGCACATTGCCTTTCTCAGCCTATGGTTGTCCAAATTTGTCTTTTGTACAAGGTCCCTTCAGGTGGCTAGAAGTTTCATCATTATGGCTAATCAGCTTCATAATGGAGTTGCATTCTGCCTGAGTGAGTTGCTTCTAGAAAACCTTTATGAATCTCTAAGTGAGAGTGTCAGCAATCTCAAATCCCTCAAAGAAAAGGGTAACATCAGTCTCACAGGCCCCTTTTGGCTTCTACAACTATGGCTGAATGCCACTTTTGAAAACTTCATCCCTAACAAAATGCCTGTTGTCGAAGAAACAGTCAAAGAAAGGCGTGTCGAATGGCCTAGGCTGGTTCAACTGACCCCCACTGATGAGAATGTAAGCCTTCAACAAGCATTTACTGGCTACATCATGATGTTCGCCAAACGCTATAAATTTTCTCCTTCAATGGCACCCTTCGCCAATAGACAAGTAGGTCCAAGATGGTTCACCAGAAGACTCCCAGTGGAGGACCAGAAAGATGAAGACTCTTACATCTCCATTTGGGAAGCTTTTCTTATGCCTAGACACTTCTTTTCTCATCATAGCCTCAACAATACAAAGGTATCTCTCATTGTATACCAACCCAATCTGGTAGCCAGGCAGTTTGGATTAATCCAGACGAAGACAAAGCCCATCTACCACAAGAAAGGTGCTATCATTTTCTACAACTCATTTCACCATTTCGACAAGAGCTTAGAACTGTACAACAAATATTTCGACCCAACTCTGGAGGTCTATCCCACCATCTTTATACCAAACTTCCTCTGCACTGAGGAGTTCGACGTCTGGTGGAAGGAATACTACATCAACAAATTTTTCGACGTAGCAACTTTCACTGCTCTTCTGACAAATGCTTTTACCCTTGTGCAGGACAAGAAGAAAAAAGGTACAGACCAACATATAAAAGAAATTCAAAAGTTTCAAAAGTATTTTGAAACTATTTACAGGCCTGATGATCTTCGTCGAACCATAGCTGAAGCAGCAAGATCTTTAAAATTCAAACTCACAGAGAAATTAAACCAATTGTGGTTTCCTTCATCCCTTCCACCACATGCACATTACGACTTTGCATTCACAACCTTTCCTCCAAAATTCCCTCCACTTCCTTCTGCAGAATTTGGAGTGGCCTTGTGTCCTCCATTTCCAGATTGGTTTGTATGTGGATCAGACTTAAAACTGCTTCGTGAAAGAAACAAAAAACCTGCCCAACGCGTGGTTGCGACGAAGTATCATCTGCACAACTTCACTGGGCACCTTCATATTGGGATTGAACACGTTACTATAGACGAACCCATTCTTGAAGGTGTCGAAGAGACTATATTTTTCTTTTCGTTTCTAACTCCTTTTATTACTATATCAATGTTCATGCAACTTTTCTTTTTCAGCTGTTAGAATTGTCAGGAAGACTACTGGCGAAGGAACTTCTTCAAAAACAGTCGAAAAAACCCCTTCAACAACAAAAAAGGTTTCGACACAAACAGAACATCCCTCCTTATTTGTATACTTCATATTTTCTTATACTAAACACTTCTTCTCTTTCTCTTATAGGTAACTCGTACCCCAGCAAAGAAAAGGAAAACAGAAGAAAAAGAAACAAGCGTCGAAGAATCCGAGGACGAATCCCCTGAACCCCAGCCTTTGAAAAGAAACAAAGGTTTAAAAATTAAAACAGTGGCGTCCCAAAGATCTCTGGTCCAAAGACGAACCCCACCTGACAGTCCAGTCAACAAAGTTCCTTCAAGGAGCGAAAGAAGTGGGGACTCAAGTACCCATACTGAAATTCCTCAGGTAATCATTTCGACAATCACCAATTCAGCCTTGACTGAATGTATCTTTATCTTCAAGTTCTTCTTTTGTGTTTTTTGCTTGTAGGTTGTTATTGATGTCGAAGAGACCTCTGCAATCCAAGAAGAGCATGCTCCCTCTAATTCTGAGAGGACTCTGGCTGAAAGACTCCGGGATGATGCCACTCCAGATGCAGGGATCCATGGGCCTCAAACCTTGGATGAATTCGACCTTAGTGACTCTGAGTCTTCCGACAACAACTCTCCCTTTCGACCAGACCCCACTGCCGAAAAAATTATTTCAGATCAAGATGTACCACTTCCAACAACCGCTGCTATACCAAACACTGATGAGAATGCCACTTCTCAGGATGTACAAACTCCAGATCCAACTAACACCACCATGGCTAACAAAGACAATGTCGAAGAAGTTGTTACTCTGTCGAACCAGCCAGAAGTTAACTTGAGCATTGGAGGAACCTCTCAACACATTCCCCCTTCATCAAAGGCTCCTGTCGAAACCTCTTTGGGCCCTGCTTCGACGAGTTTATCTCATGAAGAAATTGAGAGTTTGAAGGCTAGAAAACCCTTTGAATACTTAAAAACTTTGCTCGACACCAGGTATAACTTCCACGATTCCTCTGCCAGTGGTTCGACAGCTTCAGGGGCCACTTCCGACCTTCAACCAATCAATGTCATCATGGATGAGATCAAGGCAAGGATCCTTGGAGTTGACCTATTTGAGGTCTTGGCTGAGAATACTTCTGCTCAATATGATCTGAAGAAGCTCCTAAAAAGTGCCAACTTGCTGGAGGCTTCGACTGAGGAAAGCCATCTGGTGATGGATTTGATATCTTTGATTGATTCTGCCAGCGCTGATCTGGTTCGACAAAAAGAATTCTCCCAAAAGATCACAGCCAAGTCTGAGGAGCAAGTTTCAGCATGGAACACAGTGGCTTCTTCGACAGAAAGGATTTCAGAGCTGAATAAGCTTTCTGACGAATACACCAAAGCTGCTGCTGATTGTGAAAGCAATATTCAAGCCTACCAAGCCCAAATTGCTGATCTCCAAAGAAAAATCCTCCGAGAAAAAGAACGCCAGGCCTCTCTTCAAAAACCAAATCAGGAAGCAATAGACAGTGAACTCCGGAAGGGGCTACAACATGCAGAAACAGCCCAGCGACTTCACAGGGAGCTTGACGAAATGACTGTCAGCAAAAGCCTTTGTGAGCGTCGAATTCAACTCCAAAAGAAAAAATTCGACGAGCTCAAAACCACATTCCTTCGATAGTGATTTTGTAATAGGACTTAGGAATTTTACTTGTTTTGGGATATTTTCTTTTAGCACTTTTTATATGTAATGCTATTTTACGCCATTTGTTTGGCGAAGACAAGTTTCCTTTGTAATTTAGTTTGTTCTTATTTTTATTTCGTGCAGTGTTGGTTTATACTTTTTTAAGTACTTCCCATTTATTTTCATCACTCTTCTATCTTTTTCTATTTCTTCGACTTCGTATGCACCATTGGAAAAAACTCTTAAAATTTTGAAAGGTCCTTCCCACTTAGGGGACCATTTTCCCATCACTCTGTCTTTCTTCTCCATGGGCAAGATCACTTTCCAGACTAAATCATTTACTGAAAAGGCTTTGAATTTTACTTTTTCGTTATAAAACTTTTCAACTCTCTCTTTCTGCCTTCTTATTAATTCTAAAGCACGCAACCTTTCTTCGTCTAAATCAACCAATTCATCCATCATCATACTCCAATAGATTTCAGATGGAATCTCATGATGTCTTTGAATTCGTATTGACTGTAAACAGATTTCGACAGGCAATACTGCATCATGTCCATAGGTTAATTTAAATGGGGTGGAGTTAGTTGCTTCCTTAGGAGAGGTTCGACAAGCCCAAAGGATTCGATCCAGGGTCTTATGCCAATTTCTGGGTTTTTTACCCACATGTTTCTTTATCAGGTTTATCACCACTTTGTTGGCTGCTTCGACCTGGCCATTTGCTTGGGCATAATAAGGTGTTGAAGTCAACAACTTAAAACCTGTCTCTCTTGCAAATGCTTGCATATTTCTGCCAGTAAACACAGATCCTTGATCAGTGGTTATAGTCTCTGGTATTCCAAATCTATACACTATGTGTTTCTGGATGAAATCTATGACTGCTTCCTGATCTACATTTGTCAAAGGTATGGCTTCAATCCATTTAGTGACATAGTCTACTCCTACTAAAATGTACTTCTGCCCTTTTGAAGAAGCTGGTCGAATCTCACCAATCAAATCTAAAGCCCAACCTCTGAATGGCCAAGGCTTTATAATAGAATGTAACTCACTTGCTGGCACATGAGGTATGCCTGCATGGATTTGACATTCCTGACAACCCTTTGCGAATTCGACACAATCTTTCAAAATTGGCCTATACATTCCTTGTCGAAATAATAGCCATTTCATTTTATGTCCTGCTTGGTGGGCACCACATGCACCACTGTGTACATTCGACAAAGCTATGTACGCTTCAGTCTCTCCAAGGCATTTTAGTAGAACTCCTTCTGCAGTCTTTTTAAACAGTTCATTTCCAAAGAGCACATAACTTAAGGCTCTGTACTTTATCTTCCTTTCGACTGTTTGATTTGGATTTTGCAAATAATCTTTAATGGGTTTTCTCCAATCTCCATCCTCTAGATTACCCACATTGAAAATCTCAAAGTTTTCTTGATCACCATATCCCAATCTTATTGTGTCCAAATCAGATGGGGACAGCTTAGTAGATAAAACTTTTCCTCTCACTTCGACGAACTTCAACAGATTTTCTTTCGACACTTTATACCCTGAAGCCAGCTGGGCCAAGTCATTTGCCTCCTGATTTTCTAATCTGGGGATGTGTCTAAAAACTACACTGTCGAATCTCTTGAGGAGTCTGTTGGCTATCACAAAGTACATGATCAAATTTTCTTTGACACATTTGTACTCTTTCGTCAATTGTTTTATCACCAATTCAGAGTCACCCATTATTTCGACCTCTGTTGCCCCCAGTTCCAACAAGATTTCAAGTCCAACAATTAAGGCTTCATATTCTGCCTCATTGTTTGAACAGAATTCTTCTATTTTGTACTTGAACTTTGTTGGAACTTTATTGGGAGAAATAATTAACACCCCAACACCTGTTCCATTTTTATGACTGGAACCATCAAAATATAACCTCCAAGGCTCTTTTTCGACATAATTTGTCTCCTCTCCAAGTATGGAGTGGTCAGCTATAAAGTCAGCAACTACTTGCCCTTTAACAGCTTTTAGAGGCATATATTTTAAAGAATATTCAGTTAAGGCTAAAGCCCATTTTCCAATTCGACTATGTAAAATAGACTTAGACAACATATGCTTTATTACGTCGAAATGAGAAGATATATGTACATCGACGGGTTTTATATAATGCTTTAATTTCATACAAGAGAAATATACACATAAACATAATTTCTCTATCATGCTATACCTAGTTTCAGCATCATTCAAGACCCTGCTGAGATAGTAAATGGCTCTTTCGACGCCATGTTCATCTTCTTGACAAAGCATACTTCCTAATGTTCTGTCAGATGCTGATATGTAGAGCCTCATGCTTCTTTTTCGGCAAGGAGATATTAGGACTGGGGGATTTGCCAAATACTCCTTGATCTTGTCGAAAGCAGCTTGTTGCTCTTGCCCCCAAGTGAAACCCTCTTTCTTCAGTCGAAGCAAGGGTGAGAAGGCCTGAGTCTTTCCACTAAGGTTGGAGATAAATCTTCTGAGGAAGTTGATTTTCCCTAGTAGAGACTGCAATTCCTTCTTTGTCGATGGCGCTTTTGCTTCCATTATTGCTTTAGCTTTGTTTTCATTGATTTCAATCCCCTTTTTGTGGACCACAAAGCCTAAGAAATCCCCAGCCTGCACACCAAAAGCACATTTAAGAGGATTCATTTTCAAACCAAACTTCCTCATCCTTTCAAAGGACTGTCGAAGATGGTTAATATGGTCGAAGCCTGAAGCAGATTTAATCACAATGTCATCTATATAAATTTGCATAAACGTCTCAATGAAATCGTGAAAAATAGAATTCATAGCCCTTTGGTAAGTAGCTCCAGCATTTTTCAAACCAAAGGGCATTACTACCCATTCATATGTTCCTATTGCTCCTGGACAACGAAAAGCTGTTTTTGGAACGTCTTCTTCAGCAATAAAAATCTGGTTATAACCAGAATAGCCATCAAGCATACTTAGATACTCATGGCCTGCTGCAGAATCTACTAGCATTTCTGCTACTGGCATAGGATACTCATCCTTAGGGGTGGCTGAGTTTAGATCTCTAAAATCAATACACACCCTCAGTGTGCCATTTTTCTTAATCACAGGAACAATATTAGCAATCCATTCGACATACCTTGTTGTACGGATGAACTTGCATTTTAGAAGTCTTTCGACCTCTTCTTTGATCTTCGACAGAATTTCAGGTGCAAAGCGTCTGGGGGTCTGTTTTATTGGCTTCTTCCCTTCCAGAATTGGCAACTTCAATTCCACCAGACTTCTGTCTAAACCAGGCATTTCGTCATAATCCCATGCGAAGCAGTCTTTAAACTCATTCAGCAGCTGGATTATTTCGATTCTGAGTTGAGGATTCAACTTGGCACTGATGTAAGTGGGCCTTTTCTCTGCCCCCAGTCCTAGATTAATCTCCTCTAAGGGATCCTGTGCCACCATTTTCATATTGGTGGAGGTTGGATCCTTTTCGAACCCCAGAGGTTCGTCATCATAAATGGCATCAAGTCTTTGGTTTTGCCATTTACCATTTGAGTCTTCTTCAAAACTCTGATTTGCATGTTGCTCCTCAATATTTTCTTGAGGGTGTTGTCCTTCGACAACCTGAGTGCTGGCTTCGACAGCCATATTTCTTACTTCAGCCTCAAGGGCCGCTTTGTGTTGTTTTTCGGCTATATAAGCCGAAATCCTTTCCATTGCTGAAACTTCAGTCATTTTCACTGAATTCACTTCCCCATCCAGTTGGGTTGACATGGGCAGTTCCCCAAGTGTAATTTGTTTCCCCAATTATTTCTTTATCCCACTGGAAACCATGTGTAGGATGGAGGTACATGGAACAGTAAGCGTTGTCGGAAGCTGTCAGGTCGAAAGCCGCAGGATTGCATGGTGCTATATGGGCTAGGTTCTTGTCGAAGTTACGACTAGTGATATTGTTCACATCAGCTGTGAAGTAACTCTGATCTGCTTCAATGTTTTCGACAATCCCATCTGGCCTCCAGATTGCTATTCTTTGATGCATGGAGGATGGCACAGCCCCAATCCCATGGATCCATTCTCTTCCCAACAGCAAGTTGTAATTTGCTTTTGATGCTATCACCACAAACATTGTAGGCCTGGTGATGGATCCTACAGTCAAGTTCAATTGTATTACTCCCAGTGTTGTTCCCACTTTACCTTCATAGTTGGACAACACCATATTGTGAGGCTTAGTGTCGGAGTCATCTTTTCCAATTCTCCTTATCATGTAATGAGGAATTAAATTTACAGCTGCTCCGCCATCTATCAGAATTTTGTTGACACCTACACCTTCTACCTTTCCTTTTATGAAGAGAGGCTTTAAGTGAGCCTTCATTGCATCATCTGGCTTTTCGAAGAAGGCATTTTGCTCTTCGACACAGCCATTGTTCATTATGTAGTAGCATACAGGCTTCAAGCTTATGCTATCATCCATCATGTCATCCTCTTCGTCTTCGACTTCCATTATCCTGTCGAAGTCTCTGGGCAGTACAGAAACCACATTGCAAGTTACGTCGAAAGAAGCATCTGATTCTGAACCAAATTCATCTGTGACTTCTTCGTCCACTGGCATTCTATTGTTTGTTTTCTGCACCTCTGTGGTGTCACCAGATCTATTCTTCTGAATGATTTCTTTTTCTGCCAGGGGCATCCCCTTGTTCGTAATCTGCACACATTTGCTTGATTCAGCTTCCTTCTGCCCAACCTTTTGGTATTCTACAGTTTTCTTTTCAATTTTCTTCTGCCTTTGGAATCTTCTCCATTGGGATCTGGACATAGGATTCTTCCCTTTGTAGTTTTCAGAGACGTATTTTGGCTTTGCCTCCTTTTTAACTTCCATGGAAGGACCCCTGTTCACTTCAAAACTCTTCCATCTCTTCTGACCTTGGACATCCCTTATAGGCTGAACCCATTTGTCATCATTTGGCCTGTTGGATGGTTTGTAAGTGTTGAAACGTCTTTCTCCGACCCCTTGACTGTGATGCTCCCCTCTTCTTGGGTCGAATCTTTCGTTTCTGGTTGGTGGGACTGTTCCCCAATTTCTTTTCCTCTGGGTCTTTTCTGCTGCTTCCAAGTCATCAGCTGCTTTCTTGTCGAACACAGCACTGCATCTTGGGCAAAGCATGACTTCTGCATTCTTCCTTTGACACCTCTGGATGAATTCAACCAGACTCTCGTTCTCTTCTGGGTAAACCAGCTTCTGATGCTCCTCTTGACGCTTCTTTCCCTTGTCGATGTCTGGTCCTCCCTTTTGAGTGATTTCCACCATATGAATCCCAGCACTCTGTTCAGTTGTAATTTTCAATTTGTTCATTTTTTCGACTAGCATGATTTCCTCTGGGATGTCCTCCTTTGACTGACTAACATTGCCTTTTGGGTGTAAGCCCTTATAGATGTATTTGCAGCAATGTGCAACCCTTTCGACAGGATGTTCTTCATTTTTGGTGGTATCACTGTTCATTTGTTTGACAGTGAGGGAATTGTCATCAGTCCCTGGTGTTTTAATCTCCTCTTGGTCAGCATCTCTTTCACAGTTTTTCTTGTTGAAGCTTCTTCCCACTTTGACTGCATTTCTTCCGTTGAAACCTTCAGTGGTCTTAGTGGCATTCTCACTGTCGAAGTCTTCAGAAATTTTGACTTCTTTTGCCTCAGCCTGGCCAGCAGAATTATCACCTTCTTCCACCACATTGACATGGGTGTCGAAACCTTCAGCAGCTTCTATCATGGTGAAGTTGGTGTCGAAGCTTTCAGTAACTCCTACCACTTCAGAATTTTCTTCTGCCATGATCTCCATTTCGACCACGTTTACCATTTCTGGCTCAGCATAATTTGCCTCCACAATCTGCATGGGATTGGAGTCAATCTTCATCTGCTGCTTGCCTTTGTCTCCAAACTTCAACCTTCCATTTTGGATTGCATTTTGGACAAGATCCCTGAAAAGGTAACATTGAGAAGTTTTATGACCCAAGAAATTATGGTATTTGCAAAAACCTCTCTTTTTCTGTTGGTCTATAGGAGGCTCTTTAGTGCCTGCTGGTTTTATTAACTGACCATCTTTGACTAGTAAATCAAATATCTCATCACACTTGGTGATGTCGAATGTATAGGTTCTTTTAGGGAACCTGTCATTCTTTTCCATTTCGACTGGACTTTTTCCATTCGACGGGGCTAAAACTTTACAAGAATATGGAGGGCCTTGCTTTAATTCTGCAAGATCAATTTCTTGCTGGTCGAAAATGACTGGTTCATTTTCGTCGTAATCATCTTGAACCATTCCTACATAGGCCACTCTTTCCTTCTTGTTTTTATTTGATCTAAATTTCTCATTTTTTAGTCTTTCTATCTGCCTTACTCTGTCTGCCAACTGTGCCATGTCTCTCAGATATTGGGTATCCAATTTTTTCCTTATGGAATAATCAAGACCCCCTGCAGCCATTTCGACTAGTTCTTGTTCCGGCACTTGCGTAAAGCATCTGGCTTTTAATAATCTAAACCTATTCAAATAGTCATCTATGGGTTCAGAAAATTTTCTTTTGACACTTGCCAACTCTTTCAAACTTATCTTGGTTTGTCCCATATAAAATTGTTCATGGAACAATCTCTCTAATTGGGTCCAAGTAAAAATTGAAGTTGGAGGAAGTGACGTAAACCAAGTGAAAGCGTTTTTTGTCAAAGAACTTGGGAAATATTTCGTCCTTAAGTTCTCGTTATTAGCAATCTCTCCCGCTTCTATCAAATAACGTGCCACGTGTTCTATGGTGGATTCACTAGTATCCCCTGAAAATTTTGTGAATTTGGGGACTTTCCACCTTGGTGGTAACTCTTGTTGTAAGATAAATTCAGACAAGGGGGAAGTATAACTAGGCCTTTGTAATCCTACGTTTACTCCGTTTTGTGCCATTATTCTCTCCACCATGGTGGCAATATTATTTTCGACAGGCATGTTATTGTAACGCATTCTCTGCTGTAACACTTCGTCAGCATTTTGGTTTCTCTGGACTATTATCCTTCTTGGTTCCTGTCGAATAGGCTCTTCTACATTAGGCTGTTCGACCATCACCTCTTGCCCCCTGGGATTTTCCTGAGGGTTCCCTAAGGGCCTTTGGTTTATAGTGAGTTCCTCTTCGACAGCCCTATTGGCAGGATTCTGGTTTAATTGCATTCTTTGTTGTGCTTGTGGGACTCCAAAAAAATCAGCAATGCGTGCCATCTGTTCTGCCAATATTTGGTTTGTTTGGGTAGTGTTTTGTATTAAGGGATTGAACACGTCTCCCATTTGTTGTGTCAGAGCCTGCACCATATCATGATTGCTTTCATCCATCTGTTGACGGATTACTTGTGCAGAATGGTTTGTCATAGCGGGCATATGGAAACCTGGTGGAATTTGATTCATTCTATTTCCATTTCCACCATATCCTGATCCTTGCAATGGTGATGACACTTGAACCATGGCATCAGAGAATAATGGTGACGAATTATGTAGGCTTGCCATCATTGAAGTTGGCATTCCGTACGGTTGTTCTCTCCCAGCCAAAGGCTGAGAATAATTCAGATATGGCCTGAATGTATTTCCTCCAGGGGGAGGGGTTCCCAAGGGTCTGGCGTGTCCCATGGTGGAAGAACTAGGCGCATTCTGGGATCCTGAACCCGTTGGTATGGAATCCCCCAAAGGAGGCCTAATCTGTTCTAAAACAGGGCCAGACACTGGTATTGTTCCTGACGAAGGGATAGGATTGGAAACTGGAATGGTTTCGTCAGAAATATTTGAAGCATTTGGCAAGTTAGCCATGTTTCTTCTTCTTGTTCTCTTTGGTCTCTCTACGTCGGTTACGGCTAATTTACCGCTTCTAAGAATCATACAACGTAGCCAGGAACAATTTGTCTAAAAATTTCTATTAGATTTTATCAAATGCACTGGTCCCACTGGGCGTGCCAATTTGTTCGCTGTGTTTTCTGGCGAACAACCTCTGGTTAACCAATTTCTTCAGAAAGTTGGGTTACTTGCAGGACCAACCATACAAGTCCTAGGATACATGTGCATTTGGTTCTGTCGAAATACTCTTAGACTTTTGGTGACTAATTTGTGGTTTGTTTTATCAATGTTGTCAAAGTATTAAGGACTTTGATTTTGCAAGTAACGAAAGTTTGAACTTAAAGATGAAATAAAGTTAGAAGTTTAAACAAGAACAAAAAGATGTCGGAAGGCTAAAAACTTGCAGAAAAGTAAATGAAATGTAAAATGACATGAACTTGAAGAATAAACAAGTAATGAACTTGAAGAATAAACAAGTAATTTAAAATGACTTTGAAAATATAACTGGTGTTTAAACGTACATTGTTCCAAATACTAGACTCATTTTCTCTCACACTGGGTACTTAGAGCTTTTACAGGAATTTTGTACAAATTTTCACACACACATTCTAACCACAAACTATCCTATTTATACACAAACAAAATAACTGCTTAGAACGGAAAAACTATAACTAAACGACAAGTGTCAGCCTGCATGTAAATTTCTTCTCTGAAACCTCCATGTGTCCAACTGCCAAAGGTTACAACCTTTTGAAATTTGAATCTCTTCCTTGGTGACGAAACCTTGTAACTCCTCAAAACTGTCGAAACCCTTTTAAAGGAGAAAAACTCTTCAGCACTTGCCAAACCTTATCTTTTATTAACAAACTTCTTCTGTCGAAGCCCTCAGTCACAAATTCTCCAAACTATTCTGCCAGAACATTATATCTATTTCTGTCGAAACAATGAAACTTTAAAACCTTGTCAGCAATTCTTGGATTCTCCTCCTGTTGCTATCCTTCGACAAAGATGACCTTAAAGCCTGAATTTTAATATTGTCGAAATTATGGTCTTGTCGAAATTATGGGTTTACAGGTACATGATGCAATTCAACTTTGTCGAAGAAAGGCAACAATCTCCTTGCATAGTTCATGTAATGTATCAAATTGGGTTGCCGTGTCTCCCATTCCCCTTTGATCTGATTCACCACCAGAGCTGAGTCTCCGTATACGTCCAGATGTTTGATTCGCAAATCAATGGCTTCTTCAAGCCCCATTATACAAGCTTCGTATTCGGCCTCATTGTTGGTAACAGCAAAGGTCAGTCGGGCAGTGAACGGGATGTGCGACCCGTGTGGCGTGGTGATGATTGCCCCTATTCCACTACCATAAGCATTCACAGCTCCGTCAAATATCATCTTCCATTTAGAACCCAACTCTGGTCCCTCGTCTGGCAACGGCTCTTCACAATCTTTCATCTTTAGATACATGATATCCTCGTCAGGAAAATCAAATCTCATCGATTGGTACTCTTCAATAGGCTGCTCCGCCAGATACTCGGACAACACACTCCCCTTTATAGCCTTCTGCGAGACGTATTGAATATCATATTCAGTCAAGACCATCTGCCAACGGGCAATTCTGCCTGACAACGCCTGCTTTTCAAATACATATTTGATAGGATCCATCTTCGAGATGAGCATGGTTGTATGATTCAGCATGTACTGCCTCAAACGCTTGGCGGCCCAGGCTAGCGCGCAACAAGTTTTCTCCAGCATTGAATACCGAGATTCGCAGTCTGTAAATTTCTTACTCAGGTAATAGATCGCATGCTCTTTTCTCCCCGTCTCGTCGTGTTGACCGAGAACACAACTCATGCTTCCCTCAAGAACCGTCAAATACATTATCAAGGGTCTACCTGCCACTGGGGGTATCAAAATAGGAGGCTCCTGCAAATACTGCTTTATTTTATCGAACGCCTTTTGACAATTTTCGTTCCACGTTACAACTTGATCTTTCTTCAACAGCTTGAATAATGGTTCACACGTGGCCGTTAGGTGAGATATGAATCGGGCAATGTAGTTCAACCTCCCTAAAAACCCGCGCACCTCTTTCTCTGTTTTAGGCGTCGGCATTTCTTGAATCGCTTTTATTTTAGCAGGATCGACCTCTATTCCTCTTTCGCTTACGATAAACCCCAGGAGCTTACCTGATCTCACCCCGAAGGTGCATTTATTAGGGTTCAGCCTTAGCCTGAACTTCCTAAGCCTTTTAAATAACTTCAGCAGATTTACCAGATGCTCTTCCTCCGTCTGGGATTTGGCAATCATATCGTCAACATAAACTTCGATCTCTTTATGCATCATGTCATGGAAAAGAGTCGTCATCGCACGCTGATATGTTGCCCCAGCATTTTTCAAACCAAAGGGCATCACTTTGTAGCAAAATGTTCCCCAAGGCGTTATGAAGGTGGTCTTCTCCATATCCTCTGGCGCCATTTTAATCTGATTATAGCCTGAAAAACCATCCATGAAGGAGAATACGGAGTATTGAGCGGTATTATCAACTAACACGTCAATGTGAGGAAGTGGAAAATCGTCTTTTGGGCTTGCTTTATTCAAATCTCTATAGTCCACGCACATTCGAACCTTGCCATCTTTCTTTGGCACTGGTACAATGTTGGCAACCCATGAAGGATATTTTGTCACAGCCAGGAAACCAGCGTCCCCACTGTTTTTGAACTTCCTCTTTGATCTTCATTGCCATATCTGGTCGAGTTCTGCGAAGCTTTTGTTTGACTGGCGGGCAATCTTCTTTCAGTGGCAGGCGATGCACAACCATGTCTGTATCGAGCCCCAGCATATCTTCATATGACCAAGCGAATACATCATTATACTCTCGAAGCATTTCAACCAGTCTTCGCTTGATATCACTCTGCAGTGCGGCTCCAATACGAATATTTTTCTCAACCCCTTCCGACCCCAAGTTGATAATTTCGATGACCTCGTCGTGAGGCAGAATGGCTCTTTCCTCTTGCTTCACCAACCAAGACAGTTCTTCAGGAACGTCACTATCTTCAACAACCTCTTCTTCGGCCTGAAATACCGGGTGCTCAAAGTCGGGACGAGTCATAGGTGGTTCAAGGATGTCATCTGAGAATGTTATCCTGCAAAAGGAATGGTTAAGCGCTTCAAAATGCGTATAAAGCGAACAACCACGTTGCCATTTTATTGAAAAAATATAAAACAAGAAAGACAGAGACTACAGTATTTGCACATGAAAAAAAACGCCATTTATTCAATGATCAACACGCAATGTTCATAACAACACGGCCCTAAGCAAATCCTGATGCCCCGGGCAAGACATCAGATTATTCAACAATTAATAAAGCAAAGCATTACTGTTTAAAAGTCACAGGAACAAGCTCCTGAATAGACCAGTTGCACAGTCCTTGTCCTGGCGTGCTTGGCTGAATCCAGGCATCCATATCACAGTCGCTGTCTCCTTCATCAGACTCTGAAGCAGCATTGACAGTCTCATGACATACTCCGTTGGCAAGGATGGTGATTGGCTTTCTGAAACGGGGTGCCCCCACGGAAGGAGTGGATGACGACGGTTGGTATCCCAGCCCGAACCGGTCCATCTTCACAGGAATGTCCAGCACTTTGCCCCAGCCCTTTGCTTCTCCTGCTTCTACTAGGGCTTGAGCCTCTTTGTACGATGAGACGGCTATCTCTGGCACTTTGCTCGGCCCAGGACCTTTGTCCTTGATGCGCAAACCTTCGAATGCCTGGCAGGGTGTTTCGTGGACCTCTCCGTCGACCTCCACATATTTAAATGACGACAGATGGCTGACCAGGATGTCCTCCTCTCCGCACACGGTGACTACGCTGTCTCCGACCATATACTTTAACTTCTGATGCAGGGTGGACGTGACTGCCCCTGCTCCATGAATCCAGGGTCTTCCAAGCAAGCAGCTGTACGCAGGCTGTATATCCATGATATAAAACTCCGTTGCAAACACTTCCGGCCCCACCTGCAGAGGCAAGGTAATCGATCCAAAGACTGTTCTCCGCGTGCCATCAAACGCTCTGACTACCAAGTCGCTAGGTGTGCACAAGATTCCTCTAACATCCAACTTCATCATCGCCTTCTTGGGCAGCACATTCAAAGATGACCCGGTGTCAACCAAGACGTGTGACATTACTGATCCTCTACACTCAACAGATACGTGTAGTGCCATATTATGATCTCTCCCTTTCGGAGTCAAGTCAAAATCAGTAAATCCCAGACTGTGGCCTGCATTCACATGTGCCAACACTCCTTCTAGCTGATTTACGGAGACGTCTTGGGGTACAAAAGAAGTGTCCAGGAATTTCAGCAAAGCATTTCTGTGGGCTTCCGAACACAACAGCAATGACAGGATAGATATTTTGGACGGCGTCTGCTGCAGATGCTCCACAATCTTATAATCACTTTTCCGAATCAAGCGCATGAACTCTTCTACCTCCTTCGATGCTGCTTCTTTTTCACTTGCTTGCACCGGAACATTCTCAACCGCTTTCCCTTTTCCTTTCGCCAGTCTTTCAACCTCCACTTCAGGAGATATAAAGACCCTACCACTCCTTGTCATACCCCCCGAACCAACAACGTTATCCACAGTCTCGGCTGGCTGTTTATTAACATCAATTTTTATTCCGTCACAATATACTTCCAACCCATACGACCATGGGACTGCTTTCGTGTTCTCGTACGGGATTGGCCCGGCCTTAGTTATGGTGATCGGTGGGCGCTGAGCTGGTGCTGCAATAGTGATCGTCTTCCGAGGGATTGTCACAGTGGCCACATCATTCTGATTATCTGCTACTGCCCCTGCGGGCTCTTCAGTGGCTGCTTGGTCAAACTGCAATATGCCTTCATCAATTAAAGCCTGAATGCCCTTCTTCAAATCCTCACACCCTCCAGCTAGGGTCCAACAGTCTAAGCAATACTCGTTACATCCTGGGTAGACACCCCCTTGTAACAGTCGGCTCTTTATCTCGTTCAGCGGCGTCTTCAAGTCTTCAACATTCATAATCAGATTCAACCCTTCCTCCGTTAGAATGGCGTTTGCCCCGTGATTAGGCATGGGTTTCTGCACTATATTCGGACCTGCCGTTCTGAAATTGATAGTCTTATTGTCCAAAAGATCCTGCACAACATGCTTAAAAGCATGGCAACCTTCTATATCATGACCCGGGGCTCCAGAATGAAACTCACAGTGCCTGCTTGCATCATAACCATACGGAGGAGCTCCCGTTATCGGTGCCAGAGTTCTTTTCTCTACCAGGTTTAATCCCAACAATGTCTGCAACAAGTCTGCATAGGTTGAGGGAGGCTTCTCAAACACCCTCCTCGGTTTATTACCCTGGAATCTTCGCTGAGCTTGCTGTGCCCCCTGCTGAGGCTGCTGCTGCTGTTGCATTGGCTGTTGCTGAACCGGTGGTTGTTGCTGGAGTGGTTGTTGTTGGAGTGGTTGTTGTTGATACGGCATAGTAACACTCGCCACCTGCTGCGGCTGACAATATTGACCTCGTCCCCTGCCTCGGCCCCGGCCTCGGCCTCCAAATACTGCACTTGCCTCGCCCTGACGGCGCCCACCATAAGCTTTCCTATTACTGCCAGATGCAGTTGATTCCTCGACTTGGAACTTTCCTTGCTTGATGTTACGTTCAATCTTTTCCCCCATTAGAATTAGGTCTGAAAAACTGGCCAGAGACGTGTGAAACAACATGTCATGAAACAGTCCTGTGAATGTGCCGACAAACATGTCATTCATTTCCTTATCTTCTACCGGAGGACGGACCCTGGCAGCCATATCGCGCCACCTTTGCGCGTACTCTTTAAAGCTCTCCCCCTTTTTCTGCGACAGTCCCGCCAACTGGACCCGATTGGGTGCCAAGTCGCTGTTATACTTGTAGTGAGCTACAAATGCCTCTGCTAACTGCTTCCACGTCTTGATATCAGTTGGCTCCAATCCCATGTACCACTCTAGGGAAGGACCCGACAGACTATCTTGAAAGAAATGCATTAGCATTCTTTCATCAGTTGAGTATGCAGACATCTTTCTGTAATAAGCTCGTACGTGCACTTTTGGACATGTGTCCCCTTTATACTTATCAAACGTAGGAGCTTTGAATTTGATTGACACCCTCAAGCCAGGTACCAGACCCATTGCTGACATGTCCAAACCCACAGCACTTTGGTTTAGGACTCCCCTCATCTGCTCTTCTAGCATTCTGATCTTCTGGGAATCATCCATCGGCCCTTCGAAACCTCCGCCGGAGAAAGCGTCCTCCTGCTGATCTTCTTGCCACATACCGTTTCCAGCCCCATACCCATCATATCCATTATTACGTCCGGTTCGGATCTGATTCATCCCCGGACCTCGGCCTCTGTTGCCGTGCCCTTGAACACCTCCAGCAGGGCCAAAAGCCATAAACCCTGCGCCGTTTCCATTTCCAAAGCCTCCGTAGCCCTGATTGGCCACACCATAACCATCTTGCCCAAAGCCTTGAGCATTAAAGCCATACTTGCCAGTGTTATCGAATCCCTGATCGTTGAATCCGAATCCAGTATTGACAAAGTCGTTGCCTCCCATGTTATCTCCCAAATTGACATCACCCAGCCCAACATTATGGACAACAGTCTCATTCCCAACTCCGACGTTACCAGTCACAGCAGCGGTAGCGTTGTTGACATTAGCAGCAGGTGTATTGATTACAGGTGGAGCCACTGGCGTGGGAGTGCCGTCTCCGTGAACAGTATCGACCCGTACGGACTAATGATCTTCATTACCGTGACCAGCATTTCGAGCCAACAGAGGCTGGACCATGGCCTGCAAATTCTCCTGCCCTTTCGCAATAGCTTCCATGGTCTGCATAAAGAGAGCGAGCTTCTCGCGCACGTCTTGCATCTCGTTCTGCATTTGATCCATGATTCTTCGGCAGTTAGTGCGGGTAGAATAGCGGTGCGGGTGTTGACCTGCAATCCTGGAAAGTACCTGATAAAAAGCAGTAAATAAGACACTTATTCGAAGATTTCCTGTAATGCAATATGAATATGAATGCAATGCAATGTGTCTGTGCTTTAGGGAAATTCATTCCCCCAGTTCTAGTGTGAAGGTGCCTGTGCAGTGACAGTGTTGACAACAGGAATATTGGAGCTGAATCATAGAAAGCCTTATATATTGCTGAGAAAACCCGAATACAATGTCGCTGAAAGTACGATAAGAAGGCATGACCTCAACCAACAATTCTGGCGATGGTCAGCACTTATGCAAATAAAGCATACAAGTTACTACAAGTTACTACATGAAATGATCAAATCCTCCCGAAAGTCTGGTACTCTTCTATCAACTTCTTGGTCTCTGGGTGACTTGGTTGATCAAGCAGCCCTTCAACAAGTTGGTTTCTTTTCTTAAGAACACGGCGCACGTCTTCAGCAGTTTCTTCCCATGTTGCTTCTCCGAAGCAATCTTCTAGCTTTCGCTTCTGAGACACCGCTTCATCTCTGGATTTGATTGCCTTGTTCAGCGCATGTTGGACACTATACCGGGTCATCACTTCCTCCTCACACTTCTTGATGCTAGACTTCAACTTCTCCTCGAGGTCGGAAATTTGCTGCTTCAGCTTATCTTCCCTCTTCTTATTGTTGGTGAGTGTAGCGTTCCAAGTCTTATTGCAAGAGGAGATTTCTCGGTGTGCCGCGTCAAGCGCCTTCTTTTTGGCTTCCAACATGTCATGGGAGCTTCTGAACTCTTGCCCCAGACGTTCACGCTTTTTCTTTTCCTCAGTCAACTCAGCCCCTAACCTGTTTAACAGCTCGATTTGTTGTTGGAAAGCATATACGGCCTTGTTTTTCTCACTGCGTACTTGAGCTAGCTCTTGCTCTAACCCTTCGTTGATCTTCATCAAGGCTTCCTTTTCCTTCACAACTTGCTCGTAGACCTCCCTAGAAACAGTAGTTGGCTCTTCTGCCGGGACGGGAGCAGTGACGGGTGCAGCAGGAAATGGCATTAATAACTGACTTGCTCTTTTCTGGATCCAAACCCTGTAAGGTTCGTAAGCCTGGCAATCATTCTTACCTAACAGTGGCTTCCCTTTGCAGTTAATACGTGTCCAGGCATGTTGCAACTTGGCTAATAACTCCCCCTTCACGTCTCCGGTGAAGTACAGAGATTCCTGTACTTCCTCCTCCTGAGGTGGATTCTTCAGTGCATATCCGAACTGACGAATGAATAGAGAAGGGTTGTAATTGATACACCCTTTCCTTCCTATCAACGACACATTATGGTACCCAGAACAGCTGAAGATGAGCTCAGATCCCAACAGGTCTCGATCAAACCATACAACGTCTTCGGAATATAGCCTCATCAGGCGCTCTGACCAACTGGCTGAGGTTGCACTGTCCACAAATGGTCCCTTCATGGGGAGATGACTTTTGAACCACATATTTAATAGAGGAGCACAGCAGTAAACAACTTTTCCCCTTCGGTTTTCGTTCTTGTAGTGCAATGAATGATAGAAGTCTCCGATCAACGTTGGCACTGGGTTGCTTGCAGCAAACAGATAGAAAGCATCCAGATCTACGAAGTTGGGCAAGTTGGGAAACAGCACAATTCCATAAATGCATAAAGCCAAAATAGCATTGAAAACCACCCAACAACCGTTCTTGGCGTACTCTTGAGCCTTGCCAACCAGAAAAGCTAGAGAGAAACCGGGAACCCCAAGCCAAGAAGTCACCAACAGCTCAGCAGCATTCATATGCAAGGCTTTGGCTAAATCCTCCAACTTGGGCTCAGCAGCAGAGTGAATAAAGGGAACCTTGTTTTGCACGGGAAGCTCAGTAAACTCCACATACTCCTCAATGGTAGGCCCTAGAATGAAGTCAGCAAAAGTAAAGCATCTCAGTGCGGGGTCATAGAACTGCATCAAGGTGTATAGCCCGTTCATCTCATCAGCAGTGGGCTTGCAGACTAATCTCAGTAATCTCCCATGACTCATTCTGAAGCTTCTCCTAACCTCCTCATCGGCAAGAGATATCAGACCAAGCAAAGAAGTAATATCAGGTGAAGGCAGCCTATACGCAACTGTCTTCCTCAAACTAGCCATAGTCAATACTCGGAAGTCTGGGTACTAGAACCGGGGAATATGCAAATGCACCTGCAGCACAGACACACGTTAGTGAAATGCAAGTGGTAATGGATATGCAGGCAATGCAATGCAAGTAACATGCAACAGGGACCAAAGCTGTAGCTGAATAGCCTGAACCCAATCAAGAAAGGTCTCAGATAGACCATCCAGGAGTCATCAAACCCTGGTCTCAGATAGACCTAAAACAAAGCTCCAATACTGGTCTCTGACAGACCTCAAACCATAACTCCCATTGGTCTCTGGTAAACCTCAAATCACATCTCCAATTGGTCTCTGACAGACCTCAGTACTCTCCAACTGGTCTCTGACAGACCTCAGAACACGTCTCCAAATGGTCTCTGACAGACCTCCTAACTCTCCATAAATACCCAGGATCTCTGATCAAGAAATAACCGGTAGTCTGAAGGTCTAGTTACCTGCATAACCCCAAACCCTCTCACAGGTGGATGTCCTAGTAACTGACAAAGGTATGGCATCCTATGCGGTCGTCGGTGTCACAGACTTTCAGGGTTGATGATACGATTCCCAGAAGGAGTGGCATCATCAAATCCTGAAGAGGCCTCACTTAGCCAACTTCCAAATGATCGGTTCCCGGAGTCGACAATTCAGCTGACCAACAACCCCTTCGACCCAAAGGGTAAAAAGAGAAGCCAACCAGAAGAACCTCGTCCGAGTGTAGATTTCATGAGACACTAATGCAAGCAAAGCCGGCACGCGCCCACTACTTTCTACTCTAATTCTAGGTGCACTTAAGCCCAGGTCCGGCTTCTCACTCAATATTAGAACACCCAATACAGCAATAATAAACAATATATATAACGCTGAAAATAAAGGTCAGAAATATAAATCCATACAAAATCCTCGACGGGAAAACAAGCGTTAGGATTGACTCTCTTAAGGGACGTTGGATCCCAAATGCATAAGCACTATCGCAGTCCTTAGCAGCCGGGGGACGTTGGATCCCCAGCAGAGTCGCCAGCTGTCGCTACTGCGAAAATCGGCGCCGGCTGAACAGAAGAGTCGCCACCGTGCGTTATTTATCCCAACGGAGGGAAAGGAAACGCTCGAGGTAAACCTACCGCAAAGACGGGAAAGGAATGGTCATCGCAACCAAATCCTGGATTCGGGAGTCGGTTACGCAAGGGGAAGGTATTAGCACCCCTCACGTCCGTCGTACTCGACGGGATCCACGCTTGTTTTCGGGTATGGATTGTTATTCTATCTAAACTATGGGTCGAGGGTTAAAAGGAAGAAAATAAAATGAAAATAAAAAATGACTCGGCAAAGTATCGCACTTTATGCCTACGTATTCCCGCCTGGAACGAGAAATCAGAGTCAACGTAGTTCGCCTACCTACGGGAAAGGAGGGGAAGGTTGCTCGCTAGGATATCGCATCCTATGCCTACGTACTTTCATACAGCATGAAAGATCAGAGCAAACGTAGTTCGGGCCACGTACGACACAAGCTTGTCTTGGTTGATTTTATTCCTTCTGAAAAAGGTTTTCTTGATTAGCAGTCTCGGCGGACAAAAATGACGCTTTGATGAGTTCACATTCTTTTACGGAAGAAGTGTCTTTTATTGTGTTTGAAATTTTATTGTGTTTTTCTGTTTGTTTTGAGAAAGAAAGAGACAGAACTCTAACCTACAGTTGCGAGGGGAATCAAACTGACCTAATGTTATCATGCATGGGTTAAGACCTAGTGTCTATCATGCTCGTCTCTTGCACAGAGAGAAACAGAGATCCTACGGGATAGGCGAAAACAGAAACAATATCAGATATAATAAAGCAGTAAAATGCATGGATGCAACAGTACAAGCGAGGCAAGGGAGTCCCACTCAACCTCGAACCTAGAAAACAATAGGCAAAAGTGAACAGACTTCACTTTCAACCCAACAGGGGAGCCAGCAAACAATACAGCCCATAAAACCAATCAATACATCAGAAATGAAATACAGCAAAAATAAACAGCATCAGCAGCTCTGAATCAACATCTGGCTTCAAGTAATCTCCAATCAGCTACAGGCTTCAACAAGCATCAATCTCCATCTTCATGGCCTTCAGGCAAAGGGCTTTAATCATCAGTTTCCTATAAGCAATGGCTTTTCTTCAAGTCTCCAATCTTCAGGGATGAACATTAGTCAACAAGAGGAGAGGAATGTTAAACAGTAAATTGCCTACCAAAGGTGGCTCATTAACTGTTAACATTATGCAGACAGGTTTCTCTCAAAAGTTCTATCTTCCAAATACTTTCACTGATCCTTCCAAAGGAAGGAGGTGGATATTTGAAAGAGACTTTGAATCATAGAGAAAGGATAGAGGCAAACAAAGCCATCTATGTTTGAGAAGCAAGTTTTCTAACCTAGAGCTCTGCCTAGCTCCTAAACCCTAGTCTCCTCAGCAGCTGCTAGCAAGAGCCTCCTCTCCAACTCTGGCAGCTTCTCTTCAATTTCTAGATCTCCAATGGTCTTCATCTCCTCAAGTCTTCAGCTCTCCCAAGTCCCCAAACAATCCCAATACCCAAACCATCAAGCAATAATCCCCAGAGGGCACACCACACCAGTCAATCAGATATATTCAGTACATTAATAGCAGTAGGGGAATCCTGACTTTTTCTAAGGGATCTAATAACTACCCATAGCCCCTATAGTCCCATAACTAAGCTAGTCAAACCCTAAGTCCTAAGGGAAAAGAATCAAATCTCCTAAGTCATCACCTAAAACCCTAGTTTTATTCATGTTATTCACACTTACACTAAGCACCTAAATTTAATTTCTAAAAATGGGAACTAAATTGAATCTACAAGTTCAATGTCTAAACTAAACAACCTAAAAAGAATGGATAAAAATATGAAAGCATTTGATAGAACAAAAAATAACAAAATCATGCATGAAATGGAACTATATAAAATGTTATTTATTTAGAAAATATGGAAAAAATATCAAATAAAAAAATAAAATGCAATTTTTATTTTTATTATTTTCTAGACACCTTAAAGAAAAATATGTAAAAAGAATGAGTTAAAAATGATTATTTTGCTATTTATTATGAATTTTAGAAGATGCATGAAAAAATTAAAGAAAATAAAAGAAAATATAAAGAAATAAGATGGAGGGGGTGAGAAAAGCAAGAAAACCAAGTTAAGCGCGTTGGGCCCATCAGAATGGGGGGTGCGAATAGCTCTCTGAGCCCAATTCCCCCAATTAGTGAAACGGTGCGTTTGGGATTTCAAATTTTCCCACCAGATTGAAGCGTGAATCACAGTCGTTGGATACTCTCCCCAGGTCAAAAGTCCAACCTCCATCGTACGGCTCTCCACCCTTCTTCAACCTCCAGCGCCTAGGGTTTCAGTCATGCATTCCATGCACGAAGGTTCCACTCACTCGTTCTCCATGCTTTCTTGATGAAAAATAAAAACTCCAAGCCCTAGAATACTCTACAAAACTCAAGGAATCCATGTCTAATTCTAGTTTTCCCTAACTCTCATTGTACACTCCAAACAGAGAGCACGAAATTCAGGGCACACCATGCTTGCCTGAGGTCAAAGTTGCCAGAACTCAAACCTGATGATCCACAGATATTCTACATGCTTGCCTCATTATTCTATGCTTCATCACATTGATTATAACTCAACACACAGCTTATTCTCGAAGCCAACAGAAATGGCAACCTGTCATGGATCTCCATGAATCTATCCCTAAGCTTCAAGAATTGATCCTCTAGGGTTTCTAAACAACATTATCCTAACCACATGATCTCTACCAGCCAGAATAGTGAGATTCGAAGAAGTTTACATACCTTGCACTTGATGATGGTGATGGTAGTTAGACCTCAATTCAACCTTTGATACTTGCTGAAAACGATCTCCAATTAATGAATATGCTTCTGTTTGCAATGATTTGTGTTTAATCCTTGTGAATCATGCTATTCCATCCTTCATGCAAGTTGGAGAGAAGAAGATAATAGGTATAATCCTTGATCAATTCAACCACTTCTTGATGTGAATCCTAGGGTTTGAATGATGATGATGATGATTCAATCCAAAGATGTGAGAATTTTGAGAGATTTGTAAGAGTTTGAGTATCTTATGGAAGAATAAGAAAATGGATGAAAATGGAGATTTTTGACAAATGGGAGCACCAACCCTTGCATGAATCAGCTTGCATGAATATATAGGTTGCATTAGAACCTCCTAGAACATTGGAGAAATTTCCCTTACACTTTTCCCTTTCAATTTGGATTATGTTACTTTCAATTCAAGCAACCATGGATAACTCACAAATTATGACCTAAGCTCAAAATTCCACTTTAGCCAATGTTTTTAAAATGCTTTTTCCATTCAAAATGACCTATAATTTTGCATCATTTGGCCAAGATATGAAAAATACCATTTTTTAAGCCATTTTCCTTCATTAAATTCACCAATTTTGAAACCTTGTGCTATGGACATTTACAATCTCTCATGGTCACTTTTCTAGACTCAAAATGTCATTTTGAGCAAGTTTGATGTTGTAAGTTTTTTCATTTGAGGCCTCCTTGTATGAGTTTTGGACATAGGTTAAAATGACCTGTAATTCACAAATGACCAAAATACCCCTTGCTTGCCAAGACCACAAGTTGAGTTCCACACATCATATGAAGGCATACCATACCATTCTAGAAAGCTAAGACAATGAGGAACAATTATTATGTTGACCAGAAATTCATTTGAAATCTCCTTGAGGGGTAAAAATTGCTTGGAAGTCAAGTCACTTTCACAGACAAAATTTCAGATACCTCAGATGACCTGTAACTTGCAAGGACCATAACTTGAGTTCTATAAATCTCCTTAATGTCTTCCACCACTAAAATTAAAGGTCTTGAGATCCTCTACAAGTTTCATGTTGGCCAAGAAGCCATTTGAAGCTTGAATTTTGACTTATTTTGCTTGGAAGTTTGACCTAAACTAGGGGATTTTACAGAGAAACCCTAATTTAGAAACTCCTCCTCTCCTTGATTTCTCTTGAATTCTTCTTAGCACAACAACATATCCTTATTCTCCATGTCAAATGATGGACCCCACATCTCTCCAATAACCCTTAATGCCTTTCAATCAGTCAATTGACCTAGGGTTGACCTAGGGTTGACCCAGATGAAACCCTAGTTGACTGTCTTCAACTGCAATTCTTGTGATCACCTCAACAACTTGTCTCCTTATCCAAATGACTTTCTAAGCCCTCCAAGATGTCTAGATACTCCCCATGCCTTCCATTTACAGCTCACAACCCCCTTGTTGACCCTCAAATACCCTCAGATAGGGGATAAACTCAAGGCTTGATCTGTTGAACTCTCTGCTCTCAAATTCTTTTCTGATGACTTGAATGGGATAGAATTAGGATAATAACCCCCTTGATAGGCCTCTAGAGATGAGAATAATGATTGGTCCCCTGCTGAATGACTTGCTATGCTTATGTTATGCAGATGAGTAACCTATGTACATGACTCTATATGCAAATGCTAATGATATTGAAACATAAACCAAATGAATAAGGTTGGGCAAATTCTAGGGTGCAACAAAGAGCGGTGGTTGGACGCGAGCAGCTACCTCTCTCCATCTCTGAGCATACCCTCTGAAAGACTCGTTTTCCTCTTGAGATAAGCTTTGCAACTGCATGCGGTTGGGAGCCACATCAAGATTGTATTGGTATTGTTTCAGAAAGGCGTTGGCTAAGTCCGACCACGACTGGATATGGCTACTTTCTAGCTGCATGTACCAACTTAAAGATGCCCCACTCAAACTGTCTGGGAAACAGTGAATCATAAGTTTGTCATTGCGAGCATAGAACGCCATCTTTCTGCAAAACATTACCAAATGTTGCTTCGGACAACTATCTCCTTTGTACTTTTCAAATTTTGGCATCTTGAACTTTGGAGGTATCACAAGTCTGGGTACCAAACACATATTCAAAGCATTCAGATCATCAGTATCACGCTCCATCATGGCTTCAACTTTCTCTTCCAACACACGACATTTTTCAGCAAACTCATCATTCTGAGGTTGTTCAACATTCCCCACCAAGCTTGCCACTTGGGAATTCGGTGTAGTGAATGCGAAGCTATGGTATTCAACAGCATCATGAGACGAGGTATGTTTATCTTGAATAATGTGACGCTCTTGTATAACCTGGTCTTCAACAGGAATCCGCACAGGCTGAGGTATGACGTTCTTAATGACTATAGGTCGTTGAGATTTATTTTCTCTCCTTGAAAAGGCTAGCATAGCTTCCACAAGCTGGTCCAACTGGTTCTTCATTAAGTCAACATCTGCTCTTGATGCAAACTGGTTCTGCTCTTCTGAACTCATGATTCTTCCAAAAGCTGCTTCAAGTCCGATACGGGTGTCGGGAAATCAACTGCGGGTTATGGACAAAGGATGGATAAGTTTTCTGGCTGAGAGAATGATATGCAATGCAGATGAGATGCACATGAAATGATATGCAAATGCAATGCAGGCACAAATAGGATCCAGGATAACATAAGCAGGTCAAAGCACCCTAACCGGCAGGCTATACTAGGAAAGTTCTAGATTCTTTACCCACAAACCCACTCACGGGATAACTTCTATGTTGACGGATAAGGTTCCCAAGATCACAGACACCGATCGCATCAACATTACGCAACAGGCTAGCTGTATTATAACGAGAGTACGATAGGGTCTCTCCTGAGTGGAGTCCTCATGCTAGGCACACGAGGAGCGGGTCCTCGGAGATTAACATTACACGACTACCAATATAGAAACTGGTTCTATGAGTGGTTCCCAGAGTCATGGACCCTTCATGAATCAAATCGTGCAACAGGCTAGCTGTGTTACGATAGGATCTACGAAAAGGTCTATTCTGGAGGAGCTTTCATGCTAGGCACACAAGGAGCGAGTCCTTGGGGACTAGCACTAATCACTACCAATTCTAAACTATGTTTTCTCTCTTCTTTTTCCAAAGCTCGGGTGTAGAGCTTTACTTGCAATGCTATCCCCGAATCCAGCAGGCAAATATAATAAACAACATACGATAGAAAGAAAAAACAAGAAATAAACAATAGGAGAAAATAAGCATAAAGAAAACAGTTAAGCAAAAGGTTAGTACTCTCGAATCGAGTCAAGTTAGGCTTGACTCTTTCTTGCATAGGGCAATGCGTATCCCCAGCAGAGTCGCCATCTGTCGTACCTCGAAAAATACGATCCTCGCGATGGCCGCGGAAAAATACTGTTCGAAACAGAGTCGCCACTGAACTTTATTCATTCCAATGATGGAATAGGAAAATATCGATAAAACCTTTAAGAGAGATAAGAATATGGTCGTCGCAACCAATATTCTAGGTTCGGGAGTCGATTACGTAGAGGGAAGGTATTAGCACCCTCTACGTCCGTTGTACTCAACGGGAACCTCTTGATCGATTCGAGAGTAAAGTTAACTATGTTTGTGTATCTTCTAAAGGGATTTGCTTGCTAATAGGAAAAGGGGGTGATTATTAAGATAGGGTGCTCGCCAAGGATTGGGGCCCTTGTGCCTACGTATCTTCACTTGTAAGAAGTGGAAAATCAGAGCATTCGTAGTTCGTGGGACTACGGGAAAAAGAGGGGATTGTGCTCGCCAAGATCATCGCAATCTTGTGCCTACGTATCTTACATTCAGAAGAGAATGAAGAATCAGAGCAGCCGTAGTTCGGCTTACTACGGTAAAAGGTTTGTGTTTGGAATGAACGAGAGTTTAAGTCGTATTCTAACTGCTAAACGTTGGCTTGTCTGCTCGCTAGGGGAGGCTGAAGCACGAGTTCATATGCGCGGAAGAAAGGACTAAACAATGTTCTTGGCAAAAGGTATGGGATCCTAAAGGTGGGAAAGAAATAAAAGTGCTCGCTAGGATCATCGCAATCCTATGCCTACGTATTCTCAACGGATGTGAGAAATCAGAGCAGCCGTAGTTCGGCTAACTACGGTAAAAGGTTTGGAAATGAACGAGTGTTTAGGTCGCATTCTAACTGCTAAACGTTGGCTTGTTTGCTCACTAGGGGAGGCTGAAGCACGAGTTTGTTATGCGCGAAAGAAAGGTCTAAACAATGTTCTTGGGTAAAAGGTATTTTGGTTGGAAATCGCACGAGGGCGAGGAATTTGTGTTTATCGCATTGGATGTTTTGATTTTGGAAAAGGAGGGTAGATTTTAATAGGTTTAAGGTTTCGATTGCACGGGGGCAAGAAATAGGAGTTTGGTTATATAATTTGATGGAGAATGACGACTATTTGATAAACGAGCCGTCAGCCTCGCAATCAATTAATCGGGATATCATTGGAATGCTAGATTCCAACGACACCTTTTTCATTCGAATAATTACGAAATATGTTTGAGAAAGGTCAATCTCACGGGGGAGGGAGAAGAGAGTTGGGTTGAATATTTTAAGGGAGAATGACGACTACTCGATAAACAAGACGTCGGCCTCGTAATCAATTAATCGGGATATCATTGGAATGCTAGATCCCGAGGATACCTTTTTCACTCAATTAATTGTGAAATTGCATTTGAATGGACAATAACGATATTGGTCCAAATAGTTAGGGCATGTATCTTATATACGAAAGGTCGAGTAATCCACAACCTAAAGCGTACGCCCCAAGAGTGGTTACTCAAGAATTCAAGGAATGCGAGACTCCAAGAACTCAATTCTTTCGTAATTTGATTAAGAAAATAATTTGAATTTGATGTACGGTTTAGAAGCGTACTAGGGTTTAGACTCGATCACACGAAGGCGAGGAACGAGGTTAGACGAGTTGGAAATTTAGGAGGAATGACGACTATTCGATAAGCGAGGCGTCGGCCTCGTCACCAATTAGTCGGGACATCATTGGAATGCTAGATCCCAACGACATCTTTTTCATTCCATTAATTATGAAATATGTTTGTTGGACAGTGAATACTTGTCCAAATAATTAGAGGAGTTTTTTTTAGGAACGAAAGTTCGAATGACACGCTAATTTGAGGTGTACATCTCAATAGTTGTCACTCTCGAATTCAAGGAATGCGCGACTCCAAAAAAACTCGACACTTTCGTAATTTAATTAAGAAAAATGATTCGAGAATACTAGTGGAGGTAGATAAAACTGGGGTGGGCATATGGCTAGGATTAGGGTTTGCCTACTTTGAAAGGTTTAAACAATGTTGAGGTGTTTATCGATGAAAGACGAAACGACCACAACTCAAGGCGTACACCTCGAGAGCGATCGCTTAAGGATCCAAGGAGTGCTAGACTCCAAGGATCCACCACTTCCATATAAATAAAAAGAAAGTCATCCTAAATTTAAGAAAATGATTTGCTAGGATTTAAGTATTAGCAAAAAAATTGAGATTTTTTTGCCATTAATCAAAATTAAGAACATTAATGCTATAATAAAGTCCAAGGTTAACCAGTCTAATTTTTAAATAACACCATAATAATTATCAATCCATTTAGCGATGAACAAATAAAATATACGAAATAATAATAATAAATTAAAAAAAACAAAAAATATCAGTATGATCAATCATTAAATCTAATATTCAATTAAAGATAAGTTTTACTATTAATTAAGTCCCACTACTATCAAACAATTAAATAATAATAATAATAATAATAATAATAATAATAATAAAATGGACTAAACGCAAGTCCAATGGCCTCACACGAAGCGGGAGCAAAAAGTATGATGGGGAAAAGCCCCAAACCCGGCGTGGGGTTAGCCCAAACATGGTCCAAACCCGGATCACACTCAAACCCTAAATGTTGGCTGCCACCTTCAACGAATTAGGAAAAGGAAATATCAATGCTAGCTGTCCTTATAGGTTTCCAACGGTCAACATCATCGCATATTCCAACCATTGTTATCTTTCCAATAAAAAAAATTAACTGCTGATAAAGAAACATTGGTTGTCATTCATTTAAAGTATAATATTTTATATAAAACCATCCGAAAACTTAATCAAATACATATTATTTTCCTAAAAAAACGATCATATCAGCAAACTACACCTCCAGCCATGCCTTGGTACTCGATTCTCCTTCTTCTGAAAGGAATATGAACCCTCATCATACCGACCAAAGTACACACATATGCCTCACAAACCTGATTAACAATCCACACGAAGAACACCCTAATTCCCAAATCACATTACCAATCCCTAAACCCAACTCAATCCTAATAAAAAAAACCTAAATCAATTGAAAAAACCTAAATCAATCTCATAACCCACATCAAAGAGAAAACCCAAATCATAAATCAGAGTTTTACCATATTCAAGCAAGTAAGTCATGGTGTTCATGCGACGGCAAACGAAAATCCAGTAAGAAAAGGAACTCACCAGCTCTGAGTTAATCTGATGGTGAATTCGCGAGATAACTGGTTCGTGCTTTAATCTTTCCGCTTTTCTTCTTCTTGGCTCGTATACTTTAAGTTTAAGCTCGCTTCAGCTTGCTCCCGCTTCTGTTGGTTATGGTGATGCCGCTTAGTTCGAGTTAGCTTCGAGCTTCAGTGTGAAGCTTTATCAACTCTTAAAGAGAATTTTCGAATGATTCTGGTATTTTGAGGATTCAATCTCGCAGAGCTTCCCTAGGGTCTTCTGTTGTAGTTTTTTTAGGGTTTTTTTCGTATCCCCTTCTGAGTGAATAGTAAGTGCTTATATAGGGAGTTCATACGTGTGAAATAGGGTGTATTTCTAAGTAATACGTGTGATGGTGAGGTGCCATTTTGTGGTACAAATCCGTTAGGGATTATGCTGTGTCTGCAAACCATTATCTCTGTTATGTATTTGCTGTGTATTTGCCTTGCTTTGTCTTTTTGCAAAAATTAACTTTTTGTGGTCCCACTTGTACTAACCATTTGTTCATCCTATGACAGATAAATTGGAATGATCAACCTTGCTGGTCCAAAGGTATTAAACAAACATTCAGTTTTCGTTACGTATCTGCATGACTTGCTTTGTGCTGTTGTAGCTTTTTATTTCATCTTACACAGCTTTCTGGTATGCTAGTCATTTGTGCCACTTCTATTTTATTCACACTAATAAAATCTTTTCACCCTTGTTCATGTGCATAATGGGAGTGGCCATGTTCATCGAATTTGGAAGTTGCTGTTGCAAATGACGTTCTTATCATTGTTCATGTGGCATGGCTTGGAGCTGCAGTCAGAAGGTGATGTGGAAACGTTTCTCGTTTTATGTTTCTTGGTAAAATGGTCTTGATGTATTATGTTTGCAACACTTTTCTTACTGCACTTACTCCATTAGGATTCCTGTTGAATTTAATTACTGCTGACCTGTTTTCCTTTCTCTCAAATCCTGCTAGTTTCGGCTTAGATGTGAATGATGCTTAGTTTTTTGTGTATTGTTGTTGTTCTAACTAATTCTCTTTCATTTTTCTGCACATGTTCTGCAACCTCAGCGTAAGAATGAAGTGATGAATGCCTTGTCTAGGAATTGGTCTAGCCTTCAAGCATCGATGCCGCCAACGGATTCTCTTCGAGCCAAAGTTGAATACCACCTTTGTAATGACCAAACGTGTGGCAATGTTATCTCTGGGATAATGTAATCACATGGCAATGTGTTATTTAAATTCTGAAGTTTTGAATGCAACATCTTGGACTTCAATTGTGAGTGTTGCCATTACTTCATGTACACACTGTTGTTTTATAAATTCTGCATTATATAAGACCAGTTATCATAGTTTCCATTGCATTGTGGACTAACTGCTGCTTGTTTTGTTGAATGTAAGATATACATGGTTGCCGTCAGTTGAGGGATGAGGCTGTCGCCGGTTGATCGAAGAAGATGTTGGAAGAATTGGCGTAAGTTGAGATAGTCTTGGTATGGTATCATTTTGTAGCTTATGATGAAGTGCGGCAGATTTTGTTACAACTTGATGAGATAAGAAGTTCACATACGGTTCAGAGGCGAGGTCGTAAATGATCGGGACATTTTCTAGGTAAGACTTATTACCTCATCCTCACAAAAATACAGAACTCTCGTCGTATTTCCTAACGAACTCTTCTCTCTTTCTTGTGTTGTTCATAATAGAAAAACATTCCATCAGTTTAGACCATCCGAGGCGGTGTCAGAAACCTAAGATGTTGTTCCCACAATCGAACCACAAGAGATATTTGGTGAGGATCAGGGCTTTCTTGGAACATTTCAATGTTAGTGACTTTTTACTCTTTCTTTTCTTATTCTGCATGGTATGGGAGAAATCATGGCAGGTAAAGACTTGCTGCCATATTTGTTGCAATGGCTCGGCATGAGGGGCTAAAGTCTAGATAAAGCATAATGGTAGCACCTTAGAATCCTAAACATTGGAACCTGAATAATAATTGCTATAAAACAGATTTGCGAATCTTTTCTCCTTTCTCTTGTAGTAACTTTTGCAATTTTGTGCAGGGGCTTTGTAACTTGACCTTAATTTTTCTGGTACAGCAAAAGTTGTTGTGAATTTATTCATGAGTTTTCTCTCCTTTCCCAAAGCATCTCACCAATCTTAATATGAGTATCAGTTCTTTTGACAGAAAGGTGGTAATGATATGTTTAAGTGTTCATGCCTTCATGTATTTAGAGTTAAGAATGAAATTAGTTCATAACCTACTGCTTGGATATTATGTGGATGGCGCGTGGGACTTTTGCTTATATTCTGCTGTTTAGTGTACTGATTATTGTGAAAGTATATTATCGTATAAGAGTACTTGTAAAGGCACTAACTCATGGTCACTCTCTGTTATGCAGGATATGTCGCCTCAAAGCCTCGCATTGAAATCTCATGATAGCAGTAAATAGAGAAAAAAAGCATAAAACTTACGGAATATTCGATCCATCAAGATGCCATCTTTGACTACCGAGAAGTCGGGACACCTGCTTTTGCCAATACTGCTTATAGATATTTCAAATTATGAGAGAATGCATGAAGCCATCTCTTTGCAGAACTTTTTACTTGAATGCTTGTACGTGAATCATGGGGTCGACGAGGTAATATAGACCAGACTCCCCAGGGACGTTTCTACCAATATTCCAAATGTGCTCAACCAATTTGTGAACATTCTGTAGAATTGATTTGTAGCATGTTGTGCTTGTTCTGCTGTCGTCATAACCGACAATTCTGACTTGTGTTGCCTTTTGTTTCATGTTTAAGTTACGGAATGCAATTAAAGGGCTTGGTTCTTGTGAGATATGTCCTAGCCTTGATGCTCCATACAACATTGTATTATCATAAAGAGTTTCCCTTATAACAGGTAAGGGAGCGTGCGCTTCATCTCCATCAGTAAGACCACCCCCTGGATTAATTTGCTCACTTCTTGAATGCTAACACCCCTTGCCGTTTATTTATTCCTTGAGCCAAAAACTAATTTTGTCTACCATGTTCTGCAGGTTTCACCATTTGCTTTGTTTTATGCTGCCAAAATAGAATCCTTTGAGTGGCAGCACCTGTTGGATTACCCTCTGGCCATATTGGAATAACTATGCATACTGCAAACCTCTCGTTTGCCTTTTTTCGGCAATCTTCAGTGCAATCTCTAATGGAATTAAATTATTAGCACCAATGTCTTTATTTTGGCTCCAGTTGTATTGATTTTCTATATAAATGTAATGATGCGTAGCGCGAATGGCCTTTACGTATGTTGTATGTATGCTCATGTCAATCAGCACATTCTTCCCACATACTAGATTCTTCTCCGATGCGTCTTTTGGCTCCTTTGGAAATCCCTTGACAGAGCTTGAATCAATTGAACGAAATATCTGAGCATGCCAAGCTTCAGGATTATCATCACCATCACTAGGAGCTTCAGACATCTAGGTAATATCTGCAATTCTTTTTATCTTGAGCAATGCATCATCATACGAACTCCTAAACTTTTTTATCCCTGTAGGTTTCGCAGCTCTTAACCAGCGCTTCTCAAAATTGGTCAAAATATCGTAAGCTGCTAGACCATCAATTTTAGAATGCAAGTCATGCCATGGTTTCCGCGGACAGCCACCAGTACTACCTGTGAAAGTAGGGTTGTGATAATCATCCTTGTGCAGTGTCTGCAGTGATCTAAAGAAAGGATGATGGGGAGTATCATATCGGCCGTCACACAAATCAAGTCTACCAATAAATGCTACACTTTTCCTTCTGTTATTTCCAGCATTAGCGTCCACAATAATAGTCTTCTGATGATGTGTATATATTGTTTCAACTTCCTTTTTCTTGGCCCAACTATGTCGTTTTCCACCAATGTGAGGACAAAGTAGCACTTGCACAGAAGAGTGCTTGAAAAATCGTCGAGTTTTCTCATCATGAGTTGCCATGACACCAATAAGTTGTGAACCTACCACATCACTATCCTTAACAACAAAATGCACTTCAGCAGTATTATGTGCAACAGGAACATAAAAGTGTTGCTCCCAAACAAGATTTTCACTTGGTTGTTGTTGATGTCTCTTTGTAAAGTCTCGTATATCTCTTATTTTACTGTTCTTATTTGCCGTAGTGAGATTGAGGGTGAAGTGGTTGATAGTAACAATTCTTTAACTCTTTGAATTCGAATAAAATCTGATTTCATTTTGAAGATGAGATGGAGATACTATTAGAAAAGATATTGAATTTAGTTTGAGCTTCAACAATTATTCATGATGCTTGACTTATGCTTTAAACAAGTTCATCATTAACTGGCCAAGCAAAACATCATTCTAGTCCTTGCAAATAAAAATCCATAAAAACGATTCTGAATCAATCTTAGCATCGAAACGTCGTGAAGGCCATCAAGTCGAGATTGACTATGAATATTTTAAACATGACTGTAAAATAATGTTGCAGCTCACACATGACTTGAAGTTAATATACCTATGGCTTGAAACTAAACCCCACAATTTTGGTCTTTGCGACACAAAGAACAAAATGTAGAAACATGGTCTTGAAATTTGTAAGCTAAATCTAAGTTTGTCACAAACTGATTTAGAATCCAAACACAGCTTGATACTTGCAATCAATTCGAACAAAGCTTGAGGCCAACATCGACCGTATTTAGAAGCATTATGTGAAGCATCTTTGAACATCTTGAATTAAGTGCATATCATAATAAGCAACTTAAAGAGAAGTCTGTAACCAAGTTGAAATAGGGTATAAATTTCTTGAAATCCAACAAGTATGCTACAAGATGCATCCAATCATGCATTTGGTGTCGTTGACCATATCACATATGCCTGATCGTGATAACGAGGACACATATGAGTTTGGGTATAAGGGGTTGGAGGCGCGCTCTTTCCACAAGAAACCAACAAAAGTTGCTAGGGATTATAACCACAATGTGTACACACATGGTCTTTATAAACGAAGTCTCAGATAGTTATAGCCAGATGTCGTGAAACAGTCAAACATCCATTTAATACCGAAGTAGTACAAATTTGGGGTATGACACTCCTATCTCTGAGGGTCATCAGGGGTTCATGAGGTTTGGTCTTGGTTAAAACTTGTTCCATGAGGGGAAAGGAAAATATAGAGAAAACCTTAAGAAATGGACGGATAAGATGGTCTCGCGACCAAGAACGGGTTCGGAAGCCAATTATGCGAAGGGAAGGTATTAGCACCCCTCGCATCCATCGTACTCGATGGGAACCATTCGCTTGTCGCGTGTGTGAATTTATTTGATTAAATATTATGCTATAAAAAAGTGTTCTAAAGGGGTAAAGAGAAAAGGGATTGAAACAGGAAAATGAGAGGTAACGGGGAAAGAGAAGTAACGAGGGAAGAAGAGAGAAAGAACAAACTCGATAGGACTTCGCGGACCTAGGCCTTTGTATTCTCAACGGATGTGAGAAAGTCAGAGTTGACGTAGTTCGGGGAACTACAAATATAAGGGGGAATGTGCTTGACAAGGATTGTGGCCCTTGTGCATATGTATCTTTACTTGAACGAAGTAAAGAATCAGAGCAGTCGTAGTTAGGCCTACGGTTTGCGGGGAAGTTCTGGTAGATGATGCTATCATGCGCATTCTAGCAGTTTAGGTGTTTTGCTGCTCGCATATGAGAAGACTTAAGCGTTACCTGTTTGCGGTAGAACGGACGTAACATATCCTTTCTGAAATGATTAGATTTTCGCCATACGAGGCAAGATGTCACATTTGATTTGTGAGAATGTTTTTTAGGGGCGAGATAAGTCCTTGGATAGTAACCCCTACGGGTAGTACCCAATTCTTTACCTCAAAGTTTTTGTTATGAAAATAGTGTGGCGAACGTAGCGTCTTCGTATTGAAAGACGAGTATCAAGACCACACACACTATAGTGAGTATCCTGACACTCGGAGAGGAAGAAAACTACACTTAATCCTCTCTCTTTAATTCAATGCAAAGAGAACTTTATTCTCTTATTAAAGATATTTTTGGTTTTGAATGGTAAGTGCTTTTGCGACAGAGAACCCTACGGTAAACGTCAACACTCGGGATAGGAGAAGGCCTACGCCTAACCACTCCACGACCATTCAAGTTTTGTTCAAAAAATGATTTGAAAATGCACTCGGTACGGGACCAAGGTTTTAAGTGAGAAAGGTTGCGAAAGGAAGTTGTGGGGAGAGGTGGTAGAAAGAGATAGGTGATGGATAAAGTCGCGTCTTCATATTGAAAGACGAGTATTGAGACCACCCACACTACAGTGAGCATCCCAACACTCGGAGAGGAAGAAGTCTACACTTAATCCTCTCTTTTAATTCAATACAAAGAGATATTGATTGCTTTATGGCAGGTGTTTTGAAAATACAATTGGTACGGGGCCGTGTTTTTTAGGAGAAAAGGGATTGAAAACGTACAAGCGCCTTCGTATTGAAAGACGAGTGTCGAAACCACCCACACTACAGTGAGCATCCCAACACTCAAAGAGGAAGAAGTATACACTTAATCCTCTCTTTTTAATTCAATACAAAGGGAATATTGATTTCTTTATTGAAGAGTTTTTTAAAATGGGCTAAGAAAGCCCCATAACCAAAAGAGAAATAAAAATGAAAATTAAAATAAAAAATAAAAAAAAGATGGAAAACAAATTGGCACATAAAAATATATAAAAAAAAAAGAATTTTTGGAATTTTATGGTATTTAAAGTTATTTTTAAATAAATAAAATAAAACAAAACTATAAAAAGAACAAGGTAATAAAAAATTGCCAAGCATGAAAGACAACCAACTCACCCACTCAAGCGCATGTAATAAAAATGGTAAAGAAAACTAAAAATAACAAAACATGAAAAAGGGGTTGAACTCAAAACAAAGGCATGGCAAGGCAAGACACTAACCAATGGGGTGGCGATACATCCGTGTATTGATGCCACCCCATAAATATATGAACTTAAACAAGCGCATGGCTGGGCAAGATGCAAGGCAAGGCAAGTGAAAACTCATGAAATACGGTTTCGTCATAACTCTCTCAAAACTCCACCAAATTCAATGAAACAAAAGTCCATCTCACTCAATTTTTCACAAGGAACATGATGGTGCTATTAGTTTTCCCAAATAATGTACACACAAAGAAATTCGATGGCTCACGCATAATGGAGCTTGAGATGCATTTTGAAGTTTTTAGATCCAAACAGATGCAATTATTGGTAGAAGGTAGTTTGAGCAAAGTCTAAACATGATTTTGAATGAGTCTCATCAGAGAGTTTGTTCAGAATGCATCAGGGCTAAACATTGGTATGTGAGTTGCAAAGGGTGAAGTTGGAGATATATTTGAAAACCAATGGATCAAAACAGATGCACTTAGAGCAAGAGATTGATATGAGCAAGTTCCAAATATGGCATTGAATGAGTTCTAACAAGCAATTTGGTTTAAAACACATCAGAACAAGAAATGGAATTTGAGTTGCTAATGATGAAAAGAGAAGTTTTGTTGAACTTAATGCTTAAGCAAAATCCAAAACAGCATCTGCCCTCAAATCCATTAACATGGACTGCAAACTTCAACACACAAATTGTAAAGAAAAAGGAGATGCAAACCGAAGCTTTCAAGCCCAAAATACTGATAGCATTCCAACTGCCTTATCAGTAGCAAAACTAAATGGAAACTTCACAACCAAGTTAGCTAACTAGACACAAAGGCATTGAAATGATCCTAGATAAATTCAAGAGGGGGAAAGCAAATATGGTGAGAAAGCCAAGTTGAGAATCCTGATAACAGTGGGCAACAAGAACAGCACCATGGTAACAACCAAACTAGCAGACAACTCTATGGTAACAACCTCAGCTCCAACTTAAATCAATAACAGCCCCCCTAATGTTTTAGCAATAACAAAGAATCCCACCTAAATCACACTAAAACCAGCTAACATTTACCCAAAACAGGAATGCCTTTAAGGATCTACTCAGAAATGAGGCCACAACAGTCTTAGCTCTCAAGACAGCTTTCACTTGTTTATCTAATTCTAAGCCAAACCATACTCCTTAGATGGAAACCATAATAATAACTAGAACGGCTAAACATAAGCTCATATCTACAAGAACAGTCATGGATAAAAAATGGTGATAACCTACACATACCAAAGCACACCACCTGCTTTACATATGCATAAAGTGAAAACATAAGCCTTGCAATCCAACCACCTTTATCCAGACATGGAGCAAAACTAAATGAACTCCAACAAGATTGAATGCCAATCTGATGAAGACAGCCAAATAGATAAACCTCCCAGCAACAACTGGACAGTAGGCATAGCTTCAACACTTATGAAAATCCAAAGTTGGAAACCTCAACTGCCAATGAATATGAGCAGACCTATGGAAACAGCCCCCCCCCCCCCCCCCCTCACAAGAACTGGACAATGCTAAATATCAAGGTACTATGTCAGCCAAAAGTTTAGAATTCCAAGAGCAGATCAGGCCTATGACAATCCTACTTTTATCAAGGTACATCAGTAAATAACCTATTAAAACTTAACACTATAGCCTCATTTCTTCATGTGCAAGCTATTGATTCAAAACAGGTTTTGGTAATGATAGATAGGTTTAAACAACAGTGAAAAATGAACCCCACAATAAAGATCAATACATGCTTTCACACAAATCCTGGCCTGAATTCCACTTAGACACACAATACTTGTACTCTATTCTCAAAGATCACCTAGGCAAGGAAATCCTACTAAGTCCTATCTAGCCTACCTAGAACGAATTCCCACCAATGCTCAGAAGACTTGAGACACTCAAAAATAAACTCCTACCTGCAGTAGGCTGGCTGCACTGAACAACCCACAACCCTCATGACATTATGGACAGCAGACACAAAAACCAAGTCACAAACACACTAAGTCAACAGGGTCTGAATTTCCTAATCTGTTATGAATTCCAAATGGTAATAACAATATGAGTTGAACATGAATCACTCAGGCATCCTACCTAAAACAACAACAGTACCCTAATGGTTAACATGAGCTCAACATAAACCAAAACAAAAAACTGCCCTCAAGGACCTAAACAGAACTGAGACATACCAATATGAATTGGACAGGTTCACACCCAAGTTCTAGCAGCAAATTTAAACAAGACCCTACTGACAGACCAAAAAGCACACCACACAAGCTAAACAGGTACAAAAAAGAGCAAGTTTAAAGTTCAAGAATGAGAGGCACTAAACATGAACATGTTTAAAATATACCTCCATAACCTAGCTGTCCAACCACACATTAAGTGCTCCTACATACCCTGATCGAGATATGCTGCACACTAGTAGGTATAACCACTATGCTAAATCACACACAAAATGCCATATCTTGGAAAATGAAATGCAAGCAGAAACTAGCAAGCCCTAGGTGCTGACAGCAGGCCAAAACATCAATACATTCACAAACTTTTGACAGTTAGCAATGAACCTATGCAGAGTGTTTCTCAGACCAAGAACTTAACCAATATGCTATGAAATTGATCTAAATGAACTTTGAAAGGCCAATGTAAATTCTAGTGAGGAACTTAGTGTTGACAATCATAATGGAAGCAGTGAGATATGAAGGCTGGACAACCTCATCTCAAACATAGAAACAACAACATGTTCTTTGGTATTTCAACCAACATCCATTGATGAATTCCATACATTATGTCTTTACAAAGACATAACTCCAACAGCCAGTGATAACTCAAGAATCAAGCACAGGTCAAAGAAAATGGTTTTGTTTAAAAATAACAGGCCCTGATAGTACAATACACAAGAAAATAAGCAGCATCCTAATGCCTTGCTCTATTGACAACAACAGTTTGGCTATTACAATGCCCTTGTCAAACACTACATCAAGCAATTCTTTAAAATCAAATACCAATTCACCAACTAACTTTAGTATGAAAATAAGTTTTAAAATAAGAGAGAATCATGAGTTGGCACAACTCCAATTCAAAAATGAGTTTTGACAACAAAATTGTAATTTACAGTCCAAATCATTCTAACTAGACAAAAACCTACATGATGTGGCACATGCCATTTTCTTAATAGGTGTAGTATGGGAAACAGGTCTTGACAGCAATGAACACAAGCCTGATACTGAAATGGCCAAAGACACCAACAATGCAAACCATGCCAAATCCTCAAATACATACATATCATGCTTTAAAACAGTTGACAGTGGCACCACATGAAGGTCATGTTCACAAACAACAAAACCAACACACAAACTGAACAGATCCCACTATCATGTACCAATCTATCAATTCAAGTGATTTACCCCAAATGAGATTTTATAAACTTATGGTATCAAACACACATAATTCTTGGCATACAAGGCACAAATAACTTAACAGTATAGTATAAGGTAACCACAAACTGCTCTAGTTATAGTCACCATCCAAGACTTAACTCACAAACTGTTAAAACTCCAAACCAAACAACCTACACCTCACAGCCACAACTGCAATAATTGGTTATAACCCTTCTCAGATGAAAATCCAAGCAAAACATACCCTCTAAAAGAGAAGCAACAAACATGAGTTGACCAAACTCAGTCCTTCAAGAATAGTCCAATGACCACATAGTCATAACTTCAAACATGGCCTAAGCAAAAATTAACTGATTCAACACAACATGATGTTACTAAATCCCAAATCCAACAAGGAGGCCACAACTAGACCTAAGCAAGCTATACAAATCTGTTATCATAAAGTTAAACCAAGGATGAAGTAATCCAGCATAAAGTGTTATAACTTAAGTACATCAGTGTGAGATGGCAGGTCCAACTTCATACAAAGCCCAACAACATCCCTTTCCCCCCAACCTAATGCTCAAGTCAACTAGATCTAAACGAGCACAAAGGTTAAAATCCAAGATGAACTTGACCAGTACAAAGCCAAACAAATACAAACCAATGCCTCATGACAGTTACTAGACAGAACCAAACATGAAGAATAGTTTTGACAGCAAAATGAAACCTAACATGATAATGCTAGCACCAATCAATAATTAACCATAATGCCTCAATGCACATGACAATTTGAAAACTCATGACAAAGGCTTAACTTAACAATAGTACCATGACAGTTTGGTTCACAACAGAATAATCATGACATATTGATGCAAGTACTCAAAATATTGACCAATGAGGCTAACCAGCAATTCAAGACAGATTCACACAATGGATTACAATGCATCAAAACAAAACATATAGGCTTATCACAATGGACAAATACATACCAAATATGCACATGCTAAGATTGAAAATAACCCTATTACCATGCCTATTTAATGACAACAAATGATGCAATAATGACAAGGCCAACTATCCAACAAAAACAAGATTCATTGATACCATAATCTCATGCTGACAAACATAAACCAATCACTAAGCCATAGTTCAAGTTATCACAGGTATTCACTTAGCATAACAATGGCAAGCATTAGAATTTTAAGGCATATAGCATGATGGTTACAAACATTATGACAACAAAAATAGGTATTGGTCCTCATGAATCAAAAACAAGCCTCACAATTACATGACTCATCCCAATGACCTTTACCAAGTCCAACAGAACTGTATAGCTTACAAGCATACTCAAAATATGTTATAGACCAAGTTTGAACACAAAGAAGATCCAAAAATAAGCTAGAATGGAAAATGACCTATGAGTTGAAAAATGCACATGATTTGAAAAATGGCCAAAACAGAAATGCAGCAGAACCAAAACCAAACCAGTTTCAAATGATACCAACATCACATGAATCACACATATAGGGTCCTCTAATTTAAAATGCTAACAAACAGATTCATGATATAAAAATGATGCTGCAACAGAAACAATCACTCACAAACAGAACCAAGATCAAGACAGCCTCATACTTCAAAACAGTTGCAAACCAACTTTCATATGTTCACACATGACACAAAGTAGCATCTAAGTGAATCTCAAGGCTTAATACACAGCAACACAACATTGTATGATCATTGAAAGAGTAATACACATTGATGAGCAAAATAAACAAAATAGGGCAGATTCAAACATGACTGCACATTGCCTTTAATCTTAAACCAACTAATGCACATTAAGCATACTCATGATAGTTTAAGATGAGGATAGTGACTACCAAACTCTTGTAGACCTCCAAGCAAGCTAATATAGAAGGGAAAACCTTGAAGCCTCCAAATAAGATCCAATCCAATGCCTTGATGAAGATGACATCTTTTCTTGCACTTGAAGTAAACAAGTGAATCTTGGACCAGAACTCAAACCAAGTGATGACAATGGTATTTTAGGTTATGGACAGCTGGTACATCATAAACCTAAGGTGTTTGGAGGTTTACAATGGTCAAAACAGGCCTGAGCAGTGATTTGGCAGATTTTGTATGCGAAGTCAAACTTTGCTTGGTTGAAAGTTAACTTTTGGGAAAATGAGGGTTTTGACTGGTTTAAGAGTTTAAACACCTCCCACACATCATTTGTGGATTGTGTGGATGGTTTGTGATGATTTTGAGTGAGTGAAAATGGTTTTGGAAGATGTTTTGCTCAAGGCAGATTTTTGAGGTATTTTGGGATGGTTTTCTTCACTTGTAAGAAAATGCAAGATAGGATGAGAGCAATGGTTTTCTCTTGGTTTTTAGAGTGCTCTGTACCTTTCAACATAGAGGAAACCTCTATTTATAGGCAAGGAATGGTTTAGGGCAGATTGATATTTTTGCATTTTGGAGGGAGATTTGTGATGAAATTTTATTCAAGATTGTAGACAGCTGCAAATCCAAGTTCTTGGCCCAAGATGAGGCATAAATCAGGTGGTGAGGATGCCATAGAAGTGACTGAAGAGTGGCTAGGGAGTAGGAGAACTGCAGCTGCAAGATTTCTTCCATAAAGTTTCTCTTTCCTTGATTTCTTTGATTAAAATAATGCCAACTTGCCTCCAACTTACCAAACCCATTAAATCCCTCAACTTTCTGCATATCAACTCATCATACTCTTTAATTATCAGATATAAACATGATCAAATGGCTGAGAATAGCCCAAGTGATTAAAGAGTGAGTTTGTGAAAAATGGAAGTGGTGAACTCAAGTGTTGAAACTTCAACTTGTTGAATTCATAACTCTCAACTCATAAGGGCTATGGAGGAGTTCTAGTACATTTTAGAAAGCCCTCATGAATATCTACAACTTTCATGTTTTCATGATCTTCAGATTCCAAGTGGAACTAGGTCAAAAAATCCACTCAAAGTTGCTAAAAAACATGCCAAAAAAGACCAATAACTTAGAATTTTTCTAAGTTATTTTTCCCTCTTGTAATGATCTTTGCCATAACTACAAATCTATGCATTTTATGCCCATGGACCACTGTGGGAATTTTGTAGGACTTGTCAAGACCTTTCCAATGAGCTTTGAACCAACTCAATTGGATGTGTGGTTAGGGAGTTATGGTCTTGCCCCTTTCAAAACCCTAATTTCCCGATTTCTCGATTACTCCTCCATCCTTGATCCAATGGTCATGAAACTTCATGGATATGTGTAATATGACATTAGGAACATTTTTGATTCACACTTTGAGGTCAAATTTCTTATGGTTGAAGAGTTGACTTTTTGGTCAACGAAACGATCGATCGATGACTACCGAGTCGACTATTGATGTTCCGGGTCTTCTGAGGCCTTGAAACTTCTTGAGTAGACTTCACTAAGCCATATGAACTTCATGGATCATGATCCCACCATTGGAGCACCATTTAAATCAAAAGTCAAACTACAGTTGACTTTTCCCCCAAATCTCCTGATTTTTAATTGACTGATCAATTGAAGCTCTTATGATTAAAATTGATGGTCAACCTCCCATCCTCACACACCTTAGGACACATGGAAGGTCATGGAAACAAATCTTGCCCTTAAAAACAAATTTATCCTGATTAAAATTGAAACCCTAATTTCACCCTTTTTGCCTGGGCATTGTGCCGATGAACTGGGTGATCATTCCAACTCCACCATGACCTCTGAGGTGCTCAACAAACTTCTACCTCATGCCTCTACCAATGATGAAACCTCAAGATTTCTTGACAACCCTCTGATGGTTTGTACCAATGCCTTTGATTAACAAAAAAAGTATGGGCAAATTTAGGGTATGACATTCATACTCTTAGAAAGAGAATTCTTATGGTCATTATATAGCAAAACATAGGGTTGACAGAGGCGTCTCAAGTTTTTTGAAGCCACATGTAGGTTAATCATAATTTAACAAAGAAAAAGAAAATAGAGGTCATATTTAATCATGTCTTAACCCCAAATATTTTATAAAGCCCCACTTAACCGTAATTTAACTTTAGAAAATCTAAGGCCTTATGCAATAATCCTCCTCGCATGCCTTCAAAGACGATTCTGAGAGTTGATAATAATGCGGTGTACCGAGCCTCTCGTCACTTTTCAACGAGTTGATAATAGTAAAACTGTATTTTCTATATAATTTTCTATTTTTTTTTCCTTTTCACATCTTCTATCTTTTCCTTTTCACATCTGCAAAAAAGAGAGAGATTTAAAGTACGAAAATTATTAATGTAAAATTTATACTTAAAATATATTTTATTTTTTAATACAAAAATATTCTTTTATTTAATTCAATATAAATATAATATAAGTTTTATTTTCTCTCAATTAAATTTTTGGATTTAATTAAAATGAATTAACAGTGTAAAAAGAATTTTATACTGCATACTAATCATAAATGTTAAGTGTTATAAAAAAAATAATTTTTATTTTAATTATTAATAAAATAATACTACCCAATAATAGTGATAAATTGTCGCTATAAAATTTTATAAGATAACCATGTATAATAAATAATCTCTAAATTCTTTCCCTATGAATTTTGAATCAAATAAATCTCCTTTCCCTTCTTAATTTCATTTTTGACATTTTTACAACAAATACACAATCACTTCTTTTGTTGTGCCTTGTTTGGTTTGTTTAATTCACTTCACCAAACTCACAATCACAAGTCATCACAACCCAAAAAGCCGTTTCCTGCTTTACCTCTTCCTCACGAAGCGAATGGAGTTGTATGCCTCATCTCATTCGCTTCGAAACCACCGTTCCTCTTTCCTCTTCAAACCTAACGTTACCACATTCCACACAACCCTTTTCTCAACAAAATTCGCACCTTTCAAAGCTTCCTTCTTTTCACCAAATCACCTCACTCTCACTACCCCTATGAATCCTCCCACAACATCTCTTTCCTCTGCTGCTTTCGTGGAACACAACAACGGTTCAACTTCAACTTCGGTGCCTTTTCACCCAGGTCGATTTCATGTTCACTGATTTATAATATAGTTTCTTACGTGTGGTTTTTTATGGCTGATAATGCTTATTTGGGTTTTTTTTTAGAGACTAGAGTTGGAGAGGTGAAAAGGGTCACTAAGGAGACTAATGTATCTGTCAAAATTAACATGGATGGTTCTGGTGTTGCTGATTCTAGTACTGGAATTCCCTTCCTTGATCATATGCTAGATGTTAGTATTTTTGCTTTCAAATTATTTTTTTTTGTACCTTTTGTTGTTTTTAATATACTATTATATTTTTTATGTTTGTGTGTTACTTAGAAGAGATCTCGAGATTGACGACTTGGATAAAAACGCGATTCTGGAAGGAACATTATGGCGGAAAGTTAATCCATGTAGCAGATTCCAATGAGCGAGATAAGACTTGGTTGTTGTTTCTGTGTTCCTTTTAAGGTGAATACACATTTCAATTAATTTGAATAAACACATACACCAACCAATCAACAACCAAGCTTTATCATGTTAAATTTAAATGGGGTCGGCTACATGGATCAAATTTAATGAGGCTACATGGATCAAATTTCGCCCATTAAATAAGTTTGGTTTGGACATGTAGAGAGAAGAATTTTAGATTATGTTACAAGGAGAGAAGATCAAATGGATAGGAGTTAAATAACTAAACGTAGAGAAAGACCTAAAAAAACTATAAGAAAAAGAAACTATTAAGAAAGATCTCGAGATTAACAAATTGGATAGAAATATACACCAAACATGATATTTATATTGATACCAGCACCTAGATACTGGTGCTAATTTGAGGAAATAGAATTGATTGTGTGTAACCATAGGTGTCACTTTCGTGTCGGCATCGGACACATCTTCAATTCGAAAATGTTTATGCTATGGTTTTAAATTGCGGTATGCAACTGCAATTGCGGTCACAATATAACGGCTTTTTAGGGTTCCTTAACCTCATTGCAGCCAAAATTAAAGCCGCAGTTGTATGTATTTTATCGCAACATAGACGTTCACAGCATAACCGCGACCACAATTTAAAATCATGGTTGGTGCTACACACGTAAGTTTCGTTTTGGACATCACGATTGCGTTTGAACTTGAAACTTCAATTTTACAATGTCATGATCATATGAGAAAGATAGGTTTTGTCATGTTAAATAATTAGGGTCTGTAGGTTTGTGAAGTTTCTTGTTTTCATTTTTTATTACATAATTTCATATTGTTTTTCACTTTGTTTCCTATTTCTTGATAGTGAGAACAATATATTTTGTTTTCCATGTTTGATGTACAAATATCATCTAGGTAGATGGATGTAGGAGTAGAATGAGTAAATAACTGTCTTGTGTTGCTGTGAATGGCTTCTTTGGATAGATCTGTGTCATAATCTGATCACAATTCACAGTTAGGACTTTACTTTTTGCTTTCTTGATGCAAACTAAGAACTGTCGATGCTATAGACTATAGAGTTTGTTCAATGAAGAAAACTAAACTTGATTGTGATTGTTTGTTCAGCAACTTGCTTCACATGGGCTATTTGATGTACACGTGAAGGCTACTGGTGATGTACACATCGATGATCATCACACAAACGAAGACGTTGCTCTTGCTATTGGAACGGTACCGGAAACAACTATATGAACTGTTTATTTTCTTTACTTGGAACTCAAACTTGTTCCGTTTTCTTCATTTCAAGATGCTACATAGTTATTGATGTATCATCTGATTCAACTAAGAAGTTTCTATTACTACATTTGCAGGCTTTGCTGCAGGCCCTTGGTGATAGGAAGGGTATTTACCGGTTCGGTGACTTCTCTGCTCCTCTTGATGAAGCATTGATACACGTCTCACTGGTTTGTTACTCACTATTTGTATAAATCATATACTGTGACTTCACTACTGCATATTCACTCTTCTTTTTCAGGATTTATCGGGCCGACCACATCTGAGTTACAATTTGGACATTCCCACTCAGAGGGTTGGGACATATGACACGCAGGTAGTGTGCTTTTCTGTTTGATTCTTCATTTAGTTTAGAATTTTTTCCCTAAAGATTTGAAGTTCTACCTATTTAATTTCAAAGATTTTCACTTTAGATGTTGTCAAAATGTCAAGGACCCATTGCTCCTAAAAGCTTAACTTATTATGATGAGTCCTAGAATTGTTTTAATTACTTCTTCCACACCTTTGATACAAAAAAACATTTTGAATGTATGTGCAATTTTTGCTTGATTTTGTTTCATTTGGATGGAACCGGTACACAATTATCTTTTTGCTTGTCTTCATGCTTTTTAAAGTTTTAAAGTATGTTTGGATCATTTTTTTCAACACTGTACTGGCAATCAAATCGGGGAGGATATTGGATTACTGTTTCATTGGCTGAAGCGCATGACTAGATTGGATAAAATTGGATAATTCGGTTGAATAAATCTCTCTATAACAAAACTATATAGTTATTAAATCAGTCGAATCGAATAACTCAGTCTCTTAAAAAAATGACACCTAAAAAATTTTAAAATTTTAAAAATATCATAATTTCACAAGTTCATTTCTTAAAGTAAAATTTTAAACATAGTCGTCACACACAAAAAAAAATAATACAAAATACAAATTCAAATAAATTTTGAGCAAAGCTAATTGCAACATAAATTGAATAACTAGATGTCTAATAAATTTAATTTTAAGGAGGAAAAGTTGTTTCGATGTTAGGCTCTCCTTCATTAAAAGCATCCACATCAAAATCAGCTGTAACATCTTTCCTATCAATGATATTACTTTGGTCCATGTATTCTCTAAAACTCGGTTATCATCTTCCTCTACTTCATTCAAATTTAATTGATCTACAATAACATCAATTTAGAGAGTTTACTGATTGACAGAGTAATAAATTAAAATAACAAAATTGTAATCACAATAACTAGCGATGCACCAATATCATTTGAAATTGGTTGGATCGTCATACTAGCAAGATCATTGTGTCGTGCTTCCACCTCCTCAATAGTTAAGAATGATTATGAATCCTCCAACACCCAATTAGAATGGTTACCAAGTGTTTCAAAATTGATAGGGCTCAATTAGAATGGTTTTATCAAGTGTTTCAAAATTGATAGGGTCGTAATCTTGTTTCTTCTTATTTCTATAAATTATTAGAAAGAAAACTCTATTATGCTAAACAAACCAAGATTAATGTTTGATAAAATAAACATATGCACTATAAATCATTAGATAACTATAAATCAAATTTGAACATACTAAAAGAACATAATAATTGTAATATCTATTTTATAGTCTTAAATTGTAACAAACAAAGATAAGATCAATAAATTTTTGATGCTCTAACCTATTTCTTTTTTTTGAATGAATGTATTCAAATACACTTCAATTTCGTTCGCACCATGAGACACTACAAGTTTAGCTCAAAATACGAATAGGTGAAAGATGTTTTGAAAGAAATAGGTTGTTAGGATTTTGATTCAAACCTGTAATGCTTCTGGTTGCGAACGAATTTGGAGTGTGTTTGAGCACATTCATTCAACAAAAAGAAATAGGTTGGAGTATTAAAAATTTAATGATCTCGACTTTATTCGTTACAATTTTAAGGGTACAAAATATGTATTACAATTATCATATTCTTTTTGATTTACGGTGCATCTAATGATTTATAATAAATATGTTTCTTTTATAAAACATAAATTTTGGTTTGTTTAGTCTATAATAGAATTCTCTTTCTAATGATTTATAACCTATCAAATTTTAAATACTTGTTGACCATTCTGATGGGTGGTTGGAGGATTTGCTACCCTTCTTAACTATTAAAGAGGTGGAAGCACTACACAGTGATCTGGTTAGTATTATGACAATCCAACCTATTTTAAATGATGTCGGTAGGTGAGTTATTGGTATTACAATTTTGTTATTTTAATTTATTAAGATACGTGAATTGCTAAACTCAAGATATTGTTGATAGGGAAGATGTTGATTTTGATGTGAATGCTTTTGATGGAGAACCCAACCTTCAAATCACTTTCTTTTATTATAGTTAAATTTATTTGTCACTGTTATTTTGTTAATCAGTTTATGTTGCAATTAGACTTGGTTGAAAACTTATTTGTATTTTGTACTATTTTTGTTGTGTGATGACTATATTTAAAATTTAAATAATTAATTTGTGAAATTATGATATTTTTTTAGGTGTTATGATTTTTTTTAGAAACGAGCCATCAGGTTTAATAACTATATAATTTTGTTATAGAGACAGAATTCAACCGAGTTATTTGGTTTTATCTGCAGTTTGACCAATGACCCAGTATCCTCCCCAATTTGATGATCGGTCCGATTTTTAAAACATTGTTGATATAAGCATTTTATAAGAGTGTTTGAGAAACTTTATGAAAATGATTTATAACATGTCTGTAAGTTGTTCTCAGCTTATTTCCCTAAACTCTCAATGATAGCTTATGAAAACAACTTTTAGCTTATATAAAAATAGTTTGACTTTATTTTATATTTTGTTCTAGAAATAACTTATGTATAAACACATATGATAAGCAGTTAAATTAAGTTGTTTATTTAAACATGACTTTATTTTACTTTGGGATAGAAATGTTCTTAGCAGTGAGACTAGGCATCTCTCTACATAATTCCTGTCTGATTTTTTTGAGTTTGTTCTTTTCGGAATTTCCGCCTTAATTGCGGTCCACTTTTAGTCGCCTTAATTGCAGCATTTGTCTTGTCTTAATTCCAGCCTCCAACACCTTAATTGTGTTGGATTTAAAAGGGTGAATTTAGTCTCAAATTGCTTAGAAATATGTCTATGTTGTGTTTATAAGTGGGGGCAAATTCTCTCCTTACAAGCCGGTTTTGTAGGGATGCGTTAGGCCAAATCCAAATTTTGATATGGTATCAAAGCCTATCCTAGATCTATTGTTGGACTTTCTGCGTCATCCACGTTTCAAACTCATTGAAGCCCAAGAAGCATAAGGGGATGTGTTGGAATTTCCACCATAATTGTCGTCTGTCCCTAGTCGCCTAATTTTAGCATTTGGCTTGTCTTAATTGTAATTTCCAACACCTTCATTGTGTTGGGTTTGAAGGGGTGAATTTATTCTCACATTACTTAGAGAAATGGCTTGTGCTGTGTTTGTAAGTGAGGACAGTCCTCACCTTACAAGCCGGTTTTGTAGGGGTGAGTTAGACCCAACTTAAATTTTGAGAGTTACAATGAAGCACGGATATTTCTAGGAGTAGTAGACGTGTCGTGTTGTCCAACGTGCGTCAGTGTCTTACACCCGTATGACATGCGTTGAAAAAGTCAGACAAATGACTCAAAAATAGTTATTTTCTCTACTTCGACACTTCTTGAATCGATGTTCAAGATCCGAATGACACTCATACACCATATGTTAGACAATGACAGACAAGTGTTTAAAAAAAGTTTTTTTATTTCCAATCTCATATTTAAAAGAGTTAAAGTTGTATTAAAACAATGATATCAATTTAAAATATTTTTAATTCTTTTAATAATATATGCTTAAATGAAGGCCAAATACATGTAGCGGTGTCGATATCTTATATTATTAATATTATTAGTATCGGAGTGTTCGACCATCCCTCCTTCGTAGGATTGTTCTTTTTCAATGAACATTTTTTTCCTTCCTTTGATAAAAAAAAAATTTCTGCCAAAGAATTATCATTTAAGATAATCCTGTTCTGCACTGATAATTCATCTTCATCTGTTTATTGTGATTTGTAGTTGGTGGAGCATTTTTTCCAGTCTTTAGTGAATACTTCTGGTATGACACTTCACATTCGCCAGGTATTAAATCCTACAATCTAGGTCATTTATAACTAACCGTCACGATTGATAATAATTTTAGTATGTTGCTGATGCCTTGCATGAAGATTCCAACTTCAATTGATATGTTTTGTTCCTATTTTAAAAACCTATTAACACAACATTTGTGCATTCATTTGAGGACACAGCTTGCTGGAAGAAATTCTCATCATATTATTGAAGCGACTTTCAAAGCATTTGCAAGGGCTCTTCGACAAGCAACAGAATATGACCCGCGTCGCCGTGGATCTGTGCCAAGGTATGTTAACTTTGAAATTACTAGAATTTATAACTGGTATGATGAGAATTTGATCCTATTGACTATTGGCTACCCAATCGCTTAATGATATCATCGGTTGGTTGGTATGTGCAGTTCCAAAGGGGTTCTGTCACGCTCTTAGCATCTCCAGCCGGCATGCATATTTGCTCCACTCTCTGCCATCACACTGCATACGTACATGTCCTGCGATAATAATCGGAGGTGCTGGGTTCAAGTATTTGTAAAAGAAGTTACCACCATTGGCATACGCTAGTCCGCCGACACGCAATGCTTATGGTACAAGGATTTGTATGTCTGACCCTCTCCAAACCCTACCATAGTGTGAGCCTTGCGCAGCAAGCATTTTTTAAAAATATATTTTAGAAAGTCATATCAATAGTTATAAATTATATATTTTCCTACAGTTCGGAATAACATGCTGGATTTTAAATGTTGAAATAATATTTCTCCTGTTAAAAGTAGACTAATGTTCCAAATTTATATCTTGTACTCAGGGTTATAGTAGTCTAATATGAGTAAGTAATAACCCCTTCATGTAAAAATATGCTAAGTTTTATAAGATCCGAGTCTAATGTATCATATGTTCATAAATCTATTTAAGACTAGTCTTTTTGAAATGCTGTCGAAGTTCCAGTCACTATTTCATTTTAGGGAGATGCTCTTTCTATTTTTATAGATACTCTCACACTGCTGTGAAAATTTAAAAATATTTTTAGTGTTCGGAGATGAATCTCCGCACGCACATATTTTTAGATGAAATTGAAGGGTATGTCAGCGTGTTGTTGAGATTGGTAGAACAGATGGAGACATGACTCTATGAGGATGTCAGTCTCCAGTTGGCCCTTATGGTGAACATGGTTGTTGAGTTACGAAATGACGTGTAGTATAGTTGAAGGAGAAGGCAGGGAGTTCGAAATGACGTGTAGTATAGTTGAAGGAGAAGGCAGGGAGTTCGACATACGCATTTGTTTATGTTTGGGTGTATTATTCTTTTTGTATTTTCAAACAAATATTATGTATGTTGTACTTTTGAATTAATGTATGATTTTTTACTTTCATTTATCTTTAATTAAACTTAATTTTACTTTGATTTTTTCTTTAATATAACTTAGTTTCAAAAAGTTATAATATTGGAACAATGTTATTCTAAGACCTTTCTGGAGATGAGATGCATCTCCGAAGTAATTTTTTCTTCCAATTACGACGCTTCCAATATTTGTAAAAGAATTTTAGGGGATATTTTGAAGATGAATTTTCAAATACATCTAAATAATATATGGAGATGCGTCTTCGAATTAAATTTTGACTAAAATAGAATAAATTTCGGAATAACACATTTTAATATGATTTAGGTGCGTTTGAAAATGCATCTTCGAATTTATAAGAGATAAGTTTAAATTTTCAAAAATATGAAATGCACACTTAAGAATTTATAAGAGATAATTTTAAATTTTCAAAAATATAAAATGCACACTTAAGAGTGCAACAAGCAAACCTCTCATTTTAAAGCCCGTACCATTCAAATAAGAATGCATATGTTCTTAAACAAACTATTAAGTTAATAGGATTAAATTTATTTGATAATTTATTTGAAATGTAACATTATGTGTTAGAGAATAAATTTATATGAATTTCTTAAATTTTATAATACTACATTTAAATATGTTAAAAACTGATATAAGTTGTTGTATTGAAATTACATAAAATATTAATATAATTAGGAAGATCCTAAAGTCTCACATTGGTATGTGGAGATAGAGCATTGAAATAGTTTATATAGAGTGACACCCCTCACCTTACTAACTGATTTTGTAAGGTTGTGTTAGACCAAACTTTAATAAATAGCTTGAATTTTATAATAAAAGACATTTATAAAAAAATTGAAATTTGAGAAGAGAAAAAAAGTTGTACATTTTTTATTAATAACACATTTGTAATATTATACAATTTAAAAATAGTTTTTAAAAATATAAATATCAAGTGTGTTTTATTTTATTTTATTTTCAAATTTGTTTTTAAAATTAATTTATAAAATAGTTTTTAAAAATTAAAAATTAAAAATCAAAACTCATTTAAACAAGTCGTAAGACTTTGTTTGAGAACTTGAAGAGGAGAGGAGGAGATGGCTTTCGAAAACAAATTTTTTAAAAAATATAAGAAAATGTTTGATATTTTTTGAAAAAATAATTTTGTATTGTATGATAATAGAATGTTTATCATTACTATATTTTTAATTTTAGAATATTATAATAATATAAAATATATTTAAAAAATTTATGTAAACTTTCAAAGACCTTCTAAAATTCTTGTTCAATATAAATTTTGAGATCTCTAAATTAGGGAGATTTTATTGTTATTAATAAAAACAAATCCTCCAAAATCCTTCCAATCAAAATCCTTCAAATTTTTCTACTCAATCCTTCTCTTTTTTTAAAATCCTCCTCTCCCTTTCCCTTCAAACTCTCATACAGACCCTTTTTTAGTTTTTCTAGAATTTAAAATCCCCCTTTAACCAATGAAATCATCTTTTCTCCCTTATTTAAATCAACTCTTATTTTTCTATTCAAAACAAGTTAGTACATATTTTATATTTTGTGTTTTTTCTATATTTCTTTCTAGGTTTTCGATATTGTTGGAATTGTAAAGTTAGATACACCTCATGTTTGATTTTGAATTATAGAAATCGAACGCATCTTAAATATGTCTTTGGATTTGATAATCCGAACCACGATAACTCAGAATGTTAAAATTACATTTATGTTATTTTATTATTAAATTGACTAATTAATTTGTTTTTTGTTACTACCGAAGATAAACAACATGTTGAGGACTTGCACTAGAAGAAAAAGAGACTTCAATACTATCTCTAGGCATAGGCGTACATGTAAGATACATGCCAATATAGTTGGACCATAAAAACCATAACTTTAACATGAGATCCTGGATGTCGAGGTGGAGTTTTCTGAGGTGGAAGTTGCCGAGCTAAAGGTACATCTAGGAGTAATTTGTAATGCATTTGTTAGTTGTGAGTGTCATAGAAGAGATGAGCAACGATATGGAAGCTCACATGCACATACATTTTGCAATAAACACATATCTATTGTTTTTGGTGGCTCGATCATTTCCATGAACAAGAGTTTCACATACACCCACATAGTATATTTATAGTTTTACATATATTTAGACATGGCCGACGACTAAGCTTATGAGACATCAATATTTATTTTCTTATATAAAGAGATAAATATTGTGGCAAAAAGATAGACGAGGTAACCAAGAAAATATATGACACTTCATATAACATTTTCACCTAATTATGTTATTTAATTAATAGTTCATAATAAGTTAGTATATAATATTGTCTAGTGATTAGTATACATTGTTGCATGCATGAATTTATCATCACTTTGTTGGTATTGGTAGACGAAAGTTCGACTGAGAGTACAAAGAGATTAACCCTTATGCCAACATCTTCATTTCGACAAATGAACATATAACAACATAAGCATATGTATAACAATGTGGTGTTCGAGAATCATATTCATCACCAAGTCACACATTTGTTGGATACAATCTATTTCTTTTCTGGTCGGACCAGATATGAATTGTGTAAGATCAAATATCTTTCTAAGCGAGTGTTGCGTCAGTTCAGGTACATGTAAGGTATGACCAATTCATCCAAGATTGAACATAAGTATCTTGAGTAATTGGATCATATTTTGTCCCTTGAAGACCGAACCACGCATATCCTCTGTGGTCGGAAACGTATACAAGATACACTAGGTGGTTCTTTAGGATATCACATCCTTACTTAATTCTCACACCAGAAAAAAACTCGTATGGAAGCACACGAGGAAACACTTGTATTTTATGTACAATATTATAATGCACTCAACTTGACATTTAACATTAAATATGATTTTGAATATTTTTGGATGTTTTTTAGGTTATTATTTGTGTTAGTATCAAATACATGAACCTTGATAATATAACATACAATTCTAGTTACTACAATTGGTACCTCAGATGAGGGCGTTTTACATAGTCTGAATTGTATAATCTCAACCCATACTGTTTATTTTGGCATAATCTAAAGTCTTAAATTCGAACTTATGCTAAGAAACTTTTAGCATAGTTTGTATTCTATAATCTGAACCCATTCTGAGGTTTTTTTTAAATAGTATGAATTCTATAATCCCAACTAATGTTGAGAATTTTTAGCATAATTTGAATTCTAAAATTTGAAAATTGGCATTGATTTTTTGTGTGGTATGGATTACACAAACATTTTATATGGATTATAATTCACACGAGCTTGTATAAAATATCGTGTTTTGTTCATTTGCATTTCACATCAGAAAAAACAACAAAATCTTCTTATCCATGCCCAATTAGAACGAGACTCCACCCATTAGTTTAAAATCAATATCAATGTTACACTATATAATTTGAAACACTAACTAGATAATCACAACTTGTCCTATGATGTTTTTAATATTAAATTTCTTTATTTATTATCATGAGAAATTCCAACTCAATTCAAAATCATATCAATTAGACAAATTTTATAATATTTTAATATAGAAGTTTTGATAACAAAATAAGAACAAGCCTAACACATAAGAAACAAAAGAAAAATAGATTAAAAAATTGCAATAGACAATCAATAACGACACACCACTCTCCCACAACGACAATGTCTAGACACAGTAACCCTATTCTAAAACTGAAACCATGATGTAAAATAGATTTTAAATAAATATTAGGTCATACCAAACTTTTAAATGTGAAAGAACAAGTCTAAAAGAAACTCTTGATAGATAATACACCAATCCTGAAATCAACTATTCATACCCCTAAATTAGTTGAGTTTGAGAGTGCAATTGTTAAACATATGCAAAATAAATAATAGTATACATGAATTAAAAAAAATGAAATAAAAGATATATATTTATAATTCTTCCTCCTCGTATGAAAACGAAACGCAGCCGTTGCAAACCCTTAACCCCTTAAACCCCAAACTCAAAAAGAGCTTCCATGGTTCCTTCCTCTTCTTCCTTACCCTAGAATCCAAACAAACAATGAAAGCCTTAAGAATCCTAACAAAAACCACTATCTCAACTTCATCTCCCAAACCCAACCCCACTTCAATCTTCCGCGTCTTCTTCTCTGCAGAACCCCTCCCTCCTGAATCCGATTCTCATCTTTCCGAACAATCAGATTCAACCTTCGACAGTTCCCACTACGAAATCCTAATCCCCGACGACCACAAGCCCAAACCCAAGCCCAAGCCCACGTGGGACGAGAAGTTCAGAAACCGCGCCGATAAATTGGTGTTCGGCGACGAGACAAAGGGGAAAGTTAAGTTTAAGGAGGAAGAGGATGAGAGAAGGAGAATGGTTCTTGCTAAGGCTTTGTTAGAGGCTGCACTGAATAATGAGAAAGAGGAGGAGGATGAAGAGGAAGAAGATGGGGATTTGGGTGTGGTGAAGGATGAGGATCAGAAATCTTTGTCGGTTGGGATTATTGGTGCTCCTAATGCTGGCAAATCTGCACTAACTAATTATATGGTTTGTGTTTTCGTGTTGTCTTGTTTGGTTTTAAGTTTTAACCTATAAAGCACTAGCATTTTGACACATACATGTTAATACAATAATTTGAGAAAATGAAATAATTGAATGTTTGTGCTAAGCATAGGTTGTTAATCTCAAGTGTTTGTTCTATGTAGGCTTTAACACCCCCACCAATTTTTTTGGAATTTTTTTTTGGGCTAGCGCATATAGTAGAAAAGATGGTGGAAAATAGACTTAGTTAATTTGGTCATGTAAAGAGAAGACCGGTAGATTTAGTAGTAAGGAGAGTCGATCAGATAGAGAGGAGTCAAAGAGGTAGAGGACGACCTAAACAAAACAATAAGAAAAGTTTTTAAGAAAGACTAGAGATTAACGATTTGGAGAGAAGTATGGTTCTGGATAGAACATTATGGTAGATGTTGATTCATGTAGCCGACCCTATTTAGTGGGATAGGCTCAGTTGTTGGTTTTTAGAATGATTGTAAGAGTTTTCAAATGAAATATCTCCTCGGTTTTAAGCAAAAATATTTAACTTCACACTTACTAAGGAATTTAGCTCTCAAAAGTTCCTTTTATGAGAACTTTTTTCATGAGATTTGAAGAGTCATTGCAAGACAAAAATCTAAGAGGTATTTTAGGAATGATATTGTTACAAATAGTTAAATTTTAGGGATAAAGATGGGCGATGGATTTGTGACTTCTCTAAGAAGTTAGGATCTTGCAATGCCTTCATTGCTGAATTATGGGGGATGTTGGAAAGTTTAACTCTAGCTTATACCAAAGAATATCGTGCAGAAAAAAAAATGTGAATTCAGATGGGTAGCTAAGGACTAAGGTGATTCAAGGTATAGAGCAGGGGACTATGGAAGAGACAAGACTTTTAATGAGGGTCCAAAGTTTTCTGCATCACCATTGGGACCTTAGAGTGTGTCAAATCTATCATGAAGCTAGCACATGTGCAGACTTACGAGCAAAATATTGGCTGTTCTCAAGAATTTTCTTTGATTGTTTATGAGCAGCCACTGACCTTGATTAGCCATGCATTGGTCAATGATGTATTGGGAGTTTTATTTTGTATGGTGATTATGTATTGGGACTTTTTACTTGTAGATTTATTTCTGTGTAGTTTCTTTCTATGGGTTTACTCATATATTGTTAAATTGTTAAATTCACTTATATTTGATACTACTACGAATACTTTTTTTTTATAATTTTATTTAAGCTTGATCCAAAAGGGAGTAATTATTTAAGGAAATAGCACTTGGGTAATCAGTTTAAGTTAACTCTCTAAACAAAGAGTGAACATGTTTAAACTGTTTTCATTTACAAGCTACAATTGGGATTTAAAGTATAACTGAAATAAGCTGAAAACAGCTTATGGATATCTACAAGCTATTTTATTACCTCTCCGAAAAAGTGTGTGCGACTGTCGATAAGCTTAAATCAGCTGCGAATAAACTAGACACGCGTAAATAAGTTCTTCCTAATGTCCCCTTTGTAAGTCTCCCCTAATGAGAGCTCTAAATGAGGTTGAGGTGCAGGAACTTAGTTCAATCAATGTGGGAAGCTTTAACTTAAAAACACTCATTTTATTGCAAAGTCTTTACATTTCTTCTTTTCTTACAAGTGCTTGTTGAACCGTTTATACAAATTGATCCTAAATCCTTTTATTTATGTTGATACTATCATAGACTAAAGCTAATTTATAATTTCAGATTCATTAACTTTTATTGTAAATCCTGTACAGTTTATTATATATAAATGGCAGTATGATTTCATTAGACACAGAAATCATAATCATTATACGCATTATTGTTATTATGTGGATGAACATGTATTGAGTGTGGGCTTTTAGTTATATATAATGTAGACTATATATTAATAAAATTGAAACCAATACTCTGATTTTAGCCACAGTTCGTCGATGCATCGCTAAATCCATTCAGAATTTTTCTTCAAGCATTCATTGATAGGCCCATTAATATTCATAGACCCATTAAGAGGAAATGTGATGAGGTGGTTATAAGAAAGTGAGGGGGACCGGAAGGGCATATGGGAATTCTGTTGAGCGGTTTTGACTATGCAGTGAAGCTGGTTCTTGCTCCGAAAGGGAGCTATCGATTATTTGATTTTATTTTCCATCTTGTAAGGAGCTTGCTCCATTCACTTCTATCATGTTCTATTTCTGTTATTTTCTGTTTCTGCTGCTTGTTCTCTTTTGTAACTTGTGAGGAGCATTTCCAATTATATTGGTTTAAATTTTGATCACCATTTGGTTCATATCATTCTTCATTGTATTAAATCTTGTCAAATGATTTCCAAATATGATTTATGCTTTTTTATGAATTACATGTAGGTTGGAACAAAGGTGGCAGCTGTTTCACGTAAGACAAACACAACAACTCATGAAGTCGTGGGAGTGTTGACAAAAGGAGACACCCAAATTGTGAGTAACCTGGCTCCTTTTGTTAGCTCAGCTCAGTTTAATTTGTGGACTATATTTACTAAAATCTTTGGAGATTCACTATTTTAGGCAAGACTTTGTTGTTTCATCATGCTGTTTTATGATAGGGTTTTAATTTGATGATATTTTACGGGGTTACATATTTGTACTCATTGTTTTCTTTATGCAGTGTTTTTTTGATACACCAGGGCTCATGCTAAATTGTGGTGGATTCCCTTATAGGGATGTCAAAGCTCGTGTGGAAAGTGCCTGGAGTTCAGTCAATCTCTATGAAGTGCTCATAGTCATGTTTGATGTTCATAGGCATCTTACCAGGTAAAGTATTATTTTTTTACTCTGACACTTTTGTTTCAACCTATTTCTTTATATTTTATACCTTTTTCTGAAAATTGTTTACCCTGATTCTGGTAAAAGCCAGTAAAAGTGGTTGTGTTGCATAGTTTGGCTTGAGTAGTTCAAATGGTTATTGTTCCTTGCTCCTTAATCATAAATATGTTATCACAAGATCTGCTATAAAAGCATCCCCAACCTACCTCTATCATTTATACAAGCAAATATGGCTATAGATGAGCTGCGCTAATTAACTTATGGTTACATATAAGATATTTGAATCCGCAGAAAGTTTGATTTGAATGTTGAATGTATGTATTTTCTTGCTCCTATGTAACTTGTAAGTATTCACCTCATCTCGTAGTCAGTGATTGATTCATTAAAGTTTGTTGTCTGCTTAACTTATAGTTGGGCATTGCGATTTTTGGCAACTCTTTGAATTTGGACAGAGGAACTCTTTTGGTTCCTTCCTATAATAATTATTAGTGTGATGATGGGTCATTTGTACACAAGCAGTATGAAGGACAAACACTTGTAGGTTTAGGTGTGTCCACGAGCTCAACATATGCTGGACACCTACACTTGTTTGGTTCCTGAACAACACGTGTTAGTCTGTCAAAAACCCCATACAAGTGTCCCTAGTGACTTAGTTTACATTCCGGTGCTCACACTTAATAACTTAAACTTATATTTTAGACATTAGTGGTGTCTGCATGTCATGGCCATTGTATGTGTCTTCGTCTGTGCTTCAAACTCAAACGTATAAAATCATCTATGATCTATATTATGACTTGAGTAATGTGCAACGCTCTTTCGGTTGTCTGAACCATGGAAAGGCTTTTACATATAGTTGCTTTCTTGAACTAGTGGTGGTGTGAATACAATCTGTTGTGATCATATTTTTACGTCTTCACATTCTCTGCTCATTAGAGTACATTCTTTTTATGTCATAGTTTCTTTGTTCATTTTCCTTATAAGTGATTTCATTCCTTTTTTTGAACATTCCATCAATACAGGCCTGATTCAAGAGTTGTAAAACTAATTAAGCGCATGGGAGAACGATCCATTCCAAATCAAAAGCGAGTTTTGTGTATGAATAAGATTGATTTAGTAGAGAAAAAGAAAGACTTATTGAAGGTTGCTGAAGAATTCAAAGATCTTCCTGGATTTGAAAGGTAAGGTCTTAGTTTCTTTTTCTATGAAGATTAAGGGAGGCATTGGCCTGCAGTGTGATTTTAACATTTTTGTAGATTGACTCTGATTCTTAAAATTGCTTCTAATGCTTATTTTATTATTTAGACATTTCATGATATCGGGAATGAAGGGGGCTGGAGTAAAAGATTTGACTCAGTTCTTGATGGAGCAGGCACGTGTCTTTCTACTTCTGCTATCTATTAGTTATACTCAAATTATAGTATTGACAACTTTAAGGAAATAACAATATTCTTTTCCGCATGTGGCAATACTGTCCATCTTGTAGTGTAAGACTTAATAATAATTTATAAAATCTTAGTTGTTTTGTTTTACCATGCATGTGCATTTACTTTTCTTTTATAATTACATTTTTTAAGATTTCTTCTGATATCTCGGATTAGACACTCCAAGACTTAATGTCGGAAATTTAACTGTTTCTTATTCAATAGGCAGTAGAACGACCCTGGGAAGAGGATCCATTTACCATGACCGAGGAAGTTATGAAAATGATATCGTTAGAGGTTGTGCGTGAAAGGTTGTTGGACCATGTACATCAGGTAGCTCTTGAATTCACTTAGTCTTCTAATTTAATGCTATAATTTGTGATAGAGTATGTTATAGGATTAGATAATAGTATTATTGGCTAATGATTTTCTCAATTCAGGAAATTCCATATGATATTGAACATAGGTTGGTTGATTGGAAAGAGTTGCGAGATGGTTCTATTAGGATTGAGCAACACTTTGTTACCAACAAATTAAGCCAACGGAAGATTCTCATAGGGAAGAATGGCTCAAAAATTGGGTACCTTTATCTTCAGCTTTTCCGTTACAAAATTTTGTTTATTATCCCCCACCCAATTTCACTTGCTTATGATATGACATTATTGTAGCAGTAAACATTTATTTGTTTAACAGGAGAATAGGAATAGAAGCTAACGAAGAGCTAAGGACAATTTTCAAAAAGCAAGTGCATCTAATTCTTCAGGTTAGGCTCAAATAATCAACAAGGCAAATATACTTGGCATTCAGTTCAGAATATACCTTCTACGCCACACACCATGTTACGCTGTATGTAAAATGCCAAAGGGGTGTGTGTGTGGATTACACTGACTTTGGAAGTCTTTAAAGCTTTGAGATGAGGGGATTATAGAGAAAATCATTGCTATGAAGATAAACAGGTTGAGTTCTTTGGTGATCTCACACGGGCAATCTGTTATGCCTTTTACTAATTTGATTGCCGAAGTTTAAGGACTCAAATTTGTTTAAGTATATGGTTCTGTATGATAGTTGAAGGGAAATTTATGTATCTTCTGTTTTACTCAAATTTATTTTGATTTATAGACGTTTTATACAAAAGGGCACTCAGCTGTATGATTATTATTATTTATATGACTTGGTGAGATAAGAGTTTTGTTATTGCACAATGTTAATTTCTGTATAGCTAATCTGATGATAAAATTTTGGTAAGTATTCCCTTTTCCTGTCTTTTGTTTGCTACTTATATCATATGTTTATTATCCCATGATAATCGATGATGGGATAATTGATTATGAAAGAAGCTATTTGTGATTGATAATGATATTTTTAAAATCAATTGAAAACTATGATATAAATTAATTTTATTGTGTGTAAAATAATATAATAGAAAAGTCATTGTATGATTATTTCAGTTTACTTTTTAATAAAAAAGTTGAAGAAATATCATATATGTCTAATTTCACTAGGCTTGCATTAATAAAATGAAGTCAATAAAACAAGAACTTATAGTACTCAAGATATAAGAGAAATAGGAATAGAAGAACATGAAAATGGAAATTATTATATAGCAAAGAAACAATGTGTGTGTAAGCTTCAATTAGAAAATGCTGTTTTTTAGATACATTTCCAAGAGGGAAATCGAAGTGGTTAACAATTTGTAAGTTTGAAATCATCCTTGTAATTCTAATTTTTGGGATTTCTTATCCCATTCTATGGGATGAAAAAATACTATATGAAAAATTCAAAATACTTTTTGGAGATGTATTTCCAGGTGCACATTGTCTTAAGTCAAAGAGTTATAATTCATTTAGAAATACATCTTTAAAATATTTCAAAATACATTCCATGCATCTTTCTCTAAGGCCCATTTTAAACATTTATTGATCTGGAGATGTATCTTCTAATGAGCTAGCCTCAGTGGATCTCCTGGAGCAGCCTGCACCGTATAAGGATGTGACACCCTGAAGAATCATCTAATGTACTTGTAACTCTAGTCGCTCTCAGTAATGTTACTTTGTGCCTCATCCGACACCAGATGACTAAGATAATCATCAAACATGGCATCCATATCTTTACGTGTTATAGCGGGAGGAACAGAGAAAACAACATGTCTGGAAAAAGTCTAGGGTGTAGCCGAACTGTCCATGACGTGCTCATGCAGATGAGGAAATGTCAGACCTGAATTGCAAGCTAACCATCCCGAGTATAACAATATGTTGTCAAATGGTTGCGTCTCACAGTGATCGACATAGCTGTTAAAGTTCATATCCTCTACTATCAAGTGGTCAATAAACAGTCAAAACAACTCTACTGTAACACCCTTTTCTACCTCACAAAACAGCCTAACATGCTACTTCTCCCACGCTTCCGCTGCGCCACTCTGATACAAACCAACAAAACTCCATGTGAGCTTTTGAGACTTCAAAGCTCGGCCAACACCAATTACCGACGTAACTCTAAAAAAACATGTGATCTCCCTCTTGGAATTCAAGTTCTTTCTTCCTCTTATTATGGTAACTCTTCTGACGACTTTGCGACGCTTTCATCTTTCCTTGGATCATCTTGTTCTTTTCAGTCGTCCCTTGCACAATCTCAGATCCGAGTATAACACTCTCGCCTGACTCATACCAACACAACAGAGTCCTACATCTTCTACCATACAAAGTCTCATACGGTGTCATTCCGATACTAGAATGGTAATTGTTATTGTAGGTAAACTCAACCAACGACAAATGACTATCCCACGATCCACCTTGATCCAACACACAAGCTCTCAGCAAATCCTCTAAAGATTGGATAGTTTTGTCTGTTTGTCCATCCGTCTGCGGATGATAAGCAGAACTCAATCTCAACATGGTACCCAAAGCGTCTGCAAACTCTCCCAAAACCTCGATGAAGATCTCAGATCTCTATCAGACACAATACTCGATGGTATCTTATACAACTTTGAGACTTCCCCAATATACATCTCAGCTAGCTTCAGCATAGAATGATTAATCCTCATTGGTAAGAAATGAGCTGATCTAGTCAATCTATCCACAATAACCCAAATTCAATCATATTCCTCTCACAGTCTTCGGCAAACCTGACACAAAATTTATGGAAATACTATCCCATTTCCACTCTAGAATATTCAACGGTTGCATCAGACCCAACAGTCTCTGATGTTCAATCATCGACTTATGACAAGTCTAACCATCATATACAAACTCAACCACTTCTTTCTTCATCCCTGGCCACCAAAACAATTTCCTCAAATCCTGGTACCTCTTCATAGCACCGGTATGGATATCAATCCACTTAAATGTCCTTCCTCAAGAATACTCTTTTTCAACTTAACAATATCTGGAACAAAAACTATATCACGACATCTTATGATATCATTCTCATTAATCTGAAAATCAGCTCTTCTACTTTGATTCCTCAAATTCAACCGATCTACCAACTCAAATCAGATTTATAACCTACTCGAATCTCATCAAGAATACAACTAGTAAGCTTCAACATACAAAGCTTAAATCCATAAGAAGTCTCTTCACAAACCAAACTCATAACACGAAATTGTTCAATCAGTTCTAACTCTTTTACCATCATCATCAGTATATGCAAAGATTTCCAAATCGATGCATCAGCTACCACGTTTGCTTTATCCGAATGGTAATTCAAACCAAAACCATAATCCTTTAGAAGTCCCAATCATCTCCTCTGCCTCATATTCAACTCTTTCTAATCAACCAAATACTTTAAGCCTTTATGATCACTAAACATCTCAATTTTGAACCAAACAAATAATGCCTCCAAAGCTTCGACACAAACATAACAACCACCAGCTCTAAATCATGCGTCATATAATTCCTCTCATGCACTTTAAGTTTCCTTAAAGCATAAGCTAAAACTTGTTGATGTTACATTAACATACCTTCCAATCCCATCAGCGAAGCATCACAATATACAAATGGTTCTGTCGGATTCGGCAAAATCAAAACATGAGCTATTGACAACCTTCTCAAAAGCCCTTGAAACTTTCTTCACACTTTGCATCCAAAACAAAAGCTTGAACCTTCCTAGTCCACTACGTCAATGACAAAGATAACTTGGAAAAATCCTTCAATGAATTTTCAATAATAATCTGCCAACCAAGAAAACTTCTAATCTCAAAAACTGGTTTTTGGAGCTTCCCATTGCGATACAGCTTCAACCTTCGACATATCAACCACAATGACTCTACTCGAGATCACATGACCAAGGAACTCACTTCCTTCAACCAAAACTCACACTTTGACAGATTTACATACAACTGCTCCTTTTTCAATGTTGATAACACAATTTTCAGATGCTCAATACGATCCTCTTTACTCTTCGAATATATCAAAATATTGTCAATTAACACAACCACAAACTTGCTAAAATAAGGATGGAAAATCCCGTTCATATACTCCACAAATACATATGGTGCATTAGTCACACCAAATGGCCTCACGAAATACTCATAATGTCTATACCTTGTTTTAAAAGCAGTCTCTTGAATATCTTCAGCCTTCACACGAATCTGATGATACCCAGATCTCAAATCTATCTTACTAAACACACTTGCAACAACCAACTGATCCATCAAATCATCAATCCTTGGAAGTGAACACATATTATTGATAGTCACCTTGTTCAGTTGTCTATAATCCACCCAAAGCCTCACAGAACCTTCTTTCTTCTTAATCAACAAAACGGGTGCACCCCACGGTGACACACTCGCACGAAAGAATCTCTTCTCAAGCAATCCTTCAAGTTGACTTTTTAACTCTTTCAATCCCAATGCAAACATATAATATGGAACAATTGCTACCAAACTAGTTCCAGGAACTAAGTCGATTGTAAACTCCATTTCACGTTCCGACTGTAAATCACTTATCTCATTAGAAAACTTCCGGACAATCACAATTAATTGGCAACCCATCAACTTCCCCACTTCCGTTAACACTCAAAGTTTCCATCAAAATAAACATCTCAGCACAAACCTACATTGACTCATCAAAACAATTCGTAAGCCCTTAGCTTAACTCAAAACAATTCACTACACACGCTATATAAGCTTATAAGACACGTATATCCCCAAAAACATGACTCCGTCCACTATTAACAAGAGATTAAGGGTGATTCGTTCCTCAATTTGTCAATAGACAACTGAAAATCATGATGGGGCATAAACCATCTTTACTAAACTATAAGAGCGTTCAACAACACACTGAGCCGCCACTCCACACTTGCAGCATCCTGGAGAAGCACAAGCTTCTCCCCCACTTGTTTCATTCCCACTTCTGCAGACAAAGGTTAGAAAACAAACGTGTATCGACAGTGTTTTTACACAGATGTCGCATACTAGGGAACAAATAACATTAGACAACTTGGTCGGACGGAACGACCAGCTCTGATACCACTAATGTAACACCCTTTTCTACCCCACAAATATTATGGAAAAATAAAACAGATATCAGAGTAATTATTAAATTTCAACAAAAAGCCACCCAAAAGGGCGTACATTTCCCAAATCAACAAAATAGGTCAAGGCTCCATAAGCAACAAGTTTTCCTAAAATACATCAAATTGTACAAAGCAGCGGAACTCAAAGGCATGAATCAAGGTTTTCCTCATATGGGAAGATAATCAAAATAAACTCAAATAAAATATAGTTTAACTCAAAAGACCCCAACCCGATGTTACATATCAGAGCAAGACCCTCTAAGTTAACCAAAAGTCTAACAACTCAAAGACTTCAAAAATATCCTCGACGGCGTCCACGACTAAACCTGGTCATCTGCACGTTACCCACGTGGAGGTAACATTCAAACAGGCAGGGTGAGTAAAACGGTTCATAATAATCAATGTATAAAAATTAACATATAATATGGGTCATCTTCATATTCAACACATTCATATTCATCAATAGGCCTCAAAGGCCACAACATCATAAATTATTCCAAATGACTCATAAATGCAAATGCAAAAATACTCAATGCATTTGGTACCAATCATCATACTGCGATGGACACTGGGCCATCAACCCTCCATAGATCCCCATCAAAAGGATCGATTCTACTAGAGAACCGAAGCATATCAAAACACTTCACATCCACACAATGGGATTGAAGCCAAAGTAATCGAGGTCCTGAACTGAAGTCCGGATGCACATGAATGCATGATGCACATGTCCCAAATCATCCTCATAATAACATCATAGGTGCATCATCATTCATCATATTCATCATCATCAAACATCATAGCTCATCATAATAATCATCATCATACATCATGTCATCATAGCTCATCACAATAATCATCATCTTACATCATGTCATCATAGCTCATCATAATAATCATCATCATACATCATGTCATCATAGTTCATCATAATAATCATCATCATACATCATAGAAATCATCATATAATCATGTATAAATCACATAACGCTCACAGTCATACTCATATTAATTCATCATATTATCGCATATTATCACATATTAATTCATAAATATACTCGTGGTAATCCTCATACTATCACCTATTAATCACATAAACTTCACAGTCCCACTCATGTTAATTCGTCAAAGAAATCACATAATCAAACATCAAAGCATCGCTGAACACGATCAACATTCGCGAAACTCTGCTACGTTCGCTGGCATGTTCGCTAGGCGAGTTTGGGGTGAGTTTCTTCGCTGTGTGAAGGGTTCTTCGCTAGGAGAGTCTGGGAACACAATCGTTCACTAGGCGAACAACGCGATGACAGCAAATCTCAGCTACGCACAAGAACCCAAAATCACTCAAAAAGCTCTACGATTCACTTTCCCACTGCCCCCAAAACATCCCTAAATCACAAATTTCCCTACAATTACCCATACTCATTAGAATTACTCAATATCTAATATTCCTATCCCTTCAAGGTTAGACAAATAACAATTCATGGTTTTTGGCCACGAAGGCCTAACTTTCCTTTTCCCAATGAATCCCACGGTTAGATTAGCAAATAATAGATTTAGGCCACGAAGGCCAAAGATCACTATTTCTCATATCTACCCTCAAACTCTCAGGAATACTTACCACTACACCACAATCATCAGAGTTCTCACTATCAATTTCCCTACAGGGTTAGACAAATGTCAAATGAGAGTTTTGCCCACGAATGCCTAGTTTCCCTTTTACTCCAATGAATTCCCACGGTTAACATCTCAATACTAGATTTAGGCCACGAAGGCCAAAATCCCTTTTTCTCACAATCAACCCCAAAATCCCTTAAACCTTAAATCGACCTTAAATACGTTGAATGTACACATAGAAAATCATGAAAGGCAAGACTCCTCATACCTTAATTGTCGATCAAAGCCTTCTCAAATATTTCTGGGAACCTTCCGAAGCTTTTGCCTCCAATCTTTCTTCTTAGAGCTCTGGCCTCAATTCTCTTCACGGTCTAACAAATGAATCTTAATCCCTTCAAAATTTTCTTTTTGTTAAACCTAGACTTGGCCCTCACAATTGGGTTTTTCCCATATTATCCTCACTAACTCCTCTTAATTGTCCAATTTGCCCTTATTTCACTTATATTTATTTTAATTAATAATGATATTAATATATTAATATTATATATTATTATTCAAAATAAATAACCCAAATTCCATTAATTCCCAATATTCCACAAAACCACCAAAAATCACCGAAATGCGAATATTCTTATTTAATAAATTAAATAAATATTCCATTAAAATTTGGGGTGTTACATCTACTGCCTGGTTCCCTTTGAACAGGGAAAATGCAAAAGCACACGGCATGTTCCAAGTACAGGTCGGTACACACGACCAGCCGGAGATGCATGGGAAGTGCTGGAGGAACCAAGCCTGAAAAGTGTTGGAACACACAAATCATTAATAAGGGTGTTGCAAAAATGTAATGAAAATGTCACACAAATACTAAAAGACCACTAAATATTACCGTCAAAAGTGTGATGTTGTCTATCACATGCTTCGTCTTCCACCTATAGCCCTCAGATAACTTAGAGTACAAGTAAACCAAACAAGCGCCACAACCCTCCCCCCCCCCCCCTGTGTTGTGCTCATGGGTCTGCTGAAAGTCCTCGAAGTATCGTAGGTAGAGGACATCCACATAAGTGACACTCTTATCCATAAAAATGGTTGTGCCAACAAAATATAACCGATATGATGTCATAACATACACTCTATGTTGCCCTACTTGCTCATTATCACTTAAAGTTGGCTCTTCTCTAAGCAAATCGTCTGTATATACCCATTTCAAGAATTCAAATCTAACATGAGCCTCTAAGGTTTTTTGAAACTCCCTCAAGGAAGCATATGAGTCAACTCTCAGATATTCTACCATCAACTCAAGTGCCTCATCTTTGTTAATCCTTCCATGATCTAAAAGGTTCTCTCTAATCAGAATATGCAACAGTCGCGACACATCGTCGAGTGTGATAGACATCTCACCAAGTGGTAGATGAAATGATGAGGTCTAGGTATGTCATCTCTCTACAAATGCATTAAGCATCCCTTAGTTCATCGTAACATAATCGGTCTTGCAGAAGTCCTTCACCCCAAATAGGTGCAAAGTAGCCTGAAACCACTTGTCAATAGTTGATGCAAGCCAGTAATCTTCCACCCATGGTTAATGAATTTCAACGGATAACGGTCCTACAGGAAAATAAATCATCGTCAAAAACTTATAATATAATAATAAATGTAATTGAAAAAGAGTGAATCCAACTAATTTTACCTCTCTGTCCCATATATGTCTGACAGTAAGGTATGGGTAAAGAGGCAACAATGACAACTCTAGCCGGCCTCCTCCAAATACCTGAGGTGGCATTGACATATCAGCATGAGGTGAAACTGGCTCATTAGCCCAAGGTCCCTCTGGTGGGTGGCATTGGTGCCTCGGGTACCTCCGGTGACTCAGGTACCTCTGGCGCCTCGTGTGCTTGAATAGGTGAAACTTGTTGCCTACGGAAAGATGCAGGGAAAATAAAGTCAAACTGAAGCAAGTCAACCTGGACCAAGTCATACTTCATTCACCCATCCTGAAGCAACTAGAACGTGATCTATTTGTCTGCTGTGTTTTTGTATTACTATCTGTGCAACTTAGGTTTTTTATATTAGTGTCAATAAACACAAACTTTGGTTTTTTATATTAGTGTCAATAAACACAAACTTTGGTTTTTAATATTAGTGTCAAAGAACACATATGTAACAGGGATCTTAATTCTGATTATGACAATGCAAATAATACTTTGTTCTTTCCTTAATTTTCCTTTCGATTGTGTTTGCTTTAGGATAAACTGCAAACAACATTTTGGTTCTGATAAATAACATACAACAAGGATAATGTATTTACAGTTTGGTTAGAGCACCAAACCTAATTATTTCAATTTAGTCCTTTTACTAATAATCTAGATTTCAACATAGTCTAATATGTATTATATTGTTTCAGTTAAGTCCCTTATTTTATATTATTGTTTCATTTACATTGATTTACTACAATATTACACACCACATTTTATAACACAAAACACCTTTGTTATAGCAGAAATGATAAAACAGAGTTTCATTAGATACCACATTTGATAACACATACCATATTTACCATTGTTTTGATCAACCCATTTCATTTAAATAACATTGAAATTACATAGTTTCATAACATCAAATTACTTGTTGTTTTGAGTACAACCCTATTTGAAATACATGGTTAAGAAAACTAAATTAAACCTTAAGTTAATAATGTCAAACACCATTGCAAATTTCAACACTCCTCTTGTGCTCAAAACCTCATTTTCAACTTGAATATTTTCTTCCTTTGAATTTCTATATTCAAATCTCTTCCATCAACAACTTCATCACCTACCCACTTGAAAAAGTTGCATCCCTTCTCAATTTGATTTTTGTAATTCTTACAACCCCAAAACTTTTTCCCAACATTCACATTGTTCAAATCTATAACAATATGAATAATACACTCTTTTTGGAATCAACAATCCCTTATCTTGTTTCTTATGACCACATATCCAAATGACCAACAACTTTAGTTGTTTGATTTTGAATATGTGTTGGAATTCGATGACATCTTAGCAGAAATTATGAAGACTATGGTTTGGATGAATAGGATTCTTGAAGAAATTTGGAAGAAGAATAATGAAGTAAAAATATGAGTAGTAGCCCTAATGTTTTTCATAAAATGCGTGAAAACGTTAAAATGGAGAAACATGAAAAACTTACAACGTTAACATAAGCTCTTGTTGAGTCTAATGAAAGTTAAGTCTTCCTATAATGCCACATTAACCCATTTAACGTTTTTTCAGCCAATTTAACAAAAAGGATTAAGTTGGCTAACAGAAGCGTTTTTAAGGGACTAAGTTGTAACGTTTATTAAATAAGGGACTAAAGTGAAACCTGCAATTAGGTTAAGGGACTTCAACACTAATTGAGCCTAAATTCTTCTACGAAAGAGTTATATGAAGAATCTGTAATATATTTCAGGAGGTAGTGTGAGAAATATTTGGATTTCTCAAAATATGTTGAAAGTACAATTCTAGACCAAACGAAGCAGAAGATTGTTTGTGCTTGGATCAATTAGGTTAGACACTTCAGAAACACAGCATAACGAGTCAAAATCCAATTATGCGTTACATTGAAGAGACACTTCTCATGTCATAAAAAAATACAATGTGAAAAGAAAATATTGATTTGGATGCTTGAGCAAAAAGTAATGTCCTTGTAAAGTTGGTACCATGACCTGTAATTAGAGGCCAGAATAATCCTAAGTCCAAAATAACCTATAATATCTTCAAAATTTTCATGGCTTTCCAAATTGGCCTTTGATCCTGGAAACAAACTTGTAGAGGGTATTAAATATGATAGTTGGAAAAAAGAACCGACCATAAAAGTTAAAAATTGAGAGAGTTATGATATTTGGAAGTTAGGAAAATATCACTTGAATTTAAGTCAAATTTCACTAAGTCCACAAAGTGACCTCTAATGTTTCCAAACTTTTGATGATCTTCCAAGCATAATTGGTTGTTGACTTGTAAAAAGAAGTTGGAGGGGTTGTTGTATTTCCGAAATGTCTAACCTGACATTGTAAAGAGACACTTCTCACATCACATTGAAGAATTGGCTGGGAATTAGTTAAGGTTATTTATGAAGGGAATGATACTCTGTGAACTAAATGATCCAAAATCACCATAAGAGGTAATGTGTGTATTGATCTGACAAGATATGCCTTCTTGAAAACATTTTTTTTCCATTTCAGAGTGACCCACCTCAAAATTTGACCTGATGTATTATGTGGCTTTCAAAATCTCTACATTTTGTTTAAGTTTATTTGAAACCGAGATGTCATATACCACAGACATCACCAGAGCGAATAACTCATTTCACAAAAGAAGTTAAAACTTGAGTGGATAACTTATTGGATAGGATGAAAGAATTCACCAAGTTGAACATGATTGAAAGATAACCATATAAGCAAAAGTCAAAGGCAAAATCATCCATAGATATAGATTTAGGTGGTTACACATGTTTTGATGCATTTTAGTTTGTATATAATAATGTATTTAGGTGATGAATCATTTTTTATATGTAATGTTGGATTGATTTTGTCAACGATGTAAACTTGATACATTTTAATGTATATTCAACATTATATATATATATATATATATATATATATATATATATATATATATATATATATATATATATATATATATATATATATATATATATATATATATATATATATATATATATATATATATATATATATATATATATATATATATATATATATATATATATATATATATATATATATATATATATATATATATATATATATATATATATATATATATATATATATATATATATATATATATATATTAGTTGTTACATTTTTCTAATTTTTTCTATTTCAATTTAAAACATAGTCTACATAACAAATTATGTATGAACAGTATTGTGAGGGATTAATGCAAAATTGTACTTTCCGACTTACCCCATTTTATTAAAAAATACTAACATGGGAACTGCATTTTCGTTGAAAACCCTTTTTTTTACATGATTTACTAAATGAAATAGGGTTAATTTGGAAGTACAACTCTAGAATATCCTTTGAGACATGATTAGGTTTTTATGATCCATATTAATCTAAAACTTGTATAAATATGAGTATCTTTTGAAGGTGAGAAAATACTTAGAAGGGGGGGGGGGGGGGGTTGAATAAGTATGACAGAAAATAATCAAAGATAAAAACTCAAGTATTTTTATCCTGGTTCGTTGAACTCAACTACTCCAGTCCACCCTTTTCAAGAGTGATTTGCCTTTCTCAACAAGGACTTAATCCACTATTCAAATCAACTGATTACAAATAGCAACACCTAAGAACAACTGTTCTTAGTCTTCTCAAGAGCTACTGATCTAACCTAGATCCTCTTAAGGAAAACTTCCTTTACAAATTAATGTAATACAATGTAAGAGTAAGAAATTGCTTCTATGAAAGCTATAAACACAACTGTGTTATTTCTCTAAGTTTAGAACAATGTATGAACAGCAAAGAATATGAGAGCTTGAGAGTTTTTTTGCTTGAGAGTAAGTTTGTCAAATTCGTCTTAATTCGTCTTAATTCGTCACTTGAAGAATGAGCTATGAAATCCTTTATATAGCCACTTGAATATTGGAGAGAATATTTTACCGTTGGAGAAGATATTTCCAATATCAAATAGTACTGTCCTTTGTACTATTGCAGCAGAGAGACGGCGCACAAATAGTGGGTGTAGCAATTGTCTGCTGAGCTGTGAATATACCATATATGGAATGTATCAGAGGAATAATCTTCTTGCAGAGAATTATGTCTATCCCAATTAAGGAAAGATTTGCTGGCATATTCCAACGGATATATTAAAATAATCTTCTTCAAATAATTCTTCAGATAGTTCAGATCAACAATCAATATCAGAGTCTTCAGTCTTCAGAATCTTCTGGAAACTTCAGATCCTAAGATGTTCTTCAGATGTTGCTGAATCAGAGTCTGGTACAGCTGTGTGCTTGAAGCGTAACATGCTCTTAGATCAGAGTCTTCACTCATTCAGAGTCTCTTCACTCAGAGTCTTCTTTCAATCAGATTCTTGATAATATATGCAGCGTGATGTATCTTCAGAATCTTGATGACTAAGCTCTTATACTTCAGATTCTTCTAATCTTCAGATGCTCTTGAGCCATTCAGAATTTATTGTTCACATCAAATTTGCTCTTTAAGATTAAAATCTTTTGTGCCTGTAGAAAACAGTTTAGAACAAATTTAGAGAGTATAATTCTTGTATACAAATTATCATTAATGTTATCATCAAAACATAGAGATATTACTAAGACACAATCTGTGCTCTTACAATCTCCCCCTTTTTGATGATGACAAAACATGAGAAATTTGTTCAATAAAAATATGAATTAAAATTACTCCCCCTGAGATTAACAATCTCCCCCTGAAATGAATACTCTAATGGAATTAGATACTTCCCTTTCTGGTTGAGTACATTTCAGATTCAGAGCCTGATTACATTTCAGATTCAGAGCCTGATTACATTTCAGATTCAGAGCCTGATTGAAGCCTGGTTGACATATGTTTGACTTCTAGAGTCAAAGCTTGATGCCATATTAAAGCTTGATGCCAGATGAACAACTTCAGAACACCTGGTTGTTTATCTTGCCATTTCCTGTCTTGAGTTATCTTTTAGATCATAGTACTCAAGGTTAGATATCAGAGTCTGGTCTACTCAGATTTAGCTATTTTTGATTAGGTTCTGAAAAGATAGATCTCAGGAAAAACTTCAATGAAATTTGTCAGAGTCTGGTTAAATTCAAAGAATGTTAGTAACATGTCTGACTTAGTTCAGATAATTGCTTATAGATTTGAACAATCAGATTCTATTTTGTTTCTCCCCCTTTTTGTCATAATCAAAAAGAATTTTAAAAGACAATAAAGATGCAGAAGAAACACATATCCAGATAAGCAAAAAGATCATTGTCATTAAGTCAAGAGAACATGCAGATTCAGATAAAAGCAAACAAAACAAATCAGAAGAAAATCAAAACAAAGCAAAACATGAAAAACTTGTGCAAAACATCAAGTAGGTTTAGCAGATGAGGCTTGTTGAGAAGCAATGAGTTGCAGCAGTGCTGTAATCCTTTCTGAATTTTCATCTTGCTTAGCCATCCAAGTTTTCATTTCTTCATTTGTTTTCTTTTGATCAACCATAAAATCCTTAAGTTCTTTGACATCCTTCTGAAGATCTGTAGATTCTGAAACAGTAGATTCTGGAACAGTAGATTCTGAAACAATCTGAGTAACATCAGGTGCAGGAATTTCTGGAGGTGGAGGAGCTTCTAGAAGAAGAATAGGAGGAGTGTTTTTCTTAATCCGTTTTTGATAAGCAGCAAACCTTACTTTTGACAATCTAAGACATTGAGTCCTGATTTTCAAAGCCTCCCTATTCAGTCTGTAAAGATATTTCTTCCAAACAGCATTAGCAGCCTCTTTGTCCATAGTAGTCATGCAAACATCCATAATGTCAGCAAAGTCTGAGACATTATCCTTATCAAAATCTCTTAACAGAGTATAAACACGTGATCCCAATTCTGCTTCATCAGGGGTTCTGGGTTTTCTTGGTTGGGTTAGTTGTGTTTGTGGTGTTTGTTCATAAGGTTGAGGTTGTGAAGATGGATGTTCAGATGTTTGTGGTTCAGAAGATTGAGGTTTTGAAGATGTTGGTTGGTTGATTTGTGGTTCAGATGTTTGTTGGTCAGAATGTTGTGGTTGAGGTATTGAGGGAATTGGTTGGGTTTCTGTTGGTTGTGGAGTGTTTTGGATTTCAAGAGGTTGTGGAGTGAGAGTTTGAGTTGGGGAATTTTGTGGAGAAGGTGGATGTTCAGAAGTTGGAGATTTAAACAGCTGTTTCCAAACACTCTCAGAACGAGGTTGTTTGAGATCATTCAAGCATTCATTAATGTAACCAGATGATTCATCATCAGATGATGTATCAGAGTGGTTAGATTTTTCAGAAGTTGAAGATAAAATGACAGACTGGTTTAAAGGTGTGACATCTAATATCTCATTAGGATCAATGAGATTTTCAGGTTGGTCAGAGTGTTCAGGGTGAACATCCTCTGGAATGGTATATTCTGGGATAGTGTTTTGTGGTTGTGGTGTTGCTTGTTGAGTTTGTTGTGGAATTTCTGTTTGTATGTTTGTTGGTTGTGGTGTATGAGTCTCAGATGGTCTAGATCTTTTAAATATAAGGGGTGAGTCAGATGGTGTGGGGGTAGCAGAATGATGAACAGGATTAGAATCAGTGTTAAATACCTGTTTCAGAGTATCTCTAATTTCTTCAAAAGTTGCTGCAGGAGGATTTGGTTGAACCTTCTTCAGCTTCTTCCTTTTCTTCTTCTTTTTAGCATCTGAATGCTTCCTTTTCTTCTGATGACCTTCACTATCAGCTTTTCTCTTACGTCTTCTTTCCCTTGTCAAATCAGGAAGAACTTGGCCTTCCTTCTGCACAAGATTGGCAGGAATCTCAACACCATCTCTTATGCAGCGAGCAACATACTCAGCAATAATTTCTCTAGGTTCATCTGAGGTGAATAAAGGAAAATCTTCAACAGGAATCCTTCTTCCCCTAACTTCTTCAAAGTTAGTTTTCCTTGGTTTCTCAGATAAATCATCAACCAGTTTCATCCTTCTCAGAGTTAAACCGTTTATTTCAGAGCCAATGATATAAGTCAGATCTTCTGTCAACCCAGCCTCTTGCAGATGCGCCACAAGTTGGTTTTCTATCAGAATATCTGAAATCAGCCTTCCCATAGGAATCCATGTTCTGACTTTTCCAGATTTATCTCTGGCTGTTTCCCTTGTTTCCTTGACGTGAGACACCAGATGATTAAACAGCAAATATGGAAGATCAATCTGAATGTTTTGGTGTAAACAATACATGAAGTAAAGTTGTTCAGCATTAACATAATCAGAAGAGTTTGAAGAGGGTCTGTGAAAGATGGTGTTCATGAAAATCTTAGCCCATATCTTGTAAGTGGGTTTCAAGAACTTAACCTTCTTACAAGGTTCACCAGTAGTACAGATTTCTTGACATACATCTTTCAGATCTTCACGCGCAGAAGACAGAGAGGTTACTCCATCAGTTGCCTTAAAACCTATGAGTTTCCTTATCAGGTTTTCAGTGATAACTATCTTTTTTCCCAGCACAGAGGAGTGAATGAACTTTGGAGTAGCAAATGCATGGATCCAGAATTCCTTCACTAACTTTGGATACACAGGACCCATAAGCCTATCAAAGTAACCGTCCCAGCCTTGTGCTTTGATTGAAGAAATCAGATCAAACCCATTTTCAGCAAGATCTTCTAAGTCCACGAAACTTTCACACAGTACTTCTAGTGAATCAACAGCAGTTAGGAGAGTGCGTACTGGTTCTTGAACAGTGGTATCATTCTTGGTAGTAACAGCGTTTGAAGTAGATGCCATTGTTGACGATGATGAAGAAGATGAAGGTTTCTGAGTTCTTTTAGGGTTTGCAAAGAGAGAGAACAACAAACAAAAGCGCATATGTGTTTGAGAATGTGAAAAGTGTGAATGTGTTATGAGAGTGGTTTAAATAGACAAATAAAGCAAGCATGGGAAACACAACAGACACACATAGGACACATACGCACGTTTGCATTAAATGAAAAGTAATCATTTTTAATTATGATATGACATTTGGGGGAAAATCAAGACAGATTGAGATTTTCAAAGCAATACCTTAAACGTCATAATCAGTAGGTGTACTCCATCTTTTCAGATTCTGAGTGACACGTGTTTGCTTGCATGTGATTCTAAAACTCTTAAGAAATGAAACGTTTTTCAACTTTCAGATCCTCTGAGATGGTCAGTTCAGAGTTTCACACAAAAAAAATAATTCACAGAAAAATTAAACAAGCAAGACAGATGAAATACTTCAGAGTGTTAAACACTTAGCATCTGAGAAGTTGACTCTGAGAAATATTACTCTGGACAAAAATCCATACAAATATTTTTCAGAATAAACTTAAACCTATCTTCAGCAAGGGGTTTTGTGAAAATATCTGCCCATTGATGATCTGTATCAACAAAGGCTAAATTTATTACACCCTTCTGAACATAGTCTCTGATGAAATGATGTTTAATCTCTATATGTTTGGCCTTAGAGTGTAAAATTGGATTTTTGGATAAACATATAGCAGAAGTATTATCACAGAAGATAGAAAGATTACTCTCATAGATTTGATAATCTTCTAGTTGACTCTTCATCCAGAGCATCTGAGTGGAACATCCAGCAGCAGCAATGTATTCTGCCTCTGTGGTTGATAGTGCAATTGTTGGTTGCTTCTTGCTGTACCACGAGATCAGATGACTTCCAAGAAACTGACAGCTTCCAGAAGTACTTTTGCGCTCAACTCTATCTCCAGCATAGTCAGCATCACAGAATCCAACTAGTGAATATTCGTCAGATCTTCTGTAACACAAACCAACATTAGCAGTACCTTTCAGATACCTTAGAATCCTCTTAACAGCAGTTAAGTGTGATTCTCTAGGATCTGATTGGAATCTAGCACATAAACAAACACTAAACAGAATGTCTGGTCTAGAAGCAGTCAAATAAAGAAGAGATCCTATCATACCTCTGTAGAGTTTCTGATCTACCTTCTTACTTACCTCTTCCTTACCTAGAGTGCTTGTAGGATGCATTGGAGTCTTTGCCATTTTGCTATCCAGCATGTTAAACTTCTTCAGAAGCTCTTTAACATACTTGGTCTGATGTATGTAGGTGCACTCTGGAGTCTGATTTACTTGGATTCCCAGAAAGAATCTCAGTTCTCCCATCATGCTCATCTCAAATTCTGCCTGCATACATTTAGCAAACTCCTTTCCAAGCATAATATTTGTTGATCCAAAAATAATATCATCTACATAAATTTGACAAATCAACAAATCTTTCTTAATGGTTTTACAAAATAGTGTGGTATCCACTTTTCCTCTGATGAAATTTTTCTTCAGAAGAAAATTACTCAACCTCTCATACCAAGCTCTGGGAGCTTGTTTTAGTCCATAAAGAGATTTTTTCAGTTTGTAAACATGATCTGGAAAATTTTCATTTTCAAAACCAGGAGGTTGGTGGACATACACTTCCTCTTCTATAATTCCATTAAGAAAAGCACTTTTAACATCCATCTGATAAAGAGTGATGTTATGTTGTGCAGCAAATGAAATAAGCAAGCGTATAGACTCTAACCTTGCAACAGGAGCATATGTTTCTGTGTAGTCTATGCCTTCTTGTTGACTGTAGCCTTGAGCAACCAGTCTTGCTTTGTTCCTTTCAACTTCTCCTTTCTCATTGAGTTTATTTCTGAAAACCCATTTTGTTCCAATGACATTGAAACCTTTAGGTCTTGGAACCAGATCCCAGACTTCATTCCTTGTGAATTGATTCAGCTCCTCTTGCATAGCTAAAATCCATTCATTATCTTCCAGAGCCTCATCAACAGATGTTGGTTCTATAATTGACACTAAGCCACAGAAGGAAGATTCAGAAGTTCTGAGAAATGCTCTTGTCCTTATTGGATCATCTTTCTTTCCAATTATCACATCCTCTGGATGAGAAGCTTTCATTCTGGAAGAAGATCCTCTGACTGTTGGTCTTTCAGAAATATGCAGATTGTCAAGTTGGGAAGTTAGAGGCGTAGCATCTGGGTTTGCTTCAGAGTCTTTGTCTTCAGTCTTGTCTGCCTCTGAGCCTTCAGAGTCTGTGAGAATAACTTCTCTATCTGCAGAACTTTCAACTTGCTTTGGCTTTTCAGAGCCAAGCTTATCATCAAATCTAACATGAATAGATTCTTCCACAATCTGTGTTTCAGTATTGAATACTCTGTAGCCTTTAGAGCGTTCAGAATAACCAAGCATGAAACACTTCTGTGCTTTGGAATCAAACTTGTTCAGATGATCTTTAGTGTTAAGCATATAACAAATACATCCAAATGGATGAAAATAAGCAATGTTGGGCTTTCTGTTTCTCCACAATTCATAGGGAGTCTTTTCCAGAAGAGGTCTTACAGACACTCTGTTCTGAATATAACATGCTGTATTTATTGCTTCTGCCCAAAAGTATTTTGCCAGATTTGTCTCGTTGATCATGGTTCTGGCCATTTCTTGCAATGTTCTATTTTTCCTCTCTACAACTCCATTTTGTTGTGGAGTTCTAGGACAGGAGAAATCATGTGCAATTCCTTTTTCAGAAAAATATTTTTCAAAATATTTGTTTTCAAATTCACCACCATGATCACTTCTGACTTTAATAATTTTGCATTCTTTTTCAGTCTGGACTTGATTGCAGAAGTCAATGAACACAGAATGAGACTCATCCTTGTGTTTTAGAAACTTTACCCATGTCCATCTGCTGTAGTCATCTACAATGACTAACCCATACTTCTTGCCTCTGATGGATGCAGTTTTCACTGGTCCAAACAGATCAATATGAAGTAATTCCAATGGTCTAGAAGTGGAAACAACATTTTTTGGTTTAAAATGAGATTTTGAAAATTTACCCTTTTGACATGCGCCACACAGAGCATCTGAATTGAACTTCAGATTAGGGAGTCCTCTGACCAGATTGAGTTTATTAATTTGAGATATACGTCTCATATTAATATGTCCCAATCTTCTATGCCAGACCCATTGCTCATCATTCACAGATAAAAGGCATTTTACATTTTGAACTTTAAGTTCTGAAAGGTTAATTTTGTAAATTTTGTTTTTCCTCTTTCCACTGAATAGGATTGAACCATTCTTTTGACATACAGCTTTGCAACATTTTTGATTAAAGATGATATCATAACCATTGTCACTTAATTGACTTATGGACAATAGATTATGTTTCAATCCTTCAACTAACAGAACATTAGAAATAGAGGGTAGGTTACCATTACCTATTGTACCAGAGCCAATGATCTTGCCCTTCTGGTTCCCTCCAAATTTCACGTCCCCTCCAGATCTAAGTTCCAGGCTTTGGAACATAGACCTTTCGCCCGTCATATGTCGTGAGCATCCAGAGTCCAGGTACCATGATTGGTGTCTGGATTTTGCTGCTAAGAACATCTGCAACAGGTATTATTTTACTTTTAGGTACCCATATCTTCTTGGGTCCTTTGGGGTTAGATGTTCTGTGGTTTTGCCTAAACTTCTGTTTTTCAACATAGTGTTTATTTTGGCTAGCCCTTGGCTTAAACACATAAGTACTCTTTTCAGAGCTTGTATGTTTAATATCATTCAGATGACCAAACTTAAAATGAGAATACAGAGGAGTCTTCTTGATGAAGAGTTTATCAACAGATTTTGGATTGCTTCCAGAGGAAGATTCACATCCAATGCCTCTTCTGTTGTTCCCACTAACACCATAGATCATAGAAGCCATTTTGCTTCTGTCTATGCTTTTAGTGAGGAATCTTTTAAAACTGGAGTCATATTTTTCTAAAATATTTTCACTTGACTCTGTTTCAGTATCAGATTCTTGTTGAGTTGTTTCTAAATCATTTTTGAGTTTTAAATTTATTTCTTTCTGCTCAACAAGTTCTGTTCTCAGAAGATCAATCTCAGATTCAAGATTGCTTTTCAGCTTCTTGTATTTGAGTTTAATCTTGCTGTAGCTTTCCAACATGTCAGATAAACTTTCAACAAGTTCAGCTCTGGAGAGTTCAGAAAATACCTCTTCAGAGTCAGAGTCTGATTCTGACTCAGATTCAGATGATGACGTTCCTTCATCTTGATCATTTGTGTTGGCCATCAGCGCAACATTTGCACATTCTTCCTCAGATTCAGAAGATGATTCAGATTCATCTGAGTCATCCCATGTAGCCATCAGAACCTTTTTCTTTTTATCAAACTTCCTTTTGGGTTTTTCCTTTTGAAGTTTGGGACATTCACTCTTGTAGTGTCCAGGTTCTTTACATTCAAAGCAAGTGACCTCTTTCTTGCCAGATCTTCTGTGTCCAGAAGATTCTCTCTTTTGATCAGATCTTCTGAAGTTGTTGAACTTCTTCCCTTTGTGCTTCCAGAGTTTGTTGATCCTTCTGGACAGCATGGATAGTTCATCTTCTTCTTCAGAAGAAGATTCCTCAGAGCTTTCTTCATTTACCTGCAAAGCTTTAACAGATTTGTTAGATTTAAAAGCTAAGGATTTACCTTTATCTTTCTTCTGGGGTTCATCTTCCTCCAGCTCAATCTCATGACTTCTCAAAGAACTGATGAGTTCTTCTAATGAGATTTTGTTCAGATCCTTGGCCAGCTTCAATGCAGTCACCATAGGTCTCCATCTGGTAGGAAGACTTCTGATGATCTTCTTGACATGATCAGATGTTGAGTAGCCCTTGTCCAGAACTTTCAACCCAGCTGTTAGAATCTGAAATCTGGAAAACATAGTCTCAATGTTCTCAGATTCTTCCATCTTGAACGCTTCATACTTCTGTATCAGCGCCAGAGCCTTTGTTTCTTTCACCTGAGAGTTTCCCTCATGAGTCATTTTGAGAGACTCAAACATATCATGAGCAGTGTCTCTGTTGGTAATCTTCTCATACTCTGTATGAGAGATTGCATTAAGAAGTATGGTTCTGGCTTTGTGATGATTCTTGAATTCTTTCTTCTGCTCCTCAGTCATTGATTTTCTATCAATCTTTTTGCCATCCTTAGTAGGATGTTCATATCCATCAATGACTAAATCCCAGAGATCAGCATCATACCCCAAGAAAAAACTTTCAAGTCTATCTTTCCAATAATCAAATTTTTCTCCATCAAACATTGGAGGTTTGGTGCTGATTCTGTCTCCTTCATATTTGTTGCTTGATGTAGGAATATCACCCATATTAGCAACCAAATAAATAACAGAGTATTCTTCTCACTGGATCTTTATCTGTCACGGTTAAGTGAATGCACACTCAGAACCGGAGCTCTGATGCCAACTGAAGGTGAGAAAATACTTAGAAGGGGGGGTTGAATAAGTATGACAGAAAATAATCAAAGATAAAAACTCAAGTATTTTTATCCTGGTTCGTTGAACTCAACTACTCCAGTCCACCCTTTTCAAGAGTGATTTGCCTTTCTCAACAAGGACTTAATCCACTATTCAAATCAACTGATTACAAATAGCAACACCTAAGAACAACTGTTCTTAGTCTTCTCAAGAGCTACTGATCTAACCTAGATCCTCTTAAGGAAAACTTCCTTTACAAATTAATGTAATACAATGTAAGAGTAAGAAATTGCTTCTATGAAAGCTATAAACACAACTGTGTTATTTCTCTAAGTTTAGAACAATGTATGAACAGCAAAGAATATGAGAGCTTGAGAGTTTTTTTGCTTGAGAGTAAGTTTGTCAAATTCGTCTTAATTCGTCTTAATTCGTCTTAATTCGTCACTTGAAGAATGAGCTATGAAATCCTTTATATAGCCACTTGAATATTGGAGAGAATATTTTACCGTTGGAGAAGATATTTCCAATATCAAATAGTACTGTCCTTTGTACTATTGCAGCAGAGAGACGGCGCACAAATAGTGGGTGTAGCAATTGTCTGCTGAGCTGTGAATATACCATATATGGAATGTATCAGAGGAATAATCTTCTTGCAGAGAATTATGTCTATCCCAATTAAGGAAAGATTTGCTGGCATATTCCAACGGATATATTAAAATAATCTTCTTCAAATAATTCTTCAGATAGTTCAGATCAACAATCAATATCAGAGTCTTCAGTCTTCAGAATCTTCTGGAAACTTCAGATCCTAAGATGTTCTTCAGATGTTGCTGAATCAGAGTCTGGTGCAGCTGTGTGCTTGAAGCGTAACATGCTCTTAGATCAGAGTCTTCACTCATTCAGAGTCTCTTCACTCAGAGTCTTCTTTCAATCAGATTCTTGATAATATATGCAGCGTGATGTATCTTCAGAATCTTGATGACTAAGCTCTTATACTTTAGATTCTTCTAATCTTCAGATGCTCTTGAGCCATTCAGAATTTATTGTTCACATCAAATTTGCTCTTTAAGATTAAAATCTTTTGTGCCTGTAGAAAACAGTTTAGAACAAATTTAGAGAGTATAATTCTTGTATACAAATTATCATTAATGTTATCATCAAAACATAGAGATATTACTAAGACACAATCTGTGCTCTTACATCTTTCACGCTCTTAGCCATACCATCAAAGAATGTCTCAATATTTGTATCTCGCATTTGCCTACTTCAACTACGAGAGGCCCTATCTTAAATTTAAGTTCACAAAGATCACTTGTCTTGTCGATCTGAAATTGACACTAAAAAATCTATTGTGATACCCAGACAATTGAAGAGTTACGAATCTTTATTATCATTCACCCTCGATTGATAATGAAGGGAAGATATATTTTAACAAGTTTGAGCTGAAGACAGATGAATATTTAATGGTTATATGGAGTACTTTCACCTTTATGAAACAAAAGATCTGATCAAGGTGGATGTGACGATTGCAAGATCGACGAAAGATATTCTAAAGATCTTGAAATGTACTCAACCAGAAATGTAATGTTAGATTTGTGTTAACAATTATCTATGTAAAGTTACGTATTTTATGTATGTCATAACAATGATTGATGTTAGTTTATGTTGTTCTTCTTATTTTTGAATTTGTTTTTGATTTGAGAAAACATTAAATATTTTGGAGGTATGATTTCGTAACAACTACGAAACTAAATTTTCGAATTTGTTCAATTTCGTTTTGGTTATTTTTGAGACTTAACTGAGGTGTGTACATTTTGATGCGTCCGAAGGTGAACTTTTGAATTTTAGGAACATTATTGATTTTTCACCGAATTGTGGAAACACTAATAAATGTGAAATAGGCAATTTTTTTGTTATTTAAAAATCCGCACTAACTGAATTTAGAAAAATGTTTTTTTTAAGTTACATAATTTGAATTATGGGGAGTTTCATTACCCAAAATTAATTCTTCATAAATTCATTGCTTCTGTAGGAAAGAATTTCTATTAATCTTTATTTTAATTTGATTTCACTCTTTAGAAATTACATGAGTGTTTACAAAAGATAATTTTTTAAGGAAATTTATTTTCACACCCTTATATTTTCTCATAAACCCTGGGTGAAAACCCAAAAATATTGATAGAATTCGGATATGCGTCTACAGACGCACCCATTTCCCACAAATCACAAAATTAAACACAAACGAGTGATTAATCCCTATTATACTTAATTTTGGAGATGCATCTCATGATACACCATATTTTTTTTACAAAAATGGTGTTTCTGGATATGCATATTCGTAAAGTTTCCTGTGGTGTTTTAAAAAAAAATGTAGTATGGGGTATGTATCCGAATAGGCAGACCTAGGGTTGTTCATGGTACAGTTCAGTGAGAAAATCAAACTGAATCGAATTAAATCATAGTAATGTTAAATGTAATTCATTGTTTTGATTTGATTTGATATGATTAGATTTGATTTGAGTATTTTGGACCTTTTATGTGACTTACAAAGATTGGCATGAGATGTTACCGTTTGCTTTGCATGGATACAGAACCTCGGTGAGAACTTCGACAGGGGCAACCCCTTTCTCACTGGTATATGGAATGGACGCCGTGCTCCCCATCGAAGTAGAGATACCTTCGCTAAGGGTATTAATGGAGGCTGAACTTGAGGAAGCTGAGTGGGTTCAGGACAGATTGGATCAGTTGAATCTCATTGACGAGAAGCGCTTGACAGCCATGTGCCATGGGCAATTATATCAGAAACGGATGAAGAGAGCGTTTGATAAGAAGATCCGTATCCGTGAGTTCCGTCAAGGAGAGCTCGTACTCAAAAAGATCTTGCCAATACACAAAGATATGCGTGGAAAGTGGATGCCCAATTATGAAGGCCCGTTTGTTGTAAAGACCGTTTTCTCCGGAGGGTCTATGATACTTACGACAATGGATGGTGAAGAACTAGCACACCCCGTGAATTCTGATGCAGTCCGAAAATATTATGCCTAAAAACCCGCTAAGTCGAAAACCTGCAAAAGGCGACTTAGGCAAAAGTAAGGGTTGAAAAAAAATAATAATAATAAAAAGCTCGCTAAGTTGAAAACCCGAAAGGGCGGCTTAGGCAAAAAAGAGCGTCCCGGTGGATTGAAAACCCGAAAGGGCGGTCCAGGCAAAAGTTAGGGACAAAGGCATTTCATTGCATCAGAAGACACTGATTATCTCGAACACACTTCCCGCATGAGAGCCATGTTTCAGTTCTTTCATCCTTGCCCAAAGCAGGATTCTGGATTAGTCTTAGTTATTAGTGTCAGTAGGTGTCATTGGATTCGATGTAACTTTTCCCATGTTGCCAATTTTAAAACATAATCATCTGTGGAGCTATGCCTTCAGCAAGCAGCCACCCTTTAATAAAAGATACCATCTCGTTACTTACATTCCTTGGTGCATTGCTCTTTATTTTCTATTGTTATGCAAAATGCGTTTAGTCTTAAAATTTGAAAATGAAAGGTGCATTGTAGATTTTTCAAAACTGTTTTTCAAAAAACAAAACAAATTTGAAATGTAATAAATTACTTTGACTAGTGGAAATTCCGACAGGATCTCTTCATTCCCCGGAAATATCATTATTGCAGAAACACTTTCAAACCATTGCCCAGTGATAGTCCCCAGAGAGACTATAAGCTGACAACTTTTTCTTGGGTAACTCAAGAGTGTCCCTCAGGTTTTCTTCTCCCCATGTGAAGATGTGATACTGTACACCCAAGCAGATTATCTTCTCCCCAGAGAATTCAGAACTTTAAAACCAGACTTGGTTCTACCATTGATCTTTCTTACCCATGATTGACGTATTGGTTGCAGAGAACGCAGGGTATCTCCGTCGAGATGTTTATTTCGTCTCTCGTCCTGTCTCTAGTCTGTTTCGTCAGCATACGCAGGGGCATAAGCATCACATGCCTATTTCATTTCATATTCATTACATACTCATTACATACTCATTTCATAACATCTTGCATACATAAACATTAACATATATTCACATTAACATATGCATCAACATATGCAGTAGCATTCACAGGTTCATTATGTTTCACCATCATTTGGTTGTTACCGCCGAGTAACTGGGTTCGTCCATTCTCTCCAAATAGATTGTCAGCCCTAAGCATAAAGTACTTACTTGTTTCCAGTTTCCCCACGGAGCTCGATCCTCGTGGATGACGGTTACTTCAGCTATCTTTCCTCGCCAGGATTAGATATTTACCCTTCGAGTTCATTCCCTCGATGGAGTCTTGATTACCAGTCTTCTTTCTAGCTCAATCCTAGATTGAATCTCAGTCTTGTCGGTCGTCAATCCCAACCGGACGTGCATTTATTTTGCACCATCTAAAGATTTTCACCACACCATGGCAGATACGCGACTGTTTTCGCCCGAGAAGTTTATCACTGTACCCGGACGTGCATTTATTTTGCACTATCTTCAACTACAATCATTTACAGATACACGCCAGTTCACGCCTGGAAAATATATCAGTACAACACTTTGCAATCCTACATGTTACAACCCTTTACACTTTACATTTTACAGCATCAACACATGACATTTCTCACCTAAGTCGATCATATCCTCGTTATGACTCGCAGCAAATGGCCATGGAGCAGTTGGGCTTCCATTTACCTGCCGTCTTGAGGTTTGAACCAAATCGTATTCAGGAGAGCACGATCTTGAGTTACGGGGAGGTTTGAGCAGTTTCATATTCAGGAGAGCACGATTTTGAAGTTATGAAGAAGTTCATTTATCCTTTAGTAAAAGAAGGAGCGGAATCATATTCAGGAGAGCACGATTCTGAGTTATGAGGAAGTTCAGTTGGCCGTTTTTCAGGAGAGCACGATTCTGAAGAATGAAGAAATTTCAGGAGCCGAATCATATTCAGGAGAGCACGATTCTGAGTTATGAGGAAGTTCGATTATCCACTTTCATTTTCAGGAGAGCACGATTCTGAAGTATGAGTAAATTCAGTCATCCAGTTTCATATTCAGGAGAGCACGATTCTGAAGTATGAGTAAATTCAGTCATCCAGTTTCATATTCAGGAGAGCACGATTCTGAAATATGAGTATATTCAGTCATCCCGTTTCATATTCAGGAGAGCACGATTCTGAAGTATGAGGAAGTTCAGTTTACCCTTTTCATGTTCAGGAGAACATAATCTTGAAGCATGAAGAAGTTTATTTATCCTTCAGTAAGAGAAGAATCAGAATCGTATTCCAGGCGCCGACCTTAAATACGAGAAGATTTATTTATCAGATAAGCAGCAGCCTCTTTATTTGAGTGCTTATCCATTTTTTGCACATAAGTCCCTTCCAACGATAAGTGACAGTTCTCCCTCGAGAAGCTTATCAGGGCATGTCTTATTAAAGCCCATTTATCTTGGCATACAGCTGGTCTTTACCCTGTATATTTTGCTACGGATTCCCGAAAAGTCCGTTTGATCGTGTCACGAGAGATAGTTTACAGAAGCTTGGATGTTATTCTTTGCTCAATGCTCCAGCATTCTATAAGCGATCTTGCAATCGTACGCGATTCAGTTTTTATCCTTTAGATTCCCCAGTGGAGGCCGTCTCACAGATGTCATTTCCATTTGCGAATCTCGTCCCTAAAGTGACAATTGGTCATTCGCACCAGTTGACTATCGTTTTAGATTTCCCCAGTGAGTTCTTCTCGTGGCGTCTGCCCCGGTGTCGTCATGTTCGTCAGCATTTTCGCATTCATTATTCCAGCATACGCATCATATCATATTCATGGCATCATCTGCATTAAGCTGTTCCCGTTTTGTCCATAGCATTGCATATCGTCGCATATAAGGGCAAAATTTTCGGTTATCTATATTTAAATCTCTCCACCACGATTCCTCGAGTCTCTGTCACTCAAATCGTCCGGTGTAGCTATTTAAATAGGGGCAACTGTAATACCCCAAATTTTACCCTTATATTTAGCCAGTCATTTCGCATATCATCTCATATGTACATTGCTAACCGCTAACCAGTTATGGAGGTTTTTGTTTTGCAGATTTGGTTCCAGGGGTATTTCGGTCATTTTACACAACTTCTGCTAATTCCTTGAAGACGGGTTGTTATTAAGTTCTGAGGCGTTTGATACACTATTTTAGAGGCGTTTACTTATCCCCAGTTCTGATTGTATCAAGGTGCCAATTTGATGTGGTCGGTATTAAAACTTGTCAAGCACAACTGGATTTAAGATACATTCCATCGCTCATGGTTTATTTCCAAAGCGCTTCCGTTCTGTTATTAAGGCACAGTCATAATTGGGTATTGTTGGTTTGTGGCTCTCGGCGTTTGGTCAGGGGAATTTAGTTACGATTAGTTTTGTTGTTGAGGCTGAAATTGTCGTGATTACGGTGCACATACGTATTTGGTTACGAAATGGTGGGTTAACATTTAAAAGGGATTTTAATCAGATGATGAGATTAGGATTACAAATGAGACGAGTCCACAAATAAGAATATCACTTGGGAGTGTTTATGTTTTATGCCTATGTTAATGAATTAGATACTTGTGGATTTATTCACAAATGTTTATATTTTTAACTAAGAATAAAATATAAATGAATTCAAATTTTGGGAATTTTATTTCATAAAAGAATCTCATCATACAAGAAATAAAGAATACTTCACATTTCAGAAATAATGTTACAAGGAATTACATTGATCCTTAAGGTATCTATCCTAAATCCTAAGAACATCTAAGTGTCTTCATGCTGTCTTTAAGCTTCGCCGCAAATCTCGACTAACCTGCACACCAAAGCAAAACAAACCATATAGAAAAATGTTAAAAGTTGTTTTTGACACTCTCAGAACAGTGTCATCATCGAGTGCCGGGAGTGGCACAACCGAAGCTGCGTCCTACCCCCGTTACCGATCCGCGCCGTGGGCGTCAGATCAGGTAACACCTGTTCTTATCATTACGGGACATCCGAGAGATAGAAGTAATAAAAGAAGCGGGACTGTTTCGTTTTGCCGCGATTGGATTTCCAAACTGATACGAGAATAAGGCAACATGGGCAAGTTTGGACTCAGACCCGGATGCCGGCAGGTCTGAGTCGCTTTGGTTCCGAAGTTTCCAACACCTGAAAAGCCACAAACGCATCAATGTCAGATTCAGAATTTGGAACTCAAAACCTAAATAGTTCAGGAGCAGCATCAGTTCTGAACCATGTACAGAAAAATGAGACACAACAAGCTGCGGCAAAATAACATAGGACAAGGTATCACAAGATTCAGCAACATCAGTTAAAGGCAAGTCCCCATTCAAACCAGTTTCAATGGCAAGCAACACATAAGTGAGCGCCAGCACAAAATCACAGCACCGAATCACAGCACAAGATCATAGCGAAACCATACCAGAAAAGGAACAAAGATGAGTTCAAGAAATAGCAGCGATATATCATGTTTAGATTGGGTCCCGAATGTGCAAAACACATCAGAAACAGAGCACCAAACAAGGGCTCAGTTATGAACATCATTGCCCCAACAAACAAGTTACTGAAACAAGTATCAAACCATACTCAGTTCATGAAACGAACAAGTGCACAAACACAGGGCTCATCACCAATTTAATCAGAAGCAAAAATATAAACACAAGTCAGGGTTATAGTATCCTGTTCCAAATGGTTCAGACCCTAAGGTCATCATCACCGGGTAACCCTTCTCGATGGCTTTGACCTGGCAATAACCACACCATCAGTTGCCCTCTGAAAGAAGAAAAAGAAGAGTCAGTGAACTTGTATCAGAAAACGAATCAGAGCCAATACTAACATCTGAAACAACAGCAACAAGGCAGTAAATCAAAAGAATAAGTTCGGTTCAAGACAAGCTCAGCGCAAGAACAATCAAACAAAGAATCCCAAATTTGATCAGTTGAAACTCGCCTCAAATAAGATCCCCACGGGTCAAGGTCTGAAAACAACAATCAAATAACATCATAAAGGTTGTCTCAAAACCAAACAAAACCAGCCGAATCCATATCAGAAAAAAACCAGTTCATAAATCTGAATGTCATAATAGTGCAACACCTTTTGAACCAAATAAGCAAGCTCATTGCAGAAGATCGAAAGGCACAGGCCTGGGCTCAGTTCGAACATCACTGCCCAGGCAAGTAAGTGTATCAGTCAGGTTATGAGTCCCCCGCCGGAAGTTTAACACAAGCATCAAAGATCAAAATCAACATTCCCCAAAGTTCATAACAGAACTCAAAGCCAAAAACGAGTCACGAGCTGCATAAACTTGAATGGACAATTCAATTCATAAAGTATAAAAACCGCCCAGTTCATCAATGAATCCCCAGACAAATCCAATCGACATCAAAAGGATCCAACACTATGGCCGTATCAGTCTACGCCAGATTCGAAACTCAGTGATATCAAATTAGGACCAAAACCAATAAACCCACAGCGACATCGAAAATTGGATAACCAAAGTTAGTTTACTGAAAATCTGCATCAAAAGAACCACATCAGTAAAAAAGATGCCCATAGTATCAAAACGGTCCCTATCAGAAGAATTGAGTTCGAGTAAATCAGAGAAGAATGATTCAGTTTATCACGAAGCAGTTCAAATGGAATCAGAATAAATAATCCAGTTAACCAAAACAAATCAGAATGAAAACATTTCGAAACAAATCCAGTTGTGTCAAACAGAATCTGTATGAATCCAATCAAATCTTAAGAAGGGAAATAAGATTCAATCAGATAAGATCAAAGTAAAAGCGAATCACAAATCAGATGAGATCAAATATATCAGAAACAAATGAAATCCAACCTCACCGAAATCCCAATCGAACCCTAAAAGAGGGAACATGGTTCAATCGTTATCTGGAAAAAACCAAACAAAATCATATCAAACTTTCAATCAAATCAAAAGTATGCTGGTTACGAAAATCAAATCAAATCGAATCACCACGAAATCCTGAGGCAATAATGCAAATCCAACATCAAAAGCCCAAAAAGGAGAGGGTCAGAAGAGTATAAGAGGGGAACGATCTCACCATCAAAAAAGGAGGAACGTAGCCGCGTGAGAGAGAGAACGAAGAACACTCCAAGCGCAGAAACCCTAACGAACGAGAATCGCGAGACTCAGAGGGATCAGCACCCTCATCATCGTCTCCGACGAACCAACATCAGCAACCGCTCCACCGAACGAAGGAAGACCACCTTCGCCGTTCGTTAAAAAACGGCGGGCAATCAACCTTTGGGCCTCAGTTCTGCACATCACCGGCCGTTTCACTCTAAAAGTAAGCTATGAGATTTTTGCCTCACCCAATTTCTGTCTGATTTCAGGATATGAGCGAGAGAGAAGAGAAGCGAGAGAGAAGAGAAGCGAGAGAGAGGAGAAGAAGAGTGAAACGGCGCCGCGAACGTACTCTGGGGTGAAACCCTAAAGTGTTCCCTCATGACTAACAAATGGGTTGGGTCCGGGTGTGATGACCGGCCCAAACCCCCTTTTTTTATTTTATGTTTTGTTTTTTTAATTTAATTTGTTTTATGTTTTTAAAAAAAAAAACCATTTTTTAACATTTTAATTTTATAATTTAAAAAATCTTTATAAAAAAAATATAACATTTTAATTTTGTAGTTATAAAAAAAATCTTTTTTTAAAATATAAATATTAAGGATAATAAAAACCTTTTTTTAAATAAAATAAGAAAGACTTTTTTTAAAAATATAAAAATAAAACCTTTTTTCTTTAAAAATTTCTTTTGCAATCTAACATTAAATTAGTAAGATTTTTTAAATAAAACAATAGTAAAGTCTCAATCTACATCTTCTCGTAACTCATTGCTGCCTAACTCTGCCTACTAACGGGTGTTCATTTTTTTGCAGTTCATATTTATTACTATTGTGTTGAGTTTTCATTTAAGTTTCATTTATATTTGTATCTGTTTCTCATATGTAACTACGCGAACCTAATAATCGCGCTTTAAGTTTCTGCCTTTAAATTTCTGTTTGTATGACTTTAACTGCTGTCTTTATTTTCTGCTTGCATAACTCAATCATCTCACATCTTCATTAATATTCCAGTCACACCACACACATCCGAAGGTTAGGTCTAGCTTTTGGTCGCCGCGCCAATAGTCCTCAACTTCAAACCCTTACAAACCCTAATTTTCACAGATGCCTCGCCGCAGGCAAAAATTACAATTTTACCCCTAGCATTAGGTCAAAGAGCCGCCGCGCTCATTTTAGGGTTTCCCGCCGCGGAATCCCTAACCTAATTTTACCCTAATTCACTTAACAATTCAACGTAGAGATTTGGAGTTTCTACACTCCACGTAAGCGTGTCCTTAAGATGCGTTTATTCCCCTTGAGACCTTGACCACAGTCAAGAAGTCTCTAACCTCCCTTTTGAGGGGAACTACGATTACTCTGATTCCACTCCCGTAAGGATACGTAGGCACAAGATGCGATGTCTTGCCGAGTAAACTTAGAATTAACCCCCTTAGGTCTCTTTTTCTCACTTTTAATCCTTTGTACATATACCTTAAGCAAATAAATAAAGCAAATAGTAAACATTTGAACAAAAGGTTCCTGTAGAGTACTACAGAAGTTTAGGGTGCTAATACCTTCCCTAATCTTAACCAACCCCCGAACCCTAGATCTTTCCCCGCATTGTGTTTACGATGCAAAAATAGGTTTTCCCTCTTTTGACCTTTTCCTTCGGATAAATCAAAGAGCGGTTGTGAATTGAATTGCGATTCAAACTCATTAATAGTTTGTGATCCTATTTCCACCGCAACAGAAAATGGCGACTTCACTGGGGATTGTCTTAACTTTTGAGGGTTATCCCTAACTTGTTCATATTTATTACTATCTGTGTTATTATTCATTTGCATGTATATATTTGTGCTTTGATTGTGGGACTGTTCCTTGTGCTGTGAGATGAGTCCTACACCCGGATCTAGTGTACCTTAGGTAAATGGCAATAGACCAAGGAAACTGTACGACGTATATCGATACGGTTGATCTGGTGGCCATAGTTAGTGCGACTTCGTGGTTGGTGCTTATATTCCTTAAGTCAAGTTGAGGATAATACGGAGGCTGCCATATGTTGTCAATGCACTAACTGACTTTTAGAACCCTAGTTAACTCATCTTGGCCTTTAGAAAGTAGTGAGGTAACCGGCTTTGGTGCAGACTGAAGTTGGTTGACACTCGATACTACGCTCATTGAGATCTTAAACTTGGAGGGTTTTGGTTGGCAAGTAAGTTGCCTTCTGAACAACCACCCTTGTGAAGGATCAATGATATTGAGATCCCTTAGAACCGGGTTACTTTTGTAGGACAGGATGAACCATCTAACTTCAGGGGAGGGTACTTGCCTTTGAACTTCATGAAATCTTCATCCACATTTTAGCATCATTTACTTTTTTGCATTGCATGTGTCTCCCGATTTCTCACACTCGGTTCTCTCACCTTCCAGTTTCGTCACCCTGAGTTCTCGGCACCAATACAACACCAGAGCTCAAACTCGGAAAAGAATGGAGGATCAGGCAAAAGAGATTGATCGCCTTAGCAATGAACTTGAAGACCTTCGAGGGGGTATGGGGCGTATGATGGAATTGTTACATGTCATGAATGCTAAGATGGATACCCAGCCCACTGTTGTTTCTGAGATTACCGGCGTTACTGTGGACCCTCCACCAAGTGTGACCGTAGCAAGGGACCCACCTTATGGTCTTGCTCCCGGTTTTGTGCCTCCTCAAGCCACTGTTCCGATTAATCAACCTGTTCAGCAAGCCGTGCCCTTGTTTTCTGAAGTTTCTAGGGGGGCTCCTATCTTTGCACCACCTGTTGTACACACTCGTGCGCAACCGTACTTCAATGAGACAGTTTTTGATAATCTTGATGAGAATGTTGAGGGTTATGAGAAACATGATAAGCTTCGTGAGGAAGTAAACACTATCGTCCAGAGATTGAAAAAGGTAGAGGGTGATCAAATTTTTGGGACTGCTGCAAGGGATGTTTGTTTGGTCTCAGGTTTGGTTATTCCCCCGAAGTTCAAAACTCCGAACTTCGATCGTTATGAAGGTGCCACCTGTCCTAAGAGTCATCTGATCATGTATTATCGCAAAATGGCTGCCCATGTTGAGAATGATAAACTGATGATTCATTGCTTCCAAGACAGTTTGAAGGGTGCTTCTTCCAAGTGGTATTTAACTTTGGACCAATCCCGCATTAAGAGCTTTCAAGATTTATCTGACGCTTTCATCAAACACTACAAGTACAATATGGATCTGGCTCCTGACAGAAGACAGTTGCTGAGTATGTCACAAAAGAATTCTGAGTCATTCAAAGAGTATGCTCAAAGGTGGAGAGAGACTGCTTCGCAGGTAGAACCTCCTTTGACCGAGAAAGAGTTAGCTGATTGGTTTGTCGACACGGTCCGTCCAGAATTTTACGAGAGAATGGTGGGTAGTGTGACTTCAAATTTCTCCGACATCGTTGCTGTGGGTGTCAAGATTGAATTGGGTATGAAGAGTGGTAAAATGACAAATAATCATGGCGCTTCTAAGGATCAGCCGAAGAAACCACCGTATAGCTCCCAGAAAAAGAAGGAGAGTGAGACTAATGCTATATCCTCTGGTAGACCAAGGGAACGCTTTTATCGGCATCCGCAAGGTTATGCTCAACCTCAAGGGTACCCAGTCCAATATGCTCAACAACCCTATGTGCCAGCTATTACTCCTTCTTTCAATCAACAGGTTCCCATGTATCAACCTATGCAACAACCTCCTGTTTATCCGCCTCCTGTCAACTATCTACAGGCGCCCAACGCTCCTGCTCCTCAACAGCCAAAGAGTCCGGCTCCTCGCCAGAATGTTCCGAACAGAAGAACGTATAAGCCTTGTCCGCCGATTCCGATGACCTTCACCGAGTTGTATCCCTCTTTGGTCAAGCAAGGTCTAATCACTACTCGGGCTTTGGGTCCGCCTCCTAATCCTCTACCCGCCAATTACAACGCCGCTGCTCATTGTTTATTTCATGAGGGTGCGCCTGGTCACGATCTGGAAAATTGTTATGCTCTCAAAAATATTGTCAGGGATTTATTGGAAAAGAAGATTTTGTCATTTGAAGATCCTCAACCAAATGTTAAGAAGAACCCTTTTCCTAACCATGAGAGTGTCAATGCCATTAGTGCTGATTCAGAGGAAGGTTATGCCCTTGATGTTGAACAGATTAAGACTCCTCTTAAGATGTTCCATTCGAAACTGTTTGAAGCCGGTTTGGTAGATACTTCCCGCGCTGCATGCGTAAGTTGTGAAGCCAGTATTAAGGGTTGTGTGTTGGTTCAGAATGATGTGCAGAGTTTGATTAATGAGGGTGTTTTACAAGTGACAAGCCGAGCCAAGAAGGATGTAGTCGCTGTGGTTGAGCCTGTATTCCATCATCCTGAATCAAAGGGTAAGGTACCAGTGTTTAATCTATCAGGGGCAGGCTCCGCCAATCTCGTGTTCGATATGCCGAGGTCGTATATCCCTGAAGTGAATCAGCCTAAGCCTATAGTTATTCGAAGACCGAGTCTGTTTCCTTTCAGTGATCCTAAAGTCGTGCCTTGGAAATACGACGTAACGATGATTGACAAGGAGTCTGGGAAGGTTATTCCAAAGGAAGAGGGTAAGGATACTGTGACCAATATCGCAGAGGTAAGCAGGATGACCCGCAGTGGCCGTGTGTTTACTCCCCGTTCTAATGAGGTTCCACCTAAGGAGACCACTAATATCCCAGTGGCCGTCAAAGACATGAAGGTGTGAAAAATACACAAGAAAGGGGGGGGGTTTGAATTGGGTATTTGGTTACTTAAAAACTTTTGCCATCTTCTTCTGTGTTGTTTCTAGATGTAGCAATGCGGAAGCATAAATAATAAACTAAACAAGTAAAGAACACAAGATATATCCTGGTTCACTTGAGCAACTCTCAAGCTAATCCAGTCCACCCTTCCAAGGTGATTTCGCCTTACTCACTGCAAGGACTTAATCCACTATAACCAAACAGATTACAGTTGCACAAGCTAACTGCAAGTGACTAACAGCTTAACAATGACACGTTCAGGGATCCCCAAGGATATAACGTTCATTGACACCTTAATAGAATCCGATCACTAAAGATCTCCTATTAGGATTTCCACAAATGAATATTGTCACTTGTCATCTCAAGTATACTGATCTTCACAAGATCACTTGAGGAACCACTAATTCTAAAATAGAATTTGTGTTGCCGGAGATTACATAAGTGCTTCTCAAATAAGCAGATTACTCCTAATTAAGTTCCTAGAAAGTATTGAGCAACAACTCCTTGCTTTCTAATATAGAAACTAATCTAATAATAAATCTCTAAGAGATTATTGAGTACAGTTTCCATATTGCTTAAAAGCTTTTCTGTGTGTGAGCACTAAGGCTTCTTTTCATTTTAAGCTTTTCTTCTTTCTTTCTTTTCTTCACTTCATGCTTACAAGCATGGTAACATTTGAATGAATCAAATGTTATTCCTTATAGTGCAGCTTAATAGCAACAACTTTTCTTGACTTGGCAACACGGCAACTACTTAATGATCAAATGATTCTTCTTTTTATAGTGCTTCCAAGAATGACGTTGAGAGGATAAGGATGTTCATTCAAACTCCAACGGTCATATCTCAACGGATAGATAAGCACGTGTTGGATGACATCACTTTCTTGTCCTTTTCTTGCAACGGTAATATTCCATTTAACAGCTTGGACAAATTTGCTTCTGGCTTGGTTCTTCTGATGATGTTACAGATGAGTAGTTCAGAAACTACTTTGGTATAGATAGCATAGTAAACATCAGATTCTGACTTCAGCACTTTGTTCATCAGAGTTGATAGCAACAGCTCATCTGATTGAACACGTCTTGTCTGGTGAAGCTTCATAATCTTTCTTCTTCAGAGTCTGGTCTTCAGAGTCTTTTGCACTTGGTCTTCAGAGCCTTCAGCCTTCAGAACTTCAAGTCATCAGAGTCTTCAGCACAAACTTCTTCAGATGATTATATCTTCAGAGTCTTGACCTTTAGAACATGTCTTCGGAGTCTTCACCTTCAGAACATGTCTTCAGAGTCTTCAGAGTCTTGACCTTCAGAACATGTCTTCAGAGTCTTCAGAGTCTTGACCTTCAGAACATGTCTTCAGAGTCTTGACGCACTTGGTCTTCAGAGCCTTGACGCACTTGGTCTTCAGAGCCTTCAGCCTTCAGAACTTCAAGTCATCAGATTCTTCAGCACTACAGTTCTTTAGAGGGCTCACTCTTCAGAGACGCTCGTTAGCTTCCAGATCAGATGCATAACTCAGATCAGAATCCACAGATGCATTGCAACTGCAATATCCAGCATCCTTGATTCTTTATTGAACATGATCAGATGCAGAAACAAACTTGCTTCTTTACTGAGCTTCATTTGCTTTTAGATCAGATGCACTTCTTCAGATCATAAACCACAGGAGCATTGCAACTGCAATATACAGCATCCTTGGTTCCTTACTGATGGTGATCAGATACATAAGCAAACTAGCTTCTCCCAAGCGCTTCACAACGTTACACATAGTAATTCCATATATTACTAGCTGCACACGTTGCTTTTGTTTGTTTGGTCTAATATATTTAATCTAATATGATCTGCACATAACAAACATTAAACCATAAAATGGTTCTTTCACAAATACTCAATTGTTATCATCAAAACATAGAGATAATCCTGTAGAGACAAATCTTGCTCTTACAATCTCCCCCTTTTTGATGATGACAAAACCATGTATTTTGATAGAACATTTTATACAGGGTAATCACCAAGCATTAACCTATTCAGAGTTCTAAGCAACTGCTCCCCCTGAATGTGTTAATCTTAAAAACATTTTTATGCTTGTTCAGAGACATACTCTGATCCCAAGACTTACAAAAAATAACTTTGATAAAACACAATCAAATAGAATAGAATAGAAGGAATACTTCCCTGTGATATAAGAGAGCATAAGTCTTCAGCATCTGGACTAGTTCAACAGAACTTCCATCTTCAGATCTTTAGAACATGTTTTCTCTAACCATCATATCAGAGTCATATGACTTCAGAATATTTGTTTCTTCTTCAGATGAGAAACTCCCCCTGAGTTTCAGACTGGGTGAAGATCAAATATACTACTTTGTGAACCTTCCTGGGAGAACTCCCCCTGGCTACAATAGATCAGATATTTGGATCTTCTGAGCTTTATACAGTCTTGATTCTTACTTTCTCAGATTTGCTTTCATCTATGATTCTTGGTCTTATCAGAGCTCAATGCATTGATCAGATTCACTTCTTGATCTTTTGAAGCATAGTCTAATCCCAATTAGTAAGCTTCTGAATCTGATACCAATGTTGGTTCTAAGACAGATACCAATACATGATACTCATGATTCTGAGTCTGAATCCAGATCTTGCTCTATGAAGATTTCTGATTCTTATGCTCTGACTGTCATTTTCACAGACAATTTACATCTTCTGAACATCACGATTCCAAATGACTTTAACTTTCAGATCTCTGAACAGTATTGGGTCCATCTGATTCTGAATCTATGTTCACGAAGTGTATAACTTCTATTATATGAACACCAGTTCATTTGAACTCAAATTTCTTTCATTTATCCTGTTTAGAATGCCTAGTGAACTTGTTCAGAGTTCCTTGGAAAACATCAAACAGATAATTAGTAATAAACACAGTTTATATGTTTTTGCATTCTCTTTCAGGTTATAGAATATATCAAAGTTATATTCTATTTCTCAAAAACATTTTCGATTTCTCCCCAAGTTATATTCTATTCTTCCAGATAATATCAAAATCATCTTTCATTTCTCCCCCTTTTTGACATCATCAAAAAGTTTGAGTTTTTCATCAAAACAGATTAAAAAAAATTTCTCTTTTTAAAGTCAGAAATTAAAAAGATAAGAGTTGAGAGATAGCACCTGAGAACTTAATCATCTTTCATTTCTCCCCTTGAGAACTTAATTCTTACAGGTTGATACCAATTAAGGTAGGTTGATATCTTTTCTCAGATTTCATCTTCTATATCTCCCCCTGTTTCTTTGAGAGTGACAATTCTTCAGAATTTGTAGAAGCATGCTCTGACGAGGATTGTTGACAGATTTCTATTCAACAGAACTTTCTCTAACAACTTGTTGTTCATCCTTCATAGCTTGTTGATCTCCTCTAAACTTACTAATGTCACGTTCTCAACGTACAAAAGTAGTTTCACAAGAGAATCCAACTACAACATTTTGCTTAGTCTTCTTAGCATCTTCAGCTTCTTGTACTAATCTGGAAGTTTCGTTTCTGAAATTTTCCTCTGCTAGATTTAGACAAGAAGGTTGAAAACTCTTCTTCCTTCTAGCTTGATCTTGATACCAATAATTCCAGTCCTTAGAACAACTTGAAATGCATCCAATTTCAGAGTCTAATTACTTCTGAAAAATATCTCAAGAAGTCTCAAGTTCCAGAGTTGGAGTGCTTGTTCTGGCCTTTGCTTTGATTCTTGATTCTGCGCCTAGAACCTTCTGTATCTTCACTCAAACATCTTCTAAAGTTTTGCTCAGAGTTATCTGACACTTTGCTTCATCTTCTAATAGAATCTTTTATCCAGATCTCCAGATGATCCAAATCTTCTGATAGTCTACGACTTCAGATTTGCTCAGATCTTCAGATATCATCTGATATCAATTGAAGGTGATGTGCCATTTGATCCTTCAATCATCTGTACATCAATGTCCTTCATTTGACACTTCATCCAGAGCATCTGATACTTCAATCAGCATCTGATGTATTTTGCTTCTTTAAGGGATAGTGCTATCCAGAGGTACTTTTGCAACTAACTCTGACTTCAGTATCATCAGCATAACAGAAACCTACTAAAAATAGTTATCTGGTTTTCTGCAACACAGAGTCACGTTAGTAGTACCTTTCAGATACCTCAGAAATCTCTTAACAACTGTTAAATGAGATTCTTTAGGATCTGATTGGAATCAAGCACATACACATATACTAAAAAGAATGTCAGGACTAGAAACAGTAAAATACAGAAGAGTACAACTCATACCTTTGTAGAACTTCTGATCTACCATTTTACTAACCTCTTTCTTTCTCAGAGTGTACGTTAAAAACATGAGAGTCTTAGATGGCTACTCTCTAACAGATTATCCTTCTATCTGCTACATTCTTTATCTGATTCCTCCTTTGGTCTTCATCTTCTGATCATCCATCTTTGGATGCCGATGATCATGCTTCTTTATCTTCAAGATGACTTGTTTCCAGATGAAATCTATATCTTCTTGCACCAAGAATTTATCCTTTGGACAGACGTGGTTGATCATCATAAATTATCATCAAACCAAGATGAATTTCTTGAACTGATTTGAATGACAATCTTGTTCTTATCAATCAGTATCTGAGGGTGACTTCTTCTTCTAGAATTCTCGTACCAACTGAAGGTGTGAGAACTTCTGAGTACCAATAGAAGGAGTAGGATCTTCTGCTAAATCACCTTAGGTTTCTCCATCTTTGGTTTCTGAATCCAAGCTTGTTATCAAAACTTGAATCTTAGCATCAGTGCTTCATTAGATAATACTTGATACCAATTGAGACAACGTTTCCTTTCTGAATTAGCTTCAGAAATCTTCAAAGCTTCTGCTTAATATTCTGAAGAGATTCTCTACATCAGACTTTCTAACCATAACTATTTCTGTTATGTTAGTAAGTTCTTCTGATTATCAACAATCAGCCTTTGCCCAGAAGCGCTTCATCAACAGATGTTAGCTCAATTAATAACATCAAACCCAGAAGTGCTTCTTCAGAAGGTTGAAGATTGATAAGAGTCTAATATCAACTTTATGATATCCAAAGTAGACTCTTCTGACAGTGAAGTTGCAACCCAACTTATCTTGATTAGCGTCTATTGAGTGACCAACTATGGAAATGATTCCTTGCATTAGATCCTCTGCTTCAGATCTATGCAGCTTAGCTCTAGAGAATGATTAAACAAACCGTTCATCCAGAGGTATGCTTCAGATCAAACCAGATCTTCATTCTTCAGGTGTCCTTATTTTCCAGAAGTGAGCTATGTTGCTGACATATCAACCAACTACTCAGAGTCTTCTGTAGAGTTGCTTCTCAACAAACTTTCAGAGTCTCCTTTTAGCGTTGCTTCATCACATTCTTCTGTAAATTTTCCTCTGTAGCTTTTCTTCTGAGTCTATACTGATACCAACTGAAAGTGTCTTCAGTATCCTGCCTCAGTTGCGTTACTTCTGATGCTTTGAACTATCTTCTATAGCTTTGCTTCAGAATAACCAACAATTGAAGGCGAGATGTCTTGATTGACAGAGCCTCTTCAGAATCAGTGTTACAGAACCTTCTGTACAGCTGCTGATCTGACTTCACTAGCCTCTTTTAGAATGCTAGTTTTAGCTACTGCCTGCATACACTCAGCAAACTCCTTTCCAAGTGAAGTATATGGTTCCAAAGACTAATATCATCAACATAAATAAATCTGATAGATTTAAAATTTCTTCCTTAATGATTTATGAAAAGAGTAGTATAAGCTTTTCTTTTGTCAAAATAATTTTCAAAAAAAATTTCTGGAATTTTTCAAATTCAAAACTGAAGGGTTGTTGAACACGTACTACTTTTCAAAAACCATTTAAAAAGTATTTTTAATATACATCTGATTTATATTGATGTTATTCTGATCAACAAAAAAAATTGACAAGAACATGAATTCTAACCTTGTCACAGAAGTAAATATCTTCTGTATAGTCAAAGACTTCTTGCTGACAAGCTTTGAGAAGTAAAAAATCTTGTTCTTCTGGAATCATCCTTCTTTCCACTGAACGTCTCTTCTGAAAGAGAAGATTTGATTCTGGGAAAACTTCTCAAGGTTGATTCTTCAGAGGCAGCTAATTAAATAGCATCTGGAGTAACATCTTCTGAAAAACTCTTTTGGACAGATCTCATATCCTTTGGTTGCATTCTGCAGAATCTTCATCAACACAACACCATCCATCTGATTTATGAGAAACATCTTCAGAGCATAGATAAACTGATTTTCATGATTGGAAAGCATCTAGCTTCAATCAGGCTTTAACTTCTGAATTTGTCTACTTGAAACAAATACAGATCCAAAATAAGATACACTTATCATCAAACTCAGATGTATCAAGAGACACAGTCTGACTGGCAATTTGCTCTTACAATGCTGAGCTAACTTGTAAATAGTTAGATCATTAGAGTTGACAGTACATCTGTTCTTGAAAAAGAATGTCTACTGAATTATTCAGAATGAATAACATCAGAGACTTAAATCCTTTTTACATCAGACAGAATGACTTCTGCCATTGTATCTTTCTTCATAACTTGTTTCTCAAAACATTTATCAAGAATTTCTGAAAAATAATGCCTAAAAACATCTGACCAATTTTAGTTTGTTCAACTGAGATAACATCTCAAGTTAACAGAACTTAATTGTCCATTCTGCTTCAAATCAGATCTTCTGAATTCATCATATCCATATGAGTTGATACAACACTGCCTTTCTTGAAACCTCTGCAGAATTCTTTGAAGCTCTTCAAGGAGAGCAACTTTCAAATGCTTTGAATCTGAAGAAACATTTCTTCCAGATTTGAATATTTTTCTGAAGTTACCTTTTTCTGTAGACTTCATTCTGGCGTTCTGATGAATAAATTCCATTATCCAGCAATAATATCTTTTCTTACTTAAGATAAATTCCAATGAGTTTTCATGAGAAAGTCAAGTGTGGACTAATCCGTTTCTTGAAAACATCTCAGACTCACAAGAATTAATCTTTAGCAATCAAGATTTCTTGCTTGCTGAAGATTTGGACTTTGAGCAAATACATTGTAAATCCAAATGTATTCTAAGATAGCATTCAATAGATATATCTTCTTGTTTGATGAATCTGTCTTGTCTGCTGATTCTTCAATCTTCTTCTAGAATCTAATGGAGAAGATTTGTTGTTGAAGGCTACAACACTTCAAACTTCAAACTTCACAGAATCAGTGACATGCTCAAGGTAACCCAATAGATTACAATTTTAGTACACATTATCCTCAAAAACTGATATGAGACTGAAATTGTAAGAACGGTGAAAAATCCCCAAAAGTATTTCTTCACACAGCCTATGGATCTTTATCTGACACTGTTAGGTGTTTGATATCCATCAATAACAGAACCGGAGCTCTGATACCAACTGAAGGTGTGAAAAATACACAAGAAAGGGGGGGTTTGAATTGGGTATTTGGTTACTTAAAAACTTTTGCCATCTTCTTCTGTGTTGTTTCTAGATGTAGCAATGCGGAAGCATAAATAATAAACTAAACAAGTAAAGAACACAAGATATATCCTGGTTCACTTGAGCAACTCTCAAGCTAATCCAGTCCACCCTTCCAAGGTGATTTCGCCTTACTCACTGCAAGGACTTAATCCACTATAACCAAACAGATTACAGTTGCACAAGCTAACTGCAAGTGACTAACAGCTTAACAATGACACGTTCAGGGATCCCCAAGGATATAACGTTCATTGACACCTTAATAGAATCCGATCACTAAAGATCTCCTATTAGGATTTCCACAAATGAATATTGTCACTTGTCATCTCAAGTATACTGATCTTCACAAGATCACTTGAGGAACCACTAATTCTAAAATAGAATTTGTGTTGCCGGAGATTACATAAGTGCTTCTCAAATAAGCAGATTACTCCTAATTAAGTTCCTAGCAAGTATTGAGCAACAACTCCTTGCTTTCTAATATAGAAACTAATCTAATAATAAATCTCTAAGAGATTATTGAGTACAGTTTCCATATTGCTTAAAAGCTTTTCTGTGTGTGAGCACTAAGGCTTCTTTTCATTTTAAGCTTTTCTTCTTTCTTTCTTTTCTTCACTTCATGCTTACAAGCATGGTAACATTTGAATGAATCAAATGTTATTCCTTATAGTGCAGCTTAATAGCAACAACTTTTCTTGACTTGGCAACACGGCAACTACTTAATGATCAAATGATTCTTCTTTTTATAGTGCTTCCAAGAATGACGTTGAGAGGATAAGGATGTTCATTCAAACTCCAACGGTCATATCTCAACGGATAGATAAGCACGTGTTGGATGACATCACTTTCTTGTCCTTTTCTTGCAACGGTAATATTCCATTTAACAGCTTGGACAAATTTGCTTCTGGCTTGGTTCTTCTGATGATGTTACAGATGAGTAGTTCAGAAACTACTTTGGTATAGATAGCATAGTAAACATCAGATTCTGACTTCAGCACTTTGTTCATCAGAGTTGATAGCAACAGCTCATCTGATTGAACACGTCTTGTCTGGTGAAGCTTCATAATCTTTCTTCTTCAGAGTCTGGTCTTCAGAGTCTTTTGCACTTGGTCTTCAGAGCCTTCAGCCTTCAGAACTTCAAGTCATCAGAGTCTTCAGCACAAACTTCTTCAGATGATTATATCTTCAGAGTCTTGACCTTTAGAACATGTCTTCGGAGTCTTCACCTTCAGAACATGTCTTCAGAGTCTTCAGAGTCTTGACCTTCAGAACATGTCTTCAGAGTCTTCAGAGTCTTGACCTTCAGAACATGTCTTCAGAGTCTTGACGCACTTGGTCTTCAGAGCCTTGACGCACTTGGTCTTCAGAGCCTTCAGCCTTCAGAACTTCAAGTCATCAGATTCTTCAGCACTACAGTTCTTTAGAGGGCTCACTCTTCAGAGACGCTCGTTAGCTTCCAGATCAGATGCATAACTCAGATCAGAATCCACAGATGCATTGCAACTGCAATATCCAGCATCCTTGATTCTTTATTGAACATGATCAGATGCAGAAACAAACTTGCTTCTTTACTGAGCTTCATTTGCTTTTAGATCAGATGCACTTCTTCAGATCATAAACCACAGGAGCATTGCAACTGCAATATACAACATCCTTGGTTCCTTACTGATGGTGATCAGATACATAAGCAAACTAGCTTCTCCCAAGCGCTTCACAACGTTACACATAGTAATTCCATATATTACTAGCTGCACACGTTGCTTTTGTTTGTTTGGTCTAATATATTTAATCTAATATGATCTGCACATAACAAACATTAAACCATAAAATGGTTCTTTCACAAATACTCAATTGTTATCATCAAAACATAGAGATAATCCTGTAGAGACAAATCTTGCTCTTACAAGACAAAGGTAAGGGAGCCGTTACGAATGATGAAGATGCTGAGTTTTTGAGGATCATCAAGAAAAGTGACTATAAAGTTATCGACCAACTTCATCAGACTCCTTCCAAGATTTCGATTTTATCTCTGTTGATGAGTTCACCCGCTCATAGGATGGCCTTGCAGAAGGTTTTGACTCAAGCACATGTGGATCAAGATATCAGCACCAGTCGGTTTGATAGTGTGATTGCCAATTTGACCGCCTGTAACACCCTCAGTTTCAGCAATGAAGAGTTACCGAAAGAGGGTCCGAACCATAATCGTGCTTTACATATATCGGTGAAATGTCAGGAAGACAATTTAGCTAGAGTGCTAGTAGACACCGGGTCTTCTCTGAATGTTCTACCCAAGAGGGTTCTTGATAAGTTGGCTTGTAAAGAGACTGTGTTGAAACCTACTCCTTTGGTCGTCAAGGCTTTCGATGGCTCTCGTCGATCGGTAATGGGGGAGGTTGAGCTACCTATCCTGATCGGTCCGCAAGTTTTTAATATCACGTTTCAAGTCATGGACATTAATCCCAATTACAGTTGTCTACTTGGAAGGCCGTGGATTCATGCCGCTGGGGCGGTAACCTCAACTTTACATCAAAAGATGAAGTTCGTGATCGATGGAAAGCTGGTTATTATACACGGTGAGGAAGATCTGATGGTCAGTAACCTGTCTTCTTTCCGTTACATCGAGGCCGATGAGAATGCTTTAGAAATCTCCTTTCAAGCACTTGAGATCGCCAATGCTGTTCTGCTGGAGGTCGAAGAGACAGTGGGTCAGGGTAATCCATCTTTTGCATCTCTGAAGAGCACCAAATCAACAATTGACAGGGGCATTCCTGAAGGTTGGGGAGAGGTAATTGATGTCAAGACCAAGACTGATCGCTCTGGGTTGGGTTACAAACCAACTCAGAATGGAGCTGCCACCACTGTCGAGGGGCGTCCGAAGGTTATCCAAGAAGTATTTGTCAGCGGAGGTTTCCAAGTCAATGCCATCAGCGACTGTGAAGAAAATGAAGAGCTGAGCAACCTGGTGTTTAAGGGTGATGCAGTTTTGAACAACTGGGAGGCCGTAGAGATCCCTGTTATCTTTCCCTTGTCAAAGTAATTGTTTTTTAAAGTTTCCTTTGCATTTTCAAATAAAAATCTGTAGCTCTGCCCAAGGCTATAGGGTCGTTTTGTCGGGCCACCTTTCATTTCTAAAAGGATATTAATAAAAGCATTTTGTTCAATTCCACTTTGGTTCATTTGCGTTTTTCGTTTTCACTTTTAAAAATGAAATTGGCAACCTTTCTTCCAAAAATAATAATAAAAAAAAACAGCATTTCATTCTTACATATCTTCGAGCATTTTAATTAAGTAAGCCTTCCATCATGCAGAGACATCATAAACCTTGTTGGATCCAATGACCTTGCTGACACTCCTGACTGGGATGCACCCATCAATCAAGCTGAGGACGAGGGTGAAGAAGATTTTGAAGTACCCGCTGAACTGACAAGATTGATTGAGTACGAGTACACAGAGCTTCAACCGCATAAAGAGCAGGTGGACCTAATTAATCTCGGTACGGATGAGAGCAAGAAAGAGGTCAAGATTGGTGCAATGCTTGGGACGGAGATTAGGCCGAGGTTGATTGAGTTGTTAAAAGAGTATATTGATGTGTTTGCATGGTCGTATCAAGATATGCCGGGCCTAGACACGGATATTGTTGTTCACAAGTTGCCGCTTAAGCCAGATTGTCCACCTATCAAACAAAAGCTTCGAAGAACGAGACCCGACATGGCTTTGAAGATTCGAGATGAGGTTAAAAAGCAGTTGGATGCAGGTTTCTTGGCAGTCGCGAAATACCCAGATTGGGTTGCCAACATTGTGCCAGTACCTAAGAAGGACGGTAAAGTTAGGATGTGTGTAGACTACAGGGATCTGAACAAAGCAAGTCCAAAAGACGACTTCCCCCTGCCACATATTGATACACTGGTAGACAATACAGCCAGTTTTGCGTTGTTTTCATTTATGGATGGTTTCTCTGGCTATAATCAGATCAAGATGGATCCCGATGATCGAGAGAAGACTACTTTCATTACTCCTTGGGGAACTTTCTGCTACAAAGTCATGCCCTTCGGTTTAAAGAATGCAGGGGCAACTTACCAACGCGCTATGACCACTCTTTTTCATGATATGATGCACAAAGAGATTGAGGTGTATGTGGACGATATGATAGCCAAATCTCAGAGTGAAGAGGAGCATTTAGACCATTTGGTGAAGCTGTTTGAACGACTCAGGAAATACCAGTTGAAATTGAATCCTGCAAAATGTACCTTCGGTGTCAGATCCGGAAAATTGCTTGGTTTCATTGTTAGCCAGCGAGGGATTGAGGTGGATCCTGACAAAGTCCGAGCCATTCAAGATATGCCGGCTCCGCGAACCGAGACGCAAGTTAGGGGTTTTCTGGGACGTCTGAATTACATTTCCAGGTTTATCTTTAATATGACCGCTACTTGTGAGCCGATATTCAAGTTGCTTTGCAAGGGGCAGACAGTTGAGTGGAACCCTGATTGTCAGAAAGCGTTTGAGAAGATTAAGGGTTATTTGCAAGATCCCCCTATTCTGATCTCGCCCGTACCTGGAAGACCGTTGTTTATGTACCTTACTGTTCTCGAGAAGTCTATGGGTTGTGTGCTTGGACAACATGATGAGACTGGAAAAAAGGAACATGCGATTTATTACCTAAGCAAGAAGTTTACCGATTGCGAAAACAGATACTCACCATTGGAGAAAACTTGTTGTGCATTGGCATGGGCCGCTAAGCGCCTTCGGCAGTATATGGTCTGTCATACCACGTTATTGATTTCTAAAATGGATCCGATCAAGTACATTTTTGAAAAACCTGCTCAAACCGGGAGGCTAGCCCGTTGGCACATGTTGTTATCCGAATATGACATCCAATATGTACCCCAGAAGGCGATTAAGGGTAGTATTTTATCTGATTATCTTGCAGACCAGCCAGTTGAAGATTATGAACCTCTTAAGCTCGATTTTCCTGATGAGGATATTTTGTTGATTAAAAGAGATTGTGAAGAGCCAGATCCGAGCGAAGGTCCAGAACCAGGACTTTGGTGGAAGATGATGTTTGATGGTTCCTCAAATGTCAATGGGCATGGTATAGGCGCCGTTTTGATGAACCCAAAGGGTGGATTTACTCCATTTACAGCAAGGTTGGACTTTGAGTGTACTAATAACGTCGCAGAGTATGAAGCGTGTATCCTCGGCCTCGAAGCAGCGATTCACCTCCGAATCAAACTCCTTAAAGTAAGTGGTGACTCAGCTTTGGTTATCTACCAGGTACAAGGCAAATGGGAAACGAAGAATGAGAGGTTAATCCCTTATAAAGACTATATTATTGAGCTGATCAAGCATTTCGACGAGATAGAATTCGAGCATGTTCCTAGATCCGAGAATCACGTAGCCGATGCTTTAGCCATGTTAGCATCCATGTGGAAAGTTAAATTCGTTAATGAAGCACCTCTTATCCATATTGAGCGCAAAGTTGAGCCCGCTTATTGTCAGTTGGTCGAAGAAGTTGAGGTGGATGAAAAGCCTTGGTTTCACGATATCAAGAACTATCTCGTCAAGCAGGAATATCCCGATGGTACTACTGGTCTGGACAAAAAGACATTGAGAAGACTGGCGTCCAAATTCTTTATCAGTAATGGTGTGTTGTACAAGAGAAATCACGACATGGTCCTGCTCAGATGTGTTGATAAACGGGAAGCGGACATGTTACTGCAGGAAATTCATGAAGGGACCTTCGGGACTCATGCCAATGGTTATGCTATGTCCAAGAAGATGTTAAGGGCTGGGTATTACTGGTTAACCATGGAAGCCGACTGCATCCAATACGCTAGAAAATGCCATAAGTGCCAAATTTACGCGGATAAAATGCATGTACCTCCATCACCGTTGAATGTTTTGTCTTCACCATGGCCGTTCTCTATGTGGGGCATTGACATGATTGGGGCAATTGAGCCGAAAGCTTCTAATGGACATCGTTTTATCCTCGTTGCTATAGATTATTTCACTAAGTGGGTAGAGGCTGCCTCCTACCCCAACGTGACCAAGCAAGTGGTCGCCCGCTTCATCAGGAAAGAAATCATCTGCCGTTATGGAATCCCAAGCCGGATAATAACTGACAATGGCACCAATCTGAATAATAAGACTATGAAAGAGTTGTGTGACAATTTCAAGATCACTCACCACAATTCTTCTCCGTACCGTCCTAAGATGAATGGGGCCGTTGAAGCTGCGAATAAGAATATCAAGAAGATCCTGCAAAAGATGGTTGTGACTTACAAAGATTGGCATGAGATGTTACCGTTTGCTTTGCATGGATACAGAACCTCGGTGAGAACTTCGACAGGGGCAACCCCTTTCTCACTGGTATATGGAATGGACGCCGTGCTCCCCATCGAAGTAGAGATACCTTCGCTAAGGGTATTAATGGAGGCTGAACTTGAGGAAGCTGAGTGGGTTCAGGACAGATTGGATCAGTTGAATCTCATTGACGAGAAGCGCTTGACAGCCATGTGCCATGGGCAATTATATCAGAAACGGATGAAGAGAGCGTTTGATAAGAAGATCCGTATCCGTGAGTTCCGTCAAGGAGAGCTCGTACTCAAAAAGATCTTGCCAATACACAAAGATATGCGTGGAAAGTGGATGCCCAATTATGAAGGCCCGTTTGTTGTAAAGACCGTTTTCTCCGGAGGGTCTATGATACTTACGACAATGGATGGTGAAGAACTAGCACACCCCGTGAATTCTGATGCAGTCCGAAAATATTATGCCTAAAAACCCGCTAAGTCGAAAACCTGCAAAAGGCGACTTAGGCAAAAGTAAGGGTTGAAAAAAAATAATAATAATAAAAAGCTCGCTAAGTTGAAAACCCGAAAGGGCGGCTTAGGCAAAAAAGAGCGTCCCGGTGGATTGAAAACCCGAAAGGGCGGTCCAGGCAAAAGTTAGGGACAAAGGCATTTCATTGCATCAGAAGACACTGATTATCTCGAACACACTTCCCGCATGAGAGCCATGTTTCAGTTCTTTCATCCTTGCCCAAAGCAGGATTCTGGATTAGTCTTAGTTATTAGTGTCAGTAGGTGTCATTGGATTCGATGTAACTTTTCCCATGTTGCCAATTTTAAAACATAATCATCTGTGGAGCTATGCCTTCAGCAAGCAGCCACCCTTTAATAAAAGATACCATCTCGTTACTTACATTCCTTGGTGCATTGCTCTTTATTTTCTATTGTTATGCAAAATGCGTTTAGTCTTAAAATTTGAAAATGAAAGGTGCATTGTAGATTTTTCAAAACTGTTTTTCAAAAAACAAAACAAATTTGAAATGTAATAAATTACTTTGACTAGTGGAAATTCCGACAGGATCTCTTCATTCCCCGGAAATATCATTATTGCAGAAACACTTTCAAACCATTGCCCAGTGATAGTCCCCAGAGAGACTATAAGCTGACAACTTTTTCTTGGGTAACTCAAGAGTGTCCCTCAGGTTTTCTTCTCCCCATGTGAAGATGTGATACTGTACACCCAAGCAGATTATCTTCTCCCCAGAGAATTCAGAACTTTAAAACCAGACTTGGTTCTACCATTGATCTTTCTTACCCATGATTGACGTATTGGTTGCAGAGAACGCAGGGTATCTCCGTCGAGATGTTTATTTCGTCTCTCGTCCTGTCTCTAGTCTGTTTCGTCAGCATACGCAGGGGCATAAGCATCACATGCCTATTTCATTTCATATTCATTACATACTCATTACATACTCATTTCATAACATCTTGCATACATAAACATTAACATATATTCACATTAACATATGCATCAACATATGCAGTAGCATTCACAGGTTCATTATGTTTCACCATCATTTGGTTGTTACCGCCGAGTAACTGGGTTCGTCCATTCTCTCCAAATAGA